>OZ020124.1:17108932-19537022 GCA_963971155.1 Anthrax anthrax
GTGATGGTCCCATATCCTATAATAATTCCCTTACCAATTCCCATACCCATCCCTCTTCCTATAACCGATTTTCTCAAAGCTGCAACCAAACAAAAAGATGATACTACTGCAGAAAGTAATTCCACTGAGAGTATTTATTCAAATAATCCAGAAATTACTTCTGCACCTGAAACATCATCAACCGTAAATGAACCATTGGATTTTACAAAATCAAAATCTCCATCTAACAATGATATTTCAAAGAAATTAGAAGATATTGAACCAGATTTATCAAATCCTGACAGTGATACAGATACGCATAATTCTGATTTAAAATGTGCACATTCAAAAATGAAAATAACGAGGCTATGTGCCAAAAGACTGATCGCCAAAGAGTCTGAAAAAAGTCGTCCATTAAGAAAACGAAAACGAATAATTGATTATTTAAGGAATACAAAAGATGATGATGAAATAAATCGACATAAAAATAGGACTAATTCATATTGTCTATCTTTCTATGTATAAAAAAAAAAAAAAGAATTCTGTTTGCATAACAAATTAATTAATGTACTGCCGCCGCTTTGTAAGTTATTTAAAAATTCAAAAAAAATAAATAAATAAAATTTTTTTTCTCGTTTTTGTAGGTGCGTTATTAAAAAATTATATTATGCTAATAATTATTGTAAGAACATTTAAAAAAAAAAAATCAAAGAATAAAGGCTTTTAATAAAGAAAACATAAAGTAAAATAAATAAATATTTGAAATGAATTTTTGTTTTTCGTTTATTTGTTTTTTTCTAATATATATAATAATAAATATGTTGATTACATATAGAATAAATTACGATTAATTGGAATAAATATCAAAATAATATTTTTAACATGCGCATCATCAAATTTCAAGTTAAATATAAATTTTTTCATAAAAATATATAATATACATATTATATAATTTGACCATTAACGTTTACCACTTTTTCTTTTACCAATATACTTTAAATAGATTCACTGCTGTTTGATAACTTTTTTGCATCATAAAAAAAAATTTTATGATTTTTACATGTTTACGATCGATCTACATTTTTTTTTTTTTTTCATATAATCTCAGTTCTAATAATTATTTCGGACATTTTAATGATATGCTAAGTAACGACAAATATCAGAACTGAGATACATATGTATGTTTTCTTGAACTTGAAAAATTGCTTATATCTTACAAAAAAAAAAAAAAAAAAAAATTTTTTTTTTAAATTATTACAAATATCTGATAATAAAATTTTAACAGATTTATATCTGTATGGAACAGTGAACCATTTTATTTTATTTTTATATCAGTCGAAATATTTAAAATACTCAAATAAAGTAAAGTACATGTAAAATGGTTACGATATATTAATTTTAAGATAATTTTCAATTTCAAATTATTTAATTTACAAAAAAAAAAAAACGATTTTATAATATGCTATCTAATTACATGGAATTTCATTATCATTGAGGTAATTATGTTACATCCCTTAATTATGCGTTATATATATTGTATTTATTTTATATTATAAATTAATTATATAAATCCCATAATGTTATTTGACCATCAACACCACCAGCTGCCATTATTGGTGCTTTCCATAATGATACTACATCTGTTGAATAACAAATATCCATAACACCACCATTTTTATGTTCAGTAAGTACAGCTAATGGTCTAAGACTTTTCCATGAAAATATTCTAATACGTCCATCCCAACCACCTGAAGCAAATACTTTTCTATCCCAACGGATTTTTAAACAATTAATTCCAGCATTTTTTATACCAATATCTGATTTTTTACAAATATCCATTGTTTGTTTTAAAAATGAAAATGTAATTATTTTATCACCTGGTCCACCACAAATTCCACGATTTGTATCTAAATCATAATCAATAGCTAATGGTGATTCATCAAAATTTATTTGATTTATTACTTTTGAACATCTTAAATCCCATATTAATAAATCACCAGATTCATATCCAGCTAAAATATAATTTTGACCATTTATATTAATTGCCTTTAAACTAGATATATGTCCTAATTTATTTTGTTGTACATTAGGTATTAAATTTTGTTGTATATCAAGATTTTCTGATGATAATAAACAAATCTCATTCTCTCCTTTAGGTACAACAATTGTATTTCTTTCTTGTATAATATCAGTTCGACAAAATGCTATATGTTCAGCGTTAAATGTTGTCTTTAATTCATATCTTGAATTAACTAATGACCAATATTTTATTAATCCACCTTTCTCTTGTGATATAATACAATCATTATTTAAATGATGTAAAGATGTTATAGGATTTGGACCAACATCAAAGTGAAATGGTGATCGATTTGTCTGAAAAAAAAAAAAAAAAAAAGAAACAACAGGAAATTATTTTAATACAATAAATTTTACATTTTATTATATATATTAATTTTTTTTTTTTTTTTTTTGATTTTCTTTTTGTTACTTGTAAATCCCATAGATGTATGATACCTTTAGCAGTTCCAGCTAATAATCTTTCATTATTCATAAAACACAATGAATTAACCGGTCCCATTTCTGATGATCGTAAAATGAATATTGGATCTGGTGGTAACACAGCCATTTTAGTTTTTATTTTTTTTTCTTTTTAATTTCGTTTATTTTTGTGTAAAAATTTTATTTTTATACTTTATTTGTTTTTTCTTTTGCTTTTTAATTTAAAATTTCACTTTCAAGAATTTTATAATTTCTATTTTGCTGATCTGATAATTTTTTTTTTTTTTTGTCCTATATTTATAACAATTCGGCTATGTGTATTCACTTTTAACTTAAATTATAAACAGAACAGATGACATATATATGTATGTATGTCGGTATGTATATGTACAGTGTTTGATATTGCAAAACACCCAACCAAACCCTAGATTACCCACCCGTGACCTGTTCAACAATCGTTTCGTATAACCGTAACTTTCTTTTTGATTTTATGCTCGTACATAACACCTCATACACACGACCAACCAGAGAATTATTTTGAACATATTCCATTATTAATCAATATGTCATACTTCTGCCTATTAAAAACAAATCATTCTATACCAAACCAACAAAAATCAATTTGGTATGCCCAGGCCCACCCAACAAACATTAAAAACTGTTTTAATTCCACCTGTTGAACCAACATAAAATTCTGTTTGACACAACTTGTGTATGTTACAGGCAGAAGACAAATTAGCCAGAATTTACTCGGATTGTATTGTATGTTATCATTTACCATTTAACCTGATTACCAACCAGGTTAGTTGGTGTGTATGACAGATAATCAACATAATTTGAAAAGGTGCTTTTTTAACTCCTACAAATCAACTTGAATCAGATTCAAACTTCAATCCACGAACTCAGTTAAAATAATATTTAGCCACTTGATTTAGTTGAATTGACTTGAATGCATGGTTTGATTTGTATGTCGATTGTCTGAAAAAATGACAGTTCAATTCGATATTATGTATATTGAAAATTTTGTTTTATACTTTTTTCATAACTACTTTAATCAAAACTAGTTGAATAAAGTAGAAAAAAAAAACTGTTGTAATTAATTATAAATTCAATTTAAAATTTCGACAACATCAAATAAATTCCAGTATTTGCATTTATTATAGTGTTGTTAAATTTTATTTAACAAATAATGTCATCTACATCACAAAATTCTTCTTCAGAGAATGTTTCTCGTAGTAGAGATAACATGGTAAAATTTTGCATGTCTTTTTTATACCATAAGCTAGTTTGTAAAAAAAAAAAAATTTTTTTTTGTTTATTTTTATTTTTATTGGTATAGTTCGAAGCATGGAAAAAAGCTATCGAATCGATGTCCTTTAATGAAATTATTTTACTTGAATATTATACTAAAAATAATCCAATATTTCGTAAAATGTTTCCTGCTATACAAAATATATCTATAAAATCAGCTAGATGTAATCTATGTGAAACAGCATCATTAACATTTGCATCATTAATGCAACATATAAATGGTAAAAAGCATGCATTCAAAGTTGTTACATTTGTAGAAGAATATCGACATCCATCAATTGATCCATTCAAAAATCAAGGTAAGTATGTTTGAAATTAAAAAAAAAATTTAATTACAATATTTTTAATATTTATTTATTTTAAATGAAATCAACAATCAGATTTTATACATAATATTATTTTTTTTAAAAAAATTCGATATTATTAATTTTTATCATAAATTCTAATTAAATCATCAATATCAGTTGGTATACGTGTAACTGGACAATATTTATTAATTTTTAAATGAAGTGCTATACATTTCCAACAATAAACATAACCTGTTACAGAATTAGCTGTTGGTATTTCAAAATTTTGATAACAAATTGGACAAATCCCCTTATTATCTGTATCATTTTTTATACCATTATGATGAATTGAATCCACTGTTACTTTATTATTATTACCATATTTTGTATCTTTTGTTTGCCACCATTGTAAAAATTGCAATATAAATGCTAATATTTCTAATATATTCAAGAAAATTGTATCATTTTTAATATCATTTGTAAAACGTAATGATATTTTTATTAACCAATATGGTAAACCATGATAATTAATATAACGACTTAAATATAAAATTATAAATATTGGTTTTGTTAATTTATATATATTTAAAATATATTTAAATATTTTCATTGATTTATTTAATTTATGTTCAGATTGTAATTTATTAAATTTCTCTTCTATATATGGTATAATAATTAATGAAATTAAAAAATATAATTTATAATTATTATTTTTAATAAAATTCATTTGATCAATATTTCTTTCTAAATTATAAAATCTTTCACCAAATGATGATTTATATTTTTTTAAATATATATATTGTATAATACCATTTATACCCAATGATAATTCATTATAATATTTATTTAAAATATAAATAATTATTGAATTATTAATTTGATTTAATTGTGTTATACCAATTATTTTAAATATACGATTTAATGCTGGCTGTATAGATTTATCTAAAAATTCAGATGCAATTATTTCAAATATTGATGGTCGTATATCTAAATTTGTTACTGTATTCACTGATGTATCCATGTTTTTTTTTTTTTTTATTATTATTATTTAAATGAATTGAGAATTATTAATTAATTTTTTTAATATTTTTTATTTTCTTTTTCTGACTTAATTTAAATCCTTAGAAAATAAAAATCCAATAATTTAGATTTGCACCATAATCCTTATCAGCATCTGGATTCTGGAATTTGACTTTTGTATTTGTACTTTATTTTTTTTTAAAAAAATGTTTTTGTCATTTCATTTTCTTCTTCTTCATCATTCTTCATTGTGTATTTTGTTATAATGCTTTTAGTCAGTTCAGTAGTATTGTTTACATCGTTTCGTTTCGAAAGATAAGTCAATGTCAATATACATACATTATACACGTCGTATGCCGTAACCTCGTAAACAAAATAAATTTTAAATGTGCTAGATTTATTTTTCTTTTTCTTGCTTGTATGCATGTATACAAGTATGACAAACTGATACAACAAGCAGCCTGTTGAACGCGTAAATAATTGTAGAACACATTAGATTAGAATGAAATAATGTGAACATAGTATTAAATGCTTATATTATGTAAGTTACATACATACATACTACGAACAATTTATTTTGTCAATTCAATTTGTCAGTGATATATTTTTACTTTTTCTCATTGAAAGAAAATAAATATGAATTAAAAATTTGGGTTTATTTAAAAGATATTAAACAAATGACATACGATTACATTTAAACTTTATGTCAGTTTACCAAACAAAAAGTTTTTCACAAAACGAAACTTTAAAAAGTGTAAAGTAAATACATATGTATGATATAATCAACCAAAGTAATCAACAATCAACATAATAAACTAAATGTTTTTTATTTTTGTTAATAAACAAATCATTTTAATTATGTATGTATGTATGCATTGTTTACTGAGAAAGCCGGTATCAAATTGTATACAATTATAAAATCTCACTATCTAAATTAAAATTTTTGTTAACGTCTGCATAAAAATTGATATAAATAATTTTAGAAAATTTATTTTCTCATTTTAGTTACTAAGCCATATTTCTTGCATTTAACTAACAACAACAACAACTTATATATACATTTTATCATTTGTTCTCCGTACAAGCAATGTTTACATGAAAAGTATTCAACTTAACTGACCACTTGATTGACCAGCACTAGACCAAACATTTTTTTTTTTTATCTAGAATTAGATTTTATAGTCATCATAATTAATTCTGTGCTTATGCAAGAAAATTATGATTGTTAAATATGTATTGTGTTCTCTTTAGAATTTCATAATTTGCTTATCTACATGCATTTTTTATCTACATACAATTTTTTTTTTTATTTTATTTTATATTACAGATATGTCTAATAAAACGAATAACAAAGAAACTCAATTGAATAAACTCGGAGACTCGAAAATTGTTTTAAATCCTTTTAGTATGTCATCAAATGAAACAAAATCTATAAGGGATGTTGTGGCTGATAAAAAGGTATTAAATGATTTAAAATCATGAATTAATAAAAATTTAAATTTTAGAAATATTTTAATTATTGTTCTCTTTTTTTTTTGTTTTTTCTAGGCATTAAAAGAAAATATGAATAAAATGATAATGGATGATTTATTATTAATTGAATATCGTTTTATAAATACAGATTGGAAAAAATTATTTGAACAACATTCAAATTTTATTTTATGTGGTATGTGTAATTCAACACCATTACCACATTTAAGTGCTATTAGACAGCATATGAATGATAGAAAACATTTAACAAATATTAATTTAACTAAAGGACTTTATCATCCAAAATATTCACCTATTAAGGGGGAAGGTAAAATATACGTTTTTCGTGTAATTTTCTATAGATAATCTGTTTACTTTTCTTGATTTTAAATTAGAAAATTCTGATAGAGTATTTGAAGATAATCAAAAAGATGAAAATTCAAATGAATCATCTACATTGACAAACAGTCAATTCAAAAATTCACCAAGTGAAAATCCAATTGATATCAGTGAATTATCATCATCATCAACACAATCTATAAAAAAATCAGCAAATGAAATTAATGAACCATCAACTGAAAAGCCAACAACTATAACAGTGACATCAAAACAAAAAAGTTTAACAAATGTAATGAAATTTTAATTTTAATTTATATTGTTTCCTTTTAATTTATTGATCATTTTAGATTTTTCGTACAAAAATGTTAACACTAAATATTGATGATTTAAAAAAAATTGAATACCGTTACACAACTGGAATATGGAAAAAAATGCTAATACAAATTAGTCAAAATCAAATAAAATGCGTGTTATGTAATATTGTTATTATACAAAATACTGGTGACATTAAACAGCATATAGCAGGGAAAAAGCATCAAATGTTACTTGATTCTACAGCATTGTTATATCATCCAGTTTTAGCTAACACGAAAGTAAATGGTAAATAAATTGATTTATTTTTCTTTTTTTAATAGAATTTTTATAAAAATTACATTTTTAAATTTTTTGTTTTCTTTTTATTTATTAGTAGTAGAAACAGAAGCTTCTAAATTAACTACTAATGAAGAAATTTTAGATGATAAGGTAAAATTAAAATGAAATATTTTCTTAATAATTTTTTTTTGTTTTTTTTTTTTAAATTGAAACAAATATTTTATTTATTTATTAGAATTTTCGAGAAGTAATTGTAAAATTACCATTGGATTATCTAAAAGAAGTAGAGTATACGATTGATAATAAAACTTGGGCAAAATTATTGTTGATTATTCATGGAACATATAAATGTACCCTTTGCAGTGCATCAAATATATCTAGTGTACAAAATTTTTATGAACATTTAAAGGGTAAAAAACATGCAGAGAGAACCAATTCTATAAAAAGATTTTATCATCCAACAATGACAAATAAAAAGGATTCGAATAATGGTAAATAAATACATTTTAATACATTTTTTTTTTTTTGGTTAGAATTAAATTTAAATTTACAGCTCAATCAGCCCCAAAACCTTCTTCCCCAACTACAATTTCAACGCCAACCACGGAAATTCAGTCATCGAGTTCAACTCAATTCATTCAATCTACTTCAAATTCAACACCTTCAATTACGACACCGTCACCATCAACTTCAACTTCTAAACAATCAATTGAAACACCTTCATCATCAGTTCCAAATTCAGAATCGTCAGAAACAGCTAAAACACCAGAAAAAGAGTTGAAAAATAAAGAATCTACTTCTAGTGATTCTCGAGTTGATTCATCTAATAATTCTGAAGGTAGAAGTAGATCAAAAAGAATACCAACTCATGAAGAAAGGATCGTTTGTACAATTGAACTTGAAGATTCACCTGAAAGAGAAATTAAACAAGAAAAAATAGAGGAGGAGGAAGAAATACCCTCTTGTGTAATAAATCCAGCAGCTTTAGTTGCATCAACATCATTTTCATTGAGATCAACACCAAATTCATCACAAGATCAAGATCAAGATGTAAAATCTGACAGTGTATTCAGGTCACAAAACATAATAATCGAAAAAAGTGATGCAGTTGCTCATAATTGCGAAAATATAGTTACATCAAATGATAGAATCACAGAAAATCAATCGCCAGTCTTTACTCCATTAAATAAGCATTCACCTGATGTTTCCAGATTTTTTCAACAAAATCAAAATTCACCAATACTACATACTGAATTTACACCAGTAATGAATCGAAATCCATTAAAACCACAAAATAATAAAAATAATGAATCATCTTTTTCTACAAGAATATTTTCTAGTAAAATTGAAAGAGCTGTTGAAGGTTTGATTGGAGTAGAATATGTTGTAAAAATATTACGTAATATAAATGATAATTCACCAAGATACGAATGCTGTTTGTGTGAAGTAGAAGTAGATGGTACAGGTATGCAATGGCATTTAAAAGGACTGGATCATAGAATGAAATTTTTGGTAAAATATCATTTTAATATTTTTAAGTTTTATAACAAAATAAGTCAATTTTTTTTTTTTTTTTAGGAACGTCATTTTCCAACAGCAATGCGAGAATTTACACAATTCAAAAATAATGTTAATATGTCAGCTGTTATGACACAAATTGCTGAAAAATTAGCTATAGCTATAGAACAATATCATGGTAAAGATTTACCATATGAATGTTTATATGATGAATTTCGTTCAAATCGTCATGGTATTATGTCAAAAGTATTCTCATTTAAACATGCCTCAGAACTTACAGGACCATCATTTACAGATATTGTAGATAAGAAAACGATTGATGAATTTATAGCTAAAAGTAAAAACAAAAACAAATTTTTATTTAATATAACCAATTTTTTAAAAAAATTGATTTGTATATTTTGTTTTTATAGAAACAATATATAAAACTCCTGAACCAGATTTAAAAAGGAAAACAACATTTGATATTAGACAGCAACGTTCAACATCGCCAAATAAACGGGCTAGAATTTCAAGTCCAAAATTAGACGTTGAAGAGCATAAAAGACTTGTTGAACAATTTTTAGAAAATACAAATCGTGGTGGTAATCGTAATAAACCATCACCATTATCAAGAAGACGAAGATCTCGATCAATATCACCATTGTTTTCACATCGACGTGGTGGCCGTCAAAGACGATCTCGTTCACCTCGACAATCAAGAGATAGACGTTCAAGATCAAGATCTAAAGATCGTAATCGTCGTTACTCAAAACGAGTTCATAATTCACCAACACGTGAAGGAGATATTTGGCAAATATATCGGTAATACAGTTCATGTTCTACACTTTATTATTATTATTATTATCATTTTTCTAGTTAGTTATTTCGGAAAAATTTTCTTTACAGTCGTCAATTTGATCGTGCAGTTGAAAGTCTTGAAAATCAATACGATAAATATAGAAATGATCCAGAAACTCATCCTCGTTATGATGATGAATGGAAACAATTTTGGAGTAAAAGAACTGATGAACTCATAGCTGGTAAATTTTTAATTTATATGTAATTTTCAATTGTACAATTTATGATCTACATTTAAAAATGTTTTTTTAATCTATTAAATATTATTTTATCATATTTATTAGATTAATTATGAGACAGTAAATTATAAATTGTTTTTTTTTTTTTTTCAAAGTGAAAGAATCTTTTTTCAAACAGTTTGAAGAAGTATAATTAATATGAATATATTATTTTCTATTTTGCATTTTTTGTTTTCGTTTTTGCCATTTGATCTTAAAATTTTAATTGAAATTAATTTCTTAATTAAACGGAAATTTCCAACTAAAAGGGAAATTTTGAAAACGTTATCGATGTTATTACGTAAATGGCATTTTTATCATTCGTTTTTAATTTATACGATTAGAAAAATGATTAGAAAAGTTGTTTTAAAAAAAATGATGATCTTTTAATTCAATGATTTATACATACTCTCATAGATGTGATTAATATTAATTTTTAGTCCAACGTAAAAAATTTCCATTCTTATCAGTGTCTTAAAAAATTAGGAGTAAAAGTAGAAAATAAATTTGAATTTATCTTGTATTAAATAAAAATATATTTGTAATTAAAAAAACTTATTTTACATTAATAAAATAAAATGTTGTAATTATTAAATAATTTAATTTAATAAAAATTTTAGTAACTGTAGTGAAAAAAAAAAAAAAATTATAATAATTGTATACATATTAAAAATAGAGGGCAGAGATCCAACAACATATGATTTTCAACCAGAATGGGTTAAATTCTTTATTCATCGTATAGATGAATTATATGAGAATGCTGTAGAAGATATTCGTATTAAACTGAGACGAGATTTGGGATTAGGATTACAGAACAGCGAACTAAAAGATAATAGATATCATGTTGGAATTAATAGAAGCGGTCAAAATGATGAAAATTTCTCATCATTTTTGGAAAGGCAAAATGTAAAGGATCCAGTTCGTGTTGAACAACAACAAATTAATATGAAACCACCGCAAATGCAGAGAATGCATTACATGCAACAGACACAACAAATGCAGCAAATGTATCAGATGCCACCTCAAGTACAATACCCGATACAACAACATCAAATGCAGCAACCACAAATGCAACCACAGTTCCAGATGCAACATTACCAACAACAACAGCATCATTATCAACATCATCAACAACAACAACAGCAGCAGTGTCAACTACCAGCGCAAGCACATCAAGGATCACATCAAGTACCTTCAGTAGAATCTCGTCCAATTGAAGCGCAAGAATCAAAAATACCAGAGCCGAAACCTGTTCCTCCTCCAAAGGAAAAACCTCAAAGTCCACCAAAGACCATGTCGAAAAAGAAAAGTCAGAATCGAGATGATATTATAGAACTCGATGCTGACACTTTAACACCAGTATCTGTTTTGCGAATTTTAACTGCTTTAGAAGACCAATTAGGTAGTCTTGGTCCTAAAGTTATCGAACTTTTGTCTAAGGCGCTAACCTTAGAAAAGGTAATTTAGCTAATTTCAATTTTATTTTCGCGTTTTTAAATTTTAAAAGAGATCAGAATAATTTGGAATTAAAATCGCGATGATTTTGAGAAAAGATTGATAGCGTTTATCATTCTTTAATTGATTGATTGAACAGCACATATGATACAGGAGCGTAAGGATTACTGAAAGACTTACGCTCTTTTAATCATTGTATGCACGCGATTAAAACCGATAGTCTTTCTACGGAAATATTAAACGTTGAATGAAGTGAACTTGCAAATATTAACGTGACTTTTAAAAAAATGAATAAATAAAATATTCAAGTTACGTACATTATTCTCGTGTCAGACTATTATTGTGTCGGACTGAATGGTGTGGCACGCCCATTTACCGATACATTATATTAAATCGCTTTCGACATTTAATACGTGTTTGTAAAACATACATATATGTACGAGCTTTTAATTTTATAAAAGAAAACAAGATATCTATCGTGTGATAATTTTTAAATTACATTTTCTGTACTTTTAATAATATAGGTTAAGCCAAATGCACCACCCGAAACTCTTTTAACAATTGAAAATTGTGTATTTCTTGAGACGGTACGCGAAAAGCTAAAAGGTCAACTTTTAGCTGGTGTCGTAGATTCATCAAAAATTCGAGCAGTTAAAAAAGCTGTAAAAGATGTGACAGCACTTTTAGATGATATTAATGAACGACAAGAAGAAGAATTATTGGAACCACCGCAAGCTCCAATTATATCGAACATTACATCAAAACCTTCAACGTCAACGAAATCAAGCCCAAATATCGATAAACGTGAGCTTGCTTCAAAATTGGCAACAGCTTTAGCTTCTCAGGGTAGAACAGATCTCAGTTCTAAAGAATTAGAAGATCTAGTCGCAATTTATTCAATGATCGATAAAAAAACTCGAGAAAGTAATATGAATTCTCCACGTGTTGGAAATCAGCAACAACAGCAACAGCAACAGCAGCAACAACAAAATCAACCACCGAGAAAAAGTTTATCTGATACTCTGGCTGCTCTTATGAGATCTTCAAATGATTCACCCAAACAAAATGAAATTCAATCGTCAAACAAGGATAACAATAATTCATGGCAAAATGAATTTTCCAATCCACCAAGACCATCTCATCAGTCGATGATATCATCAACTTCAACAATCTCCAATTTGTCACAACAATCGACTTCTCGTAATTCTAGATTGTCTAATTTTAATACATCCCTTAAAACAAATAATCTTTCATTTTCTGTTGAACCAAAAAACAATGTAAACAAGAACAATAAACCAAATCCAAAGCCATCTTATGGTAATCAAACTTATCAAAATTACATGAATAGAGATAGAAATACTACAACAAATTCATTCCAACAAACTTCTAATACAAATCAAAATCCAAACTTCACTGGAAATATTTGGCAAAATACCCAAGGAATTAATACTGGTCCAAGTGGATCTAATATTTACGGGCAGCAATCACAAATTCCATCACTTTTAACAATTCGCGCAACACAAGGTTACCATGGAAATCAACGGGGACAGAATAATAATCAAATGGTATCGTATCCAAATAATATGCGTTCAAATCAACAAACAGGCGGATTCAATAATCAAGCACCGATTGGATGGGGAAATGGTAGATATTATAATAGACGTTGAAATTAATTATAATTTTACATATTGTTACAAATTAAAATTTCTACATTTAATTGTAATTCAGATTAAAATAAGTAATGAACTATATTCATTTATTAAGCCATTGTGAAATAAAATATGAATTTAAAAAAAAAAAAAAAATTAAAAAATATTTTTATGATTATTTGAAAGTTGATCAAACAAAATCAAAAATTAACAGATCCATAGCCCTATCATAGCCGTGCAATCAACGAATAATATTTTAACTTATTTCAAGTTAAAAAACTTAAAAAATAGTCAATTAATATTATTTGAATAATTTAATTTAAAAGCAACCAAAAAACTAACTAATTCAAGCTTACTAACTCGAAATGTTACAGTTGAAATTCGAGTTACCATTCTTGATTAATGAAATAAATTGCAAATAAACCGTAATTAAACATCTATAAACAGAAAAATGGTCTTAAAAACTTCTGTACTCCAAACTCCTCCAAACAAAAGAGCCAAAAGTAAGTTATAGTTGAAGTTTGTTGATTAGCCAACAAGGCCAACTCTCTGAACTCAACTTAATAAAATCACAATTGAACAATATAAAATCTCTTTTTCTTTTTCTCATTATTTTCATTACTATCCATTGCTGTCTTTCAACTGGTTTTAATGACTTAATGGTCTACTACTTGAAAAATATCTGTATGATATGAAAATTATTTCATATCAACTGGATTAAGTTGTAGTTAAGCAGAAATCTGCGAAACGTTCACATCTATCTGTAATCATTTTTATTCGTTTTCTTTAGAAAACAATCGAATACAAATCGAATAGACAAAAACAAAAAAAAAAAAAAAATTCATCTGAATGTTTATCGTGTGCTAATTTTTGTTTGTTTTTTTTAAGTTACGTGTCGATTTTATTATTTTAATCAAATTTTCAATTACAAACCAATCATAATAGAAAAAAAATTTTTTTTTTCGTTTTTTTTTTTTTGTGTGAAAATACAAAATTTTACAGTATTTAATTGTTGTTATTTATTTTTTGTTTTTTTTTTTTTTATTGCTATAATTACATGATCACCATTACTGATCGATTTTCTATTATTTTCTCAAATAAAATTATTTAAAAAAAAAAAAAAAAAATGATTTAATTTTTTTTTTAAATTGTTTTCGATATATGAAAATGAAAAGAAAAACATTGTTGAGGAAAATTTGAAAAAAAAAAATCATGAAAACAACATAATGAAATGTATAAATGTGATCGTGCCTACATAAAAAGGTAAATAAAAATATGGAAAATATTTAAATCAGTTTAAGAAAATCAAAAAATCTTTTTTTTTTTGCCTTTCTACATTTTCCACAACGAACGTATTGGTATATCCATATAGTACGGTATAATGTGTACATTATATTTTTAAAAAGTCAATGAAAATTTTATAAATAAACGTAAAACGTTGATATTTTCCAAATGAACATTTAAACACCTTAAAGGTTTCTTCTTTGGTTGTTTTTTTTTTTTTTTGTTTTTTGATTTTTAATTTTTAGTTGCATTAATTTTATTTTTTTTTTCTTTTATTTTATCTTATTTACTTGCATTCATAATTTTTAAATAAACAGTACAAATAATAATGTTGTCCATCTTCATCGTATAACGTATCGTATCGTATTTAAAATAAAAGAAAAAAAAAAAAAAAACCAAATGTGGTCTCATTTAAAGATACATTTCATATGTATGTACATATGTACCTGTGTGTACGTAACGTGTATATAAAATGTATGTAATGTGTACGTAGAAAATGTAGGGATTATAGAAAGCTTTTTATTTTCATCTTGTACATTAACTTGTTGACCGCGAGCGAATCAGTGCGGTCAAAGAAATTAAAAAAAAAAAAAAAAATTTTTTTTTTCTACTAATTTTTACTTTTTAATATGTTGTGTACGTAAGTGTGTGAAAAAAATTTCATAAATAAATGAAAATTAATTTTTTTAAATCATTTTTAAAGTGCATTAACGAATTTTTTTTTTTAATTTTTTAAATGTGCTTCAAATTTAATTTTATACAGGTATAAATTTTACGTTAAAAATAATTTTTTTTTTTTCTATTTTCTGTATTTAAGTTTTTTTTTTTTTTTTTTTTTTTTTGAATTTTATCTGTATTTATAACGATACTGTTTGTAATATTAAGTGTACCGTTATCAATATTTTCAGTATATCGTGTATAAGTAGTAGTATTGGGGAATTTGAAAATTTTCAGTGTTGAAAGTTGCTATTGCATATTTTTTTTTTATTTTTTTTTTTTTTTTATTTTTTTTTTTTTACTTTTGCTCTTCATACCATACATATATACATATGTTGTGTTGTATGTGGTTGTATTGTTGTAAAATATATATTCAAATACATATAAAAAAGTAACGTATATTTTTTTAAAATAGTGTAATAAGTGAATGCGATCTTTTTCTTTATTTATTTTTTTTTTTTTATTGTAAATGAGGAATAAACGTCTTTAAAATGTATAACAAATTGTAAATGGTGTATTTTAAAATTAAATTAAATTAAATAATAAAAGAAAATAAATAAATATAAATTTAAAAAAAAAAAAAATATATATTTGAAGTGAATTATTCTTTTAAATCACTTTTATATACGAGTAACATTGTAGATATAAAAGAAAAAAAAAAAAATTTTTTTTTTCTCTTGTTATATATATACACAGGCTTAACATAACGTATGGAATATATATATTTCGCATATATACAGTAATAATAACAATAATGATATATAAATGTGTGTTTCACTGAGATATCATAAGTGAAAGTTTTTCTCCTTTTTTCTTTCTTATTTATTTTATTTTATTTTTTTTTTTTTTTAAATACATAAAAAAAATATTAATATCATTTTTTTAACAGAAAAATTATACTATAATACATTGTATTGCATATATTTGTGTATTTACATAGATGTATATTGAATGACGATTTCAACTGTTATAATATTACAATAAACCAGACAACGATAACAGCTATACATATTATAGTGGGTAAATAGTTTTTATTTATTTTTATTATTTTTTTTTCTTTGTTGCTCTTTTTACAATTTAATATTATGCATTTTATTAATTTTATTTTTATTTATTTTTTTTTTTAATTTCTATGAGTATTGTATTACAAAAATATCACACATGTATGCAATATGTTCATATATGTATGCCTTCATCACATTTAAAATTATTTTATTTATGTATATTTTTCTTCTTTTGTTTTAACAACAATTAACATTGAATCCAATTTATTACAGATATTTTTCTTTATGTATTTGTATTATAATTTTACATGTAGATCAAGTTTTCGTTTCTTTTTGCTTTTTTTTTTGCCTTTTTTTAGCTTTTTCTTCTTATCATTTTAAAGAAAAATGAAAATACATCTTGAAATATAAATTGGAAATGAAAGAGAAAAATTGAAATGCTATACTATATTCATTAATTTTGTGCATCAGTTAAGGACTTATTGAAAGTAATACCGTCATGTATCAATGATATTCATAAAATTCATCTGATATTGTATGAAAACTTTAAAGATTGTGATAATTATACTGTCTATGAAACACTCTAATTAGAAATTATAAAAGGGAAAAATGGCCCATAATCCCTTAATTAGATAGAATTAGTTGACAGAGTATAATTTTCTCAAATATGCTACATGTATCACACATCCTATATGTATCCTGTTCATATTACGTATCTATATACTTTTTTCGAAGGGAATATTCGATATTAACTGGAACTGGAATTGGTTGGAATACTGGAAAAAAAAATTTCAATTTTTTTCTAATAAACATGAAATTTCCTTTAATTAAAATACAATTCGAATTCTTAGCTTAACCTTGACCTTAATTATTCTCATATCTATAATAAACGAATAAATAGCAAAAAAAAAACGTTACATTTGATTTGGACTAAGAAATAGAGATCACATATACAACATAAATGTACATGAGTGTGATTAAATTGAAAATCATAAAAGAAAAAAATTTAATTTCCCTGATCATTATAAGAAGGTTATTAAAATCTTTAAATTTAAAATCAAAAAAAAAAAAAAAAAATTAAATACAAGACGAGTACTAAGAAAAAAACAGTCACCATCTGTACATCAGTCTGGGCCATTAAATGAAAAACTAGATCATTTATACTTTATCCAAAGATTTCGTTTTTTTTTTTTTTTTCTTGCAAATCAGAAAGTTAAGTGAAATCCCACGCAAAAATCCGTTTACAATTTCTTACAAATGTTAGAAAGGTGTTCATAAATTACGATACGATAAATTACGATAAAATAAAATTGAAAAAAAAAAAAAAAATTAATTTGCCAGTAAATGTTTGTATACATTCCATTTAGATTACTAATTTAAAACAGCAAAGCTTCATATTTTTCTTAGATATAAAAAAAAAAACAAATTGAAATTGGCTTACGACGACTGATCAATGTCAGCGATCAACTTATAAAATGAATATAAAAGTGAAAAAAAAACAAAACATTAAGGAAATAAATAAAATTTATATAAATTATGTTGAGTCATTTGGAAATTGCATGCGATATTTTCTTTATAAATTTTAATATATATTTTTTTTTTATTGGCACAATTAAATAAAGTACAATGATATATGCTTTGATATCGTCGTATTGCGAAAATGATATTAACGAATTTTTTAAATAATTTTTTACAATTAAGACGATTGTCTATTTATGATGAAAATTTATTACGAGAATCATTTTCATTTTTTTTTTTTCAAAAATTGGCCTCTCATAAAATTATGCATTTAGGTCTAGGTAGGGTAGGTAGAGATGGTCGCCCGCTCATTCCCAAGAAAGAACACTTATGGGCCAAAAAGGCCCATTGTGATACCATACCAGGAATTATGCATTTCATTTAATTAAAATATTTGAGACTTATGCAATTCTATGTACTAATAAAATGAAACATATGTATGACCCCGTATATAATAGGGTCATCATCTTTAGGTAATTTTTACATATGCATAAATACATAAAGAAAATTACGACATCGATCATACAATTAATCTTGTTGTAATTTGTAATTATCTTTTCTTTTTTTTTTTACCTTTGAAATTGACTGAGCATACACACATATGTATGTTTGATCTGTACCTATATAGACACATATGTAATGTATGTATGAATTAACGACAATACCGTCATTGTTTACACTATATAAAGGTTACAAGGGATATTAATTAAATTTCATCATTAATTTAATTAAGATTTTTATCACTTAATGGAAATGGAAATATCAAATGCTAACATGTACATACATGTGTCGATTACATGTGAATAACCTAAACTATATGTAACTGAAATATTATTGCAATGTAAATTACATTGGGAGACCTCTTTATGATGATGAAATGTGACATCATAATTTTTAAATATTTCATTTTTAAACTTTTATATTTGAAATTTATGCTTAAATTGTAAAAGTGAAAAGTGTACATATATAGAACGAGTGAAAGTCATCATTTTCTAAACACCAGCAACATTACAATATCCATGTTATATACATTTAAGTTATATCAATAATGGATTTCCTCTACATTTTTAAATTATATAAATTAAATTTAACTATAGTCAAATAATTGCAAAATAATTTGTATAAAATGAAAAACAAAAAAAAAATTTTGACAAGATAACGGTCTTTCCCATTTATAGTCATCAAGAATATCAAATTTAAAAATTTGTTAGATAATAGTATGCCGGAAATTGTTTAAAATACAAATCGTATTTTTTATTTATTTTTTATTTTTATTAAAAAAGGAATAAACAATGCAACTGCCACCCTTCTGCTCTTATCACACCCGCCAGGGCCTTTTGGTGATTCAAATCGTATTTTATATCATAACAATTTCAAATTTCATCAAATTTAATTTCTAAATTAAAGAAATGTTAAATTTTTGAATGTCGTACTCAATAGTGTTTCTAGTGCTCATAATTTTTGGATTAAGAACACAAAAAAATATCAAACGTATTTAGTTTGTATACTATCCATACTCCATGCACTAATTCGATGCAGTTAGGATCTTATGGGAATATATGTGTCCTTTTTCTTTTCTCGCAATTAAAAAAAAAAATAAGAGATCATCTAACGAATAGTGTTACCACAATCTGTTAAGTTATCATATAATACGAGATGAATTTTTTTTTTAATATCAATATACAGCAACGTAAAGTGGTTACTACTTTAATGTCATTTCTATAAGACTTTAACTGCATCGAATTTAGTGTATAGAGTATAGTCTTTAAGCAAATTTAAAATTTTTTAACTCTACATAAAAATGGTAATTACATTACTTATATCATGGTCTGATATATGAAATTTAAGTATATGTACATGCTTGAATTTGAACTCAAAATCCACATGTTTGTTTAAATACGACAACATGAAGAAAAATTTAAAAAAAAAAAAAAAAAAATATGAATATAAGGTCAAATAAAAAAAAATTTCTTATTCATTTTTGTTTATGTATTTTAAAATCTTAAAAAATGAGAAATATACGTTGTGTACAATGGTTGTCCCAAAAATGAAAAATCACAAAATATCATTTTCTTAATATTCAGATAACTAGTATAAGAGGAGATTCCTTGGAGATGTGGTAAAGTTATCTATCTGCTATGATTTTTTTCTATAAACAATTTGAACTTCAAGAAAACGATATTGTCTTTTATTCATGATTTTCATTTTGTGACACCCTGTATGTAGTGCAAATCTATACATTAAAAAATTCTTAAATTAACAAAACAACATCTATGCATATATACATATACTCACATATATGCACTGACATAATTATAGAAAGGTCATAGAATGACCTTAAAATGGGTGTAAAAATTTGTTATGTAATTTTCACTTTTTCATGTTGTATTTTAATGTAAATATTTTTAAATTTATATGCACATCGTTTAATTTTAAATTTATTATCGTAATTGAAAAATAAATAAATAAACAAATTTTTTAAAAAAATTTTATTACAATTTTATGAAAAGTTTTTGATGATGCCTTCTGATGCAAAAGAATTGGAAACACATTGAAAAGGAAATCTTATATCGCATCTTCAAAAGGTTTCTTTTTTTTATAGAAATTCATTGTACAAAAGCAAAAATCCATTTAAAATCTGTTATAAAATTTCAATTTTATTTTTTGAAAATTATTTAATGCATATTTAATTGTGCCTGAGATCGTATAAAAAATACGATATTCATTGGCAATGATTGTTATATGACTCTTTTATGTACAAAGAAAATCAAAATGAAAATGCTAAAAATTATATTATGAACACATTACAAATGACGTATTTAACAGGTTTGTAAAAAATTTTCATCTCGTTCTCTGAAATTTTAACTTGAACAATTTTTTATTATTGCATGTAGATATCATTTTATGGTACATTATGATAATGATAAAAGTTAGTCCAGAAAAAAAAAAAAAAACGAGTATTTTTTATATGTACAAGTACAACATTATTCAAATAATTTAATTTAATTTTTTTTTTTTTTTTATTTTTAAAAGTTGTTTTTTCCTATACGTTGAATATTAACGGAAAACCATAATATTGGAGGACATTTCATGTAATTTAACTCTCAAAAATGTGTGGAAATATATTGCGTTATTCACATTTACATGAATGTGTAAACATACATGGAATTAGGTTTTTTACTCGTAACTGTTATTCATATACTTTTAATGCTTTAACAATGCTGTCTTGTATTTCATTTTTAATTCATAATAGACCAACTTTGTATACTTTTTCCAGTTGTTGTCTATTATTGAATATAATGTATGAAGAGACTGTTTTTATATGTATTCAAATATACTCTGTTCAAAACATTTATTACAGCAAAGGTTAACCAAAAAAAAAAAAAAAAAAATGTGTAGTGTTACTCTGGTATGTAAAATGCATATGTTGCTGTCATCATTTGGGAATTGAGACAAAACAATGAAAATTTAAAAAGCACTCTGCTACATCTAGTCAATTGTAATAAAAAAAAAATTGTGATTTCGGCATCATCAATGTCTATTTGAAATTTAATAAAATCATCGGTAGGTAATGATCGAGAAGTCGTTCAGTACACAAATTGATTAACTTCATAAAACAAAAAGTTGAGAAATACGATGAAATAATTTACATTGTTATTATTATTATTATTCAATGGCAAAAAAAAAAAAAATTGTCGTTTAATGGTGTTAATTTTCATTTTTAAGGAAATTTATTATAAATATAATAACCAGTATATAAATATATATTTATAATAAATATAATATTTATATATGACCATACCAAGTGCTTTGACACTTTAATTTAGGATTTTTCAAAAAGTGGAATTAATCAATATGTACACTGAACGGCTAAATTTTTACTTCATTACCTTCATTGTGCTGACCTTCTGAATAAAGTATAACATCACATATTGTTTACTGTAGTACACATGCGTATATATTTTGGTTTTTGTATATAAAGCCATCGTGTTAACATTCCATAAAGTGTACATTATTTAAACAATCACGTTTGAATGTGACTTTTTTTCTGTTTTCAATTTTTTGTTTTTTTTTTGAATGTGTTGTCACTGTTACATTCAAAACATTTAACAAAAGGTAAAATAAGTTATACTTCAAGCTTTGCCACATTATATATGCATTAAATCGTATTATTATGTGCTCTTCAGCTTACTGACACATTTCCCTAAATTTATTTTTCATATTCAAAAATTTAAACCGTCTTAAATTAATATTCGATCTACAAAAAAAATAAAAAAATATTACTGTATACATGTATGAATGTTATATAAAACGATTTAATCAAAGAAATACCTGTGTGTGTGGTAAATTTTGTTAATAAAAAAAAAAAACAAAACGGTTTTTTTTTTTTTTTTGTTTATATGAATATGCAGACATTCATACCATTATTGTCTTATTATCGTCTTTCAATATTGAAAGCGAAGATTTTTAAAAGAAAATAAAAGAGAAACTTGGCAATTTTTATTTATCAACAATTTTAAATAATGTCACGAGATTAATAAAACTACTGGTATGATAACCAAAAAAAAAAAAAAAAAGAAAAAAAAATTGTTAAAAATGATTTTTACTTTTTACCAGAGTTAACAGAGTACATTCAATTTGTTTTTTTGCAGATTTACATGCAATCGTGTGTGTATGTGCATGACCACATTACACACACGTAATCACACCTAGATTTTATGTTTAAATTTAATATGAAAAATCTTTTAAAGCAAAAGACATAAAATGCCAGACTTATACCACTATTAAACATTTTAAATAAAAATTTCCATAACGACATAGTTGTTTTTTTTTGTTTTTTCTTAGTTTCCTTCTCGTATAATGTTTTTATTACTTTCGATTATCACGACATTGGATTCAAATTCAAACCTTATTGCCATCAGGTTTTTCTTCGACTTCTTAACAACAATATAATTAATCATTTTGTAATACATTCCATGTAAGTTGGCTCTTTATATCAAAATGTGCATATTAAATGTTTTTTTTTTTTTTTTTTTTTTAATGTAACCCTGATGGTTTACTATTACAATGTCTTTGACCATTTTATTTATTAAATCTTTTATAAAGTGATGACAATACCAGATATAAAAACAAAATGTTTCTTTTTTTTTTATTAACTTCGGAAATTCAAATTTAAATCACATATAATTAAGTTGAAAAAAAAAATATATCAACAAAACTATAGATAATTTGAACTCAAGACGACGTAGTACATGTATCGTATCTATACTCCATACATTAATTCGATGAAGTTAAGATCTTATGGGACTATATGTGTATTTTTGTTTCTCTCATAATTTTTAATACGATCATCTCACGAGTAGTCTTACCACAATCTTTAAAGTTATCATTTAATACGAGATGAATTTTTTTAATATCAATATACAGCGACGTAAAGTGGTACTACTTTAATGTAATTTCTATGTAAGACCTTAACTGCATCGAATTAGTGTATGGAGTATAATACCCATAATCATTTATTATTTGATTAACCAGTGCTCATAAGAAATTTCTCGATAACAGAAAATTTTATTTTATTTTATTTTATTTTATTTTTTGTTTATGTTAATTTAATTCAGGATCTAGTGCATCGATGAGTATAGAAATTTTACGTAATGTTGAGACACAGTTTATATATGTATACGATGACTGATGAGTATAAAAAGTATATCTAATATGCATTAAAATAACTTATGTAAATGTACTATGTGTAATAAATCTAATTCATGTGTAACATTATTATTATGCGTGTAGGTACATCATTATATGAAAAAATATGTACTTATATATTATGATACCTCTTATACGTTGTCATGTGCACAAGTAAAACATTAATAATAATACACGATAAATGTATGGCATTATAGAGATGATTTTGAAATGCATGAATAAATAAATGAATTTGATTACCCATCAATTTGAAGAGCAAAAAAAAAATTCACTTAGCGTAAATAATAATGTCATAAAAATAATTTTATTTAATTAAATTAGAGAAAATTATTAAACGCATTCATAGTTGAATTTTAAATTATCCTCCATATATACTAATTCGATGCAGTTAAGGTTTTATGGATATGACATAAAGTGGTACCACATTACATCACTGTATATTGATATTAAAAAAAAAATTCATCTCGTATTTTATATGATAACTTTACAGATTATGGTAACACTACCCGGAAGATGATCTTGTTAGAAATTATGAGAAAAGAAAAACTGCATCGAATTAGTGTATGAAGTATTTGATTTAGTATGATTTTTTGTATAATAAAAATTTGGTAATCGAAAATAAACAGCATGAAATGTTCTAATCCGCTGGTATCTATCATGATGGTAACTAAAAAAAAAAATAAATAAATAAATTAAAATAAAAACGAAATTTTATGGAAAAAAATGACCCAAAATAACACACAAAAAAAAAATCTGTTCTATACATTTTCTAGCCTAAGCTAAATAAATTAAAAATAAATTTCGAAATCACTATTGTGAATGAAAGGACAAATGTTGGTAATCAAATACAATGCAAAACCCACAATAGAATATTGTCATAAATTTCTCTCTATAAAAAAAGTAAAATAATTAAATAATAAAAATTCCAGCAATGGTAATTTATAAATAATTTCATTAGAATGATCATTGTGTATAGATCATAATCGAATGCATATTTAACATGTTGATTTGTCCTTGTAGAAAAATAAACCGCAGTGAAGGTTAATCTAAAAGAATAGCAATGAATGGAACACAATAGATAATTTTTCATTTAATTAATGGATTAATGATAGTGAGACAATCACAAAAAAAAAGAAGATTTTTTCATTCACTAATTTGAATATTTACAACAACACAAATAATGTATGTTTTTAGATACAATAGAAAAATTCGTTACAAAATCCTAACATGAAATTCAAAAAAAAATTTTTTTTTTTTTTAAATTCTTTGAATCGTTTTTTTAACGTTTAATATTTAATTCAATTTTTTCTTTTTTCTTTTTTTTTAAATTTTTAATTCACAATTCATGATCAAGAAACGAAATTTGTGTACACACGTTAACACGCAACGCAACCAACAAATTCATTCATTCTTTTATTCATTCCATTCAAACAAAAAAAAATAAAAAATAAATAAATACCTAATCATGACCAATTAATGGATACGGTGAAAATGAAAAAGAAATATTTGTAACAGTAATTTCACTTTTTTAACACCTTCATCATATCATGAGATAACAATCATTTGTTACAAATTATGGTTCAGTGCTTTCTTTGAGTACTTAATATCTTTTTTTTTTTTTTAAATACTGTTTAGTGGTACCTAAATTTTGATGAAGATCTTTTAACTGTCATTAACCTTTTCTAGAAGATGAACTGAAGATGAAGATGATCAACTGAATTTTTTATTGTATTTACATGTATGTGAAGGGTACGTGTATCAACAGAGGTATTAGATAGGTGTATTATACCTTCAAAACAACTCGCAGCAAGTACTGGAATTTCATTTTTTTTCTTTTTTTTTTCCTGCTAAATAATGATACAGATGCTGTTATACTTGAATTGAGCTCTATATACATTAAAGCAACAACCATTGCAAGTTGTTATACAGATGGTATCATGTGGATATAAAAATCTGATTTTTAGGTTTCTACATCATTATTATCTAATTGCCTATAAGATCTGTTGTATGAATTTTGTTTTTGTTTTTTTTTTTTTTTTTTGTATCATCTTGGAATGTGCCTACTATTGTAGATTATATACCAAGTGATTCGGTACATTAACAAAACGATTACCTATTTTTTTTTTTTTTTTTTTTAGAAATAAAATATTTACAGGTAACATTAAGTTATACAGTTATTTTTTAAAAAATTGATTTTTGATTATAATGTTCAACATTTATAATCATTTTAATGCACATTAAATTCAGAGCAATGAACTGGTAAGAATGTTTGCAAAACATCCATACAATAGGTACCTAATTATTTAACGTAAATTTTTGTAAAATTTTATTTTAAAACATCAAAATGTAACGATTATGTTTAATTTGTGGGCATAGTATTTAAACTATACTCAGTTAATGAATTGTATCAGAGAATCTATACATTGTATGTAGAGTATACAGTGTTTCACGATCGCAATCATTGAAAATATTTTCATAAAAAATCAGATGATTATTTTAAATATCAATATATGCAATAATGTAAAATAGCATTACTTAATTCAATTATGCATCAATTGCATAAAAAATTAGTAGACAGAGTATAATACTGAAGAGTACATTACAAATGATACATTACGAATTTACGATGCATGTACGTATTTTGAAATTTGCATACTACTGTTTTTTTACACAAAGCCGCTAATAAGTGCCTAATGAGATTTATTATTGTCTAGAATTTACATCGATACATTGAAATTGATGATTATATAAATTTCCTGTATATAATTGCTAACGATAATCGTATTTATTTAAAGTTTTTATCATTTTTATCTGCAACAATGTCTATATAAAATACTAAATAAAATAATGAATTTGTTAACAAATGAACAAATTTATTAGTCATTTTTATTTAAAAATATTGCATTATAATTTAATGTGTACATGAATAAATTTAAATTTAAATGGAAAGACAGTAAAGCCCCTATTCAACACAATTTTACCATTTAAATAAATAAAATAAAAAAAATTCAAAAGTATCTGTCTACATGAAATTTTTTAAAACAAACAAAACATTCATGAATAATTTGTCTTTGCCTTTGTTGTAAAAAGATTTTTTTGTTTTTTACTCGAATGGGTATTAACCTCTTAAGTTGATTCTAAGAAAAATCTTTACCTCATCCAACTTAAACTCAATCAATGTAAAATTTATATTCCCTGTTTACATTGATTACTATAGGCACAATTTTTTCGTTTTCTTTTTTTTTTTTTTTCTTTATAAAAATAATCAAAGATTTAATATATTTTGCCCACATTACTTATTTTGCGAATTTCTTTGTTTCGTTTACAGAAATTTAAAGTTTATTGACCTAAATTCTTACCTGAATCAAGAAATTCATAAGAATTAAATTTTTCAAGTACAAAAACATTAATAAGATATCACTACCAGATCAACCCAGGGTTTTTCCCCTAAAATCTTCATCTTAAAAAGCCGTTACCAAGAAAAGTAAGTTCTTAAAAACCAAACTTTTGTACATACGGGTATGTGAGTAATACTATATAGATTCTTCACATTGAATTCGTTATTTAACAAAAGGAATTCGTTTTTTTTTACAAAATTAGAATTCACCATATTAAAAAAAAATCCTATTGAAAAAAAAAAACATGAATTCAACTTGTAAAAAAGACAAACTCAATGTGAAAGACCTGTATGTAATTAACCTTATCGCCTACTACATAAATGATTCATTTGCAAAAAAAAAAAAAAAATGTAAAAGTAAAACAAATTTTGTTCACATTCACAAGACCTTAACTGCATCGAATTAGTGTATAGAGTATAGATTTGTGCCTATAGATGCATGAATATTTTTATCAGCTGTTTTAACAATGCGATAATTGTGATATGTAAACAAAACAATAAATTATTGTTATATCATCAAAATAACAATAAAACCTTTACACATACTATAATGCACACGAAGTAAAAATCAAAAAACAAAAAAAAAACACATTCGTATAATTTATGTGAGAATGGGTTATTTTGAATAAACAATGGATAGATTCATTTGATAATCCCAACAATATCCATATCATATGTGTGTAAGTATATTTACCAACTGAATATACAATAGTAAATTATTTTAAATCGAAATTAAATACATTTCATAATATCCACTTCCTTTTAGTTCATAGATTTCTGTAAATAAAGATTTTTTAATCATGTGAATTTTATTTACAGTTGCATGTGATGATCATATAAGTACTACTTTGGTACTACTTATATTAATTTCATTCAGAAATTAAATTATATATAAAAATTTGTTTGCATATGTTGACATTAATTCAATATACGAAATATACTCTGTCCACTAATATTATGCATCTAAGGTCTTATGGGAGTACACATGTCTTTGTTTTTCTCTTATAATTTCCAAATAAACTGTTTCATGAGCAGCCTTACCACAATTCCACAAAGCTTTCATTATATATCAGATGAATTTTATGTATCAATACATATAGTGATGTAAAATGATACCACTTTAAGTAATCTCCATAAGACCTTAATTGCATAATATTAGTGGACAGAGTATAAATAAAGTACATAAGATTTAAATTTTAAGCAAAAAAATGTGTACAAAATACGTTTATGTTTACAAAACATAAATTTTCATTTACAATTCGCAATAAGCAAGGTCAAATTGGCTTAACTTAAAACCCCTCAATTAAAATATAAAACAAAAAAGGTAAAGATAAGGCTAATCTCTTTAATTGTAAAAGCACGTTTCAAAAATTTTGATTTAAAAAAAAATCAACTGATTTTATGTATATAATGAATTTGCATTTTTTTTGTAATCAATAAAAGAATTTTCTTTCTACGTTTTTTCTGATTAACGTTTTTCTGAAATTCTTGAAATTTTTTTACAATTGAATAAACGTGCTTAAATGCGTGTACGTAACTTACATGTAAAATGTAGTTTTCTTGATTTAAAATTAATTATTAAAGTAACAGACAAAACACTCAAATACACTTGTATGCGTGCTTATTTGGATATGTATGTACATGTATTTACTGTAATTTTTGTATTGTTCAGTATTTGTTAATGTGTTTTAATATCAAATAAAATTGGACCATTTTTTATACGTACAAAAATGTGTAAATATGTGCGTATATGTATTTATATCTGAATCATCATTTTGATTACATTTTACAGTATCTTAACCTGTTATTAAATTTTTTTTTTCGATTTTTTCTAAATATGTAACAAAAAATACATACACACACTAATTGTATTCAAATTGTTATAAGTTTAAGCTTAATTTATTTCTAACTGAAAACAAAAAAAAATGTAATTTACGTTGCTCAATCGTTTTCATTTACAAAAACACAGAAAACTGGCAATCAGAAAATGAGAATACAAAAAAACGGAATTTATTTAAACTGAATGGGAAAGTGTATGAAAAAGGATCAGTTCAAAATACAGGTGACTATGCTTAAAAAATACAGTATAAAAAACAAAAATCAATCAATTTATCTATCGAATAAGATTAATTTTTTTTTTTATGTTCTCCCATGCAATAAGCAAAAAAATTCTAGCCTTACAGAATTAATGAGATACAAGATACAATTAAATGTTAAAGCATTTGTGTACATTTTTTAAATTCTATTTTAAATGAAAATTTGAACAAAGAACATTTTTAGCTGTTTTTTTTTTTTTTTTTGTTGTTAAATTATAGGTACATGTGTGTACAGTGTAATTTATACATCGCATGAGTGAATAAAAATTTAAAAAATTTTCATTTCATTTAAACGTTTACTATTTGTGTTACGTTTAGTTACATACTATATACGTAAACGTATGGCGTACATTACATTCATCATCCGGAAATTCAATTGTTCGCTTAATATAATCTATAAAATGTATTGTTAATATCTAATAATAAATTGTAATTAATTTAAAAAAAAAAAATTTTTTTTTTTTTTTTTGCTTTTTATGTAATTTTTTTTTATGTGAAAATATCGTATACATACAAATTGAAAATGTATTGTAAATTGCACATATCAGTTGCAACGTATTAACTTTTCCGGTATAAGTACATTTTGAATGAAAAAAATGTACAGAGATATTTTTAAGTATTATAAAGAACTCAAGAGTATGATTAATCCTGACTTAATGAGGTCAATAAAAGCGGATTGAGAAAAGGACCCAATTATCATTTGATAATTTTAGAATTTTATTATTTACGATTAAATCAAACAACATATTAATCACATTAAATGAGAAATGATTATTTTATGACATGAAAAATTGAATTAAATTCAAATTAAACGTAATACGCATGTTTATTGCATTTAATCTAGTTTTTAAATTTTTAGTATTTGCCCATTTTTATGACTACGTAATCAAACAATATAAACAAATTTAAAAAAAAAAAAAAAAAAAATTGAAAATAAACAAACACGAGCAAAAAAATAATAAGGAAATTCGACGTCATACAACGATAACAATAAATTAAAAATTTTATTTATTATACTTTGTTGTATTTTAAGTATTTTCACTACAGGCTTTATGGAAATAACGAAAATTATAGTACCACTTTACATCTTTGTATATTGATGTTCAAAAAGCTCATCCAATACTGTTGTATGAGAACATTAAGAATAGTGACAACTCTGTTCGTGAAATGCTCTTATGAGAAATTATGAGAGAAGCAAAAAGACACGTATACTCCCATAAGGCCTGTAGTGAAAATACTTAAAATACAAAGTATAGAAAATTTTGTTTACGTTTTGTTTTTTTTTTTTGTTTATTTGTTTTGTATTATCAGTTATCAAATGCATGTGAATCTCCCCATTTGGAGAGAGTCAATATTATTACAAAAAAAAAAAAAACATATTAATTTGTAAATTTAAATTTTCTTTGATATATTCTAAAATAAAACGGGGGCCACAGCATCATCATTCCAAGAAAGAAAATAAAATTTATAACATAAAACATAAAATCTAATAATTTAAAATTTAAATAAAATAATGACAAATATAAACTTGTTATTGAAAAGTGAAAGTCAATAACATTTTAATTTAATATTTCTGTGCCAATACAACAATGTAATAAATTTGCAGATTCTGATGCAAGTTTTTTTAAATAACATGAATAAGTCGGTTAATAATATTTTTATTTTTTTTTATTTTTTATTTAACGACTCATAAACCATAAAATGAGAAATTAAATGTAAACAAATTTATTATAATACTCGTATGTATGTACATATTGCGATCTTAAAATCTATACAAATTTATTTCAAGTAAAAACGTTTAAAAAAAAAAAAATTTATTGGTCAAACGTGTTATATCGCGTGTACCAGCCTACACATAATTGAGCAAATCAAGATTTGTGTTTAAATCGTCTATTAATTAAAAAAAAAAAAAAAAGTTAAATAGTTCAAATAGACGTTATCATATCAAGTACAGATTCTTAATAAAGTATACCCTATCATTAAAAACGCATCATTGCCTATTTGATGCGATATTCAGCTTAAGATCATTAATACGCTGAGTATCGCATCAAATAGGCAGTGATGCGTTTTTGAAGATAGCCATAGATAAAATCTCTACAATATTTTTCATGGCCACTTTAAAAGAAAAAAAAACAAGAAAAACTAATCAAATTTTTTTTTGTTTTTTTTTAATTACAAATTTAATGTGTGTTTTTTTAAGATAGGCACACTTGTTGTTGTTAGTGGTCCTTATTCTTATTCTTTTGCATTCAATTTGTATATATAAATTCGTGTCATTTTCTCTTTTAACGCCAATTTTATCAGATTTACTAGTTTACGGCGCGTTTTATAAACGAAAACAACATCAATCACACGGGAAAAACATAAAATCATAAACATAAATTTTTATATTGTAAATGATTTAGCCGTGCCTATCCTTTAAAAACATAGTATAATGATGCTTGCAAACATCCATATTATTTTAATCACCTAATCGTTATTTATTATGTGTACGATATCACACATGCTCATTATTATTTTCCTTATTTAAACAAAAATATTTGACCTCATAAATTAAACTGAACGCAGATATATGAATTTACATAACTAAAAATAATTGAAAAATAAATTTCAAAAAAAATTTTGATAATTGGTCAGATTTTTATCAATATTTCAATGTTTCACTATCTGTAACAAAAAAAAAATTTTAAGACAATATTGTAAGTATGTACGTTACGTATACGAGAAAAAAAAATATACGTACATATTATGAACAAAATCATTATCAAAAGATTTAACATTAATTTTGTCTTTCATTTATTTTATTCTTATCAATTTACATACATACGTTATAAAAATGCTTTTTTTTTTATTTTTTTTTTTTTTTGTTTTTTTTGTGTATTTCAGATTAAGATTTTCAGTCAGAAAAAGAGTTTTTTCAATAATAATTTTAGTTATTATTGAACAATAAATCCAATAAGATACTCATTAGTATAGAAAAAATTATAAAATAATAAAAAATTTTTTGTAATTATGAAACAGAGCATCACAGTAATTTTAGTCATTAGCTGTATACATGTAAATTTTATAAATGGTTAGTATACCAAAAATTTAATTGAAAAAATTTTCATTATTACAAAAAAAAAAAAAAAATTAATTTACAATATTTGGTTTTTTTTTTCCCCCTTCCTCTGTCTATTATTTAAGGATTCCCTTTCATATTTCAAAATAGACAACAGACAATTAATTGGACAATACCAGAAGATGATTGGAAAATTGAAAATGTACCAAGAAGCATTACACCACATTTAAATCCAAAAAATAGTACATACTATAAAAGTTTACCAATAATTGGTAATGATGAAGTTGTTTTAGAAAAATTACGTCGTATACGTAATAATGGTACTGGACGTATGCTATGGTATGATGTATCAGAATCAGGTACACATTTTCCACCATTCGTGGATAAAGCATTAAAATTATTCAATTTAAAACAAGTCGCTTATGAAATTGAGAATAGTGTTATGTCGAAGGTTTCATGTACTGCATGTAAAGCTGGTAATTATTTTTTCAAAATTTTATCTTTACCATGATGATGTTATGATTTAAATGAAAAAAAAAAAAAAAAAAAAATTTATATCTCAATTGTAGGAACTGGTTTGCTTCAGCATTACATACAAACAGGAAAAAGTCAAATTGAAATTGTTAAAACGATTTTTCAATTTTGTGTTAATCTTCAAATTCAAAGTCCAAGAGTTTGTGAAGGTGTTAGCAATTTATTTGGGGTGAGAATGAATAATTTAATTTTTTCTTTATGGATTTCCTTTTTTAGAGCTTTCATTTTAGGGGGAAATCATTTACGTTCTTCAAAGGGTCAATTTAAGTCCAGATGAGATATGCAGTTTTGTAATCGGGGATGCATGTGGTGATGTATATAATCCGTATCATGAATGGGAAGTGGATTTTCCTCCAGTACCAAAACCAGATTATCATGAAATTCCATTACCTAAAGAACGGGCACCATTCTTTAAAGTTTTACATTTATCTGATACCCATTATGATCCATATTATTCAGAAGGATCAAATGCTGATTGCAATGAACCATTATGTTGTCGTGTTACCAGTGGTCGTCCAACTACACCAAATAATGCAGCAGGTAAATGGGGTGATTACAGAAAATGTGACACACCAAAAAGAACAGTAGACAATACACTTCAACATATTGCTGAAACACATCCCGATATCGATTACATTATTTGGACTGGTGATCTTCCACCACATGATGTATGGAATCAAACCAAGGATGAAAATTTACAAATTATCAAGGAAACTGTTAAGCAAATGTCTGAAAAATTTCCTGGTATACCCATATTTCCGGCATTAGGCAATCATGAAAGTGCTCCAGTTAATAGTTTTCCACCACCATACGTACATCAAAGGAATAATTCCATTTCTTGGTTATATGATGAATTAGATTTACAATGGAGAAGATGGCTTCCAGCCAGTGTCTCTCATACAGTTCGACGAGGTGCTTTTTACTCTGTACTAGTCAGACCAGGATTTCGTATAATTTCATTAAATATGAATTATTGCAATAATAAAAATTGGTCAGTAGCATTTTCATGTGTTTGATATCACACAATTTATATACGAACTTTTTTTCTTAATTTTATATACAGGTGGCTGCTTCTGAATTCAACTGATCCTGCAACAGAATTACAATGGTTCATTTATGAGCTACAAAGTGCTGAATTTTCAAATGAAAAAGTTCATATTATTGGACATATACCACCTGGTCATTCTGATTGTCTTAAAGTTTGGTCAAGAAATTTTTATAGAATTATATCACGTTATGAAAGTACAATAACTGCTCAGTTTTATGGGCATACACATTATGATGAATTTGAAGTATTTTATGATCCAAAAGATTTAGGTAAATCAATGAAGAATTTTGAATGTGATTTATAAATATTACAACTGTCTAAGTATACATACATATAAACTTTCAGGACGAGCAACAAGTATTGCATATATTGGTCCATCTATAACACCATATTATGATTTAAATCCAGGTTATCGAATTTATTATATTGATGGAGATCATGATGCAACTACACGAATGGTAATCGATCATGAATCATGGATTATGAATTTAAAAGAAGCTAACTTATATGATTATCCAATTTGGTATAAACTTTATTCTGCAAGAGCTGCATATGCAATGAAAGGACTTAGACCATCAGATTGGGACAATTTAATTAATGAAATGACAAATACTCAAGAGATATTTGAATTATATTATAAGTAAATTAAAATTTGGATTTTTTTTTTTTTTTTAAATGTTTTCAGTTTACTATGGAAAAAGAAATCAATTTTTGTTTTTTTTTTAAATTTTTCATTGATTAGATACTATTGGAAAAATTCACCAGTTCGACCATCATGTGATCCAGAATGTAAAAAACGTCTATTATGCGATAGTAAAAGTGGACGTAGTCATGATAGACGGCATTTTTGTGAAGGTGTTGAAGCTAAAATAGATGATACCTCATCAAAAAGTTGGAAAGCATGGTTCTATCGAGGATTAAGTGTATCGTACGTAAATTATTTTGTATTTATAATTCATTTCACGAAAATATTTCATTTTCATGTACATATCAACACATATACATAACATGAATTTAGTAAAAATTGTATTTATATTGTATCATACATAATCTCATATATGCATACATAATTTTCCGTTTTTTTTATTAATATGGTGATATGGGTCTATTTTCTATTTTATTTTATTTTAAATTTTTTCTCATATACAGCTATAATGATACTGATGTTGATATTGCGGAAATTGAAAAATCAATTCGTATTGCTACAAATGAAGTCAATGTAATCGATATTAATAGCTAAAAATTAACTTCAAAATTAAAAAACAAAAAAAAACAAAAAAAAAACGGCGTGTACATATAAAAATATAAATGAAATTTAAATGTCTTTTTTTTCTTTTTTAACAACATTCATTTTACTTATAAATCCTTTAAATCCTTTATATCCCTTTTACCTGTATCTGTTTTCTTTAATTTACAAATAATGTGTATGTAAATAATGTTACACTTGATTATATTTGCTTACATTTTTTGTATATTATGTAAATATTGTAAACATTTGTAATACGTTACAAATATTTTGTAAATAATTTTTTTTAGTTTTTGTTTTTAACTAATTTGAAAAAAATCACTATAAAATAAAATACATTATTATTTTTATTTAATTATTGTTTAAATAACTAAAAATAAAAATGATAAATAATTTTTTGTTTTTTTTTTGTAAATTGAATAACTGGATATATTCAAAAAATTTGAATAAAACAAAAAATTATAACGTACATATGATTATATCGTGAATGGAAAGTAGATTGTAAGAAATATGATAAATTTTAATTACTCAATTAATTGAAATAAAAATGTATTTAAAATTAGTTAAACTTGTAAAATACTAGATTACATAAAGTACGTTATTGGTTATTCTCCTTACCAAAAGGATAAATGCCTTTATGTAGACAAACAAAGGGTGAGGGATACAATAAGCTTTCCTGAGCTACAGTATCGAGGCAACCTAATCTCATCTCACCCTTGTAGACTAAACCTAAACCTAAACCTAACTTGTAAAATAGTAAATTTCATTTTTAACTTACAATTAATTAATTTCAGATATATGATTTTATCGATGTCTGTTTATTTGTTTTTAAATACGCTCTTCTAATAAATTTTCTAACTTTCTAATTCCCTTCCCACTTAACTCTCAAATTTTAAAAAAATTAAATAAAAATCCTGAAGCTACAACATAAACACGCATATAATTGGCCTTTAATTAAAAAAAACTTAACGACTACTTTCCCATGTAAATCCAGATAAAATTCAAAACAAAATATCTGCTTGAAAAATATTTAAAAAAATTCTATACTGAATTTTTTGTTTTTTTTTTTAAATTTAAAAGACATTACCGTTTGAAATTTAGAACCGATTCAAATACTTCCTTTATAATAAGAATTTCCGATTAATTTAACTGTAACACACCATAAATAAATATTTAAAAATGTTTTAATTATTCAAATTTCTAGATGGTATTAAAATCAGTTAATAAATTTTTTTTTCTAATTTTTAAATTATAAAAAAAAAACGGTTTTAATTTTATCATAGGTATAAATTTTTTTTTTTTTAATTAAATTTTTATCATTTGAATAAAATTTAAGCTATCGTTTCCTTTTAAACATTTTATGCATTTTTTTCTTAAAATTACATTCAAAATTTCAAAAAAAAACAACTGATAATTTCACATAAAATAACCTTATTCGTATGTAAATGCATCAAATTTGATTAAATTAAAAATTAAGAGATTTTTTTTTTTTTTTTTTTATAAAATATTTTTCTTAGGTTTGGATTGTAGAGGTATTATTTAAAAAAAATTAATAGTAATAAATTAATCAAACAAATTTGATAAATCAACAAAAGCAAAATAAAAATTTGTTTTGCAATAATCGATTCGTAACAGCAAAAATTTCAAATTAAAAAAAAAAAAAAAAAAAAAAGGATTAAAAATTAAACTTAAATTGATGTAAATAAAATATGTAAAAAAAATAATGTAAAAATGTGTCTTTAGAAAAGGAAAAAAAAAACACTAATTTATGGTGTTTGTGGAGGCATCTTTAACAACTTTGTCAAATACAATTGGTACAGAGGTAATTTGAAATTTATGTACAAATTTTGTTTTTCATAAAAAATGCTTTTTTGTGTAAGTTAATTATTAAAACTTAAATAATTTTAGTTGTTGTTTTTTTTTTTTTTTTTTTTTGGTACAGCAATACTATACATACTTCGTTCATAAAAATTTTTTTTTCAATACAGGACAGTGTATGTAGAAATGTTACAACACCTCTAATTTGAATTATCATTTCTATAGCATATGATATTCGTGCGACACACAAAATATCATACATAAAATCGCATGAAAGTCGTATAGTTTAGAAACGGGAAATGATTTCTCGTTTTTTTTTTTAAATGAATACCCAAGAATTTAGTAAATTCTACATACTTAGAAAAAACTTTATGAACGGAGTATAGATATTACGAAAACTTAAAAATAAAATAAAAAATATATTCAAAACAAAAAAAAAAAAATTGGTGACGGGTTTCTTTGCATTTTTAAACAGTATTTTGTATATAAAAATTATTTAAATTGAAAAAAATGACAAAAAAAATAATTAATAATATTTTGTTGTTGTTGATTTAAGTAATTTATAAATTTTTTAATTCTTTATCAAATCTAGAATGAACGTAATTATGTCAATAACGAGTCTGCCAAAATATGTTATGGGATTTGGATAATATCAGGATTATTTAAATCAATTTTATGGGCTCAATGGACTATACTGTAACAGAGTACTATTTTAAAAACAAAAAAAAAAAAAAAATAACGTGAAAGTAAAAAAAAATTTACTTTTTTAGAATAAAATTTGGAAAGAAAAAAGGACCTTGAATCTTGTAATTTATTTAGTAAAATTAAATTTTGTTCTGTAAAGAAAAGAAAAATTGTTTTTTTTTTTTTGTTTTTCTAGTAAATGAAATAAATTACATTAATTAATGTTACTTCAAAGTATGTACAGATAATGTCTTGTTTTTTTTTTTTTTTATTTATTTTCTTATACTCTGATTTAGCAAAATTTATTGTATAATTCGTTACAAATTGAATTATGAATTTATTTTTAAATGTTTAATTTTTTGTATTCTATTTATTTTAATTCGTTAACTATTTTTTTTTTTATTATTTTTCTTTTCTAATAGGTATGATTTTAAAAAAAAAAAAATAAATAAATAAAAATAAATAAATGAAATAAAATAATTTAAGTAGAATTTTCATGTAAATTATGTGATATATGTACAATATGTTTGAGATATATAAAATGTGTATAACACAAATGTAATTAATTTGATAAAAATGTACACAAAATAACAAGTAAATAAAAAAAATTAAAAATAAAATATATAAATTTAATATTTTGTAAACAAATAAAATAGAAATTGTATTAAAACGAAATAAAATTTAAGTTTTATAGAAAAACACAAAAAAAAAATTTAAATGTAAATATGTATGTAAATTTTTTAAATTTTAATTGTTACATTTTATGTCGTCTGCCATCTGGGAGTCTATTTCTATGATATACCTACATATCGCCTGGGAAATCAAAAAAATTTTCACTTTTTTTAGGGAGAACCCTATAACATCACAAATTATTAATAACATGTCAAGGGTGCCTTAATCGATATTGCGGCAAGTCATGGTATAAAAACTCTATATAGCTTTTATACCATGGCGGCAAGCTTCTTAATCTTTCCAATGACATGATAAATGGCCAGACATTATATTTTTTTAAAATATCAACATTTTTTGTATTTTACATTTTTGTAAGTTTATTTTCCAAATTTTGTATCTTTTCAAATGATCACAATCATTTCTTAATAATAAATCTTAGATACAATTTAAATAACGAAATTTTTAAGTTGCAGAGTACAAACAAATAAAGAATTAAATTAAATTTTTAATTTATCTATAGATTTTCAAATTGATACTTTAAAAATTTTTTTTTACTTTTTATTATTTTAAAGAAAATTAATTTTGATTTTCATCTAAGAAAGATTTTTTCTTTTTTTTCCAATATAACAAAAAATTATTTTTTATAATTAAAATGAAATGAAAATAATTTTTTTAAATTTTAAATACATTTTTATCAATCATATCATCTAGTTTTATATAAGCAAATTTATCTGTTTCATTAAATGATGAGGTCATAGAAAACTTACCTTCAATTGATTTTAATTCATCATGTCCTTCTGTAAAACAGAAAAACAAATTAAATAAAATGAAATAAAATTAAAAATATAAATAGGTAGTAAACTATAAAAATTGAATGAAATAGGGCATTTACCAATAACTAAAAGTTTTATTAAATTCGTGTCGTTTTCAATATTTTCAACTTTTCCACAAACATAATCTGATATACATGGTTCATATTTGTCATTCAATCGATAGACCTGTAAGAATATAAAATTGAATTTATTTTTTTTGTTCCACTATATGTGTATATTAATAATATATGTTAATCGCATGCTGATCATATTACCTTAAATAATAAAATATCTCCTACCACTGGTAAGGTAACTAGTGGTTTTGAAAATGTTAAACATTCAGTCATATCTATTGCATTTTCAATACATTTTGCATTGTATGAAACTGATCCAATATCTATTTCTGAAGTAAAATGAAATTTCATTTAATAATCGTTTTTAATAAATTTTCTGAAAAATATCTTATCGGGTTTACCTGTATCTTGTGTTGGTTCTATTTCACTTACATTACTGTAATTTACATCAAAATTCTGCGATTTTAAATTGCCTAATTGATTCTCGTTGTTATTGAGAGCATCTATTTTATCATTATTTTCTAAAAAAAAAAACGAAAAGAAAAAAAAAATTAATCAATTTAAAGAAAACGAGACTAATCTGAATATACAAAATTTACCAATTGGTGTTATGATCCTAGATACTAAAGGTAAATTATCTAAGTAATTTTTAAATATTACTTTGCATTCTGTTTTCTTTTCTTTTGGTGAAATTGCACCATTCTCTAAAACTATTTTACCATCATCATCAAATTTCAAATGATTATGATTTTTTATCAATTGAAAAGAATTCAATTTTATATCCTCAATGATAACAGCTGCTTGTTTTTTACATGGACTCAATGTACTTTGGTCTTGTTCATTTATTTTACGTTTATGTTTTCGTTTTCTCTTCTTACGTTTCGTTTCTGTTATTTCTTCATTTTCTGGTAATGCATCCTGATAGTCATCTAATTTTTGGGTATTTAAAATTTCTGTTGGATTAACATCATCATGTTTAATTTGAAATTTATTATCATTAGATTTATTCTTTTTAACACTTCTTTCTAGTGCTAAAATTTTTGGAATATTATCAGCTTTCTCTAGATTTTCTGGTGATTTTTTTCTAACTACCCTAAATGAATTAAAAAATGAATATTTTTAAAATAAAATGTTTTTCTTTTAAAAAGTTCTGGAAAATAATCATTTAATCTTACTTTATCACATCATTATTGTTAATAACCTCAATACATTCGAATTCGGGTAGATAACACAAATCTTCAGTTAATAAATTAATATGTTTTATTGAAAATAATTTTTTAATATGATTTTTAATATCTTTTACATATTTCCATTCTGGTTTAATTAATATATATGAAAATTTCTTTTCATTTTGAAAGAATTCTTCTAAATTAACTTTTATACGATATTTTGTTGACATTTTTTTGTTTATACAATACACAGAGCAGAGTAGCACTAGTGATTGGATTCCCTTATACACGCGTTTGACATGTTTTATTACCGCAACGCAATACACACGACCAACCTGGTCGTGGTCGTGAACGTCGTGGTTAATCAAATTTATTTTCTCTATAAAATTTAATGAAACAAAAACAACTCTCAGATAATGTCTATAAAATCAAAATATTTTGGTATTACTCCAAACAAACTACGACTGTTGTACCAACAAAAAAAATTGTATATGTGTACATATGTATATATACAGACAAACCACGGCAAACATACAACAATTACGGTATTCAAACCAGGTTTTTCGATGTGGACGCATGTGTTCGATATGATTGACATCATGTACCTGTACCTCTGTTCACATGTCAGAAAAGTTGAATTTGAATTGAATGGATAAGCGACGATTGTTTGTTCGAAATAGACCCATACTACAAAAACATGATTTATATGTATGACACTTATTCTGGGATACCCTGTATCGATATATTTATATATCGATCTAAAAAATCGATTTTTTTCTGTTATTGATATGTGGAATATCACAATGCGCATTGTGGGTTATATTTGAATATGTATGAAAATTCCTCCCGCCCAGACTCTCTTTAATTTTCATTTCATTTTCATTCTTTCTTCATATTTTTTGTCCTATTCTGTGATCTGTCATTTCACCACTAGTCACTACACCAATCACCAATGTTATTATTAAATTTTTAAATCAACGATTTTTCACTATATTTTTTTAACGTCAGTTTCACGTTCTAAAATCTGCATCCATCAGGCATCTGCAATATAAAATATTGTCTGTCTTGTCTTGTTATTGAATTTAATTAATTTTGTTTTGTTTAACTTGTAAGTTATAAAATTTATTATTTATCATATTATTTTGCAATAATAAAATCACAAATTGCAATTCAATTATTAATAAGTGTTAAAAAAATAAAATAAAAGAAAATACTCGAAATATATTTTTTTTAAAAAAATAAAGTGCATTAAAAATGGCGGAAGAAGATCAAAATAGTTTATTGGCCAGATTTTTACAACAAACCTTAAGTCCAGATCCGAAAGTAAGAAGACCAGGTAAATTTAATATAACAAAAAGAATCCTTCAGGATCTTTCATTTTTTAATAAAAGTTATTTGTTAAATAAATTTCAATTTTTTGTCTTGTTTTAGCTGAAAATTTTTTAGAATCAATAGAATGTAATCAAAAATATGCAATTCTCTTATTAAATATAATTGATAAAGATGATATGGATATGACTATAAGGATAGCTGCAGCTATAGCATTTAAAAATTACATAAAAAGAAATTGGAATGCACATGAAGTGAGTAATTTTGATTTAAAGAACAAAACAAAAAAGGATCCATTGTCGTAGTCTCATAGTGTTGGCCAAAAAAAAAAAAAAATATGAAACAAAGTGAAAACCATAATTTTTTCCTTGTTACCATCATAAATGATACATTTCATCATAAGAAAATTTTATACTCATTCCTTATTTGTCCTTTGTTTTACTTCCATAACACGAATTTAAGAATTTTTATACATTACCGGTGATGAAACTAAGCACTATACATATTTTATAAAAAGAAAATATAACATAACCTCACATACAATAGAAATTGGAGATTCTCTTTTAATTTCAAAACAAAACTACATACAAGATGTTTTATTTGAAAGTGGTATAAGTCCAAAACTATCGAAGTCCGATTTTAAATATAAATCATCTTGGAAGAATCGTATCGTAGAAGATTTTGCAAAAAAAAAATTACATATTTACTTTATAGAAATCAAAGTTTTATTATTATTATTATTTTTTTTTTTTTAGTTTAGTAGGAAATGTAAATGTAAAACATATAAAATATCTCAGAATTTAAAAAATTGATTTATTCCACTTTCAAATAAAACAACTCATATATACAAACATTATAGGTATGTTGTAATATGGCAACTATACGCCAATTGGACTTTTTTTCTTATAAACTTACATTCCAATTTGAAATTTTCCTTTAAAATTACATTTATGTTCACAATTTAATTGATTTTCATTTAATTTAGGATGATGATGGTCCAGATAGAATTCATGAAAGTGATCGTATTGCAATTAAATCATTAATTGTAACATTAATGTTAAAATCACCATCTGCATTACAAAAGCAATTAAGTGATGCTGTTAGTATAATTGGTAAATATGATTTCCCAAAAAAATGGCCACAATTAATTGATGAAATGGTTGAAAAATTTGCAATGGGTGATTTTCATATAATTAATGGTATATTACAGACAGCACATTCATTATTTAAAAAATATCGATATGAATTTAAATCACAGTCATTATGGGAAGAAATAAAACTTGTTTTAGATAAAATGGCAAAACCATTAACAGATTTATTACTTGTTACAATGAATTTAACTAAAGTACATGAAAATAATATTGATGCATTAAAAATAATTTATGGTAGTTTAGTACTTGTATGTAAGGTATTTTATTCATTAAATTCACAAGATTTACCAGAATTTTTCGAAGATAATATGAAAACATGGATGAATGCATTTCATGAATTATTAACAAAAGATGTACCATGTTTAAGTACAGATAATGATGATGAAGCTGGCGTATTAGATCATTTACGTTCACAAGTATGTGAAAATTTAGGTTTATATGCACAAAAATATGATGAAGAATTTAGTTCATATATGCCACAATTTGTCACAGATGTATGGGAACTATTAGTTAAAACTGGAATACAAACAAAATATGATTCAGTAAGTTATATGAAAAAAAAAAAAAATAAAAACATTTTCGAAATTGCAAATCCGTAAATTTGACTTTTTTCTTTTATAGCTCGTTTCGAATGCTTTACAATTTTTATCAATTGTCGCTGATCGAAATCATTATCGTCAGTTATTTGAAGATCCTCAGGTTTTAGCTAGTATTTGTGAAAAAGTCGTTATACCGAATATAAATTTAAGAACATCTGATGAAGAATTATTCGAAGATAGTCCAGAAGAATATATTCGTCGTGATATTGAGGGTTCAGATATTGATACTCGACGAAGAGCCGCCTGTGATTTAGTTAAAACTTTATCACAAAATTTCGAAGCAAAAATATTTGAAATTTTTGGACAGTACTTACAGGTTAATAATCAATAGAATTTCAATTTGCAATTTTTTTTATTTTTTTTCTTCATGTTTCTAAAATCAATATTTCTTTTAGATTTTACTTAATAAATACGCAGAAAATCCAAAAGAAAATTGGCGTGCCAAGGATACAGCAATTTATTTGGTTACATCATTAGCATCACGTGGTGGAACTGAAAAACATGGCATTACACAAGCATCCGAATTAGTACCACTACCACAATTTTGTCAACAGCAAATTATCCCAGAATTAGAACGACCAGATAGTATGGAAATACAATTATTTTTATTTTTTTATTTTTTTTTTTTACTATGTAAAATTAATTTTTGCCATTTTTTACACAGTTAATGAATTTCCTGTATTAAAAGCGGACGCTATAAAATTTATAATGGTATTTCGTAGCCTTCTTGGACAACAAACAATATTAGCATGCATTCCTCAACTTATACGACATTTGCCAGCACAAAGTATTGTTGTTCATAGTTATGCTGCTTGTGCTATAGAAAAATTCTTAATAATGCGTGATGCCAATAATGCACTTTTGTAATTATTTTATTTATTTAGAAACAGAATTTTTCTTAATTATTTTTTTTTTTCTCTAATTTTAGAATTTCTAGTGGACAGCTTACTCCATTTGCTAATGATTTATTAACTGGACTTTTCGCAACATTAACTATAGCTGGTTCTAATGAAAATGAATATGTAATGAAAGCGATAATGCGATGCTTTTCAACATTACAAGAAGCATCATTACCCTACATGTCAGCGACACTTCCACGTTTAACAGAAATTTTAACACAAGTAGCAAAAAATCCATCACGTCCACATTTTAATCACTATTTATTTGAAACATTGTCACTGACAATTAAGTAAGAAAAAATCACAAAACAAATCTGAAATAAATATTAACATTTTTTTTTTCTTTTTCTATCTTTATAGAATAGTTTGCAAGACTGAGCAAAATGCTGTATCTTCATTTGAAGAAGCTTTGTTCCCCGTTTTTCAAGGAATTCTTCTACAGGATATATTAGAATTTATGCCATATGTCTTTCAAATGTTATCATTATTACTTGAAATTAGAGAAGGAGCTGGTTCTATACCAGAACCTTATTGGGCACTATTCCCATTTCTTTTAGCACCTGTACTATGGGATCGTCCTGGTAATGTAACACCTTTAATACGTCTATTATGTGCATTTATAAAACAAGGAGCAACACAAATATCAGCTCAAGGAAAATTGGTTTGTGCATTTTTTTAAATCGTATTTAGTTTCTCTTTCTTTCATATAATTATTTTCTTTTCTTTTTATAGAACGCAGTATTGGGAGTTTTCCAAAAGATGATCGCATCAAAACCAAACGATGACGAAGGATTTTATTTAATACAACATTTGTTGACCTATTATCCACTGTAAGTAAATAAAAATTACAAATTTCTTAAATAATAAATACTCACTTTTATTTCCAGATCTGAACTTCAAGAAAATATGCGTCAAATATTTGCATTACTGTTTCAACGTTTATCATCATCGAAAACAACAAAATACGTTCGTGGTCTTATAGTATTTTTTTGTTTTTATGCAATTAAATTAGGTGCATCATCATTAGTCGAATTAATTGATAGCATTCAAGCTTCAATGTTTGGAATGGTTATTGATAGAGTATTCATACCTGATATGGCAAAAGTATCATCAAAAATGGATCGAAAAATTGTTGCAGTTGGAATATCAAAAATTTTAACAGAATGCCCATCAATGCTTACACAACCGTATATTCAATCATGGCCAAAATTATTGCAGGCTTTAATTGAATTATTTGAATTACCACCAGATGAAACATTTCTTGATGGTGATTTCATAGAAATCGTTGATACACCTGGATATCAAGCAAATTTTGTACAATTGAATTATGCACAAACAAAAAGAGAAGATTTTCTTGCTGAAATAACAGATGCTAGAAAATTTTTAGTTGAAAGCTTATCCAGATTATCAAAATCTAGACCGAATGAAATTAGTGCACTTATTTCTGGTATTGCTGATGATTATAAATTAGCATTACAAAAATATTGCACACAGGCTGGAGTTCAAATTTTATAAAAGCATTTCTAACAACATTATTATTATTTTTTTTTTTTTTTTTCATTTTCATTTGTAATTGTAAATTTGGTTTTATATATTTTTTTTGTTGTATCATGAAAAATAAAAATAAATGGAAAAAAAATTCAGTTTCTCATTAATTTAAAATTTAACAATATAGAAAATTTGGGAAATAAGAAAAAACAAATGTACATAAAAAGTACTCAATTATTTCTAATTATTCTATATTTTCGTTTTTCCATCATGATTAAATATAAATATTTTTATAGGAATAGAGTTCAATTAAAAATTAAATTTTTATACCTGACCAAAAAAAGAAATTTTTTTTTTTTTTTAAATAGAAAAAGAAAATTAAATGAAATGCTAAATTTATCAGTAATTTAAGATTATTTTTAATAAACTACCCACAAAATGAAATATTTAGAAAAAATGTGTACACTTAAATTTGTTCATATTCTCAAATTATATAAAAAAAAAAAAAAAAATTTCACCAAACCTACGTAATTATCCCTTAATATCATAACATGTTTGTATATTTTTTTTTTTTTACTTATAGTAAAAATGGGAATATTGCTTTACGACTTTTTGGATAATTGGTAAATTCTTTCTTATAATTTTTATGTTTACCTAATGCCCATATAGTCATTTGATATGCACCAGCAACAGCAAATAAAAATGCTGGTAAACATTGTGTCATTATTGAAAATGAGATCCATGCACCAATTTCATAGGTGTAATTCGGACATGAAACGAAACTACAAAAAAGAAAAGAAATAACACGAAAAAAAAAACAATAAGTAAAGCAAAATTTGTTTTTTTTTTTTTTTCAATTTTCAATTCCTTTCAAAATCTGTGTACTTACTTGAAAAGCGATGTTAATGGATTACTATCTGGTTTAGGAATTTTTCGAATTTTTGTACCTGGTGGACGTAAATTTCTCAAATTTAGATGAATTGAGAAATTTCCTAGCTCACATAACTGAAAAATAAATAAATTGTTATTAATAAATAATTTTTAATGAATTTTATTTGTACCAAAAATGCAGCTAAACCCAAATAAACTTGTAATATAGATGGTGACGTATATAAAGGATGATTAACATGATATGCAACATATGCTGTAAAACCCCAATAGTAACTGCAATTTTTAAATAAATTTCTAATGGGCATTGTTGAATGTGAAAAACGATGAACAAATATTGTCTCTAACAGACGTTTTGCATAATGTATTGTCCAGCAAGCGGCAGCAATACTAACAAAAAATGAAAACAAAATATATATAAAATAATATAATTATTTACAAGAGAGAGAGAAAGTAAAAAAAAAAAAATAAAAATTTTCAAATTCACTGATTAATGAACACAGAAAAAAGAAGAAGAAGAAATGAAATGTTAAGAAATTCATGAGCAAAGCAATTTTTTCTGTGTTTGTTTGTATATATTTTTTTTTGCTCGTCAAAGTTTGAGCAAAGGTCAATTTAGGTCATTATTTGAATTAATTGTTGAGTTTTTTTTTTTTTTTTTCGTCATTTTTCATTTAAAGAAATAAGCAAGTTATAAGTATGATTATATGACTCGACAGAAAATTATTTTTATAAAATTTTTGCTTTAATTATCTCCACAATTTTATAATATATATTATCCTGTGGTTCATCTAAATTAATACTTACTGTGCTGTTGTACTCATAATTGGTGTTGGATCTGAATAAAATATTGATGGCCTCTGATATACCCATAAATAAACGGCTAATGGACCTGCATATTCAGCTAAAAAAACTGTTTTCCATCCAATTTGTGGTCCTAGATCTTTCATATAAATTTTACCACCTGAACGAACATTTAATGATTCTAATGTTGCTGAATCTAATAATGATTTTCCTCTAGGATCTAAACGTAATGATTGCCTATCAGGATGTAATGCTTTTTTACATTGCTGATGAATTAATATTTTTAATTCAGATATTGTTGTTTGTGGTTTTGCTGAACATAATCCTAAAGATTTTGAATCTTTTGCACTTAATATTTCAATCTTTTATAAAAATGAAAATTTTAAAAAATGATAAAACTAAATTAATCAAAATTATTTAAAAAATTGGGTCAAATTTTTTTACCTCCATAACTTTTTATGTATTTGTAACTCCGTAATTTTTTATACACAAAATCAATTGATATAAGTGAAAGTGAATTGAAATTAATAAAATTATTGTTTTTACAAAACCCAAAAAAAAATTAAATTGAAATATTTTGAATAAATTATAATTATCAAATTAATGATATCAAGATTCAATTTAATTGAATAAATTTTAAAAATAAAAAGCACACATGAAACACTATACAAATCTAACCACTGTAAGCTGTTTCGTTACTATCTATCTTGTTCGAGTTCAAGCTAAAACAAAATAAAAACTCGTACAATGTGCTTCAAATATGTGTGACTGTGAGATGTACGTATATGGATACTCCAGTATAATATGCAATATAAAATTTTAAAGTTAACTTATACCATCAAAAACTGAATTAGCTCTGGGTCTGTCTGACTGAAATTGACCATTCCACTTATAGATTTGATAACTTTATCGATCGACAGTTATAATATTATTATGCGTCTATTATCTATGAAACGAAAATCGAAAACATCAAAATTATACAAAATTGTGTTTACTTATATACAAATGTATTTGTTGTATGTACTCATTAATTCAACTTCAACCGAAATGATTAACATTGATATCAAATTGTAACAATTTAATTTTTTTTTACTTTACATTATTTTAATTTTTTGTATTTTGATTACACTCTTTTTTTACAAAAAGAGAAAAAAGATGACATATTAATATTATGTCATATGTTGTTTTGTTTCTATATGGTCATTCGTCATACAAGCAAAAAATCGATATTTTTGATTAATCAAAACTTATCGATTCATCAACAAAAATTATCAATTCATTTGATGATATTATAGTCTGTATACTAATTCGGTTCAGTTAAGACCTTAAGGAAATATATATGTCCTTTTCATCTTTCATAATTTCTAATAAGATTATTTGACGAGTAGTGTTACCATAATCTTTACAGTTATCATATATGTAATACGAGATGAATTTTTTTAAGTATCAATATACAGCAACGTAAAGTGATACTACTTTATGTCATTTCCAATAAGACCTTAGCTGCATCCAATTAGTAGACAAACTATAATGCAATTGCCATTGTACTGTACATACAAGTACACAACAGTTTGTGATTTGTGTTTGTTTGTAATTTGTTAAAATATGGGCAAGATGGTACAAAGTACAAACAAACAATCGTTACACCAAGGATCTGGATCCATACTCCATAGTGAAATGATATGATACAAATACAAGGAGCTCTATTTTCTATTTGTATGTAGCTGCCAATTCAATTTTATTTGCTAGAAAATTGTGCTCTTTCTTATTGGTAATTATAGGTTTTTCATCGTTTTCAAGGGTTCTATCATGTTCTATTTATTATCTTGATCATGGTTCATAGTCATAGTCATGCATGAGTATGATGAATGATTGAATGACTGGAAACAAAGCCATAAAGGTGCTATCCCCATAATCATAACACCCAAAAATAAATCTTTAAATGGGGTCAAAGGGGGTAACATACTACCATAAAATAAATCTTGTAAATAAATCCTTTTTTTTTTTCTTTTTCATTCCAACCACCGAAGGGTTAAAACGTGTTTTGTTCAAGAACCTCAAATTACTTCATTTCATTAAATAAAATATTAGATCAATTTTATTAAATATTAAATATTAGAAATATGGAAGTAGCAGCAAATAAAAATTTATCCAAAGTCACACATTGCATATTTGACATGGACGGTCTTTTATTAGGTACAATATTTACAATTATCTCATTGAGATCTGTATTTTACATGTTTTCTTCTACATTAGATACAGAACAATTGTATACAGATGCAATTCAAAAAATTCTCGACCCATATGGAAAAACTTACACATGGGAAGTAAAACAACAGGTGATGGGATTTCATCTTCATGAAGTATCTAAAAAAATTGTTGATATCTATGATTTACCAATAACATGGGAAGAATATGCTAAATTACAGCATAAATATACAACAGAAATAATGGTTAATGCGAAACTATTGCCAGGTATGCATTCTTTTCTATTAATCAATAAAATCCAAAATACCAAAATATAAAATGTATAAACTTTAATTTTACAGGTGTTAAACGATTACTTGAACATTTACATAAGAATAAAATTCCATTCTGTTTAGCAACAAGTTCCGGAGAAGATATGGTTGAAATTAAAACAACAAATCATAAGGAAACATTTAATTTATTCCATCATAAAGTTTGTGGGGCAACCGATTCAGATGTTAAACGTGGCAAGCCATCACCAGATATCTTTTTAGTGGCAGCTTCACGATTCCCAGATAAACCAGCACCCGAAAATTGTTTAGTTTTTGAAGATGCATCGAATGGTGTAAAAGCTGCCAAAGCGGCTGGTATGCAAGTTGTTATGGTACCAGATCCAAGAGTTTCAGAAGTGGATCGTTTAGAAGCAACATTAGTATTAAATTCACTTGAAGATTTTAAACCTGAATTATTCGGTTTACCACCATTTGAAAATTAATTTTAACATTTTATTGAAATAAATTGAAAAATTTGGAATTTTTTTTTTTTTATACATTTTTATTCATCAAGTATCCATATGAAATAAAATAAAATCATTTAATTTGTATTGTACATACATATTTTTGGTTTTCATTTATTTAAAACAAAAAAAAAGATACACCTACACATACATAAAAATAAAAATGTTTAAATTAAATTTAATACTTTGGTTTTGGTTTTTTTTTTTTTTTTTTTCAAATAGAATGTAATAACAAAATACCGATAAAATGCTTTGTTTTTTTTTAAATATAAATTTCAAATAAATAATCATCTTTTATAACAAATATCCTTTTGGATTTTGTGATTGCCATCGCCATGTATCTTCACACATTTCTCTTATGCCACGTTCAGCTTTCCAATTTAATTCTTTAGCTGCTAAAGATGCATCTGCATATGATATTGCCACATCACCAGGTCTTCTTGGATAAAATTCATAATTTATGATACGTTTTGAAATATCCTCAAATGTTTTAACCATTTCTAAAACAGAATATCCTTGTCCAGTACCCAAATTATATGGTTTAAAACCTTTCATTGTGGATATTTTCAATTTATTTAATGCTTTTACATGTCCTTTAGCTAAATCAACAATATGAATATAATCTCGTACACCGGTACCATCTTTAGTTAAATAATCATTTCCATAGATTTTTAATAAAGATCTTCGACCAACAGCTACTTGTGATATGTAAGGCATTAAATTATTTGGTTCACCATTTGGATCTTCACCAATTTCTCCACTTGGATGGGCACCAACTGGATTAAAATAACGTAATGAAATTACAGACCATCTCTAAAAATTAAAATCATAAATAATTTGTAATTGATTTATAATTAGAAAATAACATTTTAAAATAAAATTATAATTTACATCATCAGAACTGCATAAATCTTTTAAAATTTATTCAGTAAAATATTTACTTTTACCATATGGACTAGTACAATGACCAGTTGGATGAGATTCAGTTATTGGTAATGTTTGTGGTTCTCCATAAACTGTTGAACTTGAACTATATACCAAATGAAATACATTTGATTCTTTCATTGCCTCTAATAGAACACTTGTACCAGTTATATTATTTTGATAGTATTGTAATGGATATTTACATGATTCACCAACAGCTTTTAAAGCAGCAAAATGAACAACACAATCAATATTACACTATAAAAATTAAAGATAATTTTTAAAAATGTTTAAATAAAATGAAAATTAAATTTTTCTTTTAAATTTTTAATTTTACCTTCTGAAAGATTTTTCTTAATTCACCTTTATTTCTTATATCTGTCTCATAGAACATCAATGTTTTACCAGTTATATTTTCTACCCTTTCAAGAGATTCTGGTTTCTTTTTATTAACATTTTTATATGAATTACATAAATTATCTAAACAAATAACATTATAATCAGCATTTAATAATTCTATAGCAGTATGAGAGCCAATATAACCGGCACCGCCCGTAATTAATACAGTTTGTGGCATCTAATATTAGAATTGTAATAAATTTAATTTATGATAAATTAAAAAAAAATATAATTTAAACATTTTATTTTACTTACATTTTAAATATTAATTCATGATTAAATTCTACAATTAAACATCACCATTGTAACACAATAATTACTCGTTGTTAAGTAAATTAAAATTAATAAAATTTTTCATCATCCTTGAACAATTGAACATATGAAACAAAACAATAAACAAATTTTATTCTAATTTAGAATGTATGTCAGCTGTCATTATTGAATTTATGTTTTCAATTCAAATTTGATTTAAGCCAGGGTCTCCATTGGGGATATTTCCTGATAGGCAATATTGCCATTGCCTCAAGGAGCAATATTGTTTCTTGAAATATTGCGGCAATATTTTTGACATTTCAGTATATTCGAGACTTCTTCTTTCTGTTTCTTATAAATTTTTGAAATATTGCCGCAATATTTTGCTCACAACAAGGCAATATAGTATGAATTGTCAAATAAATATTGCCTTCTAGGGCAATATTGACTATGGAAATGCGCTGTAAATGGCATTCATTTTCATGCTTATGCTGCGTGTTCACGTAAATCCTATGGGTAAATCTCTTAAAAGTTCAAAATTTCAATTTTAATTTTATTGACCTTAATTTGGTTGGATAATTTCTTCCGGATCGGAATTATTAAGAGTTGTCCACTTCCACTACCCCACCACTTTATATCATAGAGTTCAGTAATATTTTTCTTATTAGTCATTCTCATTACACCTTGGCTTGCAGTGCAGTTTGCTTGCACTACATTTTTTTTGTTCGTTTTTTTTTTTAAACTCTTGTCCAAATTCCTAAACGTCAATTGCATGACAATGATCAAAATCAACAATTCCTAAACATTTTGATGCATGTATGTGTCAAAAATTCCATAACCAAATAATTTTGCAATTGATCGTATTTATTCATGCAACAACGCATTCGTTCAAAATCGAATGCATTTTGATTGTCATTGATTTACGTCGTACAATGTCAATGATTTTAGTTTGATTGATATGATCGTCATGCAATTGACGTTTACGAATTTGGCCCTTTGTTTTTGTCTGCACTGCTGAACATGGAGTATGGACTAGATAACGGTAAACAGTAGTGTAGCTCAATATGTAAATTTTTTTTTTGTTTGTTTTGTATTAACAAGAACGATAACACTGAATGCAAGCAAAGCAAAATGAAATGAATGAAACAAATGTCAAATTTCAGATTTCAGCTGACTATTGTATTTTTCCATACATGAGGTTATTGTAACTTGTAAGATTGATTGTGTATTTATGGTGGAAAACAGTATTGTGCATTTAATTATTAATATTTAATATATTTCGTAAATACTAAATATTTATAATTGAAAAGCATTCATTTTAATTTCCGAACAAATAGTATTTTATTCACGTTTTTCATTTGTTTTTTATTTGTAAATTCATTTAAAATTGCATTTTGTAGCTTTTAATCATTTTTGTTGGATCATCATAGATGAATAAACAATAATGAACAAATCAAGGGTTTGTATTATTTAAAATAATTTTATTTTTATACAATTTAAAAATTGCATTTTTGAATTTTTCATATTTATTGTATTTTAATTCATTAACCAATTTGCAAATGGCAAATTACCCACCTGTTTCTTTTGTGTACATTTAACTTTCTCGAAAGGAAAATACTTTCAAAAGTTGTTAAATCTTATATACTTTTCTTATGCTTTTTTAATTTTCGCTTAATCGCTTTATTATTCGCTTTATTGAATACAAAGTATTTGAGCTGTTTATTTATTTTTATATTTTTTTTCTTTTTCAGTTTAATGCAAATAACAATGAAAGTTTCGATGGGAATATTATTGAAGATTCAACAAAAAAATTTAATAATAACTATGATGATGATGATGATGATGATAATGAAGATAATGATGATTGTGACAGCGATGGTAAATTCGATTTTATGTCAGCATTCTTATCAAAAATCAAATTAGATGATGGAACAAGAGAATATATATTTTCTAGCGGTGTTAGAGGATTTAAAAAATCATTTTTTCCAATTAATTGTCATTTATGTAAATATTGTGATATAAGAAAAAAGACAATAGGTGATAAAAGTCTTAAAGCGCATGTAGAATCAGAAAAGCATCAAGCATTAATAAATGGTCCACCACCAAATGCTAAATTGTATCGTATGCCATTAAGTCAACCATTTGGTAAAATTACAAATCCAATTAAAATTTATCCAGGTGAAATGATAAGAGCTAGTAAGTAATTAAATAAAATAACAAAAATAAGATAGATAATTTTCTTAAATGATCCTATATATATTTGTGTATGATTTCAGTTATTCCAGAATATTATGATCGTGTTCTACCAATTGTAGAGTTTGAATTAGAACCTCGTCCGTCACAATTGTATATAAATGATTTAGAAAATGATCAAATTTATAGATATAATCAAAATTCTCCAGTTATGGGTTTACCATACATTTGTAAAATGAGAAATCATCAAGGTGTTTTGTATCATTGTTTTCTATGTTTTGCTCGAATTACTTATGATATACGTGATCATATTTTATCATCAAATCATATATTAAAATACATTGTAAATTATTTTCATTAAATTTTCAAAAATATAAGATTTGTAAATTTTCATTTTTTTTTCTCCCATTTCAGAAACTCCATTTTCCCACTTTACGAACAAAAATTTATGAAAGATTAAAACGTAGTATTAATGATCCAATTAAAAGAGGTAATGCATTTATAGAAATATTTTGTACATTATATCGTCGTATTGAATTAGTTAAGGGATTACGTCGAATGAATATAGTAAGTTTGAAAGATTTTAAAGACAAATACACAGTATATAGAAAAATAATAACAAAAAATCGTTCACCAAAAATGCATTATGAGGAGCATACAATTGAATTTGCTGATGGTGAAATTGATGATTTAATAATGAGATCGATAAAAGGTGATGAAATTACAAACGTTGTTATACCAATGGTTTCATCGATGGTTCATAAAGAGAAGAATTTTAACATAGGGAATAATGAAAGGTAAAAAATTTATTGATAAAAGTAAACTGTAAAATGAAATAGTTTTCCTTTTTCTTTTTTTATTAATAGTAAAGCATCTACAACAGAACAGAAATTGAGTAATCGGAATGAAACAATTTGGGATCGTTATAGAAATATGGTAAAATCATCACTTAAAAATTTAAATGAATTGTATGATAATTACGAGAAAAAACCAGATGAACATCCAATGTACAGTGTTGAATGGAGAAGATTTTGGCAATGCCGATGTAGAGAATTAAGGAAAGGTTTGTATTTTTTGCAAAACATTTACAGTAAAAAAGAACGGGGTACGAATTCGAACAAATTTGAAATACATAATAAAATGCAACTTAAGCAATAATTGTGGCAACCTGAATTTAACAAATTTTAATGCCAATACAGCAAATTTCCCATATAAATTATTTGTGTTACAATATATCTTATATTCTTGTTTTTACCTTTTTTATTAAATTAATTTTTAAATTAACAAAGAAATTATTCATACATTTTTATTTTTCTTTTTAAACAGAGAAAATTGATCCTCAGAATTATAATTTTAAACCAGAATGGGAAAAACATTGGTCACAATTATTTAAAGAATATTATCAAAAGGATATCGATAGACGTAAATTTGATGTAAGAGATATATTGAAATTGCCACAAAATGAAAAGACTCCTAGTCCAGAGAGAGATAATGACTTTAAAATTACTCATAATAGTCATGATGTTGATCATATTGAAATGGATATTGTTAAAAAAATTGATGAAATTGCACAAGAAATTCAAGGCGAAAATAACGATAATGAACAACAAGATACTGTTACAGTTATAAGTGTTCTCAGATTATTAGCTGCTCTCGAAGACCAATTAGGTAGTTTAGGTCCTAAAGCAATTAAATTTCTTGGAAAAGCTGTATTATACGAAAAGGTGCATGAATTTCTTCATTCCTTTGTGATTTATTTTAAAAAGTTATTTTACTTATTTTTTATTTAGAGTGATAAAAATTGCAAGGAATTACTAAGGGATAAACGATATTATTTGCTGTTTTTAACTGCTAAAGAGAAATTACAGGCACATAAAGCAACTGGTACAATGTCATTTGATAAAATTTCCGTAGCTGATGATGCACTCAAGGCTTTAGAAGCGATCATTCAAGTTTATGATGATTATAAAAAGCAATTTCCAGAATTATGTAAGAAGTTCTTAGATTCAGATGAAGAGGATAGCTCAATAAGTGAAAATAGTGAAAAAGTCGAAAAACACAAAAAGAAGCATAGTGAACGCTCAAGACATGGTAGTATTACAAAGAATGAAAATTTGGAAAAATTAGAGGATAAATTGCAAAAATGGGTGAATGAGCAAAGCGTAGATGCCCATTCACATCATTCATATTCTAAAAGAGAATTCTCTGACCAACGTGATATTGATTTTCGTGATAAAGACAGGCGTGTTGACAAAAGGAATCATACAATTAAAAATGATGATATAACTTCTGTTTCACCACCAAAACGGCATAAATTTCATGAAAATACAACAAATAAAGAGAAATTCAATGATAATAGAAATTGGAATCAAGATGTAAAACATAAGAAATATTCAAAACATTCATTTTCAGAAAGACACAATAGTTGGAGAGAAAATGAAAGTTTCTCTCATCAACAGAAATTTGATCGAAGATCTTCAGATTCAAGACAAAGTCATCATAGCAATTCTGATAAAATGGCATCAAAAAGTACAAGAAATTTACCAAATAAATTTCAAGATGATAAATATCACAAAAATAGAATACGTAGTAATTCTCAATCCAATTCAATACAACATAGCTCAGAAAGTTTGATTTACAATAATCAAAGTGGATTCGATAACTCTAAACAATTTCAATTAAATTCTTGTGATAGACGTGAAATATTCGTAGATAAAAATAGTTTTGATAAATATGTAGATCACCATACAAATCATTACAATGGTAGATCACGATTTGTTAATGAAAGAGGAAATAATTGGCATAGAAGAAATTAGTATTAATATGCTTACATAAATTTATTTCATAAATTCTTTGTGATTATTATTATTATTTTTTTTTTTTAATTAAAAGGTTGAATGTAAGTGAAATAAAAAATTATTCCAAAAATAAATTATTGGTTTATATTTATATCAATAATTAAAATCATCATATAATTAAAATATAATATTTAAAGTTCGGATTAAAAAAGATTTTCAAAGATTTTATGATCCGTATTTAATTTCTCATATGAAATCAATTGAAATAAAGTTAAATAATTGTAAATTTCCCATTAAATTGTAAATATATTTATTTACTTCTTTTTTTTTTTTTTTGTTTTACTACATAATTAACGCTAATGAATAATTACTCTGATGATTACAAAATACAATAAATGCATTTCAGAATTTAGAAATGATTACTATGAATATATAGAATGTTGGTATTGCATATTAAAACTTAATAGATACACATTTTCTATTTAAAAAGAAAAAAAAAATGTTTACCATTTGTTCATATTTGAATTAGAAATACTGCGTGACGCGTTTCTATCTGGGTAGCTTACAATTGGTGGGTAACCTTGATTATTTGAATTATTACCACCGCTACTGCCGCCATAGGATCCGCCACCACCTTGCCATACATTGCCTTGATTACCGCCACGGTACTGACCACCTCCAAGATGACCACCGCCTCCACCTAAATCAATAAACAAAAAATTTTGACTTCACTTATTTTACTAAATAGAGAAAACTCATTATATATACATTTACCTCCAAGAGATGGTGAATTGTAACTATTCAAGCTACCAAGACCTAAGCTTGTGGAGTAGTTGTTACCGTATGATCCTCCACCTCCCATGCCACTGTTACCACTGTAATTACCTCCTCCACTACCGCTTCCTCCGCCACTATAACTTCCTACTCCTCCTCCTCCATTATTTGTTGAACTGTACTGGTTACCTATCGCAGAGTATTGATTCATCAACGATGTATCTTTACTTGCCTCATACACAGGCATTGGTTTACCCTGACGTCGCATATAATCTTCAAACATTTCCAGCAATGTAGTGCAATCTTGTACAGCTCGTGTAACTGCTCCTGCCTTGGCCGAATCAATGATGTTCGCAAATAATTGACCTTTCAATTTCTCTTTCGCAGTTACAAAAAATACATAATATTCATTTTCCATCATTAAATCGTTCGGATTTTTACCCCCCTGTGAAAATATTTTTCCAACAAAAAATTTTAATTTTATTCAAATAAGGATTTGGATGTTTTTAAACTGATCTCTGTTCACGTTCAAAAAGTAAACAATGCGAACAACAGAGTCACAAATAAGATTATTGTATTTTTTATCTATTCAATTTTTACAATATTTAATGAGTAACCTATTAATCTGTGTGACCGCCCACCTTTTATACTATACATTCTTATATCCTAACTTAGGTATGATGGATTCACGAATAAATTTCACATACATACACCATACACACATAAGTATACGTTATTGTACACCACCATTTATTTTTATCATTTAACCATTCAGATATATTCAAAGGGTTTCATTCAAAATTTACTCAAGAAATTCTCAAATATTGTAAAACTTACGATTTTTCTCAGATTTTGGAATTATTATTATTTTTTTTTTGTCACTCTTTAACCAAAAACTGTTATTTTACTTGCTTTTTTTGTTTTTTGTATTTGTACCTTTTCAGTTAATACCGCTCGGCTTAATAGCTGAACGGCTTTTGGTCCCAGGCTACCCAATTGATCCTCGAGAGCCGTTAATAATCGCAAACATGATATAACGCCTAACGGTCCCGAGGATGCCGGATTAGTAGATTGAAGTGCTTCCATATCTCTTGAACCACCAACACCGGAACGATCAGCATACATTCGATTATCGTAGTCATATGATGTATCTGTTGTTGATCTATGCATTCTTGGTGGTGGGCTTGGACTTGGTGTCCTTACATCAAATGGCAAACGTAGTAATCTCTTAACTCTAAACTTACGTTTGTCCAAATCCTTATCATACATTTCACGTAAACGCTGTCTCCATATACGTTGCCAATCTCTTCTTATTACTTCTTTTTTGTAACCTGAATGGGATTATGGAATGCAGAAAAAAAATTATACATACAGTGCTTATATAATTAAAAACAAAAAAAAAAAAAAAAAACGAAGAAAACAAAAACAGACTTAAATACAATATTTGACTTTTTTTTACATTTTTTCGTATAGAACTCATTCCTTTTGTGTTTTTGCTCAAAATTTTTTATTTTAGCGATTTATTCATATCTTATGATTTTGAATATTTTATTTTTAATTAAAAAATTATTATGAATTAATACCTTCACATTTGAATTAACAAAATAATTTATAATTTATTTTTTACAATAATAAATGATAAATAAAAATTCCTTCCTGTATATTTTTCAGTTTTATGCTATCAAAGCAGTCAGTCTTCTCTTCTTTTGGATATTTCATCACAATTTAAGAAAAAAAAAATCCAAATCGAATTCAAATCTTTACTTGTACATTAAAAATTAAACAAGATGTGTATTCTATGATGATCGTAGTTAAAATAAAGCGGTAATAATTTTATTCTTCCATATTCATATTATTACATTCATTAACTGTGAAGATTGTAACGCTTTTCGGTACAGTATTATCAATTTAAAAAAAAAAAAAATTAGCAAACATTAATTTCATTGTTTGACGATTTATTTTATATTTCACCTTTTTTTTTCTTTTAAAAAATTAATCAATCTTTTACATTATTTTTATGATCAATCAGATATAAAAAAATATGTATATGCATAGACGTATATATAAACAGTCTCATCTGTTATTAACCAGCAAATTAATCATAAATTACCTTAATATTAAATTTATTCAAGATTTGCTCTTACAATCTTTTATAAAAATATTAAAAATTTTAAACAGTATTGAAAAACTATTAATTTTCTGTGAATATTGTTAGATCGACAATTTATTTTTTTTCTTTAAATTTAGAAAAAAAATTAAATTATTTGAGAACACAATAAATTACCTTGTCTTTTACGTGCATTGAAAAATTTATTTTCTTCGATATTATAACGAGGATGACTTGCTGGATATCGATCATACTCTTGATATTCTAAATTAAGTGTTTCGATTTCACGTTGCATTAAATCATGATATCTTTGCCAATCGTACCCGTAATCATCATTTCCAGTGAATCTCCTGTTATTTTTTTAAATGTTGTTAAACATCTACAATTAATAAAAGTATAATGATAATTTTTTTTTATCAACTTACCTCTTTGCTGGTGGTGATCTTCCACGATTTGAATTACGATATCCATCTTGACCACCACCACCACCGCCGCCGCCGCCACCACCACCACCACCACCTCTTCTATCTTGGGATTTATCTGGTAAATGATCTGGTCGTATAAATTCCATTCCATTTATACATTTTCGTATTAATACGTCAACTTCATGATCAGTTATTGGTATTGTTGTCTCCTCGTAATGTGTATCAAATCTGGTTTTCAGTGCATATTTTTTTAAATTTTTGAAGAAATCATCATCATCAACTATTGCTATCTTACGAAAGCCTTTTGCATTTTCAATTTTACGATATAATTTACGAAATACATTACGTACATTATATCTAACATCAAGACCACGTACTTTACTCAAACGATCGACAACTTTATCATAAAATTTTGGAAAATGTCTGATCTATAATCAATTCAAAAAAAATAAAATTCAGTACTAGTCGATTGATATTTATCATTTTCATTTACTTACGATATATTTTATTTGATGAGGTTCACCGATTACATGTCTGAAAGCATTACCAGATATTCTCATACTGCATAACGTACAATAATACGTTAATCCCCTGTATCCATTCATTTTGTACATGTAACACAATCCAATAACTGGTAATTTTTCATTGTAATCATGAATTGGTTCTTTACTTAATTTTTTAACCAATTCTGGATCAGATGGTGGTTTCACTTCAAATTCTTCTGGTTTTATAATACGATCTTCATATTCAGGTGTAACTAATGTGACGAAATTAAAAAATGAAAATAAAAAATAAAGAAAATGTAATTACATATTAATACTTACTTTCTGATATTATTTCACCAGGAAATATTTTTATTTGTTTATCAACTTCATTTTTAGCATCTTTTGGAGCACATTGAAAAAATGGTTCAGAAAATAATTTTGCCTCTGGTTTACGTTTTTCTAAACGTATTAAATGACGTTTCCCCCTTATATGAAATTTAATTTGTTCATCAGTAATTAAATTACCCATACGACATAAATGGCAATTTATTGGCCATGATTCATCTGAATATTTTGGTCCTCTAGAGAAGATGAAATGTTCAGAACCATCATCTAATTTAATTTTTTTCTTAAGTAATTCTTCAATATCAAGCTCTTCATTATCATCATTTTCATTTTTATTATCAGTTTCTTTTTTATCATCGTTTTCTCCTTCATTACCACCATCACCTCCCTCCTCGCCCTCACCTAATTCATCAAATGTTTCAGTATCTTCATTCCCTTCTTTAGTTTCTTCATAATTCTCTTCTTCCTGCTTTTCATCTTTTTTTATATTATCCTTATTTTCCTAAAAATGTGTATATTACAATAAAAGACAATCATTATATGTATGTGCGTATTTTAAGGAAAAGAGCCTGTAGAAATCAAATTAAAGAGCAGAATCTTTCGTCTTCATCATACATTCCATTTACTTTAATGATATAAATTTATGTGTTATCTGATCGGCGTGCTTAAGTTTTTCATCATTTTAGAATACAAAATTATTTAAAATTTATTTCATTATTAGACAAAAATTAACATTTTTTAATTCATAACAATGATTTTGTTATTTTATTACATACATAATAAACATTAGTAAATGTTGACACCGATGACCGAATTATCATCAATCATCAAATTGTAATTCAAACAACACAAAAAAAAAAAAACAAAAACAAATCGTCCAACAAACAACAACACATCGTATAATATTTTGAAATTTTGATACTGTGAGAATTTTCCAAAATGGCCGTAACTTAAAATTCTTTTTTTTAATATGAACTTACATTATTTTCTTGCTTAACTTGAGCATCTTTCTTTTCTCCACCCATTTTATTTCACAATTTTCAATTAACTTTTAAGTTATTCAAATATTAAATTACACAAAATTCTATTTTTTATTTTTAAGTAGAAAAAGAGTTCAATTTAAAAAAAAAATTATCACAAATTCACTCATCCACAATCAATCAAAATAAATGATGACGGATTTTCATTATTTAATTCGTAATTTGACATTTTTTTTTTTTTGTGTCTTTTTTACCTTCGGATTTAGGTCGTTTTTCATGGTACAGAGTTGCCGTATGCAAATAATGGACTTGCTGGCTGATTCGAGCCGATTTGTACATGCATCAAGTTAATGTTCGTCATCGTATGTATGTTGTGCGACAATGAGAATGACATGTACATGTACATTAAATTAAACACACCATTAAACATGCAAGTTGTACAACCTGCTATGCTAACCGCTAAGCTAACTGAGTTTGCTATACATTACTGATACAAGCTCAAGCGATTTGTACAACTGTCGTACAAACTACAAATTTCATTATTTAGTTACATTACAACAATTGAACGAGCCAGTTTCTCAAACTCTGGCTCCGTTCGTCTCCGACCACAAAAAATCAAAAATTTTTGATTTTCATCGAGCCGTTTGTCAAACTTAAAAATTAGTGTTCTAACGCCAACCCCACTTGACAGTTAACATTATACACAATTCAATTTTTGTCCAACTCGACCAAGTTATACAACTTGTTTAAGTGAAGTTTAGACGAAAAGACACTGTGTTTAGTGTTATGAGACACTCTGCAGTACTTTCAGTGTAACGGGTGAGGGAAGTGAGGTGTGTATCAGGTAGCCAATTGGTATCGTGCAACCTCATACACGCCTCATTTTCTTCACCCGGTGTCTCATAAGACAAAACAATTTTTCATGTGTATCTCATAAGTGTCTCTTCGTCTAAAACCCAAAAAATTATTTTGTTTGAAAAAGACCTAAAATTAACTTAACCTATAAAATGCAAAAAAAAAATAAATTAACTGTCTATTAATTCACATGTAAATATAAACAAAACCAATGCCAAAAAAAAAAAAACAATAATAAATAAACACCGGCGAGATTTTACCTTTTTATAACAGCATTTTTAAAAGTACTTTTTTTCAAGTTAGTTTTATTAAAATTCAAATGGAACCACAAAAAATCAAAAAATTGGACATAAATGTTGTCAATAGAATAGCAGCAGGAGAAATAATTCAACGTCCAGTCAATGCATTAAAGGAGCTTCTTGAGAACAGGTAAATGTGTAGATTGTAAAATTTTAGAAAAAATTTTTTTAAAAACTAATTTCGTTTAGCCTTGATGCAAAATCGACATCAATTCAAATTACAATCAAATCTGGTGGATTAAAATATTTACAAATTCAAGATAATGGGACTGGAATACGTCATGAGGATTTATCAATTGTCTGTGAAAGATTTACTACATCGAAATTAGAAAAATTTGAAGATTTATCTAATATAGCGACATATGGTTTTCGTGGTGAAGCATTAGCTAGTATTAGCCATATTGCACATCTGACAATTCAAACGAAAACATGTACTGATAAATGTGCATACAAGTAAGTGTTTTGTTTTGGGTTTTATGCTTATGAAGCTTTTAAATGCATTGCATTTATTTCTTTTAGAGCAACATATAAGGATGGTAAATTAAAAGAACCACCAAAACCCTGTGCTGGTAATCAAGGTACTACAATAACAGTTGAAGATTTATTTTTTAATTTACCTCAAAGATTAAAAACGATCAAATCACCAAATGAAGAATTTCAAAAAATCTCTAGTTTAGTTAGCAAATACGCTATACATAATTCAAATGTTAGTTTTATGTTACGAAAAATTGGTGAAAATGTCATCTTTCGTACACCATTAAAAAGTACAAAAACTGAAAATATAAAAATTATTTATGGTAATGAAATAGCAAAAAGGATTCTTGAAATAGAACATTATGATGCAAGCTTAAATTTTAATATGAACGCTTTAATAACAGATGCTAATTATTCAACTGCAAAGAAAAGTATATTCTTGATTTTTGTAAATCATCGTTTAGTTGAATCAAATGGTGAGAATTTGATTTTGTTCATTTTTTTTTTCTACTCCATGGAATTAATTTTTTTTTTTTTTTGTTTTAAAGCGCTAAAAATTGTTATCGAGGAAATTTATAGTACTTACCTTCCAAAAGGCCAACATCCATTTATATACATCAGTTTAGAATTAGATCCATCAACTGTTGATGTTAATGTACATCCAACAAAACATGAAATTAAATTTCTTAATGAAGAAGAAATTGTAAATAGTGTTAAAGAGCAAATTGAAATAAAATTAAGTGGAAGCCAAAATGCTAGATTATTTTATACAGAATCACGTCTATCTGGTGTTTGTGGTGAGAGTAGCAAAACAAAAGAAAAAAAAGAAAAACTAAACGAGAGTAATAATGATCGAATGAATCCAACCGAATTTATTCGAACTGATAATAAAGAACAAAAATTAGAAAAATTCTTAATAATGTCATATGATGGAAAATCAAAATTAGATCATGATGGTGAAAATTCTTTTACTTTATCTGGTACACGTAATGAAACGGTTCGAAAAAAAATTACTCAATTGACAAGTATATTGAATATGAGAAAAAATATTGAAGCATTATGTAGTAACCAATTGAAACAGATTATGAAAGAAATGGTATTTGTAGGAGTTGTTGATAAAACATATTCTTTATTACAATTCGAAACAAAATTGTATTTATGTGATACAATTGCTCTTAGGTGAGACATAAGTTGTTCTACATAACCTGCGGCATTGTTTAATTTCGGAAAATTTTTTGTTTTCTTATTTTTTAATTTTTTTTTTTTTCAGTTGTGAATTATTTTATCAACGTTTAGTATATAATTTTGAAAATTTCGATAAAATATCATTTAAAACCCCACTTAAAATAGATGAGCTAGCAATGATTGCTCTTGATTGTGAAGAGAGTGGTTGGACAGAAGATGATGGACCAAAAAATTTATTAGCTAGCCGTGTTTTAAAAATTCTTCTAGATAAAGAAGCTATAATGAGAGAATATTTTGGTTTAAATATAAATAGTCAAGGTGAATTAGAAACACTTCCTATTCTAATTGAAAATCATAAGCCATCAATGTGTTTTCTACCAATTTATATATTACGTTTAGCAACTGAAGTTGAATGGGATAATGAAGATGAATGTTTTGAAACATTTTGCCGTGAAACAGCTGATTATTATTCAAGAGTAGCTGATCATGAAGAATTAAATAAAAATCATAAATGGACTGTTGAACATGCTATTTATCCAGCATTAAGAAATCATTTAAGACCAAATAATCAACTTAAAAAGCATTTATTTGAGTTAGCTAATTTATTAAATTTATATAAAGTATTTGAAAGATGTTAAATAAATTTGTTTTGTATACAAATTTGTAAAATAAAATTTATGGTAATTTTTAAATTTACGATTAAAAATATGATGAATTCAATTTTTGAAATAAGATAAAACTTTATGAATGAAATTTAACTTTCAGGTGAATAGTAAATATCGTATCTCAAATAATTTGTACAAAAAATAAAGAACGAATCTTGTAAAAAATAAGAAAAAAAAAAATAACATTAAAAAATTAAAAAATGAATTAGATGAAAAAATTTTGTGTGATTGAGATTTTCTAGTCTCAGTTCATAAATGCAAATTTTAAAGAATTTAAAAAACTAACTCTCTGCATTGTTTATTCAACGTTACAAAAAGTACTGATCAAATTAATAGGCAGAAGAGATTATTAAATTAAAAAAAAAACATTTAATTCATTTAAATATTTCTACGGACTTCACCATCTTGGCTTGTAATAGCATTAAAAATCTCGCACGTAATCGAGTTAGATGGAAGTTAATAGTGGAAGCCGTATGCTCCAAAGGGAGTGAAATGGGATTTAAAAAAAAAACCGTCTTGACTTCTGAACCACTCAATTGACGCTCATACTATCTCTACTTTCTCTGTATAAACACGTATCTATCTTTGATTTACAGCGAACGTTAGAAATATCGAAAAAAAAACAAATTAAAAGAATATTATATAAAATAAAAAAATTAAAAAAAATATATATTGTGTTAACAATATATTACATGATTATAAAATCGATAGATAATGATCGTTTATTATGGTAGTCAGACAAAAGTGTAAAACGTCTGTTTCCGATTTGTGTAGACATCATAAAAAAAAAAAAAAAAAAAAAAAAACCGGTAAAATGGATTAAAATTGCATGCACATAAAATGATAATTAATAATATGATATTTAGAAATGCAAATAAATACATGGGGATACGTACAATGTACGCACATATAAAAAGCATATAACATCAATTAATGATTTTGCTGCTTCCAAATTAGTGAATTGCAATGGAATACTACTATACTACAATCATTACGGATTCGGATTCGTTAGGTAAATCTTCTAATTTATATCTACAATTCATTTATGAATTTTTCTCTGATTAAGAAAAAAAAAAAAAAAATCTAAAAAAGAAAAGAAAAAACTTAAATTAACATTTCAAAGAAATTTTGAATAAAAATCAACAACTTATACATTAAACAAAAAAAAAATTTTTTTTAATTCTTTCATCTTTTAATTTACATTCAGTATTTTGTCCGTTTTTTTTTGTTTTTTTGTTTTATGATCACTTATTATTTTCTTGGTTTGCATAGAAGATTTGCTTTGTAAATATTTTCAAGATTTTTTTTTTTTTTTTTTTTTAAATACATATAAGAAAAAAATCTTTAAATTAATCAAAAACTTGAACAGGTACGTTTTTGTTTTTCTCTCTTTGATGTAGAAATTGCCGATAATTATTGTATGTGCATGTGTTGCATTACCACTTGTTGAAAACTAAAGATAAATTGTATACTAACAAAACAAGTTACAATTAGTGTATGTATAACAACCGTGCATTTTATAGAGAATGTGTAAAATGATGTATAACAGATGGATAAAAATGCACATTTTTCATTTTTTCTTTTGTAATCAGTTCAATTTTGATGAGTTGATTAAGAAATGAATTTATGTCATTGCACTTTCATATATATAAATCATGTGTGTATGAGATTCCATCATGAGTGGATATCATTAAACTGCAAAATGCTATTTAAACACCTGAATATTAAAAGACAAAGATCAGAAATAAAAAAAAAAATCCATTAACAGAAAGATATTAAATTTTTCCTTATAATTTGAAATGTAATAAGTAAAAATTTCTCAAGATTTTTTTTCAAAAAATACTCGAGAAAAAAAAGACGACAAACAGACTACAAAAACAGCAAAATAAATAAATTATAAGAAAAAAGAAAAGATAAAATAACGTCGGTACTGATAACAACGTAAGCGACCGGTAGGAAAACCACGAAAGCAGACTCAATAGAAGCAGACAGTAAGAAAATCTTATCAATTAGAAACTGGAAGACAATGATCAGAACCGAATGGAAGAAATCTCTTGAGGAGTACCTAGTTCGAATTGGACTGTAGCGCCATTGGATAGATGGATGATAACAACGTTATTGATATAAAAATTTTAAAATAATTTTTAAATTTAAAAACAAGAGAAAATCTCAAATGTTGATATACACAGTTCAATGTTGAACTTTTTCTTTTCTTATGATTCCTTTTTTTTTTTTTTTTGTAATCCTTTGTACGCATACGCAATGTTTGCCAATGCCAGACATAAAACAAAAAATAATTGAAAATCTTATACAAAAAATATTTTATAATTTTTTTTTTTACTTAAATAAATAATTTCATACGATTTTGAAAAAAGAAAATTCTCAGATGAATTAATAACGATTTTAATACGTAACTTTGAATTATGTATATATTTACAAAATATGTATATTTACCTCCTGTATATGTCCTTATAAAAGACAGAAAACTTGAAATTTTTACACATTTATGTGGGACACTTAAGGATGATTGTACAATTCCAGACGGATTTATTAAATAAGAGGCAAAATCTGTGGTTAAATATATACATACGTAATATATGGTGTAACGTTTTTGAATAACTTAATAATTGTTGATTTAAAGTGTACTCAATAATACAAAACAATTTCACACATATGTACATTAAATGTTGTCTACGGTTGAAAATGAAAGGATTAAAAAATATAAAGAAAAAAAAATTTTTTTAATTTCTTAAATAACAAAAACAAACTGTAGAATAAGTAAAAGTGTAAAAATACACTTTCATATATGCATATGAATTTATATTTAAAATTTGAATTATTTTGTTTAACCGTTTAACATTTTTTTTTTTTTAAAGAAAATGAATACTTATCAACTGTGATACTTTTATATAAAATTTCAAGGACACAATAAGGAATAATTAAAAGAACAAAAAAAATAAAAATTTGCTTTTTATAGAGTACGTTGAAAATTTTATAAGTGTATACGCAGTAAACATGCAAAATTATTGGTCTTACTTTATATTCTTTTATATGTATGTATTTAAAAAATGTGTATACGTTTTGTTTTTTGGTTTCCTTTGAATTCAAAAATAAAATGTAAGTGCAAAATCTTTTTACTAGCTAAATAACAAAACAAAGGATAAATTGTATACACAATTATTTTTGAATATAAGTATATAAGTAGGTATACTATATAACGATTATAATTGCAACTGCTGAGCAAGTCAATCATAAAGAAATGAGGAATTTTGAAATATTTTTTTTTTTTTTTTAATTTTACCAGACTGTCTGAACTCTTCAACGATCTATGTATTAGTTATAAGATTCTACGCTATACGTTCTTCATCAGAGACCAAGTATCCGCCAATATTATATTGGCAATGTGGTTTAAATTTGAATTTAAAATCAAAATTTAACGAAATTTTTTTTTAAATTTTTTGAATAATTTGATAATTTTCAAAATCACTCTTTGAAGTGATCTATACAAAAGGTAAAACGTATATTTAATCTATTTCAAATCTCTGTTAATTGATCATGTCGCCTTAGTATTTAGAAGGTAGGGTAAATTTAAAAATGCATCATTGCTTATTTGATGCGAAAATCCAGCGTATTATGATCTTAAGCTGAATATTGCATCAAATAGATAGTGATGCATTTTTTTGTACCTGTATTTGTATCTGCTCCTACATTACAGATGTACTTTCTTATCCTACCCTGTCCTATCCATACTTCAAATTTTCCTTTTAACTGAAAATCCTAAAATTTATCACTATTTCGTTATTTGCATCCAAATAACTACTTATAAATATTGCAACAATTTTAGATTTATATCTCACCTCCCACCCAATATCTTCAATTCTTTTATTCTCTCAATAATAAAAATTGAATCACCCTGTGACACGTATTACTTTATAAATATAGAGATTGTTTTGTAAAAACAAAAGGTCAAAACTATAGATACAATGAATTATATTATATAGAATAAAAATAACAGAAAATCGTGGTCTGACTGAATATATATTTCTGGGCATGACGAAGTATTCATAAGGAAATCGTTAATACTGTGCTCTGGGTATTGAAGAATTTCACTCAAGGAAATTGTGAAGGGGTTTCTAACATTTTATTTTTTTTTTTGAATTTTGAATTAATTAAAAAATGATTTTATTAACTAAATTTATATTCAAATGAAAATTCAATAAAAGGAAAATATTTTAGAAATAAAAAAATAAAATATCCAACATATGGACAGTACACAAAAAGTATAACAAAACATTTATTTGAAAAAAAAAAAAAAAAAAAAAAAACTAGATATCTAGATAGACATGACATCGTGTCATTCTCATCATTATTATTTTTATTTTTTCATTTACTTGTCCAAATATGAATAGAAAAAAAAAAACCACGTAGGATGCATAATAATAAAACAGAATATATGTTGATTATAATATGAGTGCTATATACGCTACCTCTGATGTGTGTTTAACTTGTAACATACATAATTGAGTTGCTTTAAAGAAGAGTGTTTTGCATACAAAGTACCTCATTTAAGTATGTACAGTACAAAAAATTTTTTTAAAGTTAAGAAAGGAATTCCATCTTTGTTAATGTACAAAATCATTTTCAACAATTTTATTTGTTATATTTTGAAGTGTGTATTTAATGAGTTGTAAAAGAAAATAATAAAAATAAAAAAAAATAAAATAAAAATGCGTTTATGTTCCATATTTGTATGTACACACTACACACACTTCATATAATCACCATTAACTGAGTTATAACTGACTATTACTAACTAATTATATTACTAAAAATATTTAAAAAAAAAATATAAAAAAAACAAACTAACTGAAATAACAATCAGTTAAATTGGAAGTTAAAATAAATAAAATTGATAAATAATGAAAATAAATAAAAACTAAAATTTTTCAAATAGACAAAAAAAAAAAAAAAAGAGAATGGGTAAATTTAAAATTTCAATTTGATACTTTTTATGCTTTTTCTGTTATTGATTTTTATTGTAACGTTTTTTTTTTTTAAATTTTTTTTTGAATTTCTGTGCCAAACAATTGAAATCTCAAGCGCTAAGCTTCAATTTAATAAAAATTAGCTAAAAGGTAATGATTTTATTTTTGACTATTTTTTTTTTTTTTTGATGTGGGTTTGTTTAAATTGTAACAAATTTTAAAAGTACATAATTCCGTTACAAACAACAATTTGTATTTAATTAAACAATAATTGTGAATGCAATATATGAAAGTTTATTGATATATAAAAGTACTTAAGTAAAATAATACTAGAGAGTAAAATAAATAACACTGTTGTCTATGGACTTTTAATAAAAGTTTGTGAAAGTAAAAACAAAGTCATATTTTATCTTAATTATCGAGATACATGTGAGATCCATGGGAGATACATGGGTCATGGGTGTATGAATTCCGAAATTTTTGATAAATATACGTATACAAAAAAAAAAAAAAAAAAACTTTTAGCATCACACATGGAAAAAGGATATTTTGTATATAATTTCAAAAAGGACATAACATCTACAATATACCGACTGCACTTAATCCAATGATTCTTAATTTTCGATAGTTTCAAACGAATCAATTCAATTCTGCTCTTTCTAATGAAACATATTGTTTTTAAGACTCCATTAGTCTGGCCTTTTCAAATGGATGTAAATTAATTACTTGAATAATAAAAGAAAAATTTTTTTCTGTAAATGTTTTCTAATCAGTTATTCAATAATATTCATGTACAATTTGATTATGGACCATTATTGGCATCAGAGAAAAAACCAGATGAGCACTTAAATGTTGTCATGTTTTTTCACTTGATTTTATGCATGATATGGTACAATCTTTGAATTTTGATTTTTTTTTTTTTTACTAATTTCTAAAAGTCATAACAAGCGAATGTGAGAAAATGAAATCATAAAAGGGAACCGAAATTCAAATTCTGATTGAAATTCACAACCTATACTTCTTTCATGTACATATGTGAATTTTTGTACATATACATGGATGGTACATCCATCGAATACAGAGCATAATATACATGAAATGATAATTTCAAGACAAGTTCTTACAACTACATTTTTTTTTTCCATTTGGCCCATATTGCGTAACAGCAATAAAAATACTTTATTATCATTTTTAACATAAAAATTAAAAATATACATCTTATCAGTTCACATTACAGAGGGTATCATATTGAGTATATCTGTTCTTAAAATGCATTCCTATACATATGCGTGTAAATGTACACAAATCAAGTTTAATCTTAATTATATATGTCTGTGATTACATGTATTTTCAAAATGATCAATATTTTTTCATTTAATTTTCATTATTTTATCAGGATTTTTATTATAAACACGTCATGTACACATATGCATATGCAATTCATACATTTTAATAATGACTTTGTTTTTTTGTTTTCTTTTTAATTTAAAAAAATTTTCTCTTAACATTTTTTTTTTTCTTTTGATATTAAGGATCTTGTCTATATATAGTGCTTGGTACGTACATAGATTATTTAAAAATGAAATTTTTATAAATAACGACTACAATATATAAATAATATTTTATTGTTTCCTGCTGCAATGAATTTTTTTCTTTTTATAATTTTTATTTTTATCTTCATTTTGTTTTTTTTTTTTATAGATACATACATGGTCGTATGCAATGTATGAAAAGTTCAAATGAATTTTGAATTTAATAAGTTTAAAAAAAATTTTTTATTTTTTTATTTTTTTTTGAATATATAAAAATTTATTCGAATAATATAAAATCCATTGTACAATATATAAAAACATCCAGAAAATATTTATATACATTTCTATTTCCGTATAGAGCAATGAACACTCCATAAAAGCACTCCATGTTATTGTGTTACATCAATTTAACATCCAGCTCTTAGATAAATTTAATAAAAAATAAAAAAAAAATAAAAAATAAGAGAATATCATAAATATTATTTATTAATTTATTTATTATCATTTCATTAATACAATCATTATTAAGAAGCAGAAGAACAAATGATTACATACGCAGTATATGTAGACAGTGGCGGAACTATCATACAGCAAATGAGAAAAACCCTGCAATATGGGTGGAGGACAAGCTGGAAAAGGTCCTGTTTTTATGTAATTTTATTGAAATAAAAAAAAAAAAAATATTTTTTTTTTTCATTGGGTCCAAAAATTATATTTTGTGAAGGGACCAAAAAATTATTGTTCCACCACTGTATGTGAATATCCTTTATTTTTTCTTGTTTAATAATAAATTGGTATTTGTATATCCTACATTTATAAAGTTCATAAAGAAAGTATATCATACAGTGCAAAGAATTTCATTCATTTCAATTAATTTGTTGTATATATAGATAAAAGAAAAAGTAAATAAAAAAATGCACAATAAATATGATAAAAGGAAATTGCATATAAATATAAGAATGCATAAAATTTTATATTGTACGAATGTATCATATATCTACAAGACATATATATTAGAGTACTTAAGAGTTGCATACCATTCATATTTAGAAAACAATAAAGAAAATACAAAGGAAATTTAAGTACTTCTATATAATTTTTTGATTAAAATGAAAGAAATATTAAATTCTGTACATTTTATTTCATTTATTGTACATATATACGTACGTATGTATATGAATTGCATACATTATTTTTCATTATTAAAATATTACCTTCATTTATAAGGTATATATATGCATGTATTTACACACACATGAACATAAACAGTATGTCTGGATTGGATAGAGTCAATTAAAAATCCAAATTCCCATATAGTATAGTATAGACATGGTTGTTTATTTAAGGAATAAAACATATAAAAGAACGTTACAAAAAACAAAACAAAAAATTATAGTTTATATCAGGTATGGAACTTTCATGATAAAAAAGGATTTAAATATTAGTGCATTTGTATATCATGATTTTAAGCAAATTTTAAGATACACGAAGCATAAAAACAGTCTGTTTAAAAATATTATTTACCAACATAAAATAAAATTAAATGTGCTGATTTTACGTTCTACCAGATGACCATAACTACGGGTATACCTATAATGCCAATTTGTTTAACGCGAATGCTACAGATTGTTTGAATTATTTGAATTTATTCATTTTTTTTATATAGAAATACCCTTGGAATTAAAATATGTAATGGGATAGTTACGGGAAAATCAGCAGAGGTAATGCATATTTCAAAGCTATTATTTCTTCTTTTTTTTTTTTTTATAGCTTCTTCGACCCAACAAATATTAGTTTTAATTAATCCAAATAACAAATTTAAAAATCCTTTTTTTTTTTTGCTTTTTTGAACATCCGGAAAAAAATTTAACTTTAATATGATCTTATTTTCACAATTTTATTTTGATTTTATTCTTGGAAATGGCGCTCATACATACCTTTAAAATAAATAAAAAAAAAATTTTTTTTTAATTTTATATGGTTGACCGTATCCATATCATATATCATATCAGCAACTGATCGTGCGATTTTCTTTCATTTTTGATACCTACATAAATATAAAAAATTTAAAAACAACTTAAAATGTATTCAACAAACACCCTACTATACCTTTAAAAAATATATAAAAAAAAAATATACTTGTAAATATCTATAGTCTGTCAATTAACGATTATCAGTGCATATGTTATAGGAGTTTATAAACACTTCTGTACAATAGATCAAGTATTCTATATCTTAATCAAGTATTCGGTTTGTATTACTGTGCCTGGAACATATTTTCGTTATCATTTTTTATTTTTTGTATTTTCATGTTACACCAAATCACACCCATTCGATTCAACCAATTTTTACTTGTCCAAGCAATAACTGGTTATCCATTTTATGTATAGCAATAGCACAAATGGAATGGTAATTCAGGTTTGGTAATTTGGTTCTGGTTGATAAATGATAATTCAATTGAGTTCAATTTCAGTTGCCTATTGAACGTACTGAGGGAAAGATGGATGAGACGGGTAGGTGGCTTGCAATATAGAACATATTTTTTGAATTATATTTTTATAACCGGCGCATGGATAAGATGGATAGAATTTCAATGCTAGTTCAATGCTAATCAGTGTTTTCATAAGACATACACTAAATATCATTGAAAGACAGACTGTAAATAAATTTTGCAAAGTATCTTTTTAGAATTTGTTTTTTTTTTTTTTTAAATTTTTTTTTTATTTTTTCTTCTTTTCGGTTAGGTAAAGATAGGTATTCTGAATTAAAAAGAAGAATCATGATAATGTTTTGAACTGGTTAAACGTTAAACAGCAATTGTTATCTTTTTTAATACTTGACAAGAATGACAAGTGGCTCATGCTTCTTCAAAGGTGTCGACGAGATTTATGATTACTAACTAAAAAAACAAAAAAATAAAAAAATAAAAACATAAGTAAGACTATAGAGGATCAAAATTTTATTTTTCAGTGTTTTTTTTTTTTTTTGCATGATGTAGTACAGCTGCAAGTTTGAATTTGAATTAGTTAACATAATTTTAAAAGAATGAAAATTAACGTACATGAGAATTTAAAAAAAAAAAAAACGAAAAAAAAGAAAAAAAATTTTTTTGAAATTAAATGAGGTAGGTATTTTTAAAAATCTTGATTCAATGGAAAATAGGTATTTTATAAAACGGAATTATCTTATAATGTGTGTGGGGTAAAAAAAAAATTTTTTTTTCTTATTTCTTTTAATTTTTTTTATTTTTTTCTTATTTTCTTATTTTTTTAATTTATTTTATTTTTTTTTATTTTTTTTAAATATGTAGGTATCTACATAATTTATTTTTATAGTAAAAATAGAATGTAATTTAGGTACTTCATATTAAGACGCATTCATTTATGTGCCCTAATTTCACCCCTAATTCGATATGTATTTTTGATTCCTATATTTAATAGAAGAAAAACAAGGTAGGTACCTAGGTATTGATTTCTTTTTTGAATTGATTTTATATTTTTTTTTAATTATCACAAAAGTATCACATGATATCTACAACATGTAAGTATGTAAATGAATAATCGTCATGATAACTTTTAAAGTTTCTTAATCACTACACGTGTACGCTTAGTAATTCAAGCTATTACTACTGACAGAAAAAAAAAAAAAAGGAGGAAATCCTGCAGTAAAAATACAACACGTAAACATGTACGTATAGCGTAACATATAGAAATCAAATTTCATTGGAATATTTAATTTTTTTATTTTATTTTATAAAATGATAAATTACATGGAAAATTTTATTTAATTTCAATTTAAATCGTAGCAAAAATTAAGTATGTAGGTATATACGTACAAGATTTAAATATTAATTAAATTCATATTAATTTTTCCACGCCCAATTTACTAATTAATTGATCATTATCCTGTTATTGCTGACTGTTACTATAGCTTTTAGAACAGAGACAATATAAATATTTTTTTATTATTCAAAAGAAAATATATTTTTGACCACAAATAAGTAAAAATTACAAAAACAAAAAAAAAAGGATTTCAATTTATTTTTTTCACTTGGAATTCCAAATAAAATAAAAAATAAATCCCTTATTTCATCGTATTAAATGTAATGATGGAATTCAATTCATTTCAATTGTTTTTTTTTTTTGTTTAAATAAAATTTGTTTTGTATTTAGAACAGGTACAATAAACCCTTATTTTGATGTCCACAAAAATAATTGTGTGATTTTCAAATTGAATTGCTGTCATTCATAATATTTACGTAATATCTATATAATACCATAACGTATTACCATACCTACATATTTTACAAAAATGAATACCACCATCATTTATTTAAAAAATAAAATAAAAAATAAATAAAAAAAACATTTCAAGAAATTACAAAAATCCAAATGAGCAAAATGAAATGTTTTTCTTCAGTTCATATTTCACATTCATTATTTTTGTGTGATTTAAATAAATATTTTTGGTATTTTTGTTTTTTTTTTTTTTTTTTGTTTTTTCAAACTGTTAAAATATCGATCCTTTATGTTATTATATGAAATCGCAGTGGGCCTTTCTGCCTTCTGGTCTGAGTGTGTTTGCTTGGGAAATAGGGAGCAACCACCTCTACCTATCTTTCTACCTTATGTTATTAAAAAAAAAAAAAAAAAAAAAAAAAAATCAAAAATTATTGCGGTGGTAAAATTGTTGTAAAGCATTAATCCTTAAGAAACACACTTGGTAAGCGATTAAACAGTTGTAACTTCTAGTACCTACCTAATTCTTTTTTTAAAAAAATAAAATTTTGTAAATTATCTACCTAACATAATTTTCTTAAGTTTTTAATTGAACTTAGCTTTTGATACAAAAGACCGAAAGTTTATGGTTTTTTTTTTTTTCCTATATGTCTCATATTAAAAATCAGATTATCTTAACAGAATACATTAAACAGGGTCCTGTTTTAAACAATATTCCATAATTCTGTTTTATTATTATTACCATCACTCCTAATTTAAATCAATATTTTATTCTAAAATGAAAAACAAAAAAAAAAAAAAAATTTATTGAGAATTTTCAAGAGATTTCTTAGAAAATTTAAGAATTAAAAATTAATTAACAGGTAAACAGGTAAAATCTACAAGGATTTAAGATTTAATCATATCATTTTTTATTTTTAATTCGTTGTGTACATAAGCGCATACCTATATAAGAAATGATAGTGATTGTTTATGTTTTTATTAAAGTTTCAAGTTTAAGGTTGCAGTTATCGTTGAAGTTGTTAATAACTTTACTTTAACTTTTTTACGACTTTTATCATTTTTGATTTACATATCAATATCATATAGACAACAATTGGAACTGAAACTGCTCTACTTGCATGGACGTACACATACACTTGTACACGTACTGACTGGACTGCATCCAAAAGATCAATTTAAAAATTGAATTGTCGTTTTCGTGTTCTATACGCGTTGTCCATGACTAAACAATTGTTAACTTTTTGTTATTTAAAAAAAAAAAAAAAAAAAAAAAAATTGAATTTTATGATGCATTTGTTTTGAAATTCAAAAATTAACTTTGTAACGAATTTTATTTTATTTAATTTTTCTTCATGCATGATTTTTATTTTTGTCTTTGAGGGTTATTGGTGTTCATTCATATATGGACAAGACATGCATGAAGGTGAAATCATTTATGTATCTGAATATAATGAGTATGTACATATGTGAACGACAGGACAGAATTCAGGAATAATAAAAATATTCACCATGCACCCTATCATATTCATATCACATGTATGTAAACCTGTACGTACTAATCTAATATTATAATTATTTATATTCAACATTTACATTGGCTTGAATAATATAAGTCAATTTCGTTACCCCTTACCATGTTAATGTACATATACGTACGTTTAATTGATAAATATATGGATTATGGATATACTGAATACTTCTACAATCAGTTCAGTATTCAGTATTGATTCAGTAGTACACCCCCACCCACTGAGGTAAACAAAATTCAGTTTTATTAATCGAAATTCTCCAAGTTAAAATGAAAACTCAAATGTTTGTGTATATATATCATCCTCCTTAAATTTCGAAAAATATTTATAAACTATAGTAATGAAGTTTAGATACATAAATTCAATCATTGCCTTGCCATTTATATTCGTTGTGGAGCATATCAAATTTGTTTCTTGAAAACACAAAATTATACAAAAACAAAACAAAAAAAATTTGAAAATTAACGCAGGGTAAGAAATAATGTTTACAATGTGGATTTGTATAAGTACATACATATATGGCATGACATGCTACATAACATATGTACGTAAACATAAACATTTTGAATTGTTGCTAAATTCAATAAAAATCATATATACATGTTTTATTTATAAACTTTGTTTCAAAAAAACTTTGCAATATTATTTGTCGAAAAAGTGTCCACATGGAAACATTATGTTTATAAATTTTTGTTTAAAAAAAATATTGTCCTACTGTTTAGATGCATTAGGATAAGCACATGTTCATACAAATAATTTCCTAAAGTTGAGCAACAAAGCAATGTTGTAAATATTTTGTGTTTTATTCGAACTTTATTGGCTTTCGATATTTTTAAGGAACAAAATATTTTAGTAATTCGTAGGATTTTTACTTATTCAGAAAATACATTTTTTCTCAGGGCTATTTTCATTTTTGGGATATTATTGAGACTTGGAAATATTTCTTTTAAAAAATTGTCGTATTTCCAGATGTTTAAGGTAATTTCGTATCGTAATCATAATTCGTAGGATTTTCCAGAAAATAAATTTTTTCCCAGGGCTATTTTTCATTTTTAGTTAGGATATTATTGAGACTTGAAAATATTTCTTTTGAAAAATTGTCGTATGTCCAGATGTCTAAGGTAATTTCCAATCGTAATCGTAATTCGTAGGATTTTTACTTATCCAGAAAATAATTTTTTCTCAGGGCTATTTTCATTTTTGGGATATTATTGAGACTTGAAATAATTTCTTTTGAATAATTGTCGTATGTCCAGATGTCTAAGGTAATTTCCAATCGTAATCGTAATTCGTAGGATTTTTACTTATCCAGAAAATAATTTTTTTCTCAGGGCTATTTTTCATTTTTGGGATATTGTTGAGACTTGAAATAATTCTTTTGGAAATATTTTCCAGAAAATAAATTTTTTCTCAGGGATATTTTCATTTGTAGGTATTTATTGAGATTTGAAAATTTTTCTTTCGCATAATTATCGTAAGTCCAGATGTCTAAGGAAATAATTTTGTATCGTACGTAATCATAATTCGTAGGATTTTTAATTGTACAGAAAGCAAATCTAGGGATTATTTGTGAAGAAAATTTTTTGGGATATTATTGTTGGTTGAAACATTTTTTGGGATATTATTGTTGGTTCTTTTGAAACATTTCGAATATCTACATGTTCATAGTAATAAATTGTCTAACATTGTTCGAGGAAATACCGTACCGTAGTAAACATTTTGTTTTGCTGTTTTTTTCTTTGTTCCCTTGAAGAATATAAACCATATTTTGAAATTATGTTTTTTTATTTGAAATGAAAATGAATATATGTACTAAACATATAACCAAAATATAATGTGTTTATATACTTTTTATGGTATATGTTTATACACAATTATAAACGATTTTATTCGTATGTATGTAATTTTTCGTGTTTAAAAATAATTGTTGATTCGAATCATACTTTATTTACTTATTCATGATACATATTTGTATACATTTCCACAAACTGCTTGATTGGTTCGCGGTCGAGGCGGAAGAGTGGCAGTTTACTATCCATTCCATCTTCTTAATAAAATAAAATATAAAATAAATGTTTGTATACATATGTGTACAATGTACATACGTTAATAAATGTTACGTGTAAGTATATACCTACATAATTTTGTCCTTTCGTTAACGTATATGTACACGAAGTGCATATGCATATATTACAAAGTATTTATATATATTTTTTTTCAAATTTCAACTTAAATTGATTTTGATCAATTGGAAAGTGGAAATCCTAAAATTTGAATATACATACACACATATGTACATATGTATATAAAATCTATTTTTTTAATTTAAAATGTTCATACATAATAATACAAATATAAAATTCTATGCAACAAAATTCCATTTCTAATGAGTAATTTTTTTTTTTTAATTCAAATATGTATAATTACGTTATTTACACGTAATATTTATATTTACGTATGTACATAATCAATTTAACATTTAAATTTGAATTTAACAGAAAAATTTTTAATTCAAAATAAAAGAATTTTCTTGGTAAATTGTTGATAACGTAAAATTGTAACAGCCAATAAAAATTTTCTCAAATTTTATAAAATTTTGAGAAAATTCATAAGAACTGAAATCATACTAAATTACAAATACTCAATGAATCAATTGTAAAAAATTCGTTATTTATTTGAAATTTATTAAGCAATTAAAAACTAATTTACAGGTAATTATTTTTTGTAGTTTATTTGTAGAAATGTTGTTGAAACATTCAATATCGAATGGGGAATTATTAATGAAATGGAGAAATTGGAGACTTTTACTGAAGATTTGAAATTTATTCTACGATGTTCTCCTCTTGAAGATATTTCTAAATAAATTCACCATACCAGAAAGTAAATTCTTTTCTTGAATTCTTGTTTTCTTGAAGCAATTAGATAAACCATGATAAACCAACTGTTATGGAGTTGCGCAAATTGGATATATGTATGTAGTTAAAATATTGAACGTTGAATTGAATAATTTTCATTTTGAAACAAAAATATTTTGAACAAAGTTAAACTTTAACTTTGGATGTTGTTGTTTTGCTTTGCTTCAAAATTTGAAAATATTAAAATGAAAATACTTAAACAGTATAAACGGAACGTTCAATTTAAATGGTTAGAAATTTAAAATATCGAAGTTATATTATTTTGGCTTAATCGTAGATTAAAATATTAATTTATTTTTAATATAAATTTAATAATGTATCAATTTAAATAATGATAAATTTTTAATTTTTTAATTCTTCCTGTTTAAAAAAAAAAAAAAAAACAAAAAAAAATGGAAAAATGAAATTAATTCTAAATTTATCCTTGATTACAAATGATAATTTAATGCTTTGATAACGTACATTCCTTGTGGTTTATTATTACAATAACTATAGTAGTTAACGTATTATTAATTTTCGTGTTTAATTTATCGATTAAATTTAGAAATACTCAGAGAAGTCAATGTAACCCTACAACAAGGTATATTTTCATATTACTTGTACCTACCTTTTTTTTTTTGTGCAAATTGCATTTAGTGATTCCGCATAGTGCGCTATTAAAATAGGTTAATAGGTTCGTGTCCTGATTTGAATTTTTTTTTTTTTTTTTTGTATGCGTGTCCGTGTATAAAAAAATTAAACTGCATTTGCAAAGAAAAAAAAAAAAATTGTAATGAGAATGTGTTAGTCAAGTAAGTCGACCATATAAGTTAGTAAATTCATAAATTTTAAATGATTTGGTTGTTCGTTACAAATGACGGAATGTTTTAATGACTAATGTGTACCTAATTATCGTTATTTGTAATTAAAAAAAAAAAAATTTTTTTTTTTTTTTTAATTTGAAATTGTTATTAAAATAATTAATCTAATGTCTATGATCACTGTTTTTGTTAATCATCAGGATAATTTATTAATTATCCTGTTGTATTAGTGTACGTTTGATTAAAATGTGTTGTTACATTTATTTAATAAAATTAAGTTTAAAAAAAAAAAAAAAACCCAGTAAAAAAACAAAAAAAAACGTTATTTTCAATATAAACATAAGTGAATTAAATGTAATATTATAATTTAGATATTTTCAGTTCTTATCCATTTAAATTTTGTGTCTATTGAAAAAATGTTAACGTACATGTACATAAATTACATTCATTCATTTTGATATGGAAATCCTTTTATGAAAATTAAATGAATGCGGATGTATGGAAGAAAAAATTTAAGGATTCTAATTTGAAAGGAAATCAAGAAACATGTTTTTTTTTTATTTGCCTACATATTTCAAATTAAAAGGATAAAAAAAAAGGATTTGTAGTTTTATGTGTAATTTTTTTTTTTTTGAAAAAATAACTGAAAATATAATTTGAAAAAAAAAATCAAATTTAAAAAAAAAAAATTAGTCATTGATGCCAGTACACATTATTTCTATTTATAGGAAAAAAAAAATTTTTTTAAATGTTATCCTAATTTTTCTATTATTAATTCTTTAACACTTTGGATTTTCTTTATCATGTCAGTGTATTATATCCGGTGTTAATGTGCTTTATTTACTATCTAATGTTATTTTTTTTTTGTCGATGTTAAAAAACAAGATTAAGTGAATTTGATAAGGGTTTTTATTATTAGATATAGGTATATATACACGCATACATATACAATCAGAATTTTTTATTACATCCACACAAACACTATGAATTTGTGTATTGTAGGTACATACATGAAAAAAAAAAGAGTTTCATAGGGAAATGATGTCATTAGATTAATCTTGATGATTTTTGTACATAAATAAAAATGAAATTAATCTCATGAGGATGGTTTTGTTTTTTTTCTTTTCATGTTTTGTTACATTTTTTTTTTTTATTTATTTTTATTTTTGTTTTTACACATAGATATCAAAATACAAAATAATCCTAGTTGAAATATATATGTACGTATCCTGTATGTACTTGTATTTCACATATGTACAATATATGTAGATATATCGTACACATATGTAGGTAATGTATCAGCGCTCAACATGTTTTATGCTTAAGGGTATTAATGATAATTATATTAGATCGGTATTATACATTTCCAAACAACAGGATTAATAAATATAAAAATGTTACACATAAAATGAAAAAAAGACAAATTTTCAAACTTATATACGTACATGATATCCTCATATGTGTTCTACATATAGATACACATTTCTATGCATAAAAAAAAAAAACAAAAAAAAATCCTAAAAATTGTCTATCCTAATTTTACTGATAAAATTATCTTAATGGCAACAAGTATTAAAGTTAATTTTTTTTTTCTTTTTCTCTATGGTTTTATTTTGCTTTAATTTTCTTCTCTTTTTTTATTTTTTTATTTTATTTAATTTAATTTTTTATTTTCATTTTGTTAACGATAAATTGATGAAGTTAAATAAAAAAAAAAAAAAGGAAAAGAATGAATAACGTATACGTCGTATACATTTAGTTTAGGTACTAAATTTTATATTGTTATGTAACACAATGTGTGTGTGTGTGTATATGTACGTACCTAAACGCGTAATGGTTTATTGTTACGTAGCTAAAAGTGTAAATGTGTTAATATCCTTGTTGATTAATCTGATTTACATTTGAATATTTCTAATATCTATTTAATAACGAATTTTCTTACATATTTTCTTTTTTAGTTTTTCATTTTATTTTGCCCTAAATTTATTTATTTTTTTTTTTCATGATATTATATACCTACATATCTATAGAGAATGATATATTAAAGGTGACATAAAAATAAGTGAAAAAGAAATAAGAAAATTAAAAAAAAAATAAAAAAAAAATAAAAATTTTTTTTAAGTGAAAATAGAAAGGAAATTGTTAAAATTAATTATGTCGAGTAATAAAATAAAAATTGTGTATTATAAATTATCATCATATTTATTGTCTTTAATTTCATTTAAACATTATCATCATCGAAATAAAAATAATAAAAATAATAATAATAATAATAATAATAGTGATTTTAATGTTAATGTGATTATAATGATGTTATTTAAATATATATTATACAATTATAATGATAATAATAATAATAATAATAAAAATGATAGTAATAATGAGAATCAAATAATCAATAATGATAATAAAAAATTTAAAAAAAATTTAATTAACTATTTAAATGAATGGAAATTAATAAAACAATTAAATTATATTTACAATTATTGGATATATACAATATTATTTTATTTAATTTTAACACAATATTGGATTTATGGAAAAATATTACCAGATGATAACGGTAAATATTAATCATTTGTAATTTATATCTACCTACATTTTTTTTTTTTTTTTTTTTTTGAAAATAGGTTATTTAGGATTTTCTTTGAAATTTAAAAATAATTTTCAATCTCAGTTATAGGCCTCATACACTACACAATCATGCATGTACAATTATATGAAACTGCTTCACTATTATCATTTTCTTCTAGATTTTCAGAGTAGAAACATGTAGTGTACCTATTTAGTATGTGGATCAGCTTCATGTGATTGTTCATGCATGCTTCTGTAATGTATGGGGCCTATTTTATTTATTTCATATTTCATAGTCTTTGTCTAGTTAAATAACACAATCCTTTGATTCTATCTTGTCTAAATTTGATTAATTAAATTTTAATAATAAATACAGCAGTAACTACTCCTACTACAGGTACAGATTAAATCATCTGAACTAGGTACAACTTTTTTTTTTTCTTTTCTTTTTAAACTACATACTATAGTATGTACAGTGTACACTGTAGCCAATTTATTCAAAAAATCTTAGAGTACTATACTAACTTAATTTATCCTGAAATTTAAACTAATTTTTTGTAAAAACAAAAAAGACCGAATTATTTTCCCAAAATTTACCCTCTTTTAGACATAACGGATTAAACGTCTTTGGACATGTAAAATACCTACGTGACGATATAATTTTTGAATCACTATTGTATTTGAATACTGTTTTTGGAAAATCAAAAATAAGACTTATTGTTAAGATTTTTCCAAAAAGAGCAAATAACTAAATTTGCATAAATTTTACAATTTTTTTTTCAACATAATTTTTTTTATTATCCTGTAGAACTTTCGTTATGAAAATATTTTAAATAAAAAATTTTTAAAAAAATTGAAAAACAACATTTTGAGATGTTTGATGTTCATTCAATTTATAAAATTTTTTATTTTTTTTATTTTTTTTTATAATTAAAAATTGTTTGTCTTTTTCTTCAGCACTACAGACCTTTATGAGTCATGGCTTAATCATCTTTAAGACAATAATATATACCAAATTTCTAAAAATTATTAGAAATTTTTAGAAATTTTTAATTTATTTCATCAAGTAGGTACCTACCTAATTAATTCACTGTTAATACAAGTACTAGGTATATATATACAACTGTTTCGGTCAATTATGGACCATTATGGTCGATATCACGTAAATCATTTTCAATATTCACAATAATAAAATACTAAAAAAAAAAAAAATTATAAAAAAAAAATAATTTAAATACATTCAAGTGCCTATTCTTGAACGCAATACTATGTACCTATGTAGGTACCTACAAACATTTTTTAAATTTTACGTCATCCAAATACTACACCTTTTATTTTGTAGGTTTGGTAAATCCTCTTAAAAATCGTTAATTCATTTACCTATTTTTAAATAAATTTGAAGCACCCATTAATTTTAATTTATAATTTAACATGAAAATTTTTTTTTATTATAATTTTAAATTAAATGAAGATGAAAATGAATATAAATTTTGGGTACACCTAAAAATGTATTAACGAATTTCAAGAGTACAATAATCAGTAAAAAGTTCTTACTTCTGTTATAAGACTATACATACTTAGGTTACCTTACATATTATATTCTTATTTTGTCTTATATCGTATTTCTTTCAAATTTAATTCTCTATTTGTATTTATTATATTATTGTATCTGTATCTGTTGTATTATTAATATTTGTACATACCTACCTATATTTGCTCAATTTTATTTTTAGATTTTGTTTTTGGTTTTATTTGTTAGAATTTTTGTTAAAATTTAAAAGTATGTGTACGCATGTATTAAATTTTTCCTTATTTTTTTTTTATATTACTTTTATGAGAGTCCTCAAATTACTTTAAAAAGTTTAATTTAGATATTTTGTTGTATGTGACATCTTTTACGAAACTAATTTAAATTTAATAGAGAAATAAAATAAGAAACAAAAAATAATAAACAAAATGAAATAATGTAGTAGATACTTGAAAAAGTTTTATTTTATATATTGTAATTTTATTTTAAGAAAATTACAATGTATCCTATAAGTATAGTAGATAGATATCCTTTGTAGTATTTTATCGCTATGAATTGGTTACTGTAGATATATAAAGATACCATTACAATTATTGTAATTTTATGTAAAAAAAATTTTACTTTCGAAAATTCTACATTATTAAAATAATAATTAAAATTCAACAATTTCCTAGTGACTTTAATTTGTATTTTTTTTCAAGAAATAATTGAATTGCAATGAGAAAAAGGAGAAAACATTTTTTTTTTTTTTTTTCAAACTGAAAGTTAGGTACCTACATACAAAATTGATTTTAAATTTCTACTTCAAACAAAACTCAGTGGTTCGCAACCCAAGTTAAATTGTAGGTGCACGTATAATAGAATCATCTCGAAAAATTATCGTAATGACGATTAGGCTCTGGCTCACATCGATCTGTTGCGCCAAAGGAAACCTACCTACCTACCTACCTACCTACCTACCTATAGAGTACGGATACCTATACCCATTAATTTTGAATATAAAAAAATATTTTCAGAAATTTCGACAAAATTTCCTATTAATTTATAAAAATATTATTTTTGGTATGAAAATATAAAATGAAAAACTTTTACTTGAAAACTTTTAATTGGAAAAGTATAATAAAGGACAAATAATAATAAATATGTAACGTTTCCTTAATTGTATCTCAATAAAAATGAAATAAAAAAAAAACATTGATTTTTTTTTTTGTTTTTCTTTTCAAATAAAATTTATTAAATTAAATTAAAATTAATATAATTGACTTGAAAATAACCATTTAAAATGCTTTTTATCCAATTAGTAATTTAATATGAATAAAATATATGTAGGTATATAAAATGAATATTTTTGTCAATTACTTTCTGTTATATTCAAAATTTTATTTAAATATTTGAAAATTATTATTATTTCTTCGAATTATTTTTGAATAACAAAATAAATAACGAGACAATAAGTAAAATGGTAAATAAATAACTCAAAATAAAATCAACATCATCATCATCATCAACAATATTTTGAAGAGTTAAGGAGGTTGATATATATGAACGCATATATGTGTGTGTTTATCAGATTATATAGATACGTACGTATACGTATTATCTAACAGGACATCTAAAATGAACTGAAATATAAATCTTACCACAAATACGTTATATCTAAATCCATATAGGTATAGTAAAAATTTGTAGGATCTTTTGAAATGTCAGCAAGGTGATAAATGAGGGGTGCCTTTTTGTTGTTCAACCAATGTACTTACCTATATGTGTTTGTTTATTTGTTTATTGTATATATACTGTATACATACATATATTTTGCACATGAGTAATTGTATAAAATATTCTATGTGATACATAAGTACAAAACAAGTATAGGCATGTATACGAGTACGTATACATAGATTCACATGTTCATACATAATAGTGCATTCCCTTAGGCTAAAAAACAAGAAAAAGTCATGACCTGGTAAAAAAAAAGTCCTTATGTCTCTAAATCTAAAGCTTAATAATCGTCCATGCATGCAGAAAAATTTGAATTAAAATCGCAATTATATGTTTATGTGTACATTCATGAATTTGTGTGTGTGTACCTGTATCACCCTATGTCATATATTGAATTGTGAGTACATGTGTACATGCAAAAATTTAATAAATATTTTGTATTACGAGTATACTCGTGTGTCTGCATGTATAAAAAGATTTTTTTTTTTTTTTCAATTTTTCTTGTTCTATTTTCCTTTTCTTTATTTATATGTTTGTATGTAAACAATCTGCTCTTATCATAGTATATACAATACAATGTAAAATAATAACATAAAAAAAAATGTCTATCGCCTACAAAACACGAGTTCATTCTTTAATTTTTTGTCTATTCTCATATTGTGTATGGTGAGGTCGTATAGGTGGATAAGGTACGTGTAGGTATAATAATTATTCAAAAATAAGCAGCATGCACATTGTGTATAATATACTTGCCTGATATATAGCGGGTCCTTGTGAGATCCTTATTGTATTGTGAAGTGCATTTTTATGCATGTAAACATGAAAATGTACAATTGTCAAATGAACCCTTTTTCTTTCATATTATATTTAGCATTTGCCTATATACGTGATATACCTACTTCGAATGAAATGAATTTTTATTTTTATTTTATTTTATTAAAAATATTTTTATTTGTTGTTTTCATTCATATTTTAATTTTCTATTTGTTCTGATTTATATGAAGTGTACTTTTCTGATTTTTTTCAAAAAAAAAAAAAAAAAAAAAACATGTGAGCGTATTTCTGTAATTTGTTGTACACTATGAGCCTATATCATACATTTTGTTTATGTACAATGAATTTCACCTATCAGCTTTTGATTGTATTAATTTTTTTTTTATTTTTGTTATTCGCTAACATTTTACTATTTATGAATGAATACGTAAATAACAAAATCCATAAATAAAATATTTACACGTATGAATAAGGTGTAATGCCACCCACTTAAAAAAAAAAATTTTTTTTTTTTTCATTTTTTCATTTTCAAATGAATTTTTCAAAAGCAAATTTTCACTTGAATTATGTAATGCATTTTCATTTTTGTTATCATTCAGAATGTATGTATGTATGTATATAATATATGCTCAAATATCAGATTAAAAACAGTACAATTTTATTGTAAATAATAATAAGTATGTACCTATCTACCTACTGTTTTTGTTTTTGGTTTGGTAATTTAATAGAAAAATTATGAGAATGGATTTTGTATGTACTTACGTATGTACATATACATACGTATACGTACATATTTTATTTTCCTGTGAAAATTAATAAACATATCCATAGGTATTTTGTTTTTATACCATAAAAATATTAATTGATTATTTTAATTATCAGAAATCAATACATTGTAAATTTAGAAAAGAAAAAAAAAATCCTTTGAAAAAAAGGATTTCTTTTGAACTCATTTTATTTAAAAATTTTTTATGTAAAATAGCATTTTCATTATTTCAAATCATTTTCAAGATTCAAATTCAAAATGAAAAATCGTTTTTTTTATTTTTATTATTTTTTTTTTCTAGAAACACTAATTAAGAGGTTTTAAAATGCCCTTTGGATTTGTTTTTTTCTTATGCTTTTTAGTGGATAATTGAGAAAATTGTATTATTTTAGTGGAAAATTATCAGTCAATGTAATACGTTGATAATACACAAATTTTGTATTATTTGTTTGTGTTGATGCAACTAAAATGGTCAAACTTTAAAAATTTTCCGGAATATACAATAGAGACAGTGTTGAGTGTATTGAATATTGGATTGTACAAACAAAAACTTCAGGCATAATTATTAAAAATTGTTGAAAATTTTAATTCGATAATTGTTTAATTAAGGACTCGTATATTATATACAATCACATGCAATACATACCAACCTTTTTAAAGTAAATTTTCAATTTTTCGAATTTCCAAACAATTTTTTATAAAGAAAAAATCATTAGTTTGCAGATATTTTCTACATGACAATAAGAATAAGTGTAGAATTGTTCACACAATTATGACTTAGGTAGGAGTAGGTAGAGGTGGTCGCTTGCTCATTCCCAAGCAAGCACACTTAGACCAGAAAGGACCATTGTGTGATACCACACCAGGAATTATGACTTACTGTAGAAAAAAAAAATAAATCATAGGTCTTCTCTGTCTCTCTAAAAATTCAGTTTAATATTTTTTAAATTTCCAAATTTCAGTTTATTTTTTTTAAATTTCAGATCAAATTTACCTATTCTAGGTCACACCAAAAATAATTTTCTTATGTATATATGTAACGCATTGATTAAATTCTATAAAATAACAAAAAATACTGCATGTTTTTTCAAAATTTACATTTTCATTTATTTTCCTTATTTTTTTACAATTTGCAATGAAATATTGTTGTAATAAAACTTTTTAAATTATATGAAATAAGTTTGCATACACATGTCCTTAAAAATGAAAAAAAAAATAAATAAAATAAAAACTTGTGATACATACAAACATTTTTATTTTCGTTTGTATTAATATCCTAATTAAATTACATAAAACATGTGAATACGATTACAATTTAAAATATTCTCATGTAACCGAGTGGTACACACACGTACATATGTCTAAATAATATGTGTTCATATGTTTATAGAAATAAAAATTAAAAAAAAAAAAAAAAGAAAAAATAAAGAAAATCAAGGACTAAAACTTTTACTTTTTGATAACGTACATATTTAGTTACAAAGTTTTCCTTTTGATTGTTGAAAATTATATATAGTACGTTCAAATGCTTAGGCACTCATACACATGAACATGTAACCACCAATACTGTAAAAATTATTCATATATATGCTATATGCAGATAAATGTATGTATGTATACATTAGATATGATATGTTTGTACGCATAGATATGCACATTTACTTTTATTTAAATTAGTTTTATTTATTATTCTCTATATGTGAGATTTTTAGTTACATTTACAAATTCAAGTAAACTTATACATATTCATATGTACATGTGTATTTACAGCAGCTATACACATGTATATGAGTTGGTAAAAATTTATCATGTAACTTTATAGGGCATCGTTAAAAGTTTTTCTCTGTTACCTCTTTTTTAGTTGATGTTATATACGTATGTATGAACATCCCTAGGATATCACTATTCACATTTATTATGTACATATAGTTTTCAAGGATTTTAAAATCTTATATGTTCTAACTTATGATTTTGTGTATGTATATACGTGCGACACATACATTCATACAAATTTGTTTTGCGTGTTCATTTGTTTTTTGTTTTTTTTTTTTTTTTTTTTGAATAAGTGTAATGAATACTGCTGAACATACGAGTACTTTATATATTCAAAAAAAAAAAAAAAAAAAAAATAGAAAAAGATAGAAAATAAAAAAAAAACAAGGATTAAATTTGCATGCTTATCTCTTATGTATTATGCACATAAAATAAACATATGTGTATGTATATAGTATTGCATACATATAAGTACATAATGTCTATGCGATGCAATCTCAGTTTTCATGTAATTCTAAAGGCGATACACATATTAGATACAAAGATGTGTAAAATATATAAAATTTTATATGCATAAAAATATTGTATATGTATGTATAATGGATGTACATATATGAACCAAGTATTTCTATTTAAGAAAACCACCTGTCTAATCATAAAGTACATAGTTTACCTTAAAGCTGCAAAAGTTATAAAACTTTTTTCTTTTTTTTTGTATGGATATGTGCGTGTACAGTACGTTAGTACATATATCTTATTAGATATGTGCATATGTATTATAATTTACACACACACATTCACGTACATTAAATTTTATAATTTATAATTCTTATAACGATGAAACTTTCTACTGTTGAATAGTTATATCAATGCTTATAAAAACAAGGCAAATGATATTTCAGCTTTTTTTTTTTTCTCTACGGATTTATTATTATTATTATTATGTAAGTACTTTAAAAAAAAAAATAAAAAAAAAATTTTGTAAAACTTTTCTAAGAAATGTTATATAATTTGTTAAACAAAAATTTTTTGTGTTTATATGTGCATCATGTATGTTTAATATTCTTGCATAAATGCATGGTATACATGTAATGTACGTATAGGTATAATCTGGTATCGTAAGTGCAGCGTATTGTTGTGTTTTTCATTTTTCATTGCATTTCTCTTGTTCATTTAAAACACGGAAATTAATGATAATAATGATGATGAACTTGTCATCATCATATGATCCTTAAGGCAATATGTATGTATATCAAATTACATCAAATATAACATTACATTGTAATGTTAGATGAAACAAAAAAAAAAAAAAAGAAGAAGTAAAATTACATTATGAGAAGTGGTTACCATTGTAAAACATATCCAAGTACATGTACAACAAGTACCTGTGTTATGAACAAAATAATATAAATCAGAAGTATACCTATGTAACATTTAAAATGAGTGGGCGTAGAGCGTAAATATAATAACATATGTAGTGTATTTAATACATGAGATGAGGATTCATGCAGAGAAGCGTGTCAATATCAAGATCATTAAAAGGTATTAATAATAAAGACTGAAACCAGATAAAATTTCCAAAAATGCACACATGTTCTAGATGCAATATCATATATTATTTGAATGATTACGAGCCCATATGTTATGTTTTATTGCAAAGTATGTAATTTTGTTATCATTTTTAAATCAACAGGGAAAAATAAAAAAAAAAAATAAACAAAAAAAGTATAGATACCATGAATGAAAGTAAAATATTTTTTTTTAGCTAAAGTCATGGTACATAATAGCGAAGTCAATAAAAATTTACAAAAAAGAGGAAATACTGCGCCTATTAAATTCGCTTTATATTAACAAAGAAAAATGAAAAACGGAAAATGAAAACATTAATGTCTAAATTATGAAAATAGCTGCAAGTCTACAGGGCCACAGGTAAATAATATACTTGCCTACCATTAATAAGTATATACGACACGTACATATAAGTTTCGATATGTGTGGAAATCTATTTATGCGTAATTATGCCTAATGTTGCGTTATGTAAATGAATATATAAAAAAATGTCATTATTGATTTCCCACAATTACATCATTCATGAATGATCGAATCTTAAAATGATTGATCTTTAATTGATCTCGATTGCATTTAAATGCAATTTGAATACATATATTACATTAGATATTAAATTGTATACACATTAGATGATGATGAAAAACAATTCTGAGTCACCATGTCAAGATCTTTCAATCGCTTGTCTAATTACAAATTCAAATAATTAAAATTTGTATTAGTTAAAGGATTTAATTTCTTGTTTAGTTATTGTACAATTTTTTTTTTTTTTTTTTTTTTTTTTTTTTTTTTTTTTTTTTTTTTTAGTTTAAATAGGCCTACATTTTATGTGTACGGTATATATAAGTATCTTTGTGGTTTTTTAAAGGTGCTTTTTATTTTCTCATATAATTAAAAGGTATTTTGTTGATTTAAATAATTGTGGGACGAACATATCAGATAAAGACAATCTTGTAATATCAAATCGATTGATTGAAGGTGGAGATAGATCTTTTGTAGATGCATTCAAGAAAAACAACATGAAAAAATACTTTGATCGGAATTCTTTCATATTTTGTATTTTTTTTAATTCCTACTGTTGTTGTTGTTGTTACTGATTTAAAACCACTTTTTCTTTTTCTCTGTATTTTGAAATCAAAAAAAAAAAATAAATAAATAAAATTTCTTGTTTATCTTCTTTTTTATTATTTTTTTTCTTCTTGAAATCTTCTTTTGTATGCAAAGCATCTGATCACAATTATTACTTTAATATATGATTATATTGTGGTACAATTATTGACTTATTTTATTATTATTATTATTGTACACATATGCATATCATAGGATATATAAAATTTATGATTTTTAAACATGTTTTTAATGTGAATATATTATTCTTATTATTTATCTTTTTTTTTTTCTTTTTTTTTTTATGGTTCATGTATGAGTATGATATATGCACAAGAAATGATAATAAAAAAAAATAAATAAAAAAAAACGAAACAAATTCATAGCCCCATTATAAATGATGAATTTGATTTTGTGACTTGAATAATTTTTCTTTCTTCTTTGATTTTATTTTATTATCATTTTCATTTTGGAAATATAACTTATTTCTGTATGATTTGATTGAAGTAGCTTTATAAATACGTTACACATGTACATATGTGGCATCAATTTATCAAATTAAATTCATATTGTATGTATCTGATTTGTGATTATATTACAAAGGAATTTAAAATTTTTATTTTTTTATATTTTTTTTTCTAGATTTTTATTTTTAAATTTTTTTTTATTTTTTATTTATTTTTATTTTTTATTTATTTTTAATTTTTTTTTTTTTTTTTTTTTTTGATTTTTAAAGAGGATTATTGATCTGAAATCATTTATTAAAATTGATCTGAAATGATCAATTTGTCAGTTCAAATGTGATTAAGCAGTTTAAAAATGAAAATCAAATTAAAATAAATGCACCTTAGGTACATCTACTTATTTCCTGGAAAAAATTTTTTTTTTTTTTTTTGAATTAAAGTACACTTACTCATTTTTAATTTAAAAAACAAAAAAAATGTGTAATTTTAATTAATTACAAATTATTACAAAGTAGGTAAGGTACATATACAAAAATAGTATAAAAAATATTGCAAGGATATTATTATATAAACCACATTTAAAAGGCATTCATCAATTATATTTAAAAAATAAAAAAAAAAAGATTTATGTATTTATTTTATTTTTTTTTATTTTAAAATAAAACTTTTAATATAAATTTTTATATGTATGTCAAGTACTTGTTGCTTTATTAATGGGATACATATTTTCATTTATTTATTTATTTATTTATTTTTTTTTTTTTTATTTTCTTTTACGTATTTTCAATATGATGTTTCACATATACGAGTAATGTACATACATTTTGAAAGCAATTTTATAGCAATAATCAGAAAATTTATAGTCCTCATCAAATATATATTAATTTGAATGATAAGTAAAAGCAATGATTACTCTGAAATGAAAATATATTCATATACGCACTAGAATACATATGTTCATAAATAAGTATGTGTAATAAAACATATATTTCTGTTATGTGTATCTAAATGTTAAAAAAAAAATAAATAAATAAATAAAAAGAAAAAGATTATTTGTGCGTATATATGTACATTTGAAGATTAAAAATATAAAATTAAAATTGATACATATTCTATACCCTGTCTACTAATTCGATGCAGTTAAGGATTTATGGAAATGTATTTTTTCTTTTCTGATAATTTCTCATAAGAGCATTTCACGAGCAGAGTTACCACAATTCCCAAAGTTCTCATACAGAATGAGATGAATATTTTTAATATCAATATATAGCGACGTAAAGTGATAATACTTTATGCAATTTTCATAAGACCTGAAGTGCATCGAATTAGTGTATGAAGTATAATATCAATATACAGCGACGTAAAGTGATAATACTTTATGTAATTTCCATACGGTCTTAACTGCACCGAATTAGTAGACAGAGTATAGATTTCTTTTTTCTCAAATATACTTAGGTACCTATAATTTGAATATTAATAGGATATACATAAATGTTTGTACACATTGTGTAAGGCATGAGTGTCGTATAGTAAAAAAAAAAATCCTCGATGTAATTATATTGATAAGAAGAGTAGATCAATTTTGTAGTGTATTACGTATGTTTAGAATCACTTGAAAAATTTTTGATATTAAATGAAAAAGAAAATGTCGTTCTACTCCTTATCAGGTTTTTAGCTTTTTAAATTAAGAGATTTTTTTTATTTTTTTGTAGTCATGCATGTAACAGAAAATCAAAAAAAAAAATTAATTTTAAAATAAAAAGAAACAAATGAATTTTAATTATTCATTGAATTTTCTTATCACTCTTATTTATAATTAATTTTCATCAACTGATTCTTGACAAAAAATAAAAAAAAATAAAATAAATAAAAATAATGCCTTATAACAAAACATAAACAAGCCTTGAAGGTGCCTAAAGCAATTGTTGAAATACTGAACTAAAAAAAAATTTTTTGAATTTTTAATTTATTTCACATAAAAAAATTAATTTTAATATTTTCAAGTACATGTACAATATGGAATTCTTTTCATATAATAACAATTAAAAATTGAAAATGTTTATTATTTAAGAATTTCGATGAAAAGGGGGCAAAAAAATAATAAATTCTATTTTGTATTCATCATCAATAAATTATATTTTATATTTGAATGTTACATTATTCAGATTTTATGAAAGCAAAGTAGAAAGTAAGATCTTAATAAGATATTAAATAATTTCAAGAAAATAACAAGTCTATAACGCTAATGTTCTCTTTTAAATAATCCATCAAACAAATCAAAAACTTATCATTCGTTATATAAATGTAGCAATAAAATATATTTTTCATTTTATACAATAAGAAAAAGCCATTTAAGCACATTACAAATGTGTATAATATAGACGGTATGTATATAGAAGTTTGTTTGTGTACACTTTGCTTGATATCATGCTGTATTTTTTGTTTTTGTTATGTACATATATTAGTAAGGCGAATGTATCTATAGATATATTAATTTTTGTTTTATAAATATATATATTTGGTGGATAAAATTTAAAGTGAAAGTATTTATGCATAACAATGAGGCATGAAATTGAAAATTCTCTACTTAATGATTATTATATGTATGTATACAGTACATGATATCTGTACTTCAACCATGATAATAATTACATGCTTTATACAATATGCATATGTATGTATATATACAGATTATGTGTACAATTTGTAATTGTTACATTTAAATGGTAATAAAGTCTCAAACTCTTTTCATAAGAAAAATCAACAAAATTAACTTCATCTTTTTTAATAAAAAAGTTAAAATTCTGGAAATGATTTTGTTAAATAAAATAACACATATAAACCACTACATGTATACTATATATACAAGTATACTATGTGTGGATTTATATTTTGATTTTTATTTATGCATGAATTTTCATTTTACAAAAAAAAAAAAAAAAACAAAATAAAAAGGAAGAATAGTTTTTTTTTTTTTTTTTAATTTGAAAAAATTTTCCAATTTCTGGTTATTTTTAAATTCAAATTTAATACATACCTATATTCTTTAAAACAGTTTGTTTATTGTAAATACGTACAGGGTATAGGTATTACACGGTCGCGTGTACTTACATATATGTACTTGTTTGTATTATATGTATGATAATAAAAGTATGTATTCGGCATATTCTTTGTACTTTATAATTACTATACATGTACACATACATTTATAAAGTGTACGTTATTTATGTATGTAATATACATATGTAATATACATGTACACAAGGCTATACGTGTATGTACATACCTATACATTTGCATAATTTAATTTTTCTTAAAAATTTTGTATATAGATACCTACTTAGTACCTATATGTATGTACCTTTAATTTCTCACAAATCATAACCAGTATAAAAAGATGTAAATGTAATAAGATATTTTTTGTGTAAAAATTCTTCCTCCATACATACATACATATTCAAAAAAAAACCTGTTGATTTATAATTATCAAAAAAAAAAAAAAAATTAATATAAAAAATAAAACAGGTAAAAATAATCATATAAGCGTGTGTACATGTACTTGATATTACCTTGTTGTTGAAACCTTTCAGAATTTTATATTACAAATTTAAGTGAACATATATCATGGAAAAAAAAAACAACAACAACAAAAAAACAAGAAAAACGAAATAAAACAGAAATTTAACGAAAAAAAAATAAAAAGTTTATAAAGAGTAATATAACAAAAGCAAAATCTTGATATCAAGTCTTTTTTGGCACCTGATCAGGATTTTATGAAAAAGCGTACACAGAAATGAGAATTTTGTACAAAATGTACATATGTATATGTTATATATAGGCATATATATATATAAATATACACGCATGTACTGATAAATGTTCACATTGTACAGATATGTTTTATTATAAAATATATCAAAGTTTTCTTTTATTAAAATTTCAATAAAATATTCTTATATATAAACGTTTGTATGTAGGCATATATATAGGAAGATTTATGTATACTATGGAGCATAACCTGATGAATATTTTACGTATATATATACACATATCATATATACAGATTAAATATATATATACTCGTGTGTATACTTTGATATGTATCTCAGGATCAGTGTATTTTAAAAAGATAGAATAGAAACTTCAAAGTTGATTAGAAAATTTATTCACAAAGAATATTCTCTTATTTTTTATGTTATTGCAAGTATTTGATATATGAAATGTATCAGATACATTCTATACTCTGTTTGTTAATGTATAAAATATTGTATATATGTTTATAAATTTATTATAAAAAAAAAAAAGAACAAAAAAAATTTCTTTATAACAATAACAATAATAATTTTTTAAATGTTACATACAAATGTGTACCAGAAAATTGTATGTACATACAATTACATATTGTTACATAATATGTGTATCTATATCATTTTAATACAAATGACATAACAGCAGGTTATATCATATTTCATATATGATGAAATGAAATGTTCATGTGAACTTTTTTTTTTTTATAAAATATAAAATATTTTGTATAATACATTTTATGTTTTGCATGGTAAATAAACTTTTTAAATAATATACGTACATATACGTATATGTAATATACACATATGTGATATTTTTTTTAAACATCATTTCACTTAACTTTTTAGTTAAATTTATGATGATTACATGTGAAAAGTTTATTTTTTTTTTTTTTTGTTTTTTCTTTTTTTTTTTGAAAATTTTATTTTTAGAAAAATTGTCATTTTTAAAATCCTTACTTTTGCTCTTTATTTTTGATGTATGAATGTTGAAAATTGTTTGTAATTGTCATGACAATTTCATAAATTTTCTAGCTACATATTTTATACAATTAATATTGAAATTCCTCAGGTTTAATTAAATTTTCTTTAATTAAATTGGTTACTGTACAAAGTATGAAAAACAAAAAGAGTAGGCAGATCATCATCATAAATGGCGCTACAGCCCAAATCGAGCTTTGGCCTCCCACAGAAGTAGTCTTCACTACATTCTACTCCTCTCTTCATTGTGATGTGCTCTTCCAGTAGGCAGATCATGTATTTTTTGTTTTTTAATCTAATATTTTCTCATATGTACATATATACGTTGTACATCATCCACATTTATTCAATTTTTAATTAATTTTATTTTTTTTTTTTTATTTTCCACTATGTACTGGATTAAATTTAATAAAATATTTGCCGTACATTATTCTCTAATGTATTTGGAATTTAAATTAATTTCAATATTTTCTATGTGTTATGTACATAATTCATATAATAAATATAGAAATTCACAAATTAATATTAATTTTCCAATTCAATTATTTTCATGTTATACATTCAAGCATTCACGTATACATTAGATATTCCGATAGCCTTTGAACTCTTTTATTTGATTATATGTTGTTATCGCATTTATGCTTTTTATTTTATTTTATTTTTTTCGTTTTTAGATGAAAATAAATTATTTTAAGCTTAAAAGTAAATTGAAAATGGGAAAAAAAATATTTGAAAAAATAACGAATGATTTTTATTTGATGTAAAATTGCTTTTGTTTTTTTTTGTTTTTTAAAAATATCTTTAAAAAAGCAATAAAATAAAAATAAAATTATTGAAAAATAAAAGATTGCTATTAGAAATATTAGAAGGCCCAGTTTAAGTCTCAATTCAAGTGTGATTAGTATCTACGTACGTTTTAATGTAGTATTTTTGTTTATCGTGTAAGATTAACTCTTAAGAATTCAGTATACTAAATGTTAAGCCTTAAGACTATTAATATGAAATTTATCTAATAAATGGTCTTTTTTAACTTTGCCATAATTTTTCGTATTGGGTTAGGGATGTTGTTGTTGTTGTTCTTCTTTCCAACGCATAATTTACATACATTGTACGTATATATATATTGTACGTATCTGAAGAATCTAATGAATTTCATGTTATTAGTTATCGTAACTTCCACTTTGATTTTGAATTAAATAAAAACCACTTTGCTATATTTAATGGTCTAGCATGTACCTATGTATCTATTTAATTTAAAAAAAAAAAAAAAAGAAACGATTTTTTTTTCATTTTCTTTATATTAAATTCATCATTAATGCTTATTGGTTGTTATTTCTTATCAAATAGAAAATTGTAAAAAAGTGTAAATTTTCAAGGCTATAATAAAATCTCTTTTTTTTTTTTTATTTTTTCTAAAAATGTATTCAACTAAATTTTTCCTTTTAGAAAAAAAAAAAAAACAAAACAAAAACGGCAAACATGAATTATATGCATATCTGAAATTCAATCTTTATTTAAATTTTCATTTTAACATAAACACCATATTCTCATTTCATTGCTTAATCATGTCAATTAAAAATGCTGGCAATGCAATTGACTGGACCAAAAAAAAAAAAAAATAATAATAATAAAAAAAATTAAAATTCTTCGTAATAAAAGTACAAACATATTGGTTGGTATTGGTAGTATCAATTTATATTTAAAAAAAAAACAAAAAAGATGCATATGTACATTCCTCTTATATGGTAACGTTTAATTGTAATAAAACGCATTGATATGTTCATATATGCGCGTGTGTGTGTAATGATTAAAATGAATAGCAATTAATCCGAATGTACCATTTTCTTTAATTTAGTATCGTTTCATTATTATTCATTTTAACTGGGTGCTAGCTGGCTGGCTGCACTTCATTGCCCTATAATTGACATTAACGAACCTTTTTTTTTATACCATTTATGCCAAGTTACGATGAATATAAAAAAGCTAAAAATTTAAAAAAAAACAAAAAAAAATTGAGTTTCAATAACATTATTCCGACATATTAAACATTGTAATAAGAGGCTATGGTTTTTATATGGTATGGCATACACATATGTAGTATACGTACGTTAATGTGAATAAATTCATAATGAACCATTATAAAACTAGATCAGAATATAATTTTTTGTTTTTTTTTTTTTTTGTTTGTTTTGCCTCTTCTGTAGTGCATTTTGCTCCAATTACAATTTATCTAATATTATCAAAAATTTTTTAAAAATTTTCCATATATGAAATTTAGTTAATAAGAAACACGTGTTTGAATTTTGCACTACAATATTGTTGCTAATGTTACATAATTAAAAGGAATTTTTGTTCAAGTCATTCAATTATGTATATTTTTGTGCATGTGCATAATATGTCAATTGCAATTTACTATAATTTATATAACAATAAATTCTAAATTATGGATTGATTTTTATTGTTCATTTAAAGATAATTTAATTAACACGTTTTTACGTTTTAAACATGATTGGCTGATTATAATTCGATTTTTCAATTTTTCAAACTTAAATGAAAAGCATCATAATGATGATTAGGCTCTGGCTCACATCGAGCTGTTGCGCCAAAGGAAGAAGAAGAAGAAATGAAAAGCAGGACAGGGAAAAAAATTGATCAATCAAATACCAAAAAAAAAATAAAAATAAAAACGGTCTTTTTTAATGTGACAAAAACTCTTATGTGCCAATCAATTACGATGACATTAAGTATTTATGAGTGTAAATCATAAATGGATTTTAAATATTCAAAAGAAATTATAATAATCTTATTTATCTCAGAAAGAGATTAAATGTTTTTTTTTTTTTTATTTGACTGTATAACTCTGTAAATACACTGATTTAATTGTATTTTTAAATTTATTTTTTTTTTAACATCTGCAAGCACTTTCTTCAAAGTAAAAGAAAGAAATTCTTTTTCTTAATCGTAAAATTCAAGAAATTAAAATGAATAGCAGAATATTGTGGATTTTTACATCTTTAAGACACGTAGGAAAATTGTCTTATGAGACACATACATATATGAGACACTTTTCAGTGTCACGGTACTATCGGGCTACCTGATCTTACACGTATGTATAATTTCCTTCATCCGGTGTCTTATAAGACAATTTTCATATTTGTCTTGAAGATGTAAAAGCCAGCAATATGGTACGTAATTAAGATTTGTACACATAATCTATTCATTGTTGTTGTCCTTTATATTTATATTTTACAAAAACACATTCATCATAGAATTTTCTTTGTATAAAAAAGGACTTTATGCAGTGAATTTTGACAATTTTTCTTAAATAAAAATAATCAATTGTGAACAATTAAAAATGAAAGATGAAGGAAATATAAATACATAAATTTATAAAAGAGGATATTTATTATTTATCTCCATAATATACAGAGGTTATTTTACAAGGATACATAACATACATATTGTATACATATCTATGTACACGTGCAACGCAGGCAAAATATATTTTTACACAGGATAAAAGGAATTTCAAAATCAATGTAATGTATGTAATCTGAAACGAGATCACAAGACTGAGATTTTTTTTTTTTATAATCTATTATAAATTTTTTTTTTTTTTTTTAGATCAGATTTCGAATAAATTTAATGAATACATAAAAAATGAAGACTAAAAAAAAAACAAAACAAAACAACAGAAAATAAATCAAAATTCTATATCTAAACGTTTGCTTAGAATAGCACGATTTAGATAACAAAGAAAATAAATAATATAACGATTTTTTTTTTTTTGTTTTTTTTTTTAGCTATGAAATTTATAAATTATAAACTGAAATGGTAATGGCAAAAAGAATGAATGATGGTATATATCTCTGTAGTATTTGTAGAAATAATAATAATAAAAATTTCAAAGGTAGCAGAATACATTGTGCAAAGGGTAGCTCACATTAAACTTTATTATACACTTTTATAAAGAATTTTAGAATTTTATGTGATTTTCTTGATTCTTTTACATTTTTTTTTTCTGATTTTTTCATTGACTAAATCACGAAGATTTGCTCTTAATCAATCATTTTATTTTTTTATACATAAATTAAGATTTTTTTTTTTTTTTTTTTATGAAAAGAATATAAAATTTTATAAGAGGATTTACATATCGGATAAATTCAAATATTTTTTTAATATGGTGCATGACCATGAGATAAAAATAAGATTTTCATGTATCTGTACATTTTCTTGTAATTTTTTTTTTTTAAATAATAAATAAAGTATGTATTAAGGTGTCTATATGTACATACTTAATATTGTTAACGTAAAAGCGTAACATTTTAAAAAAAATTAATTTCTGCGAATAGGTACAATAATTTATTTAATTTTTCTTAGTAATGTATTATTTCTTTTGTTATCTTGAAATTCATTGTTAAATTCAAGTTAAAGTTATTATTCAGTGTTACATACTTACATCCGGAGTCGTTATGCTTTGATCTTTGAACAATATACCTATGTACCTAATTTCTTTTAAAGAAAACATGTTGACTTAAATTGAATATTTTTGCTTTATTTTTTATATTCTGTATATGAATGTAAAGGAACAACTATAAAAAAATAAATTTTTTTAAAAATTTTATTTAATGTGGCTGTTTATTTTTTGATCTAAAATTTCTATTTGTGATAAATCGAAAATTACAGAAAATACTGTATGTAATTGGGTTGATAAAATTTCAAATGATAAAAAAAAAAAAAAAAAAATTAACTACTTTGGTCAAATAAAAATTTTATATAATGGTAGCGTACTTTTTAATATTACCATTAAGTATTCAGGCTTATACTCTGTCCATTAATATTATGCACTTCAGGTCTTATGGTGGATTACTTAAAGTGGTACCATTTTACATCACTATATGTTGATATCTAAAAAATTCATCTGATATGTAGTAAAAGCTTTGTGAATTGTGGTGATACTGCTCGTGAAACAGTCCAATTAGAAATTATAAAAGGACATATTTACTCCCATAAGACCTTAAATGAATAATATTAGTGGACAGAGTATAAGTATATCTTTTATATTTTTAAATTTTTGCATAAACTTATACAAAAAATTGATTTATCTATTTTCTGATTAATTTTGTGTTTTTTTTTTTTTATTTTTCTCATCAATAAACAGAATTATGTTCTGAATAAAAGGAAAACACCTGCTGCATAAGAGAAATATGTTTTACAAAAAAACAATCCAAAACGATTCAATTTTGTATTAGAGAATAAAAACTTTTCCATGAAATCTGCTTTGAAAAAAAATTTTTTTTCTTTTTTTTTTTTTGGAAAACAAAATGTCTTTCTTTTTTAAATTTGTTGCAAAAAAATCGTTATTTCTAGACAATAAGGAGCCAAAGTTAGTAAACGTATGATGGTGTAAATATTTTCTTGATGTTATATATTTAAACGCATGGGTTTGATAATATGCTTGGTTTGTGTTTATGCATACATAAAAAATATCAATGTAAAATTGAACACTTCGAAGTTGTATTATTTTTTTTTTTTCTTTCAAATATTACATACGGATGTGTATACGATGAGAATGTAAACGAAAGATACAAAAAAAAATTACATTTATTTTGTATTCATGACTATGTAAAATATATACAAGATTTTTTAACAACATTTTATACGACAACGAATTTTTTATTTGTTTTAAATTTATTTATTTATTTATTTTTTTTTTCTATACTAAATTTATTCTTATTCTGTCATGTTTCGCATATTATCTGCGATTTTATGGAAATTAGAAATTCAAGAACCGTAAAATTTTTGTTTTTCTTTTGCCATGTCTAAAAGCTATAAAAAAAAAGAAAGAAAAAAAAAATAAAAAATAAATCCAATTTTTTCTTTTTTCTTTCAATATTATTTCTCACTTTAAATTAAATACCGCATTCACATAATATATGTATGTGATGGAAGGAAAAAAAAAACTGTATGTATAAAAGACAACCAATATCTACATAAACTGTTGAATTGCTTGAAAAATCGTAAAATTGTGATCATGATGACAGCGGAAAGAATGTGGTAAATATAACTGAAATGACTGAATAAAATGTGAACACCCACCCGCTGTGTTTTTTGAGTATATCTAGAGTATATAATAAAAAAAAAAATTTATTGAAATGAATGAATTGCCAAGATTTTCATACACACACACACAAGTTGTAGATGCGTATTGGTACATATGTATCATCATACGTTATGTGTATTTAATTGTCAAAAATGCAATTTTATTTTCCTTTTGAATTGAACATCATCATGTACCTATTTATTCAAAAAAAAAAAAAAAAAAAAAAAAAAACCCAAAAATTAATAAAATCAAATAAACAAAACCAAAAAATTGCATATATTTTGCATAAGAATAACATTTTTGTTTTTATTCCTTTAAAATTTGAATTTTGTGAAAAAAAAATTCTGACTTAATTCTCCCTTTTATGCTATTTATGTACGCTTTTTAAATCAATTTAATACGATTTATGTACTACATACGTATGAAAAAAAAAAAATTAAAATGGTTCAATTAAATATGTTTTGCTTTTCTTACCCATTTTTTTTTATTTTTTTTTATTTTTCTTTGATTTCTTAAGAATGTCAATTATATTATTAAAATGATAATCATATGGATTATTAAAAATGATTTGATTTTTTGCTCAATCAAATGAAAATTGAGATGAATATAATAAACAAGAAGTATGAAATTAAAATTTAAATTAAATTGGATTTATTTAAATTGAATGTACAAATACGGTTTTTTTTTTTTTATATATATATGAAACTATTATGTGAAATTTTTTTTCTTTTATTTTAAATGAATTTTCAATGATTTTCTGTTGAACGAAAGAAAAAAAAAAATAATAAAAAATAAAAAATCGTTTGCGTATGTTATAGATTTTTATTTGAAATTAAAGATAAAAGTTTTGAATATAAAATGAATCAGATAAATTCAAATTATTTTTATATAAGTATATATATACATATGCAATTGTATTTTGTATAAAAAATAAAAAAAAAAATAAAAAATAAAAAAACCAAAAAAAAATTTTAAATTTTAAAAGTTTGAAAATCGTTATTTTTCAAAATGACCTTTTTTCTATGTTTAACACTCGTAGATTGTGTCAAGTTTTCTAATTTTATGATTGTTTTTTTTTTTTTTTTTTATTTTTCTTTAAAATGAGAAAGAAAAATATAAAGGATTACTTTTTATATGAAAATGAATTTTCCGAAATTTTTCTTAGAGAAGAAAATGAATACATATATCCAGATCTCCAGATCATGAGTATTAGAATGAAATGATTTCATCAAAATGAAATTGTTTCAAAAAAAAAAAAAAAAAAAAATAGAAAAGAAAATTCAAAATGTTGAAATAAAACCTTCGTATTTTAAAAATCAAAAAACTCATTTTCTTATTTTTATTTTTAGATCTCATTAAAGTTTTTCTAAATTTTTTCTGATTTTTCTTTTAAATAATATAAATGATCGTTATTATAATGTTTCATTTAATTAATGTGCATTTTATAAAAGTTTAAAGTAATTTCATGATATGAGCATTTTTATTTTAAAGTGGTATAAGTCCAAAATTATTAAAATCTATTGGTTTTTAAAAATATTAATCATTTCGTAATAATATAATTTTCATTATCCAAAAAAGAAAGAAAAAAAAATTTGCAAAATTAAAGATTTTATGCAGAAATTAAAGTTTTACTATTCTATTGGATTCAGAAGAGAATATAAATGAAAAATTGAAAATATCTTACTTATTCCACTTTTAAAGAACATATCTCATATATTGTATTAGGAAAGTTTAATAAAAGTATTTGAACAAACACACAAAAATTTTGTATGTATTTAAATATCTGCACATGTACATATCTAAAGCGTTTGTAAACATGTGCATATATATACATTCGTATATAAATAAAACATGCATGTAGGATAGGTATAATAAAATTTTAAAAAAGATAATTGCTAAAAATTACCTTTTAAATCTTTAACAAATTTTTAGTGAATTTAAAATAAATGACGAAAAATAGAAAATACAAAAATAATAATTTTCAGTAGAGCGAACATATTCATAAATGATATGCACACATGTGTTCATACACATGTATTTAATGTCTTATTTTAAAATTTATAAAAATTTATGTTAAAAGTTTTCTTTTGTTTTATTCGCACATATGAGCACATGAATATGCATATTAGTATTTGTTTTTTTTTTTGAAAAAAGAAAGAAAAAAAAAAAATGAAAACTGTTTTCTAAAAATTAACATTATGAATAAAATTTTATATTTATGTACATATGATGTATGTATACCTTAAAGCAGACTTAAAAGTGTCTGAAGGCAAATAAAAGTAATAATGAACGTATTGTTATCAAGCAAGTCCTTATACTACACATCTATTGTGTGAGTTTTTCACAATACTTATGTACAGTCTTGATGTACATACATACATATATGTATGCATATGTGTATGTTCATATGTGTAGTTACACATGTATTTTAATTATTTCATTTTCTATAGGGATAACAGTAATTATTCATAAGTAAAATTTTCAATTTTAAATATTCAAAACGATAATACTTAACATCTATTACGAGTATATATATATATATGTATAGTACACATATTATGCCATTAAAATTTATTTGAAAGTATACAAAACTTTTTCTAATATGTGGTTTTGGTTTTTGGAAAAACTTTTTTTGAAAAATTTTTCATTATTATTTTCCTTTGAATTATTATTCTACTTATTTTATCTAATTGGATATTTTATCTTTAATACATAATTTATGTATTCCATTATCAAAGGATATATATAATGATTTATTAAATTAATTTAAAAAATTTTTTTTTTTAATGAAAATCGTTACTTTTTACCCTGTTTTACGTGAACACAAAGGTGTCTTTAGAGAAAAGTGATTGAACTTTTATTTTTAGCACAGAATAAAAATTTAGTTGAAAGTAACCTGTAAATTAAAGTATTTTTATATCTTTACAAGATTTGCTCATCTTTATAAGTTTTGAGGTTTTTCAAGTTTTTTTTAATCTTTTATTTTATTTTTTTTTTTTAAATTGAATTCTATTAAATAATAAAAATTTAATTGTTATAAATTTGGTATTTTTTAAATTTAATAAAATATTTTCTTGACATTAATTCAAATTAATTTTTTATCTAAAAAAGAAAGAGAAATATAATGAAACATGATTATAATGTCAACAAATAAATTTTCAAAAATTGCCAAAAATTAATTTAAAAAATTTTAATGTCATTTAAAATCATCGATGAACGATGATTGACATTTATTCAGTAATAATAAAAAAAAAATTTAAGTATTTTTGAAATTTTTACAAAATATAAAAAAATAGATATCAAAAACATTTGAAACAAAATAATGTCATAATGTAAATTTTTTTATTTATTATGAAATTGGTTTCAGATTTAGAACATCATGATTTGAAAGTATTTTCCTTATTTTTCCTTTTAGTTGATTTTAAATTTAAAAGTGGGGAAGGCCCTTAAGGCCCAGTAAGGCCCTCTGAGCACTCAGACAAAATTGTCCATTGTACATTATACATATTTTTCTGTTAAAAACATATTTAACAAAATGTGAGATATATAATGGAAAACGTATTTGTATGAAATTTATTTATCCTTATTTTTTCTACTAATTAACTATTTTATTGTTCATTTAAATCTCTCTCTCAAAAAAAATTTTTTTTTTTTTTTTTTTGGATCTAATATTTTATATTTTTGTTCTAATTCATGCGAATCCAAGTCTTAAATAAAATCATACAAAAAAATTTTTTTTTTTTTTAATTACATGTACAAGCACATGTGTATGTACTTAAGTACATTTGTAAGCATTTACATAAATCTCAGGAAAAATTTTATGTTATTTGTGTTCATCCATAACAAAAAAAAAAAAAAGAAAAACATTTATTTATAGTTTCAGTTTATTATTCATTTTTATGTTTTTTGTTTTCATTTATTGGATATTTTAGTAATCTTAATCACAATATTAGAGAAAAGCATATAAAACTCGTTCCAGATGCCAAGATACAAATATGAAAAAATACGAACAAATGAAGCAAAAACCAAAAAAAAAAATAAATAAATAAAAAAAAGAAAAACAACAAAAAAAAAGGAAAATTGTATAGAAAAAGTGAAATTGAAAAATGTATCAAAATTAAAGTTTTTTGTTATGTACACACATTCATACATATATCCATGTTATGTATATTTTGTTGTTGTTGTACATGGATGCATATATACAGTATATACATATATAAACTTAAAATGACCTACTAATAAGACTCCAAAACAAATGTACATATATCTATTTTCTTTATATAAAATCCTAGAATGTATCGCATAGCTAACTAATTACTAATATGTACGTGTTTTCTTTTTCTACATCAAATTATATATACATATACAGAGATTATGTACATTATGTAGACTAAAGTAAAAACAAGTGTGTGTCACATTCAAAATAAATTTGTAATGAGCCTAGACCTTTCATCCTAGAAACATTTTTCATAAATTTTTTTTTTTCCTTTTATTTTTTGCTTTTATTTGTATTCCCTTGTTTGTTGTGATTATTTTTCTATGTTTATTAAGGGAAAAAAATAAAATAAATAAATGCTCGTGTTTTTTCTACTTACGTATTTTGTACATATATGTTATTCATACACATAGATATATATGAATTTATTTTAATGTTATTTTTCTTGGTTTTTATATTTTCATTTTAGGTCCTTTATCGGAAGTACAAACAGCTGTAGGTTTAGAAGTTTTTCTACCATGTGATCTTATGCCAGGTACTATAACATCAGAAGCTGATAAGGTACAACTAGTTATTTGGTATAAGGAAGGAAATGTAAAACCAATTTACACGTGAGTAAAAATCAATCATATGTATGTATGTGTAGCGTATATATAAAAACATATGTATATATGAACATTTTCTTTTTGTTTACATGATTTTATTTTTTAAAAAGGAAACAAACAAAGATTATGGCGGTATAAGATATGTAGTACCACATGTGTGTGTATGCGTACCATACGGCAATAATGACGTGCAAAAACAAAAAAACAAAAAAATGAAAAGCACAAAAAAGAAAAATCAATCAATTTATACATTTTCATCATCAAAAAACAAAAAATTTATTTTTCTGTAGTTTAACTTTTAGATTAAATTTTTTCTTTTTTTTAGTTTTTCCTTTTCCTTTTTTGTTTTCATTTTTATGTTTTTATGTATTTTTTTATTTTATTTTCTTTTTTGAACTATATAACGAAATGAAATTTTGTTCACATGTTACATTTTGTTCACATTTTTGATGATTGGGTACGCAGTATAGTGTTTATAAAGTTTGTTACATTTTCCAGTAAAATGTTTGCAATTTTCCCAAATTATTGTTGAACGATTATGTGTTTGTGTATCAATTTGTGTGACTTGTGAAAATTATTAAAAAACTTACACATGTGTATGTAAAATTGAGCGACTTGTTTGTATTTCTTTTTTGTTTTATTTTAAGTATACATATATAGAATACATCACGTCATAATTGAATAAAATTTTCTACTTTTTATACCTATATATAGAACAATAATTTTTTCAATATTTATTTTATTTTTTGGGGGTTATTAATAAAATTGGAAAATAAATTTAACGTCCTTCAAGGACAAAATGAAAAACCTAAGGAATATATATATGTTGCATGTACGTACATAGAATCTTAATATGTACATCGATTGTATTTTGCGTGTAAACTGACACGATATGAAAGGCAATCAAAAAAAAAAAAAAAAAATTGTATACTCTGTCCAATAATATTATGCACTTCAGATCTTATGGGAGTGCATATGTCCTTTTTCTAATCTCATAATTTCTAATTAGACCGTTTCACGAGCAGTATTACCACAATCCACAGAGCTTTTATTATATATAAGGTGAATTTTTTGAGTATCGATACATATAGTGATCTAAAATGGTACCACCTTGAGTAATCTCCATAAGACCTTAAGTGGATAATTTTAATGTACAGAGTATAAGTGTAAAACAAAAAGCAAGAAACTATAACAAGCTTTATATACTTACATTTTTCATTTATTTACTTTTACTAAGGTTTTTCTTTTTTAAGAAAACAAAGAAGAAAAACAAAATTTTATTTATTGAATTTTTAAAAGTAAAACGGATCTAAAAAAAATTATTGAAAATATAATTTAGTGTATTTTTCTACCATTATTTATGTCATGAATTTATGGATTTAATTATTCCGTGACATTTAACAGCCACAGGCTCATTATCACAAAAAAAAAAAAAAAAATGCCAAAAATGAACAAAGGTAATTCATAATTCTATTACGGTGATGGTAAAAAAAAAAAACAAAATAAAAAATTAATTCAAAAGAAAAATTTTGCTATCCATGAAAAAATTAAATACAAAAAGAAATTTAATAAATGAAAAATAAAATACCATGAAAAATGAATTAAAGTGAATAAAATACTTTACCTGTAAAAAGGACAAAAACAAAGAAAATATAAAAAAAGAAAAATTGAAATTTTTGAAATAAAATAATTCGTCTGAAATTGATATAAAAAAAAATTTTATTTTATTTTTTTTATTTTGATCATTTAGAAGTTTTATATTGAAGTCCTTTTGTCCTTTTGAAAATTCACAGAATAAATGTATTGAAAAGTTTGTTGTGTGGTTTGCTGTGAGAGGGATTGATAATTTAAGAGTAGTATATTGAAACAATGATTACGTTACACGCATTATTCAAAAATTGTACAGTATTCTTCTGTGAATTTGGAAAGACAAAAGACGTTATACAAAACCCACACACACGAAATTTATGATTTCTATCATCCTTTATTCAATAATAATAGATTGTATAACAAATAATTATTTTCAAGGACATACTTAAACACAATAGTACATAATTAATGTGTACTGAATACTTTCTATAATGCATGAAAATCGACTTTTTTCTTCTATGTAGATACTCAACAAATATGTACTCTTTTATAAACAAAAAAAAAAAATGTTTTTTTTAAGTATATAAATAGGCGCAAATAAATAAATATGTATTTAAACAGGCAGGAGAAAAAAAAACAAAGAAGAAAATACTGAAAAAACAAAATAAAATTTGAAAGGCTACAAGGATACTAGATTTGTTAGCAAATATTTTGTTATTGACAGAAACATTGTGGGTAAAATAGATTTAATAAATATTTACTTGTGTTCTTGAAACACACAAAAAAAAAAAAAAAAAAGCAAAATTTGTCGGAGTATGAAGCAATGTGTATATAACGATGATATAAGTCCACATAAAAAGTTACATACAAAATGCGATGTACAAATGATTATTGTTGGCTATTTATCACATTCGTTTGACGTTGATTTATCCGTAATATTTATTTATTTTTCGGTTTTTTTTTTTTGCAAATGAAAAATTGTTGAATAATATTATCGCTATGTAATTTATCAACATATCTACATACATACTTATGAATGTACATTCAATAAATTCAAATTTATTTTTAATATTTTAACTGACCATATGCGAAAGTCTGTATATCGTAACGATATTACGATATCATATAATGAAAATATGGTTAATATTTATTTTTATTTGAATTTTATGAAAATAAAAAAAAGTAAACAGAAATTTTTTTTTTTACCATATTTATTATTAATTTTAAAAAATTGCATGAGACAAATTCATACACAAGTGTGTAAAATGTAGAATTTTATATTCTGTCCAATAATATTATGCATTTAAGGTCTTATGGGAGTACATATGTCTTTTTACTCCTTTTATAATTTGTAATTAGACTGTTTTACGAGCAGTATTACTTGCAATCCTAATGTAAGCCCCATCATACAAAATTGAGTTAAAATCTTTACTTCAACAAACTTAGTGGTTCGCAATCCATGTTAAACTGTAGGTAGAATTGTATGATAGAATTGTCCTGAGAATAAAATCATCAAGAATTTCCCTATGTTCCTTCTAGGAATTTGGGTCATTATCATCAATACCCCAATCTACAAAGGTCTTGTTATATCAGATGAATTTTTTGAATATCAATAAATAGTGATGTAAAATGGCACCACTTTAGGTAGTCGCTATAAGAGCTTAAGTGCATAATATTAGTGGACAGAGTATAGAGAATATGTGATTTTTTTTTGGTTTGATAAACATTTGATAAAAACTTGTAATTTTTAAAAAAAAAATCATGTCTCACGTTTATAACTTATGTTAAAAATTTTTCAAAAACAAGGTAACATTTGAGAATACATATTTCTATGTTAAGTTGTCGGTTAGCTGGTTTATCAGTCTATATAATTTGTTGGATGTCAAATAAATAAGGGTTTATAACATAATTTTTATTTTATTATAAAAGAAAAGAAAAAAATCATGTTCATAGAAATAATCAGTTTTAAAATTGTTGACGAATGGTTATCACATGCATAATGATTCTATTTATAGGTGAATTTTCTTTTCTTATTTTTCTAAAAAAAAAAAAAAAATGAACAAACGACAACAAATCTACACTTACATATTTTGATTTAAAATTAAATTCAAAATAAACATTTGTACTAATCAAATATTTAAATTTATTTTTTGATTTTCTGTGTAAATAGTAATTCTCAATGGATTTTCAAAAAAAAAAAAAAAAAAATTCATAATAACATTAACTAAACATAATGGATAACTTTATACACATGTGTGATTCATGAAAGCTAAACAATTTTTTTTTTTTTTAATCTAAGACTTATTTATAATTTGATTTAAAGAAAAAAAAAACGTTCTTTTTTTTGATACATATTTGTCTGTTTATTGATTGTATTCACACTATATAAACACATATGTATGTATTTCCACACTAATCGTCTCATATACATATGTACATACATATGTGTTTCATACAGATAGGTATATATACTCTCATTTAGAGTATTGTATTCAATTTAATTCGATATAAAAGCCTTAAGGTCGTATGTTATCTTTATATATTGATCATAAAACTAAAACCAAAAAAAAAAAAAAAAATTTTTTTTTTTTTTTGTTTTGAATAAAAAGAAATCAAAACCCAGAAAAGTGAATCCAAAAAAACTAAAAATAAAAAAAAATCAGAAAAATTTTCAAATAAATGTAACAAAAAATGAAAAAAACAAAAAAAAAAATACATTTTCATTGAGCTCTTCATACCATATAAAATTTAAGAAAAAAAAAAAAATCAATAAGATAAAGAAATTTTTCAATATGTCATTCATCATAGAAATCATTCATTTTTCCTTTCATCGATAAGATAAATAAATATTTTTTCAAGTGTCAAATATATGATATTATGAGGGTAAAATTTCACACGAATAAGATGTCTTACTACAAGAGTACATCATACTCAAATATAATAATAATGAAGACAGAAAAATAAAAAAAAATAAAAAATTAAAAAAAAAAAAACCAAAAAGTAAATAATTGAATGTGTGTAATAAATTTATAATGTGTGTACCCATATGTATATTTTCCTATAGCGAGCTTGTACACTCACAAACACATTCACATTCGCCTTCTTCCAAGGTTGAAAAATTATATTTCTTAAAAAATAATAACAAAGTGAAAAATATACACGAATATATTGTTTTGTTTTGTCAAATACGAATTATAAAATCACATGTGTAAGTACATTTGTTTTTATATTTTTATACATTTTTTTGTTTGTTTTTTATTTATCGTTCCTATATGAATTAAAATACATTTACAAGTCCGCATTTTCTACACATGTACATATAAGTATGTGTTTTAGAAAAGAGGAAGAAAGAAAAAAAAAAAAAAATTCAATTTTCAAAAGTGCTCATTTTCCAAAAAGGATTTACATATTTTTTGATTATGATTATATAAAGTAAACGACAAGGTATACTACCCACACAACATACTTACATATGTATGTATAATCGAATGTACATATATAATGTACAACATTTAAATGTACAAAATCTACATATGTACGAGTATTGTAATTTTTTGTAATATTGAAATTTTTTTTTTTTTTTTTTTTGTTATACTCATATTCATTTCTTCATTTAAACATACGCTTTAGTATGTCATCATGTCTTATCTTTAAGTCGACAAATTTTATTATTAAAAAAAAAAAAAGAAAAGAAAAACAGTGAAAATATTAAAGAAAAAGCAAATGTAAAAATCTTCATACAGTTTTCCTTATTTTATTTATTTATTTTTTTTCATTTTTTCATTTGCTTTTCTTTTCTTTTCTTTTCTTTCTAGTTATAAGGAAGGAAATTTTTAATAGCTTTCTACTTTAGATATAACTTCATTCATTCATTTTACATTTTTAAGAATTTATTTTGCACATGACATTTATCTTTTATATTATATACCAGCTTTCATGTATTTGATAATACATATGTATATGCATACATGTACGTACATACGTATTTAAAGTACATTGCTATACCACGAATGTGTATTAAATGTATGTACATGTACAAGGAAGAATTTATATATAAATTTCCATAAGTAATAATACTATGTATGTAGCGTACATCATATTATTATCATTATCAGTCCTATACGTTCGTTCTTATTATTTTTTTTTTTTTTTTTCATTTCATTGTCTTAAGGAAAAAGAAATTTTTTTTTTTTTTTTGTCATAAATTTTGAATTTCATTTCACGTACGAGATTTTTTTTTTTTTTAACGGATTATGATTGGAAGAAAATGTTTTTTTTTATTTTTCTTAACTAACGTATAACGTTTTTTTTGTTTTTTTTTTTTTCTTCGTTATTAAAATTTAAGATTAAATGAAATTATGTGAAATTTTTTGATTTGATTGTATGATATGTAATTCATTTTAATTTTTTTTTTATTTCTATTTTAATTTTTTTTTTTATTAATATATTTTTATTAAATAAATTTATATTCAATGTAACAGTATTTACTAATATTTTGTCATTCGATTTTTTTTTTCTATACATTTTGTTTTTTTTTTTTTGTCGTATGTACATACATACTACGTACAATATAGTTTTGATGCAAGAAATAAACCATTACAACAGGCCGTACATTGGGCTGATCAAGATCTACTTAAAACAAAAGCACATTTTTACTATGACACTAATCCACCAGCATTACGTATTAAAGGGGTAGAAAAGGATGATGCCGGATTATATAGATGTCGAGTTGACTTTCATAAATCACCGACAAGAAATTGGAGGATTAATTTGACAGTTTTAGGTAATATAATATATTTTATTTATATATTAAAATGCTTTTATTTTTGGTTAAATTCATATAATCACAAAGACATATGTATTTACATAACATATGTTCATATATTAACGCTGATATTCATGTATATATGTATATAGAAATTTTTGTGTATGTTAAATTACCAAAAACCCCCTGATATGCCTAAAAAAAATTTATCATAGAAAAACATAACATAAAAATTTGTATGTGAGTATCATGTACATGCAAAGATTATAAATTGTCTTTACGAGCACAAGTGTAAAGTCAAAATTTGAATATATGTATGTACAAAGGTTGTTTTTCTATTTCTTATTTTACAATTAATTTGAATTGATTATAATAATGATAATACATAATTTAAGTAATTAAATGAAACAAACATTTCACAAAATGTTTTAATTTTCATTTAATCCTAAGCACATAAGTATTACATATGTATGTGTACATCGCCATGTAGTATGATTATGTAAACATATGAGTTTTATTGTATATAAAATGTCTTTGCATTTAAATGTTTAATACATATACATATATTGTATAAATAATATCTTACATGTACATATATATATACATCTTTCCTATATATAGTGCCACCATCAAAACTAACTATTTTGGATACATTTGGTGCGGCTGTGACTGATAATGTGGTTGGACCATATACAGAAGAATCAAATATTAATTTAACATGCTTATCAAGTGGTGGTATTCCACCACCAAGAGTATCATGGTGGAAGGAGCATGCATTATTAGATGATTCATTTCAAATATTACCAGATGGTACTGTACGAAATATTTTACATTTAAGTAAAATTTCAAGAAAAGATTTAAATTCGGTAAGTAATAATTATGTAATAATTATTTTATTTTCATTTAAATATATGCGGTATATAAGTATAGTAAAATATTATTTTATTTTATTTTCAAATTTCATATTATTATATTTACCCATATGTATGTACGTGGTTTTTAACCCTTATCAATTTATGAAAATTTCTCATTATAAAATCCCATAACATATGCATATATCTCTTTGTTGCGGATAAATTCCTGATATTTTGGGATAAACCAAATACATATATTTGTAAATACTGTATGATTAATATTTTAAAATAATAATTGAAAGGTAGAAAATTTAAGATTTTACAAATTTTAATGGAAAATATATATTTTTTTTTTATTTGTTTTGTTTTAATTATATTCCATACAACTAATTCGATACAGTTAAGGTCTTAAAGTAATACCACTTTACGTTGCTGTATATTGATATTTAAAAAATTTACAGATTGTGGTAACACTACTCGTGAGATGATCACAGTAGAAATTACGAGAAAAGAAAAAGGACATATGTATATATAGCCCCATAATACCTTAACTGCATCGAATTAATGTCTGAAATGTTTGTGTTTTTATTCAAAAAATTATTAAACGCGAATATTTTGCACAATACGAATTATATTTAAAAAAAAAAAAAGTAGAAAAAATCTTAACATATGAGTTATTCAATAAGAAAATAAACATTTCCATTATAAATAATCATAAAAATAAAATTCGAATATTTGAATAGTGACTTTTACACCTTCGAGATACGTCTGAAACATTTCCAATGTTACGGGTAAAGGAAGTGAGGCGGTGTCACCTTCATCCGGTGTCTCATGAGACAATTTTTATATATATACATACATACATATGTATGTCTCGAAGGTGTAAAAACCGTCAATAGATTGAAACCTTAAGACAAGAATTTTTTTTTTCCCCCAGCGTATGTTACATATACAGATTTTTATGTAGGAAAAACGATTAGATTAATTACATAAAATTGTTTAATAAATTAATTTTCATTTTTATATTAAATATTTAAAAAATTTTTATTTTCTGTACATGTCATGTACTTATAATATTCGTTAATTAAATTTCATTTTACAATTATTTCAATTTAATTTAATTTTTTTGTTTTTCTTCATGTTATTAAATATGGTATTTTATTATTCATTTTCAATTTAGAAAATTATTTTTTAAATACATTTATTCATTTATTTATAGGAAAATAAAAATACATACATATGATATAGTATACAATGTACACATACAATTTATAACCACACTTTTCAATCGAATAGTGATAACTTTGAATTCAATTTAATTATTATAAAATAATAAATGTATGCACATATATATGTATGTATGTATGTAAAGTTTTATATACCTATACATACATATATATGTACCAAGTATAATATTTGTTATGTTCAGTAATGCTATATACAATATCTAAAATACAATTTAAAATATTTATTCTCTGCATTTCAAATATTTTCAAATTAATTTTAGTACTATAATACAGAAAAACTAGGTAACATACAGGATGATCTCTAACAAGTGTTGTACACCTTTCTATATTAATGATCTCAAATTATATCTAAAGAGGTTTCTTTTAAAAATTTGTCCTTCCTTGAGATGCCTTCGATTAAAAATTGTTTTGATGTGAAAAGTATAGATATACGAATATCATAGGTAGAGGTTGCCCACCCGCTCGTTCTCAAGCAAGCATACTTAAGCCAAAAAGGCTCATTGTGATTACGAATGTCATACTTTCGATAATAAGTCTTTTAAAGCATCTTTTGCACTTGAATGATATATTTTGGAAACCAAAATTAAGATTTAGACCATTTAAATGAGCCTGTTTTAATCAAAGCCGAATAGAAAGAATTGGATTTATTAATGTTCAAAAATCAAAAATACTGTTTTTCAGAAAAATTGTTGTCCTTTCATCTTAGAACCATTTAATAAAACATTTTTATTGGAACATTTGTATCCATTATTGTGAAAATATCAGTATTTATCAATCATATCTATAGAAAAAATTTTTTTTAGATATGTTTTATTAAATTGCTTCTTTTTTTTAAACCTTGATACTTATTCCGGATCACCCTGTTTCCATTGATATGTATATTTAAAACATATCAATTATAATTTAACACCCAATTTACCACAATTTTTAATTAAAAATTACATAAATACATTTATATATACTCGTATACGTATGATATGTTTAATTTTCAGTTTTCTATATGTGTTCATATATCTGTGAATAATTTGAAAAAAAAAAAAAAAAAAAATCTTTTAAAATTATTTTTTCCAATAACAATTGATTAAAATCGAACATCAGTTTAAATTGTTATGTAAATTAAAATGGTGATAATTTTCCCACATTCATGTGTGTGTTACTTTTGTGTATTCTATAACGTGTGTTTTTTTTTTTTTTTTCGTTAATATGCACCAATAAAATTAAAATTTTCTGGAGTATTCCCTAACAAATTTTGTAATTTTTTTTATAATTTCTTTTGTATAAATAAATTCCCAAATTTATTGTCAAGATCATTTTTTTTCAAATTCTATTTTTGTTTTTTTTTTTTTTTTAATTTTTAGAAGAAGTGAGGCAATAAAATGCCACCCTTCTGCCCCTACCACGATCCGCCATGGCCTTATTTTAGATTAAATTTATTTTTTCGTTTTGTTCTGGTCTAACTTTAGTTAAAGATTTTCAGTTTTGTTTTAAATTTTACCGAAGTTCTGATTTATTCTTACACAATATACAATTTGAATATTTTTTTATGTTTCTTTATTTATTTTTTTTCTTTTTTAAATTATATAAAAGCGGTTAAACAATTATGGAAAATGTTATTCAAAAATCGTATACTTAACCGAAATGAAAAAAAAAAAAAATAAGAAAAAAGAACGTAAGAAGAACATAAATGTTTCTAATTATAAATTCCTATATATATCAATAAAATACCAATTTTGATGACTATCAGCATCAATCCTCAATACTGCGTATATGGTCCAAGGACCGGACTTAATTTGGATTTTTTTTTTTTTTTTTTTTTTTTTTTAAAAAAAGGGTCTAACTTGTAATACATAATGTCCAATATGGTCAAGTATAACGTTATATAAATTAAAACGAAGAAAAAGAAAAAAAAAAAATCGATCAAAAAATCAAATAAAACAGAAATCGAAAAATTTAATGTTATTTTCAAAATTTTATAACGTAAAACATGAAGAGAAACATATTCTTATCCTATTACAACATAACTACAAAAATATATTTTGTATTTGATACATATATGTACGTGTATAAGTCTATACAGAGAAGCTGTGAACTTACAGACCATTTCATATATTTGTTTTGTTTTTTTTTTTTTTTTTTTATATCTTTTCTATATCAATTCATTTTTATTTAATCTTTCGATCCTCTCAAAGTAAAAATGAACATAAAAATAATAATAATAAAAAAAAAAATTTTTTTTTTTAAGAAGAAAACTTTATTACCGTCATTCCTTTACTCAATTCAATATAATATCTATATATAAGAAAAATATCTATTTTTATGTAATATTTGTTTGTATATGTGTAAATTCATTTATATAATATACAAAACATGGAAAAAAATAAAAAAAATAGGTTCATATATAAAATATGGGAAATGTATGATTGCTTTAGAAATTTATTGTTATTATATTTTTTTTTCTTCTTTTTTTTTTCTTTTATTTATTTTTGTATATTTTTTTTAATACCTTTCCTCTGTTCATTATTTTTTTTTTTATTTTATTTTATTTTATTATTATTTTTATATTTTATTTTTCAATAGTGGTGAATATTATATTTTATTCATGTACATGAAAAAAAAAAAGAAAATACAAAAATTCGAGGAAATTCTCAAGAGGTTTACAATTTTTAAATAATAAGGAAGGAGTACATATTTTTATTTTATTTTATTTTATTTTATTTTTATTTATTTATATTTCCACTGTTCATTTTTTTGTTTTCTTCTGTTTATTCATTCTTGTAAGAAATAGAAAAAAAAGGTCTGAAAAGTTGATTTTAGAGTTTTGTTCACTTTTATTGAGTACTTTTGAAAAACCTGACCAAATATCAGAAGAAGAAGAAAAAAAGAGAAAAAAGAACGAGAAGAACAAATCAATTTTAAAAGGTCCAGAAGTTAATATTCTGTTTAGTATCTTTTTTTTTTTTTTTGCCCAGGCATAAACTATTTTTATCCATATTAATATATCTTCCAAAAAAGTATCTTAATATATTTATTTATTTTTTTTCATTTTTTTTTGTTTTTTTTAGTATTTTATGTATTTGTATATATATATATCTTCATGACCACACACAAAAAAATTTCAAATGAAATGAAAATCAATAAGGGATTAAATCGTTAAAATGCAATAATTATATTGATTACATGATATTTTATTCGTATGATATTGTGTGTGAATACACTGATATGTATTGATATACGAATATGTACAATAAAGTACGAAAATCGAAAATTTATTAGTTAATAATAATTTTTATTACCATATATCGTTTTCTTTTACTCATATTATTCATTCAATTTTTTTTTTTTTCTAATTTTTTTGTTTTGTTTTTCTAAGAGACAAAATAGAAAAATGTTTTTATTCATTTTTTTTGTTTTATACTTTGTAGTTATGAGATATCTAAAATATTCGATTAATATTGATTTTATTTTTTTGTTTTAGGATTTTCTTTTATATTTGTTTCCTTTTTATTTGTTTATCAATAAATTGATTTTGTTTTTATTATTATTTTTTTTATGTAATAAATCGATTAGATCAAATATTTGTGATAAAAGCAAAAAAAAAAAAAATGTTTTATATTCAATAAACATTTAATAAATAACCTTGACATTTTTATCACTTCCTTTATGGTTTTATATATATATTAAATATTGAAAATTAAACAGTAGCTTTAATAAAGTTATCCATTATTATACTCTATACACTAATTCGATGCAGTTAATGTCTTATGGGAGTATATGTGTCCTTTTTCTTCTCTCATAATTTCTAATAAAATCATCTCACGAGTCACGAGTAGTGTTACCACAATCTGTAAAGTTTTCATGTGTATAATACGAGATGAGTTTTTTTAATATCAATATACAGCGACCTAAAGTGATACTACTTTATGTTATTTCCATAAAACCTTAATTGCATCGAATTAGTGTATGGAGTATAGTTTGGAAAATTTTATCAGAATTTCATTAGTACATTATATAGAATTATTGAAGTCACATTATATGATTATACAAATCAGAATGTTATGTATTTATGGCCTCAAATTATTCAAAATCATGTTTTCAAATTAGAAAAAAATAAAAATTATCTTTATCTCTTCATCAAATGATGTCTAATCTTGTTTAACATATTTTTTTTATTTTATTTTTTTTTTGTTATAATTAAACATTTCATTATAATTTGTAGTTTGTAACATTTTCATTTATTTACTTTGTAATGTGTATTCAACTTTCATCAGAAAAAAGAAAAATAGAAATATTTCCTGTTCATGTAAGAGAAATCATGAAAATTAATAATAATTAGATTGTCAAAAGACAAAAATAAAAAAAATCTAAAATTAATGATTACAATACCAGATACGCTTATAATTTGTAACGAAGAAGAAGAAGAAAAAAAAAACAGATGATATAAAATTGATTACATAAAACATTCAATGGCTATTCTGATCGTAGTTAACAGATTTCGTTAATTATAAACATTCTGTTAATTTTCATACAAAATTTACAGATTATCAGAATTACTATGTAAGTTATAGCAGAATATCAACTTATCGAAATCTGTTAACTACGACCAGAATAGCCCTGATTTTCTGTTATTGAAACAGAAATGTAAACAAAAAACTAAAATTTAGTTTTTGTGTTCATACTTTGATAATTTTGTTTATATAATTTTTTTTTTTACATTTTTTTCTGAACAGTATTCTTTGTATTAAATAAAAATTTATATTTTAAAAATTATACAATATAATGCAATATTTTATAATACGGATGCGTTTATAATGAGATATCAGACAAAAAAGAAAGAAAAAAAAAATATTAAAGGGCAGCAAAAAAAAAAAAGAAAAAAGTGATCATTATAAGCATGCTATCATTATCGGTTTCCAATTTATATTCTTGAAAATTTAACTAAAAGAAATTAAGTTATTATACATATAACGACAGTATAATAAAGGTGTATTATGTAAGGTAACAAGATGTTTTATTTATGAATTTGTAAAAGTGAAGAGATATCATCATTAAATAAATAAATAAATGAAAAAAAAAATTTTTTTTTCTCCACCATTATGTTGCTTATAAAAATGAAAAATATTTGAAGATGATTTTATTTTTAGTAAATGAAATATTTAAAAAGCAAATCATTATTCCCAATAAATGAGAAATATCATGTATATACGAGTATTTTATTGATTTTGCAAAAAAAATTTAAATTAAACAAAAATAAACAAATTTTTAAATAATATGAGAGATAATTGAATTGAATTGAATTTTTTTTTTTCGAAATTTTGTGTTTTGTAATTTTCACGAAGAAAAAAAAAAAATTATTTGAATTTTTCAAATAATAAAATAACTTTTTTTTTTTTTTTTGTATTTTTTTAAATAAAATTACATTTTGTATGTGTGTTTGCATGAATACCAGATACATACATACATATAAAGTATGTATATGTTTTGATTATTGCCAAAAGACTCTGGCAAGTCGTGGGGAGGGGGGAAGGGCGGATGGGTGACATTGTATTGTTCACTTCTTCTTTTAATAAAAACAAAAATGTTTTGATTTACATATGCACGTATAAAAACAATTTTTTTACTATAATCTGAAAATAATGAATTTATTTTTTATATACAATACTTATATGTATATTTTTTTTTGCCTATACTTTTATTGTTTGTCATACAAAAGGTATATGCGATTTATATTTTATTGTATTTCATTTAATTGTGTTATGTACTATGTACCTACATTAATTACTATGTTGTATTCAACAATTTTTCTCTTTTTTCATTATCCTACACGCATTATTCATATTGTGGTATCTATGGCAATTAAATATTTTTTTTTTTTTTTTCAATTTTTCTGTACAAAAAAGAAAACAAAAAAACGGAATTTTATTAATTTATTTTCTTTTGAAAATTACTTTTTCATTATTAAAGGGTGTGATTTGCTTTAATTATTCAACAGTATTATTTCGGTTTTAAAAAAACAAAAAAAAAAGATTTTGAATGAATGAATAAAAAATATTAAAAAAAGGATAAGGCCTGTTTCATATTGAAGAGCGATGAGCGGTAAGCGATGAATATTGAATAATCATATCTCGAACCAACTTGAACAGTGCTTTTTAATGCATTTATTCAGATTGACTAGCGATAGCGATGAGCGATGGCAATTAATTTCAATGCAAATTTCAGTTTTCAACACGAGCAAACGTAAAACATCAAAGATAACAGCAAATTCGTAGTTAGTTTATTTATTGTTTTTTTATTAGTCTAATTTTTAACACAGAATTTTCAAGCAAAAATAGTTTGCGAAGTATTTTAAACAACATTTTCATTGCAAATAAATTAAAACGTCACTTAGTCGCAGTCTAAAATCATCTGAAATACACAACGCTCATCGCTTGCCGCTCCCCGCTTATTGCTTATCGCTCTGAAACAAACCTAAGACCTAATGATAAAATATTCAGTTTGTAATGCATTTCGTGTTATACTCAAATTACATATTAAAAAATTGATTGTTTAAATATTGATTTTAGTTAGTTTTCTTTTTCCGTGTTATAAATTTTTTTATTTTACTTTTTCAACCCATCTAATTTTTTGTATTGTAATTTTAAAACACGAAAATATGAAATCTGTTGATAATTTTTGATTATGTATTTGAAATAAATTTAAAAAGGAAAAATTTTCTTTGTCTCATGTACAAATAATTTGAAAAAATATTCAAAAATATTTCCTTAAACACGTTAGTATAATAAAATGCACACAATAATTATTAACGATAAAAATATCAACAATATTCTCAAATGGGTATTTTGTATACAACGTATACACATAATTTAATACGTTAATTTTCTTATTATTATTTATATATATATATTTTTTTTTTTGATACCATAATTTTCTATACGAAAAATGCTACATATCATCATCATCGTCATCATTCACAAAGTATAAGTAGTATATATTATGTCTGTAATTATTTAAGAATTATATAACAAATACATATATTGTTAAAATTCAAAATTAATTACCTCATCAGAACATTTATGAATCCATTTAACATATATAGTAGTTGTTGCTATAAAAAAGGTACCCTTATGATGTTGCTTATTTTTATTCTCTGTATAATATGCGTATACAGACAAAGAAAATATAGAAATAAAATGAAAGATATTAATTTTTTTTTTGTTTTTTTTTTTACTAGTAGTAGTACAAAATAATCATCGCAACTTCATCATTATAACTAGACAAATGATAAATTTATTCGTGTGTATTAAATAAAACAAGAAAAGGAGTTCATTAAAAATAAAAAAAAAAATAAAAAAAAAAACCTTTAAAAAAAATGTGTAGAAAAACGCCGCTGTTCTTTGTATAGCAAAAATACTGCTTGTACTATATTTTTTGATGAAGGCTTGAATTTTTTTTTTCTTTTTATTTTTATTTTTTTTTTTTGATTCATGCTTCATAATGTTATTTCTTTTTTGTTCTAAATTTTCTGTATTTTGTTTTTTTTTTTAAATGCCTTGTCGGCAAAGTGATTAATTCTATATAACATCTGGTATATATCCTAGAACAAAAAAAAAAAAAAAAAGAAAGAAAAAAATAAACCATAAATGCTTTGGAGGTCTAGCGCAGTGGATAATCGTATAGATGATAAAAAGGAAAGAACGAATAAAATACTTTTTTCCCCATTGTCATAAACCTTTTTCTATGTACTCTGTTTTCTATTTTTTTTTATTTTTTGTTTTTATTTTGTTTTTGATTCATTTTTATTTTCTAAAAGGTAAAAAATAAAAGGATCAAAATTACATGATGATGATGATGAAGATGATTACAAAATTTACCCATATAAACTAAGCCGAAAAATTAGGTTCTGATATTATATATTCGTCTTAAACAAATTAAACCATTCATATACCCTTTTTTTTGTTCATAGTATTTTCTTACCACTTTTTTTTTTTTTTTCATTAGTTTCCTTTTGTATTCTGACCATTGACCCTTATTTTTTTAACACCTAAATGTTTTTTTCTATCCTTTTGTTCATTGCGCATTGTATAGAAAATTCGAACAAAAAAAAAAAAACAAAAAAAAAATATTCTACACTGTTAACTATAATATCTTTTTTGTTTTGTTCTCATACATTTACAGGTGTATACGTGTCAAGCAAGTAATGGTCATGTGGTAGCACCATTATCTAGTACAGTCAAATTGGATATGAAATGTAAGTAAAAATGATTATATAAATAAATTTTAACAAATACATAAACATAAGTATGTCCATCCATTGTGAATTAGAAAATTTTATTAACTGAAATTGATATTTGTTTTTAAGGAATTGTTTCAATTTTCCTTCTTCAATTTTTTTTTTTTTTTTTTTTTGATGTACATTGAGCATGTATTTTCAAGACCAAATGTTGATTTTTTTTTTCTTATGACAAAAATTTTTTTCCATAAAAAAGAATAAAAATTAGACATGACACTTTAAAAACCATGGTATTAAGATATTTTATGGTAAAATGTTAAAATGTATATTAAAAGCTAAAATAACATTTTCTTCTAATGTTGCTTGTTTTTTTGTTTTTTTATTCGTCGTAAATAAGAAGAAAAAAGTAAATGTGTTATTTTTGTTATTTTTTTTTATGTGTCTCTGTAATTTTATACAAACAAATTTTATCCTAAAATTAAACATTATATATTGTTGAATCCAACCCCTAAAAAGAAATATTATGACTGTAATAAAACCATTTTTACTTTTATTTAGGTTTTCCACATTCATTAAAACAATATAAACATATTTTCCACCACAAAAAAAAAAAAAAAAAAAAAAAAAAAAAATAGAAAAACAAAACAAAAGAAAATTTTTGTCATTCATATTTGACAAATTTTCCATATTTTTAGCTTACACAAAATATAGTATGTTTAAGACAACGTATTTACATACATACATATGCGAAACGTACACACATTATGCATATAATGATGTTACATACATACATTAAATTCCTGAACCATGTTAAACATTTACAGATCGGTTGGGTTAGAGGTGAAAAATTACTGATATTGTTGTTATGTGAATATTTGATAATTTCGTAATTAGTGGAAGCAAAAAAAAAAAAAAAAAAAAAAAAACGTTATTATGTTCTCACATTCATTTTGTATGTATCGAAATTCATACATATATATGGGCTTATGTATACATATCTGGAAAATTGTTTAATTAAGAGAATTCAAGCAAAAAAAAATTGTATAATATGAAAACAAAAAAAAAAAAAAAAAAAGGAAACCAATTCTTTTTTATTGTTTATATAAACAAGATAATAATCCTATGAAAACATGAGATTAAAATATTAAAATATTTATTATATAATACATAAATACATAAAATGGTATTTAATATATTGTATATACAAATATTTGAATTTGATATAATATCATAAAAATTTTCCACACATAATATCGTACATACATGTATGTACATACGTGAACATTTTTTAACGGCATTTGTCTGTATTTGAAATTGGAAAATTTTATTAAATTAATTTTTTTTTTTGTTTTTTAAAGTAAAATATAAAATTTTTTGTAAAATGATTTGTAAAATAAATTTGATTTTGGAAAATTGTTAATTTTGCTATGGAAAAGGATTTTTTTATGTTTTTATACATATGTATATGAAGATAGGCTATTTTCAAAAACGCATCACTGCGTATTCGATGCGATACTCAACGTATTATGATCTTAAGCTGAATATCGCATCAAATAGGTAGTGATGCATTTTTTAAGATAGCCGGGGGGGCTTGTGTTAACTTTTAAAAATTCTAGTAAAGAAAAATCAAAAAACCTGATCATTATGGCAGCGTGGTCATACTCTATCCTGTACTTGATGGATACGCTACTCAAGTTTAATTTAATTGCATACACAAAAACCCTGATGCGTATAATCATTTTTTACTGATCGCCCCTACAGCTATATTTAAACTTCGCAGCATGTTATTTTTCTATTTTTTGTTTTTTCTTTTTTTTTTTTTTTGAAAATATTCTCATTATCCATTAATTATTATCTAATAATTTAAATGAACATATGATTTCCTTCATTTGAAAAAAAAAAAAAATTAATTTTCAATTATTTAAATATTTTTATCTTTTTTTCTAGTTAAATAAATTTTTGTTTATCATGATGATACTTTTCTTTTTTTGCTTCATGTATAAAAAAATTTTTTTTTTTTTTTCAGATAAAATGTCTTGACCATAAAAACATTTTTTTTTAATTGTATACATTGAAAATGTAAATTATAAAGTTCCTCATTTTATTTAAAAAAAAAATTTTTTTTTTTTTTAATTTTTTAAACATTTTTTTTTTAAAAATAACTTTCATCGTTTCTGATATTAATCAATCATTCTAATTATATGAATAAACCTGTGTGTGACGCCCATCCTTGTCATCATTTCAGCACTGTATGTATACATAAAACATGTAAAAACCATCATAGATGATACCGAAAATAAAAGGCAAATTAAATATAAAAGAAAAAAAAAATATATGATGATGCTATCTCTAAACCCGCATACAATTTTATTAACTGATTTGATATCAACATTAATTTCAAATTAATAACTATGTATACTACTCTGACCACAATAAATATAACATTTCCTTTAACAGAAAATTCATCTATGTATGTGTATGTAAAAAAAATTTTTTTTTTTTTTTGATACATTTTTTTAAAATGTTTATAATCATTGTAATATATACGTACACATATTATGCGTGTGGTCTGTTTGTGTTAATGAAATTTCCATTTTATCTGTTATTTATGGCAAATTTAATGCTTCTTTAATCATCCCGACATTATGGTTCATTTTATTTTTTATTTTATATTTTTTATTTTTAAATGTGTACCATATATTTCGGCTTTTGGTTTTGTGTGTATGTACATATATATATGAACCCAAATATTCAAAATTTACACATCATACATATTCATAAAAATGTATCTTTTCAAACACCTTTAATATATAGAGGTATATAATTAAATTTTTAGATTCTCTTATGCGAAATTTTTTTTTTTATTTTTTATAAATTTTTTATTTTAAGTTTTTTATGTAAAATATCTTTTATATTGATATAGTAAATTCAATAAAAAATTAAAAATTTCTATATAATAAAATTTTTTAAATTATATATAATTAAGAATAAGATTTGGAAAATATTTAAAAAAAAAAAAACAAATTTAAAAAAATTTAAAAGAATTTAAAAGAAAAATCAAATCAACAAAACATGAATTATCTTTTAACATCTTAAAAGATCATTTCATGAAATTATTTAAATTTTAATTACAAAACATTACTGAATAAATATATTTTGGATATAATTGATTTATGATGTGTGTGTGTGAATGTATTTATGTTGAAAAACAAAAATTTTCCATTAAATTATTTATATCAAAATTCATCATAACATATTAATTTGATGTTTCGAAATTATATCAAATAAATATGATGAAGGTTTTGAAAAGATTTTTTTTTTTTTTTTGCCCATATAATGTTTGAAATCCCAAAAAAAAAAGAAGAAAATTGTTGATTATCACGGTTGATTACTACTGTTAAGAAAATATCAAAAAAAAAAATTTTTTTTTTTTTTGTAATTATGGGTTAAATTTTTTTTTTCTTTTGGCGCAACAGCTCGTTGTGAGCCATGGCCTAATCATCATTACGATGATTTTTCGAGACGATTCTATCATACGTACACCTACAAGGGGGGGTGTTATGGGTGTTAGTAACAAAAATGGAAAAAAAAATTTATTTTCAGTTAACCATATGGTGTATTGAAATGAAAGTAGAAAATATGATTATATATGTATATGTAGGTATTTTCGATTGTTGGGAAGCTAAAAAAATCCAAAATAATATTTTTTTTTTATTTGTTACATCAAGGCATCAAGTATATATATATGCTTACAGATGTTTATCATTCTCAGAAAAATTAATATTAATAAATTCATTTCACATAACAACAAAATTACGTAAAATTTTCATTATCCATTTTGAAGAAGACAAATAATGATTATATTGAATTTAATTGAGTTTTTGAAAATACGCATGACCGTTTAAATTTGAAAAAAAAAAATTAACATTTAATAAACAAATTAAATTCTTCATGTATTTAGAAAAATCATTGAATTTCTCAAGGATAATAGTCAAAATTCAAAACAAAAAAAAAAAAAAAAAATAAAAAATGTCCTGGTATAAAGGTTAATAGAAAATTACTTTAATTTTAATATCATCCAAATCTTCAATTACAAGAATTTTTATTGAGATTTGATTTATTGATATTTATTTTATGGACATACACATAATGTACCTATCATTAAATTATATAAGCGTATGTTTTATATACTTTTTAGATCGTATTATTATTATTATTTTTTTTTTTACCGCATCATTATTATTTGATACATCAATTTATGTGGATCTTGGCACAAGGCAGATAATAATTCCCAAATCGATAGCTAAGATATAGCCTATACCAGAAATATCCAGAAATATAATACCAAATATGTACATATACTAGCAAAAAAAATCTGAGGATTTTATTGAAAAGATTTTTTTGGCCTTAAAGAATTTGGCCTTTTATCATATGAATAACACAAAAATCGTTATAGATTTTTGTTTCAAAATTTTTTTTTTTGTTATTTTGTTGAAATGAAACCATAAGTCAACCCCCATTCACACACTAATACTCTAATATATGTGTACTTATATGTTCACGTATGTTACATAAATACAAATAAAAAAAAAAAAGAGAAAATTAAGGAAATATTTTAGTCATCTTCTAATATGATAGGATATAAAGGGATTATAATCTATCATTACCGTGTTATGTATTTATATAGTGAATTTGTATTTATGAAATTTGCCATATAAACAATAAACTTCTTACAATATATATCCTTGACCATTTTTAGTTTTTTTATTACATATGAACACCCATTTATATACCCTATATAGCTAAAATATATATAATTAAGAATAAATAGAGAATTCCTTGAATTTAGAATTTATAAGCCTAAAAACTCATTACCCAAAAATAAAATACTGGAATAATGATTATGACTGGCGATGATTAAAAGCAATGATGATAAAAATGAAGCAGTAAAACTGCGACAGTTAAAATGAATAAGGGTATATGAATGTTATGTACTATATATAAAGACTAAAGAGGGGTTCATAAAGGTCAATGAAAGAATTATTATTAAAGTACATATTTTGGTTGATTTTATGTGTCATGCAATGTATAACAAGAAAATATAAGTAAATATACATTTTTGTGTATATATGTATACATATGTATATATTATAAACACGAACACATATACATATACATAAATATATGAAAATATTTACGTATATAAGAAAATATATAATAATAGCTTTAGTATAGTATAATTTGTTTTTGTTTTTTTTTTTTTTTTTACTATATGTATTTATTTATTTTTGTTGTTGTTGTTGTTGTTGTTGGACGTTTTCCATTTTTTGAAATATTTATCAAAATTATAGGTACATTAAATCATATGTATATACAATAGGCACGTACGTATACGTTATAATTCAAATATATTTTGAAATGTTTGGGTCATGCGTAAGTTTTGTTTTTTTTTTGAAAATATGTTGATCCATAAAAGTCAAGATTTATTATTTAATGTGGTTTTGTTTCTTCCTTTTTATTTTTGTTTTTTTTGTTTTTTTTTTTTTTTTTTTTTTTTTTGAATAATTTTGTTTTTGTTTTTGTTTTTGATGGACATATTAGCAGAAAAATATGATTTATTGCAAATAGAAACGTAATCTTCAAATTAAAATATTATACGTACGTGCACATTAATTCTATGTGTGTGCGTATGTATTTGTATGAGTATATATATAGCTTATATGTATGGTCACATTATAAGACAATTGGACATTGTCAATTTGAAAGGAAATTTTGTACAATCTCTAACATACATACTTACGTACTCTCATAGCATATACATATATGTGTCGTATATAGCATAGAGTGTGTATATGTAAAAATATGAATAGTAAATTCCCTTAGTTACTGAATTATATTATAGAATAATGTATCTAATTTATTTTTGTATTATATATGTACCTTTATTATAATTTATTATAATATTTATTTAAACAAATGATTTGCATGAAATATTTTATTTTTATTATGACTATACCAGTTATTTTCATTTTACATATTATCGTTAAAAGAAATCATAAAAATCGTTAATTTTTTTATTTTTATTTTTTTTTGACTTTATTCAAATATGTACATACACGTATTACACACAAAAATGTTAACTTAAATAAACAAAAATACTCGTACATATAATGTAACATAATAAATAGGGAACTGAATATCTAAATTATTATTTTTGTCCTCCTACATTAAATTTACTTATATACATACATGTAAAAATGTCCATTTCATATGTATTTTAGTTGATTTATAAAGCAACTTAAAAAGGTAATGGAAGTATTTTAACTTAGAAACACGATAAGGAAATATTTTTTGATTGAATATAAAATTAATAGTATGTTCGTCATTTAACATTTCTACTCAAAATTAAATTGTATGAATGATCAACGTTATGTGTATGTCCCTTTTTCTGTATAAAAATAAAACAGCAAAAAAAAAACGAACACGTGAAAATCGATTTATCGTATTTTTAAGGCGTATAATTAGTCTGTTATAAAAAAAATAATTAATGAAATATTTTGTCATTATGTAATCACATAAAAAAAAAAAAACAATAATGAAAAATGACCATGTAAATTGTTAAAGTAATGTTTTTTTTTTTGTTTTGTTTAATTTAAATGGGAAATAGATTAAATGCATAAAAAAGTATTTCATTGTTAGTTATGATGTTCTATATTTGATTGAAATTTTATTTTGGAAAATAATTTAATTTTATATTATGAAGAAGAAGAAATAATATCAACACACGTCCTAGGAGAGTGTATTGTTTTAGAAATATGGAGAAGGATTACTTTAGAGGATAGGAATCTGAAGGATCTTTCCAACACTGACTACGTAAAGTATGTCATACTCCATGCCAAGAGGATATTCGCCTTTATGTATGTAGAAATACCGGGAGTGAGGGATACAATAAGCTTATTAATTAAGTTGCAATGTCGTGGATCTCATCTCACTCCTAGCGTTTGGAAAAAAAAATGTTACTTGAACTTTTGAATAAATAAATAATTTTTTTATTTCTATTTTTATACATATACATATGTAAGTACATATTTTGAATATTAACATTTCATGTTATTTAATTATCAGTAATTTAAATATATTAAAAAAAAATCAAATACACGAGTCTAAAAGCCAAAATCTAAAATATAAATAAATTATTTATTATTTTTTCTTTGAATTATGACACAATAATGCTAATAAATTTAACAATATCTAAGAGATACGTATAATTTAAATTATTTTGTTGTATTCCTTTTTCTTTCATTCATTTTTTTTTCGTTTTTTGTTTTTCAAACATTTTCCAAACAAATTTTCTATTGTAAACACAAATTTTCATTTATAGAGTAAAATTCTCATTAACATTTCATGAGACAATGCTTATATATGTATATGCTATTTTGGTATACATGGGTATTAACCAAATAATAATTCTGAAGAATACGTATTGAATGTACATATGTATGTATATATTTTGGTATATAAACATGCACATATAAATATAAACGCTTACATGTATGTATATATACTTATTAATGAATGTTACATTTACAGAATATCGATTATTATTATAAGCTTCCTGAATTTTTCCTAATCAATTTTTCATCAAACAAATTAGAACACTAATACTTAAAAACAATATAATCGATCTATTTTTTTTTTGTTTTTTGTTTTTTTTTTTAACAAATCAAAATTTTGTTTTTTTTTTTTTTTTTGTAATACGGCATCAGAAATTGTTTTTATGCATTTATGTAATTGTATACTTTGAAAATGTACATTACATACATATAATTTCCTTTTCTATATAATTACATATATATTTGATTATATGTATACATACACTTTAATTTAAGTATACAACAGTGTTTACAAGCATTTTGTTATATGAATACAAAATTATTTTGAAAATAAAATACTATTTACAAGTTATCTAAATAATAAAAAAACACAAAAAGCTAGAAAAAAACAATGAAAAGGAACAAAATAGTAAAAAATATAACGCAAAAAAATAGAAAAAGAAAAAAAAAAAAAAAGAAAAACTAAATAAATAAATTTTCCAAATCTCATGCTTATTTCAAATAATATGTTGACCCTTTTAGTCTCATAACACTCAATAATTTCCCTCAATAAAACAAAATAAAAATAAAACTTTTTTTATGTTTGTACAATATTTTGCCATCTCATTCATAAATACGAATGAAGAATAAAATGAAAAGTAAAATAATAACAACAACAACAACAACAGCAACAACATGAAAAAACAACAAAATAGAAAAGTATAACAAAAATATTTCGTGACAGGGTAACGTTAAAGGAATCTCAAGAGTACTAATAGTTATCAACAAAAGGGAATTAAACATTTTATGAAATATAAATTCACTTGGATATTGGTCTTTTCTTCATCTTCTTTCTATTTTTGTATGCATGAATGTACTTATGTTTGTGTGTATGTGTTCTTGGGTATTATATATATACGGGTTAAAGATTAAATGTGTACGTATGTACATGTATCCAAGCATGTATCATAGTTATATTAAAAAAAAAAAATATGTGTACAAAAATATATTGACAATTGGGCAACAATCAGGCAACTAATAACAGGCGTTGAATATAAAATGTCAGCTGTCAGTGCTTTCCAATACAATAATTTTACGGCAAAGAAAAATAATACAGAAAAAAAATCAAAAAAAAAAAATAAAGTAAAAAATTATGTAGCATGTAATGAAAATCGAAATGGGAAAAAAAGGATTCAAATAACATAACAATTCCCAATTGGGACTAAAAGAGCTTGAATATACATATTTTACTGTATGAACCTGTATGATATAATACAGCATGTACTACATACAGCATGATATGTATGAACTATAAATGCGATAGAATGAACTATGCGGAAGGAAGTCACAAATCAACTTTACACAAAATACAAAAAAAAAAAAAAAAAAGAAAGAAAAGGAATAAAGGGAAAAAATTAAGAGGAAAAAAAGAAAAACATTACAAACGTAAAAATGAAATAAATGGAAAAATGAAAATCGAAATGTGGAACTGAATGAAAAAAAAAGAAAAAAAAAAGAAAAAATGAAATCAACTGTAAAGCCGGTTAGCCGCAACCAGAAATTGGTATTGCTGTTACCACCATTTTTTCTGTCAATGTACATTTTATATATTTAACTTAATATTGAAAATCTATATGTATATAAAAAGTAACACATGCATACATGGAATATGCATTTAAGGAACGTTTTGATTATTTCCCATGGGTGGTGAACAACTTTGGGTACCGTACAGTATAAAAAAGGAAAAATTTTTCTTTTGCACAATTTTTTTTCATTATATCTACACATGTACCCCGTGTGTACACGTGCATATACATACATATATTTTGTAAATTTGATATAATTTATTATGCGCTGTATTGTACATATGTATAACACATAACACATTGATGTATGTGTAAACATTCGGGATGGAAAATTTAAATGTAAATCTAAGAAATTGACTCTATTAGAGAATTGTATGTACAATACACATTCATATGTTAAAAAGAAAAAAAAAAAAAAAAAAAAAACTTTTTTTCGTTTAAATATTCATGTAAGGGTAAAGTTTAAATGATATTTTGAACTTTTGTATTTTGTGTAAATGATTTTGTTATTGTTGAATATTTTGAATTGAAAATGATAACTTTATATATGAAATTGAATACTGTAAATTACATATTGTTATGTATGTTATGTGGACGTATGTAGGTGGACAAAAGTCATTTCCTATAATACATTGTACATATACATACGCTTTGAATTATCCTTCCTACGTATAAAAAAATTCCTTGTAAATGTACATATGTAGTACATGTCCAATTACAACCTACTAAATACATTCAATTATTTATTTTATAAAAATTTAATGAATGACATTTTAAATAATTAGAATAGCCAAAAATTTCATTTAATATTGTCATTATACGTTTAAATCTATTAAAAACATGTAATTTTGTACACACGTGTATTCGATACAATGTTCGCTTTTTGTAATTTCGTACAAAAAAAAAAAAAAAGAATTTTTTTCTATATATGACGATTATCAATTTGTTCATGTAGTGATAGTACGTTATATAACAGCATGTGTAATAAATTATTACAATATAATTCGTCTCAGTTGTAATTATTTATGAATTCTACAAGGAATTCATTTAACTGAATTCATTATTACCTTTGAGAATCTTTCATGACATTAAATATTTAAAAAAATCGTTTTTTCCTTTTTTTTTCGTTTTTTTTTTTTTGGTATTTGCATATTTCTTAACTTCATATCCTATTTAATTTTCCGGGTTGTTTTTTATTCATTTGCCTTTTTTTTATAAATTCATTTAAAGTTTTTTTGTTTTGTTTTTTTTTTGTTTTGTTTTAATTTTTTAGTCCTTTCCGTGCAAATACTTTATAAGAAAAATAGCAGAACAATTCGAAGAGATTACACAAAAATTTAACTAATTTTTTTTTTTTTTTATTTATATTTTTTGCTTTCTATTCCTTTTCATATTGCATTATTCAATGTTTTTTTTTCTGTTTTTTTTTTTTTTTTGTTTTTTTAATTCTTGTCTTGTTATTTATACATTTTTAATGTCCTTTATCATTTTGCTTGTGTCTTTCTATACGATGTGTGTATACAAAAAATCTTACGTACAATTTATTTGTATGTATATATATTCTGATATGATGAAACATTCTTGCATGTATCCTTTACTTCGTCCTTTTTTTTTTTTTTTAACTCCATTCTATGTATTTATTGTTTGTGAAGTATTTTCGTATAATGTACATATATTGTATACGCTATTGCATATGAATAGATAAACGAAAAAACGTTGAAAAGAAAGACATTATTATAGTTTTGACAATCGCAAAAAATTAAATGAAAGGAAAAAAAAACACACCTAAAAAACCGTTAAAAAGAAAAGCACAAAAAAAAAAAACGAGACGTAAAACATAACATAAACCAACATAAACTACATGAAAACACCCAAAAATATTAGGCATCAGTTATGAGAGTCTATTTGACAAAACTAAAATCGACTTTTAAAAGTCGATCAAAACAAGTCACAGTATTATGTAAAATCAATCGACTTACATGCATAGTACTAAATCAGGTAACTTGATTGTTTACTTCTTAAATTTACATGAAAATTTTTTATTTATGTTGTCAAAATTTTTATTTTTACAAAATTTTTGTTGTCATTTATTTTTTAAAAAGTCGATTACAAAAATATCAGCGACTTTTCAAGTCTGTAAGCTTTGCGATATTCAGTTCGTTGAAATTTGTGTTACGAATCAGTGTAAATATTCATGTTTTATTGAAAAACGAAAAAATCTTTGAATTGGAAGCAGAATTTTGATTCATTGAAAAATTTTATTTTTGTTCTATTTCATTGTAATTTTCCGTAAAAATGTTTCACGTTGCATTCGATCGAATCTTGGAATACATTTTATCAGTTCGATCGAACGAAAGAAATTTATTTTCGAATCGCTTCGATTGAAAGTTGGAATAAAGCTGTATAATAGAAATTTTTACTCACATAGACTTTTATAATACCAGAAGTCGATTGCAACACAAAATCGATTAGCAATAGACTCTCATAATTGATGCCTTAGAGTGTTAAAAAAAAAAATGAAAAGTTATTCGGGTATATGGTCGCGTTTGCTTTCAATTATGTATATTTTATAAGATTATAGTTACAGAAAAAAATTGAAATAAAAATAGAAATAAAAACGCAAAAGCATTTATCATAATAAATCTTTCAACATAAACATAAAATGATTACAGTTTTAATGTTATTGAATAAAATAAAAAAAATAAAAATAAAAAAATAAATTCTTCATAGTTATGTACAATGCCAAAAGAAATGTTCACGTTATATTGGGTATAGTTGGGAATTTTTTTATATTTTATAGAATTAAAACTATAAAAGGAAAAGAAAATAAAAATAAAAAATGTAATGAAAAAACAAATGATTATAACAAAAAAAAAAAAAACAACAAAAAAAAAATTTAATGAAAAGTAAAAATAATAACGAAATGAGAAGACAACAAATTGCCATATACGAATGTAAAATTTAAATAGTCTAGATAAATTATCTTAAAAAAAAAAAAATAATAATACAAAAATATGTACGTAAGATGAATGCTAAATTTGGCAACGGAAAAGAAAAAAACAATAATCAGAAAAAAAAATAAATAAATGAAAAATAAAATTGAAATAATACAAGTAATTTACTCAGAAAATAATCTTTATTTTAGTTTTGCTTATTTTTTCTTTTGTTTTTCTTTTGTTATTTATTTAGTTTTTATATTTTTGTTTTTATAAAATCCTCATTTGTTTTTTTTTTTAAAAAAAAACGAAATTTAAATTCTGTTTTTCTTTTTTTTTTTTTTTTTTTTGAACTAAAACAATATTACATCTCAGTGACAGGAACGCTAAAAGTAATCTGCATAAAAGATAAAATGTTATACAAATGCAATGGAAAAATAAAAAAACAAAAAAAAAAAAACAGAAGACAAAAGAAAACACAAAAAAAGAAAAATATATTTTGCCACTCTATGTAGAATTTCTGTTTATGCACTATGACATTTTCATAGAGCCAGTTGCAATGCACCAACTTTTATTTGTTATCCACCTACCCACCCATCTACGCTACAGCACGTTGCTATTGTTAATTTTATTTTCATTTCTTTTTGTTGTTTTTTTTTTTTTTTTCAAATTTAATTTTACACACCGTATGTACTATATTCATTGGAAAAATATTAAATGAAACATAAAAGGATGCAAGAGAGAGAGGGTGGATTGCTTGCACTTGCATTGTATTTTCACTGTAAAACCCTTACAGTGTTGTATAATTATTTGAAATAAAAAGCGTGCCATTAATTAATTATGAAGCACTCATTGTGGTTCCCTTGGTTAGTTTTTTGTCTTGTAATTCCTTTCGTTATTTTTTATTTTTTTATTTTCATTTAATTTAAATGTATAAGAAAAGTTTTGTATAGTTGTTTTGTTTTATTTAAAAAAAAAAAAACAATTGTCAAAATGAATAATAGAATTCTCATCGTAAATAGTAAGATAACCAGTGAGCTGTTACTATAATGTACATGTGTTGAATGAATGAATTAAATATATAATTTGAATGAATAGATGATGGGTGGGTGGTGGGTTTAAATGGTTAAATGAAATAAAAATTTATTGAGGGTTGTCAAGAAAATTACTATATTAATTGTAAAACATTTGAATTGATGAATTTCTATGACGTATGTACATAAGTAGTAAAAAAGGGTGAATGACTTTTCAATATTCCTTTTACCATAAAAGAACAAAAAAAAAAAAAAAACTCCTCATATACATAATGTCTACAGCACAATATAAATGACAATTTTCTCAAAAAAAAAAAAAAAAAAAAACATTATTTGCTTTTTGCATCAGCTCAAAATTAATGTCATTATCAAATTATTCAAAATATTTTATGCATACATACACTCCCCAACCAATTTAGCATATAAGCAGTAAATCATAAATGAAATCCTTGGGAATATAATTTTTGATTTTTTCGTTTTTCTTTTCTTTTTTTTTGTTTTGGATCCGGAACACAAATAATAAATTGTCAGAACTATTACATAAATATATTCAAAATAAGTTCATTTTTGTTTTTTGTTGTTGTCATTTTTCCAAATTCATTCTGTAGTCATTATTACAATGAGTTACAAAACAAAAAAAAAAAAAGTATATAAAAGCTAAAAACAAAAAACAAAACAAAACAATTTTTTCATAGTTTTTCTTTTCATTAAAAACAAAAAATAAATTTTTTTTTGCCCAAATGTTCGTTTTTTATTTTTAATAAATTTTCATTTTCTGTGATTTTCTTTTTTTTTTGGCTTAATTTTTTGTTTTTGTTTTTTTTTTTACTATAATGAAATATGAATGGAAAGTCAATTGAGAAAATTTTTCGTTCATTGAAACAACAGAAGGAAAAACAGAAAAATTACTTGTCATACTGTGAAAAAACATGAAAAAAAGACGAAAAAAAATTTAAAGAAAAAAAAATTATATAGAATAAATATTTTTTGTTTTTATTTCATTTTCTTTTTTAATCTGACAATGAATAATAAAAAAATGTTGTGAGGTAACAAAGAAAAGAAAAATACAAAATACCATGGAAAATGGAAAAATAAAAAAACAAAAACAAACACGAAATATAATAATAAAATGATTCTCGTGAGGGAGTTAGTACAAAATAAACAACTGTGAACTTTTTATGATTTCCATTTTCATTTGAAATCGTCGAATGAAAAATAAAACGAATTTTCATTTTTTTTTATTTTTTTATTTTATATTACTTATATTAATGCGTGTACTGAAAACATTCAAGATGAATTGCAGCATTTTGCAGTTTTCTTATATACAACAATAAGAAAATATAGAATACAATATAAAATAAAAGGAAAACAAAACAAAATAAAAAAAAAATGAAAAAATGGAAAAATAACAACAAAATTTTTGCAATAGAATTTAAATTGATAAAATATCATTGAATTAAAAATTTAAATACAAAAAATTTTACATACACTTGAAAATGCATAAATAAAATAGAAAATTTCAACGAATTTTTCATACTTTTTTTTTTGTAGGTGGATGTTGCTGTTATCTTTTAGTAAAATTTTCATTGTATGAAATTTTTTTTACTTAAATTATCCTTCGATATACGATTAAAAAAAAAAAAAAAAAAAAAAATTGTTTGTCCTTAATACAGCGAGTTTAAGTACATGACGTGAATTTAAACTTTTTTTGCGAAAATTTACGTTACCTGAATTTTGTTTTCTGTTTTCTTTTTTTTCAATATAAAATTGGATATTGTTTCAACCTAGTTCCTTATTTTTAAAATCTGAAAAAAAAAAAAAAAAAATTACTTGTACTTTCTCTGTTGTATTCCTTTATAGGAGTTCATCACCTTTTAATAATATATAAATAAAATGAGGTAAAATATTTTATTCTATTTTCTTGTTTTTGTTTTCGTTTTTTTTTTTTTTTTTTGGGATTCGTTATTCGGAACATTTTAATACTTCAAGCAAATAACTGAAAAGAGATCAAGAGTTTATTTTGAGTTAATACTCTGTTATTCAAAAAAAAAAAAAAACAAAATTGAAAGAAAAAGTTTGGAAAATTCCATATAAATTTTTCTTCTTTAAACAACTATATACCTATATTATCGAATCATGATGAATACTTTAAAATTTTTGAATATACATAACATACAAGTATGTTATGTAAGGACATATGAAATACAAAAAGTATGAAAAATATTTTTAAACAGTTATTTTATGATATTTCAGTTAAATTTATATGCAATTCAACTTTGTAATTATGTATACATTTCTCATTTAACGTTTCGTTGAATCCCATTTCAACGATCTTATTATATTATCCTTTTATGTGAAAATTTTAAATTATTCATTTAAATAGGATAATATGTAGATTTTTGATATTTCCTTTTTATTTTTTATGTTTTTTGCTTGATTTCTATGTATATACATGAGTTTAAGCTAAGAGAAATAATAAATTGTACAAAATAATACAAAAAAAAAAAAGGCGAATTAAATAATTTAAATATCATTTTAATTTTTTTCATTACACATAAATTAATCTAATTATAAAAATAGAATATTTAAACGTATTTTCAGTTTGTTTTTCTTTTTTAGATTTCTTTTCTTATTTTTCATTTCAATCATTTTTTTTGTTGTTGTTGTTGTTGTACATTTTGAATGAGATTAAAATGAGCAAAAGAAAATTCACAAAAGGAAAAAAAAAATTATTCTGTTTATGAAAGTATGTCAGTTCAAAATTGTTTAGTCTGCTATTCATTATAAAGAATTTAATGTTTAATTCATTTATTTCGAAGTCATAAAAGAAAAATAACAGCTTTTTTTTAAAAAAAAAAAAAAAAAAATTTTTTTTCTTTTGGTCTTAATTGGCAATTTACTTATTTTCTTAAAGAATTCGATTATTTCCAGAAGAATAATTTTGAATGTATATATTTTAAATAGCAATGAGTGTAAATTGGATAGAAATTTTTCATAATTAAGGGAAAATATTTATTGGTGAGATGAAGTTCACTTGTAGATCGTGTATGTATTTTTTTATTATCAATTAATGATCATCATGTTTATGGTAATAAAATTGAAATATTTTTATTTTATTTTAAATTACTAGAGGAGTACCCCCTGTCCACTTAGCGACGGACAAACCACCATTTATATTTATGCTAATGTTCAAATAACTGGAAGAAGGCAAAGGCAATAATCAATTAAATAAAAATAAAAAAAAGAGAAAAATAAAAGGATTAAATGTAAATAATTTTAAGACGATCCCAAAAATATTCATTTGACATAATATGAGCGTGCACATATTTTCTATATGCATGTAAATCCTTCACAATAGGAAAAAATTCAAAGTATTTAATGCATAAAATTAATTTGCATTACATAACAGAAATTAAACGAAACAAAAGTGTAATTACAATCGACAATTCATATAATTTCAATTTTTACACTATACACAATATTTTATGTAAACAATCACTATTCATATATGTATAAATTATTCAAATTTATCGTGTGGCTTTTATGATTCTCTTACATGATATGTATGATATGTGTATGTATGTATGTATGTCTGTAAAAAGCCAACACAATGAAATATAAAAACAAAAGAAACGTGATAAAAAGGATGAGAAGTTAAAAAAAAAAAACAAATTTAAATAGTAAAAATGAAAATACCACGCGTGAATTAGCAAAATAAAGCATCGTATTCCGTGTTGCATGTATGAACGGATAGTTTATGGTGCATTGAATGTACATAATCACGTGAATTGGAGAAAGGTGAAAAAGTGAAGGTATCAAGCAGGGATCACTTAATAACAAATGAAAGTGGCTTTCAAAGGCATATATTTACGGGCGTATATGCATGAATGATTTTTTTTTCTCTCTTTTAAAGGGTGTTTTTAGTGGGTAGATTTTTATGTATCCCATTTCCATACGAGTATATTTTGTATTTTATGGTGTGTAAGTATGGTATATGTACATGAAAATAAATAAAAACTTCAGCAGGGTTGCATCACCCCAACACCGGATATCCGTTCTAAATAATGCGATCTAATATTAAATTCAACGAATATTCGTATATTAAACACATTTTACATATAAAGGATGTATATGGTTTTCATAGTTTGTATGTATAGTTCGGTTGTAATTTCTATTAAAGTCTAAAATCCCGTAATTACGGGGTGTGTGTGCTATAAAGTAAAATAAAATATATGTATTAAAAAAAAAAAAAAAAAAAAAAAAAAAGAAAGAATATTTTATGTATTAACTTATGGCATATATTTTATTCTCCCTTTGATAATCGTTATGAAAACACTATAAAAGGTGGTTTTAAAGGAAAGCATTCAGATATGTATACTACATATTCAGGTATTGAATATATAAATGTACATTTAAATATGTATCTCTAATATGCAATGTGTATGATGTTATATGGTTGGTATAGTCATGTAGTTAACGAATTAATATCCGTCAGGATTCATAAGACGAAAGATTAAATGAAAAAAAAAAATATATATAAAATCAAATGATACACACATATGTACTATACCTACATACTGTACTGTACTGTATACATCGTTTAAAGGTACAATATAAATTGAGGGTGGAAGTTTGTTTTCAATCAAAGTTAACGATTTTTTCTTTTTTTTTTTGTATAGCTAAGTACAAGTATATACATACCTACTGACATATACAAGTATGTATGTATATCTACATGGTTATAATATATACTTAATTCGTGTATTTACATTTATATAAAATGCATGTTTTTAATGTTTTTGTAAATGATTTGCGGTAAAACGTTTGTATAACAACATATAATTTTAATTTTAACAATGCATATACGTATACGGTATATACATACAACATCAGTATAAGATAGAAAAAAAATTCATACATATTCATATGTGTGTAAATTAATATATACATACATATTTAACATTCCTAGTATTTTAATCAAAATAAAAATGTTGATTATATTTTTTATACAGACATATGTTCAAATTTATTTTACAATATTTATAAACACTTTATACAACAAAAAGTGTAATCTAAACAAAAAAAAATTAAAAATAAAAAATAAAAATTTAATTTTCGTTAAAGTATAAAAAAAATTAAACAGAAAGATGAACAAAAAAAATTTTTTTAAAAATAAATTGAAAAGAAAAATACGGCAACAAAATGAAATTATATAGAGAATGAAAAACAAAAGAAAAAAGAAAAAAACAAAATGATTCAAATGTTAACGAAAAACGTTTAATTACAAAGTTCATAAATTGAAAAGTTAAAATTCTTTTGTATTGTTGCAATACAATTATTATTCATACGTGGATTATACAGTACATATGTATACAGTAAATGTATGTTTAACCATATATGATATTAAAAATTTATTTTTATTTATTTATTTTCATTTATTCTCTATTCAACATGTACATACATATGTATGTACATCACATATAGTAAAAATTTTATGTACTTGGATATGTACTATTTATAAAATACAGGAAACTAAAGAAATTAATATACAAAGAATAATGTTACGTACGTTTCTACATATCATTACTGTATGTATGTATAATGAAAATACTTTTAATTTCCCTGGAGAGATTTTGAGTTTATGCTTATTTTCTATTTTTGTTTTTGTTTTTGGTTTTTATAAATTTGTTTTAATTTTTTTTTGTTTTTTTATACTAAAACAAAAAGAATGTTTCAATTTATATATTATTTATTTGGTTTTTAACAATTTATGAATTTATTATTATTATTATTTTTAATTTTAACTCTCTTTGTAAAATAGACAAAAAAAAAAAACAATTTTTTTTTTCGTAATTAATTTTCATTCTTATAAATTCATTGAGCCATATTGTGTACTATATAAAATTGAGATTATTTGAAAAATTTGAATTTTATGTAATTTTTAATTAATGTGAAAGGAATAAAGCAAATTGTAAAAGTTCCTCAGGAAAAAGAGAAAAATATTAAAAATAGTAATTGTTGGGTAATTTAAATTTTTTGTTAATTCGTTTCCAGTCATATGCATTGGATGCTAAAACAAAAAAAAAAAAATTGTATGTTTTTCTTCTACATAAAAAAATGCAATTTAGTTATCCAAGTTAAAAAAATTTTTTTAGACCGTACATTTTCATTTTTTGTTAAATGCTTTTCATGTTATTCATTTCGTAATTTTAAAATTAGCCATAGAAGAGAATATTCAAAATATCGTTAAATTAAAAATATTGAAAAATTAGAAAACCGTTAAATTTAAATTTAAATAAATAATTTTTTTATATTTTTTTATTTTTCAAATAATAAATTTATGTAAATTTAGAATTTGAATTTTTCATTAAATCTTTTATTATCAAATTTCCAATGAAATAAATTTTTTATTAAATTATCAGCGAATAAATAAAAATTATTTTTTTATTATAATTACAAAAAAAAAAAAAATAATATTAATAATAATTTTTACACCACGACAGGCTGTGATAATAACAACCTTATGTTGGCGAGCCTAATGAACTTTTATCAATAAATTAAATAAAATTCTCTAAATAAGAAATTTTATATATCAGTAATTTCCATTTAATTGACAACTCATTATCATCATTTAAATTTTTATTTGAAATTAACTATATAAAATTAATTTCAAATTTACACACATGTAAACATGTGTGTCTTGTATGGATTATTATATAACAAATAGAAATCAATAATTTTCAAAGGTATATGTATGTATGTATGTAATAAATCTGAAGTGTTCATATTTGTCATGGTGGTAGTTAAAATACATTAAAAAGGATATTTTATTATTGTAACAATTGAGAACTTCAATTTATTTATTGATTAATGTAATTTCAATTTATAAAATTTAAATCAGTATAAATTCATAAATTTTATCCATAAACAAGTTTTCCTGCCTTCCTGTATACCTTTTGAATGAGAATCTATACCACCAACAGTGAACTGTAAAAAATTCGATTTGTCACCATTTCATCGTTTTTTAATAATAATTAACGACTTAAAAGGATCAATTTTAAAAAAAATCCTGAACAAATAATATTAAACGATTAAACTAAAAATTGTATTTAAAAATTAAATAGACATAAAAGAAATACAAAAAAAAAGAAAGCAAAAAAAAAAAAAAGGAAAAATCCTATAACAAACACTTAACTAAAAATTAGGGTCTTCACCCCTAAAAAATTTGTTTTGTGTATTCGAATTTAAAGGTATTGCATGTACACATTAGAAAAGAATTAAGTTGAAGAAAAACGTCGCACCCTAAAAAAAAAATAAAAATAAAAAATAAAAAAATTTTTTTTTTGCTTTACATAATACTCAATTTAGCATTTAAATCAGTTCTAATAGTGTTAACTGATGACTTTACGTATTTCACATGCCCTAATTCTTCTATTCTTTTGCCCATATACAATATATAAATTGACGCAAGTGTGTATGCGGTATGTAAGATACACACACACGATATGTATATTATTTAGAAGTCGTCACACTATTTTGTTATGTGTTACATTATGTATGTATGTACACATATTATTCAAACAAAATGTCATTTATTTAAAGTCAACAAACAATAATAATAGAGTTGAAAAAAAAACAGTGAATTTTCTTTTCTATTTATTTATTTTTTTTTTTCTTTTTCTTTTTTCTATATTTTCTCCACAAAAAATATTAGTGCCACCATTGTATGTACGTTTACAAGGATTAAATCACCCTCTTGTGTCTGGTGTACATACTCAAATTACATGTAGTTCAGCTGGGGCTAGACCATCACCACAAATTATATGGAATAAGGGTGGATTAATGATGAGGGGTGCTACACAAACGGTAAGAATTTGTAAATTTTAATTTGTAAATGATAAAATAAATATATGAATGAAATAACATACACATCATATAAGATTCACAAATTATATATACATGCATAAAACATCTGTGATCTGTTAACTGTCATCTTTCATTTGTCATTGATGTTTGTATGATCTTCATTTAGAATAATTTTTATATTTACATCACACTTTCTTTGCCATTGATGCATATATCCTTCATATATCCTTTTATCATATTTCATTGTCATAACACATTGCATCGAATGTGTTTTCTTTTCTTTCATTTTCATTTTTTTTTTTTTTATTTTATTTTATTATTTTTTTTTTTTTGGTTTTTTTATCTAGCTATAACAATGCACTTTTTATGTATGTGCATATTAATTTTCATGTTGTGTATTTCATTATTACAGACATCATCTGATGGGAATGAAACTATATCTAAGCTAGTATTTATTCCTGCACCCGAGGATAATGGTAAACAAGTAATTTGTTCAGTGACAGCCGACTCATCATCATCATCATCATCATCATCATCATCCACATCATCAGCTGGTAGTAGTATTAGTACAGGAGTATTCCTTAAGGATTCCAGGACACTTGATGTCAAACGTACGTACACATATCTGTTAAATTTTCATGTTTGTACATGTAGAGTACATGAACATTACACATTACATAGTACTTTATATAGTCATTTTTTATTTTTAGCTTAAGGATATGTGTATACATGTGTTACGTTTTTTTTTTTTTTTGTGTCATTTTGTTTCTCATAATGATAATAATGATGATTCATTTGTCTGAATGTATTTTTTTTTTTTTTTTGTTTTAATTTATTTTTGTTTTAATTTTTTATTTTGATGCTTTTATGGATTTACATTTATCTTTATTTTCTTGTTCTATAAAAAAAAAAAAAATAAACAAAAAAATTTTTTTTTTCTTTACAGATGCACCAATTGTATCATTGAATCTTGGTGCACCACTTGATCCAAACAATCTGATGAAAGGTTCTGATGTCTACTTGGAATGTGACATTAAAGCAAACCCTCCGGTAAAAAGAGTCGAGTGGTTTCATAATGTATGTACCCTTCATCATTTTTCTTTCTTTAATAGTAATAATTGTCTAGTATGCAATAAAATATAAAATTTGCATATTTTTTCTTTCTCGTTTTGTTTTCACGTTGAAAAAAAAAAAACATTTTGTAGACTTCGTATATTTTCAAAATTGAAAACAATCAAGAAGAAACTCTGTTAATTTTTGTTTTAAAAACGGTTTTTTTTTTTTTTTTTTTAAATCTCAGACGTGATATTATAATAAAAACAGAAAATTTTTCATTTTTATATATATATAAACAGAAAATTGACTTTATAATAAAAAATATTTTTACATTTATTATAACCAATTAAATAAGGATTTAAAATTTTAAGAACATATATATACTTCTGTTTAAAGAAATTTTTTGAATGAAAAAAAAACAAAAAAAATTTTTTTACCATAGATTTTCCAATTATTCTCAATCGCTTTAAACAATAGCAAATAAAAAGGATTAAAACAGGATTGATATTTGCAATGATTTTCATGTGTATACCGATGTTTCTGTATTACATTATACATTTTTGAAAAGAAACAAAAAAAAACAAAAACACAATAATTTTGTCTGATATTTTATTTTAATTAAATTCAAGTATCTATATAAAACATTTTATCATATTTATTATAAAAATTGAAAATATAACTCCTTTTTAGTTATTATATTTTCTTTGAATTTATACAACTAAAATTACATACTCATTTTCTTTTTTTTTATCCTTTACATTACACATTGTGTATTTATATATGATTTTTTTTTTTTTAAATATTTCTTTTTACATCCAATTAAATGAAAATATCATGTATTCAGTATTCTACATAGAATAATGATTTAAAAAAAAAAAAATGTTGTTATAAAAATAATTTCTAAGAAAAAAAAAAAAATAAATAAAAAATTGCAACGTTTTTAAAACGGAAATTATGCATGTTATAATCCAAATAACATTTTTTAACTAAATATATATGTAACATAAGAAAATAAAGAAAAATCAAAGTAAGATATTTCAAGAATATCTCAAAAAGCATAGTGAAAAGTATATATTATGTGTATGTATAACAAAATATTGTTTTGTCATCATATTTTTTTTTTTTTTTTAACTTAAAAAAACTCTTCTTAGCATGAAATTAAAAAACGCTTTAAGGTTCTTTTATATAGCATATTAACTTTAGCCAATTTCTGAATATATCAAATTTTAATCAGTACTACTAAATATATAGTTGAGAATAAAAGAACATAAAGTATCTTACATAACGAATAATAAAAAAACTTTATATGTATTGGGGATATTGAATGTATTACAAATAATGGTACATGTATCCCCATTCTGTCAAGTAAATATGAACATGCATATAAAAAGGACGACAAAAAAAAAATATCTGTGTATTTTCAATAAAATACACACACATTAAATATGATATGATTCAATGATGATGAGTCAAGATGCTTGTTACACCATTTGCTTTGCTATTTTCCCTTTTTTTTTTTGTTGTTGTATGTATATATGTAGTATATAGTCCTTGAATTTATTTAGAAAAAGATTTGCAAACTTGAATAAAGTTGCGATCGTATCTTAACAAAAATATTTTACGTATACATATGTTGTAAAGAGTTTTTTTTTTTTTTTTTTTTAAAAAAAAAAAGGAATTTTTCAAATTATATGTAGTCCTTCAAAAAACATTTTATAATTTTTGTATACATACGTACATATATAGAAAATTTTTCCTTGTTCCTTGGGACAAGGGTTAAATCAGAATATAGTTAAAATTCCTGTTTAGAGTTTTTTTTTCTCATTGCATTAGCTTTTCTATGTTGTCAAATATACGTACATATACTGATATGTTTTGTATGTACTTAATAATAAAAGTAACATGTGCTTTTCTTATGTCTGTATCATCATCATCATCATCATTTGCTACTATAATTCTCTTTAATTTTATTTTCCCCCATAGCGTTTTGAACAGAACAAAAAAAAAATGTATAAAAGGAAACTTTAAAAAAAAAAAAACGAAGAAATTTTGTCAACATCTTATCAGAAAATGCTTTGTCTGCTATTTATCCATTCCATCCATGCTGACGTATTATATTTTACTTAAACAAATAAAATAAAAAATAAAAAAAAAAAGTTTGTTTTAAAGTGGGCTTTTTAAAAAGGATTTTAAACACTTGTCTGAATATATCATACTGTTTCACAAACATATAGAAAAAATGAAAATTCTGTGCATGTGTGTACACAGATAATTTAGCAGAAAAGAAAAAAAAATTCAGAAAAACTCAGAAAACCAAACATCGTAAATGATGAAATGATAAAAATAATCACATAATGGGAAAAGGCTGAAGATGGAAAACAAAAAAACAAAACAAAAAAAAAAAATGAATTTGAAGGACAATGACAAATTTACTATGTAATATGACAGTGGACATGAAAATTTTCAACAAACAAATAAAATGATGATTTTTCTTGATTTTTCTTTTGCCTTAGAAACGAAAAGCAAATACGAAAAAAAAAATCATTGAACCAAAAAAAAAAAAAAGAAAATAAATAAATGGAAATAGAAAGTTGATGTAGTAGTAGAATTTTATCCAAATGATGCCTTATAGCCATTGACTCGTTTCTTTTAATGACTTCAGTAATTTTGAATTACAAAAAAAAAAAAAAAAAAAAAATGTTTAAGATAAAAAGAATTAAGGGGGAAAAATTTAGAAAACACAAAAGATTAGATTAAAGGTTTATAAATATAACGTGTTCCTTAACAAATTCATATCCTTGATGTGTGTGATAAAATATGAAAAAATACAAAATTGCTAAAATGTTATGAAATTTTGTTTTTTTTTTTTTTTCAAGTCAAAAATGTATTAAAAATTTTTTTGAGAAAAATCTGTAACTTTAAGTGTTAAGTATATTAAGTTATAGGAAAATAAATTGTGATGAATTTAATTTAACTATATAGTAAAAATGTGATGGTAGAAGAAAATATTAGATTTGAAATTTATAACCAGTAATAAATAAGGAAATACTGGAAATAAAATAAACTGGGCAAAAAAATTTTTTTTGGTAGTCCTGTGGAGGCGAATGAAATAAGGATTTCATTAGCATTCAATTAAATTATATATTTTTACTTCGTAGCAAAAAAAAAAAAAAGGATATCAAGCAAAATACAAAAAAAAAAATACAAAAATTCTTCAATTTATTATTATTGTGTTCTTTTTTTATCATAATAAATAACGATAACATTCATAATTTAACGATTAAGTATCTAATTAATTATTTTGATTTTTTTTTTCTTTTTTTTTTTTTTCGAGAAAAAAGATATTTTTGTACATTTAAAGTATAAGCAAAAGACCTTTTTTGATTTCCAGTTGAACGATTAAAGATTATTATCAAAGTTTTCTACCTACAGCAATGTATATATACCTATATAATATAAAATCTAGTATACATGAAAATATATCTGACAGAATTTATGGTAGAGACCTTTTGATTTTGACGCCCACATTTATAATAAATTAATTGATTGAAATTTTAAACGTTACTATTTAAAATTGTTGTATCTACATTTTATAGGTGTATAATTAATGAAACCTCATAAAGTACAAGAACATATGTATGTATGTATGTATGTACAATGCGAGGAGCTTACTTATACGTTTATATACGCTGACATATAAAATACAATGTATAGTATAGCTGTATAGTTCATGTCAAAGTATCTACATAATATATTGAAAGGTCATTTAATATGTATATTATATTTATTTGGGTCAGTGAACTTTTCAGTTACATATATAGTATACCAATCATTGACATTTTAAAAATTTATACGTACATACAAAATTTAAAGAAAATACAAATTTTTTTTTTTTATTTATTTATTAAAAAATTTATAGTCAATGAAAACGATTTTATTTTCAAAAAAAAAAAAAAAATTTCTTTTTTTTAAATTTTTAATCAAAAGACTAAATTTATCAGAGAATGAACTGAATTTTCTGTATAATATGAAATAAAAATTTTTTTTTTTTTTTTACCAATGAGAGTACATCATGTGAAACATGTTAAACAGGAGAACTGAATAAAAATGATGTATTATGCTTGTATATACATACTTATGTAATAATTTAAAATGTTAAATTAATGGTCTTACACAGTACATACATACATAAGTTTATTTCATATATACCACATTGTTTACATACGTCTATGTATGTATGTGAGCAATTAACTAAAACGATAATTCATGTACCTTGTATATGTAAAAAAACAAAAAAAAAAAAAAATTGCTCCTATTACGTCCACATACATATGTATACGAACGTATATGTAATCAGCATCTCATTAGGCATTTTAACAAATCCGGAAATATCAGATTCTCAATTTTTTATGCTATACATTTTCTCTTCTTTCTTTTTTTTCACCAATTTTTTTTTTTGTTACAAAAACGAAACAAAAAAAAATTTTTTTTTTTTTTTTAATTAAACACACATGCACACACACATATATCATATATTACATAATTAACGACATAAATTTTGATTAAAAATTTCTTATGTACATGAAAATTAAAAAAAAAAAAAAAAATTATGTAACATATTCCTGTACATGTGTGTACGTATGTGGATATGTAACAAAAATTAAATGAAATTCTTGTTACATTATATAATGTTCTACTTTTAAATTATCATGTATAAATCATATATAAATGAGTATACAAGTAAAATATATTATGTGAATTTAAACGAATGATGTATACATTTGTAGGACATCCTTTAATTATATATATTGATCTCAATATGTACATACGTACGTACGTTTATGATTATAAAATTATACATATGAAATTCATGTTCTACTAATAATGTTCATTACATACATATATGATGATTTTAATTGACAAATTAATGTTTGAACATATGCAAAAAGGAAATAGTGATGTTATTCAGTATAAATCTAATAATCTTTGAAGATGAATTATGTTTGAATCAAATTTATACTTTTCATTTATTTACTTATCGTACAGACATCGATGTACATAATTGTATACATACAGTCTAAACTATGAGCGTGTGCGAAATATGGCTAAATTCGGTTAAATTTGGCTAAATGGCTAGAAAAAATCGATAAAATAGGTTTTAGCATTCTCGACGAGTATGATAAATGCGGCTAAATTGGTAAATTCATTGTTTTTGTATGAAATGAAAGCATAATGTATGGTTTTAGTCTGTAATTTGATTATTAAATATTTTTTGTAATTTTTTGAAAATAATTTCTCAAATTTTTAAAAATTATTAAAAAAATTAAAAACTTGATTTTTAGTATTTTCAAAATCAAAAGGAAATCGGAAACGTACAAATATATAGAAAAAGTGAAAACTGAAACTGTTAACAATTTAGCCACCCCGCATAGCAAAGTATTGCTAAATGCTTAATTGAAATTTTATTGGAAGTAATTTAGCCACCTAGAATATAGACAATTTTTCTAAAGATTTCGCACACACCCTTTATGTACATATGTAATTGTACACATATGTACAGCCTAAACAGCATATTGTGAAATGTGATTTTAATTTTTTTTTTTCAATAAGTTAATGCATATACAGATTGTACAAATAATTTGTTGATGGTGGCCTAAATTGAAATTCCTTTTTTTTTTTTGGTCTGCAATATTTATTTAAAATTAATTCAAGAAACAGTAAACAAGGACATGTTTAGTAAATAAAAAGTGTGAGAAAAAAAAAAATTCATATTTTTCAAATTAAACTTAATTAAATTAAAAAAAACAAAAATGTTTCAAGAACAAACTACGTGTGTATACTACATGTACATGTGTATATCTCTGTGTATTCGTATTTGCAGTAATTATATATTCAGTTTAAATTACTTACTATCACTTAATGACTGTTTTTTCTTATACGCATTAGATACACGTCCAATATATATCGGTAATGACATTTTTAGCTTATATTATTGAAGGATATATTTTTTTTTTTAAATTAAAAATTTCATTTAAGGATTACCATATACACTTTTATATATTATCAATTAAGTTGTAATAAGGAGAAAATATTTTACCATATTACGTAAATTATGTTCATCGATTAAATTCTATACTTTATACTTTAAATATTTTCACTACAACAGGCCTTATGGAAAGTTTGAAAAGCAGTGCCACTGTACACCTTTGTATATTGATATTTAAAAAGCTCATCTCATACTGTATGAGAACTTTGAGAATTGTGGTAACACTGCTCGTGAAATGCTCTAATGAGAAATTATGAGAGAAGAAAAAGGACACGCATAACTCCCATAAGGCCTGTAGTGAAAATACTTAAAGTATAAAGTATAGATGTCAAGGAAAATTTAATATTTTAATAAGTATCTTACATAACATTTTGAAATTCCTTTTTTTTTTTTAAATTATCGATTAATAACTCGAATACCATAGAAAAAATATATTTTGTAGTAATTTTCTGTTTATATATAAAAAGTACATCCATATAATAATTTTTATTACCAACGTATTAAAGTAATTTTTCCTTTTTAAATTATTTTTATTATTTTTTCCTTATTTTGCTACCTATCTTAAACATGTTATAAAAATAGTTTTTTTTTTTTTTAATTTTGTTCTTTTTTTGGAATCTATTCCATTTCTACAGGATAAACAACTTCATTCATCACGTGGTATAATTATATCAAATCAAACATTAGTTTTACAAGGTATATCAAAATCAACACATGGACAATATTTATGCCGTGCTACAAATGTTCAAGGAACAGTTGCCAGTAATGAAGTCTATTTAGATGTTAAATGTAAGTTTTTCAAAAAAAAAAAAAAAAAAAAATAAAATGAATTGCAAAAAAAAATTTTTTTTTAAACTATAGAAAAGAAAAAAAATTTTTTTTCTACGTTCTTTTTATGTATATATATACGTAAACACAATGTGAACATGCAAATTTATAAAAGCATTCTGTATATGTGCTCTATTCCACACACTATAGCATACATATACATGCATCATACATGTACATATTATGCAATTTACTGTATGTAATATGTTTATGTACTCGTATCTTTTATATAATACACCATGAAAAGGTGATAGAAATTATAATTCTAATGTGCTATAAAAAATACATTGAAAAAATGTAGGAAAAAAACAACAAAAAAAAAAAAAAAAAATCTAAAAAGGATAATTTCAGCATGAAATAAAATAGAGAAACTCAGTAAAATGAAAAAGTGCAATTTTTTCTTCTTATTTTCATATTTTTCTTATATTTTCATTTTACATATTCTAAAAATGACTGGAAGCATATTATTCAAAAAAACAAAAATTCTTTTTATTTTTTCATAATTTCCTTTTAATATATGGAAAATATGGTGATACAAAATTATGGTTATATGCATGATGTACGTACACTATGATGCACAGTGTACACTGACTAATGTATGTAGTTCTATTAGTTAGCTCTACACACGTACATAGTGTTTACTAAAAATTATCTAATATATACTGTTGTTGGTCATGCACAGCCACAGACATAAATTTTATCCTTGTGTCCTATACTCGTACATATACATGCACATGTATACCTTGATAAAGTAGTGCACATGCAATATTATATTCATAGCTCTGCTTTTATTAACTACATCATCAGTAAATGCATATAAAATTTATCACTATTTTTATATTAAGAATATATTATGTTGTATGTGTACCTCATACACATACAAACAAAGTTCACAATTACTCAGCACAAGATGAAAATTTTATATAATATGAAAAATTTCATCTTGTTTATTTATTTCTTCTTTTTTTTTTATTATTTTATTTTTTATTTTTTTTTGTGTTCGCTCTCATTTTATTTGCCATAAATTTTCATTTGATAGAAAATGAATATTGACATTATAGAAAACTTATTTTCTCTCTCTACATATATTTTAAGAAGTTTAGAAGTTACTATTTAATTGTATATATACAAAATAATAAGAAAAATAAAATTTTTTTTTTAATGATATTTTGAATTGGTATCAAAATGTTGAATAGATTTTATAGTAAATTCACACAGAGGACATAAAATGACCTAAAAATTTTTCATTACTATACATACATACATAAAATATAAAAAAACAAGAAAAATATATTTATTAAAAAATTTGATAAAGGAAAATTTATCATTTTTCAAATATTTGTCGTTACAAAATTGTCTGTCGATCTTAATTATATGTATCTCTTATAAACAACGTTTGAAGAGGCTTAAATTGATTGTATGACATATGTACATAATAAATAAGATTGTCAACAAAATAAACGGAATGATTGAATGACAATGAAGTTATTAAACGAAAAAATTAAATTTTTAATTTTAAAAAATTTTTCTAATTTCAAAAAAAAAAAAAAAAAAAAGAAAATTTATCTATAAAGAAATGCTAAAAGAGTTCAAGGATCAAAATGAAGAAAAAATTGAGTTCGAGACATTTTATATTATTTCAGTTTGATTTCTAACTTAACTACCTAATTCCGCCTTAGAGACTGTTAATTCTCTTATTTCTTTTAATCATTTTATTTCAAAAAATTATTATCAGATTTTGCTATTTTGCCTAAGAGATTAAGAGATCAGCTAATTAATGACATCTTTTTATTTCAATTTATTTTAACTGTCTCTTATTTGCAGGTAAAAGGTTAAGAGTCTATTAATTGTAAACCAGAATTAAGTCCTCCTAAATTTTATTTTCTTTTAATTTTTCGCTTTTAAAATTTTAATTGACCAAAGCGAAAATTTTTGATTAAATAAAACATCTCGAATACAATTTTTTTTTCCATTTTGTTCAACAATTTCGCTTTAGTCAATTCATATTTTAAAAAGCGAAAAATTAAAAGAAAATTAAATTCAAGTTAGAAATTAATCTGAAAACATACAAGAATTTTATATCAAATTTTTTTGAACAAATATTAACATTTTATTGTTTTTTTTTAAATGAGAAAAATCGTTAATCAATAGCTTTTGTATATGTTTGTACACACAAATCGCATTCGAAAAAAAGAAAACAAACGAAAAATAAAATACACATTTGTAAATGTTTTTTCGATATTTAATCCATGATAAATAAATGTTGAAATTTTTCATCTTTTCTATCTGCTCTTGCCTTTTATTTAATTATTTCTTTGTTTTTTTGTTTTTTTTTTTTTGTTTGTTTGTATTGTCAGTTATTTTGAATTTTCAAAAGGGCTTATGTAACAGATTTTCATTTTACAAATATACGTACACGAATGTTAAATAATATCACAAAATGATTCTAGGCATTTTTGTATGTACAAAAATTGAAATAAAAATGAAACTTCTAAATAAATAAATCTTTAATTCAATATCATAACGTACATACATATATGTACATTTGTACTATACACATGAATTTTCAGGAAAGTTTCGTATTTCAAATTTATCTGTGATGTATTTACATTTCCATTTATTTATTATTATTGCAAACGTAGCTTTTAATTCATTTTGATCGTTAGTTTTTGTTATACATACATATTCGTATTTTTATTTTATTTATTTTTGTTTATTTTCTTTATTTTTTTATCTATCTTCCATTAATAGATCCACCAGTTTGTAAATCTGAATCAACAATAATACGTGCTGCCCTAAAGCAAATTGTTAACATAACATGTGATGTCGATTCAAATCCATTATACAATTTAACGTATAAATGGCATTTTAACAATTCTTTAGAAACGATTATTGAATTACCACAATCATCATCATCTGGACTGAGTAGTAATAGTAATGATGTTGGAAATATTTTGTTACCACCTTTAAATAAAAATAATAATAATAATAATGATGGACATGTTGCCGCTGCTGCTGCTATTTCTGCTATTGATAGACCATTAGAAATGAATGGAAGACGTGGTGAATGGCCATTATTAGATGATGATGATGATGATGATAATGATAATGATAGGGATGAGATGATAACTACAGAATTAAATTTAGTTGAAAATTTACCACCATATTCATCACAAATGGTTTACTCAAATTTAGTATATCAACAGCATTTAGATAAAAATCGTAAACATCATGTACGTCAAAAGCAAACTTCATCTTTAAGTTCAGCAACATCTATGAATCATTATGGTTATTCTAGTCATGTTAGTAATAGTAATAGTGGTACAAGTATATCAGCAATGAATTCAGGTGGTAATGGCAATAATAATAATAATAATAATGATCATAAGAAGAAATTACTATTAAATGCTGGAATTTATCGATATCGTGTAGAGACCTTCACTCATTTTGGTACTGTATCCTGTATAGCATCAAATTCAATTGGACATAGTACACCATGTTTATATCATATAATAGCCGCTGGTAAGTAATTCAATAACATTATATGTACAATTTGCACATGTTAAGTGTCAATGTAATTCAGTTTGAAATGTAACATGTACACACAAAAAACAAAAATGTGGATGAAAATTGCATATGCATGCATAACATGTAGGGAAATGGCAATATCAATTTTAAAAGTAAACGAACAATAATAATCAATTTAGAAAATTCATTTAGATAAATGAAGAAGAAGAAAAAAAAAACAAATCAATAAAATCAAATTTTCACATTTTATATTATGAAAATGTACTATATAAAACGAATAAAAAAGTTGTAGTCTACCTACGGCAATTTCCGTTACGTATTCATGTTGAATATGTTTAACAAAAAAACAAAAAAAACAAAAACTGTCTATGGCTATGTAAATTAGTAATCTAACGACTAACAATAATCACAGTATGTTTTTTTTTTTAATTCCATGATATTTAATTGAAATTTGATTGGAATTATTAAAAAAATTTTATTTAACGTTTTATTATATCATTTTTCCGAATTATTAAATTTTCATTGTAATAATTTATTGATAATTTTACCATAGATGAGTACAAATTTTTTATCCTTTTATCCTTTTTGTTTTTTTGTTTTTTTTTTTTTTTTTTTTTTTTGTACGTACATGACAACTTTTTGTGTAGACATTTTTATTTTTACTTACAATATCTTTCGCTTTCATAACAATTCCATTAAAATACATTAAAAATTTATACCATCAGGATAAATCAAATTTATCAAAAAAAAAAAAATATTGAAGGCGTCAAAAGGAAAATTATAAATAATAAAATAACCATGACACATATGAAATTGCCTCTAGTGATTGTTTACTTGTTTTATGTTTTTTTTTTTTTTTTTTTTGCGTTTTTCCTTATAATTTCAATGAAATGATAATTAAAGGTATAAAATATTAATTATTTACATAACATAATCAAAAAAATAAAAATAAAATAAAATAAAAAAAAATTCGAATTTATTCATGTGTAAATTTTTATGTACACAAATGAATATGTAACATATCGTTAATGAAAAATAAAAACAAAAAATATGCTATGAACATATTCAGAATGAATTTAACTGTTTTAATTAAATTAAATGAATGTGATTTGTAAGATTTCATTTTATTACATTCGAAAAAACAACAAAAAAAAACAAAGAAAACTGAATTTTCATTTTTTTTTTCTCTTCATTACATTAATCTGAAAACATTTAATTAATTAAAAAAAAAATCCTAGATAACAATATATTGATTTCATATCAATTTTCTATTTGAATTTTATATTGTTTTTTTCTGAATATCAATTTTTATTCTTTAAATTAATGTAAAAATGTAATGAGAAAAATATTTATTTTGAATTGCTAAAATTTACTTAAACAAATTAAATTATCATTGTTTTGATTATTTTGCACGTACGAACATTTACATGGTTTGTTTAAATTATGTATGTGCGTAATTTTCATTGATAAAATAATGAAAATGAAATTTTTTTTTTAATCGGAATTTTAACATGTATGAAAAATGGGAAATTTTGAGAGGAATAGGATTTCCTTTCTTCCTTCACAATAACTAGACGTTTTGATGGGCTTGAGGCAAGGCTTTTAATCACTAGTGGGTTTTTGTTTTTTTGTTATTTTCATCATACATGAGAGGGGAATAAATTCAGTTAAATGACCATCATTTGAGTAACTTATTGTCAGGAAGTGGATTCAATCAATATCATTATGCTTTTGTATTCAAAAGCAAGTAGCTATGATATTCACTCAAAACACTCAAAATTGAGGGTTGTAAAGGGGTTAGTAATGCAACAATGAAACGATTAAAAAAACAAATACGACTTTTATTTTTGCCTACCATCTCAATTAATAGATTTAGAAACCAGCACTCTGCCCATTAAGCCACCCGATATCCTTTCAAAGTAATGGAAGCAGAATTTTATTTTAACTTTATTTTTTTTTTTTTTTTTTTGTTTGACTAGAAAAATAAATTTTTTCCTGATATTATAAGAAATTCGAAATTAAATTTTTTGTTACATTTTTATGAATGTAAAAAAAATTTTATTAAATTTATAATTCGAATTATTATTATTTTTTATTTTTTTGCAAATAACCTCATTTTCAATTAAATAAACATAAAATTTTAATTACAAAAATTTTCCTTCATTATATTATTTGTTTTCCCATTATAATTTATATTACGAGAATATTTTTGTAATTTATTTTGGTTTTTTCTTTTCTTATTAATATTTTTACAGAACTTCCGGATCCAATTAAAAATTGTACTGCATATAATGCAACAGCAAATTCAATTCAAATATTTTGTATACCAGGTAATGATGGTGGTATACAACAGCATTTTCATGTTGAAGTTTATGATGAATTAAATCGTCAAATATTATATAATACATCATATCGTTATTCTGATTTTACAATAAAACGTTTACCAAGTGATTCAGTATTTGTTATTCGCGTGACATCATACAATTTACAAGGATTCAGTAATCGAGCATTTCGTTTACGAGCTAAAACCTTATCAGCACCATTATTACGTACAGGTATGATAAAAATAGAAAATTTTATTATTATTATTTTTTTTTTGATTGCTATTATTATTGTTTTATTTTCTATTTTTTTGTTTTTTTTTTTTTTTTTTTTGTTTTAAAAAAGAAAATTTCTTAAAACACAGATATATGTGTGTGTTTTCGAGTAAATACAAATTTTATCATCGTTTTTATTTAATGGAAAATTTAAAAACTAAAATCGTTTTTTCATGATTTGATTAAACAATGAAAATATGCGTTTTTTTCCCAAATTCTTCTTTTATTTCATTTTTCTAATTTTTTTCATTTTTTTTTAATTTTTTTTAAATGAAATTTTACAGCATCATCAACAGCTGTCCTTGTTCAATTAACTCCATTATTAGGTGCATTAGTTGGTGTATTTGCAACATTAATATTAGTTGCTGTATGTATTGTGATATTTATAAAATTTCGTACAAAACATACTAGAACAAATACAGATACTGGTACAACAGAAACAGATAAAGGTAGTGCTGAACCACTTAGTCGTAATATGGGTAGTCATTCTAGTTTAGAAGATAAAAATCCAGATGTAATACCACAAGAGAATAGCGAAGATGAATATAATTTAGAAGAGAAAGCATTCGATAGATTAAATATTGAATCACAAAGGATATTATATACACCGCCAAGACTGAATTCAACATCACCACCATTATCACCAACATTTGCAAAGCAGGTACGTGTACCATATAATTGTAATTTTGTTTATATTCAAATAGGTAGAAAAAAATTTGATTAAAAAAATATTTATCTGGGATTTATATTTTCTGGGCCATTTATCCATGTTCCATTTTGGACTTTTGTTTTGGTTTTTTTTTTGTGATTGTTCAATTTACTTTTATTTATGTCTATATTTGTGTTTCATGAAAAGCAAATCAAAGAAAATCAAAGGACAAAATGATTGATTTGCATCAACATCTAAATATTGAAAGCGAAAATAGAAAAGTCGATATTTTCTCATATTTATTTTTAGTACGATATGATGATACGATATGTACATAGAAGAAGAGGGTCAGATAATCGTCTATCTTTTGAAATAGACTAGAAATGAATTGACCTAAATAAATTGAATTTCACTTATTTTTTATTTTTTTTTAAATAAAATTTTATTTTTTTACCATTCTATTTTTTCATATTTATATGAATGAGAATGATTTTTATATGTACATCACATATGTGAGTATGTAAGAAAAAAGAAAAAAGAATAATGAAAAGTATTTCACATTTTTTTTCTTGCATTTCCGTTTTTCAAATTTTATGTTATGTTATTCAAACAGATAAAACGTATTAAATATATAAAAACTTTGTAAAAAAAAAAAAAATGAAAAGTTTAATTTCATAAAAAAAAAATGTTCTAGGAAAAAGAAAATCAGAGAAAAAAAAATAAAATCTTTTATTTTTAGTTATAATTTTGTTAAATGTAAAAGAAACTTAAAAGATTCTGAATTCCTTTTTTTTTTGTCCTCTCTCTCTTTCTCTCTTTTTTGTTTTTGATTTTACTTTTTTCCTAGTTTTAGGATTCTACATGTAAAAAGAATATCAAATAAATAAAAAATTCAAATATAAAATTAAATTAAACTAAAAAAAAAATAAAATTAAAAAACAAAAAGTTTATATTTTTATCATATTTTTCTAAAAATGTACGAGTATACAGATTAGAAAATGAAAAACAATTTTATTCATTGCTATACGATAATGTAAGCTATTCCTTTTTGAAAGAAAATGAAAATTTTTAATTGAATTTTTTAAAAAAAATAAAAAAAATATTTCAAAAAATAAACAACGATTTTTTTAATAATTTTTATTTTATTTTTGATGAAAAATAAACATTTAAAAAAAAAATCACCATAATAATTTTCATTGAAAATCTTTCAGATTCCTATAATTTTTTTTTTTTTTGTTTTTTTGAAATTTTTCTTTTCAGTAATAGTGGAAAGTTTTTTTTTTTTTGAAAAAGAAAAAAAAAAAGGAAATTTTTTGTAATATTGAAAAACATCATCATGCTAAATAAAATATTAAAAAGAAAATTTTGGTAAAAACAAAAAAGCGGGAAAAATAAAAAATACAAGTAAAATAAAATTTCAAATATTTAAATGTATGTAGGAAAAGCGAACAAGAACTCTAGATAACTATACAAATTTTCCTTTATATGAATAGTATTTTTATTTGTGTATGCGTGAATAGTCTAAGCTGTTTAACACGTACACTACAGCTATTTGCAATTTAGTATCTAACAAAAAAGAAAAAAAAAACGGCTCAAAGCCTTTTTTAATTTTATTGATGCGGTTTGAAAAAAAAAAAAGGAAAAAAAACGGCTCTTATCAAATTTTCTAAAAAGAAAAGCGAAAAAAAAAATTTTTCTTTTAATGTTTTGTTGAAAATTGCACATGATGCTGTTTTACGTAAAATTTTACACATTTTATACATTTTCCTTTTTCAACATAAAAAAAAAATGAAAACTTTTACTAAAATAATTTTAATTTTTAAAAGTGAAAAGAATATTTTGTTTTATGTACGAATGTGTTTCTTGTTCTTAGTTTTTCGGGAGGGGGATGTTATCACAGAACTTTTAATTTTCACTTACGATTTGATTTAATGTGTGTCAGCTGTACAAATGGTCTTTATTTAAAAGCAATAATCAAATTTTCACTATTTGAAAATTCAAAAAAAAAAAAAAATTTCCAACTGATTTTTTTTTTATATTGTAAATACAATTTTAGGATTAAACAAAAATTGTGTTCTTAATTGAAACTTGTGTGTGATTGATAAGAGTCCTTAATTTATGTCCTTAATTTATAAATATGAGGGCTTTTTTTTTTTGTCAAAACGCTAGGAGTGAGATGAGGTTTGGTGGCATCGATACTTAATTAATTAGCTCATTGTATCCCTTACCCCCGGTATTTCTACATAAAGGCGCATATCCTTTTGGCAAGGAATGTATTTACTCAATTTTACAATTTTTGTTTTATTCATAAAATAAAAAAAAAATTCATCTATTCTAGCATTTTATTTCTTTAATCTTAAAAAAAAAAATTTTTTTTTTTGCATACGTTTAAAATCCAATAAATTTTTCATTGCCCATATAAATTCCTTATACTTATGTAAATATTTAATACTGTTATAATTCTCTATAGAATTTTGTATAATTTTACAAAATAATTATTGAATATTGATTTCAATTGTAATTTCATTTCTATAAAATATTGAACATAATAAAAATAGATTACAATAAAATAACAACAACAAAAAATAAATGAAAAAAGGATAACAAATAATAGTATGTATATTTGAATTGGATATTTTAGCAATAATTGAAATTTTACTTTAAAAATAATAACATGTAATTTAGCTTTTAAATGCTACATATATGTATGAACAACAATAATCAAAGTAATAATGAAAAATAATAATAAAAATAATGTTTCATATGTACATAATACTATATATACAATAATAAATGATAATAATTACATATAATAAATATTTTATATTATTGTGTACATGTGTGTGTGTATGTGTGTGTGTTTTGTACTCGTATATGTTGTATACATCACAAATGTGTATTGCATGTACAAAACGAAAATATCATTTTTAAATTACACATTTTTGCATTGTATTTTGTACTAGTAATTTTCTATTTCGTTATAAATTTTTCAATTTCAATGCAGTATTAATATTTTAAATGTCTAAATTATATATACGAGTACATGTATACATGTACGATGTGTACATATCGATATCATTTTGGACATGTGTAGTATTATTGGTATTTAGAGTTTAAGAGTTTTAGGGGAACAAAGCATGAATATGTCTAACCGTCTCTACTGACTAAAAGTCTAACAAATGTACATAGAAAATCAAACATATGTACATATGTCCTTTTTGTATAAAACTAAATTTTCCATGCACATACATATGAATATTTTGTGTATACTTATATTATTGTTTACATACTGGATAACTATTGATATTTGAATAATCAATAAATGCAATTTTAATTCATCATTTTAATTATATTTCATTTATCAAAATGAAATATTTTCATTCTATGAATTTTTTTTTTTTGTAAATTTTTTACATATATTGCATATTTGTAGGATAATTGAAACATTTTCTTTTTAATTTACATAACAACAATGTTAGATACAATTTAAAAAATTAATACAAAGGGTTTTGTTTTTTCTAATAAATTTTAATTTTTTTTTTTTTTTTTTTTCAAAATTTAAAAATTTTTTTAACCAATAATTTAGTAAACATTTCAGAAATTTTAATTTAATTTTAATTAAAGATCAAAATAATATTGGTCTTAAGTAAAAATTTTGTAAAAAAAAATGAAGAAAACTGTTATTTGTTTTTCTTTTCGTTCTATGAAAAAAAGAAAACTACTTGGGTTTTCCTTGTGGGCTTTACTCTATATTGTGTATTTATTTTGTCCATGAAATTGTTATTTTCTGGGTAAAGATATTTTTTTCATAAAATATCTTTTTTTGTTTTTTGTTTTTTTAAAAAGAATTCTCAAATATGCGATTATTAAACTTTTTTTTTAAGGTCACTATAAAGAGTTAAAAAAAAAAAATCTTAAATATTTTATGTTGTTTTGAAGATTCTTATGAAATGTCCTTAAAAAAAAAACAAATTCAATTGTACAGGACAGTACCGTTTGAATTGCAAAAGCGAGCATTTTATTTTTTATTAAAAAAAATTCAAATTCATTTAATTTATAAAGTGAAAAAAATAAGAAAATCAAATAAAATATTTTTTCTTTTAGATTTTCAGAAAATTCAATTTATATCTGTAGATTTCGATATGCTTTTAGGTCAGATTAGAGTTAAATAAGATCTGATATCATCACACATAAAATTTTGTTTTTCTTGTTAACTCTTGAGACTTTTAAATTTTTTGATAAAAGGCAAAGTAAAATACATACATACATTTCAATAATATAAAATTTTTCTTTGATTATTTTCTACTAGTAATTTTCTATTTAATTTTTGACATAAATACAAACATTTAAATGTTGAATATTTTTAGTAGTCAAATATTCTACAAATAATTTTTATGACCTCAAAAAGAAAAATCAAATGAATTTTCTTCTAATAATTGTCTATAAAATATACTTCTTGTTTTCTTTTGCTTTCAATAAATTCAAAAATTTCTAATTTATTATCCAAATATGTATATACATATACACAAAATGAAAATTTCTAAAAGTTATTTGCCTAAAAAGGAAATAAATTTTTGAAAATACAAGAAAATATAAAAGAAAATTTTGAAAATGTAGAAAATTCATTTTCATGTTTTTGTAATTGTGTAATTTAAGAATTTTCAAAAATAAACAATATTGTTATTGTGAATGAAATCGATAAGTCTAAAATGTATCTATGTAGATATGAAAATCAAAAAAAAAAAAAAAAAAAAATAAAAAAAAAAAATTTCTGTATGGTCAAGAGTTTTCAAAATTAAAAGATATGCATATAGAGATGATGATGATTACAATATAAACTAGTATAAGAAAAATAAATTGGATATTTACATGATATCCTTATTTCTTAATCCTTATCCATATATGTAAGATATAATATACACTTTGAATATGTTTTTATAATGTATGTATGGGAATGAATTTTGTTGGATATGTGAAATAATTAGATAGAAAGGTGAATGAATTGTGGTGAAACTCTAAGACATGCATGTATGTAGTATGCATATATGTACACTTGATATGTAAGTATAAATTCCTTTCATACTCCAATAGAGTGTTAAATTTATAAAATTTTTCAAATTAAATTGTAAACTTATTGAGAATAGAATAAATATAAGATTGTGTGTATGTATGTAGATATACGATGTTGAAATGTGAATACTATGTATGTGTATGTAAATAGTATTTTTTTTTTTAAATTATTTTTAGGTAAATAGTAAATATTCCAATTTTATTGAACAAATAACAAATAAAAAAAATTTTTAATACACATTTGTAGTTGTACACAGTAAAAATTTATGATTTTATAACAAAACCCCTTAGATGTATACGTCCTCTGGAATACATGTAACAAAATGTTTACCATTAAATTCTTAGTTTCTGTTTTAATAAATGTAAAAAGGTACTAACAGAACAGAGAAATTTCAAAAATATGTATAAACATTACGTAAAATTCAAATACATTAGAATAAAGGCATCAATTATGAGAGTGTATTCGAAAAAAATATAAATCGATTTTTTAAAAGTCGTTCAAAACAAGTCACGATATATTATACAAAACAATCGACTTACATGCATAGTACTAAAAAATTATGTTTTTTTTTTTTTTTTAAAGTCGATCACAAAAATATCAGCGACATTTCAAGTCTATAAGTCTTTTACTTGAATAGACTTTCATAATATCAAAAGTCGATTGCAACATAAATTCGATTAGCAATAGACTCTCATAATCATGACGCCTAACTTTCTAAATTTGAAATGCGATAATTTTTAAGTTTAATTTTTCATATCGAGTAGGACGTTTTTTTTTTTTTTTTTTTTAATAAAAATTTTGTATCAGATTTAGTTTTTCACTTAATGAAATATTGAAACTCATAAATTAGTATTAAGAAATTGGTTGATGAAAAAGTTGATAATTTTTCTTAGGAAAAGTTTTCTCCTTTAAAAAATTTTTTGGCAATTTTTTTTTTTTTTGTATATGAAAAATCCAAAGAAAATAAAAAATAAAAGTTTTAACAATTTTTTTTTTTTTATCTTATTATTTTATGAGTCATTATATAAAATAAAAAATTTATAAAACAAAGAAAAGTTAAATTTTTTTTGGTTATATAGATAAATTTTATTCATAAAAATTATTTATATATGGAAAGATAGTATGAAAATTGTTAATAATTTAATGACCATGATATTTTAATCTTTTTTCTCTTATTATTATTATTTTGTTTTTTTAATGGCAGATAATTGTCAAGAAAATAAAAGCTAAAAAGCAGTTAGTTAAAAACAAAAGATAAAAAACAAGACGAAAAACTGTATATAAAACAAAAATGAGAAAATAATTTATTTTTTTTTGTTCGTTATTTCAAATTTTAATTTTATTTTCTTCTCTCTATGGAATTTTATATAATATTCATTGCGCGAAAATTTTTACTACTGTCAATTATGCAGATTATTACAGTCATTTCTCATTCTAAATACATAAAATTTCATATAACTGCGTTTATATACATCCATATATAAACTGAATATTAAAATTACCACATAATTCAACATAACACAAACTTTTGTAAATTTTGCTGTAGACAAACATAACCTAACATATATACTATCTGTTAAGAGCAAATATACATACATATGTGCATGTATAAGTGAAATTTGTAAAATATATTTATCGTGTATCATATATACATATACAATGACTGACTATAACCAGATCTTATGCATATAGTATAGTCAATATAATAAAGTACACACGTATAATATATTAAATAATTGTTAGTACATACATACAAAAATATTAAAACTATAAAATTTGCATATCTTGAAGTTAGAAAATTATGTGTAGGTAGGTATACGGGTAGATATGTAGGTTCATATTTGTTTCTATATTCAATATAATATATCAGATATACATAGTCGACGACGACCACCAACACTATATCCAGACACCCACTTAAAAGGCTTTAAAGGCTAATATATAACCAAATAACCAAAGTTACAAACCAACTAACTGTAAAGTTTTTCTTTTTTGTTTTTTCTTTTAATTTTCTCTTTCTCTATTATTTCCATTTTTATCCAATTTTCTTTTATTTTATTTTTTTTATTTTATACATTTTAATATAATCGAGAAACCAAGCAGTAAATTTTCCAGACATTTAAATACTACATGTTATATCCTATCGCATGTCTTTTTAAAATACATACATACATATTTTGATCCTTGCGGTATTTAATCGTGTTCATATTATGTATACATATAAATAATAGAAAGATGGAAAATTTATGCTTGCACAAAATTGTATGACTAGATATATATGTACTTGTATAATGTATGTATATGTATATAAGCATGTAAAATATGTATTTACTTTACATAGATAGAAATTTAGTGCCATAATCATCATCATCATCATCATCATCGTTATCATCAGCATCGTCTTCATCATCATCATTATCATCACAAGAGACAATTTACTCCCAAAAGCATCCTTTTAAAATAAGGATAAGTTTTTAAGTGCAATAATACTTGATGTTATATTCACTCATTTTCATCTTATATACATACATACATATGTACATGTGTATATTATAATATAGCCTGTTTTATTGTCATTTTACATTTTAACCCTTTTTAATGTCATCATTATATAACTATTTAAATTGTTGCTACTAATGGTCAAATAACATTTATTCATGTATATATAGTACATATGTGTTATATATAAGATATTAAATATATTATATATGATGCACATATAGAAGACAAAGTGTTATTTTTACTTTATACAGAAGATATTGTGCTCATCATATGATAGATACATTTTATCTATGTATAAGAAAAATGTATCGCTACGTTTTAAGTTGCAGATACAAATTATAAAAAACAAAAAAAAATTTTTTTAATACAATATTGATGAAAAAAGTTATTTTTGATCTTTATAGTTTTAAACTGGTGTAAATTTCATGTACTTGATTTGTTGTTTACATGAATTTTACACGATTTATGTATGTTGCTGTGTAGTAGTCTAGATTAGTTTGATATATTTAATATCTCCATTGAAGTCAAGTCGATATTATGTTCTATATATCTAGATCTTTATTACATACTAAGATTATTTGTTATAAGTACAATTTACACATTTCTTATACATACGTATGAAATATTTCCTTTGGTATAAATTTTTGTTTTTTTGATTTTTCCTTTATATAAAACAGTCTTTATATCAATTGATGACACATACATAAGTGTACAATAAATATCCACTTACAAGTAAAGTGTTATATGCACTTTTTATTATCGTTATTATCATCATATTGTGTATTACAAAAAAGAATAAAAGAAAAAAAAAAAAAATCATGTAAAGGAGTATCAAACAATAAGGAAAGCAAAAAAAAAAAAAAAAAATTTAATGAATCCACTTCATTGCTCTTATACAGAGCTCAATACAAGAGTATATAATGGGGAGAACATATCTTAAAAATGATGCTAAAAATATTTAAAAAAAAATAAAATAAATAATCAAACTGTCTATAGACAGTAAAATGATCTGAGATCTGATCTCTAATGTATTCATTTTTAAAGTTAAGTTGCAGTTACTGTTCTCAAGTAGCTCATTTAGCAGTCAAAGTATATAGTGTTAATGATAGTAAACACACATACTCATGTAAATTGATGACAAAAAGGAATTTTCATTTTTTTTTTTTTTTTTTTTTTTTTTTTTTTTTTTTTTTTTTTTTTTTTTTGAGAAATTAAAAAGACTTTGTATGTTTTGTCAGATTTTTTAGGTTTCTTATAAACGTTTTTGATTTCCGGTAATTATTCTTGAATTAAAAATTTTCTTTTTTTTTACATTTTATAAAGCTAAAAATGAACATTTTTTATTTAAAATGAAAATTCTATAGAATTTTCATAGATTCCCAATTACAATCCTAAAAATATCTCTTTTAATGCTCTCACATTTTATTTGTTTTATTTAATCCATTATTTTAGTTTCATTTATGTTTATTACATTATTTTTTGAGATATTTACATATTAGAGGCAACATCTTAAATTTTCCTGATTGAACATAAATTGTTGAAACGAGACACATATTTGCTTGTATTTTCTGTTTTCTAAATTAACGTATATTAAATTTGAATTTAAAAAAAAAAAAAAAAAAAAATTCAAATTTCATTTGATCAGATGTCTAAAAATTAGAAAATATGTACCAATAAATTTTTATTCAATGAAAATGAATTTTATTCATTTAATAAAAAATCAAAGATAGAAAAAATCCAATTATGAAAACATCAAACGGTCGTCATTACATGTTTATGTATAAATATCTGATGGATGTATGTTACATTTTAAACAATCGCATCTACGTAATTCTGTATTTGTTCAAATGTTATTTATTTCTTGTAAAAATGTGAAGAACTCAATAAATTAATTCTGTAGTCAAAATATTTCACTTGATCATTTCAAAGAATCTGAAAATTTTATTATTGTAATTTTTGGATCATTTTTCTGTTCATTTAGATTTATTTAGAATTTACATATGTATGTATGTTATACCATCGTAGGAAATATATGAAAAAATCATCGTAAATGATTAGGCCATGGACCACATTGGGCCGTTGCGTCACTGTTGATGCTGATGATGATACCATCGTAGGTAAATACCATACAATGGTTTGGACATTTTATAAGTGCAGATTCAAATACTGTAATCAGTAGAATATATCATTGTAAGCCTGAGGGTAAAAGACAGGTCGGAAGACGAAAGAGCAGATAGAGAGATAATGTATTGATAGATATAAGAATGCTAAATGTGCGGAACTTAGACGGAAGTTGTAATAAACCGGACGCAACGGAGAGGTATCCTGCAGGAGGCCAATGCTCTGGATGAGCTGTAGCGCCATGTAGCAGTAGTAGTAGTACATATATCATACGTAGGTCTTTTAGCATTTTGCAATTATGTACTTATCAGTTTAATTTCGAATTATTAAAAATTCGTTATCAAGAAAAGGTGTGAAATAAAATTTTCAAATATTATAGCCCTTTAACTCTAGGTTGTGTAGATGTGCACATTGGTAGACGATTTGTATGACAACACAAAAAAAAAACGACTTTGCATTCCTTTGCATTCTAGGATTTAAAAACAAAAATTAAAATTTTCCTTGATTTAAATACGGGGCCTTTATATCCTTTATGACCTTATTATAAATTTATTTATTTTATTTTTTTTAAATCTTAAAAATGTAGAAATCAATTAGCTTAGAAATCTAAAATAAAAATTCGTTCATTTCGTGAATAAATGAAAATCTTGAAAAAAAAAATTAAGATTTTGAAAATTTTTCCATTTTCTTCGACATTACCTTATATTTTATTTTATTTTATTTTTTCATAAAGAATACGAATGAATTACTAAGATTTACGAAGGATAAGTTATTTATGCTTTTGATTTTTTGTTTTTGATTTTTTTGTCTACTTTAAAAAGATAAATTTTCTTTTTAGATAAATGAAAATAATGTGGATATAAGAAATCCCTTATGAATAAATAAAAAAAAAATGTTTTTTAAAACCAAAATAAATGTATGAATGTCATGAATTATTTTTCTAAATAGAAAAATAAGGTTTTATCAGAAGAAAAGAAGATGTAAGAAAATTTTTATTTTCTAAATTCTTATTTTTTGTTTGTGTGTGTAATATTCAAAAAAAAAAAAAAAATCAAGAAAATAAGGGAAAGAAAAAAAGCAACTACGTAGTACATGCACATAACAATAAGGTAAAAAGGAATCAAATAATGTTTTTTAGCTCATTTTTCTTTGTCAAAAAAAAAAAAAATTGATATATCAAAGTAACATCTTGAAACATTGAATTTTTGTAACCTCTTGAATATTTAATTTAACCATTTAAATATCAAAAAATAGACAAAAAAATATGTTTGTGTGTATATGCGCATATTTTAATGTTTTAATAATAATAATAAAAAAAAATATATGCACAACAACAAATGTGTGTGTTTTTGTCAGAGAACAAGAAGAAAAAAAAATTGATAGATAAGTTAAAAAGCTTAAGAAAACTTGAAAAGACATTTTCGAAAGTCACTCAACATCACGTTCCAATGATGTATCAGTATAGTTATCATTTTTCTAGTAGTAGTATTTTCCACCAAATTTTAAGGAATTTTCACTACATATAAATATATAAATTGTCTGTATAATAACAGATGGTTGTTATATGCGGTTCTTGCTTCTTTAAGTGAATAAAATTCATCTTAAAAAACTTAAATTCTCAACTAGTGTACATACTTACATTAACGTCGTATGTTTTTTTGTTGTTGTTTTTTTTTTGTTGTTGTTTTTTTTTGTTCTTTTTTTATCATTTTCTTCAAATATAAGAAATTCACGTATACCAGACTAACTACATGTTTTGAAAAAAATTTTATGTGGAAAAAACCTTTCAATGGTTTTTAGCCAAAACATAAGAAAAAAAAAAACAAAAATAAGAAAAACATACAAAAATAAAAACTAAAAAACATTGTATGTATTTTCTACGTTTTTTTTTTCCATATTTAAAGTTTTGTCGAATAGTAAATAAATTTTCTATTTGATGTTTTTTTTGTTTTTCAAGTAAGGAAGGAAAATCACTTTCAAGAAGAGCAATAACAAGCTATAAAGAGTCCTTTTTTTTTATTCAAAAATGTATCCTTAATGTAATAAAATGTATGAGTACAATATTTGTTTTGTATTCTGTTTACCAATATCCTTTGGGAATAAAAATTATGTACAGCATATAATGGTGTACCTGTTTTTAGGTTTAAAAAATAAAATAAAAATAATAATAAACAAACAAACATCATAGGGTGTCTGTTATTGAGTGATATTTATTGAATTTAAGTTTTTTTTTTTTTTTTTTTGTTTTGTATTTTTAATCAGAATACAGAGAATAACAACAACATGTAGAAAATACTATACCAACTTTATTGGTAAACAGATTTTTTTTTTTTTTAAATTTTCATAAAAAGGAAAATTTATTAAGGTTGAACGATTTTAAAAATTGAAAACAAATTAAAAAAATTTATATTTATAATTTATTAATTAATTTGACCTAAATTTTGTTTTTGGGTGAAAATCACAAAAGAATATTTTATCAGATGAATATATGTACGTATATGTATGTACGTAAATCTGATAAATATATTTATTTTGTATTTATTTTTTGTTTTTAATTTATTTATTTATTTTTTTTTAAATAAAAGGTCATTAAAAGTTAATTTTAACTTGAATTCGTTACAATAAATTGTGTCAGATGAATTTTGTTTCACATTTTGTATTTATTTTGCATAGTCAAAAACATCATTCCTGTCCATGTATATACATATACTCTCATACGTTAACAAAAACAAAAAAGTTTTTTTCATGTATATTCATGTGAAATGCAGTCAAATCTACACGATATTCAATTTTTTCGAAAATATTTTTTTTTTTTTTTTAAATACAAAACTATGTGCTGTACATATAATATGTGAATAAAAAGAAAACAAAAAAAAAATTTTTTTTCTTTTTTTTTTGTTTCTGAATTTTCTCCTCTGTTGATAAATAATTAATGATCATCATGTTTTTTCCCTAAAAGGATATTATCGTTGTTGTTTTACTTCTAGTTCTCTTATTTAATTTTTATTTTATTTTTTTTATTTTATTTATTTATAGTTTGGTCCTGTTTTTTGTTCTCTCCCAATTTTCATTTTTCGTTTAGTTTACGTGTTTATACAACGAAAAAAAAAAAAAAATACAAGAAATACTTTTAAACATATATAGTCTCATATTATCAACATATTCACGTAGATTTTAAGGAAAAAAGTTTACCAATTATATTATTTAATAAAGAATCCTTGATATTTTATTTAGTTTCAAAATGAATATGAAAAAAAAAAAAAACAAAAAATTACTGAAATAAATTTACGTGTAAATACACTTATGTACATGCTCATTTGTATGAATGTTAAATCGGTTAACTATTTTGTATATGGAAATGTACATTAGTTAACTAATGTTTTTCACTATATATGTGACCATCTGATATGAAAAATACATATAACGACATATAGGAAAGTGTTTGTTAAAGCAAAAAAAAAAAAAAAAAAACAAAAATGAAATTCTTTAAGCACAAATGAAAAAAAGAAAAGGAAAAATTGTTTTTGACTATTTTTTTTTTTTTTTTTTTACGAAAACACATGCATAGGTTTAGGAAGACATAAACTTTTCTTTTTTTTTTCCCCATTTACATACGTTATTTACATTTAAATTTGCAGTTTTTAAAAAAAAACAAAAAAAATTTTTTTATTTTTTTCTTGTGTTTACCTACTGATTTCTGTTCTCATTTCAAAAGTTTAATTTGTATAAATTTCAAATAAAAATAAAAACTAAAATTAAAAATTTACTCATTTCATTTTTTTATTTTTTTTATTTTTCATTTTTATTTTGCTTGTTTTATTTTTGCATGACAAATATGTAGATGATATGATTTTCTACATGTATGTACGTTACATTTTGTACATATACTGTGCATATTTTGGCGTATGTGTATTACATATGCGGTATATAACATGGTAAAATTATTTATGTGCATGCATATTAAATAAGGTCAATTTTAAAATTTATTCTATTTGTACAAAAAAAAAAAAAAAAAAAACAAAAACAGAGAAGCACAACTCAAGTAGTTCCAAGGATAAAAAAAAAAAATATTGTATTACAAATTTAAAAACAAAAAACCTACAGGACATTTTACATGGCACTGGCAGTATAAGTACTTATGTAGAAAGGGGGGGTACATGTGTAAACAGATTGTGTATACGTATACGAATATATACGATTAAGCGTTGTAATATAAACCTTTCAATGTTGCAAAATTATTGCCATAAAAGTAAGAAGAAGAAGAAAAATAAATAAAAAAAAAAAATTTTTTTTTTTTATGTTTGATGTTAATATGCAAATATTTATGTAAATGTTCCATATTTCTGTATGTATGTACACATTTATTTTATTTACTGTTGTAATATGTAAATTGTAAGAGAAAATTTATTTTAAATATTGTGAATATTTCAATGTATCAAATGACATGCTTTGTAGATATTTAAAAAACAAAACTTTTCGAATTTTGTAATAAAAATCATAAAATATTGTGTACACAATTTATATGTGATAAAGGTATGATTATCTGTTAAAGTATTCTTATATATTTTTCAATTGAAAATGCAGGATAATAACGTACCCCCCGTGTATGTAATGTAAAATTAAAAAGAGATCAATGCAAAATTAACTCAGTAAAAATTTTCTAATAAATTTAATTGAAATAAACACTTTTTTTTTTTTTTTTTTTGCAAGGATATATTAATTATTTATGTATTAAATTTTTTAATCCAACTCCCAATATCCAAATCTCAAGAATATAAATTATAAATTCCTTTTTAAAAATGATGCATTTCCCTCCTATTAGTTATTAAAAACTATAACTAAAATTAAAAATCATAAAATTAGAAAGTTTATTTGGTTTAATATATGTACACAACTGAACGGATAAAGATGAACAGATATGATGAGGGATCGAATTAAATTTTTTATTTTTAATTTTTCAAGTTGAAGAAAATGTGTACAAGGAATTCAATGTATTGCATATGAAGATGGATGTTATGTTGTGATGAATTTTAAATAACTTATTTTCTCAAGAAAATAATAATAATGTACAAATAAAAGTCCTTGTGTGTATGTACGTATGATACCTCTTTAACTTGATGAAGGCGCATTATACAATTTTTATAGTTGAATTTTATTATATTTCTCTTCGATAAGAAGATGCTTTTTCTAATATCCTTTTTCACTGTTTATTCAATACATTCATTATAATTTTCCTACTGATAATATTCTATTTGTTGTTAAATTATACTATGCGTTCCTACTAAACTACTACCATAAAATTTCCTTTGATTTTTTCTTTTTTTGTTTTGTTTTTTGAAAACACGAGGAGTGAGATGAGGTTTTTAGTATCCTCGACAACTTCCTTTGAATTACTAAAATCAAATTTAATTGAGTATTCATTAAAATTAATTTTTTAAATTTTTTTTTTCAATTGATGTGCATATTTACGAAACTTGTATTACATAGTTGAGTATTTTCCAAGAGTTGTAAAGAAAAAGAAAATTTTCTTTGTAAATTATGCAAACACAATATTTATGTGTACACAGTAAACATACATGTAGAAATTGAATTGATATTTTATTGAAAAAAACGTTATTTTGTCTCTTGTATCATTTGAATCGATCGATACATATAAGAACTCAAACAAACAAACAAAAAAAAAAAAATCATTTAAATAAATTGCATTAATTTTAAATGATATAAATGAGAAATACCTCATCCCCGGTATTTCTACATAAAGGCGCATATCCTCTTGGCATGGAGTATAACATACTTTACATAGTCAATGTTGGAAAGATCCTTCAGATTCCTACCCTCTGAAGTAATCCTTCTTCATCTTTCTAAAGCAACCCACTCCTCTAGGATGTGTGTTGATATTTCTTCTTCTTCGAAGCATAATCTACACTCTAGTCTTTAAATGCTACACTATCAAATTTAAATTATAACTTGAAAATTTATTATAAAAAATTTATGTAAAATTTTTCTTATAATTTTATTTAAAAAAAAATAATTTGGAAAAGTTTATCATTTAATTTGAATTTAAAATATCTTAAAAGCATAAATTAATGTTTATAGATGCCTTATTTTATTGTTATTCATTACAAATACAATAAAATATCTTAAATAGAAATTATTTTACCAAAGTATCTAATATGTGATGAACAGAAAAAAAAAAAAAATAAAAGAAAATCATTAAATTCACATCCATTTATTTTTATCATTTTCCATACATGTTACATAATTTTCTTTTGAATTATTTTCTCATCCAAATTTCATTTTATTGAAAATAATATTCCCATATACAGTACACGTAATGATATTACATATAAACGAATACTTGTTAATGTATAATGTGTAATAAAGTGCAATAAAATATTATGGAAATCAAACAATTTTTCTGTTTGAGTTAGAAAAAAAAAATGAGGAAAATTCTCAATTTCAATTCTAACAGAAAAAAAGAAAATCTAATTAAATAACATTGAGATTTATTTTCATTTTATATATTTATTTATTTTTATTTTTTTTTCCATTATATGTACACATTTGTATTTCGTCCTTTGCGCGTTTTTACAATAAATAATAACTATTTTCTTCAAAATCAATTTTGGGTAAATTTAAAGAAAATTCTACAAGGTTTGATCAAAATATCATGCAAAATGATTATTTTTACTACCAAACTAATACGAAATATGTACATCAAAAATATCCTTCGTTTAAGTTATATTTATCTGTTAATGGATTTTCCTCTTTTATTCAAAATGGATTTTTCCGATAATTTTTTATTTCGTTGAAATTTTCTAAAATTTCTCTTTAAATACAATCAAAATGAATTGTTTTCAATAGAATTTGATTATTTTGAAGATTGAAATGATGACAGTACTTTTTGATCAAACTTCGTTATGTTGTGTGTAATAATGTATTCGAATATTCGTATATACTATATATTAAATCTGAAAAAATTTCAATGAATTCCATATGTCAAATCGTTTACCTATAGATAAATTGAAACACATCAATGTCGTCCATTTAAAAGGATATGTACATATATCTCTCCCTAACCATCCTCTTTCATACATACAAAAATGTGTACAAAGTATATTTCACGTACATAAAATGAAAATAAAATGTTTGCTGTATTTACACGCATTTCCTGTGTAAATTTTGCACCATCGTTTGATTTTCAGAATTATATGTAATATCTTATTTTTCATTTATGTGTATTTTTATTTTCAATTTTATTTTATTTTTTTTTTTATTTTTTTTTTTTGATATTTACGTAAAATGTTTATCGCGTCTATATGTATCGTATTTATATTGTATTGTAAATAACACATATGTACAATTGATTACATACATACAATGTAGATACATATCCATACATGTATGTGTTACGTCACGAACGTGTATAAATTCTCAAATAAGCTTAAAAATCATTTTTCAAAATTATATTATTGTTGATATAAAGTGTAAGGTAGCAGCATGTACATATGTACATAGCAGTTATACCAGTACATTTGTATATCATGACAATTTTCAATTTAACCGAAAATATTGTTGTATATTCAATATAATAAACACACGGTGTACATATTATGTCCTATACTTTGTATTTTAAATATTTTCACTACAACATAGGCCTTATGGAAACTACGAAAAGTAGTACCACTGTATATTGGTGTATATTGATGTTTAAAAAACTTATCCCATACTGTATGAGAACTTTAAGAATTGTGGTAACTCTGCTTGTAAAATGCTCTTATGAGAAATTATGAGAGATGAAAAGAAAACTGTAGTGAAAATATTTTAAGCATAAAGTATATATGAATATATCAAAATTTTGATATTTCTTTCAAAAAGTTAAGTTTTCATAAAGGATAATTAAGTTGTTCAATTGAAGAGTATTTATCAAAAAAAAAATTTATTTTTTTTTTTTTTTGTTGAGATATTTGACGTATTTTGTTATTTCAATTTTCGATCTTTATTATAAAATTGTTTCAAAATTGACTTGAAAAAAAAAAAAAAAAATGTCAACGACAGTGACAATATAAAGGGAAAAAATTGAAAAAATTGGATATTTGATGTGTAAATTATTAATCGAATTCAAGAGAATTTGAATGTTGTTAGGTTGTCGTTAGCGTATTTGACACATTGGACCTACATATTACCATTGATATGTAACTGACGTTATTATTGAATCTTAGGCTATTATTTTTTTTTCTCATTATTTTAGGAAAGAAAATCCACTGTGTCTAGGTATGGAAACACCCTTTCAATGGACGTATTAACTGAAAATGGAAATTTTTATTTTTTTTTATTTATATAAATAAATGGAATATACTATTTTAGCAATCACATTTTTATTTATTGGAAAAAATAAAATAAAATAAATGAAAATTGTTTCTTGTCAAAATGAAAATTACTCTACAGAAAAAAAAATTTTTTTTTTATTTAAACAGAAATCAATTTGTATATGATATTACGTGAGTTACATGCATGTTTTCTGAACATATTACCTGTTTGTACATTCCATGCAAACGTGTATAATAGGTACTGTATGGATTAAGTTAATTCGAAAATATGTACGCGTACGTATATCATATTTATGTAATTTCTGATCTACCTATGGTTCTGTATATGTATGTACTGGAAAAATATTAAATGAACAATTTATTAGAATGCCAATAAAAATATGTATATAAAAATAGAAAAAATAATCATGAAATTTTATACTCTGTTTTATAGGTTAAATATATACTTTAAAAGGATACGAAATAAACAGGATTAATTAAATACAGAATTGATATTATTGACTTGAATTTTAGAATATTTAAATTTTTTTGACCCAATTAAGTCCCTACTTCACACACAAACTGAATGGTTCGCAATCCACGTTTGAACTGTAGGAGTGTACGTATGATAGAATCATTTCGAAAAATCATCATAAATTATTATTAGGCTCAGGCTCACATTGAGCTGTACTACGCGCGGAAGGAAGAAGAAGTCAAAGTAATTAAAATATAAAAATTCATAAAATTTACAAGGATAATTCAGAGATCATAATTGAATGTGATATGAGTCGTTTGTTTGTTTTTTTTTTTGCTTTTCGATTTTAATATTCAATTTTCGTAGTTTTGGATCTAGAAAATGTTTTTCATTTTTCACTCAGCTTAGAGTGTTAAGAAAGTTTGGAATATTTGTTTAGCTTTTTATATGATAAATTGAAAAGGATAAAAATATAAAGTGATAAAAATGTTTAAACGAAAATTACACAAAAAAACAAAATTATATAAAAAATAAAATTCATTTTCGACATAAAATGAAAATGAAAAGAAAAATATTTTATTTATCATTTATTACAACAAATAAATATGGTTGTATCTTATATTTTAAAAATATATATTTTTTTTTAAAAAATAAAAAAATTACATATCAATTTAACAAAAAAAAAAAAAAAAAAAAACACAAGGATACATAAAAGTAGTACATGATTTATGGATGAAAATAAAACAAAATCAATATGTTTTTGATATTATATATTTTTTTATTTACATGTGTGTATTATATATGCGAGTATACATGAAGTTAAAATAAAGTAAATTTGTTTATTCCTTCTTCCTGTTTGTACATTCAATGTTATATTGGGGTTTTTTTCTCAAAAATTTTAAAACAGCAAAAATAATAAAAATTGAATTAAATTGAAAATGATATTGAATTTCGAATATGTTATGTAATATTACGGATAACACATGATATATATGCTGATAAAATTTAAAAAAAATTTTTTTTTATTTATTTACAAATAAATATGTACAGAGACAGAAACTGATAAGACAACCTTTTACTATCGATTAGTTTGTATGGCATAAAGTTGAATTATTATTGATACACGTGCACAATATAAAATTCCTTAGGAAATAATTATTGAAAACATGATGACACGAATTTTTCCCTTTTCTATATTCAAAAAAAAAAAAAAAAAAAAAAAATTGAAAAAATAAAAACAATAATTTTTTGCCTATTTTAATTTTTGTTTTTTTTTCTATTTATTTTAATTTTTTCCAGTATGGTGAATTATCTTTAACAACAAATCCATCATTTGCTCTTTATAATTCACCAACAAGAGTACCAGCTACACAACGACCTGTTTATACTGCACCACCACCTCTTTTATCAGCAAGATCACCGACAAATATTTACACAAGAATACCATCAACAAGAAATTATTTGCCAGCATATGAAACAAGGACATCACCAACATCACCATATGGTACAACAGCATGTACAATTCCGTTACTTAGTGGTAAACAACAGCAGCAACAACAGCAACAGCATTTATCCTTACAGCAGCATCATCCAACAAATATAACATCATCATCAGGAATAACACATCAACAGCAACAACAACAGCATCAGCATCAGCAGCAACAACAGCAATCACAAGGTTTAAGCAATGTTAATGTTGGTGGTGGTATGGTTGGTGGTATGATTGGTAGTATACAGCAACCATCATCGTTATTAATTACAAGCGGTGGTGGTGTACTTGGTAATTATGATGATAAATCCTGAGGGTTAGCTGATGATGACATTAAATGTCAATTTGTCTGTATTGGGGGTAGTAGCAGTTGTAGCAGTTCAGCTGAAAGGACAACAATTGTTTAGTATTTGACTATGTATAGGAATTATTTATTAATGTAAGTGTGAAAATAATTATTAAAATTAATTAATATTTAAAAAAAGAGAAAAAATAAAGAAATAAGTATAAAAACAAAAATAATAAAAAAAATAAAAGGAAAATAGTAACAAAATGATAATTTAAAGTAAAATATGAGACAACATAAATAAAAAAAACGAAAACAATATTACATAAAAAATCAATATACAAGTATACTATAATAATAAATATGTATAATTTCGAATATTATGCATACGACAGATTAATATACTATGTACACACAACATTATCGTGTATGTAACATAAACATATACAATTTTGATAATGTTAAAAAGTAAATAAAGACTTCTTTTCGAGCTACACATTTTTAAAAATAATATTTAAGCATACATACATATATTAGATACATATACGAGTAATATGTATAGGAAAATATATTTGAAAAAAAAAGTGAAAATATGAAAACAACAAAAAAATACAAAATACAAAATTAAAGGCATCGGCATACTATACTTAATTATGAAGTAAAACGACATTATGAAGTAAAATTTCTTCATTATGAATTAAATTATATCAAAATCGAATTTCAATTTATTTTTAAATCGAATTTGAGATTAAATTTAAAATTAATTTAACTTTATTAATGGTCAAATTTAAAATTAAGTAAAATCGTAAATTAAGTAAAAAAATATAATCTGTTTATACTTCACATTTTTCTCTATTTCATAATGTCGTTTTACTTCATAATGAAATATTGTATGTCAAAGGGCTAAATCGCATGTACGTACATACATGTGTACAAAGTATACGCATGCATTTTTTTTTTTTTTTTTTGTCATTTTTTCTAGAGTATATGATAACAATTTATAAATGTTATTATATATTAAATACGAATCCTGATTAGATGGTATTTGTATACAAATACCACATTATATGCATATATTTATATATATAATAAAAAAAAAAAAAATTGAATATAATTATACAATTTAATGTAATGATTTATGTAATGTATGTATAATAAAAATGTAAAGTATGTATAGAAAGTACACACTATGAAAATTCATGAAAATTCTTATTTCAGTTTTATATACATTTTTTTTTTTTATTTTTATTTTATTTATTTTTTTTTTAATTTTCTTTTTCTCTTAGCGTAGTAAAAGAAGATAAGTATGTATATGGTATTAAAAATAAATAAATAAAATATTAAATAATAATAAAAATATAAATAAAATTTTTAGTTAGGGAAAAATAAAATGTTTACAAAATAAAAAAATAAAAAAAAATAATTAAAAAAAAAAAATTAAAAAAAGAAAATTGAAAAAAATTAATTAAAAAAGAATTTATCAATACACGAATTTCGTGTATAATTAAATGACATTAATAACAAATGTTAATTTTACGATAATAAGAAAATTACATAAATGATAGTGTTAGTGAATGAAAGAAAGAAAACGTAAATAACTATAAATCACATTTTTCGTGAACATATAAAAAAAAATTTACATAAAATTTTCTACTGTACATTTATCCTTGCAAAATTAAAGATACATACATATATTTTGTTTCTTCAAATATAAAACGGTCTATTGAATAACTACTTGGGCCCATTGTCTGTATCAATGACAGCAACAGTGTGAGCCATGTATCTTCAAAAACGCATTACTGCCTGTTTAATACGATATTCAGCTTAAGATCATAATACGTTGAGTATCGCATCAAATAGGCAATGATGCGTTTTTGAAGATAGCCGTAATCATAAATTTCATTGTTGCCGTCATTAACAAAAAATAGGTTTAATGATTTTGATACATTGAACCTGCTATACATTGGACACTTGACCTACAGGAGTAAATTTAGATTCGTCAGCGGTATTCGTTAGTAAATATCTTAAAGAAATACTGATTTCTCGAAATTCTTATTTGATTCACTAATTTTATAAAAAAAATTTTTTATAATTCAAAAAAGACCATTTATGAAAAATTCAATGTAATTATTATTTCTTAATTTTCTTATTAAAAAAATAAAAAATAAAATAAAAAGGAAAATTTTCATTTTAAAGAAATGTATAAATTCAGTCAACATGTAGAAAGGAACGATGTATTTTTATTTCCACTGTTACCATTCATTAAAATGTACAGAAGAAAATTTTTCGCCTATATGTAATAACAAATTATAACGAATTTAATGTTTAAATAAATTAAAAAAAAAATAAAATAAAATAAAATAAAATAAACAATTTAAAAATTCAGATGAATTCTTTCAATAAAAATGTAATAATTAGTCGTATCTACTTATATTGAACATATAGTTAGAAATGTATTTAAAAAGGACAACAAAAATACTAGAAAAAAAAAATAATAAAAATATATTAAAAAAAATCAAATGTGAAAATTTCGAAATTAATTTTATTTTCTTTTTTTATTTATTTTCTGAATTTTCGAAAAAAAAAAAAAATTTTTTTTTCTAATTAAAAAGAAAAGAAAAATGTAAATTTATCTAATTAAACACTGGCTATCTTCAAAAATGCATTTGAATGCTGCCTATTTAATGCAATACTCAGAGCGTATTATGATCTTAAGCTGAATATCGTATTAAATAGGCAATGATGCGTTTTTGAAGATAGCCACTATTAAAAATGAAAAATAAAAAAATAAAAATTGAAAAAAAAGAAAAATGGAAATACAAAAAAAGAAAACTAAAATTAATTTTTCAATTAAATGTGTAAGTATGTAAATGTATTGTAAAATTCTTTTTTTTTTTTTTTAAATATAAATTTTTTTTTTTTTATATATTTTTATATTTATATGAGTGAATGTAATATAAAATATTTAATTATGTGTTTTTTCGATTTATTTTTTGATTTTAAATTTACACATTAAAAATTCAAGATTTTTAAAAAAAAAAAAGAAAAAAGAAAAGGGAGATAAGAAAAATTGAAATACATCATTTATGTATATCGAAAAAAAGAAAACAATGAAAGAAAAATATTTAAAAATAGAATTATTTATTTTACTGTACAAATGAAATTTGCCTAATTATAAGTGACAAATAAAAGAAAACAACAAAAAAAATAACAAAAAAAAAAGAAAAATTCGTAATTACTCGTATAGTACATTTCAATATCACTTAATTGACATTTCTTCGAAAAATTGATTATGTACTTTGTCAATTTTCAATTAATTTTTCCTTAGAATTTTCTATTTAAATATTTACACGTGTATAAAAGGTAGGGAGGTGACAAAATATATCTGAAATTTACACAAGTTTCATTTGTTATCTTTTAATATTTTCTTAACATTTGAATGTATTGAAATATTAAATTATTTTTTAAATTTTTAATATTAATTTTCTAATTTTCCAAGAATTTCAAAATTGACGCAAAATCGAAAAGTGATTGAAAAATTACAAAAAAAAAAAAATAATTCTTTTGTTCATCCTTTATTTCTCGCTCTAATCTCTCATATTCAAATCATTTGTTGCTATACAGATTACCAAAAATTCATCTTTATTTTGGAATAAAAGCAAAAAAAAAAAATCAAGGAAAAACAATACAATTTTTTTTTTTTGTTTTATTAATATTAATTTACAGAAAATAAAAATTTGCAATTTAAATTCATTTCAAGTAAAGCACTTTTATACAATAAATTGCCATCTAAAATTTTTTTTTTTTTATTTTCTCTGTTTTTTCTTAAATTTTAAATTTTCCGAGTTTATTTCATATAATAAATGGCCTTTATTTTATTATCAATTCAAAAAAAAAAAAAAAATAATAATAAAATGTAGAAAAAATGTAATTTTCATCTAATTTTTTATCATTTTATTAAGAAGAAAATAAAATTTTCTGTTTTTAACATTCTATATGTTTACACACTCACATTTCATGTTGATGTTGTATCAAAAAAAAAAAAAAAAATTTTTTTTTTCCCTTCTGATGAATAAAAACGTTTTTATCTTGAAGGTGTTTTTTAAATTTACAATCTATTTTCCCTCATGATAATGATTTTTGTTTTTTTTTTTTTTTTTTGTTAAATATATTTTTCTTTGCATTAAGGCATCTTTGTTTCTATATTTTAAATGCGACAATTTATAAAATGATTTGAACAAACAGCCTTGACCTCATAAACACAAAAATGAAATGAAATTTATTTATGTGTTTTTTTTTTTGTTTTTTGCTTTTACTCTTACATTCTCAAGGACATTGAGTAATATATCGAATAATATAGCTCGTAACGAGAATAAGAAAATGTAAATGGAAATGTGTTACGATAAAAAGTGAGTTTTCCTAATTTTTTTTTTGTTTTTTTTTTTTTTGTTTTTTTAAGTACGGTACTACAAATGCAAAAAAACGAATGAAAAATAAATACAGACACACAATTATACGTCCGTAAAGACAAGTTTATGGATTTTCCTTCATTTTTTTTTTTTTTTGATGCTATGAAATATAAAACATGTTATTTTTGTGTGTCTATTATGAATATGTAAACATTTGTTTTTTTTCTTTTTCCTTAAAAAAAGAAAATTTTTTATTTAGTTTTTTTTTTTTTAGAAAAGAAAATGATTTACATTTTATACTGAATTCTTTAATGTGCCATAGAATTAAAATAAATCAATATATCAGATATACTTTATTTTGAAAAATGAAAGAAAATTAAATAAATAAGGTAAAAAAGAGAAAATTATTATTCATAAATTTATTTAACTTTTAATTTTATAATAACATGTAATTTACATAAGTGGTGAATATAACCCTCAATAACGGTATAATTTTATAAGTTATGGAAATATTGATATGAATTACTTATGGGTAATGTACAAATACAACGTAATAAAATGATTGCACATTGTTAAGATGATTTCTGATTGAAATCAGTTATTGTTGAAGTACTCCGTACGTAATTAATTGAATTAATTTATTCAAAATGAAACCATTTTTTGTATGCTCATCATACCTTTCTTTTTGGTGCAACAACTCGGTATGAGCCAGGGCCTAATCATCATCATTACAATGATTTTTCGAGACGAACGTATGCTCATACATTTTGGAGTATTCAAATTAATTTTTTTTTTTTTTGTTCTTTTTAATTCTTACATTTAGGGAAAGATGTAATTTAACTCAAGAAATCACCAATATAATCAACAGACAGACTAAATCCAAACTTCAGACCTTTTTTTGGTATTAATAAAAAAAAAAAAAAATTATTATTTTGCATTTAAGATTAAGTTTTCTTCTTCGAAGGCATCAAAGAACATCGGTTAATGTTCATTACAAGGATAATTCGTCCTTAAGAAATTAAGACCGATTCCAGAAGATTAAATTTAAACTTTTTATTAAATGAAAATGAGATTTGCCATTTACGAAGCCATTATTATTTATTTTGAACATAAATTTTAAATAGGGCCCCATACACCACAGAGCCCCTCTAAGTTGGTACTATTTTTTTTTTTTTTTTTTTTTTTTAATTAATTTCTAATGAATTTATACTCTACAAAGAGAAAATAATGAAAATTTTTAATTTATTTTTAAAAATTGTTCATAATTTACACAATTAATTAAACGAAAAAAAAAAAAAAATTAAAAATTAAAAATTCAATTTAAATTTAAAAAACTATTAGAAAACTAAGAAAATAGAAGAAAAAATTGAACAAAAAAAAAAAAACAAAAATACTTCAATGAATTGCCTTTAATTCTTCTTCCCTTTTTTTGTGTTTGATTAATCTATATTTTTTTTAATTAAATTGTAAAAAAATTTAAAAATATAAAAAAAAAAAATTGTATGAAAAAGGATATTAAAAATGATAAAAAAATTGAGAAAATAATTTCATATTTTTTGTTTTTGTAAAGTCTGTGTAAATGTAATGAAAAACAAAAAAAAAGATATTTAAAAAGAAAAAAAAATTCAAATATTGAAGAAACAAAGAACAAATTGAAAATTATCTTTATTATTATTGTAATAATTATGTAAAATATATATTTAGTATATATATCATATATGTATGTAATATGTTATTATGGTATTATTTTTTGTATGAAATAAAATAAAAATAAAAAAAAATAAAAAAACAAAAGAAAAATTAAACTGAAGATAAATAAAAAAAAATCATTTAAAAAAAATATATAAATAAATAAATAAATAAATAAATGAATAATATTCAATTACGTTGGTCTTATTTTCTATTTTTTAAATTATAATTCAAATATCAATAAATTACTGAAAAATTTTATTTTTCAATAGATGATTAAATTAATTTTGTTTCTTAATTGATCGTTCATGGACCATTAATGGTCCTGTAAAAAAAATTTTACTAGACCAAACAACAGATGGTGGGGGATTCAATTAGGGAAGATTAATAGAAGACTCGATATTAAGAACAGGCAGGTTGTAACGAGAGATCGAGAGTGAGATGGAGGTGCATTTTTTTTGCCAAGACGCAAAGGACCTTGTTAGGTTTGAATGGCCGTAGAAGAAGAAAAATTTCAGTGGTCTGTGAATTTTCAAAAAAACAAAGAAAATCTATGAATGTAAATTCAGATTTGTGTATGGCAGTTACTAACATGATTCCAAGAATTGACAAACTAATAAACGAACAACATAAACAACAGTCGAATTAGGTGGGAAATGTAATAATCCCTTAAAAATGAAAAAAAAATATTTAAAAATTTCGGTTTTTCATATTTTTATTGATTTTTCATTTAAATTGTCTTCTCTTTTTTTTTTTTTTTGCAAGCTATTTACTGCAAATTATATGTATGGTCATTTTATAGTATTCTCTGTACTGTATTACTGGATAAAATCAGCACTTTATTGAATTTGGTTATGCAGTTTGCTAAATGATCCCCACTACAAGCTTAAAATTGTTATTGATCCACAGGATCAATATTGTGTCGAGAAACTCTGGAATGTAAAATTGATTTTAAATGAAAATTGAAAATGGGTAAAATTTCTATACATTTTGCACAAGACATAAAAAATATCGATGCAATTCAATTATTCAACTTGATCGTCACTTGAAAAAACTCAAAAGGTTAAAAAAAAAACACGATTAATTGCAGTGACATTATAAATGTTTAACGCTTCAATTCATTTAAATTATGATATTAAGTAGATTTTATATGTAGGTTCAAAAAGCAAAAAAAAAAAAAAAAATGCTTAAATTGTAAAAAGAAAAAAAACTTTATATCTTACCTAACATAAAAAAATTAAAATTTTCATAATTTTTTCTTTTAACGTAAAAAATTTTATTGCATATGAAATGCTTTTGTTTTTTTTTTTTTTTGAATTTTTTTCGTTTTTCATTTTTAGTCAATTTCAACTAAAATTTGTTAAAACTTTATTGCTTTATGTTTCTGAATTTGTTTTTCTTTTTATGGTAAAATTTATTTATTTATTTTTTTTTTTTTTAACTTCTCTTAAATCATTTTTTACACTTTAATTATACATTCAAATTTATTCAAATAAATTTTCTTGTCCCTCTTCTATTTATTCTTATTTGATTTTATTTTAATTTTTTTTTTTTAAATTAATTTTTTTTTTCATTCATATTGTGAGAAATTTTCTTAAAATTTTCGATGAATTTAAATTCAAAAGAGTTGAATTCGTTTTTTGTTTTTTTCTTTTTTTTTTTGCTTTATATATTTATTTTTGTTGATTTTTATTTTATTTCTTAAATTAGTTTTAATGAGGTCAAATATTTATAATAAAACAAGATTTTATTATTCATCTTTAGAGAGAGAGAGAGTAAAAACTTTTTATATGAAAATTTCATAAAATTAAATGCAATAAAAAAAAATTTTGTTTTTATTATTTTTTTTTAATAATTCATATTTTGTGTACTCGATGATGGAAGAAGGTATGCGTTTTGAATTTAAAAAAAATTTTTTTTTATAATTTTTGCATAATTTATTTTTTATTTTTTTTTTTAAGATTCTGTTTAATTTTGTTATTTTTGTAAGAAAAGTTTATTAAAATTAATTTATTTATTTTTTTATTTTTAAATTGATTATTTTGTTTAAATTCATATCCAATTAGAACAATTTTTTTAATTTAAATTAAATGATATGAAAAATAAAACGAAATTTAATTTCTTTGTTTGCATCAAGGATTTAATAGGACACATTTAGTAAATTAATTTTGAATTTTTTAAATTTTTTGTATGAAATTAAAAATTTTAAATTTCTGGTATATTTTGTTTAAAGAGTTAAATTGCTAACCTGATCTTGGACAGATGAACAAATTCAATTCTTCCTACACTGTTCCCTGTTCGATTGAAATAGAGATGGAAAACCTATAATAACCAACAATTAATTAGTCATGATCAAAATATCAAAATAAATATCTAAATTTCTGATTGTACTCATACTACTTAGTCTAAGCTCTATACTCTACTCTGAAATGTTAAAGCTATCGTACATAAGATTTATCAACTTTATGGGTACTTTCATGAATGCATTGTCAACGTTTGATGTTAACGACCCGAATGCGTTGGAATTTGTAATCTGAGTTGTTAAATGTGCATCGGAATCAGAAACTGGCAGCAACAAGCACTGGATCGAGAGAAGTGGAGGCAGATCGTTATGGTGACCAAGAGCCACAGCGGATTGTAGGTAGGAGAAGAAGAGGTTGCCAACTGTGCATGATTGCTTGAATTAATGAACCTTATACATTTTCACGATTGCACTGGAATAAAATTTATTAACTTGATTTTTTTTGTTTTTTTTTTTTTGCCGTCAGCATCAACGATGAATTTATGAAAGTACCCTATAAAATTCGTTATAATTCAATTTATATCGCATACATTAAAATTTCAAACACTTATACGAGATTTTGAAGTATGCAAGGTTGACACCTTTCTTTTTGTTGCTTTATAAGTTAAAAAAAAAATTTTCTATATGAAATTGTATCATTTATTTAAAATTCTCTTGATTTTATGATATCATATTTTATGCTCTAATTTCCATTATAAAATTTTCTAATTTTATATTCAGTTCTAAAAAATTTACAAAATTTTCATTTAAATGCACATTTTTTAAATATATATTTACGTATGGTATACATAAAAATATTTTTAACCATAAAATTCGACCTTGACTGATTTTCACTTAATCTCTTTATATGCTATTAAAAAAAAAACAAAAAAAAAATTTTTTTACTCGACATTGAAAATTAAAAAGGAAAGAAAAATCAATTTATCAATTTCCCCATAAATTTTATTTCCTTATTTTATATAACTCTTATGATAAACGATAGAGCTCTTATCGAGAAATTTTGCATTATTTTTCATTTCTAAACATTTTTTTTTTTTTTTTTGTTTTTTTGAATTCAATGAACATTTTTAAACCTTTTAAAATACATGAAACACTGATAAGACCAACATTATACATAGTTTAAAACAATTTCAGTGTTTTTTGTTGTTGTTTATTCTTTATACATTTTTTTTTTTTTTATAATTTGGTTTACAAAAAAAAAAAAAAAATTTACACCCTCAATCACTCTATTTCCCATATTCATAAATTTTCATTAAACATTTCACTTTACACACATTGCATATTTGGTCGTCGTCATTTATATGGTTTATGGTACGTAATATGAGATTTTGTATGCCTTTCATACTTATAATCAATAATAATAACAATTTCCATCATCATAATGGCCAACCCTCGGATACATAACATTTTTCATAAAGTTAATGTGTATTTTACTGCGTTTGGTATTTTTTTGTTTTTTTTTTTGTTTTTGTCCAATGCGTAACATCTCATCATTATCACATTACATTTGGACCAAATCATAATCATTGACACCCGACCATAAAAGTTACGTATGTATATGAAGGATCTTAAAGTACTTTTTATAGTAGGATTTTTCATTACATTAACTTTTCTTTTTTTTCTTTTTTTTTCTTTTTTTTTATCATCATCCCCTATCGGCCCAAGTTGCTCTACGATATACACATTTTCATATTGTGCCACATACACACAGCCATACATAAAATTTCAGTTTTTCATCCTAAATAAATTTTCATGCACATATTTAGTAATAAAAAAGAAAAAAAAAAAAAAAACTACAGCGTGTATAGTCGGTTTATTACACATGGGAATCATAAATTAAAGGTGTACATACATATATTCCTATGTATGTGTATTTAAGTAAAAAATTTGTAGGTAAACATATTACAAAATTTTTATATTTTATGATTACAATTTTTTTTTTTTTTTTGTATTCTATTTCCTTTCATTTTAATAACATTTATTTAGTCCTTGAATTTTTTATTCCAAAAAAATAAAAAAGAAATAGAGAATTTTCTTATTTCAATTTTCTTAACAACAAAAAAAAAAAAACATCTTTTCTTTATTCTGTAATTACATTTTGTACCCCATGCGTTCTATACGGAAGTAAATTAAAAATTTTTTTTCAAATATTTAAAATATTGATGGTCATGGAAAAAAAAAATCCTTAGCAGGATATTTTGATGTGATAAATTTGTATTTGACAAATTTATTATGAATTTTTTATTTTTATTTATTTTTTTTTAAATTTTGGACAAATTTTATTGAATTTAATGCGATAGACAATAAAAACTGAAGAGTTTTTGTAATGTACAGTAACTTAATTAAGGACTCATCATGTATTCATATCAAATCAAAAATGTGAATTTAAAATAATTTTAAAATTTAAATCACATCCGAACGAACCCCCATATAGAGTCCATTTGAAAATTGAAATGTAAATTAATCTAAAGATGAAGAAGAAAAAACAGCAACACACATCCTGAAGGAATGTGTGGCACTAGAAAGATGAAGATGGAAGACCACTGAGGGCAGAAATCTTGAAAATCTTTCAAATTTAGATTACATAAAGTACGTTATTCTCCTTGTTAAAAGGATAAATGCCTTTATGTAAACAAACAAAGGGTGAGGGATATAATAAGCTTTCTTAGGCTACAGTGTCGAGGCAATCCAACTTCATCTCACCCTTGTGAATTAAACTAACCTAAACTAATCTAAGATGAATTCACTTCTTTTTCTTTTTTTTAGCCTACAATCCTTGGTGGACCTTTGCCTCCTCCACAATTCTACTTCATTCCTCCCTGTTTTTTGCATTACTCTGTACCAATTCTTGATTTTCATCTGAAAGGATTCACTTAGTATGGATGAAAAAGGAAAAATTTAAAAATCTTATGAACTTTTTAAATTCATATAAAATACAGGTTGATATCCTAATAAAGTAAATATACGCTCATACATGACCATTTATTTTTTGTGATTTATTCTTAAATATGAAAAATAATAACAGTAAATAGAAAATAAATTTTTTTTTTTTTTTGTTTTTGTTTATTCCCACGTACAACAGTTTGTAATATTATGTACGAGTATATGAAAAATCAAACCATTAACTTACTAACTAAAATGAAAATTGAAAAATTATTTACGTTATGTAGCAGGTACTTCCATGGTTATTATATTGTGATAACACAAAACTCCCATAAAAGTCTATGTACACGTAAAAATAATGAAATTTCCGTATATGTGAAGTGCATATTCTAAAAACATTAATATTTCAAATTAAAAAAAAAAATTATTTTTTTGTTTTTATTTTTTTATGTATACAATATGGTACGTGTACGCCACGTTAAGTACATACAACACATTGTATTGCAGAGGTTTAAAGGTATTTCAAAGTTTAAAAATCATAGATTTTGTTGTTGTTTGTTTTTTTTTATCCTTTTGTATTACAGCGTTATCCTTTATTTTTTGGCATTCTGAATGTTTTCAATGTTAACACGTTGGTAATGTATTTTCATATTTTCTCATATCCCTCATTTTTAAATGCGACCAACATTATATATAGTATGTACATATAAGGTCTGCCTGTACATACATAAAATGTACTTGCGATCATATACATATATTACAAATATCTGGTATATCTGGTTGCGTGTAGATATTCACCTTTTATTTTTTCCAACTCATAAAACCTCAGCACGTATGTATCGTTTACTGTATACATACGTGCATAAATAATAATACAAAAATGAAAATAATAATAACAATAATAATAATAATAATAATTCTAAGCAAACGATACGATATCAGGATACTTTAACATGCTTTAACATTTTAAATGAGAGTTGATTGCTGTTAGCTTTCTTTTTTTTTTTTTTTCACCCCAATATTTTGATGTTTTATAAACATGGGCATTACATATTTTGTATATTACAGAGAATATAGGGAAAACAATATTATATCCATGGCCATTATTCATGTTGAATACTCTTACACATATACACACACCCACACCACACATGCATACATTTAGTGTGTTACGTATATGTTTGAAAACATCACCCGGATCAACGTTCGACACAATACATATAACTACTTATAAAATATATAATATGTATAATCCATACATACAATACGAGTACATATATCCAATGATTCTCATTCATTCATTCATTCATTCATTCATTGAAAAATTGCTATAATGTAATGGATCATATTTACCACTTGAATGAGTTTTGTTATGCTAATGGTAAAGTAATTCAAGCCTCAAGGGGGGGGATTAATATGACCTGTTTTAATATTTCAATAGCTTTTTAACATATTATAAATTTGAAGAAAAATACGGATATTACATACTATATGCATTATAATTTATACGGTATTTGAAACGAAGGATTCAAAACATAATCATTAAAATAAGGACATGTATGTTATATGTATGTACGAATATATATACATGAATGCATTTATACTTTCATACTTATATACGCGTAGATATCTTATGTACATGTTTGTGTGTAATAAACATGCAAACGTACACACATAATAATATACGCTATATAAGAGAATTTTGTAAGGATTTTCCAGTATTTTTTTTTAGATGTGTAGAATGTAACACATACAAACCCTCTCATAGTGTTATCAATTTAAAACACTTTTAAAGTGAGAAATAATTGTCATCAATAAATTTTTAAATATTTATGCATGAATATGTAATTAAACACACACACACACACACACACACATTTATTTATATATGTCACAAGTATACTTAGTCGTAATTATAATTAAAAAGAAAATCACAATTTTATCTTCTCTTGTCATATCTTCAAACGTATCTTTTGTATTTGGATTTATGTACTTTCAAACTTTTCGTAAATTAAATTTATAAAAAAAAAAAAAAAATTTTTCTATGTGTAACAAAAAAAAAAAAAAATTACATCCTTCAATGTATGAATAATATGTTGATTATATATTAATACAAATTTCAATTAAATTTTCATTTTAATTAATACGATATGAAAAGCTTGAAAAAAAAATTCTTTATTTTATTTTTTTTTTTTGAATTTTAATCATAATTACATTTTATAATTTTCTTGGAAAAAAGGAAAAACAAAAAAAAATTTTTTTTTTTTCAATTGTTTTCATGAAAATATGAAAATATTTAGAATCGATTTTAATACAACAACAATTATAACAAAAGGAAAAATTTAATACAAAGAAAAACAAAATAAAATATATTTTAATTCATTTAGAAAATTTATGTGTTTAGGTTCGTGTTAACGGACAAATGAAATTGTTTAAAGAACAAAAAAAAAAAAAAAAAAAAATTTGTTCATAAAAAGGATTTTGAATATAACAAAAATTTTAATTATATGAAAAGGTTTTATACTGTATTATATGAGAGAAAACAAAAATTTTTTTATTTACACGAACGGGATCGTAAACAAAAATTTCATGTACACAGACAAAAATATGCATATTACAACACAATGTACGATTATATGGGCATTTTCATAAATGCGTCATTGACGCTGACGGCAAAAAGAAAATCAATTTCATAAATATTTTTCCAGTGCAATTATGGAAATGTATCAGGTACATTAATTCAAGTAATCTGCAAAGTTTACCAGAAATTACTCAATCGTTTTCAAACAACTGCAGTGCTTGCATACACAATTCACAACTCAGATTAAAACTTCAACACATTCTAGTCGTTTACACACGTCGACGAAGCATTCATGAAAGTACCCTTGTGTTGTACTAGTTTACACAGAGCGTATGTGTGTGTGTGTGTGTGTATTTCGTGTAAATACAGACCCATACACAGATTAAACAATAACTTATGCTTGTTTAAATCAAAAAACTTATTTCAAATTGCATTTAAGCTCTTTTATAACAGGAATTAATATAAAATGTATAAAATTTGATTAACTTACGTTATATACATAATTAACATTAGAAATTTTCCAAAAGAAACAAAAGAAAAATTTCAAAAAAAAAAAAAAAAAAAAAAAAACAAATCATAAACAAATGAGAAAAATTCAAATCTAAAATGAAAATAATTATTTTCAATTTTCTATTGAATTTATGATGTACATATATGAACAGATCCCTAGTTCACTTTGGAATATCTATACATGAATTTCCAATAAAAAAAAAAAATATTATTTTTCTTTTTCAATACCATCATAGTACAATTATGACTTTATCGTTTTAAATAAAATATAGAAAATAAATTCAATTCCATTTATGAAAAATTTAAAACAGAAAAAAAAATACAATTTGAAAAAAACAAACGTTTCATACGTGTTAGTATTCATTTAAAGATTTTTGTGTTTTTTTTTTTTTTTTTTTAAATGGCATGAAAAATTTTCTCGATTTTTATATTATTATTCTGTTGTCTAATCAATATATTACATTAAATTTTGTACATTTTGTTGCTTTTGTAGTTTTCTTGCTATGTTGATTTATTTTCCAATGTATACGAATTTATACCTCGCATATAAAAGTATTTAAGTCACGTATTAATAAACAGAAAATCTATATGAATATGGACATAAATTCCAAAATGAACATCTTCGTTTTTTTTTGTTTTTTTTTTTTGCTTTTTACGTTTTTGTACATTGAACGTATAAATTTTTGAATTTATAGTCAAAATTGGTCAAAACTATTTTGTTGTTCAAATTGAATTTATTTACAAAAAAAAAAATGGAAAAATATTTTTATTTTGTTTGTCTCTTCTATACAAAATAACAAGATTACCTTTTACATATAACATAAAATAACAGGTGAATTTATAAACATTGATTTAAAAAATTTCAATTTGTATACAAAATAAATAACAACAAAAATATTTACATATAAGTTTATGCGTAAAAATGGCCAATACAGAATTTAACCGATATGCAAGTAAAACATTTTCTAAATAAATGTATATTGATTGTATATACACAATGATGCTGGTGTTCATCAAAAATAAAACAACAACAACAACAACAATAAGAAAATGAATAAATATTGTAGATGCCTAAGTATGTATATAAATGAGAAAATTCCAAATATCTCATTGATATGTGTGAATATAAATTTCAAATATTTTCTTGATTTTATTTCTGACTTTTCAACATTTTCGTTTTGAATTCATTTCGCTTTGATTATAATTCTCTAAATGTCCATATATTCATTATGGGTATTGTTTGAAAAGGCAATCCCCCATATTAACGCAATAAAATACCTGTAAATGTACCTGTACAACGTTATATGTGCGGTAGTGTTTTAGTTTGTATATAGTACAAGATATAATCATAGTATAACGTATGAATTTTACATCCTTCCTAAAATAATGTACCCATCAGCTACTGTGCATACGTGTATGAACCCATATGACCATCGTAGTACAATACATATATGTACATATGTATGTATAAAATATACTAAATAAGTATAACAATTCTTATTTCTTTAATTATTAACCACCATTATATACATTTTTTTATTTTATTTTTTTTTTGTTTTTCTCTCTATTAAAAGTAACATAAAAGTCGTGCCGAAAAGATCACCCATGAGAATTAAGTAATTATTTTCTCGAGCATTTTTATATGAATGCATACAGCATTTAATGTACAAAAAAACATTTAAAATGTACGAGAGAACATTTTTATTTTTGTTTTTTATTTAGTTTTCTTTGTTTATTTATATTTTTATTTTATTTTTATTTTAATTAATTGTGCAAATTGTTATACATTCATATAAAGCAAAATATACACAATACATATGAAAATATACATTAAAACTCGTGTATATACTACACTTATACTTCATACACTAATTCAATGCAGTTAAGGTCTTATCTCAGGGTATCTCTCTAACGGGTATCTCTGTCTTTTTTCTTCTCTCGTAATTTCTAAAAAGATCATCTCACGAGCAATGTTACCACAATCTGTAAAATTATCATATAATACGAGATGAATTTTTTTTTTATTAGCAATATACAGTGACGTAAAGTGGTACTATATTTTATGTCATTACCATAAAACCTTAGGTGACCGCCTGCTCTTTCCCAAGCAAACACACTTAGGCCAAATAGGCCTAAATTTGTGATACTACACCAGGAATTTTCATAGGTCATAAAACCTTAACTGCATCGAATTAGTGTATGAAGTATAGATATATGCAACAATACAATATATACATGCAAATAATTAATGATCGGTATAAACACATAATGGTGCAATACAAAATGTATACAATTGCAATAATAATAAACATAAATTCGCACTTAATTAATGAGAAAGTATGAATGACTTTTAAGGAGAATAAACGAAAAGTTATATATGTATGTAGATTGGTAATTTTATTTGAAATTTTACAACCCACATATCTGATCATTACACCTGTATATGGTATAGATAAGTATCGTATATTGTAATTATCAATGCTATGAAATGTTTATTTATTTATTTTTTTTATTTTTTTTTTTTAATTGTATTATATACATTTAGTATATAAAATTGCAATTATAAATATTCATTAACAAATAACAATACTACATACTGGTATATACATTTTATATACCAATTAAGGGATACCATAATGAGCATTTTAGAATTCAAAACTACAAAAATTTAATGATTTTAGCAATGTTGGTGGTCGATCAAATTTGAATTTGCATTACATATTTATGTACATTACATGTACATATGTATCTGTTGTATATACCCATATGTACATACGTATATGTATGCAACGTCCTTTCATATTGTATTACTGATTGTTGATATCTAAAATTATTCCAATATTTAATTCATCTGAAATAGTTATTTCAAGTTAATAAAATATATGAATTGTTGCTATTTTCATTGTGTAATGCACATAATATTTTTTATTCATATTTTTTTTTTTTTTTTTTTATCAGAATTTTCTTGTTTTCATTTTAGAGTTCATAAAATGTAATAAAAATTATAACTTATAACGAGTATATAAAAATTCTACATTTCATTTCGTAGAATGAAAAGTAAGAGATCCAAAGTTTATTTTAAAAAAAAAAAAAAAAAAAAAAAAAAAAACAAAAATGTTGTTTGTTTTTCCGTTACAAAAACATTAAAATACTTATACAAATATAATACCTATCCTCTTTAGCAATAATAACGTTCATTTTATATAAAAGTATTTTTTGTATGTGTATGTATATGTACGTATATCATTGAATATATAAAATATCTCACATGCAAAATAAAATATAAAAAAAAAAAGAAATAAAAATATAAAAACACATAAAAATAAAATAGAAAAAAAAATTTACTTTTTATTAAATATCCATTAAATATGCATTAATACTTACATAAATACGTACACGTATATTCATCATATGCATGCGAATTTGTATGCGTGTTTACAAAAAGGAATAAACAAAAAAAAAAAATAATAATAAAATTTAGTATTAAGTTTTTTTTTTTTTTTCTCAGTTTATTTTATTATTTCAAAGTTACATGCATATACATATGTACAGTTTGGTATTCAATTTCATTAACTTTTTGATATTATTACCAGTAGTTAATTTCTTTTTAAACAGATCTACACGTAAAGGTAAAACATATGTCTATTAAATTCTTCATGGATGTGTTATAAAATCTCATATGTAGTACGCGCATACATATGTATTTATTTTGCTATGGCTAAAGGATAGATGTCGGCGGTATCATTGAACTCAATACGTTACATTCTTACCATAAAACAACATTGCCACTGACTGTCGCAGACAACAAAGTTCAACCAACTTTAAATGATATCATGTACTACCACACATGATACTTGGATGGGTATTACAGGTAAAATTTTACTATACGTTGCATATACAAATAAAAAAAAGGAAAATTGAAAAAAAAAAAAAAAAATTAAAAATTGAATTTTATCGTTTACATGGTACACATGATGATGATGATATGATGACGTTAATAATAACAATACGATGATATTTGCATAGACATATATAATTTGTTTGTATTTATTTAATTTGGATATGTTAACGAGCAAATTTTTTTATACATATGTATGTATGTGTATATTTGTTACAAATAAACATGAATTCATTTTTGTTTATACACTGTACGATTGAATGTTTTTTTTTTTTTTTTTTTCAAATACATGTGTGTGAGCACACATCACATGCACATGTGATACATACGAGATATTTTCATACTCATGGGTGATGTAAGTAAAGGAAATGAAATTTTTTTTTTTTTTTGTAAAGAAAATTCAGTTATTTTCACACATGTATGTATGTGCATATTTCCAATTTCCATAGTGGAGAGAAATGTTAAGAAAAAAAAAATATGTAGATATCTTACACATGAAAAATACGTAATTAAATATTCTTTGAAAAAAATTGTGTAAAAATATATTTTTGATAGTATCATGAAAATCAAACAAAAAAATTCTGGGAAAATTTAATTTCAAATAAAAATAATTTAAAAAAAAAAATTTTTTAAATATTTTTTAAAAAAAAGAAAATAGAAAGAAAATTGAAATAAAAAAAAAAATTTTTTTTTAAATATTTTTAAAAAAAAAAGAAAATAGAAAGAAAATTGAAATAAAAAAAAAAAATTTTTTTTTTCTGTTTGTTTTTTGAATGTTTTTGTATTTATCGTACAATGAGTATGAACAGATATGAATTACAATTTTTCTTTAGAATGGAAATTATAAACTTATGTATTTTCGCAACAATGTCAATACAGATGATTACATACAATCAAGCAGAAACCCTATAATATTCGTGTATTCATGTTTACACAAATTTTATCGTTGAATTGTAAAACCTTAAAGTTAAAAAATTCAAAAAAACAAAAATAAGATAATAAAATTGTTTATCACATAAAAAGTTCGCATGTAAAAGAAATTCATCCTTATACGACTTCATTGAATTATGTTTACATTTTTTTTATTTTGTATTTTTTTGTTTTTTTTTGTATAAATTTTTCATGTGTGTATGTACATCTGTGCATGTAATACCTATATAACGTATGTATTTGTCTGTTTAATGATTTTTATAAGAAAAACTAAGAAAAATTGTATAAAATTTTCTTTTGGTATTTTTTGTTTTTTTTTTAATGTCACAGATTTTTTCATTATTTTCATTTACAAAGAAAATTTGTACATAAAGAAAAACTTAACAAAATTTATTTGAAAAAAAAGAAAAAAAAAATGAAAATCTAAAAAAAAAATTATGTTCTCATACAAATGTTTACATTGCTGATATACGCAAAAAACAAAATATATAAAATGTTGCAATATTGTAATTGCAGTCAAATTGTTGTAATTACGACACATATACACACACATTTTCACTTCTTCGAGTAAAATATGTAATGAAAAATGGAAAAACTTTGAATTTTTTTTTTTTTTTCGTACAGTTTTTCATATCATTTTTCATTTATATACATATATACTGGCATATACTACATAACGTACAAGTTTTTACGTTATTCTATGTACATGCGAGGAAAATAGATGAAAATTTTCGAAAAAATTTCATACAAATTTTTTATCCTTAAAAAGTCAAGTTTGTTAAACGTAATTGACAAGTAGTATATATAACAACAAGTTATATAGTCAGTTATTTAGTTATATATACGGTTATATGTATTTGGTTATACGTAAATATCTTGGTATATGTATATCTACATACAAAGTACGTGTGCAAGCACAGAAGCTAATCAATATAAATAGTGTGAAACGTATCACATCTATGCACATACTTACGTACTTGTACTTATACTTACAAACATATACATATAAAATATATTTTACACATAATTTTGTGTACATACATATATTAGTTTCTTTATATACTAACGAAATCAGGACTTGCTTATTTTAAGAACTATTGACACTTGAGTTAAACCGACATTAAATTACGTGGTTATAACAACAAAATGCATTTATAATGTATGTACATATGTACATTCAGTATAGGATAGGTGGGTATGTTCGATACACTTGATGTAATAAAGGATTTAACTTTTGTATAGTACCTTGAAACTTCAATTTAATTTTTGGTTTATTTCATGGTTTTTCAATATATTATAATATGATCATAAAATATATACATATGTACATATAATATATGATGATGTGTACATATATGTTAACTCATATGTAACGTACATATCTGATAATGTGTATGAGAACGTTGATAATATGATTTAAAATTGTACACATTGTACCTTAATAATCGTTAGAACGTAAAACTGCATATACTGTTGCATAATGCATTTTCTAGTACGTGTGCAACGTATATATATGTACATACATATGTGTATACGTTTTTTCAAAATTTCAAATCTTTGTTTTTTTTTGTTTTTGCTTTAGCTATTTAGAAGGTTCGTTTTGAAACCATCAAAATTCGTTTAAAAAAATATTAGATACATTTTTATATCAGGTTGAATTGAATTTTATTTGATTATTAACATAATACAGTACATAAAGTACCTGAAAGATCTTTCAAGTAACGGACTATGTCAAGTACGTAATCTGCATACCAAAACCAAAAGGATTAATGCCTTCATGTAGAAATCGGTGAGGGTAAGAAATACAATAACCCCGTTTCTTGTTTGTATAAATCTGATGCAGTGTTGAGGTAATCTATCCTTATCCCATCCTTCTAATAGCAACATAACATAAAATAATATATAAAATACAGGCTCATTTAAAAGCTGTAACGATCTATATAATAATAATAATAATAATAATGATGATAAGCAAAAATAAAACAAATAATATAAAACATTTAAAAATTTAACATAATATAATGAAATATGAAAATTATAAGAATGTATATAAAAAATTACATTATATAGAAATTTAATGTGTAATAAACTTTGAAATAATATACAAAATAAGAAATATACAATATAAATTTACAAATTATAAAATTTTATGGTACATACATAAATTCTTTTAAATAAAATAAAATTCTAATGATTGCAAATATGATTAATAAAAGTTTTGACCATTTAACATGAAAAATACCTTTCATTTTAAATTTAACGAATTTTTGCATTGTTATTGTATATGTATAGGTACATAAAAGAAAAATACTTGAATCATTTAAATTTTTAATGTATAAATCTTAACAATCATTGCAAATTTTTATAGAAAGTTAAAATAAAATATAAACATAAAAAAACAATATTTTTGTAATACTATAAAAAAAAAATAATAATTTTATTTTTATGACTATTAAAGAAATTTTTGAAAAAAAAAAAACGTTATTTTCATAAATAACGAATTGAGCTTTATGTAAAACCTTATTGAATATTTTAAAAAATTTGGAAAAAGAAAAAGAGTGAAAAAAGATTTTCCTAAACGATAAATTAATTACTTTTTTGAAATGAAAAAATTTTATACTTTGTCTATACTCTGTCCACTAATATTATGCACTTAAGGTCTTATGGCGGTTACTTAAAGTGGTACCATCGTCATATTTACTGATACCTAAAAAATTCTTTTGCTATTGTACAAAAACTTTGAAAATTCTGGTAACATTGCTAACAAATTGAGCTGCTCAAAAAATATACATTTACTCTTGTAAGTTATTAACCGAAAAATATTTACTATAGACAAAGTATAAAAATTGAATTGAAAAATGAAGAAATATTTTGATTTATTTTATTCTAAATCAAAATCACAAGAAAAAATTCGAAAAAAAAAAAAATACAAAATCACATATGACCTTTCTGATATATAAATTTCAGCACAAAATAAAAAAAAAAAACAAAATATTAATATTACATAAACAATTAAATATATTTTGGTTTTAAATCAAATACATATGAATAATTCATCCATTGAGCTGGACATTTCAAATGAAAATACATTCAATTATGCGAAAAATGAAATAAAAGGTAATTTTCTTACATATATCATTTACAGTGTCCGTAAAAAGTAAATGTTGGTTTGGATTTTATTTTTTTTTTTTTGTTACAAAATTTATTATATAAAAAATCATGTAAGCGTAACATACATATGTACATATGAAAAAAAGGTATTTTATGTGTAAGATCACGTTTTACCTACTAATTTTAGTTATATTGTTTGTCACATAAAATGTTTACCACATGAATAAAACGAAAATTTGATAAAAATTTTATTTCTTGCCCATGATGAAGAGGAGGGGGGTAGGGAGGGGTGAAAATGAAAAAATATGGTTGTTGGCTGTAGAAAGTATAGAATAGGTTTTGAACAAATGAAAATGGTGTAAATCTTTGCTTTTTTTTTTCTTACATTATGTTACAATAAGAAGAAAACAAATCATAATAATAATAATGATGTCTACATTATTACAAATCTTTTGTCTCACATAAATATTAAAAAAAAATATTTTTTCTGTGTAATTTATTCCAACATACAGACATATATTGTACGATTTTGTGGGCATCGAAATTGAGAATAGAGAGATGGAGACAGAATGCTGAAAACAGAGTAATGTGGACGAGCTGTCCTTTAGAGGCAAAGGCTCTTCTTAGGGCTATAGAGCCATTGAAGAAGAAGAATAAGTTTGTGAAAATGTATGATAAAAAAATTAGTGAACGAATTTAATCTCATTTTTATTTTTAAATTTGTTTGTATAAGAAATAAGTTGAAACTGTTAAAATACTACAGAATCATTCAAAAAGAAAACATAAATTACACAAATGTAAATTTACTTTTTAAATTTAAAGATATTCAATTTCCAAAATATCCTTGACTGAACATTTTAATTCTAAGAAACAAAAAATATCCTTTCTTGTTTTTTTTTCTATTTTTCTGAATAGTCCCTATATCATTTATTGTTGATGTCCATAAAAATTCATATATTTAGAAATTAATTATGTATTTTATAAACAATCAAATCAAATCAAATCAAATAAAAAAAAAACATTTTTTAAAGATGAAAATCTTAAATTTTAATTTTCATTAAAAATCCGTATATAAATAAATGCTTTAATGAAATGACAAGAAATCACAAAAAGAGATTAAATAATGAATTTTCATTTTTCTTTGTTTTTATAACTTAACTGCTGCTATTGTTATTTTAGTTCTTTTAGGCTTTGTCCTTTTCTTGTAATGTTTTCATTTTCTCTTTTATATTTATGTTTTTCTTTTTGTTTTTTTTTTTTTTTTTTTTTTTTTGTATATAAAATATAAATTATCAAAATTTTGTATAAATTTTCTATACTTCAGAGACCATGAATTCGTGCGCTAAATAAAATAAATTTTCAGAAATTTTCTTTTTTCATTTTCATTCAAAAAAACAAAAAAAAACCAAAAAAAAAGAAAACAAAAATTTTCTTACATTTTGTAAGGATACAAAATATTGTTTTATTTTATTTTCCTTTTGTTTTTTGTTTTCAATAAATGAATTTTAATCTACGATGTTTTTCTTGCTTTTGTTTCTTGTGTCCTTCTTTACACAAAAATATTGTAAATATTAATGAAGCTTGCGAATATAGTGAAAAAAGAAAAATATGTATCATAAATATACACATAAATACATTTATGTTGTCTTACAGTGCTTACTGAAAATCTCTTATCATTTATTATTTTGTTAATATTTAAAATACAAACTACAGAGATATACATACATGATAATATTTAGGTATACATGTGTATTCATACCAGTTGTTTACATATAAAATAACGTATAATCATTCATTCTTATACAATACAATAAAAAAATTATAACATCATAACATCAATACAATTTCATAGGTCCAGCAGTAATCATTTATCATCTGGTATTCTTTCAAAAGCCTTTTTATAACATTGTTTTGTTCTATTTTTAAATAAATAAACGAAAGCTAAACAAAAAAAAAAAAATTATTTAAATTTAATTTGTTTCTTTATTTTTTCTTTTAAATTTTAATTTTTGAATAAAAAGAAAATAGAATAATTTCAAGGTAAAAAAGATTTTCGTTTAAAAAAAAAAAAAAAAAAATTTCCCATTAACCTTAACATGATTTTAAATTGATTTAATCAATTTTTCATTCTTTTAACAAAACTGATGCATTATATTCTGTTCTCATTTTTTTTAGTTTGCTATACAATAGATTCTTCTTCTTCTTTTTTATCTCTCTTTCCAATTTCCCATTTAAATGGGGTCGATCGTTCTAGCTGTTAAGCACTACAAGTTTTTGTCTTGTATTGGCTTATTTACTTTTGCCTTTTTAAATTTCCCCCTTAGCTTCTGTTGACTTCGGTCGTATTGGTCTCCGTCTCTACATATATACATTTTCTACCACGTGTTCATCATTTTTCCTCATAATATGTCCGTATCAGCTCAATCTATTTTGTCTTAATTTTTCCTAGGTTGTCTTAACTCCTTAAAACTACTAAATATGATATCGTACCTGATTATACGTCCTTCAAGTTTGTTCAACCACCACCAATCAACCTCAACATTTTCATTTCCATTGAATGTACAATATTTTGCTTCCGATTTAATGGCTAACATTCTATACCATAAAACAAAAGATTATTAATTTACATCATTTTTAATGTTTTTAAATAAAATATTATAAAAAGAAAAATTTCAAAAATTTTCAGTTTAAACAAAAATGTACAAAAAAAAAACATTCAATTACAGGGAAATTGATGAGATTTGAAAAATTTGAAATTTTCGAAACAAACAAACGAAAATAAAAGCCTAGATACTATGTAATGTACATTCATAATTTAATCCCATCTTATTAAATAATGACATTTTGTATCTATATACATAAGTATAGTACATTACCCATTACATTTTATGAAGACAAACCTTTTTACATTGATTATATTTTGTGTTCTTAAATTAATATCACTTTCATTTATTTACATTTAAATCTATAAATCTAATTATGTATACAACATGATACAATGAAAATGAATTTTCTTTTATTTTCTTTGTTCTTTGGCATTGTTATGTTTTTTTTTTTTATGTTTTTCGTTTTTTTTTTTTTTTTTTTTTTTTTGTATTATTAACGAAATTCAATTACATGAAATGAGATTATTATCCTTTTATTTATTGTAATTTATTAGTTCTTGTAACTAAATAAGTAAGTTAAACTAATAACGATAATAAGTTATTCAGAGTTATTTTAAGATATACACGTTATGTATCTTCTGTATAATTTGTAGTCATCTTACATTACGTATGTATATACAATATAAAAGGATTCCTTATAAAAGAAAAAAAAAAAAAAAAGAAAAAAACAAGAGATAAATTCTAAAAGATAAATACAACAATTTTCAAATTAAATGATGCAATAAAATCAAATTAAAAATCAAATTTGAATTTATTTTTCAATGATTCGTCTTTACAAAAACAACAAAACGAATTAATTTATGTATTTATACAATTCAATTTGTTTTACTTACTATAAGCCTAAATTTTTTTTTTTTTTTTTTTTTTATATATTTTATGAGAGTAAGTATACAGAAAAATATCAAAAATGATTTTTTTAAATATTTAAATATCTACTAAAAATCTTTTTAAATCTTATAAAACAAATTTACATTTATAAATTATTTAACGGAAAATTTTTCGTATACACGTTAACTGAAAATCGTGTTGTTAGTTAATCTAGGGTAAATTCAAAAATGTATCACTGCTTATTTGATGCGATATTCAACGTATTATGATCTTAAACGAAATATTGCATCAAATAGGCAGTGAAGCATTTTTGAGTTTACCCCTATTTACGTTGGTCATAAAAAAAAAACGCTGTATCACATCTATAACGTACTAAAAAATTAAATATGATTCTCAAAAAATGAACTATCAAAAAAAAAAAAAAAGAAAAAAAATTTTTTTTTTGAAGAAATTCAAAATTTACATTACAAATGAATTTAATTAGGTGATTTAGTTTTTTATTAATTGAAACCACAAGAATATTTAATTAGCGGACAATCATACATACAAAAATACAATATTTGATAGAATGTATGATAACTCTTCTTAGCCAGGAATATTCAAAAATATTTTCTGATATTTTGTATTATTTAATTAAATACTACACTTAATTATTATCGTACTTACATTGTACGTACATATTTCCATATCGTGTTTATCATAAAACATACTATTCGGAATACATCAGTTTAGTAGAGTAATTTAGGGTACACATTTGCTTATACGAAAATATACATAGTTTGAATATGCTTTCGGTCTATGGTACATATGTAAAAATCTTTTAAATAATTCATTCTTTAATTATAATTCACTATTCGTACTAGATTTTTATACATAATTAATTCTATAAAATATCATTTACATGTTCATATATATGAACAAAAATACGCTTATGTGTAAGTAGATTTACACATAGCATGTATTTTAATCATAAAATATACGTTATGTATGTACACGACTGGCCATGATATGAAAGATTCCTAACTATACTTCATCCGCTAATTCGATGCAGTTAAGGTCTTATGGAAGTGTATGTATCCTTTTTCTTTTCTCATAATTTTTAATAAGATCCTCTCACGAGCAGTATTACCACAATCTGTATAATACGAGATGAATTTTTTTTTTTAATATCAATATACAGCGACGTAAAGTGGTTACTACTTTAATGTCATTTCCAAAAGATCTTAACTGCATTGAATTAGTGCATGGAGTATAACTATAGATACTTTTCCATGATGCATGTATATATGTACATAACGTAATTAGTAATTTGTGTTTAAATTCGTATTAAAAATGAAATTAACATGGAAAATTTAAATATTAAATTGAGTTAAATATAGAGAAAACCACAAAAAAAAAACAAGAAAAAATTTTCAAATTTTGTTTAATTTTTCAAATATAACATTCTCATATGCCAGTGTATTTCAGATTCATTGTAATACATTATAATTTCATGTAATCACTGATTAATTGATTAACATGGTAATTTTATCAATTACATGAATTAACGAATTTTCATTACAACAAGGAGGTTTCTTTTGGTGCATATTTAGTGTGATCTCATAGTGATTAGCGATTGTACATATGTATGTGAAATATCAATGATGTGTAAAAGGATTCTAAAGAATAATGTTGCTAACACAAATACAGTCATACAGATTTTATTATGCAAATAAGAAATTTTTCTTTAATTTTTTGGTTTCTTATTTTGATTTTTAAGGACTCAAGACGGGGGGTTTCAATAGTAAAAATGGGAAAAATTAAAAGAAATAAAAATTAAAAAAAAAAAAAAATTATATAAAAAATAAATAAAGTTTAGAAAAAAAAGATATTCTTTAAAAAATTTTGTAAATTTAATAATTTTTTATAAATCAAGTAAATGACCACAAACCACGATCCAATGTGGTAACAAAACGACATGTCTATATGCTAATTGGACACGGCCTCGTGGGTTGTGCAGCCACTTGTAAAAAACAAAACAAAAAAAAAAAAACGACCACGAAAATTCAAAAAAAAAAAATCCTCGGCGATTTCATGTCACCCACGAAAACTCAGGTGTTATTACATGTCTTTTTAACATTTTATCTAAAATCTACAAGAATTTATTTATTTTTATTTTATTTCATCTATTTTAATAAAAATTACGTAATTTTACATAATTTTCAATTATTCCATTTATTTATTACAAAATTTTTCAATTAAATAATAACAGAAAAATTTTAACTTTTCTGAATATATCATCGTGTACACCTTGTGTGGTTTTAACAAGTGTGGTATGTGACATACACACACATAACATTTGTATTGTGTACATATGTATATAAACAAATTTCATAGTCATTTATTTGAAAATTAAAATGATATTAAAATTACTTCTATAATACGGAAATTCTCGAATAATTTTCATTTTTAGTTTCTTGTTTTTGAATTTTTATTTAATTTTTTTTTATTTTCATATTCATTTTTTGCGGTTACAATATATCAAGAGGAAATACATGTACACACATATGTATGTATGTATTTTTGAAAATTTTGAAATATTTCAGGAAATATGATGTGTTTTATAGAATGTTTCATTTATATGAGTTTTTACATACACATGTGTATAATGGATATACATTGAAATTTTTGAAAATTTTATAATATATGTACATGTGTGTACATTCCATATAAAATAAATATCATTAAAGTAAAGGTATTTTATAATATATAAAAGGGAAATGAATGAATATGAGTGAATTATACGTACATACATATTACATCATGTAATCTTTGTATGTATATGCATTCACATGTATTTTATATGTACAAACCTATCTAAGCATAATATCGTTTATATAGTATATGCAGTTTAACTGCATAAGCTTTAGATGGATTAAGACTAATTTACTAAAGTTTATTATTATTGTAAATTTCTAAAACGATCACAACACATATAATGTACACGCATATTACATACATATATGTATGTACATTCATGTGAATGTGTTATAATATATAAAATAAAGTAGTTCAGTTATGTTACCTACATTTTAGTAAAATTTATTACGGGCATGTTTAACAACAAACCATTTAAGATTTTCTTGTAAAACTTTGTATTATATGGTGTATAGGTCATATGTGTACATATAATGTGAATGTATACATACATATATCACTGTAGATATATTACATGAATTTATATTTTAAAATTTGTATAGTTGTACACATATGTTAATTTACATAAATAATAAATGAATGTACATACGTGCATATAATATATTTAATGTAAGCTGTTACTTACATATATGCACACATATGGTTGATATGTTTGTACATTTTCATATACTATATTATTCGAAAACATCATCTAAAACTTTTAATGGCAATTCTCACCTTTACATAATTTTTCTTATTTATTTATTTATTTATTTTTTATTTTTTTTTTTTAAATAAAATTTTAATTTAATTTTAATGCGATTTTCAATTACATAATGTAAGAGATCTGGAAGAAATTTTATGATATGTTCAAATATGCATTTCATATTTAACTTTATATGGTATACAAATAGAATATACATAAGTAAGTATTAAAGATTCTTGTTAAATTTGTTGACATACAAAATACATGAGTACAACATGTGTGTATACAAAATATGTGTGTGTGTGTGTGTGTGTGTAAATTATTAATAAAAGGAAAGCAAGTACACATACATATAAATTTGCATTTATACATACAAAATTTGTTTATTTTTATATTTACATTTAAATTATTAAATTTATACTCATTTCATTTTCATTTATTTATACTCATACATACATATGTAGTAAAATAATATTCTACACATGTTGACACATTTCAAAGAAATTTAATATCCATTAACTTATCATAATGTATTTACACATGTACATGTTCTAATTTATTTATTTTATTTTTTTTTATCATTTTTTTTTTTTTTTAATGAAATTTTGAATTTTATTAATTTTAATTGAAATAAATAGGTTTCATTGCTGTTTTAGCCGTATCATGAGATAATTAGGATAAATAAATTTGAATAATTAAAGCAAATATATTAATGAACACTGTTTTTAGTTAAAAATTTCAAGAGAAAAATATATTTAAAATCTCTAAAAGGAAAATGTATAATTAAAAATGTCCAAATGTACATGTACATGAGATACATATCAACTTTCCAAATTGATGAATTTTTTATTTTATTTTTTTTATTTTATGTTTTTTTTTTTTTTTTGTGTTCAATAGTCATTATACTCTGTCCATTAATAATATACACTTAAGGTGTTATGGGAGTAAACACGTCTGTTTTCTTCTGTTATAATTTTTCTAATTAGACTGGTTCACGAGCAGTATTACCACAAAGTTTTTATTATATATCAGATGAATTTTTTGAATATCAATACATAGTGATGTAAAATGGTCCAACTTTCAATAACCTCCATAAGATCTTAAGCTTAAGTGTATTATATTAGTGGGCAGAATGTAGTTAAACCATTAACAAATAATGTTAAAAATGAATCCATAAAAAGTAATCAAAATCTTTTATACTTTATCTACTAATTGTATACAGTTATGGTCTTAATAATTAAGGTCTCTCATAATTTCCAGCTAAAATCTTTAAATCCTTAAATCTTTAAAATCTTTAAGATTTTCATACAGTACAAAATGAATTTTTTAAATATCAATATACAATGACGGTATACTACTTTACGTCGTTTCCATAAGCGTCTTAATTGCATAGAATTAATAAACAGAGTATAAATAAAAATTTTTTTTTGATTTTGAATAAAAACTTTTAATACACACTATATTTGCCAAGGATTACCATTTTGAAAAATAATTTTTTTTTTTTTTTTTTTGTTTTTTTATAGTATACGATCTAATGAGCATAATTCAAGAGTAAATTGTTACAAATATATAAAATTGCTAAAATATAAAGGAAATAAATGATTTTCTTTTATATTAAATTCATTACAATAAAAACAAAACATTTTATTTTTTTTTTATTTTTTTTATTTCTTAATTCATTTTTTATTTGTGTGTGCGTGTGTGTATGTAAGGCATAACAATGATGTAATAAAAATAAAATCCTTTACGCAATGGATATTAAATGATGAGAAAAATTTTACATAACCCTTACATACATATATTAAGTGTTATATAAAAAGGATATTATAGAAATAAAAGATGAACAGGATACTGAAATTAAACACAAAATGATTATTGTTTTGTTTGCCATATACGTACATATATCATTTATTGTACATATGTGAATGTATGATATGGTATGTATGGCACACATTCACACACATACATACTTTAAATACGCACGATTGAAATATAGGTCAGGAAAAGTGCAATAAAAATAAAAATTAAACTGGAACATTCAAAAATAGTATTTGTATAAGTATCAGATTTTCATCACTATCATCATCATCATCATCACCATTATATTATTGTTGTCATTATCATTTTCCTACAACATTCTATTAGTATCGCTATTATCTACATATACGTACTCATATGTATGTACATACTATTTAAATCCTGAATATAAATCAATTCATGGAAAAATGAACATTATTGCTTGTATAGGTTATAAAATAGTTAACTGTTAAACCAAAGCTTTAACCATTTAACCACATTATTTTTATGATGATACCAAAGGTATACGCATTCATTGCCTATATTCTATGCCTCAAGAGGATATACATACATACATATAATATTATATAACGATTGTATACCATGTAAATGTTATATATGTATGTACGTAGAATTTATCGTAAGGATTCTTTTGTGGTAATAATATTGCTCTTGGTTGATTACTGTTTTCATAATAAAAATCGTAATAATAAAATTGAATTAAAATTATATTCTTATCCTGGAAATCATTTTATACACATACACACACACATACAGGACAAATAATGATCTCTCTATACGTATATGAATGCCCATGAAGATGATACATATTTATTTATAGTTTTATTTTTATTCATTTCTATTTCATTTCATTTAGTATTAAATTTATTTTGTTACTTCAGTATCTTTTTGTTTTTTTCCAGTATCCTTTTGTTTTTTTTTTCAATTGCAATTTTTGATGTATTTGCAATATACAGCGACAAAGTATTAAAAAAAAAAAAAAACAATTTTCATACCGGTAGTGGAAATGTGAAAATTAACACCTTAAATATTACGTAAATGAAAATGTGGTTAAACGATAAAAATCCTTGACTTTTATTTCATTTGCCACACACACACACATCATTTAACATTTTGTGTATATGTAACGATATAGCATTTACATCGCTACATTGATGTGTTTATGTGAATGAATGCATTTTATACGGAATGTATCATTTTCTTTTGACATAATTTTAGCTTTTTCTTTTTTGTTTTTCTTTTTTTTAATGAAAGATACTTTATAACAGGAACAATAAATACATATGAAAAAAAAAATAAGAATGAAAAATAAATAAAATAAAATGAAAGCGAAAATATATTTAAAAAAAAAAACAAAAGTAACACAATTTTTCATGAAAACTTGAATGAATATATAAAATAATTTTTTTCCAGTTAAACGCATACATGTGTACATGAATGAGCTCTATAGAGTGTACACACAGTACACCGTACACGTAAACATGTACAATACCATTATATGTACAATTCATTAATGCAGATATGAAAGAATTTTAATCTCTATTGCGATCACATATAAGAATTACTATTGTTTTTTTTTTGTTTTTTTGTTATTCATAAATTTATGCGTGTATGAGGAGTATACTATCCAGAGGCATTTTTTCGCTATTTTTTTGCTATACGTGTTTTATGTGACACTTTTGATGTACATATAGTGTTTGCATTTCAAATATTTCATGCATGTGTAAGGAACACACAATATGAAAAAATTGTGAAAATTTTTCCAAAGGATGGTTTTAAATTTTTTTTTCCTCTATTTATTGTTATTGTTATTTTTTATAATTTTTTTTTAATAAAGGAAAATTACCTACTGACATACATATTAAAATATACCTATACGTATGTATATGACAATACATATTGTACACAAATCCATGTACAAACATAAATATCTACATTGTATGCAAAAAACAAAAAAAAAATTTTTTTTTTTTTTTTTACAACTTATATGGCATATAGTTGAAATGAAATTGACATATAACTTGTTTAAAAATCAAGAAAAAATACAAGGAATAAACTTTTAACTTGATGTATGTGTACCTATGTACATATACTTCAGCTTTTATTTATATTTCATTTTTATTTGTACGTATGCATGCATACATACGTACTATATAGGTGTGTACACATATCATATATTGTACACACATGGACATGTACTGATATTACCAGATTTGTATTGGCAAACATATTTTGCACATGCTAGCAAAAAAAAAAAAAAAAAATTGCATAAATAGAAAGGATTTATTGTTACAGATTTTTATATACACAATTTATTTATTTATTTTTTTTTTTACCATTCGCTACCAATTCTGCAAAATACTTTAAAAAAGTTGGAAAAAAAAAATTTAAAAAAAAAAAATGAAAATGCAGAAAATCATAAAAAAGGATGAAAAGTTTTTAAACAAAAACAAAACAAAAAAAAAAAGGATTCGTAATAATTTCACACTTTATGAACGCAAACAAAAAGCTGTTGAATGGGACACAATATACACTACTGACTGACACACATGTGTACGTACTACGTATTCGCATATAAATAATATATGCATACGTACACAGATCATATCAAGTGTATATATACAACATAACGTAAATACGTATATTATATGTCATCTACACTATTATTTTATGCATATATGGTAAATATGTATGTGTGTGTATGTAATTATTTGAGCATCGCATATGTATTCTATGTATGTAACAAAATAAAATTTTATTAAATTTATATATTCATACGTGAATTAACAAAAGATTTTCTACGTACAATGATATGTGGTTTCGAATGTATATCTACGCGTATACAAAAATAAATTATAAAAGATACATATGAGCCACATTATAGTTGCTGTTTTCAGTTTGTAATGTATATGCGTTACAATGCATTCATTAAACAAATAATTTAACAGAAAATTATTTAAATAATGCATAAAATTTAATTTCAACTTTAATTCTTTAATTTAATAATTTTTAATTATTTTTATTTTATTTTTATTTATTTTTTTTACAATACCTACCTTCATACAGGATTTTTGTTTGTAACATACGTATGCAAATTTATTTCAATTTTCGCGTATTCATACGTAAAGTATACTCGAATGTAATTTATGTTTTTTTTTTTTTTTTGTTGTTGTATAAAATGCTTTTGGCATTTTACACCTGATATGATGACGATGGTGTTATTGCTTTCCATTATTATTTTGCTTATTTATTATTGTAATCATTTAATTATTAACCAATGTAAAGTGCTAAGTGTATTCACTCATTCGTGAAATTATATAAAACCATCAAAGGTATTAAGAAAAACAAATTTTAAATCCAATTTGAATTTTCATTGTAATCACTGTATAAATGCGTGGATTTTCTTCTCTTTTTTTTTTGTTTTTAATTAAATAAATAAAAATAAGTAGACAATGTATTTAATTTTTCTTTATGTTTCTGTTCATTTTTTATCCACTGAAATATAATTAAAAAATTATAAAAATTAATTTAAGAGCATCATGACTTTTTTGAAGGAGTAACGTAAAATAAAGTAATTGGTCATAAGTCCGTTGAATTGCTATTTAAGCCTTCATTGATACTAAATATTTTCGTTATTCCTGTTTTAAAAATTTCTAAAAAGATTCTAGGATTTTTGGAAAAAAAAAAATTTAAATTTTTTTTTTTTATTGAGACACATGAACCCAGGAAAATGTATTCAAAAATTCTAGAATCCTTTTAGAAATTTTTAAATCGTTTTAGAATTCTTGTTTTTTTTTTTTTTTTTAATTTTATGTTTACAGACTGCACATTACCCGCATTATACCATTTAGATACCTAATAACATAGATTTGAGAATAAAATTAAATATAAATAGTAATTTTCATATTTTTTTAACAGTTAGGAAAATTCTTTTAGAAAAGCAATGAAAATTTTTTTTGAAATTTTTTTAAAAGTCATTATAACCAACCACTCATATTTGTGTATTGCAGATTTACAGGCAACTGCATTTGAGGACTCGCTGTTCTAGTAGGAACTAAGGTAAAAGAGGCAGTTGACGGTCCGATATTAAGAAAATCTGCCACGTTATTTTATCATTGCAAATTCATGATTAATACCTATGAATCTCTTAATTCGGCTAAATATCTAAAAATTACTAACTAATTGAAACATTACCTCAGCAACAAATGTATACGAATGAAATAATGCAAAGACATCTTATTCTGGAATTACATTGAATTGAACGTAATACTGAGAAATTTTTCTATTTTCTTTTTTTTTTTTTTTTGAAAATTTTTTAATGTTCCTCACATGATGTTTCTATTCTTTGTAATATTTCTATGTAGGTAACCTTTTTATTAACATCATTTTTTTTTCCCCATTTACAAACAGCCATAGATACTTTTTTTATTACACATTTTCTTTTTATATACATTTTATTTCTAAGCATTTTCTTATTTTCATTATTTTCCAAGTTTTTTTCTTGTTTTTTTTTTTTTTTTGTTGGTTGTTATTTTTCACATGAGACCAATATTTTTACAATGAAAAAGAATTTATCATATATATAAAAAAAAAAATATTCGACACATTTTATATAGTATAAAAATGTATTGTAAAGGTAAACTCGATGTAAATTCCATATATGTATGTTCTCTGTTAGATACAACAGAAAAAAAAAAAAAAAACAAATTGAATACAATAAAAATCGTATTATCGTAAATTTATATTCGGTTGAAACCAAATAATGTGGATGTTCAAATTTTTTTTTTTTTTTTGTTTCGTTTTTCATCTTCTCTAGCTGTCTCTGTATGAAATTTTCTTAGTGTGTGTGTGAGTGTGTGTTCATTTTGTCGATCTTCTGGAGAAAAAAAAAATGAATATAACTATTGTATTGGTATCGAATCGATATCACACTTTTTATTTTACGTTCGTTTTTTTTTTTGGTTTTTTTTTTTGTTGGAAAAATAAAAAAACCAATGAAATAAAATTGTAAAATGAAAATGTTACAGTTGTGTGATGATCGTAATAAAAAAAAAATGCAAGTCATACACATATATCAAATTTTATCTAATAAATGTTAAAATGATTGGACAAATCCACATCCAAACAAACATATGTACGAATGCATTTCAGATATTTTTATTATTTTTTTTTTTTTTGGATAATTTTTGTTACATTTTGATATCATGAAAATATTGTATGTATACATATGATTACTGTTACCAAACAATAAAATATTCGTTGTCTGATTACTTTTGTATAAGGTCATCATATAGAGTATAGACAATGAAATGAATAAAAAACAAAATGTTCGTTATCCAATATCTCCTCTTAAAAAAAAAAAAAAAACGCCAAATCAGTTGATTTGAAAAAAAAAGAAAGAAAAACAAAAAAATAAAAAATAAAAAAAATTTTTTTTGGAAAATTTTGCCAATTGGAAAAATTTTGATGAATTTAAGAGGAAATTTTCATTTTAAAGAAAAAAAATGGGTTTTTTTATTTTGCAAGGAAAAAACAAAAAAAAAGTGAAAATTTTGGGAAATTTTACTAATTGGAAAAATTTTGATGAATTTAAGAGGAAATTTTCATTTTAAAGGAAAAACATTTGATTTATTTATTTATTGCGAGGGCGTGGAAACTGTACGTGTACATTATTTGAACAAACAATTTAAATAGCTCAAAGACGGTTTGTGGGAGTTTGAAATCTTATAAACTTTTTCTGCAAAACTTATATAATTAATTAAGTAAAATTTCATGCAATTTATTGGAACACAATAAGAATTCTAGAACATGGAGCTTTAGATTCAATATACATCATGGGGTTCTTTGGCTGAGTGTTTTCATCATCTCAATACTACATATGTACATGGGTGTATACACACATAAAATATTTATGTATAAAAAAATATTTCCTTTGAGCCACAAATGTTTTAAATTGAATTCAAATTATCTTCTAATATATCATTTAATTAATTAATTAGATTTATTTATTTATATTTTTTTTTTCAAAGAATTTCTTATCGTATCACAAACGCATAATAATGTGTACAGTGTACAAAAACCCCATGCAATGTGTTTTTTTTCTCTAATTTTATTTAAAAAAAAAAAAGAAAGAAAAATCCTTTTAAAGGAAAAATAGTACTCTAAGCATGTGTATGACATACATTTTAATTTTTTTTTTTTTTTAATGAAATTAAAGAAAAATATAATGCAAGTCACATTATTTTAATTTGTGAATGTTTTAGATGCTATACATCTATACGCAAAAGGATATACCAAAGTACACATATGTACATATATATATTTTATTCTATTCAAAAGGATACGTATATTATTTACGTATACTAATTTATTTATTTAGCATCATCTGTTTCCCTGTACATGTATGTGTATGTGTGTGTATTTTAATTTTTATATACATACAATTTAATATTGGGTAGTTTCCTTGTTTTTAACACACATCGTCCTTTTTCTATTTAATGATTGTTATTTTTTTTTTGTTTTTTCTGTGCTCTTCAAGTTTTTCTATACATTTCTTTCTTATAATTTTCTAAGTTTTTTTAATATTGTTCATAAAAATAAGAAATAAAAAACAAAAAAAAAAAATTCATTCCTAACTTTAAAAAAATAAAAAAATAAAAAAATTGTTATGTTGTTCCAATTTTTTGCAAATATCTATGGTACATAGAAAAAACGTAATATACACGTACAATTTATTTATTTTTTTCTCATATATGTTATTTAAATACTTAACATAATAAAAATAAAAATACAAAGCTAAGCAACTTATGAACAAGAAATTACCAAAACAAAAATGAAAAAAAAAAAACAAAATTAAAAAAAAATTAAAAGATAAGAAAGAAAAACAAGCAAAGAGATTCAGACAAACTTTTGAATGATTGGTGTAGCAGATACATAAATATAACGTAAAGGACTTTAAAATTGTTATAAATGAATGTTTTAAAAAATCAGCAATAAAAATATCGCATACACACACACACACATTTACACATACATCACCAGCAGCAACAGAAATAAAAACAATAGAGAAAATCAAAATGAATGTGAAAAATAAACTTTTGAATGGAATATACAAAATAAATAAAAGTTTTATACACATTTGTACATACACACACACACATACGACCATTCATACATGAAAAAAAAATCAAAAAATAAACAAACATTTTGAACATATGCAGAAAATAAGTTTGCCTGCCAATACTTGAAATCTTTTCTAATACTTGTGTAGGATTTCATTTATTATTATTTTATTTTATTTTTTTTTTAATTTTCTTTTTTTTTTTTTTTTTTGTTTTTCAAACGTATTTTCTAAAGTTTCTCTTTTGTTTCTAAGTTTTCATTCTCTTTATATACTTTTTTTTGTTTTTTATTCGTACTTTTATATGTGTTTATTTCTTTTGTACTTTCTTTTTATATTTTATTATTTTTCTTATGGAAGTTATTTAAGTGATATCTAAAGAAGTGAAAAAAAAAAAAAAAAACAAAACAAAAAGGAAAGAAGAGAAAAGGCAAAAAAAAAAAAATTTAACTTCAATTTAACCACATTATTCCTTTATTTTAAGGCGAGGCGACAGAATTGTTATATAGCATTGAATTAAACAAAAAAAAAAAATTTTTTTTTCCACATTTTATATACTTTTCCTCCAATGTGTCCAATCTTTATTTTTATATAGCCTTTAGTTTGACTTTAATTTAACTGTTACTTCTACCTTACATATACTGATGTATAAGGAAATTTTATGTATGTGTGTGTGTGTTGGGTGTATTACAATTGATCCTCATTCATATTTACCGACACATGATTTTCCTTAGCTTAGTGTTTTCCTTTAAATTTTCCATTTTTTTGCCTTTTTTATTCTTCGGTATCAACATTGATTTTTGACTTCACTGCTTTTTTTTTTCTTATTTTTCTTTTGTAAAGGAAAAATTAAATGATTGTAAGGAAGTAAAATAGCAAAAAAAAAAGAAATAACGTCTAAAATACTTCTACATAGTTTTTCTTGAATGACATACAATGAAGTCATTTAATTTTCTTATTTTTTTTTTTGTGCTAAATAGCAGAAAAATTAAAATAGTTTTTCTTTAAAATACAAAAAAAAAAATCATTTGGTTTTTCCTCAATGGAAAAGTTATTTTTTCACCCTCTACGTGTGCTTGTTCTGGTTGTACAATTTAGTTATTTCACTATATTTTCTACTTCTTTGGAAGTGAGGTGGGAGGTTGGTTTAAAGGCGAAAACTGTGTCTTTTTCTTTTTTAGTTTTTGAATTAATTTTTCCACTTTTTTGTCATTGTGTGTTTGTGTTAGTTTTTTTTTCCTTTTTAAATTCTTCTATGCCAGTTTGCACTTTTGTCAACTGTGCGTGTGTTTGCTCTTGCGTTTTTCTTTTTTGTTTTCCTATTTTTTATTTTTTTTTTAAATTTTTTTTTCCAGACTTAACGGATTCATGACTTTGTTAAATGTTTTTTGTTTTTTTTCTTTTTAAATTCATTATTATTATTTTTTTTTTTTTATTTATTTATTAGATTCATTTCTGTTGTTGGTACTTGTCATCGTTTATTTTTCTTAAAGTTAAGTCTCGTTAATGTCGGAAAATTTTTATAAATTATTTTTTTTCTTTTTTTTTTTTACTTAGTGAAAATATTTTTCAATTAAAAAATATGAAAAAACAATTTTTGTTTTTTTTTTTTTTAAATAGAAAAAAATAAACGAATGTTTTTTTTATTTTCATGCAGAAAGTCGCAAAATTTAAAAAAAAAATTTTCCATTCTAGTTTTTTTTTTTTTTTTGCTCTACAACAAAGTTTTTAGTTTTTCATTAAAAAAATAAAATTTTTTTTTTTTATTTATTTCTCGTCATCGTATTATTAGGTTTTTCTTTTTTTTTTTTCTGACTGTAATGAAACTATAAAATATATATAAAAGTATTTTAAAGATTTTATTTAGTTATGCGGTTTTTTCATTTTTTGAATGACACTTTAATTGAGTGTTATAAAAGAAAATGAAAAACTTTTCTGTTGTATATTGGCTTATAGTATATACAACAAATTTTTTTTTTTTTCAATTTTCTTTTAAATTATAACTTAGCGGAAGTCAATCATGATTTAAAAAAAAAAACAAATTTTCTGCTTAAAAAAAAATTTTTTTTTTGTTTTTTCTTCTCAGTGTAATATTATGCATAAGTGCATGTAAATTATGTATATATAAATATGTTGGCGTAATTAATAATTTTTAAAAATGAAAATAAAATGCTTAAAAATAAAGAAAAAAAAAATATATGAAAAATGAAAATTTTTTTTTTCTTGCTACGCAGTTAATTAAAAATTTTATTACAAGTCATTAAAAATTTAATTATCTCTAATTTTAAGTTTAAACGATAATTTTTTCTTTTTTTAAAAAAAAAAAGAAACAATCAATTTTCATTTTTTATTTCTTTAATGAAAATTTAGAATTTAAATAAGAATTTTTAAAAATTTAGACCGTTTATTTTGAAAATGGTGTAAATCCAATTTTTTAAATAAATCACAGAATTTTTTTATAAATTAGCGTTCCTTTAAATATTTTGAAAAAAATTAAAAAGTGGACTTATACCACTTTTTAAATAAATGGTCTATTAATTAAAATTTTATTTTTTATTTTTTTAACGGTTTTTTTTTCTTTTTTAAAATATTTTCAATTATTTCGAATAAATTAACAATAACAGAAATTATAAAATTAAACTCTTAAATGTAGACTAAAAAATTCTTAGAAATAAAAATGTAATTCTATAGTATGTATTACTTGATATCTCTGGGGACAAACATCCTAATCTCATTTACATTTAATTAATGCAATTTTTATAATTTCATTTTATTAATCGTGTAATGTAAAATGCATGAACATTCCATTCATTCAGTATATCGTTGAGTATTTATTTCAAATTCAATGACATAATGATTTAATAATGGAAAATGTTTTAAGATGATGGACATAATAAGGGCAAAAATAGTCACATGTCCTAATTATAATAAATACGAATATTTAGCCCTCATAAATTCATTTTAGTAACATTTAATACCTTTTAATTATTTTTTTTTACACACGCATATGCCATGCATGAAATTCTATATCATATGTACAATCAAGTAAACATATGTATCATCATATTATGTACTTATGTACGAGTATATTGAAGTCATATTATTTAGTACAATGCACCTTGGATCACATGTAAACAGCTCAGACAAAATACTGATGTACACATGTAAATATGTGGTCAAATGAAAATTGTATTTTACACGCGATCGTCTCATTAAAATAATATAAAGAGGATTAACAATTACATGTACAAATGTGCACATATATTCAAATTGAATTATGGTTTTCTTATTTAAAAAAAAAATAGTTGTAGTATTCTATTTTTAAATATTTTTTCATTCCTACCATCATTTGGCCTTATATAGCTTTTCATGTGCGTACATACATACATTCTAAACAAATTTGTTTAATTTAACCTCATGAAGAAAATTTCAATGTTGTGTTGATATAGTTTAAATTTATTAACATGGGGACTATTGTGAGACATAGAAAATATACTGTAAATACAAAATATGGCTAATAATAAGTTAACCTTCAATTTGTCTGTATTTTTTGTACAACTTCATTTAAAAAAAAAAAAAAAACATTACTAAATCCTCGAAGCACAAAAAAAAAAAAAAATAATAAGGAAAAGATATTTATACTCCATACACCAATTCGATGTAGTTAAGGGCTTATGGAATTGACATATAGTAGTCCCAATTCACGTTCCTGTATATTGATATTTAAAAAATTCATCTCGCATTATGACTTATAACTTCATGACTTCGTGTTATAATTTCACACCATCCGTGAGATGATCTTATTAGAAAATAGAAATTATGAGAAAAGAAGAAAGGACACACATATACTCCCATAAGACCTTTTAACTACATCGAATTAGTGTATGGAGTATAAACATTAAATTTAAAAGATTTATGACTTCAATTTAACATTACTTTAATAACATTTGAAAATTTTTATTTAATTAATTATTATTATTAATGTTTTTTTTTTTTTCTTGAAAATTTTGTTTTCTGCTTTACTTTGTTAAAGACTTTTGATCATAAAAATAATCTGTTTCAAAAAATATTCTGTTATTAACATGCTTGAGAATTAATTACATTTTCATTATTAGAAATAATTTTCTATAAATCCATGGAAATTGTATACAAGATGTACATACATAAGTGAAAAAATCAGAGCATATGTTGTACAGAATATGCACATGTATGCGCTGAACATGTAAAACCTTACTTGTATGTATCATAAATTATTTAAAATTCTAAAACATTACAATTAATTTTATCAAATTATCATCGTATTTCATTAATTGAAAACTTAATCGATATAATTTGAATTTTCGTAAACATTGTATATGATGTACAGCAAATATACAGCAGTAATATGCTGTGTGCATACAGATTACAATAAAATATGAAAATTTGATGGGAAAATTTTTTAAATACTAATTATATGAAAATAAACGTTTACATACGAGTGAGTATATGGAGTGCATTATAACACTTTACCGTATTTTTAAAAGGTAAATAATAATAATTTCATAGGTTTACTTTTTATAGGACAATGTTTAAATTTTGTGTTTATACACATACAGGAGATCACATACTATATATGTACATTTACATGAATATAATGTGAAAATTTGTATAGTTGATATTTATATACACGCATTCTCATATATTCATTCGTATGTGCATGCATACATACATACTCGTATGTATACTTATAATGGTGACTTTGGTATCAAAAATTTCTAAAATAACACTGCATATATCGTATATTTTTGGCAATAATTTATAATGTACACAAATTAGAACCTAAATTACACTTGAGGATATTTTCGTTAATTAAGTTGTCTATTTATATTTATAAACATACATATTGTATGTTATATGGGCATAATACATATCTGTTCATATATGATATGAGTATACGAGTAAGTATGTACATATGTATGTAAGTGAGATACAATGCATAATTTGACATTATTCTGATTTAGATTTTATGTGGTTTTACTGTTTATCACATTGAGTTCATCATGTATGTATGTATGTAAATGTATGTATTCTGATACATACACACATGTATGTAGTACAAAATTTACATGCTTAATAAAGCAGGAAATAACACGATTCGAAAGTAACTAATTTTACCAGATTAACCAGAAATAACCGATTATTTTGTTAAATGGCATATATGGAACAAATTGCCATATGTACATAAATATTATATATAAATAAATACATAATCGTATATCATAAATAGTATCTATGGAAACATGTACATACAAATAAATGAATAAAATATTTTATCTCTTTATCAAATTTTATAACAACAACAACAACAACAAAAACAAAAAATGAATAATGTGTATATAAATCGCATACATACATGAATAAATTATTATTTTAAAGAAAAAAAAAACAAAAAATATGTCCTTTTTCTGATTTAGGTTGACAATTAAATATATAAAACGGAAATGGTTACAAAAAAAGAAAAAAAAAAAGAAAAAAGAAAATTGTGTGATGTATATGGCAATCTAGATAAAATTCTTCAATCTGTGTTTTTTAAAAATGTTAACTGAATTCTGATTTTGGTGGATTTATGTTCAGAGAAGGAAATTTTGTATATTAGGAATTTTTTTTTTTTTTGACGCAATCTAACCTACAACTTTGCTATTTTGATAAAGGACATAATGTTAATTCAGTATAAACCATTTTCTAGGACATTGAATGGAAAGAGTAGTAAGCGATTGTCACCGCAACCAATTTAAAATGATACAAATTGGAATTCTGGTCACTATATAAACAGTGTATTTCGAGCTACCTACATTCTTGCATTTAGATTCAGGGTCCAAAAGGAAGAGAACGTCCAGAAACTACGGATAATGTGGATTATGAAGCAATGTGTATTTTTAAAAAAAAGGAATTGGGACAACTGAAGACTACTTGTAGAGAATAGAAAAAATTAGAGGTCATTTGTATTGGAAGTTAAAGTCCATCATCAATGGCGTTGCAGCTCAAATCGATCCTTGACCTCACACAGAAGTAACCTCCATTCCCCTCTTTGCTGTACTGTGCTTTTCCAGTTCCTGACACCTAATATTGTTTTCGCGTCTTGCTGAACGGCATCTCTCCACCTTATTCTAGGTTTACCAACTGGCCTCTTACCTTTTACCTTCCTGTTAAAATCCACCTCTGACTGTAATTTATATAGCTCGTTATGCCATGAAGATTACATTTCTTATTTTAATTTTTTTTTTTTTATTTCTGTTTTTCCTCTTTATTTCGTTTAAATAAATCAAATGGAATAATTTTCAATCGGATACCATAAAAAAAAAAAAAAATTTAAATAATAAATAAAAGATTTGCAATAAAATAAAACCTGTTCAAAATATTCAGGACATTTTATAGTAAAATCACATTTTTTTATATAATTCTGAATTTTCTTGAATTAAAAAAAAAAAAAAAAAATTCTTTATTGGTTTATGGGCCGAAATTAAATTCTCTATAATTTTGTAAATTCTATAAAATTCATGTATTTTTTATGGACATTGCATCTGTATTACATGAAACACTTAAAAACCGTTAATTTTGATTTTTGTTCAAATTTCCCTTTTTCTTTTTTATTTTTTTATTTTTTTTGAATTTTCTCTTTTTATTTTATTTTTACAATAATTTTTGAAAGCCATCTTTTTCATATACTACATATTTAAATATAACGTAAAATGTCTTTAAAATTAATTATAAAATAACGTATTTTTTTTTTTTATTCCTTTTAAATACCCAACAAATTAGAAATTTAAATCATTACTGTTTATGACAAGCATTTAAAAAAAAAAAAAAAACAACAAGAAACTAATTTCTTCCTTTTATTATTTTCTATGTAACAAAAAATTTTCATGAAGTACATTATGTATATAAATGTAAAATTTTTATATAACCAATTTCAAAAAAAAAAAAAAAAAACAACAAAAATTTTCATTCAATTAAAAAAGAAAAGAAGCTTCAATGTATTTGAATAGGTATTCTCGATATGGGCATATTAAATGGTTATTTAGAAGTCCTGTAACAGCACCATTAAAAATCATCGCATATTAATATTATGACTAGCAGCATTTCTGATTACTCATTAAAACAATTTCAATTTTTGTAGATTTTTTTTTTTTGTTTTTTTTTAATTTCAATCTCTCTCATGATTTTATTATACAAATTTCCCTCTTTTGTTTTTTTTTTTTTTTTTTTGAAATAACTTCATTATGTACTAGAAAATAAAACGTAGCATAAAATTTTCCAGAACAAAAAAAAAACAAAAACGACAGAAGGTAAAATAAAATTTACTATACATAAAAACAAAAGTTTTATTATTTTTGTTTTTGTTTTATTTTTCATTATTATACTCTCAAACAATTTTTAATTACATTATCCTGGTGAATTTTAAAGGAAAATTCTCCTTTTTTTTGTTTTTAAATAACACCAGAAAAAAAAAGGAAAATTATTGTATTACACGCGTACGTGAAGAACGTTTCAATTGAAAAGCAGAAAAGGAAAAATGAAAATTTTATTATTTTTCTTTGTATTGAATTTAATTTAAAAATTTATTACAATTAAATTGGGATTTGATGCTCGCTTCTTAACATTTTCATGTTCAAGTTCATATGATGTGTGTTTTTGTTTTTACATTTTTATTTTATAGATATTTTTTTTAGTTTTTAATTAAATATTCTGTAAAAATCTGTAATTTCGATTTTTCACAGAAATTATCAAAAAAAAAAAAAAATTCCATACAAAACATTTTATTGCTCTATAATCGTATTACGATCGTGAACAACATTTTATAGCATTCCGTATAAATTTTTCAAATTCTTAGAATTTTCAGGATTAATAAACTTGAAGCTCTGACTATAACAACAGATTTCTAGGAAGCAAAAAACAATTTACAGGAAATTCATGAATTTCAGAAATTTTTGTTTTTTTTTTTTTTGAAAAATTGGAAATGTACGTTAAAAATTTTTGATATTCAATTTTGAGTTCACATTACTGAAATGTGCGTATACTGGCCCAATAACATCAATGGCCTATCCAACATTTTTTTTTAATGTTATCACTATCGTTCAGCCTGAGGCCAAATGATAATGTCAAGTCAGCAATATAAATGATATGTTACCGTAAGTTGGTCCAAACTGTTGAGAACATTCTTCTTCTTTACTGTAACTAAAAAAAACCATGGGTCATTCCATGTTGTTACTATAATTTATTTTATATTTGCAAATTTTCATTGTGGTTGAATACTCAAAAAATTTTAAAAATTTATGTTGTCGTTATAATTACGCTAACCAATAACTATCATCAGATTAAATGGTTATATTGACCAAAGATTTTTATAATTTGAAAAGGATGTAATTATGCTTCAGTTACGTTAAATTCTCAACTGGTTTGGCTTTTGGTTACGCAACTATGGAAAGCACCAATACAGAACCAAAACAAATATTCACTTTTGTCGGTTGTTTCTTTGATACATTTTACCTATATTGCTCATATGTAAATACATCACGAGTAAAACCGTTTTTGTTTTCATTTTCAACACTTGAGGGTTGTATTAAAATTCATAAAAGATTTCTTTATTTTGAAAATTGAATTCTCAATAAACTGTGTTACATTTTCAAATTCAAATTGAATATACATATATGGGCTATAACATTTAATCCAGCAAAGAATTTGAATGTAATTTTTTTTTTTTATTATTTGAAATTGGAATATAGTTAATTAAACTTTCAACATAATTAAATATTTAGATCTATAAAGTCTAGACAACTAAAATAACCTACATAAACACATGAAAATGTACATGCGATGTAAACAAATTGTGTACACTCTGTAGTAAAACCGTATACACATATAATTCAAATGTAACGACCCCATTCAAACCCTTTGAACTTATATAAATGAATATTTCTATTTCTATTAAATAGATAAATGTATCTTTATAATCATTTATAAATAAGTAAATAGGACATTTATTTTTTTCTTTTTTTTTTTTTGAAATTTATACGTAATAATAATAATTTGTTTTGTATATGAGATCAAAAATATAACGTATTTGACTTTAAAACTTTTTAATGACCTTTAATTGGGATAAACCCTAATAAACTTTCTATAAGCAACCGTATAACATACTGAATTTATTCAAATAATTATTTTTTTCTCCTTTCTTCCTTAGAAATTAAAATTAAATTTTTTACGGTTAATGCAAGTTTATTAATATTTATTTATATAGGTATCATATGTTACATATAATTTAGAAATATGGCAACGTATTGCAAAAAATAAAATTTGAAATATTTTTTTTTTGATTATGTTACATTTGATTATGAGCATGTAAATGCATATAAAAGCATCCTCAAAATGTCCTTTTTTTAAACAAACAAAAAAAAAATGTTTTTGCCTCCTTTTTTACTTACATCCAAAAAAAATTTTTTATGTACATTATTTTGCCCTATAAAGAATTAATTTTTTCATCGTAATTCTCTGTTTTATTGTTCGCTCTTTATTTTTCTTCCTTTTTTTCTTTTCTTTTTTTTTTTTTTTTGGTTGTAATTAAAAAGTGTTCGTATAAAAAAATTTTTATCCATGTATATACAAATGTAAAATTACATGAAACAACAGAATAAAAGGAAAATTTTCCTACTAAAACAAAAAAAAAAATAAGAAAAAATAAAAAAGAAAATGAAAAATGAAAAATTTCAAAAACAAAAATTGGAAATTTAACAAAAAAAAAATAAAAAACAAGAAAAGGTTATAAAGTGGTTATACGAACCGTAAATTACCAGTTTGAAAGGCAAAACAAAACAAAAAAAAATTCAAAAAAAAATAAATAAAAAACTACAAAAGGACTAAAAAAAAAAATTATAAAAAAAAAATTTAATCTTGCACTTATTCGATTCGTTGGATTGAATGTTATAATACACGAAGAAAGGATAATGAAAAATCTAAACTTTGAATGTCGATTCATTATTATAACCATATACAAAAATGTTATGATGAACGAATTTACAATGATTATGTGTGTTTGTGTGTGTGTGTGCATTAAATGTACACTAGCGCTATACGTATATGCAGCATTATACACATACACACACACAAAAGAAGGAAAATATTAAGTGCTGACTGTTTTTAAAAAAAAAAAAATAACATCGTGTATGTTTACGTAAGGATAAAAGTAATTTACACACACATTAGATGAGGAATATATATTGCTGTGATCTGTTGTGCAAATGTATGTATAACGAACAAGTTGGGTACATGTATACAGAATGCACGGATGCGTATCTCCCCATGCAGATTCATACATTTGTTTTTCATTTTTTACTTCAAAAAAAAAAAAAAAAGGAATAAGAATTTACAGTGTTTTTCACATTCTCAACTAAATTTCATTTTTTTTTTTTTTTCAAATTGTAGATGATTTTCCCTTTATTTCTTTTGTTTTATTTTCAAAATTTATTTTTTTTTTTTATTTTTTATGCATTTTTTTTGTTTTAACAGTTTTCAAGATCTATACTAGTATCTAGTGTATATGCGATTGTAAAAATTACAACCGTTGATTGTGCACACATACGAAGGCATATGCATATCCAATAGCATATCCTGTGGAATAGGAATAGGAGTATGTATGTATTTTAATTCGTATATGTGCACATAATGATGTACAAAGGATATTATTTAATAGCGGTAAAATTAACAGTTTGGGCGTCAATTCTAATTAAGATTTTATGTTGAAGTTGATTTTCTTTTTTTTTTTTTTCATTCCTTTGTATTATGTGTGTGTGTGTGTGTATAAAAGTATGTTGCGACACACAGATTTAGAAAAGCGAAAACAAAAAAATGGGAAATGTTTTATGCATGTCATCTGTATACGTACAGCGTACATGTGTGTGTATGGCAATATAATATTGTGAACACATGTGCAAATTTTATTTTAATTTTAAAAGTATTCAAGTACCCAGTTTTGGATGTATGCAATTTTATAAATTTTTTTATTTTTTATTATTTGTTAAATTAATTATCTTAGCATTTGTATTGTTGAATTTAAATTTAATTTTTTTTTCTTTTTTTTTTGTTAATAAATATTTAAATTTGAATTTTTTTTTTTATAACGGATAATGAATATTTTCTTTTTGTCTTCATTTTGCCTTAATTAAACAAAAATAAAAATGAAAATGAAAAATTTTATAGAATTTTTATTTTGAAAAATTTTGTTCATTGTTAAAATGAAAAAGAAAAATTCATTTTGTTCTAAATAAACTAAAAAAATTTGTTAAAATTAAATGAAAATTTTTGAATAAAAATTGCAAAAATATATTTTTCTGTTATAATTTCTCAATAAACAAGTAAATTGGTTTTTTTTCTTGATTTTTATCAAATTATTAATTTTGATATTCAAAATGTGAAATGGATCTACTACCTCTTTTGTCTACGTCACAAAAAATTTAAATGAAAATGCAAAATACGCTACATACTTTATGGACATTTCAGTTATGAACGTTAATGATCGATAATCACGTACAATAGATTAAACTATACTCTGTCTACTAATTCAGTGCAGTTAAGGCCCACTGGAAATGACATAAGGTAATACCAATTTACGTCGCTGTATATTGATATTAAAAAAAATTCATCTCATACTGTATGATAACTGTACAGATTGTGGTAACACTACTCGTAAGATGATCTTATTAGTAATTATGAGAAAAGAAATGAGACATGTGTATTTCCACTAAAGTTTTAACTGCACCGAATTAATAGACAGATTATAAGGCCTTAACCAATAACCGTTTACTAAGTCATTACTAAGGATTAATCTCATATAAAAATCTAAAACTAAGTCCTTACTTTGTCCTTACCAACGACTTAGTAAACGGTTATTAGTAAGGCTCTAAGTCTTTTTATGAAATTAATATTTAAAAAAATTTGAAATTTTCGCGATATAACCGAAATTATGGAATCAGTTAGCAAATTATGTACCCTCATTTCAATGTCATCATTTTATTTATTTTTTTTATTTTTTTTTTATTATTAGCTTGCTGTCGTTGCGTTGGTAATAAATGAATGATATTTGAGTTCATTTATATTTTAAGTCTGAAAAGAGCCATTTCATTATTTAATATTCCATATGACAATGCATTTAAATTTGTTTTTATTTATTTATTTTGGTAGGGTTTTTTTTTTCTTACATGATTAATAACTTTGTATGTATGTAAGTTACGTGTATTGCCATGTAATATATAAACTTAAAATGTCATATTATGTCTGCATACATTATATATGTACATACATACATAAATGTGTGTATTTTAATTGAATCCTGTGGTTCTATTACGACCTCTAGGGGGTCTTTTAATTAGTGCACGCGTTAAAGTTAACGCCCGTTAATAATAATTTACTACACTAACTAACATGGGCATGCATTTTTAATTTACATATATTTCAATGTGAACAGTTTTACATACTGACTGTATAGCTGATTATAGTCAAGCTGATAATTACATTTAATTACTTACATTAATACAATATGACATGTGTGTGTTAAAATTTCCTCAAATAAGGATGGTATTGTGCGCATTTAACGCCCATATGATATTGCATAATTTTATAAATAGTTCAATGTAAATGGAAAAATACATGTGTAAAATAATTCCAGGAATTAGGCATTTTTTGTGAATTTAAAACAAGGAAAATACCTAATTTCAATTATATTTTTATAAATATAAATTCACGTGTTAATGTGTATTAAAAAAAAAAAATTAAGGATCTTGAATATTTCAATTTATTCCTGGTAATGAAGTTTTCATCAAAAACGTAACGTACATACATTGACTTGTTACTTTTAATTAAAAAAAAAAAAAAATCGTTACATTTTTTAAATACTTCCGTAAGCATATAAGTAGGTATATATACTGTCAGATTCAGATATGTATGCGTATCTGCATCCATTTGGATGGTTCTTGATGCCACAAATTTATTCAAAATCAAAAATTTTCAACATTTTATTATGATTTCCTATTATGTGTACCTGTTAGACAAATTTCTAATTTATTGACTAAAAAAAAAAAAAAAAAAAAAAAAATGAAAAAATATCAAATATATATTTAAATTCAAAATTTTCTTACAGAAAATATAAAAAAAGGATATTACTTTAATTTTTAGTACATAGGTACATATATTATGTAATTTGATGCATAGTACATGCACCAATTTCTAGGCCCAATATATGATATATGTATGTACATACACACATAGTTGATCCAACTTAAAGTAGAAAGTCTTGAAGGCTACAAACACGTATAAGGTCGAAATCTTACTTTATAAGTATAGGATTAGTAGGATACACAAATACATACATACATATTTACATGTGTAACACGTTCTTGGCAAATGAAATGATTTGATGCAGATTTTATTTGTTTCTCTACGTTTTTTTTTTTTTTTTTTTTTTAGTAAATAATATATAGTTACATTTTTTTAAAAGTTACACAAGCGTATAACACACAACTGTGTGCGTATAACCTTCGACTACACACACATGTGTACATACATATGTGTACTACATATGTCATTAAATGAAATTGCTTGCGTTCGTTGACATGTAAATAATTTGATACATTTTTAATAAAATATAATATATGGGTCATGTACACATGTATGTGAAAATATATATTGTGTATATATGCAAAATCTTATATGTACGTCCTGTCTCATATTATTTAAAATTGAAAACGTATAATATATATTTCTGGGTAGCTATCAAGAAATTTTTTTTCATATAATTTAATTAAAGCATAAATTTATATATTATATAAATATTATTTTTACATAAAAATTAGTCCTTGGAAAAAGCTAAAACTGTTAGAAAACAACAATATTGAGAATGTTTCAATTTAAGAATTTCTTTAGTAGATTTACATTTACTTTTTGAACTAGACCTAAATTTACTATCATATCATGTAGGTAGTTAATTCTCAGTCAAAAGATGACTAAATAACGAAAAATTACATATTAAATAATTTTTATTAATTTTTAAATTTATCAAGTTCTTATATCATAATTCAATTAAAAAATTTATAAAATACCTAATTGCCTTGCAAAAGACTTATAAAAATTTCTCAAGAATACAAAAAATGTATTTTTCTTAAACGCTAGACTGTACAATGTTTAGAAAATGGAAAAATACTCTGTTGTAAAAAAAAAATGTAAAAAACATGATATAAAGGATGTAAACAATAAAAATGAAAAAATAAAACCCCAGTTACTCGTTTTATTCCATTTATATTTATATTTATAGATTATTATTTTCATTAATTTTTTTTTTCAAGTTAAACATAAGAATGAAAAAAAAATTGTTGGTGATAATTGATTTTTGTTTTTTTTTCTTTTATAAACTAACCACAATTATTAGGTATTAGAATAATTATTATTTTGTTTTTCTTTTATCTTAGTTTTTTTTTTTTTTTTTTTGTATATTAAAATTACAATTTAATTAAAGTTTTTCAATTATGTACTTACAATCTACAGAGAAAAAAAAAAAAGAAAATATTTAAAAGAATAAAATAAAACGAAAAGTAAATAACAAAAGAAAAGAAAAAAAAAAACACGTTTTTTTTTCTTCATTGAAATTAAAAAAAAGAAATATACATATTTATATGTATACAAATAATATAAAATTATACACATCAATTTATTTTTGTTTAAAAATTTTTTTTTAATTATGTTTTATTTATGCAATTACTTAAATAGTTAATTAAAATGTTTAATCATTTGATTTTTATATTTTTATATGTATTTTTGCTATTTTTCTTTTCTTTTCTTTTATTTTATTTTTTTTTTTATTGTAATTTTTCAAATCTACATTGAAAGAAAACTTTATTTTTTGTATGTTTATATATTTTATATTATGATTTTTCATATATATTTTTTTTTGTTTTGTTTTGTTTTTACTTGGTAAAAATATAATCATTATATTAGTTTAATCAATCATTATCAATATTATTACATTAATACATAAGTAATAAAACTTTTTGCTTAAAAAATTCCCAATTTATATTTATTGTTATTTTAATATTTTTAAATAATATTTTTGTGTTTTGTTTTGTTTTTTTTTTTGTCTATGTATTTTTGTTTTATATATTTGTTCAAATCATGTTTTTTTTTTATCAAACATTTAAATTATATTAATGTTATTTAATATCAAGGGTATTCACTTCATTTTTGTAAATTTGTTTGTAAATATTATGTAATTTTTGTAAAATTCTGATTTTAATTAGTTAGTTATTGAAATTTACCCTTACACGACGATTGTTGTTGTTTGAAGTACGGGAGAGAGAGAGTAAGGTCCTCTGAACACTCTAGACAAAATTGTCTATTGTACTTAGCGACGATTACAATTACAATTTTAATTAAAATAATGAAAATGTAGAATTTTCCGTCTTTAAAGGAAATTTTTTTTTTTGGCTTTATTAATAAATTTGAGTATTTCAAATGTAACTAAAAATTTTGAATACAAAATTTTTAAATAAATTAATTTTTGAGTTATAATAAGATTTTTTGAATTTAGGAATTTAAAATTGAAAATAACATTTTATTTTCAAAAATTATTATTCTCATCTCTCATGAACTTCTTATCAATACTCACAAAATTTTAGAATTAAAATGAATACCCTTAATTAATTTTTTCTTATTTTGTGTATAGGATTCTCTTTACAATATATTTTTTTTTTGTTTTGTTTTGTTTTACATAATTGTTAGTCCAGTAAAATACAATCATAAACAAAATAATAATAATAAAAAAAAAAAAAAAAAAATATTTTCATTTCATGGTTTTTCATCTACATACACACACAATATCATTATCATACATATTTATATTTTGGTGGTAGTGTGCAAATAACACAAAAAAAAAAAAAAAACATAAATACAATATTTTTTTGTTATTATTATTTTTTTTTTTAATTTAAACAATATGAAAGAATTGTAATTGAAACTATAGAATCACGAAAATTATATGTAAATTGCAAAAAAATTTTTTACTTTTTTGAACCTCGATTTGTTCCATCTGAATTGCCACCACCAGTATCACCAGTAATTGCTTGAGTCTGTTGTGGCGGGTATGCATATTGTGCCCAATACTGTTGTTGTGGTGCTTGTTGTTGTTGTTGACTATTAGCTCCCATTGTATTTGTATCTTGCTGTCAATTTTATTATAAACATTTTATATTCAATTACGTGAAAATTTGAAATTATAGTTAAAAATTTAAAATAAAAATAAAAACAAAAAATGTAATTATGAATATATACACAAATATGATTTATTTTAATTTGTATATGTGGAGTACATACCTGCCACCAACTCATCCATTGTTGCTGTTGTTGCTGCTGTCGTGGATCAGCACTATTCATTGACCATTGTTGCTGTTGATGGTGATTACCATATGCTGTAATTAAAGTAAACAATGGATATAAATGCATTTTTTTTTTTTTTTTTTTAATGAATAAAAGAATTAAATTTTTCTTTTCTCATGCTTTTTATGTGATTGTTGAACAATACACAAAAAGGTAATAAAAATACAATTTCTTTTAATTGTGAAAAAAAAATAATTTTAATACATTAATAAAATAAAATTACATAAAAATTATTTGGATGATTTTTTTGATTCCTTTTTTTTTTTAATAAATTAAAAATTTGTATACAAATTCATAAAATTTTTTAATATGTACATAAAAAAAAAAAAAAACTTAATAAGGAAAATAAAAATCTATTCATGAATTATTATTGTAATTATGTTATTAAGGAATATAATATAAGAAATCATATTAAAAGAACAATGTAATATAAGAAATTTAATTTAAAAATTTCACTTTATAAAATTTTATTATTTTACTAGTTTTGATCTTATACAAACAAAAAAAAAAAAAAAAACAAAAATCTACAAAAATTACAATTTAATCTAAAATAAAAAAATAAAAAAAATATGTAAAAGAAAATCACGAAAAAAAAAAAAGAATGGAAAAAACAATATTACATGTAACGGCAGCAATTTATCAGTATAACCAGTGAATAATTTTTTCCTCAGTATATTTGCTTGTCTGCTTTCGTATACAAAAATTATATGTACACATACACATAAATCCTGATTTATTTACATTTCAAAAAATGTTTGCTTAAAACTTTTGTTGAAGAGTTGTTATTCTTTTCTCTTTTTATTACATGTAAAATAAATATATATGTATGTATGTATACCTAAACATATACATTTATACGTAATGACTGTATCATGTGAAGGAATACACGTTTCATAATATTAATTCAAATCTAATGGTACGTAATATAATACTCAAATATAGGGTGGTATTCAACTTTTATAAGTATTAAAATGAAAATAAAAGCAAAATAAAAATTAAATAATATTGCAATAATTTGTGAAAAGTTTCGAAACACAGAATTTTCAAAGAAAATTTAATTTTCAATATTTACATTCAAAGTCAAAAGGAGTATGTTTTTGTTTTTCTTTTAAAATTCTTTTATGAAATTTTATATTTGAAAATGTTCACTATAAAATTACCAAAAATGTAACAATATTTATTTTTAACTTTATATTATGTGTGTAGAAATTTAATTTCTATTTAAAAACTACATACACACATATATATATTAAATTTCCTAACATTTAAAATGTTATTTTAAAATTTAAAGTTTATAAATAAAATTAAATAAATTTAAAAATTTAGAATTCTAGTAAAGAAAACAAAAAAAAAATGTACTTAGAAATATTTAGTTATAAAATTTAAATAAATTCACAATAAATTTAAAAAGTAAAATAAAATAAATTTTAATAATACATACGTGTATGTAAGACAACTTACCACCCTATGTATAGTAATAAAAACACATAAAAGTGCTTCATTTAATTAAAATAGGATATATGAGGGGTAAAGGTAATAAACATTCAAGTATATATGTATGTGTTGTTTCCATGATTATAGTGGATTTCATTTTTCATTGCTTTTTTTATTTATTTTCTTAAATACAAAATGACTTCATGAAAATATCATCGTCATCATCATCAGTCTCTCATCAAAATTGATTTAATTTTACACACGTACATACATACGCACTCACAAAATGATATACATATGTACATATATCTTAAACACTATTTTGAATAGAAATCACATTATTCGTTTTCTCTACTTTCGTATAATTTATTTGAAGCATTACTAGCAGCAAGTAAATACAGCACTGTATTATTTGATCATAAATAAAAATGTATAGAAAACTCATTTAATGGATTACAAAGTTAAAATTTATTGACATGTGATTCCTTTTGCATTAAATATCTTAAAATATTTTGTTTTATTTTGTTTTATTTTTTCTTGTCTTTGTTAGAATAATATATGAATAATATATGTACTTGTACATATGAACTTAACTTAAATTCATATCTATTTATGTTCATACATGTACACAAGGAAAATAATAAAATTTAAATAAAATCCTCTTTAAAATCATATATAATTTACTCACCGCCATAACCACTTTGTGGATCGTAATTCCAATATGTTGCTGGTTGTTGACTAGTAGCTACAGATGTATTCCAATTTTGTTGTTGTGAATGAATTGGTTGCATTTGTGAGTGCTGTTGAGATGATGATGATTGGCTTGCCCACTGTGATTTTTGATGATTAGAGCTAGCATTGTTTGTACTCTAAATAAATAAATATGAAAAATGTAAGAGGTAATTAATAAAATATTGTCTAATATTATGTAGTCACATTAAAATACGCTTTTATACAATTGTAGTAAAATTGCAATAGTAACTTACTTTACTGCTTGAACTTCCTGATCGTCCATTTTTGTGATCATTATGATAACTATCGTTCGACGAATATTTAGACGACGACGATCGTTCATAGCCACCGCGACTATCTTCTGAACGATTGTCGCGGTGGCCAGCCCGAAAATCCCGCTGGCTTCCTCCACGATGATGACTGCTGCTGCCACTTGATTCACGTCGACTGCTACTGCCACTACTACTGCCATTTCGATCACGGTCATAACGATGATCTCTACCATAATCTCGTGCACTGCCTCCATAATCATAGCGACTACCACCGCCACCACCACCACCACCACCACTTCCCTGTCGATAGAATCTATCATCATATCGTCGATAATTGTTGGTCCAACCTTGACCTCCACCACTACCCGAGTATCTATCATTACGGCGATCATATCCACCATAACCTCGATCATCTCGCCATTGTCCAGCACGATTATTTCCTGCTGCACCCCAACGATTATTTTGTCCACGACGATCATTATTTTTCCATCTTGATCCGCGATCATCATATCGTCGACGATCATCACGACGTCTACGATCATCGTTACGTCGATAATTATCACGTCTTGGCCGTTTGTATTTTGAAGGTTCGCTAGCCTCAAGTGCTTTATTACCTTTATCATTGTACTTTTTCACTTCATCTTTGGCTTCATCACCGTCTAAATCCGTAAAACGAACCTCATCGAACCAACCAAATTCAACTGATGGCAATGTGAAATTAGCTGAAAAATATTTTACCAAATTCATTTGATTAAATTCATCAATTATTATTAATAAATTCATTCGTTTGATAAATTCCAGAGAATATACATAGGCTCAGATGTAAAAGAAAAAACTCATAAATTTCATACATATGAATAACGTATAAACGTATTTGAAATAAACTTGTAAATGTTTTTTTGTTGTATCAAAAATCGTTTGAAAATTTTGTTTTTAGAGAAGAAATCATTTCATTTTTTATGTACATAGTTTTCTTTTGTAAGGGATTTTAAAATCCAAAAAATAGTTGAATTAAAAACAAAAATTTTAGGTACATAGTACATACAAGTATGCATATAAAAAAAATTAATTTTCAATTTCTATGAAAATAAAATACATACATGGTTATTTACACTTAATACTCAGAATGCTATCGGAACAATAGAGTTTTCAATTAGCTATATTTTTTTTTATGAAATGTGGAAGTTACTGTTTGAATTTTAGTTAAAAGAGATCAATTTTTTATTTTTACTTTGAATTCATATATTTTTTAAAATTGTATAATGAAAAGATTCCATTGCCAAAGTTATAAAATAATTTTTGCATATATGTACATACGTATATTTGAAATTGTTTGTAATGTAATGAAATATTTCAAAAATTGAAAATAATATAGAAGTAAAAATTTGTTAATAAATAACAGAACAGAATTTTTTTTTTTTTTTTTTTAAATACACATACATATGTTAAAAATTTTACAATTAAGAAAACAAAAAAAAAAAAACAGTTCACAATTGTTCATAAAATCTATAAATCATTTGTAAAAGAATAAATTTTTTCATATTCTACATTTCATAAATTTATAAATTAAATTTATATTTTATTTTCTTTTTTTTTTTCATATGAACTCTATGAAATAAAAATTTTTTTATATTGATATGATTTAAAAAAATAAATAAATAAATAAATAATAAAATTTGAAATAAAATAGAACTAAAATAAAAATTGTAAAACTCAAATAAAAATTTAAAAAAATAAAATAAAATAAAATAAATGAATAAAATAAAAAAATAAAAAAACAAAATATGTCTTACATATCTAACAAAATACATTTTTTAAAGCATAATAATTTTTATAAATTTTTTTGCTTTTCTTTTTTTTTTTATAAATATTTATTTGTAGTCATGATAAATTTAAATATTATATATTATGCATATATTTCATTTAAAAATTAGAAAAATGAAATTATTTATTCATTATATATATATATATGTATGTATATTCATATAATTACCTTTCATTTTATTTAATGATGATTCTTTAATTGATTCTTTTAATCCATGTATATCAGTTTTCATGTTATCGTTGCGCCTTTTTAATTCCTCATCATTTGGTATACATACAACAGCAATACGTCTGAAGTCACCAAAACCTTTCATTTTACGTCGTTGATCAGATGCAAATACATTTGTCTAATAATAATATACATATAACACAAATGAAGACGATATTCGTACAATGATGGATTTTTTTTTTTATTTTTTTTTTTTTTTTTATAATTCATGTATGGAAGAGATGAATGTACAATTATTTATCTTGTACATTTATTTATCTTGTTGTTGGTTATTGTTGAAGTTGATGAATTTATTTAATTAATTTATTTTTTTTTTTATTATCCGCAATTTATTTCATTTTAATAACTAAATATCAATTTGTCCCAATCAATCAAAATAATCATTTTTCTTTTAAATTTTATTATTCGATATTTTATACATACATTATATCGATGATGAAAACTCGAATACGGTCGATTATTTTTATTGTCGAATTTGTTACTTAATTCTAACTTATAAACTAGATTACCTTTTTTATTGTTTCACTTTTTTTTTTTTTACAAAAATCCTTTTCAAATCTTTTCATCTCCTTTTAAAAATTTTTTCACTTAATCAAGAAAAATCAATTTTTATATATGAATGTTTTCTTTAAGTAAAAAAGAATTCAATTTTATTACCATTCCTCTGTATTTGAACTTTTAATTATTTTCTTTATTGTGTGTCATCAAAATGATCTCCTTTACGTATATTATATATAATACATAGTTACAATATTCTTATAATACTACTTAAAAATACCTTAAAATTCTATAACGTACCTGTTTTATTTTAGATGTTTTCGAAATTTCAGACCAACGACTAGTATCTAAATAATTATTACTTACCTTGTAATAATTAAAAATAAGTTTTTTTTTCTTTTGTTTTTAATTAATCGACATTACTATGACATTGTGAAAAAATTCCAAATAAATCAACGATTACGTACAATTGTATTATTAAATTAAATTTCACTTCTTGTATTTGACCATTACATGAAACATTTGAAAATTTTCGAAGAAAAAAAAAAAAAAAAACAACTAAAATTGTTTCCATTTACCCTTTTTTTTTTAATGATCCAATAATAGGGCGAACACTTTCAAACTGTTACAAGACATACAATATTACATACCAAATCTGAATTCCATTTCTATATTTTTTTAAATATCTCTTTGTATCTTCTGGCTTAAATTGTCCTCCTGAAATTTTTCTTCTAAAAAAGAATTAATCGATATCGAATATTTAACTATTTCTTTTTTCTTTAAATAATCGTATAATATACCATCCTCAAAGATTAATTTTACATCAAAAATTCAACTTTTATTAATTCTAAAATACATATAACTGCTATTAATTCAATATCAAATTTATTATTGGTTTTTTATCTGCTTTATTCGAATTATTTTCAAATGTTCATGTGTTTGGTCATAAAATCCGTAAACATATACATACATACATATATGAATACCCAATACATACATGTATGTGATTCTTATTATATAATTTATTTTTTTGCCAAATCTTGAAAATAAAATTTTCTTTATTTTCATATTAATTATAACGTCATAAAATAATGTCAATTATATGATAAACAGTAGATTATCATTCACCTTAAAAATTCATTTATTCATTCATTCATGAATTTTAATTAACTCTTTCATAATGATCTTTTATTTTGCATTTGTTTTTTCTACAATTTTTGTGCTGTATTAACATTTTTTTCACCTACCTGATCAAGAATATAATTTCGTCGCCTTTTAGTGGCGATCTCTTCAAGTGTAGCTAAGCTTTTTAGGCATAAATCATAAATTTTATCCCATTTGCCTGAATGGTATTCTTTTCTTGGTTTACCATCAACCTATAAAATCAAGAAAAAAAAAAAAAATGAAAAATAAAATTTCATACATTTCAATTATTTATTTATTTATTTTTTTTATTGTTTACCTTCATTTTATCAATTAAAGCATCAGCTCCAATAATATCGAATCGTTTATCTGGATTTTCCTTTACATAATTTTGTACCCAATATGTTTTTCCTGAACCTGGTAATCCAACCATTAATAATACTTCACATTCTTTACGATTTTCTGGACGTTGTGGACCAGATATATATTGCTGTTCTGGTATTAATGCAATCAACTGATATTCAGGAAGTAATTGAACAACAGTTTTTGGCTTTGATTCTTCATTTTCTTCTTCATCTTTTTCTGTATTTGTTGAAGAAGATGAATCATCAGAGGATTTTTTCGTTTCTGTTTCATTTACATCAGTTTCCATTTCGTTTATTGAATTTTTCTTTTCATCTTTATCATTATCTGATGATTTATTTTCTGTCATATTGATATCATCATCCCAATTTTCTCCATCATCATCATCAGCAGTTTGTTTTGTTTTGGTTTCTTTAGTTTCACACTTATTTTCTGAACTTTTGGAACGTTCACGTTTTCGATTTTTTAATGGTCTTTCCATGTTAGCTAATAAATTTTCATTATCAGCAAAATTCACTTGAAATTCATAACCTTTTGTTAAAACATGTGGAAATAGTGCTTTATTATCTCCTAAAACTTCATCCTTATCAAATTCAAATGCAGTTCCTAATTCTTCACCATTTAATGTAAACTGAATAGTACATGGTGTACTCTCCAAATCTAGATAACACCCAACAACATCATCCAATCCAAAAGGCTTTCCATATTCTGTAAATTCTCCATTGATTGCCTTTTTCCCTGAACTGCAGTATGCAAAAGAATTTTCGCATTCACCCAGTTGTAAGCTGGTATTTGCCAATGAAAAGCCAGCACGAAATTCATATAAATGGCTTTCATGACGAAAATTCTCAGATGGTAATTCTTCGGAAAGACGAACCTCGTATACGACTTTTCCCTCTCGAACACCATAATTTGTTCGTGCTCCTGACCAAATCAAACTGAAAATATCCTTATGAAGCGGTTTAGCGGAATTAAACGCAACTGGATCAATGCATAAATGCAAATCGGAATCAACTGAAACGAAAAACAAAATACCAATTTAATCTAAATAATTTTGACATACATACATATATATGTATAAATTCTTTAAATAACTTACACCAACTCAAACCGAATTGTTTATCTTCAACTACCGGTTCATCTTCCTCGTTTGTAAAATCATCAATGTTTGGTGCTGGACTTTTCCTTTGTGTACGTCGAACTGATCGTGAACGCGATCTAGAACGTGATTTTGATCTTGATCGACTTCGACTAGACTTCGAACGGCTTTTCGAACGAGATTTAGACTTACATTTTGATTTAGATTTAGATCTTGATCTTGACCGAGATCTCGAAATAGATCTAGATTTAGAACGAAGTCTTTTTCGAGCACGTCGCTCTTCGTTATCATCGTTTGATCTTTCATCTTTCGATGTTTTTCTTTCAATGTCGATGTCATGCTTATTCGTTTCATTTGTTCTTTTAATATCTTCTACTTTTGTTTCTGACATTTCATCCTGCTCATCTTTACGCGAATTATTTTCAGTTTCAACTTCCATTTTAGAATCTTTTCTATCATCATCGTCAGATGATTCCTGAAAACACTCTTCTGCAGGCAATTTTTCTGCGTCATCACTTAATCGTTTTGATTTCTCTTTTATTTCATCATCATCATCCTCCTCGTCATCTTTTTCCGTTATTTTCGACTTCATTTCATTCTCAGAAATCTCATCCTTTTCTTTATCGTTGTCTGTTTCTGGTGATTTATAATCTTGATCGCCTTCTTGATCGTATTCACGATGGCTAGAGAATGTTTCAATTGGCTGAATTATTTTTTTTTCTGCTGGAGTTTTCACTTTGACTTCCTCAGGAATTCTCATGGTTTTTTCTTGCGATAAGTTTTCAGCTTCCTGCTGCTCTTGTTGTTCCTGTTGTTGCAGAAGTTCTTTCTGCTTTTGTTCTTTCTCTAGTTCTTTTTGCCTCTGATGTTCCAAGAGTTCCTTTTGTTTTTGTTCTTCCTCTAATCGTTTCTGCCTCTGTTGCTGCTCCAAAAGTTCTTTTTGTTTTCGTTCCTCTTCCAATTGTCTTTGTCGTTGTTCTAAAAGCGCCTTCTCCCTTTGTTCCTCCTCTAATTGCCTTTGCCGCTGGATTTCTTGCTGTTTTCGTTCTTCCTCCAACTGCTTTTGTCGCTGAATTTCTTGCTGTTTTCGTTCCTCTTCCAATTGCTTTTGTCGCTGGATTTCTTGCTGTTTTCGTTCTTCCTCCAACTGCTTTTGTCGCTGAATTTCTTGCTGCTTTCGTTCCTCTTCCAACTGCTTTTGTCGCTGGATTTCTTGCTGTCTTCGTTCTTCCTCCAACTGCTTTTGTCGTTGAATTTCTTGTTGTCTTCGTTCTTCCTCCAACTGCTTTTGTCGTTGAATTTCTTGCTGCCTTCGTTCTTCCTCCAGCTGCTTTTGTCGCTGGATTTCTTGTTGTCTTCGTTCTTCTTCTAATTGTTTCTGCCTTTGTTGTTGTAACAAAAATTCCTTTTGTATTCGTTCCTGCTCCAACTGTTTTTGTCGTTGGATTTCTTGCTGCCTCCGCTCTTCCTCTAATTGTTTTTGCTGCTGCAGTAGAAGTTCTCTTTGCTGTTGTTCCTCCTCTAATTGTCTTTGACGAAGAATTTCTTGTTGCCTTCGTTCTTCTTCCACCTGAATCTGCCTCTGTTGCTGTAACAAAAATTCCCTCTGCCTTTGTTCTTCTTCTAATTGCTTTTGCTGCTGCTGTAACAGAAGTTCACGTTGTCGTTGCTCCTGTAGTAATTGCTGTTGTTTTTGTTGCTGTAACAAAAATTCTTTCTGTTTTTCTTCCTGTTGTTGTTGCAAAAGTTGTTGCTGCTGTTGTTCTTGTAATAGTTGCTGTTGCTGTAACAGTTTTCGTTGTTCTTGTTGAATTAATTGTTGTTGATGTTGTTCCTGCTGCTGCTGTAGCAAGAATTGTTGCTGACGCTGTTGTTGTAACAGATATTGTTGTTGTTGTTGCTGTTGCTGTTGTATTTGCTGTTGATGTTGCTGATGCTGCTGTTGATGTTGCTGTTGTTGCTGTTGTTGGTGCTGAATTTGCTGTTGTTCCATATACGATGACAAAGGTGTCTCTTCAACTTTTCCTGCTACATAGGTGTCATGGTATTTTTCAATCTTTAATTTTACAACAACTTTTTCTGGATTTTTTGTTTTTGTTTTAGAATCTGGTGATCTTAATTTTTCTGCACTTCTTGATCCAGATCCTTCTGGTAAAATTTCTAAACCTGCTGTTGTTGGTGATGGTGATCTTGTTGGACGACGCGAACGTTTAGTTGGTGTCGTCTGTACAAGTGATATTGGTACTGATGTCGGTGATGGAATTATTAATTGTGATTGATGTACACTTGATTGTTGTTCTATTTTTAAATTACAAATGCGTACAATGAATAAAATCACGAAAATATTATGAATATAAAAAAATTAAAACTAAGGTTATGTGAAAACTTGTAAATTTAAAATTTCAGAAAAAATATGTACTTCTTGCTAGCAATATATGTAGCAAACTTTTTTTTTTTCACTATTAATTTTGACAAATACCAAAACTTAAAAAAAAAAAAGACAAGCACGAATAGGACGAGAAAAAGAATTGATAACAAGAAAAAGACACAGAATTATCACAGAATTGAAGAAATGTTAAAAATAAAAGCTTTTAAAATGGCGCACAGAAAGAAAAGAAAAAAAAAAAAAAACAGAATATGCAACAAAATAAATTTAAGAAAAAAAAAAGAATGAACAAAAAATTATAAATAAATTGATTATAAATATATACTTGAATTTTTAATATTTACATTATAAATTAGAAAATTTAAAATATTTTTTACTTTTTTATATTTTAACGAACAAATGATTATTTTTATTTGGCTTGTATGGGATGAAATTAGGGAAAGGAAAAAACATGGCGCCAAATCATTTCAGTATGTATGTACATATTTCATATAAGTTCACAATTATATATAGAATGAATTTATAATTTTACCTGCGGCTGATAGATATTGTGATTCTAATGCAGCCTTTAATCGATCAACAAGAATAGCTTTAACACCTTTTGTGTCTAAGCCACGAGCCTGTAATTCAGCACGTAATTCCACAACTTTCATTTTATCCAATTTGGACGGATCCATCATTTCTTCTTAAATAATAAAGTGGATTTACGCACAACACTTGACAACACAAAAAAAAAATTTTTTTTTCTTCTTTGTTTTAAAATTTTCCTTTTTTTTTTTTTATTCACACACTAAAATATTGTATTTTTTCTTGATTTCATTTATTTCACAATATATGAATTTCATATATTTTCGATTATTAAACACTAAATTCATGCACAATTTTTTTTTTTTTTTTTTTTTTTTATTAAATAATTCCAAAATTTGTTTACAATTTGTTTATGAATGATAAAAATCAAACCAAAACAATATTCCTTTCTTTTAGTACTAAAGTTATTGAATCGAAAATGAAACTATAATAATAGATTATTGTCAGAGGCGTTCCTCCGCGTGGTTTTTGTCAAATGCAAATACAACTAGAGAGAATAGCATGGATATAGGGATATATTTTATTTTTCCACTTTACTCATGTATTTCATCATTGCCATTCTGTTCCTATTAAATATATCATCGTATCATCGATATAAATAAGAACAAACATTTTTTTTTTTCTCATTTCTCCTACACTTTTCTTTTTGTTTTGTTAATTTACATATTTTGCTTTTGTATGCTTCATTATGCTTTTGCTAATTTTTACCAGGGCTACCGTTTTAAGAGTATTTTTTTGTTTGGACTCAAATGAATTTACAATATGAAATAAGGTTAAATTTAAAATAATTAAAAATCTGACGTCATAGATAAGCATTTACATACTTGGTTTATGCGAATTGCTTGAAACAGCCTGTCAAAGTGCTAAATTACTTTTAGTTAACAATTTAGCAGCATTTAGGTACTCAAATTCGATTTAAAAACAACCTAAAATTCGATTTTGATATATCAGCTGCTTGTTCAAACTCTACAAATGTCGTTTGTTACATGTATTTGGTAAATAGATGGAGTAAACATCCAGTAAAAATTTTAAACGTAGATGGCTCTTTTCTTAATTAAAATTTTGATAAAGTAGAATTTTTCTTCATCAAAAAACTTCATAACGAAGAAATTTTTCTTCATAATGTCGTTTTACTTCATAATTAAGTATAGTATGCCGATGCCTTAAAAGTCATCTAGTATTGTAATTTCAAATTTGCAATATTCCCATTAAAATTTAAATAAAAAAAAAAATTAAAACAAAATTTGAAAAAATTATGATACAACAAATTTTTTATTATACTATATTTGATTTGTAGATAAGATAAATTCACATTTATTTATTTTTTAATTTTTTTTTTTAACAATCATTAATAAAATATATATTTCATTGTATATCAATGTCAATTAAATATAGTATACTTTATTGAGTTTATTTCAATGTTATTACACATACAAGTAAAATATCATTTATGTCGTACAATTAATAATATAGTGTACATACTACGTAGTGTGTACACATTTTAATTTACTTACATATACGAGTATGCCAGTTTAAGTAATTTAATATGAGTATACACCCAATTCATTCACAAAGTCTTCATTCATTTTACAAAGTCTTTTTTTATGCGGTCTATTTTTACACGGTTTAGAAAAACTTGTTTTTATGAAATAAATTGTGCATTTAAATGCACATAAAAATTTAATTTGGCTTTTATAAAGATTTTCATAATAGTTTTTTGTTTGTATGAATCGTTTTATTTTAACTATTTTTGACAGGGTTAAAGGATATGAATCTAGTCCTCTTTTGTTCTGTGTAACATACTTCATGTCTTTTTCTACACGGTTTTTTTTTATACGGTTTTGTCTGTAACGTGTCTACCGTGTAAAAACAGAATTTAGGTGGTCATTTATGTATTTTTTTTTTATATTTATTTGTTAAAAGCACAACAGTTTTTTTTTTTTTTTTTTTAGTAACGAATTTTATAATTTTAAATTTTTCTATGTATAGATTACGTTAATAGTCATGTATCTAATTTTTTTTTTTTTTTTTTTTCTTTTAATTTAGATGATTTCACTACATCGCAATTCTTACAACTGCATGTACTGACTTTTCACATTGAGTTCGTTACTTTACTAAATAGAATTCACCTTTTTTTTTTAAATAGAAATATTTATGTGAATTCTATTTGTTAAATAACGATTTGTTTTTGTAAAGTAATGAAGTCAATGTGAAAAACCATGTTATCAACTGCAACAGCAATGGGCATTAAACATCTATTTATGGTGATCATCTATCTTGCATCTATCTGTGTATACTTTGTCCACTAATTATATGCAATTAAGGCCTTATATGAAAACTATGTACGTAAAGTAGTGCCGATGTGCATCATTGTTTATTGATATTCAAAAAGTACTCGTTAACCACTTATGGTTCATTTTTTAAAGATAGGCACCTGTTGTTGCTACTGGTGTTTCTTTGTATTCTTTTGCGTTCAATTTGTATAAATTCGTGTTTTTCTCTCTTTATACGCCAGTTTTACCAGATTGCTAGTTTACTGCGTGTTTTATAAACGAAAACAATAACAACCACATGGGAGCAAACATAAATCATACATATAAACACTAATGATGTAATTTTTCTTATCTTTGTATGATTTAACACGTGCCTTATATCTTAAAAAAAAACACAATATAAATTAAAATTTATGATAGCAGAATAGAAAAACATTTCCCAAAAGCCCTTAATTGCATACAATTTAATGGACATACGATCATATATTACAGAATACATTAAAATATCCTGTAAATTCACAATTTTCATCCAATTATTATCCTTATATCATTAGCAAATTATACTTTTAAAATGTTATTATTATTAATAAATATTTTTATAATTTAATAAATTATTTAAAAAAATTAATTTAAATTTTATTTTTCACTAAATTTTTGATTAAAATTTTAATATATATATATATGTATGTACATAATAACAAATTGTATATAATATAGTCGATTATTATATATATGTATTTATGTGTGTATATATTCCCTAAACAAAGTCCTTTGTTTTGTTTTGTCTTTCATTTTCATTTTTTTTTTTTTAAATATTATTTAAAATGCACAATTACAAATATATAAGTTAGTAAATTTTCTATAGAAATATACATATATAAATTACATAAAATGTGCATATGAAATTCATATAGATTTTTTATAACGTTTTTTTTGTTTTTTTTAAATATTTTCAATTTCAAAAAAAATGTCGTTTTTTTTTACAATGTACGTACAATATGCCATGTACAAGTATAAGTATCTCAATATTTATAGTGTTTATACTTTGTATAAAGAAATCTTTTAAAAAATTATTAAACAAAAATCATTATTACAGTAAAGTACATAATTTTCATTTTATTTACATATTTGTGTATCTAATCTTGTTTTTTTTTTTGCTTTGAAATTTTAAGGTGATCTTATGATTTTGAATGCTAATTCTGTTTTATATGCACACGTATATTTATGTTAACCCAATACCATTTTTTAAAAAAATAACGTCCTATATCAGTTAAAAATCTATAAAAATACAAAAACAAAAAAAAGAATGAAAAGAAAAATGATCGGTGAAAATTATCATGCCAGTGTTAAATTAAATTTTTAAACTTTATATAATAAAAAAAAATAAAAAAATTTTAAAATAGAAATGTTCATTTCATGGGATAATAATTAATGTTCCTACAATTTCGTATTATTTAAAATAATTAAAAAAAAAAAAAAAATAATTCTTACATTTAAAAAAAAAACAAAAAAGAATTAAATGAACAAGTTCAAATAGTCGTTAAAAAATAAAATATAAAAATTTTATTAAACACTTTATTTTATTTATTTTGTATATTTTTGTTTATTTTGATAGTATGGAAGCCGTATGCTCCAAACAGGGGGTGAAGTACGGAACAACATTTTGTATATATTCGTTTATTTCGTTATTATGTAAAGCTCTCATTTTACTGATAATGATGTATAATAAATATATTTTTAATAAATGTTTTTTTATTTTTTTTTTTTATTTTATTTTGTATATAGGTAAATTTATACGAGTAGTTAACATGACCAACAATTTAATTATTTTAATTTTAAAAATTGTTATTATATGTATGTACATGCTGATAATGGATTAGTTCATCATCATCATCATCAATGGGCGCAACAGCTCGTTGTGAGCCAAGGCCTAATCATCATCATATCTATCAAACATATTAGATAAAAGTTTTTGAAAATGTAATACGGAGTCATAAACATTAAAATGCATATAGTATGTTAAACATTGTATAAATAAAATTATTGAAAAATTTACAACGAATATTTATATTTGAAATATTTTGATCTATTTTTTATTTATTTATTTTTTTTTCTCTTATTTCGTACACGAGGCACAGCCTTTGTAAATTTTCACATTTCATATATATAGGAAAACAATAATAATTAAAAGAGAAACAAATGATAACAATTAAAAATAGGATGTTCAGTAAATTCAAATTTTTATTTTTGTAACGTATTTTTTAAAATTAAAAAATTAAACACTGTAATCGAAAATTCTGTTTTTTTTTTTTTTGTTTTTAATTCTGAAATATACCTACATATCTATATTAGAAATCGGTTATCGATTTAATTATGATGATGAGTTATAAAATTGTATAGTTTACAGTGCGTTTTTTAAAACATGATCACCTGTTATTTTAATGCTTCTTCGCATTCTTTTGCATTCAGTTTAAATAAATTCGTGTAAATTTTATATGCGATGAAAGTACGTGGACTATGTTTAAAAAATGCACTTTAAATATAAAACAAAATATGTATATGAAAATGATAATAAAATAAAGCATAAATTTAAAAATTAACAATTAATAACTGAAAATATGTGCAAACATATAAATTCTAGAAATAAATCAAATATCAATAATATTATGTATGTACATTATATGCACTGAAATTCGATTTTTTTTTTTTTTTTTTTTTTTGGCAATGAATTTTACATTGTGTTGATTTTAATACATAAATATGCTTTTTATTTGTTTCGGTTTTTATTTATATTTTAATTTTAAAAATATTGTCAATAATTTTTGTATAAATTACATAAACGGTTATCTAAATTAAATTTTCTTGTTTTTTTTTTTTTTTTGTTTTAAATAAAATAAATTTTTGTAGAATTTTTAGTAGTTTAATAAATTGGACCCTTATTATTTAAGCTATTAAAATTAAGCCATTTAATGTTTTATTTTTTATTTATATTTTTTTAATGTAAATTCTATACATGCCAATACATGCATGTATATGTGGACATTATATACTCTTGCGTATGCGTATACTCTTTGTTTTTCAATTTAAATAGTTTTGTCATTTATTTTTGCTTATCATTTAATTATAAATTTATTTTTTTGTTTGTTTTTTTTTTTTTGTTTTTGTAGTGTATTCAAAATTTATAGCTTAAAAATTCATTTTTATAGCTTTAAATCAATGCAAATGATTATAAATAAAAATATATCGTTAAATAATGTTACATGTATTGTTGTAAAACAAGTCCATATAAATTTTTATTTTTATTTTATTTTTTTTGTCCTTTTTTGTTTAAATTTTTATATTTAATCCATTCATTTACTATTTACTAAATTTAAAAATTCTTCTCTGGTCTTTGGATCATCACGAAATACACCCAACATTGTTGATGTAACTGTTTTACTATTAATTTTTTGGACACCTCTCATAACCATGCACATGTGACTGTAAATGTAAATTTAAAAAAAATATATGTAATGTAGTAAAATTAATGTAATTATTAATTTATTAAATATAAAATATATTAAAAGAAGTACTATTTGAAATTATGAAAAATAACCGAAAATATAACCCATATTTAAAAAAATATATTTTTTCAAAAATCAATACTGAACACTTAATTTAACAAGCATCGGTGGTTCAGTGGTAGAATGCTCGCCTGCCACGCGGGCGGCCCGGGTTCGATTCCCGGCCGATGCAAAATTATTATTTTTTTTTTTATTTTTTTTATTAATTTTTTTTCATAATTCCAAAAATAATATTCAAAAAAAAAAAAGTTTCAATTCATACTTACACGCCTTCAATAACAACAGCAACTCCAGCTGGTTGAACAGCTTGAGTAACAGCAACTGCAATTTGTTTTGTTAATCTTTCTTGAACTTGTAATCGTCGAGAAAATATTTCAACAATTCTGTAATGTATAAAAAGTGAAAAAAAAAAAAAATTAAAACGTTTTTTTTTTCTTTTTGTTTTTTTTTTAAAACAATAAAAATTTTTTATTTACCTTGCTAATTTGCTAAGTCCAAGTATTTTATTACATGGTAAATAACCAATTGATACCTTACCATAAAATGGTACCAAATGATGTTCACACATTGAAAACATTTCAATGTCTTTAACAACAACCATTTCATCATGATCTTCATCAAAAATAGCTCCGTTTAAGGCTTCTGTAATATTCAAAAAAAAAACAAAAAAAAAAAGAAAGGAAAATCATTGAAAACTGAATAAATCTCAATAAGCATTTAATGAAATGAATAAAAAATTGTATGAATAGAATAATTTTCAATTTAAATTTAAAATAAACTTTTACTATCATTAAGTAGTGTTTTTCGAAGAATTAGGTACCCTAAGACTCCGTGGCGCAACGGTAGCGCGTCTGACTCCAGATCAGAAGGTTGCGTGTTCAAATCACGTCGGGGTCAAACATTAATATTGGGTCTCTCAAGTACTACGTATTTTTTTTTTAATTTTTGTATTTTTAATTTATTTTTTATTTGAATTTAATTTCAATTTAAATTTTTAAAATTAACAACTCCTAGAATTCAAAATTTTATGAAAAATTCAGAAATCACAGACATTGTAAATGAATGTATGCAACATTTTTTTTAACTCGTAATCGGATTATAGGTATATTCTTCATTTAATGGAATTCATGAAATCTTCGTTATAAAATTGAAATATGTACAAAAATAAATTTTATCTGTTTATCAATGAAAAAAAAATAATTTAAAAAAAAAGTTACTTAAATACCATGACGAACGCTTAATTTAATTAATTTTCGATGCTTTTACTAAAGTTACTGGGTGGTTCAATCTGTAAAAATTCCTGGTGTGGTATCGCAATTGGCCTTTCTGGCCTAAGTATGCTTGCTTGGGATTTAGCGAGCGACCATCTCTACCTACCCTACCTACCTACTAAAGGTACTATCCTAAATGTGAATTTTATTCAAATTCGAACACATTGAAACAATCATTTTACCGTCATATGAATTTATCTACATACATACAAAGCGTATTATGTATGCTATTATGGAAATAATTTCATTTAATATTTTCTTTTCTGATTTTTTTTTTTTTTTTGCCTTTCTTTTCCCTACCTTTATTCAAAGATTTGAAAATATATTTAAATTCCATTTTATTACATTTTCTTTTATTTTATCAGATTTTCACGTACAGGATATATACCATAAATTATGAAAAAATGATTTTTTTTTTTTTTTTGATATGTATGTTTATTTTGAAACCTGTTGCTTTTTAAGGACTAAATGAAATGTTTCAGTTATACATAAATTTAATTTGTTGCCTGAAAATAAAAATTGAAAATATTTTCTTTTGTTAAAAAATAGAGTAAAATTATGTCCTTCATCATATATCATGTATTATATATAAAAGTATATATAAATTAAAGCCTCTGAAGTTCACACCATTCACGTATCCTTTTATTAAAATATATTGTGTAATATATACACATACATTTGCTGTAACTATACATATATATATGTATGCAATACCATTGACATGCTTTATTTTAGCTTACAACATAAAATGTATCCTTTTTTGTTATACATACATAGAAAATGTTTTATGCATTACATTAGAATAGTCGATTTATGTATTATAACAATCATATAACTTATTTTTCATTGAAAGAAGCAATTTATGTATATGATTGTGAAAATCCTTTTTTTTATTATTATTATTATTATTACTACCTACGTAATCTATTTATACAGTCTGTATATATATATACAATTATTGCCTTAGAATTTGTACTCCTTTTACACGTATTTATACTCTTATATAGTGATATAGTGAAAATGAAATCCCCCTGCTCCGTTTCGCAAAACTCATGGCTTTTGACTGATAGGATACAATTTACCCACCCACATTATATGATGTATGTAAATGTATTCCATGTATTACCATAGCATTTTATCATGAATAATTTTACTTTTTCCTTTTTTTTTGTACCTCGTGTAGATTTTACGTATTTTTTTTTTTTTGCTTTTTACTGAACTTCTTATCAAGTATTACACTATTTTCACTTGAGAATTGTTTTTTCTTCGTTCTACATATTTTTATCCTTATACGTAAAATGATGGCAATAATAATGTTAAATAAACTTTATTTAATTGTATCAGAACTTTATTTTATTTTTTTTATTTTTTTATTTTTATATTATTTATTTTTTATTTTTTTATTTTTTTATTTTTATATTATTTATTTTTTATTTATTTTTATTTATTTTTTTGAATGGATTCTAGTTTTTAACACTTTCCTTGAAGATGAATATCAAATAAAAAAAGAGAAAATACACTTAAGAAAATTGAATGATAAATAAAATAAATCAAAAAAAAAAAAATACATATATTTGAAATAAATAAATTTTATATACGTTTAAATGGACCATATAATGCGTATATATACGTATATAGTATAAAAATAAATACTTATTATTATGGTATTTTCATTGAAATAAATGAAAGGATACATTTCGGTACGTGTAACTGACAAACACGTTTATATATGAATTATGGATAGAAAATCTAATCTATATTTAACATATATGTATATGAACACACTTAAGGATACAAAATGAAAATGTATCCTTGGATATGGTGTAGGACATACACGTATAATTCAGTAGTCTGAATGACTTGAAAATCAAATAAATGTACATTTTTATATTTTATTTTCTCTAGAGTAAAACGTATTTTATACTGATTATAAATTTTTATTTTTATTTCATATTTTTTTATTATTATTATTATTTTTTTTTTTAACCGAATCAAATACGAAATATTAAAATGATCAGAATTTTATGCATATCATTCGAAAAATAAGTGATAGCTATAAACATATTTACATGAAACAATTAAAAAGGATGACAAAGGACATACTTTTGTACTATATCAGATGACTGTAAATAATTATTACATTATTTACATATTATAACGATCATTGATAAATTCAAATGAATGAAAATTCTTGAAAGTAGACCACTTAAACAAGACATACATGTCTTTTTAAAGAAAATATCTGACATCATTTTGAAAAAAAAAAAACATTTTTCTTTTTTTATTTCATTTTAAAAGGATTCATGGTTTTAAGATTTTACGTCATAAATGCGTACCATCACCATTAAAAGTTAATGATGTGAAAAAATAACAATGGTTTCCTTTTATGGTATTAACAAAAAGAAAATGAAAACACTTATGAACACAAGCGTTTAAAGAAAAGGAAAAACTCGATAATGTACACATATGCATATACAATGGGATAAAAAAATGAAACTGTGTAGTCATGTGAAGTGACACAATGAGTAAATATATATAAATAAATTGAAATCGAATTAATTACAAGAAACCTTATACAGATTCGAATAATATTAATTAAATGGTAACATACTCGTGTGTATTTTATTTTGATTTATTCAAAGTCAAATTGAACTCATTATTCTAATTAAAAAAAAAAAAAAAATTAATGTTGTATATTACATATAGCACACATAAAATGTGTACGCGTGTTATTACAAGTACCATATAGCAAATTAAATAAAACGCATATGTAAATGAAATCGCTGAATCCTTTTTCAGTAAAATTAAATAGAATTTTGCAATGTATCTATAGAATGTAGAACATAAATGAAAAATTTCAAGGATTAAAAATTGATAGGAAAAAGGATGAAAAAATTTGAAATGTTTAAAAAATTAATTTCAATTTTCAAATTAAATACGTATTCATAAAAAAATGATTTAAATTACTTTTCATGAATGAACTTACGGCTCAAAATTAGCATTAATTCTATCTATACTCTATAAAATAATATTATGCACTTCAGGTCTTTTGGGGGAGTACATTTATGTCCTTTTTCTTCTCTTAATTTCTAATTAGACTGTTTCACGAGCAGTATTACCGCAATCCACAAAGGTTTTATTATATATCAGATGAATTTTTTGAATACCAATACATTGTGATGTAAAATGGTACCACTTTGAGTAATCGTCATAAGACCTTCAGTGCATAATATTAATGGACAGAGTATATATAAAATAAATTTGGTACTATATTAGATGAAGAGTCATCAGTAATGATGATTAGGCACTGGCTCACATTGAGCTGTTGCGTCATTGATGATGATTTGGTGAAATTTTACTAAAATCAAGCAACATCAAAAAATTTACTTAACCTACATTGACCTCTGGCAAGCCACTCAAATGGCCTTCACAAAATATTTTATTTTATTTTATTTTTGTTGGTAAATTTTAATTTTTAAATAAAAATCACACATGCATGTGCACAATGTAAACATATGTACGTATTCATATGTGCAAGGATACACAATTTATAATTGGTACATGCAAATACGTTTTATAATAGAAAAATTATTTGCCTGAAATTGCCTGTAACTGACAGGCAAACTAAATGACCCTTGTTAAAAGCTTATAAAATATGAAGCATATCAAATTTTCCAGTATTCATGATCTCTTTTATAATATTTTCCTTTTTGTTTTTATCGTTATATATACATGTGTACGTACTTAATTGTGTATACTGTATAAGACTGAAGTCAATTTAAATATTAAAAAAAAAAAAAAAATATTTAAAATGAAAATTCATTTAAAACTTTCTCTTTACATAAAATATAATTTGTCACATAAAAGAATCTATTATCTAACATATGTGTATGTACATAAGTGCATGTAAGTACATTTGTATGTACACATACATACATATGTATATTCATTTTATATACGAGTACATATAATATATGGTACAGACGTATACAAGTAAATGTACGTATAATTATACTGTATATGTACTATCAAATACACTCATACCTCGTTATACGGCCGCTGTTTATACGCAGCGTTTAGCTAAACTGGCCTTTTTGTTTTATGACATTTTTTCGATTAATTGCTCAAAAATGTTTCGTTACACGGCTAAAAATGTCAATATGCACATGTTTTAGGCACTTTACTGCGTTCAGCATTGTTACTTTAGGAGTTTTTTTTAAATCCAGACCAGTTCACGAAAGTAATGATGGTATCATATTAGAAGTTGCCAATTCTACATCTTTATGTTCATCAGTTTTAGAACAATTTCTAAAACTCGTTACACGGCCAACTTTCCCGGAACGTATGTATATCCCGGCCGTAAACCGAGGTATGAGTGTAATATGTATCCATGAATTGACTATATTGACTGTTTAGTTCGTACAATATATTCAATTTATAAAGTAAAAGAGAACAGATTTTTTTTTTATCATTTTGATTCTTTTTTAAATAATCTAATTATGTTATATAATATATATTTTGTATAATGTACAAAAACACAATATTAAAAATGTTATGCAAGAAAGAAAATACAAAATTTCAACGAAATTAGAATGTGGGTGAAATGAAATTATATAGCAAATATGTACATAATACAACGTTCCTTGTAAGATTATTTTCAAATTGAAATTTGATTCTTTATTGAATGAATTTCAATCAATGAGATTGATTTAAACATTTTCCTTAAAAAAAAAAAAAAAAAATTTTTTTTTTTGCAAGTAATAATTCAATTTATATTTGAACTTTAAGAAAATTAACAAAAGTTCTAAGTACAATAAAACCCCCACATTTACTTTAATGTTAATTCATTTTTTAATCGCAGTTAAATTTTTGTATTGATCAAGTTCTTAATTAATTAATGTACGTGTTAAAATAAAAGTACAAAACATGATCAATGTTTGCTCACCCGAACACGTACCAGAAATTTAAAATTAATTCATAAGATACCTTATATTGATTTAAAATGAGAATTTTTTTTTTTGTTTTTTTTTTTTTTTAAATTTAAATATCTGTAACAGTAAATTTCCATTTAAATTATTATCATGATCAAAATATTTATAAACAACTTTTAAATAAATAATAAAAAAAAAAAAGATAAAATGATCATATCTGTGTAAAAACCTTGAAGAGATTATTTTTGCATTTCCGCAATACTTTAATATATATATGTAAAAGACATAATTAGAATGTATAAAACAAGATCGATATATTACAATTTATATGCGTGTATATATCAATATATGATACGTGTGTATACTTTATCTTTAGTACATGAAAACGTTTTGCTTCCTATACGGGATAAAAATGTATCTATGTGGTTTTCATTAATGCCATTATAATGACAATGTAACAAAAATGTTCATGTTAATCATGTAAATATTAATCGTATTATGTTATTAATAAGTAGATAAATGATAAACAGTACAAATAATCAAGGTGACGATAACGTAATTCAACCGGTAATATGTGTATGCATGCGTACATACATAAATGATAAACATAAGCCCAGTATATTATGAGAAATTCTTATATAGTTAACTTACCATTTAAATCTTGATCGTATCCTTTAGTGAAAAATAACATTGCTTTAGCAGCACGTTCTGGTGTCTTTAATAATCCTTGACGATCTGGATCTTCACCTAAACTGCCTAATAATAATCGATATGATCGTGCCATTTCTGGTAATAAAGCTTCTCTAGTTGGTGGCTTGTGATCCAATTCAAGATCATGATGGAATGTACAATTTTCATGTCCTGTAATACAAAAAAAAAAAAAAAAAATTTTATTATTTTGCATTTATTCATTTTCCATTTGTTCTCATGAAAAAATAAAAAAATTTATTCTAAATCTAAACTGATTTAAAATTAATGAATCAAAGAAACAAAAACACATACTGAGATAAAGTGATTGTTTGTCATTTTACTCATTCAAAGATTAATTGTTTACGATCCCAGTCATTAATAATAGAGCACACACAATATAAAAGGTTATCACATATAAATTAAAAGATCATTTTTTGTATTTTCTCATTGTTGCTACAAATCACGGAATTCTTATCAAAAATTCTGCATATTTGTGTGCACAACCATGTAAAGATCAAAAACGCTCTCATAGTTTACTTACGTATGCTACATACATTCATACATTTGAATACGAGTACACATTTAAATAATTTTTTTTTACTCTTTTTATTTAATTTTTATTTTTAATTATTTTTAATTTCAAAACGTTATTTTTAATCCTCTTGGATATATCCATGGTAAACAAACGGAATCATCTGATGGATAGAAGAAATGAATTGTACAGCCCTTTTCAATTTTTGAGCCATCTTTAGATAAGATTTTAATTATGATCAATCGACCCTTTTTGAAGCTATGAAGCTCGTATCACTTAATCATATGCTTAAGCATCCCAGTTTAAAGCCTTAGGTTTCAAATTAAATTTTTATTTATTTATTTTTTTTTTAAATACGGATTTTCATATTTAATTCAGATTTCAAATTTTCTCTAAATTATTCATTTTAAGTGAAAAATGCAAGCACTAGAGGTGAATCAATTTTTGCATGTATTTTATTTTTGTTTGTTTTTTGTTTTAGAACGACTAATGGCCTAATTTTCGCTATTAAAAAAAATAATCAAGTCATGAGTTGTGATTAGAAATATTCAGTTCAAGTGGTTCAAGTCAATGTATTCAGCTTTTTGTATTCTAATTGATTAAAATGTTTGTGTTAAAGCACTAATTTGATTAGAAATATTTTAAATATTGAAATTTTTAAATGATTAAAAAATTCTCTGTAATTTAATATTCAAATTCATTGAGAATAAAAATTAAATCCTGTTAGTGAATCATCATATATTAGTTATATTCATACACTAATTCGATGCAGTTAAAGTCTTATGGGAGTACATGGGTCTTTTTTCTTTTCTCATAATTTTTAATAAGGATCATCTCATGAGCAGTGTTACCACAATCTGTAAAGTGATCATATAATACGAGATGAATTTTGTTAAGTATCAATATACAGCGACGTAAAGTGGTACTACTGTACGTTATTTCCATAAGACCTTAACTGCATCAAATTAGTGTATGGAGTAAATAGTTCATCAAATATGTATGTATTTTTGTTTAATGTTCTATTTTAATAATTTAATAAAAAATTTATATTATAAATAATTTAATAAATTACATATATACTTATGTACTCGTAATTTGAATTATTTCTATATTATCTGATATTTTTCAAATTTTCTTATCTATATTAAAATATGTTATTTTCAATTAAATTTTCTTTTTTTTAGTTTCTAAGTACATTAATTAGGTTCACTGAAGTCATAGGTTCGTATACACGTATGTACGTATGTGACGTAATACCTACGTACATATATTATTTCTAAGCTTTTCAATGTACAGTTGGGATTCATTCATTATAATAAAGTAAGAAAATTTGTAATAAATTCGTGGTATCCGGTGGTAATACGGTTCATCTGGGGCTTAAAAGAAATTTGCATTTGCATTTAGAAATTTGTGAGAAATACTTTTTTTTTCGAAATTTAAAGTTCCTTATTTTTTGATTTTAAAAGATACTTTGAGATAAAAGAAAAACTCATTTTTTAAATTTTTTCAATCGATAAGAAAAATTCAATTATTAATTTTGAGATATCAAATTTGCATAAATTATTTTTTAAATTACAAAAAAAAATACTTTTATAATCAATGTACGTGTCTATTATGTTATTTTTTTTAAAGTGTTCAAAAATTAAATAAAATAAATTGATATGAAATAAATAAAAATGTACTTGAAAAAAAAAACAAAATTTTAGCATAATATTTAGCTTATCTTAATAATGTGATATAATTGAAACTACTTAATTTTCACTTTCGTACAATGATTATAATTAAAAGTATGAAAATGTTTTTTTTTTTTTATCTTTTATTAATTTTCCCACGAATTTATCATCTTATCAACATATCAAAAAAAAAAAAAAAAGCAATTATTTGAATTCATTGAATATGTTCACGTTTTAAATTTTAAAAAACAAAAAAAGAGAAAAAAAAAATTTGTCAACAATTAAAAACATTTAAATAATTTTTTAAGATAAAATAAAAATATTTTGTATAATAATGTATCCGGAAAGTATCACGTATTTTATTATCAATTTTTAAATATCTTGTATAAGCCATGTTATAACCATTGTCTTTCAATTATATTGTTTAAAACAAACAAAAGGTCATTAAAAGCAAAAATTCTCCCACAATTTAATTTTTTTATCCACACAATTGGGAAAGTGAATGGCAAAATTTTCTTTCTTTTTTTTGCTTTTTTTTTGGCTTCAATGACAAAACCAGCATTAAAAAAAAAAAAAAATCGTAAATTGGCAGAACATAATCTTTAAAGTCTCATAAAACTTGATTTCTTTTTGGGTTTCTTTTTTTTTTTGATTTTTTCTTTTTACCTGGTGTTGTTGATGTCCTTGGAGTTTTTGGAGTACCTGGTACATCATATTTATTAAATATACTAAAATTATTATCGATGCTACCATTCATTTTTAATAAACTAGTTGGATGTTCACGTTTTATAAATCCAATACCAGAATTATTACCACCAACACCACTATTAACACTATTAATATTTGTTAATGATTTCTTTCGATTAGTATAATTATTATCATCGATTTTATTATTTTTATCATCATATGCTGATGATGATGATGATGATGATGTTATATCTTTATTATTATTATCCATCATCATGACCATTGCTGGTGTTGCTACTGTTGCTGCTGCTGTTGAATTAGTATGTAATGAATGATTTATATCATCATGTAATTCATTACTATTAATACTACCGATACTATTTAAACGAGCTTTTGTATTTAACATTGCTAATGATGATGATGGTATATTTGCTGATGATGTTGTTGCTGCTGTTAATGAACTATTTGAACTACTACAATTACTATCTTTACGTTGACGTGATAATGCATGCGCTTGAGGAAAATTTGTATCATCGATTGCTTCATTTAGTTCGCTTGCGCTTAAATTAGATAACTGACGATACATTTTTTTTTTTTTTTTTTTTTTTTTTTAAATTTTTTATTTATTTTATTTTTTTATGTATGTATATATTTTGTATATGTATATACAGTAAAAATGTATTTTTAAAAAAAAAAGGAGCTTATTGAGATGTCTTTTTTATTGTATTTATTTTTTATTTATTTTTTTTTTCCTTTGCATCCAGATCCTTTATATGATGTAAATGTGAATGTGTGTATGTGTGTACTTAGAAATATAATGAGATAATGTACGTAATTAAATAAATTTTTAAAAAAATATCGCTGTTTTCTTAATTAATCCTTAATTAATTCGATGTGTATTGATAAAAATAAAAATTAAATTATCATTAAATTTGATTTATTGTTTGCAATATTATTATATTTCATCATATAACAAAATGTGTAATGTATTCAATTGGCAATTTATATGTATATATTAACACTATTTTTTTTTTGAATTTTTTTTTGAATTTTTTATGTACACACACGTTATGTATGTGATAATAAAAAAATTTTCGTTTTTTTTTTTAATTTTAAATTAAATTTAAATTAAAACGGTTACAATTGGAGTCCATATAAAAATGAATAGAATGTATCAAAACATGTGTGTATGTATGTGTGTGTGTCACTATATCATGAATGTAACACTTTTTCAATTTAAATAATAAAATTATCTTGTCTAATATATATTGCACTTTTATTATTAATTCAAATTATATTCAAATTGTCGTATATTATTTATTTATACAAATATTTGTAACGTATATAAAGTGACGTACATATACGTATGTATATAAGAAAAAATAAAAAAAATAAAATAAAATAAATGAAAATTGCAGATTATAAAAATTTTTTTTTTAACAATCAATATATGCAAAATATATGCTCGATAAGTTCATGTATATGTACTATGTACGTGTATATGGTAAATAATAAAATATATTATCAATTAACACAATTTTCTTAAATTTCAATTATATAAAATGTTATATATATAATGTGCCCCTCCCCCCACATATACAAAAATGTATATAAATATTTTTTTTATTATTTAAATTATGTAATTATAATTTAGGCACGTAATTATGTATAAATTGTACAATAAAAATAACAGAATTTTTTTTTTTTTTTCATATATAGGTAAATAATGTGATGTTTATAATATACGATAAAATAAGAATAAAAACAGAAAATAAAAAACAAATTTATTATTTCACCAGTTATAATATACTTTTTTGTCTTTCCGTAACAAAATCTCGATAACGACTACTACTTTTATTAACATTACTTGAATACTTAAGCTTATAAATACATGTGGATGAAATTTAAAAAAATAATAAAAAAAACGAAAATTTTGTATTATACATAACGTATATATTCTTGTTTTGGTCTTGTTATTGTTGTTGCTTGTTTTTTTTTTTTTTTTTTTGCATAAAAATATTATAACAAAATATTACAGAAAATTTTCCCACTACTTATTTCTTTTACATACAGTGTATATTATCAACCTTCTTACACACATATGCTAAGGTACATACATATGTACATGATCAAATTCTTCAAGTATATATTTTCATATTATAATGGTTATTATTATTAATAATATTCAATGCATTAAAAATATCTACAAAATGTAATAAATATAATAAATTGCTTTAATTTATTTTTTTTTATTTTTTTATTTTTTGTTTCGGGGTATGTAAATGTAATCAAAAGTTATTATTATTTTTTTTTTTGTTATTTTTAAATGAGAGAAAATATTAATTCAAATAATTTACACTATTTGACTGTTATACCATATAATAACATATATTTCTGAATTTAATAATAATGTATAGATGCGCTAGGTTGCTGTTATCAGTATAGTAGTAATAACATGGGATGCTGATAAAAAGAGTTCAATACAAATACTTATGTACAAAGAGAGAATCTTATCATTGTATTTCATTAAAAACAAAAAAACGTTATGCTAAAATTGATGGAATTCAAAAATTTAGAACGTGAATTGGTTGAAGGTTTTTAGCGAATGCATTTTTCTTTTTCTCATTTTTTTTTTGGATATGGGGGATTTTACAAAACTTAATTAAAATTCAAGGTTTAAATGCAATTTATACCTTTTCTACATGAATCGATTAATAATATATTTTTGTTAGATTGTGAAAAACAGGTGAGATTTTATTTTATTTTATTTTTTTGTTTTTAAAAAGCTCTCTCGTAAGAAATGTAAAAGCTCAAAAAATTATGTATACATAAAATTAAATAGGTACCTATCTTGATTTTTATAAGAAAATTATCAAGAATATATGTCTACAATTGAAAGAAAAAAAACAAAAAAATTTTTTTTTTTGAACTGAAAAATTGAAATAAATTAACAAAAAATTAATAAATTAATCAGTCAATGTCCGTTAAATTTTTAATTGATTTTTTTTTTATCGTAAATAAAACAGATACCATATGAATATGATATGCTTATACTAAGTTTCATATTAAAATGAAGACAATGTAAAATGTCTAAAAATTTTTTTTCTTCTCTAAAAGATATTCTATCTTAATTTAAATGTGTCTATAGAAAAAATTTTCAAAATTTCGTAATTTTTCGCAATTAATTACGCTCTTTTTTTTTTAAAAAAAAAAAAAAACACGTCTAGACATAAAAATTTGTTTTTTTGTATTTACTATACGAATAAAATTAGTACTTTTACTTTCTAAATAAATTTAACGGTCATTTAAATATTTTCAAAAATATTAAAGTCATCTTTTCTATGCCATCACGAATAAAATTATACGTTTATAAATCTGCGAATAGTAGTAGTATTACGTACACTAAACTATAAAGGATCTTATTTTAAGGATATTCACGTTATTTATATTTTTTTATTTTTTTGTTTTTCTCTCAATGACGACAAATGATACACCTATGATGGTAAACAAGACCATTTAATCATGCGTTTATTAAATTTTTAATTGTAACTGTAATTGAAACTTTCATGGTTAACGTGTTATACTTGAAAACACGCATTAATTTGATGTCATTATCAATTTTTAGATACATGATATCTAATTTGATACCTGATGTAATATATACGTTGTGCATTGATAAAGAATGGTTGATCTCAAATAGTGCATAAAATTTTTAATAAAAATTTTTTTGTTTTTTTTTGCTAAATAAAAATCATTGAAAAATGATATTTACGCATATAATTGAATAGATATTTATAATAAATTGTTTACGTACAATTCAAAAAAGAAAAATAAACCTACAATGGCATACCTTCAATAACTGTATCATGATCAATAAGAATATCAAATTCAAGCAAAAATATGTAATTAATCGAGATCAAGGTCTACTCTATACATATATTTGGCTTAAATACAAATTAGATATGCGTGTGTGTGTTTTTTAATTACAAGTACATTTATTTGGGCAAAATATGCATGAGAATTACTTTTAAATATTAAGATTTGAATATAGATACGAGTGTACAATGCCACAAATGCAAAAAATTCTACATATGTAGATGTCAGTTAAATTTAAAAAAATAACCACAAAAAATTTAAAAAATTTAAATTTTATTTAAATATCAAGTGATTTGCTTGATTTACATGTTCACGTATAGAATGTAAATAAAATTCTCATATTTAGTCTTATAACAATTATTCTAAGCACAAAAAAATTTTTTTTTTAGATGAAAATTTGTTTTCCAATAGTTTTCACGACCTAATATAGTTCGTAATTTAGTTAACTATATGAGGTGTCGCATCAAAACCGGGTACAGACCTATACTGAACAGTAAACCAGCATTTACATTACATCTTATCGAACTTTTGAAGAAATTTAGTGTTTAAATGAACTCTTAAAAGTCTTCATAAATAAAAATGTGGAAATTCCAACATTTATATATGAATGAGTTTAATTTAAAAAAAAAAAAAACTGTTGTAAAACCATGACATCAACAAAAATTTAATTTGGTAAAATATTATGAACAAGATTTTCAACTTTAATGGAACTTTGACGTCATACATATACACGAAATTGAGTCACATGTGGGAAATTAGTTGATATGAATTACGTAAATATTACATATTAGTGCATATTTGGTTTAATATGTACAACACTATATACACATGGATTTGAATATCATATGCTAAATGTGTATCATTCATGTATCCTATAGTGTAGTCCGGAAAATCCATTCTTAAAGTTATAAAATTAAAAAAAAAAACAAAACAAATGTTCTCATTTAATCTCTCTTTTTTCTTTCTTTCTTTTAATTATAATAACATATTTCCAATTTAAAATATGTACATAGATTGTTTTAATTTAAAATAAATATAGTACAGGTGTATCTCAGGTGTTAATATGAATTCCAGATGTTACACGAAACTGATCGTTATATCAATTAAAACATATTAATTATGTTTCATTAAATATTAATTTATTCAAAAACGATGTCATTAATTTGATTTTAATTTTAAATTAAAAAAAAAAATTTTTTTTTTTTTTTTAAGCACAAAACGTGATAACAATGATGTGAAATGAAAAAAAAAAATTTAACATGTGTTTAACCTGTTTTTAATTGAAAATGTTGACCAAGAAATCAATAAAACTATACTCCATACAATAATTCGATGCAGTTAAGGTCTTATGGAAATGACATAAAGTAGTATCACCTTACGTCGCTGTATATTGATGTTAAAAAAAATTCATCTTGTATTGTATGATAATTTTACAGATTTTGGTAACACTGCTCGTGAGATGATCTTACTAGAAATTACGACACATAGGTATACCCCCATAAGACCTTAACTACATCGAATTACTGTATGGAGTATAAATAAAATTTGTGAGAAAATTCGTTAATATGAAAGAAACATTGTGTAGGTACATAATTATGTATTTGTATAGGTAGTTAATTTATATAAGACAGGATCAAATTCTATCTTTGTGAACTACATTTATTTTCAATGAATGAGGTTCAAAATAATAAATAAATATTTAAAAAATTGTCCTATTGCTGTAATCTCCCACCACTTTCTTTGTCCCAAAATTTAATATCGGAAAATATTTGAAAATAGGTCTTTACAGGATGTATTTCAAATTGTCCAAGATAAAATTCTGATTTTAATAAAATTTGAATTAATGAAACGGTTAACAATAATCACAGAAATTAGATATATTCGCAGTTAACATATTCGCAGGACTGGAAGCCAAGAACCAATATTATCTATCGAGCTATGGATGATGATGATGATGATAATCGCAGGAAAATATTTGGGAATTTTTTTTTATTTAAAGAAAATGAGGATAATAAAGAAAAATTGGACATTAATTGAAATTATGTAAAATATCTTAAAATATCTTAAAATATAAAATATATTATATAAAATATATTACATTTTATGTAATGCAGAATATATGTATAGATGGTACATGTGTACATCATAGAAATTTGATTACACGCAATGTAAGGATGTAACAAAATTCTAAATTTTTTTTTTTTTTTTTAATTTAAAAGCGTTAAATAGTCTGTGTGAAAAATTCATTATCAAAATAATATACGAATAATTTTCATATTATTCACGCTATTTAAATTGAGAATTGCTAATGTTCCAGTATAAAGTACATTATCATCATCATCATTGTACATCGTTTAATTATTATTGAATAAAACATAAAAATGCTGATTGTTTGAAATTCATGCGATTTAAAAAAAAAAATTGAAAAATCAAAATTACACACATTCATGATATTAATAAAAAAAATTTTGCATGAATTAAATTTTTTAAACATGAATTAAAAATAAAATGTACATTTTATATTTATCTAAGTATGAAAAAAAAAATAATTTCATAATAATAATAATAATAATTACGAGTATATTAGAAAAATGTCAAGGATTTTTTTTTAATACAAAATAATTTTTTCTCATATTTAAAATTCTGCAATAATTACGTAAAATATAGAATATAACAGAGGTATTTTATTAATTAAACGAAAAAGATACAATAAATGATCATAAATTTTTATTTGAAAAATAAAAATTAAAATTAATGTTAAAAAACTAAAAAAAAAAAAAATTTTTTTTTTTTTCAGTTAAAATTTTTGAAAAAAATAACGAAAAAATTTAAAAAAAAAAAATTAATTAATTAATAAATAAGAAAATAAAAGGAAAGTTGAAATAAAGTCGAAATATCTCTACATACATTACATATTAAAATGATTTTGTAATTTATTACATTGAATGCCAAAATCATTCATATGTCACGTGTACTCATATAGCAAAATAATGAATGTAATGAATATTATTTATAATTAATTCTAAACAAATTAAAAAACAAAAAACCAAAAAATAAAAAAAAAAAACATCATATGTACATACATATGTATGTGTGCTTGTTTACATAGTGTAGAAAATTACATAACAATTTTTTTTTTTTTTTTGAATTTAATTTAATAGCACCTACTCTTTATATATATGTACATGTATGCGATGTACCCACATACATATGTTTTATGTAAATATTTTTATTATATAGGTACTTATGGACTTATAAATAATGCATGTATGTAATTGAGTACCATATATACATTGTAATATAACACTATAATGTACATACATATGTATATACATAAATTTGTAATTGTGATATGCAAAACTTACCATTCAATGAAGTGCAATTGCATTTCATACTTCTTGGCCCATTACCAATATTTTTGAATGATGATGATTCAACAATGTCCAATTTAACTTCATTGGAATCATTATGATAATTATTATTACCATTTAATATTGATTGTGTTGTTGCTGCAGCAGCAATTAATTGGCCATTACTACATGATGTTGTAATTGTTTGATTTTGTTGTTGTTGTTGTTGTTGTTGTTGTTTTCCTTGTAATTCTTTCATAATTTTTTTATTTATAAAAAAATTTTTAATTTTTTTTTTTTTCTAAAAACAATACAATTATTTACGTTTTTTTTTTTTAATGAATTTTCACTTATTTACTAATAACGTTGATATTTTTAAATTGTTCTAATTAATTATTATATTGTTTAAAACACTATTTAAATTTTCAAAAATTTTTTGAAAAAAGTCGTTACAAAAAAAAAAAAAAAAAAATTTTTTTTTTCGTAATGTTTTTAAATTCAAATTAAAATGGCAAAAAATTAAATTAATTTAAAATTAAATTTTTTTTTTTTTTAATTACACAGAAAAAACAAAACAAAAAAAAGAAATTTTCAATTAAAAAAAAATTTTTTTTGCTTTATTTTTAAAAGTATTATTTATAATTTTGTTTAATTGTATAGTATAAATCTTAGAGTTACAGGTGTTAACACTTAATTGAATTGCAATGAACTAAACGGTCCATGTACAGATCGTTGCCTTTTTATATCGAATGAATTTTTGTTAAATTCCGAGGACTACAGGAAATTAAAAAAAAAAATATATAAAAACATATGTACATGTATATTGCATATATTCAGTTTTTCAGTATATATACACAATAGTCGTTATTATAATAATAAAATTTTTATTATAAATATGTAACACTTTTCACTAATTATATTCAATTTACAATATCAAATACAGTTTGTCGTATTTAATTAAAAAAAAATAAAAAATAACTGCAAGAAGAAAAACAAAAGCTTTCGTTTTTACTATTGCTCTGTAATTAATCATACACCTTATTAGCTAATTAAAAAAAATTTTTTTTTTTATTAAGAATACATAAACAGGTATTTTTTAAGTGTACATAGAAATCTTGTAGTAGTGTATTCATATGATATGCGAAATTATAAAAAACAAACAAAAAATATCTTTGATAAATTTATGATTTATATGTTTCCGTTTGATGCTAATATGTACATATATGATACATATATAGAGATAATTATATCACATATAATACACAATAGTATATGAATGTGAATATGTTACGTATATCCGTACAGGTGGTTATATTATAACATTCTATATAACTTCTAAATAATCAGTATATGATTATTGTACTATATCTGTATGTATCTGTATTACAATTTAATACAATATCTTAAGTATTTATTTAAGATACATATATACATATGTATGTATATACCACAATAAATTATAAATATATTTATCTTGAAGTTCTATATAAGAGTTTTTATAATGAACTGATTGAAAATGTATTTTCAACTAAATACAAAAGTACTAATAAATATAATAAAATATAAAATATCAATAGAGAGGTATCGAATTACAAAAATAACGATTATTTACTCTCCATTCGCTGAATATTTTTATTTTTATATATTTCATTTTGTTGTTATTGTTGTTATTATAAATGAGAATGATACATACATACATATATGTATGTATTATATAACATTGTTGTATATATACGTATTTACTTTATAGCTTTTTATATTCATTTTCCATATAATATGCAATGCTTACATTTTAATTATTATTATTATTATTTTTTTTTTTATCTTTATAATGTTTTATTTTTATTAAAAAGTTTTACATAAAATTTATATGTATTTATATAAACTATACTCTGTCCAATAATATTATGCACTTCAAGTCTTATGGAAGTATACATATGTTCTTTTTTCTTCTCTTATAATTTCTTATATAAGGCCATTTCATGAGAAGTGTTACCACAATCCACAAAGCTTTTATTATATATCAGATGAATTTCTTGAATATCAATTCATAGTGATGTAAAATGGTACCACTTCAATTAATCCGCCATAAGACCTTCAGTGCATATTATTAGTGGACAGCGTATATATTTATAAGTTATAAAGCTTTTCTTTATGGTACATAACTCATTCAATTCAAGTATATAATATAATATCTTTTATATATGATTTATTGAGAAGTTATATACTTAAACTTATGTACAAAATTATATGAAATATGAAGGCTTCAAAATAGTCTCAAGTGTGTATGTATGTATAAATATTTACTTACTAAGCTTTATATATTATTGATATCATTCGAAATATGTATACATATACATCCGCATGTACATAATATTTACACATATTGCAATTCTCTTTAACAGAAGAATAAAGAAATATTAACAGAAAACCAAAGTGATCCTAAGAAATAACCAAAAGAAAAAAAAAACTACCTTTTTTCTCAATCTAACATTGGAAAATCCCATCCACCATGTAAGTCAGCTTTTTTAAATGAGATTCTTGTACATATGAAAAAGATGTAAAAAATTTAATAATGCATTTCAATGCAGATTTGTTTAACTTTGAATGTAATTTTGTCAATGTTTTTCCCCAAAATAAAAATTGAGGAAAATATAATTTTTATTTTGGGAAAAATAGAAAAATTTTATTTTCCCCAAGAAGGAAATACATATTAAATTGGAATTTATATAGAAAATATCAATGAATCACTTCGTATGAACTCTTTTAAATTCGTTTATGGTGTATCTTAGGGTATCATATTTTTGATTAATTTTTCAAAACAAAAACAAAAAAAAAAAGAAAAAATATCCTTTAGGTAATAAATTGGTATTTTTGATTATTTATTACAACACATAGACAAAACAAGAGGCCGGGGAAGACCAAGAATAACATGGTAGGATAATGTAGTAACAGATGCCAAGATATTGGAAGTGATAGGATGGAAAAAATATGCTCATGATAGAGATAGATGAAGGGAGCTGGTCGTACAGGCTATAAGACCCATAATGGGTTGTAAAGCTAAAAGGAAAAAAAAATTACAACACATGCATTTTTAAAGTATGTATAATTAATAACGTAAAGCATAGCAATTTTAAATTGTAGAAGCAAAATCAAACACCTATCGTTACGAAAATTTGAATTTTTTCAAGGTGCATAAATTAAAAAAAAAAAAGTTAAACAAGAGCATAACTGAAATAATAAGAAATAAACATATTACATAGATAGTATACTTTGTAATTAAAAAATTAGAACATCATTTGTGGTTAAATTAGATGTCATTATATTGACCTTGATTAAAAGATATACCAAACATATTTTTATTAATTTATTAATGGGTCTCATATTCCAATATCAATACTAAAACATAAACCACATTTTTATGTACTTACATGATTACGTACATAAGTATAAGAATAGCATAAAAATTAGATTATTATGAGCTTAGATTACCATTACGTTTATGTTTTTATTTTTTATTTTTTGTTATGTTTTTGTATTTTAATTTGTTGTTTAAATCCTTTTCTACTCTCACAAAATTATCAAAACTCCTTTTAAGATCCTGACATTCATGTCTGAGAAATTTAAATGTAATTTTGTCTTCTTTAACAGCCATCCAGATCTTGCTAAGAAGCCCTTTACCTCTTGGAGAATGTACCTCCATTCCTTTCGATCTATCCATGCTATCAATCAACCCATTGTTCCTAATGGGAAGTCTGTTGATGTCCCTTATCTTCAAAAATGCATCACTACCTATTTGATCCGATATTCAGCTTAAGATCATAATACGCTGAGTATCACATCAAACAGACAGTGATGCGTTTTTGAAAATAGTCTATACCTCCATTTCTTGCAATTTCTCCATGCGATCAACCCGTTGTTCCTAATAACAAGTTTGTTGATGTCTTCTCTGATTGAATGTAATTTTTCATTCCTTTTATAACAAGAATCAACAAACAGTACTACTTATGTATATTCTCGTATTTAAATATTTATATGTTGTCTAAAGTATCCAAATTAAAGGTGAACCAAAACCAAAACATAGTATTCGTGGTCCTAGAGCAAAAAGAGAAGTTGATGGTGTTGATTACATGGACAAATACTGAATAATGATTGCTGATGGGAATAAACAAAGAGGTCCTGTTTCCTGAATCATTAAAAAAGGCATAGTAAATCAAATAGATGAGATTCTTCTGATATATTCAAGCATATACAATTAGCCTTCCTTGAAATGTGTTACAAAATCTTCGCATTCAGTTAAACTAACTCGCATTGCATAACAATATTTTATTTAAATTTAACAAAAAAAAAATCTTTTTTTTTCCAATTTCAATTTAAAAAAATATATAATCAAGCCATTAAATCGCAACTTAGGCATAGCTTTGTGCAGCCACTAGTACAACAACAACATCCCATTAAATATAAATACCAAGTATATAAAACAATACATTTGCATGAATTTCAATTAATAAAAAAAAAATATATATAAAAAAAAATGAAAAGAAAAGGAAATAAGAATAATACTAATTAATAAGACTAATATATTCAATAAAATGTATAATTTCACAATAAAAAATTTATTGCATGCTAAATTGAGTAAAAAAAAAAAAAAAAAAAATTGATACATAAATGGTATGCTAGACCTACAGTCTCTGGGCTGATCATACTCGTATATCTATTTACATATGTACATACATACAATTCAATCAAAAAGTACAATTTCAGATTATGACTAATTTTCATTATTATTACAGGTGAATTACGAATAATTAAAAGTAATAATTATAAAACCGTGTAATTTAACATTGACAATGGCCTTGAAAAATTGAAATTTCTTTAACATAAGTTAAACAAAATATACAAAAAAGAAAAAGAAAAAAATTATCTAGTTTCGTTTTTGTTTTTTTTTTTTGAATAACTTTCACTGTTGTTCCATTGTGCAATTTATATTTTTTTTTGTTTTTTTGTTTTTTTTAAATTCAAAATCATTCAACGGTTAACTTCTTCGAATTCATCAGGGTAAAAAAAAAAAATTTATTAATTTGTTTGTGCAAAATTTTGAAAATAATTTTAAATTCCCATGTTAATTTGGAATATTTTCATGTGAGCTTTACGTAAGGAAAATTGTCATCCTGAAAAAAAAAGGACTATTGGTCAACTTGTAGTAAAATAAAGAAAAAATCATTTTCAAACCGTTAATTGCATTAATGAAATTTAAATTTTTGACAAAAAAAAAAAAACGATATTTAAATTTTAAAAATTAATCAAATGAAATTTATGCTTTTATAGTGCACATTACAAATGGATGAATAAACCACTCAGTTTAATTTATTTATGTACATGTATTGAAATCCGCCGTTTAAAATGTTCGTTATAATTACAATAATGCTTTTTTTGTTAGAATGAAAATTATACACACACACACACACACGTATTATGTACAATATTTTTATTTTGCAATGAATGACTTTGAAATTATTTAACTAGTAATATGAGTTGTTTATTTTGAAAGTGGTGTAAGTTAAAAAATTGCAAAAATGCAAGGAATTTTAATATTCGAAAAAAAAAAAATGTATCATAAATGCATCATTCAAAAACGTATTACTGCATATTTGATGCGATACTCAGCGTATTATGATCTTAAGTTGAATATCGCATCAAATAGGCGGTGATGCATTTTTGAAGATAGGGATCATTATCGACATTACAGCTCTTTACCAGCTTGATTTTCATTAAAATATGTTTTCAGACATTATGTTATACTATCTCTCACTGAGTCTTTCTAATTGTTCAACATTCAATTTTCTGATGTCTTACCCCAATATCCTCTATAAGGTACTTCTTTTTAGGTCTTCTTCTGCTGTGTTTATCTTTCATGTTCCCAAATACTAACTTTTCTACATGATTATTATCGCTCAATCTTACAGAATATTCGATCCATTGTAAAATGATTTATTGAAAAATTTTAAAAAAAATTACGAATTTCAGTGGAAATGTTCGATTTCGAGTACAATGGGGAACACAAAACAAAAAAATACCTTTATTGAACCAAAAAAAAAAAAGTGACTTGCACCACTTTTAAAATAAAAAGCTAACGTTCACTGAATATACATAAATGAATTTCTGTAATAAAAAGAAAATATTTATCATGAAATCATATTCTCAAGGTATTTAATCATTTATATAGTATACTTAATTAAAAATTAAGAAAAAAAAAAGTGTTTAATGTTTAGAAATGTTTAGAAATGTTTGTTCGCTGTAGAAATTAATAAATTATTTAATTGAAAACAAGACAAATATCATAGTGAATCTGTGAGAAATTCCTGGTGTGGTATCATAATGGGCTTTTTTGGCCTAAGTGTGCTTGCTTGGGATTGAGCGAGTGGCTACCTCTACGGCTCTACCTACCTACCTAAGACAATCATAGACAATAAAACAATTATGATAAATTTTAATTTAATTTTATTCAAACAGACCAATACGTTACACATTAAATATAATTTATTATTTGAATTTAAAATGAATTTTTTTTTTGTTTTTTTTTTGTTTATTTACTTCCTTTTTCTAAATCCTGTTCTAAATTAAGTTTTTCTAAAAATTTATCCCAATTAATAATTAAACCATTTTGTATAAATGGAATTTTTGTACATAATTCAAATGCAATATTAATTGGTTGAATAGCTTTTACTTGTTTATTATTATTATTATTAATATCAATAAAATTAATAAAATCATTTATTTCAATTTCATTTTTATCATTATGTTTTAATACTTTTAATATACCATTAATTAATTCATGATTAAATGGTAAACGACATCCTAATATAATTGTACGTATTTTATTTTCATTTATATATCCATTATGTTGATTATCAATATGATAAATATATTCTTTTAAATGATTATAATCATTCCATAAATTACGTTTAATTTCCCAATGTACAATTGATTGTATTTTATCACGATCCATACATAAATTATTATCTTTTGATGATTTTTTAAATATTGAAAAATAACGACAAATTGTAATTATCTCATGATCAGTTATATTATTATTATTATTATTAAATAAATCAATTAATAATTTATGCATTTCATTATATGTAATTGTTTGATAATCATCAATTATTGTAATATGATCAATATATTTTGATATAAAATTCTTGTAAATTGGTTTTAAGGCATTACGTATTTTCGAAATAATTTCCTCAATATTTGAATATGGAAACTATAAAATGCATTAAAAAAAAAAAAAATAAAAAAAAAATTATTACCTTATAAAATTATACGTTACTTTTCATTAATTTAAAAAAAAAAAAATTTAAAAAAAATTAATTTAAAAAAAATTTTTTTTTTTTAATTTACCTCATATGGATGATTTTCCATGTATAACAGAGTATATTCATCAGCTGATACAATTTGAAAAATATAATTTCGTAAATTTATTATACCACCAATATAAAAATGATATGGTTTATAACATTCTGGACGTTTTGAACTATATAAATTTTGTTTTGGTAAAAAAATTTTTGAACGTTTTAAAAATTCACCATTTTTAAAACCAGAATTACGTTCTGATAATTCATAGATTTGTATTGTATCATCAATTAAATAATATGAAATAATAAATATCCTTTTTAAATTATCTAAATTATTTGATAACATTTTTGCATTAAAACGTAATATAGAACGATCATATTTTAAAAATTTTCTCATATCAAATTTTGGTGGTTTTAAATCAATTGAAATACAATTTTGTTCAGAATCTTCATGTGTACCCCAACCATTCCATGGTGGTAATTCATGTTCATAATATTTTAATTCATTTGAATTTTGAATAATTTTTATAGCTGGATTTGTAATTGGTTTAAATTCTTCAATACCATACTAATATCGATTAAATAAAAAAAAAAAAAAAACCAAAAAAATTGTCTTCATTTATAAAATGATAAAAAAAAATCCATTTGATAACCCCTCCCCCCCCCCCCCACCCATTGATCAAATTACCTTTTTATGATAATAATCCTTAGTGAAATTATCACAATTTGTTAATATTACATCCCTTCCATATACATTTAAATGTTGGCCAATTAATAAATCACAATCCATGTAATAATTTGTCTTTTTCCCCATATCAACGGAATCTTTTAAATATCTCGAACTTCCAAAACTACTACCTAATATATTCAATATCGGTCGTCTCTGGGATGCTAATTCACCGGGTAATGCTAATCCACTCCATACCTTGAAAAATTAATTGTAGAAAAATTTAAAAAAAATAATTTTTCTTTTTTTGGAAAATTACTATTTTGCACACCACCTTTGGCAATTTTCCACGTTTTAAAAATATTCCTGAACTATTTTTACCAGAATTTTCATGGAATATTTCTTTTATTTCAATTGAATCATCTGCTAAATAATAATAAATTTCAAGATTATGAAATTCACCAGAATCAGATTTATCTTCCCAATATCCAGAAAATTTCAATACTTTTTTATCATATTTTAAAAATTGTTCAAAATTATTTTCCTTTAATTCTGGAATTGATTTTTTATGTTTTAATCTTTCAGATGATTTTTTTCGAATTTCTTCTGAAGGATCTCTATAAAATAAATTTGGTCAACAATGATAATTTAAAATTATAAAAAAAAAATGTTTTCATCTTACAATGGAATTTCAATTGGATCAGGTACTGGTATTCCAGCACGATTTAAAAAATTTCTTGTAAATAAATCACATCCTGTTATATGATAAACACGATCAAATATTCGAATTGTTTGATTAACATTCAAATCAAGCAATGAAATAAATTCATTCTGATTTAATTTTGTAGATGATAATGATAATGAATATGGTATCCTTTGTCTTGATACTAAACAACCTTGTGGTATACCAGAATTTTCTATTCGTGGTTCACTTACTTGAATTGTACCATCTTCTAAATAATAGAATATTTTCACTTTACGTACTTGATATGAGGATAAATGTAAAGCTTCTTCGAAATAACCATAAAAGCAAAGTACTTGTTTATCATATACCAACCATGATGGTAATTTTGGTTCTAAATTTGGTGGATATAATGATGGTAATTCATATTTTGGATCATCTGTAGTTGATAATTTATCTGTTAACATTTGTATACCGTCGAGTGTCATAAATTTTTGTGATCTACGAAAATCTGTTTTTGATGTCTAAAAGAAAAAAAAAAAATTTTTTTTTTTTGTTTGAATTTAAAAAATCATATTTTTGAATAATACAAATATTCTGCAAACGTATGTACATCACGAAATGTTGTGCCTGGCAAAAATGGTACTCCTGGAATTCGTATCATTTTTTTTTATTATTTTTTTTTTTTTTTTGTCGCAGAAAATCAAAAATATAAGTACATAAAATAAAAATAGACTGAGATGAAATGTAACCCAAAAGTCCAAAAATAAATAACAAGATAAATAAAATGAAGAAATTGTTATTTTTGTTTTCTTACAATAAATAAACATGGTTGCTATGATGATCACCCACAAGTCATAAATTGTAAAAGTGAATTTTAATTCATTTGGTTTGTTTGTTAAACATCTTTTCTAGCGTATCCAACCAATTGGTCCACCTTATCCATTCTATCGATTATTTTTATTGTAGAATAAATGAGAAATAATACAAAAAAAAAATTTTTCATCTAATATGTCGTATTTATTAGGCACAAAAAATTTTTCTGTTCTTTTATTCTTCTTCTAATTTTTGTTTCATATAAAAGTTTATTATCTTAAATTATTAATTTTATTTTTCTCTATTATAATGGACGATTTTAAAAAATCTTATTGCATTGTTTCTAGCTTATTAAATTCACACTATAACTAATTGCATGTACATATGTATAAGTATACATTTTTTTAAAATTGATGTTTATGTGTTTTTTTTTTCCTACAATTAAAATTTAAAAATTTTTCATAAAAGAAATTACATAATAAAATATTTGCTTTTTTTTTTGAGATCGAAAATTTGTTTTTGTTTCTTTTTTTTTTTTTTTTTTTAAATCTAATACTTGTTGATTTTAATTTTTATGAATTTTATAAAAATACAAATTCATATGTTACATATGTATGTACGTGTATATTACTTATATATGTATAAAAATTCTAAAATCTATTCTACGTTGTATTTAATATATTAATACAATATTACTAAAAAAGAAAAAAAAAATTGTAAAAAAAAAAAATGCATTATAATTTTTTATTAAAGATTCTTGAGGTCCGTTTGTACATGGAATGAATAATTTTTTTTTCTCTCTTTCATTTTTACTTTTTTATTTGATAAATAATATACATTCAAAAATGTGACTCCAAATTAGGTTCTCAAAATTTTACATCATCATTTATTAAATTCTTCGTTTCTCATGTGGATTACATTGCTGTTATTAATAATTCTCTTTGATCAGATTCTTGCATCATAGCATTGGCAGTTTTTAATAGAATGCTAGAGGGAAAAATAAATTATCGTTATTATTTTTATTTTATAATTTTTAATCTAGTGATAACACCTGTGTGAATAAATAGTCGCTATAATTAGGAATTTTATTACGTCTAAGACACAGAAGTTATCACTGAATTAAATTAAAATTCAAAAAACTTTTTTAAATAAATATATATAACTTACTTATCTTCCATTGAAAATGTTTCAATCGAACCGATTGATGTAATTGATGTTCCAGCAAATGATGGACTATGTATTGAATGGGAATCTTCTGGTAATGTTAAGGTAACTTTATTTTTTTTTTTTTTAAAAAAAAAAGTATGAAATTAAAATAAACATTTTATTAATAACATGAGCATTAATTTAAAGAAAAAATAATAAAGAAAAAAAAAAACAAACAAACTGAATCTTAAAAAGTAATGATAGATTTTTTCATTAAAACAAAATGAAAAGTATAAAAATTTAAATGTTTTCTATATTGTCATCATTACTTTTCAAAATTTCAGTAAATTTAATTAAAAAGAAAAATGTGTATATTTGTTTTATTTATGTTATACAAAACAATCAATATATTAAGCTTATAAACTAGTATCTACAGATTAATTAGATTCAACGAAGAAAAGAAAATCTATAAAAACAAGCAATACAAAATGATTTTTAATTTAAAAAAAAAAAATAATAATAATAAAATAAAGAAAATTTAATAAATAATAATTATTTTCCTTATTAACAAATAAAAAATTACAAAATATGGAAAAATAATAATTTTTTAATTTAATTATTTTTTAATAACATTTTTATTTATTAATTGAACTAATTATTTTTAATGAAAAAGTTCAGATTTTAATATCTAAGAGAGAAAAAAATATCACTACTTTTAGTTTGTTTCTGCTTAACATTTATAGTACATTAAGTGTAACGTGGATACACAAAATTAAAGTTTTTTTTTTTAAAAAAAAATCAAAAAATAAAATCAAATTACGACTGCATATCATAATGAAACTATGTACAATTACTACTGGTACTATTTTATAAACAAAAATAATTAAATGCAATTTTATTTTTATTTTTTGTTTTACTTTCTACTCAAATAGTCAAACACTTTTGATGATAATATTTGTGGCAGTCATTTTCAAAATTATTAAGAAAAAACAAACAGAATTAATTACCTAGGAAAAAATTAAATTTGTTGGCAAGAACGATCCTTTCTAACAATTTTACAGTTTTTTTTTTATTAAATGTTTTCTGTTACTAGGTACAGCAATTAAATGCAATATATATAAAAACTTATAATTTTTTTTTTTTTACTTTTTTTCTACTTTTATCTACGGTTTATACCTATGTACAATACAATAAATTTCTTTTTTATATTGTGATTATAACATAATTAATTTGTGTAAAATATCGTTGTAAAAAAAAAAAAAAAAATTAAGAACAAAAGTTTCTAAGGAATGTAAATTAATTAATAGATTCATTATTTTTAAAGTCGAGTATTTTCTTCATCAGCGTCTTGGTCATCATTATCGTTTTTATTATTATTATCATTATCATTATTATCATCTTCACTGTCATAATTCGTATTTCCTTCTCCATTTAATAATGAATTTGTACTAGCTTCAATGGATGTAGCTAAACTATTATAACTTTGATATGTTCTCATTGAATATGCATCAACTGTTTTAGTTTTGTTTTTTTTTTGTCAATAATTTTTTAATTTTTTTTTTTTTATAACACGAAGTTGATTAAAACGTAGAAATAATGAAAAACAATCCAAATAAAAAGAAACAAAAAAAATGAAAGAAAAAAAAAAATCAATATTTTCAAAAAACAAAAGCCAAATTTTAAAGAAAAAAATTTCAATTTAATAACATGGGTAACATTTGCAAAAGCAAAAATATTGATGAATGTTCCAGAATTGAAATCATTTCAAAGATTCAAAAATTCTAGAACAATTTTATTGTGTACCTTTCTGAATTAACAACAATTGTACACAGACATTGTAATTAGATTACATTTAAATTGAACTAACTATTAATTCAAAACGAAATAATTTATCTATGACATGATCATTTACATTCAAAGGTTCCGGACTGAAGCCATTAATTAACTTTACTCTAGAGCTCTTGAATGCAAAAAGTTACTTTTTTATTTATTTTAAAAACAAAAATAAGTGTTTTATATGGTTATTATTTTGATAATAATAATATTACACATCTTAACACCAATTGAAAATTAAATTAGAGAAATAGAAAATAAACATGTATTTGTAACTACGAATTTTTTTTAAAAAAAAATGAAATAAAAATTAATAAATAAATTAAATTAGAAAAAAGTTATTGCAGTTAAAATGTTTCTCATATTAAAAAAGAACATTTTTAATTTTTTCTAATAAATTTTTGCATGCATGTTACTCATGCAAAAAAAATTGAAATTTTCATATATTATTTTATTTAAAGACAAAAATTTATTTCATGCTTAATAAAAAAAATAAAAAAAATGTTTAACATATGGGATAGAAAAAAAAAAACGTATTTACCTGTTGCACATTCAGAATTTTCTAATGAAATATTTGATTCGACATCAGCAGTACTGGTTTCTTGCCTATACAAATAAGGAAACAAAAAGAAAATTTACTTACGAAAAATCCATTTAAAATAAATATTTATTTATTTTTCTATTTACCTTAATATCACATTATTAATAACTTGTCTTTCATTTTCTGAAAATATCGATTTACGCCAACCAATTTTCTTTTCATAATCTTCAGCATTTAAAAATTCACCTAATTTATTTTGTGGTAATTCAATTGATTTTGATGGAGGTGGCGGTAAATCCAATTTTAAACGTTTCAATTCTTTCATAGTAATATCTAATTTTTGTATAACATAATCATCATTATAACCAAAATTTTTATGTAATTTAACTTGTAAATATTCAATAATTGTATCCATGTCTTTTAATTTTAATAATTCATAACGATGCATACGTAATATATTATACGCCATTGCTGTAACAACACGTTCACCATCTAATAGATAAATATCCCATACACGAAGGCATAAACTATATGGTATCTAGAAAATTTAAAAATAATAAATAGTAAAAATCTTATTGATAACCAAGACAAAAGTGAGTGTTTTAGAATTCATGTTTCTTTTTTCTTTTGTAATTTTACAATGAAATCACAAACTACAATTACAAAAATGGATTCTAGAACATGTATTAAAGTAAATAAAAAATAAAAAAAAAAATTAAATAATTACCCTCTCTATGAAAATGACAAAAAACCATTTTAATGAATACAATATTGAATCGACATTATTTTTTACTAAATGCTTATACAATTTTGGTAGTAATTTTTTTAATATTCTATCATGATGTTCTAAGAATCGTGTTAATTTTGGAAAACCTTCAATAAATAGACCATGCATTGCATATTTTGTATCAGTCATTAATGTATTTAATGCCCAAAATGCTTCTTCTTCATCCATATATAATAATAATACACCAGCTAAACCAGACATACCTTGACAATAACCTAATTCTTGATTATACATACTATATGCATTTAATATATAAAATAAACTACGCTGTTTTGTATTATAACGTTCTCTAAATGCTAAATTTTCACGAAATTGACGATTTACATCTGAATCAATTTGTCTTGTATCTGTACAATATTTACGTGATAATTTTAACATTTTATCATAAATACCAGAATTATCTTTTATTTTATCATCAATATTTAATAATTTTTTCCATATTGGCCAACGTAATTTATTTGGTATACCTTTATAAACACGTTTACGTAATTTCTCTTCAAATTGTATATTCATTTTATTTGGCCAATTATTTAACATTTTTATCCATTTTTTAGTACGTTGAATTTCTAATTCAGTTTTTTTAATTTCATTTATATCTAAATTATCTGGTAATGGTTTATCATGTATAAAACCATATCTATGGGGAAGAAAAAAAAAAAAAAAAAAGATAGAAAATCAGGAAGATAAAATTAAAATTGATATTAAATTAATATAATAACTAACTTATCTGTATGATGGTATATATTAAAACTTGGATTTTCCCATTCTTCAATAACATTACGTGGATCTACATTACCAAGATCATATTTACGAAATATTGCATCACGTTCTTCAGCAGCACGTACTAATAAATCCAAATCATCTCCCATTATAAAAAAATTTTTTTTTTAAATTAAAATTCCAGTTATTATATACAAATTATAGAAAGAAAAATATAAAAAAATTCGATATTATGTTGTCTCATAAATGTTGTCTTTGTATAAAATTCTTCTCCATTAATAAATGCATTTGATTTTAAATTTTTGCTTCTTTGTTTTTTTTTTTTTTTTAAATTGAAATAAATTCTTATTAAAAAGCAATTAAAAAATGCAGTCTTTTTGCAGACCCTGAAGATATTTTATTTGTTTGTTTGTTTGTTTGTTTCTTTTTGTCTTATAGCTAAATTGGATTGCAGTTTTTTGTAAATGTTGATGTAAAAAACAACAAAAATGGCAAAAACAGTGGCGATAATGTATGCATATACATTTATTTATTTTATTTTATTTTTTTTTTAAATTAATTATTTTAAATGAAACGCCCACTCACTACATCACTTCTTGTATTGTCGTATCGTTTTATTGTTTTTTTATTGAAGTTTAATAAATTTTAAACCATAAATATGTATTAAAAAAAAAAAAATAAATAAAGCAAGACGACGGATATTTGGAACAGACAACGTACACTTGATATCCACTTTGGTAGTTGTTGTGTATTTTGAAAGTTAAAAAAACAATTGATTATTTTTTTTTTTTTTATTATAAAATATTTGAAATTCTTTTGTTGTGTATTTAATTTCCTTCCCTTAAAATTTTTTATGATTATAAATATTGGAATGTACTAAGATTTTCAACATTTTATCGCTATTATTTTGATTACAAATTTGAGATTACAACAAATAGACGATAAAAAAAAAAATATATGAATAATAACAAAACAAAAATGTACAAGGAAAATTAAAATATTATTTTATTGTTTTTACAAGTTTGAGATTACAAAAAAATATTATACCACCCTATCACATACACCCGACCGACCGACACATTTAATTTGACGTTTTACTGAAATGATATATTTGGAGTTGTCATATGAACAAATTTCGCTTGTTCAAATAAACAAACAAAAAAATGATGACGATCCAAAGTCCAAATGGATCCAAATTTCAAATGGATTAACATTTAATCACAATGTCATTTGAATTGAATTTATCAAGTTCAATTGTTAACAGTTCACTATTAAAAAGAATTAAAGCACTTTTACATTTGAAATAAGATGATTTAATTTTAATTTTTTTCTTCTACGGCCATCTGGACCTTGGTAGGTCTCTTGCTTCTTGGAGAATGCTCCTTCATCCCTTTTCGAATCTCTTGATGTTGTCAACAGTTCCTTTTCCCTAACGGTATTATTTTTAATGTCTTCACCGAATCTTATCATATATTTCTAGGCCATCCTTTTGGACGTTTGCTTTTTACATTTCCAAATGTTTTTTCACAGGAGTTGATCCGTGTGTTATCAAATTCTAACGCATGACGCTATATCAATGCCATCACAGATGGTGTACATTTTGTTATTTGTTTTTCTGGTGCTGCAATTCATCGATCATACGCCTAACTAGTGGCAAAGAATTTCATTTTTTTAATGTCGTTTTTTCTAAGTGACCAACACTCAGATCCGTAAGTGTTTTGTTAAATAACGTGATTCAAATCTAATTAAAACCTGCTAAATCAATTTTCGATCTCGATTGTAATTTAATATATGCATAGAACGCATAAAACAGAAGTAATTTAATCTGAATTTTAAGCGGCAAAAATTAAAGTGTCAAAAATGATAGCTTTGACAGTCAATGTCAAATCGGTTGATAAAATAATGAAAACTAGTGAAATAACAAACAATAGCAATTGCTTCGATCTATTCAGTATTCAATTGAGATTTGTTTATTAATTTAAATTGTTCCATTACAAATAGTATTCATTTGAAAATAAAATAGTGAATAAATGTTTCACCATGTCGTCATCATCACCTCCAAATTCTAGAAACAATATGAATAAAACACCAAAGAAATTGAGCAAAGGATTAAGGAAAAATTCTGTAGATTCAGAATTAAGTCTACAAAATTCATTAAATCTAAACAAAAGCAACATTACACCGACTTCAAGTAGAAGACCAAATAAAAGAAAAAGGTAAGAATAATTGAAATTCTTAGATATTTAGATTTTACAATATTTTTAAAAACATTAGAAAATCTCAAGCATCATTTACTGAGAATGAAGCAACAATTGATAAATCTTTGGAAGATAAATTGGAAGAATGTGCCAAACGAAATAATTTGAGTTCGATAGAAATTAAAAAGATTCTAAAGGTATTTAAATCAGATTCAATATTTTACCTATTTGATAATGTTAAAAATACATTCTTTTTAAATTAGTCTGTTGTTGGCAATGATCATGTACTGGCTTTAGTTAAACTACAAGAAGAGGAAGAGATTACAAAACAAAATACCAAGAAACAGGAACTTGAATCATCTACATCTGATAATTCATTATCACCTAAAAGTATTGAACACAACGATGCTTATATTCCAAAATTGACGCGTGCTAAGGCACGTGCGCTAAATAAAAAACCAATGCCAATTGTCCCATTGAATGAAAAAGAGCCAGAACCTGAAGTAGCTGCATTAATATCTGAAGAATTGCATTCGGATGAAGATGATGAAGAGTATTATCCAAGAGAAGAAGATTTCGTGGTATGCACGATGAATAATTTTTTGTTTTGTTTTAAATCGTGTTATAACAAAAAAAATTGTTTTAATTTTCAAATTTTTCAGTCAGATGATGATCAGGCTACAACCATTTCAGATATTGATTCACAGCCTCGAACACCTTCCACTCCATTACAAAATTTTAATGATTCCCCTGAAACATCGAAGAGTCGTCTTACTGATGACGGTGTATTTAAGGTGCCCAGACAACGTAATGATAGTGTTGGTTTGCATCATCAAGAAGAAATAATTGCTAAACGTACACGATCTAAACTGTGCCTTGAAACAACACCGATTGAAGCTATCGAATCAAATTTCATACCACCAGATATTACAACAGATATGTATGATTTTGATCGTGAACTCGATCAAGAATGGGTAGAATTTTTGAGTGAATTCTCAAAGCCATTAAGTAAGAAATAAAAAGAATTTAGTGAAAATTTAAAAAGTAAAAATTTTATTTTTGTAATTATTTCGTTTTAAATTTTAGATGCTAACAACAGCATGGAAGAAGATGAAGATGAAGCAGACCCAGAGTATATTGCAGTTGATAAAGTTCCAAGTAATTTAAAAATGTATATTTAAAAATTTAAATATAAATAATTATTTTTTGATTGTAGTTGATGCTGAAGAATTACGTGATGTTAATATTTCTAAAAAGGAATTAAGTGATTTAATAACAGAACTTTTTGATGGTTTAGTAAAAGATGGAGTTTTAGTTGAGGATATATCTACAGCTGAAGTTTCTAAAAAAGATTCCATTATTGATGAAAAAAATTTAGAAAAAAGTCCACAACGTAAAAAACAAAAATTATCAACAAACATTGAAGAACAATTGCCAACACAAAAAATCCAACAAACAAACAACGTAGAAATATCGGAAAATACTTATAATACAACAGAATTTATGTACGAAATATCAACAAATAATTCTGTAGAAAATGTAACATATTTTGATCCGAATGTGATATCAACACCACAACAACAAAATCTTACAGAAAATGTCCGACAAAATGAAATTTCTTTAAATCAATTTCAAGATCAGAATGATATTAATAATGATCAGTCCATTGGTCCTTCTGATCAAGTATCAGCATCTCCTTTACAACCATTAATCTCTTCTTCTAATAATCCTATGACAACTATATCATCTTGGCCTATTACCAACAGTGCACAAACAACATATGTTACATTTCCTATATCAGCCCCACCTGGTACATCTACTAATAAACAACCAAAATACATAGCTGTACCAATCAATTTAATGTCTAATTTTCAAATTCCTAGTACAAATTATCGAATTGTTAGTACAATTGATTTAACAAATTCATCAACAACAACAACAACAGAATCTTTTTTACCACCACTTCCTCAACCAAAAAGTAGAAATAGGATTCGAGTTTTTCATGATGTTAAAAAACATTATGAAAAAGAATATGAAAAATTGAAAGATCTTCAAATTGAAGAAAAAAATGATTTTGATGAAAATCAAGTTGGTTTTACTGAATTTCAAAGACAAATTTTTGATCAACAAATGCGTATTCATGTACAATTTTGTGCACAAAATTTCATTCAAACTTATAGCCATCCAGAATTATGGAAATTAGCGCAATCAGAAAAGAATATGTTATTAGAATTAGAACGTAATTGTGAAGGTAACACAAAATCAGCATTTAATGCGTGGAATTTAAAACCAGCATTAGAATTATTGAAAAATTGGGAAGCTGAATTATCAATAAATTCTAAAGAAAATCGTGAATTAATGCAGTAAGTTAAAAAGAAATTCAAAAATAAAAAAATTAAATTAAAAATTTAATTATATTTTACTATTTTCAGATTTTTTTATAGTGAAATTGAGAGAATGTAAGTGAAAGACTATTAAAGAGAATAACACTTTACTTCTTCTAAGTTAAGGACAGTAGATTTTGTAATGATTTTTTTTTTTTTTTGATTTTCCTTTGGAATGATTATAATTTTAGCAGAAATTTTATTTTATAATTTTTTTATTTATTATTTTGTTTATTCGTTAAATTGAGTTTACTCTAACATAATTTTCATTTTTTTTTTTATAAAAATATTTTATTAAATAGAAATAAGAAAGATACAAAAATCCATGTAATGCGTTTTCCGCCAAGAATTATGAAATTAATTGTACAAAGTCCTGTGTTCATGTATCCTCATTTATTGCCAAAAATTCCATTTCGTTGTAGAATTACATTTGTTCATAACGAATTTTGTCCATCAGAAGATCAGTAAGTATTTTTGTTTTTGTTTTTTTTTTTATTTATATTGATATGAATATGTTTGTAAACTGATATTTTTTTTTAATTTTAATTTTTTTTTTTTTTTTTTAAACAGAGTTATAGCATATGCAATGGATTATTATTTTAAACAAATTAAAGAGAATAGACCAAAAACTAAAATGAGTGATTTACGTTTAGTTTGTGATTATATATCTAAAAATTTATTAAAATGGAAAACATGGAAATCAATTTATGTGTACATTTTATCTCGCAGAGATAAAAAATCAAATTATAATCCAATAAAAGTAAGAATTTTCTAAATGATAAATAAAATTAGTTAGTTTCTACAATTTGTAAATTAATAATTTATTTTTTATAGTTTTATTTCGAACGTGGCAGAGCACCACCTTTTGAGCATACATTATATCCAATCGATTTGGATTACGTTTTACCACCGCAAAGTAGACCATCTGAGCTTCCAATGGTATGGAAAGAATTTGTGACAATGGTAAGTTTTTACATAATATATTTTAAATTATTTAAAGAAAAGTAAAAGGTAAAAATTAGAACTACCATTCCTATATTTCTCGAAATTTTCAAATTACATTGATTTTGTATATAAACGAACAATTTTGTAATATCTGAAGTTTAAAGATAGCGTTAATATCAGTGACATGATAAATTGACGATATGATCAGGCCAATTGTTCAATTTAAAAAGTTTAGGTTGTCGTTAAAGCTATTATTGAGCATCAATGGACAATGATATATGATGGGTATTATTGGCTGGTAAACGCGGTACGCTAACGTGCAGAAGTCTGTACTGATTTTAGGTTCCTAATACGTTTTTAACAGAATCACCCTGTATGTTGCAAAATTATGCAATTTATATTGTGAATGAAAATTTTGTTTACCGGATTTTTATTATTGTGAACTATTGTTATTGTTTTCTAATTTGTAAACAAAAAATGAAAACTAAATGACAATATAAATGTCAAAAGTGAATTAAAATTTTTTCAAAAGATTTCAATATAAATTTTTATTATTTTAAAATTTTAAATAATTATTAAAAAAATATTATTATCAATATAAAGAGTAATTTTAAAACCTCATTTATTAATTTGTATAAATTAAAATATTTTTACAATTTTTTTTTTTTTTACAGCTATTAGAAATTGACTTAAAAAAAACTTGTCATCGTACTGTTAATCTAAATAATAATCATAAAAATAGAAAAAATGCAAAACAATTAAATTTAATAAATGAAAATGAAAATGAAAATAATTCAAATTTAAATGAAAATGAAAATGTTACAAATGAAAATAATGTACAAAATGAAAATCAATTAACAGTTTTATCTGATGTTCGTAGTATAAATGATCAAAATACAAAAAAATATATTATCAATTTTAATTATATGTTTGATAGTAATTTATCAAAAGATACAGATAAAATTACTAAAATTTTAAATACAACAACATCAACAAATTTATTTAATAATAATAATAATTTACAAAAAAATATTAATTATATATATATTGGACAAAATCAAAATGATAAAAGACAACAACAAGAACAAGAATCAATAATATGCAATAATGAGAATAATAATGAAAATTTCATTGAAAATAATTCAAATTTAAGTAATAACAGTGATGATAACAATGATAATATAACTGAAAATACAAATATAATAGAAGATATTTGTAATGAAGAAAATACAAATTTAGATAATTCATCATCAAATCACAATTTAAATGAATTACAACAAAATGAAATTGATTATTTTCAAAATAAAGATTATCCAATAAATAAAAATTCCAATGAAATACAATTATCAAATATTGATAATATTAATAATATTGATAATGATCAAATAAGTGATTCTATTACTAATAGCTATGAAACATTAAGTGATATAAATACATTTTCAATTTCTAAAACTTTACGATACCGATCACAAAAACGTAAAAAATATTCAAAAATATTAAAAAAATGTAAACGTAAAAAATATTTAAAAAGAAAATTACGAAAATTAATATATAAATATAAAAATTATTTAGATATTATTTATAATAAATATACAAATAAAACGCTTAAAAAAATTTATGTTTATTTTAAATCACTTGAATTATATACAAATTTATTGAATGATTTAAAAATGAATTGTAAAAAAATGAAATGTATTGAAGATAGCCATAATAATACAACAATGATTATAAATAGTGGTAATAATAATCTTGGTACACATTATAATACTGGAAATAAACGAGCTAAATTAAATGATGATGAATTAAAAATGAAAAAATCAATAAAAGCTAATGAAAATTTAAGACAAATGTTAATGACTGAAAATAATGAGGATATTAATAAAAAGGATGCAAGTAAGTTATAAAATTCACACTGTTCTTTTTTTTTTCAATAGAAAAGTTTATGCGAAGTGTAAAAGAAAGTATAAAAGAAAAGTATTTAAGCATCTCATAAGCCTTTACGTTGAAAAACAAACAACGAATTAATTTTATTTAATTGTCTGTTTTATTTTGCTTTTTTATTTTTCACAGTATATGCTTTCAATTTTTATGAAAAAGTTGAAGAAGCATTTAAAGCTAATAGTAATATGGAAAATTTAAAAAAATTCCAAAACATATTAAAAAAATTTGATCCAAATAAAGATCGTGTAGCAGATTTATATAATGTAAGTATTACGATTTATTTCATTCATTCAAGAAAATTTATTTGCTTGAATATTTTTTATGTATTGGATTTTTTTTTTTTGGTTTTTCTTTTAGAAAATTGAAAATCTTTTATTACCTGATCATCCAGATTTATTACAAGTATTTTTAACATTTTTATTACCATCACAAGCATCAGAAATTGGAAAATTTTTTGAATATTTTATGTTAACAAATATGTCAAATTTTGTTAATAAATTAAATATATATTTTAATAAGCAACCATCACAAGTAAAAAAAGTTTATGCAACATTAAATGAATTATCAGATGAAAGTGATTTAACAATGGATAAAATTAAATTAAAAATTTTACCATTATTAAAAGGTAATCAATTTTTAACAGATTGGTTTTTACAAATGTTCCCATGTGAGGAACCACCAAAAAGGTAAATTATTTTTTGCTTTATATGAATGTAGTCTATGATATTTATTTTGTTTTTTTGAACATTTGTTAGTTTGGAAACTGTTTGTGAAAATATCAATGCAAAACAACTTGAAACTCAGATATCCGGTTATGCACCGGAATTTGTGTCACATAAAGATCTCGTACCAGATTCACCAGATCACCAACCATGCCAAATTAGGGTAAAAAGAAAATAATTTTTCTTGTATTTTTTTTTTAACGATTACATACTATTTTTGTTTTGTAGTACATTAATGGAAAAATATTTTATGGGTCGAGAATTGTATTACCAGCTAAATTAGCATTCATTGCAAAAGATCTGACAAAACACGATGAATGGCATGGAGGAACACAATCAAATGATAATGAAAATTATGTTAGTGATAATGATGATCATAATGATTTAGATCAAGAAAATGATGAACGTTTAACTGGAAATTCAATATCATCATGTGTTCATCCGATTAGTACGTATGCTGAGAAAATAATGAAAAATCAAAGTCAATATGAAAAGGATAGTTGTAATGAAAGTGAAAAATCTGAAGATGAAGATGCAAGAGGTAAAACATTTGAAAAATTTAATAAAATGAAGGAATATATTTATTTTTTAATATTTCAGATATTAGTATAAAGTATAAAATCTGTGATGATGTAGCACATAAAAAGCATTTAGCAAGACTGAATCCATCACTGTATTCTTCCTCATCACATTACACAATACAAACAAAAATTCGATTAGATATTAATGATCGTGAAACTAGTAAATCACCGAAAAAACAATGTATTCGTCCTTCTAATACTGTAGTTTCACCACTATCAGGAGGAGTATCAACAATGAGTAATTCAATAGTAACAGAAACTTCGTCAGCAACCGGGGGAATAGCCACACCGTCTAATACTAATAAAGAAAAACGTAAATCGCCGACAAAGAAAACTCTAACTAAGTCACCAGTTTCAGTTAAAAAGCATTTACCGCCACCAGTATTTAGTAGTCAGTGTACAATAACGCCAAACAATTCTGCATCTACTACCGAAACAACAGTGCCAGTAACAGCAACGAATGCAATTAAAACAGCAAAGAAATTAAAAGCAGTAATCGAAGAAGACAATCAAAAAAAGAAATTAATTACTACCCGAAGAAATACATCATCACCACCATTGCCATCAGCAAGTACACAGAAGACAATTATAAATATAGATACAGATACAGATCATAGTACTCGACAGGCTAGCATATCAAATACTTCGACTAAGATAAATACTTCAATGGCATCTGAACCAAAACCAAATGTTAATTGGACCCGAGATGAAGATAAAATTATTTTGGAAGAAGTTAAAATTGGATTTGATTCTGAAGAAAATTTAATGAATCGATTAAAGTTAAAATTAACAAATCGAACGATTGATGAAATAATTTTACGTTATCGATTTTTAATGGATGTATTAAGTCAGTTACAAAATAGAAATTAAAAATAAAAGGAGGAAACTTTTATTTATAAATGAATGCATGCAGCAAGTAAATGAAACAAAAATCTTTTAGTTCATGAGATTTTTTATTATTTTTTTTCTTTAATTTTTTAATTTTAATTTAATTACGAAAGTGAATTTTTTCCATATTTTTTTAAAAAATTAAAAACTGTGAAAATTAAATACAGACAAAAATTTCAAAAAAAATGTATTTTTATTTTCTATATGAATATTTTCAAGTATTTGTTGCCTTGCCAGTACGATTCAAACACTTGAATCAATTATTTACTTAAATTTTTTATTTAAATTGGGAAAAAACATGAAGCATAGGTATATAGTACGTGGACGTATTAAAATTATTTTACAATAACAGAAAACAACTGAAACTGAAAATGATTGCAATCAGTGCTACCAAAACTTTGAATTTTGAATTAATTATTTGACATACGCATTTGCAATCTGCATACACGGTTACACTGGTTACACAGAACGCTTATTCTTGGCTTATTCCTTTTTTTATTGTCAAACAAAAGTTCAACGACTCATTTTTCCATGTTTTAAAACACAAATAAAATTAAGCGAAGATTTGTTTTTGATCTAAAAGGAATTAAATTAAATAATTAGATAATTTTTTTTTGTAGAAAAAGGCAAATTTAATTAGAAATCGAGAAATGCTTGATTTTGGTTTGCCAGTTAGTGAATTATTTTTGTATTTCATTTTAACATTTTTATTAGTTGAAAATGCGGTGGAAATTTATTTGTCACACAGACAGGTGAGAGCATTCAATATGGAAATTTTTTTTAGGTTGCCATTTTTTTTTCTTATTGAAATGTTTTATATATTTGAAACCGATTTTTATAAAAATAATGTTTAATTGCTTGAATTAATAAGTAATTAAAAATTGATAATTCTTTGTGATTGAAAATATACATTTTTAATTAAAAAAAAAAAAAAACAAATTGAGGTTATGTTAGTCATTGAATGTAATCAGTAATATTAAAACTTAAAAGTAGTTTTTAAAAATTGTATTTTTCTTGTTCATTAGGTAAAAGTATATAAAAATGCGAAGAAAGTACCAAAAGAACTTGAGGATGTCATGCAAGAGGATACATTCAATAAAGCTCGATTATATGGACTTGATAAGGAACAATTTTCAATTGTTAAAACGATTATAGCTGATATGATAATACTATCATTAGAATTATATTTTGGCTTTATTGCATGGATATGGAAACAATCAGAAGAATTGGCTGAACGTATAAATTTAGATCCAGAAAGTGAAATACAAGTCAGTTGTGTATTCGTGATTTTAACAAATTCAATAAATTTGGTTAAGGAAATTCCATTCAAATTATACATGATATTTGTGTTGGAGGAAAAGCATGGATTTAATAAACAAACACTACGTTTTTTCGTAATTGATCAAATTAAAGCATTTATTGTTGGTCAAATTATTTTCATTCCAATAGCAGCTGCTATAGTTTTTATTGTACAACGTGGTGGTGAACATTTTTTCGTTTGGTTATGGGTCTTTACCGGAGTCGTTGTACTTTTGTTGCTCACAATTTATCCGGTATTTATTGCTCCATTGTTTGACAAATATCGACCACTAGAAGATGGTCCTTTGAAAGATTCAATTGAACGTTTGGCAGCATCATTACATTTCCCGTTAGCTAAATTATACGTTGTAGAAGGTTCTAAACGATCAGCACACAGTAATGCATATTTCTATGGATTATGGGGTTCTAAACGTATCGTCCTTTATGATACGTTGTTGTTAAATAAAGGCAAAAAAGATCTTTCTGAATTAAAAGAGGAAGAAAGAGGAAAAGGTTGCACAAATGAAGAAATTTTAGCTGTTCTAGCACATGAATTAGGACACTGGAAATCTGGACATGTTATTAAGAATATTGTTATAATGCAAGCACATTTATTCCTTATGTTTGCAGCATTCGGTTATCTATTCCGTTATGGACCATTTTACGAAGCAGTCGGTTTCCCACCAGGAAAACAACCAATTTTAGTCGGTCTATTCATAATTTTAATTTATGTACTTGCCGCTTATAATGCAGTCATAAATTTCGCTATGACAATATTATCACGTCGTTTCGAATATCAAGCTGATGATTTTGCTAGTAAATTGGGTTACGGTGAACAATTGGGACGAGCATTAATTAAATTGAATATTGATAATTTAGGTTTTCCAGTTTATGATTGGATGTATTCAGCATGGAATCATTCACATCCAACATTATTACAAAGATTAGGCAGATTAGAGCAAAATAAAAAAAAAGAATGATTTCTTAATGATACAGACGATACATCATTTCGTTTTTTAATAAGTGATTGAAACATTTTTTTTTTTCTTAATTTTAATGTGAATGGAAAAATAAAAAATTCCACAACAGTTTTGTAAAGACTGCAGTGTAATGTGTATTTTTTTTTTAGATTTTTAAATTTTTATTTTGAATTACTGAATACCTACTGTGTTTTTTTACTGATAAATTTACTGTAAAATTTAGAAAAAACAAAATAACAGAATTTATAAATTCATGTAATTTTTACATGATAATAAGTAAGATTCTTTTTTTATATGTACACAACGCTCATGAACACACAGCATAACATAATATGTATAAATTAACGCTAGCGATACAAAAAAAAAAAAAAACAAAACTACAACAAAATTAGAAATTTATGTAAATGATGAAAAAATAAATAAAATAACTTAAATTATTCTGAGTAATAAAAATTTGTCTTATTTTAAAGTAAAAAAAAAAACAAAATTATGTTAAATACATTCTAGACGAATATTTGGGGTAAGCAGGATATTCTAATTGCGCTTCATTTGGTTGTGAAGTGGATGCAAAACGACACGAAAATCTCGAATTTTGAAAGGAAAATTAGAGCCTATTTACAATAATGAAATAATTTTGATCTGAAATCAGATGGTTGGAATAGCATAACTTTATAAATTAAATTCTAGCTTCTAAATTCTTACATTTAAAAATTTAAAACTACCATATTATTATTTAAAAAAAGGAAAAAATGAATTTTATTTATTTTATACGTGTGTATAATGAACTTCTTTTTAATAGGTTTTCACAACGTTACAATATCGTTAAGTTTTTTGTTTTTGTTTTTGCTTTTTCATCGCTACGTGCAATATAAATACATATAATTTTTCAATACAAATTGCAACTGTTATCGTCATGGATATAAACTCTCAATTTAATCTTTTTGATGGTTGATATTGATTACCGTTTTAATTCAGATGATATTTGATTCATTGTTGGTATGATACTGTGATATACTGAGTATTTCATTATCATCATCATTATCAGTAGATTTTAGGACATTTCGTATATTAAGTTGATTTTCATGTTGTTGTCCCAAACCTAATGTTAAATTTACTTTTGATTGTTTAACAGTTGTTGTTGTTGTCGTTGTTGATGTTGTATCACTACCACCACAACCGTCACTGCCATCAATGCCGCCACCACCACTACCAGCTGTAGGTGATAATCCAATACCAGTAGTTAGAGGTGGTGGACGAAGACGTGATGGATCCAGTAATGAATGCATTTTTGTTTGTTTTTTAACTGGTGTTCTAGATGGTGATGTTTTACGGCTACTTGTAAATGATTTTAATGCTTTTGCACTGGGAACAAATAATATAAAATGTAAATCGTATTTTTTAAAAACTAAGCTCTTTTTAAACTTACGCATCAATAAGTTTTAGTAACAAACGATGATATGCTTCGTATTCTTCACTACCAAATTCATTTGGATCATGTCTGGCATGCTCGTACCTAGTTAAAAATTTAAAAAATTAGTTGTTTTGTTTTCCATTATTTGAAAAATATAATTAATTATTTTACATATCACAAAATTGATGTATCATTCTTTGTCCTGAACCATTTAAAGCTGGTGCTAAAGTTGTTAAAAGGAATGCTCTAAGGCTTTCATGTGGAAGACGTGTACTGCCATCATGTTTAGCAATTTCCTTTTCTAAAATAAAAAATTCAAAATAGGTATTTTGTGTAATTTTAAAAATACAAAATTAATTTAATAAAATGAATTTACCCAATATTTTAACATCATCAACAGCTTGCATACGATAATAATATGGAGGTAATGGCTGATCGGGACGTAATATGTATTTATCATCATTCCATATTAATTTTGGTTCAAAGGCAATTTTTTGTATACAATCTAGACGCCTTTCAATTTCTTTTCTTAAACTCTGTATATAAAAGAAAAAATTTCATTAATATATTAATTTAAATAAAATTGATAAATTAATTTTTGTTAATTCACTTTTTTGGCATCATTTCCAACTGGTACATGTGGGCCACGTCTTGAACGTAATGTAAAACGCATTATTTGCCTTTTAGCAAATATAAATAATATAACAAATATCATAACGCCACCACCAATTATGATAATAATCATAACACCAGATAATTGCTCCATTTTATTTTTATTACTTTTACTATTATTTACAATATTTGATTCTTTAATTAATTTTTCTGCTCTTAAAATATCCATAGAGAATGGATAAATAAAATAAAAGTTGAAAACTTGATGATGATGGTGATGTATTTTTTTTTTTTTTTTTATAATAAACGATCTCTCAATTTTTTTTTAAAAAAATGATAAAACCGAAATATTTAAAAAAATAACAAATTGAATTTTCTTTTCTTTAAAATAATACAATTTATTGTATTGTCATAATAAAATTTAGCATTTTCTGCTTCATGATCACTTTTGTTTTTATTTTTTTGTTTTTTTTAATACTGTTTTAGGTAAAACTTAGCTTGAAATGTAATTTCTTGTTTCTTTGGCTTAAAAATTTAATTTTTATTTTAAGATAAAATTTATTTTTAATTTAAAAATTAATTAATTTAATTAGTAATTCATTTTCTTCACCTTTTTTTTTTTAAATGAAATAAGAAAATTTTATACAGACAAAATTGAAAATGTAAAAACAAAATCGATAATGTCAAATTGTCAATATCATATGGAATCTGTGATGCAATAAAATTCGGTTAAATTTGGTAATGCCTAAAATCGTTGAAAAGAATCGGTAAAGTAGGTTTTAACGTACTCGTCAAGCATGCAAACATCATGCAAACCGAACATGACATCATCTGAATTGTGAATGACATCAAGCAAATCTCTGCAAAACCTCTGCACGAGCACGACATCATGTAAACCTCTGCTTGACATACAAAACCTAGCACGACATCATGCAAAAATCTGCATGGCATGCAAACCCCTGCATGACTTCATGCAAATCCTGCACATGCCCGAGTTTGTGTAATAGGATAAGGCCAAGATAGGGCTATATTGGGCTATATCTACCCTCTCTGACGTGGATTACTATTGCAGATTGCTACCAGGTTGTTGGCCAATTATCAACTATGAAATATTTTTGTAATTAATAATGTTGGTAATACCACACATATTTCGTTAATTTATGACGACATCACTTAACCACAAATCTCAAAATTTATAATGACATCTAATTACAATCCGGTAGATTTGTTTACTTCGTAGTTTGCATGCACAGTTTACATTTTCAATAATTTTCATATTAATGTAAATAAATAATAGAATTAATTTTTTTTTTTTTTTTAAATTTGGTTTCGCTGTTTATATTGTAAAATATTTTAAAATGAAGTAATATTTCTTTCGAGCTAAATATCAATTTACCATGATTTTGGATTCTTGTAATTGAAAAATACAATTTTTTATTTTGTAGGCTACTTGTTGATGGTCTTCTTGTTTATTTTCCATATGAATACATATACCCCGAACAGTATTCGTATATGTTAGAACTTAAAAGAGCATTGGATGCAAAAGGGCATTGCTTATTAGAAATGCCTTCAGGTACTGGTAAAACAGCAACATTACTATCATTAATTGTTGCGTATATGATTGAAAATCCACAAATTGTACGAAAATTAATTTATTGTTCACGTACTGTACCAGAAATTGAGAAAGTCGTTGCTGAATTACAAAATTTATTAAATTATTATGAAAAATATGCTGTTGAACGTCCAGAATTATTAGGTTTAGTATTAAGTTCACGTAAAAATATGTGTATACATCCAGAAGTTAGTAAAGAACGAGAAGGTAAATCAGTTGATGGTAAATGTTATGGATTGACAGCTAGTTATGTACGTGAAAGGCATGAAATAGATCCATCAACACCAGTATGTAAGTTAATACATAAATCTTTGATTTCAATTAATTTTGAATTTTTTGTTTTTGTTTATAAATTTTAAATTTTCTAGGTCAATTTTATGAAGGTTTCAATATTGAAGGAAAAGAAGTCGCATTACCAAATGGTGTTTATGGTTTAGAAGATCTTAAAGAATATGGAAGAATGCGTAATTGGTGTCCATATTTTGTTGCTCGTTATGCGGTAATTTTATAAAATTAAAAATCATATTAAATTTAAATTAATTTTTGTTTTTAGGTAGCACATGCACATATTGTGGTCTACAGTTATCATTATCTTTTAGATCCGAAAATAGCTGAAGTTGTATCAAAAGAATTCACTAAAGAATCAGTTATAGTATTCGATGAAGCACACAATATCGATAATGTTTGTATTGATTCGATGAGTGTAAAAATAAATCGACGTATAATTGAAAGAAGTACAACTGCAATTGGAAATTTAGAAAAAATTGTTCAAGAGTAAATACGTGTGTTGGAAGTTAGTGGATTTAAGTTAATCTGAACAAATTCATTCGTTTTTCTAGAATTCGTGAAGATGATTCGAAAAGGATTAATGATGAATACCAAAGAATGATACAAGGATTAAAAGATGCTAGTGTAGCAAGAGATACAGACATGATATTAGCAAATCCAGTATTACCAGAAGATATTTTAAAAGGTGAATAATGAATTTGTGATCATTATATTCACTATTTTGGTCATAGCTAAGAAAATCGAAGAGTTCTAACTAATTGTTTTTATTTCAGAGGTTGTACCTGGAAATATCCGTAATGCTGATCATTTTTTAAGTTTTCTACGACGTTTTGTTGAATATATAAAAACAAGATTACGTGTACAGCATGTAGTTCAAGAATCTCCAGCTGGATTCTTAAAGGATGTCGCACAGAAAGTTTGTATAGAACGGAAACCATTACGGTTTTGTGCCGAACGTTTAGCATCACTTTTGAGAACTTTAGAAATCACTGATATGACAGAATATGGTGGATTGGTTGTGGTAAGTCATCAATAAAATAAAAAAATTAAAATTGAATTTGTATACAGCAGTATTATTGTTTTTTCTGTGTTAGATAACTCATTTTGCTACTCTTGTATCAACATATACAAAAGGATTCACAATAATTGTTGAACCATTCGATGATAAGACTCCAACAGTATTAAATCCTATAATGCATTTTAGTTGTCTGGATTCATCCATTGCAATGCGTCCGATATTCTCCCGATTTCAAAGTGTTGTTATTACTTCTGGTACATTATCACCAATGGATATGTATCCAAAAATATTAGATTTTGATCCGGTGATAATGAGTTCATTTACAATGACATTAGCCAGGCCATGTTTATTACCAATGGTAAATATTCTGTTTTTAAATCAAAATTTGTCAAGAAAAAATTAATGAAAAATTTTTTTTCTTTTAAGATTGTCTCAAAAGGTAACGATCAAGTCGCTATTTCATCGAAATTTGAAACACGTGAAGATACAGCGGTTATACGAAATTATGGACAACTTTTAGTTGAAACCGCGAAAACTGTACCAGATGGTATAGTTTGTTTCTTTACATCATATTTGTATTTAGAATCGGTTGTAGCATCTTGGTATGATCAAGGGATCGTTGATACTTTGTTAAGATATAAACTATTGTTTATTGAGACACAGGATAATGCAGAAACTAGTTATGCTCTTATGAATTACGTAAAAGTAAGAAAATGAATTTTATGTTTAAAAAAGAAAACAAAAAATAAATAGAAATTTTTTTTTTCATTAAGGCTTGCGATTGCGGTCGTGGTGCTGTATTATTAGCTGTCGCTAGAGGAAAAGTATCAGAAGGTGTAGATTTCGATCATCATTATGGTCGTGCTGTACTCATGTTTGGCATTCCATACGTTTATACACAATCGAGAATTTTAAAAGCACGTCTAGATTATTTACGTGATCAATTTCAGATACGTGAAAATGATTTTCTTACTTTTGATGCAATGCGTCATGCAGCTCAATGTGTTGGTCGTGCATTACGTGGTAAAACTGATTATGGTATTATGATATTTGCTGATAAACGTTTTTCACGTCAAGATAAACGTAGTAAATTACCAAAATGGATACAAGAGCATTTATTAGATAGCTATTGTAATTTAAGTACAGAAGAAGCAATGCAAATAGCTAGACGATGGTTACGTTTAATGGCACAACCATTTACAAGAGAAGATCAATTGGGTGTTTCATTGTTAACACTTGAACAATTGCAGGCAATAGAAAAAGTGAAATCAGAGAAGAAGGCATCAGAACAAAAAAAATTACAATCTCAATCACAGTCAAAAGAACAACAAAATCAAGAGGATCTGAAGCAGCTGCAACAACATCAGGAACAAGAAGAACAAGATCCAGATATCGAAATGATATCTTGAAATTAAATTTTTGTTTTTCATTTTTGTACATTTTTAATTACAATTAAGATAAAAGAATGAATAAAAAAATTTTTTATTCTTACAAATATTCTTTCATTTTAAATTTATAAAATTCTTTGCTTGGAAATTTATTTAAATTTGTTACCAATTTTATTTTAATTTGTTTACTTTATACTGAAATATGTATTTTATGTAATTACTTTATTTTTGTATGCTAAATTATTACTTAATTAGATCTAGATAAATACATTTAGCTCTTCATATTATAAATTAGTTTAATTAATTACAACTGATAACTATTCATGTATATATTGTACATATTTAATTCCTATTCGATGTTGTTTTTTTTTTTTTTTTTTAATTTCATTTATCATTTATAAGTGATTGATAACAGGCATACGAGTATATAGATAAATCGATATATGCCTAATTTAATAGATATGATATCATGTACTTCTTGCTCTTTGAGTAAACAAAAAATTTCAAATTTCAAATACATATTAATTGCTGTTGCTAATATTTAGCATGCAAAATTACACTTACGTATTGAAAGTATACTGCACACTTATGTACATATGCACATGCAACACATCATCAATCATTATGCAATTTTTTTATTTATAAAAATTGGTAGTATAAATTTTAAAAATTAATTCGTTTTTGGCTTTACTCTAACAAAATTCAGTGATTCGTAATTTACATTAAACTGTAGGTGCACGTATGATAAAATTGTCGGAAAGAATTTTCACAATGATTAGGCCTTGATTCATAAAGGGCTATTGATGATGATTATTTACTCTATTTAGTTTTAAAATTAATTTTGAGTTAAAAATTAAATTTTTCTATGAAATGATCATATAAGAAAATAACGGAAAAAATAATTTTAAATTTAAATTTGAAAAAAAAAAAAAAATTACGAGAATTATGTATACTGATCCTTAATGAATATAACAATAATATTGATCATATGATTCATGTGTAATGTGGCATAAACAGGAGCTTAAAAATCATGAAGAACCTTCGTACCCGTAGAATCACATTAGGCACTCTAGGTATTAGGTCTTTTGCAATATCTACACATACATATGTATATGTTTGTAATTCAAATAAAATAAAATCATCGAAATTAACGTATTATATGTATACGCACTTATTATCCTTTTTATCAATTATATAAAGTTTAATTATCTTATTTTGTTTAGTAAGTGCGTCACTGTTACTATAAGCACCATATCAGAAAAAAGAATTATCAAAAAAAATTAAAAAAAAAGTATGCCTGTGTATGAGAACGCATTAGAACATTTTAGACTTTGAAAATAAGTACTCAAATTATTTTTCTCGTGATTTTCATAAAATTTTATTGGTTTTATTTTTTTTTTGAAGTCGAAATAGCAAATTGTGTTGAATATTTGTGCATGTACTGAATAGTTTTACTGTATTAAAAAAAAACTTGAAATCTTGATCTTTTATAAAATCCTTAGTTGAGGTGCTTTTAAATTTATGGGAAAATTAAAATATGTTTAATTTTGTTTAAATTTTGTGTTCCTTTTGTGTGGCATTCGTTTTCATAGTACATACTATAAATAAAAAAATTAACAAAAAACGAACAACAAAGTAACGATCAAATTATTTAAAAGAATATGCGTAAAATTTTATCAGTAATAACATCATCATCATCATCATCATTAATTGCAGATGATTATGATGATGATACAATTTCAGCTGAAATTAATTCTACTACAATATCAGATTTATATAAAAATGATACAATGAGAAATACATCACCAGAAAATTTAGTATGCATTATATATGCAATTATTATACCATTTTTAGCAACATTTGGTACAATAGCTAATTTTATAAATGGTATTGTATTTATGAGATCAACAATGATTGCATCTGCATTCACATATTTAACAATATTATCATGGATGGATTGTTTATCATGTATTATGATTGGTTTTTCAGCATTTGCTAATAGCATTTTTTTAAATGATATAAATTGGATACGTTATGATTTTAAATTTTATATACCATTATTAGGTATTACAACTGGTACATCTAATTTAATATTAGTATTTTTAACATTAGATCGTTTAATTTATTTAAAATATGGTTTACCATCAAAACGTGCACCAAAATTTTGTACAAGATATTTTGCTAGAAATATTATTATCAGTTTATTTTTATTATCATTTTGTATTAATTTACCATATTTTTTTATAATCAATGAATGTGATAAGGGTGAATTTGTAACAACTAAATTTTATCGTTCAAAGTGAGTATATTATTGTATATGTATGTAATTTACGTTAATATAAGCTTTTTTTTTTCCTAAATTTTCAAATCATGTGAAGTAAATCTATGTACATATAGGGCCATATTACGTCACATAAAAAATGGCAGTTACAATTTGAAAAATTTAAATTTTTTAAAAGGAAAATATAATTATATAAAAATTTGTAAAATTTTCATAAAATAAACAAATTAATTATTTGTACCTTTAATTACGTTATTATTTATATTTGCATTTAAATATTGATGTACGTAAACACTGAAGTTATACCATGTGTACGTACGCAATGCAGCATACCAAACCATACGCATTAGCACATAACATATGTACGTACTCGATATCTCTGTACGATATATTAGATTGTACAATTACATTTAATTGAAATTTTATTTATTTAATATTAAAAATTCAAAATAAAAATAAATTAATTTTATTTTTTATCTAAAATTTATCAAAATCGATATATAAATAATACGATAAAAAAATGTTTGATTTATTTACACATTAGATAAAATTTGAATAATGATAATTATGATTATTTTGCATACCAGCAATATATGGTTTACTAAATATAATTATCTTATGTATGAATTTATTCATATGTAAATTTATTATTAAATTAAAATTAAATTAATTAAAAAAAATATATATATATGCAAAACAACGTACATATACACATGAATAGATACAATGTTATTTGAATGGTTTTATAATACAAAATTATATACAATTTTCCCTATTATGTAATATTGTATTTTTTGAATGTATTTTTATTTTTCACAGATATTATATGATTCATAATTGGATAACATTCATATTATTAGAAGTTTTTCCAGCATTATTTTTATTAATTGGTAATTCAATTATGATATCCATAATACGTAAATGGTCAAATTGTAAATGCCTTCAAAAGGAAAATTCAGATTGTAGAGAATATCAAAGACGTTACAATGTAAGTTTTCAAAAAGTATAGATATGCGAGTTCTGGAGCACGAGCAGTGGTAGATGCTGATGTCACAAGGTCATTAATCTCTTAAAAGCTGCTTGAAAGCTGTTTCAAAATTGTTTAACAACTATTTAAAGTTGAAGAGGTTAATGATCTTCTGACGTCAGCAGCCACCACAATTCCTGCTCTAGAACCCGCATAACTATACTACTAAATTTTTTTTTAAATTTTTCTAATTACATTTTATATCCTTTACAGTATCAAATTAGATTAACAATTACAATAATTGCTGTAATATTTTTATTTTTAATTGGTGAATTACCAGCTCATGCAACATCAAGAAAAAGTGCTATTAGCATTTTATATAACGGTGATATAACGAAATTTGATAATGCTATTATTGAAAAATTACGTGTAACATTTTGTGTATTAAATGTTATACAATTAAGTTTAAATATTGTCATTTATGCAACATTAAATACAGAATTTATTAATGAATTATTTTTATGTTTAAATAATACATTACATTGGTTACAAACAATATTTGGTATTAATATGATTTTAAAATTTTTTAAAAATATGAAAAAAATTTTTTTATTATTTTATTTAAATAATTTTCGTAAAAAAAAAATTTCAAATTATAGTCATGACAATATGAAAGATAATAATAAATTTTAAAAAAAAAATGAATAGAATTTTTATTTGTGTAATTATTTTTAATTTAAATAAAAATAAAAATTAAAAAAAAAACAAAAAAAAAATTGTAAATAAATTTTTTGATTATTTTGATTTTGTCATTTTGATCCTGTTCCTGATAAATAAGAAAAAAAATTGGGATCTATACTTTGTCCACTAATATTATGCATTTAAGGTCTTATGAAAGTACCTATGTCTTATTTTCTTCCCTCATGATTTCTAATTATGTAGATTGTTTCCCAAGCAATATTACCGAAATCCTTAAAGCTTTTATTGTATATCAGATAAATTTTTCAAATACATAGTGATGTAAAATGGTACCACTTTAGCTCAGAGCACATTCTGGACTAATACGAATCCAATGACGTCTCATTTATTAAAATTGGTTCAGTACTTTAGCTTATACCAAAGTAACAAATTATCTCACATACATTCACATACCCAGGTAGGTATTTAACATTTCCCTTTGACCTTATCGCAATCGAGAAAAAATTCAAACAAAACCGACTAAATATTAAATATTTATTTATGTATTTTGAAATCCTTTGAAAATTTTCACCGAACTTTTGTAATATGAGATTTTGAACAGTAAAATGTAAATCCCTTGATTCAAATTTTATAAAACAGTTTGTATGTGTAACTTGTATCAGATATAACCGACAACAATAGAGATTTATCAGTAGATTTGTTTTTTTTTTGTGTTTGTCATTAAACGTGTTCTTTTTTGTAATTCGATTTCAACTACTATTTTATTAATGAAGTCATTTACACGACAATATACTGAATTTTTGTTTCAAAATTTATGTAGCGTAATTACGTATGTATGTTTTTTTTCTAGATTATATCTATACGTTACGTATTGTGCATGTTTCTGTTTTTTTTTTTTTTTTTAATGATACGTGGTACAATATATGTAGGTACAAAAAAAAAGAAAAACAAATAAATAAATGCGCTCATGCAAAATGTTAGTTAATTTTAGTTCTTCAAAGTAATTCAACTTGATTAGACGATAAATAGCTCAAAATATTTATTATAGGGTAAACAGCTTGATTAGAGGATAAACAGCTAAAAATATTTATTCATTATCTGTTTTCTATACAAAAAAAAAACAAAAAAAAAACAATTCAAATTGTAAAATTCGGTAATTTCAATTTTTTTTTTTTAAATAAAAAATCATGTATAATCGTTTACCATTACCAATAACGGTAAAAAATGATCAAGAATATGAAAATGATCAAAATGATCAGATCGAAAATAGATGGCAAATGAATTTATTTAAATCACAAATTTCAATAAAAAATAATTCTTTTAATAAAATTAATTCAAATGACGATTTAAATTTGAATAATACACAAAATCCGTTAAAAAATTTAAAATTTATTATTAAAATTAAACAGTTTTTGGGTAAATTAAAATTATTTATAAATGAATTTTTACTTGAAATTTCTGCACATGGTCTTGTATATTTGGCTAAATTTGGATTACATTTTACTGAAAGGTTTGTAAAAAAAAAAATTTAATAATCAGGGTGGTTATTCTGGTCGTAGTTAACAGATTTTGTTAAATTAAAATTCTATTAACTTTCATAAAAAATTTTAAATAATTTGTAAATTTTGTATGAAAGTTATCAATTTGTTAAGTTAGCGAAATCTGTTAACTATTAATCTGTTATTATTTTTTTTTTTTGTTTTTGGCATAATGAGACATCAGGAAACCAAAAGGCTGACATTAATTTTAATCATATTTCTGTTTTTAATATTATTTACAGAATTATATGGTTTGGTTTTATTATAACAGCCATTTATGGTATCATATCATTAGGACAACGTACATTAGAACGTTATCAAACATCACCAATGGTTATATCAATGGATCGTAATAAATTGGTATGGAATACTAGTTTTCCAAGTTTAACAGTATGCCCACATCGTAAAATTGATGATAATAAAGTTGATGAATATATGGAGTAAGTAAATTTCGTAATATACTAAAATATCATGAAATTTCAAATTATTTGAATTTAATGCTACTCTATTATCATATTATGCCATTACACATGTACACATACATATGTCCATATTTCTCATATGTATGTGAATATATGTATCTTAACAAAATATAAATGATAAACTTTTTATTACATATAAACTTTTTTTTTTTTTGTTTTTTTGTTTTTAAGTATACATTCAGAAATATTTTTAACTGATGATGATAGAGAGGATTTTAGAGAATTTATCATAAAACTAGCTAATATCACATATGAAAATCTTGAAACTTTACCAATGAATAAAACATTTGGTATACAAAGTGATCAATATTTAGATATATTATATGAATTAAAATGGAATTTTGAACCAGAGATAAGTAGTGGTACATCAGTTAAAATGTTTATGGATTTAATAATAACTGAATTAGGGATATGCTATTCAGTTAATTCAAAAATTGCACATTATAATTCATATGAGTATGTATTTAAGGAATGAAATGTTTTTATTTTTTATTTTTTTATTTTTTATTTTTAAAGTTTCAGTTTTATCTTTTTAATGTTGTTTTAAATAAAATTTGAAAAGTTTTTGGTATTTTTTAGTTAAATTTATTTGATTTATTTTTTTATTATTTGTATTATATTATAAATTTATAGATAAATAATATACGATTATGATGCAGCATAAAATTTATAATATTCTTATAAAGATTGTTTTTTTTTTTATTTTAATATTTTTTTTTTTTAATTTTTTTTTTTTTAAATATACGTAGATACTGGAAAAATAATCAATGGAATTTAATTGAAGGAAATGATAAAGTTTATGTACATCCTTTAGATGGTGAAATTTATGCACAAATATTAAATTTATCAACATCATATGATGTTTATTTTCATGGTGCCATGGAAGTACCAGATATTGCTAAGCAACGTTACAGTTTTTCAGAATCCGATTATACAACAGTTGAATTAGTTGCCTTGGAAGTTTATGCAACAAAAGATGTTAAAAAGTAAATTTAATTAAATTTTTTTTATCTTTTTTTTTTTTAAATTTCGTTAAACGACATAGTATGATAAAAAGTGTTCGTAAAGAACACAAATTAATGTTTGTACACTGGTTTTAAAGTTAGAGTATTTATTTGTTGTATTCAGCAAAAAAAAAAAAAAAATTCATAAAATCTATTTTTTAAGCAATTGACAAAATTTGAATTTTAAAATGAGATTTGAACGTTTTTTTTTTTTTTTTGTTTATTTTTGGTATAAAGTTTCAATGTAAAACAAAGAAAATGTCGTTTTCCTCATGAATCCGAAGAATTAATAGCTAGTCCTGTGTACAGTATGAGATTATGTTTAATTGAATGCAGAATGAAATTATCATTGAGAATGTGTAGTTGTATACCGCATTTTTACAGAAATCATGGTAAATAAAATTTTTTTTTTATTTAACAAACTGATTAATATTAAATTTAAATAATTATTTATTTTTTTTTTCGTTTGGCGAATGTAAAAAAAAAACGGATATACATAATTAAAATTAAAAAAACAAAAAAAAAAATATGTCCTTAGTTAAAGGAGGTAAAATTTTACCAGTTTGTGATTTTGAAGGATTGTTATGCTTAATACGAATAAAAAGTGAGTATGAATCATAAAAAAATTTTTTTTTAAACGTTTTTCTCTTTGATTTCCCTAACAAATTATGTACTTTATAATACAGAGGAAATGATTTCTTTAAAATCAAACATATTCAATATTGAATGTAAATGCTATCCAAATTGTGATGATTCAAATTTTTTTGTTCAAAATTTGGTAAATATGAAAATTTAATTTTCTTAAATTTAAAACAAAAATTTTTTTAATTAATTTTACTCAAGAATTTTATTTACTGTGATTTTTCTAGAGATCTAGAGTATGGTTTTTAGGTGCAAATCTTCAATGGGGTATTAGTGATTATCCAAAAATGCAGTTAAGACGTGATATTTTATTTTCTTTTGCTGATTTATTGGGTATGAAAATTTAATTTTTTTTTACCATTCTATTTAAATTTATTTATTTTATTTTTTTTTTAATTTTTACTCTTAAGTATACATTGGAGGTTTAGCTGGATTTTTTCTTGGATGTAGTATTCTAACAATAACAGAATTCATATATTTTTTTACTGCAGTATTATTTAAACGATTATTTTTAAATTAGAAAAGAAGAAAAAAAAAATTTTTATTTGTTGGTACAAAGTAAATAAATCAAAAAAAAAACAAAAAAAAAAATTAACGTTCTTTTATTTTAAAAATAGAAATTTATCCTTTTAAGAAATAGAAAATTCTAATTAAATTTTTCTCTCATCTATCATAAATTAGATAATAAAAAAAAATAAAAATAAATTGAAAATAAAATCTAAAATTTCAACATGACATGAAAATTTTAAAATTTAATTTTCCTCACTCTTTTGAGAGTTTTTCATGAATTTTCTTTCTATTTTTTTTTTTTTTTTTGTTTTAAATTTAATTTTACACCCTTTTACAACATAATGATTTTATGTTTTTACAATTTTTCATAACTTTAAGAAAACTATCATAAAATTTTAAAATTCAAAACCAAAAAAACAGTTACGTGCAGATGTATAAGGTACATGTAATATAGTAACTCGAAGAACAAGAAAGAAAAAAAACTAGTTTAAAAGTTAACTTTAAAAGTTAGTTGAATTTCTTTGAATTTTATTATACTATATGTGTTACTTGGTATTACGTATTTGAAAGTTTTCTTTTTGTAAAAGTATGTAAAAAAAAATGAATTTTATTCACTGAAAGTTATATAAACATTTTTGTTTTTTTTTCAATGTTAAACTGAATTTTAATGTTGAACCAAAGAACGTATAGAAATGGAATGGTGAGATGTAGTATTACTATTTCACTGCATTACAACCAGTCCAGAACTTTGGTCTTCTTCAGGATATCTTTCCATTGTATCAGGTTGGTTACACATTCTGTCCACATTTAACGGGTCTATATGTATTTATGTCTCAATATATTTATTTTTCAATTTTTTTTTTTTGTTGGCCTCTTGATTTGTCTTTTTCTGTCCTCAGGCTTACACCATGGTAAATCTTGTTGATTACAGCATTTAATTAATTTCATAGTTATCCATTGAATTACATATTGAAATACGCAAAATTTGTATTTTTTTTTTTGCTGAATTGTGTATGTAGAGGGGGGAGAGGGGTATCAAAGTGAATTGCTATAATTTTATTTTATGAACAATAAAAAAAAAAAAAAAAATCGAATAGAATATAAAGGTAAATTGCATTAATACCCTACAAAGATCGTTTTCTATACTTTTTTATATCATTTAATTTCATTAATTAAGAAGCCGAATAAAATAACCATTTAATTCACCTAATTATTATCTTTTTAATTTTAATTCCGATTTTGATCATATTTTCAGGTCAAAATGAAATACAAACAAAGAAAATATCAGGTATGTGTAGTTTTTTTTTTTGTATTTTATACCTTTAGTTTAGTCTGTGAATGTTATTTTCTGGTTTTGGTTCGTTACACATGTTTAACTGTTTTATTTAAAAATTAAAAATTGCATGATCAATAAACATGCGTATATATATGTATACTCATTTAAATGCATATTATTTGTCAGATCATAAATATTATACCCACTGTTTTAGAACACATATTGCGAATGAGTTTCATTTTACATTCCAAAACACAAAAAAAAAAACAAAAAAAAAAACAAATCTCAATAAAAAGTTAAAGAAGAAATCTTTTATATTCTATTTGAATTTCTTCACATTTATCGAATCTATATTAATAAATACGTTTTTTATGCTCATTCACATAACTAAAATATCTAGACGAATTAATGCAAAACAAAAAAAAAAAAGATTTTTTTTTTTTTGCTTAAAGGTATTCAAGATTTTAATTTTATCGATTTTAAACATTATAACCATTAATTTAAAAATATCTTAAAAAAAAAAAATCATGTTTTAAATTCACATTTTTATGGCACCCTAATGATTATATGTTATTAATTCTCATCTCAATGGGGGTCCTTAAATTGATTTTCATGTTTAATTTGAATTTGCATTTGCATCGGCATATACATACATACATGAATATATGCAAACTATAAATGAATATACAGGCTTTATATGTATATAGCCTCTCTATATACATATTTAGGTATGAAATTTATGAATGTTGTAAAATGTTGCAATTTTCATGTATATTCGCATCTATACAAAAATATATGTGTTAATTTATATGTAAATTCAAGGTGTATGTATACATACATCATGATATATACGTTAAGATATTTTATATAAAGTGATGATATGTACACAGTACAATTATAAGATTGTGTGAATTTGCATATTTTTGGTATTCTGGCATAGCCTTTGTGTAAGTGTGTGTATTTCGCCTGAGATCGCATTGAAACAAATACACATGTAAAATAAGCCATAAAAAAAAATGCTTTTGATATTTTTGCGTTTTTGTTTTTTGATGCAGTCAATTAAATAATATAAATTTTTTTTTTTTTTTTTTTTTTTTTTTATTAAAAATTTATGCAAATTATAAATTTATGATTATCATATAAATGTGTATGCGTGTTTGATTTTTGTTTTTTTTTTTATTGTTGATAGTTTTTAAAATTCATATTTTTGAACACATGCAGCGATTTTTATGATTTCGTTATTTCGTAACGATTTGAATCATTTTTTTTTTGATGATAATTTAATTTACTGTCTGTATAATTATCAATGATTATTGTGAATTGTTAAATGTTATTGTACATTTTTTTGTTTTTTTTTTATTGTATAAGGTATCAAATGTATATATGAAAAATTTTTATTTTTATTTTATAGAGATTTGCATATTGCTTTATTAATTTTATTATTATAATTTAATTAGTTTTCATAATGAAATTATTAAAAATTAATTATAATGATCATAAAATGAATTTTTTTTTCAGTTTTTTTTTTATTTTGAGAAATTCTCAATAATTTTTTTTTTTTTACAAACAAATTATCCTTAATATCATTATATTGTTATATTTCGATGTACATTGAAGTAAATTTTATGTAAAAATGAGCCAGTAAAGGAGGTTTATTTATAAATGTATTTGAATGTACATACAAGGATAATTAGGTATACCAGCATAACAGCTGCGGTACTAGTACAATAGTTATCATACTAAGCTGCAGTGTCGACGGTTTCAAACCTCATTTCACTCTTTTGGAGAAACAAAAAAAAAAAATAATTATCAAGTTTAATATTTATTATTTAACACTCACATGTACGTAATTAAATGACAAAATTCAAATTCAAATTTAAAATTTACTGGTTTTTAATTTAATTATACAATTTTTCTTATTCTTCCTTCGGCGCAGCAGCTCGACTTGAGTCTGGGCCTGGAACGACATACGTGCACCTACAGTTTAACGTGGGTTTCGAACCACTGAATTAATTATACATACATTTTTAAATAATACACGTGTAAATCCAACAATGAATGATGAATAGTGTACATCTGTAGAGCATATGAAATTTCTTAAATTGCATAGAATTGTGAACATATAGTATCCAATAAAATTTAAAAAAAAAATAAAAATGCTATAATAAAATATTGTAATTTGTACCATAATAAATGTAATAAAATTTGTATGAATTTAACCATTTTGATTACATTGTATAAAAATTATTATTACTTTTTAAATTAAAATGCATAAAATATACAAAATAATGAATATAGTCTGTTAATAATATTTGAAAAATTTTAAATTTCACATGGAGTTATATTAGTTTATGAGTGGGTGGTTAACATGATTTTGCCATTATTATTATATATGAAAATTATTTTCAAAAAATATGAATTACTGTACATGTATACATTTTTTAATATTTAAGATAATTTTAATATTTAAGATATTAATCTATTCATTGTGCTTTTCCGATTACAGGCTATTATCACAGATCACTGTTTATTTTATGACAATCTGTGAGAATAGATAAACATATTTATCACATAGATTCATTTTTAAATTACTCTCATAAGTGATATCTATTTATATCTACATGAGTTAAACTGATGTTCTTATCTAACATCTGCTATCGATTCAAATTACATTATTAATTACAGTTGAAGAAATTTGAAATTTTTAATAATTACATGTGTTGCATTATTCAAATCTACAAATATGCATGTATACTTTGTACTTTAAATATTTTCACTATAGCCCTTATGGAAACTACGAGAAGTAGTACCACTTTACATCATTGTACATATATTGATGTTTTAAAACCTCATTCCATACTGCATGAGAATTTTGAGATTTGTGGAAACACTGCTCGTGAAATGAGAAATTATGGAGAGAAGAAAAAGGACATGTATACTCCCATAAGGCCTGTAGTAAAAATATTTAAAGTACAAAGTATAGATCATATTCATGATTAAAATGATCGGGTTAAAGGTTCGGTTGCATCTAATTTATTAGTTCTAACAAAAATACAAGTACTTGTCCTTTAATTTTACATCACATTACACAATTAATGAGAACATGTGTAAAAATATGTTTGATTAATTCTCAGAAACGATAATGTGTATCCTCGTATGCATTTTTTTTTCTCCAATCGAGATAATTTAAATTTAATACCTAAAACCAAAAAATTTTTTATCGTCCAATTTAAGATACTAAATTTCAGGAATAAGATCATAACAAATTTTTGTTTTAATTAGGATGTAACTTGATTGTTGTTACTGCAGGCTCCTTCCGTGGAAAGGAATATAATAAACTATCAAAATTTTTCATTGATCATATGCATTACACGTGTACTCTATTTTTTATGTCCTTAATTCATATACAGGCTAATTTGTGATAACTAAAATTTTCTTTTATTAAAAAAAAAATGTATATCCTGATGTATACACGTGCTTTGTACACATGAGTTATAAATAAATTTATGTGAATGTACAGCATTCACATAAAAGATACACAAATATTTGTACATAAATATCAAAGATTAAAAAAGGGATAAAAATGAAAGGATATAATCATCAAATAAATTGACCACTCAAAAAAAAAGACAAACTAAATTATGACAATGAAAATAATAACAAAAATGGCGACAATAGCTATGGAGACAAGTTTATTTTATTTGTATTTTGCTACTACAAAAATTTTTATCAATTTATTTAATAAAGTAAAATGATACGTTGTATATAAATATTTCTATGTATGTTTCTTTGTACACAATACATAACATATATATCACTTTTGTATCATATGTACATACATAAATCCGTGCGTATGTAAACATGTGCTTGGGCTTGTATGTATGTGAAAAAATCGATAGTACTTGATATATAAAATAAAATAGATAACAATCAAGTAAAATTAAGGATAAAATAGTATATGTCAGCAGGCTATAAAATGATCATAAAATTTAGTAAATGCGACATTATTCCATTTCATTAATATAATCGGAGGGACATCAATAGAGAAATTGTCTCTCATTTGAGTATTATAATATATTTTGTTATTTTTTAGTACAATATATAGACAATATATGTACATATGTATGATGAAAATTTTGCTATAATGTATTAAACATTTATAAATTTCGATTAAGCAATTTTTTTATTTATTTTATTAAGGATATTTTCATTATACAACAGGATAATTTTGATTGTTCATATTTTATTAATCCATTTATAGCTTATTATTATTTATTACTGTTCGCTTTTCAAATTTTGAGTGTTATTAAACAATTATATAGCAGGAAATATTAATATGGACAAATAGCCAATAATAAATAGCCATAATTATATGAGATTTTTATTTGCTTTTAAATGATACATAAAAAAATTTAATGATCGTGAATCGTGATGGAATCCTTTTATATAGTGTGGATTCGAATGCATAACAGGATAACAAAATGCAGGGATTTCGGCGTCGTTTGATATTTTATTGTTTATATATTTGTTTTTTTATTGGATTTTCTTTGAGTATCTATTTTTAATTGATATTTTCGAAATGATAATCCATTTTTTTCGAATTTTCTATCACAATGTATAGAGATTTGTTTTTACATTTTCATATATATCCGATTTTAAGCATTTACACTCTGTCCACTAATATTATGTACTTAAGGTCTTGTGGCGGTTACTTAAAGTGGTATCATACATCACTATATGTACTGATTAGTAAAAAACTCATCTGATATAAAAGCTTTGAGGTTTGTGATAGTATTGCTCGTGAAACAGTCTAATTAGAAATTATGAGAGAAGAAAAAGGACAAATGTACTCCCATAAGACCTTAAGTGCATACAATTAGTGGACAGACTATAAATACAAGTTCATAGTTTTTCAGTTTTGTATTCGGTAAGTAATAAAATAAAAAATTACCTACCGTATTTGTATACAGATAAAGTAAGATATGTATACACGATACGTAGCACCTACATACCACCGTGTTTTTAAAGTTTCATAACAATAAAGCCCTTTATGGATATTAAATTCGAATTATTTTGCATATAAAAATTGTTTTCTTTAACAATCTGATATTCTTTCATCTTAAATTTGAATAAAAATGTTTACAAAAAAAAAAAAAAAAAAAACGAAAATCATCCTACAACGGAGTTTACATGTTACGTGTATATTGTACATACATAATATGCATTATTGTACAATTTCCATTTTCAAATTTGTTAGTTATTGTTATGGTAATGATTACACGAATAATAATAGCAAAGAGAAAATATAACAAAAAACAAAAAAAAAAAACTGAATAGTTTTATTTACCATAATAAAGTGATTTTTTATTATATTGTTGTAACACAATCATAGTCATAAATCATAAATTTTTATATACTCATATGACTAAAGCATGACTCATGTGAATTTTCTAACACACATTATACATAGTGTCTGATATGAAGTGAATTTTGAACATACATATTTTGAATAAAATAAAATGTTCAATTTATTGAGTATTTTTATTCATTCTTTTTTTTTTTTATTTTATAATTTGCATACTTTCTTCTCTATAACATCAATTACATGCATTTCTAATATTGATATTTTAGTATATCGATTATTGAAAGTAAAAATACAAAAATTCATTTTAAAGTATGTAGTTATAAAAGGTCATACTGGGATGACCTGGGAAAACATGAAAAAAAAAAAAAAATAATAATAAAAATGAAAATTTAAATTTTTTTAAACGGTTTTTATAACAATATTGTATTAGTTGAAATTGTTTTAATGAAAATAGAAAATTTTATATTATTCGAAATAAGGAAATTTTCTTTTATATATATCAATGTACATGCATACACAGATAATGTACATTTTTTGTCAGAATTTTCACTAAAATAAATAAAGAAAATTTTTATAGCTGAAATATTTTAAATTTTTCAGAATGAATTGATTTACTAAATTTAACTTCCATTAAATACTCATCATATTTCATTTAGTATTTTTTCTTGATTTTTTTCTGGGTTTTTCCTTTTATCCTTGAAAACTTTCATATATGTTGTGATAAAAATTTTCACAATACATACATAATGTATGTGTGTTTGTATGTATAACTATATAAAACCATTATTTATGTGATATAACACATTTCACGTAAAAAGAATTAAAAAAAAGAATCTATCTATATATAGTCATATCTACCTATACATACGTAGGTCCATGTAGCGATTCTGCTTTAAAAAGCTTCAGGAAAATTATATACAATATTTTTCTTTTTTCTGTATATAATATCTACATTAGCCCATCCTAAATTATGGTTAACAATATAATTTACAATGGATATAAAAAAAAAAAAAATTAAAAATACATTTTCGGGGATTTTCTATTCGACATTAAACATAGAAACAACAAATACTCACGTAGGATTCTATGTGTTGTACGTGCGTATACACTGAAATATATACGATACACAGTATTATGGAAGCGTTGATTTGAAATCTAAGAAATTAATTGGAATTATGTAGAAACAAAAAATATACACAATTTCATAATGCATACATACAAGCACGTTTAGCAAAACATATACGTGTAGGTAATTTAGTAGGAAGGTCATAATCATCAATTTTGTATATCTTCTTATCCTTGAAATGTATCTACAATTACTTCCTTCTTTTTTCGCAAAAAAATAAAAATAAAAAAAATGAATTTTTCTTACGTCCATAATAATTTCACAGATAAGTAAGGATTTAATTTTTTTGTATCCTTTTCTATTGAAGATTATACAATGTACAATAGTAAAATGAATTTTAATAAATTTACGAAATAAATTTGTAACGTGAATTGAATTAAAAATTTTCAGAATGATTTTTTTTTTATATTTTTAATGATCTCTGCAGATCATGCGGAGACGAGGAAGAAGACGAGAGCATAGAGCATCTCCTCTGTCACTGCGCAGCTCTATCAAGGGCTAGATTTAGGTTCCTTGGAGGTACCTACTTCACAGATGTCTCCTGTCTGGGGAGAGTGTCTGTAGGCAAGTTGCAGGCTTCATTAGAAGTTCAAAGTGTGGTTCGATCCTGTTTGATTCAACCCCTCTCTGTGGTATCACAATGGGCCAAACTGGCCTAAGTGCGCACGCTTGGGGGCACCGCAACCTAACCTAACCTAACCTTTTTTTATTTTTGAAAGGAAAAATAAAGCTAATCATTTGATCATTAAATAATAAGATATCTAAAATTTACGTTAATTGATATAAATAATTAATTTCAGTTTATCGATATTTTTGTTTACATTATTGTGGTATCTATCATTCAATTTATCTGTGTATATCAAAATAAAATTAATTATATTTAATTAATTACCGATTTTATTATTGGTATAATGGTATCAAAAATTTTTTTTTAATTGAATAATTAAATTTATTTTCAGTAATAAGAGCTATTCTGATCGTAATTAGCAGATTTCGTTAACATTCTATGAAAATTCATACAAGATTTACATACTGTAAAAAATTTTGTATGTAAGTTAGCAGAATATCAAGTTAACGAATTTCGTTAACTATAACCAGAATAGTTCTGAATACTGAACATACATATGTTAGTGTATTTTTAAAACTATTCAACATACACGTCCATATATGAAATAATATGAATTTTTCAAATTATATGGATATGAAATAAATATGTTGTAATTTATCAAATCATCTGCATATGCATGTTAGAATTTATTGTGTTATATAATGTTACGCAGAATTTATTTATTTTTTAATTTTTCCAAAGAGATTTGTAAATTGTTGAAATCTGATGTACTATATACATACATATGTGCGTGTGTATGTACGTTTGTAACCAAAATAATCAAATTATTTACATTATTTTAATTAATTTTGCCACAAATTTTTGAATTAATATCATAAAATTACGTTATAAAATATTTTATTGATATTGTGTGAATGCACTATACCAATACATCACCGATGTAATATGATTTTATGCAAGTATACATGCATATATATATTTTATTTTTATTTTTATGATAAATGAATCTTATATGGATAATGCATACATAAATAATCGAATATTTTGATAAATTATTTTACATGTATATTTAAAAAAAAAAAAAAATTTTTTTTTTTTTATTACTAACATTTTAGTATTCATTTTAACTATACAGCTAATCATTTAAATCTTTTAAAATATATGAATATATCTGTATAAATAAGTTCATACAATAATGTATTGTTCATATGTTCGCAATAAATGTAAAAAAATTCATTATTTATAAAATTTGTCATAAATAAAATAATAATAATAATATTTTTCTCATTTACATAAATATTATTATTATACTCTGTTTTACAATATCCAAATATAAATTATGATATCAGACAGTAGATATTTATTTTTATGAATTTATCAATAAATGAAATTTTTATGATGATCATTTTTCAAATTTTTATAATCGTGTTTTATGCTTGTTTTTCAATATTTATTACATTTATACACATGTGTAAAAGCATGTATAAAAAAACAAGTACATTAAAAATTTTCTAATTCATCTAAAAAACAGTTCAATGATAAATATTTTAATAATAATAATAAATATTTTGCTGTTTAAATTGTACAAATGTGTGCGTGCAATGCATTATGTGTGTAATAAAAATTGATTATTATTTTTATATTTTAAAGAAGGAGTAAGCATAAATGCTATTCTACCACCCCTATCACAACTCGCCAGGATATTTTTTCTTCTTTTAAAACACTACGGGCCTAAAAAGGTCTTTGGCCTCAGTGAGAATATTCCTCTATTCTTCCCTGTCCTTGAACTTTGTTCGCCAATTTAATTTTTTTTTTTTTTTTTAAATTTTTAATAATATTTTGCCAGGACCTTTTGGCGAATAAAAATCAATACATTCAATTGAAATTTTTAAATTTTACAAACACACACACACAAATAAATCAATAAATAATTGTAATTTTTTTATGTACCCCTTTTTATGTTGAATTAAAATATCCATTTAACAAAATGTAATGAAAATTTTAAATTATAGAAAAAAAAAATTCATTTTTTTTTTTAATGTGAAATGTTTGGAAAATAGAAAATCGATTTTGTATATATATTTTTTTTCATGTCAATTAAATTACGAAAATGAATTAAAAAAAAATAAACAGAAGAAATAAAAAAAAACCAAACCAAAACAAAGAGTATAAAATTTTCAAGAAAATTGATATTGAAATACAGAAAATTATTACAGAAAATTGATTTTTGTGTATTTATAAATTTATAATCTGACATCATATTGAAAGAAAAATTTTCTAATTTATTTTAAGGTTTTTTTCTTTTGCTTCAAGTTAAGTCAGAGTCATACATACAGACGTACAAGTAAATATTTATTTTGATTTTAAATACTAATTTTGCAATGTAAATTAAACTGATTAAATTGAATGTAACGGACGAGACAAAATGACTTAATACATTTTCATGTATACAGAAAAAAAAAAAAAAACTGAATAATTTTTATTTGTCATTTTTCATTTTCTACTTTTTTCATATTTTAATTTAATTTTTTTTTTTTTTTTTATTAAAATATAAAATCAAAATAGTAAATAATGAGATATGAAGTTGTATATAAATACGATATAGTCTACATATGTATTTATATACGATAATAAGATTCAAATTTAATTTTCAACTTCAACTAACTTATAACGAACCATGAAATTACCAAGTCAATATATGCAAAAAAAAAATTTTTTTTATACATACATACTTGAATATTATGAAATTGTGATAAAGGATACAAAAACAAATGCTTATAAATTTATTTATATTTATTTATATACTTCATACACAAATTCGATGCTGTTAAGGTCTTATGGAAATGACATAGAGTAGTACCACTTTACGTCGCTGTATATTGATATTTAAAAAAATTCATCTGACATAATATAACAAAAGCTTTGTGGATTGTGGTAATACTGCTCGTGAAACAGTCTAATTAAAAATTATGAGAAAAAAAAAAAGACATTTGTACACTCATAAGACCTTAAGTGCATAATATTAGTGGATAGAGTATATACAAAATTTATTCACAAAATATTTGAATTCAAATTGAATTTGTCAGTTACAAAAATGTATCAAATAAAATAAAAATAAATAGTGAAAAAACGTGTAAAAAAAAAAAAATTTAGAAAAATATATATTTTATAAATTTTATTTATTTATGAATTTGTAAATAATTTTTTTTAAAGAGAAATTTTTATTTATTTTTTGTTTTTAATTTGATTTAATCAACTAACACATGTGTAATGAACACATATAAAATATTAAATTTGTGTGTTTGTTCGGGTATCATATTTTTAATTAAATTAACTGAATATTATATGAATTTTTAGTAAAATTATGATGAAAATCCCATTCAAATTGATAAAGCGCATCAGTATTTAATATTTCGTATTACATAAACACGTACAATTTGTGCACATTTTTTTATTTATAAAGTGAACACAAATTTTTATTATCTTCAGGTTTATTTTTAATTTTATTTAATTTTCTTTCCTTTTTTGTTTTTTTTTTTTTTAGCTTTATATGAATTTTTATGTTGATTACATACACATTTTGTATTTTTGTGTAATCGCTTCTGGCTTACAAATAATATATTTGTTTACGTATTCTACCCATGCAAACATGACATGAATAAAATTTAAAAAAAAATTTTTTTTTTTTTTTTTGGTCTGAATTTTTGTTATTATTATTAATATAAAATACTCTTTTGTGTTCCGTTTTTGTTTTCTTGTATGAATTTTCCTTTGTAGTACGGATATCCATACAACAATGGATAACAGTTAACGCTAAGTCTTAGTTAGTTAGTGTCATACAAGGTAGATAGGTAGGTGGGTAGGTAGAGGTGGCCGTCTGCTCACTTTCAAGCAAGCTCACTTAAGCCAAAAAGGCCCATAGTGATACCACACCAAGAATCTCAAACCACCTCGAGTGCTTCAGAAAGCCCAGAAGCCTCGTGACTGAGATCTCTTCTATGCAAGAGAGATCCTGAAAGAAGGCAGCTCCAAGAAAAGTTTCTCTATTTCTAGAGAGCGCCATATAGTAGCAGAGAAGGTGTTCAACACTTTTCTCCTCCTCTTAGTGTCATACAAATTTTTGGACAAATTACAAAATACATATAAACAATATTTTGTAAAATTGAAAATTTAATATTGTGAGATACTTTATTGCATTACTAGTATTATTACATTTATGGCATTCTATAGAATAATATGACGAACTCTATAAATTAATTTTTTTTTTACAAAACCTGGTATTTTATTTTAGTGGTTTAACAATTTTCAATTTTACATTATTTTATATACATAAATACAAGTATACAAAGCATAAAGCTACACCAGATACATTTTTGTACTAATCACGAACATGATGATAATTTAAAGTACATCTAATTTTAATGTCTGTTCTATGTGTACATGTACTTGTACTCATTTATTATAGTGTTTCATGTATTTCAATATGAACTTCGAAGTACCCAGATTATCGTAATTCAAACAATACTTGACTTTTTGTTTAATTTTATACATAAAATTCTTATTGAAAATCATGTTAAAAATTTTCAATTTAATGACAGACTATAATGTTTAAAATTTCGAATAATTTGCATCTCGATAGGGTATCTTTAAAATTGATTTTCATGTTTTGATTTTATTTTTATTTTTGCTATTATAGAAAAATTTTATATTCAAAAAATACGTATACAGACATATGTATACGCATGCTAATCTACGTGTTACGTAACTATTTTTGTATATGCAAAAGCTATGAAATATTGTGTTTGAAAAATAATCTACAAATAATTTAAATAATTTTATTTGAAAACATTTTTTCTTTTTTAAATTATACTCTATACACTAATTCGATGCAGTTAAGGTCTTATGGGAGTATATATGTGTCCTTTTTCTTGACTGGCACATATACTCCCATAAGACCTTAACTGCATCGAATTAGTGTATGAAGTATAATAACATATTTTATTGAATTCAGAATGAAGCTTACATACACACATATTTCATTACGTATTATTGTCCTTGAAAACAGATTTTTTTTTACCTTTCAATTTACTTCAACCAATGTAAGTCACCTGTTTTAATTGCATGAAAGGACTTTTTAAGTGTACCTTTGTAAATTCTAATTCAAAAAGAATTTCTCTTTCCTTTGAATTCGTAATATTTTAATATACACTTTGACAATTTTTATTTTTTTTTTTTTACTCTTAAGCTATTGAATGTGCAATGAATTCTAAGTATCTATGCCAATGAATAATTAAAAAAGAAAGTATCTATAAAGAGACAAAAATATTTCGTATATAAAATGATAAAAATTCATTGAATAGATAATTTTGAATTTTCTTTAATATGGTATCAAGGTCGTGAAATGCGTATATTGTGATCTAGATACTTTTGCTACTTTATCCTTTAATGATCTAGTATGTATAATTATACTTGTATTTAATATACACGCACACTCATATAAAAATTATACTGTATGTATTGTAAGGACATGTATAGAAAGGTAAAATATATATGTATATTTTTTTAAAACCTCCTTTTTTATGTCCTGGAACTATAAAACAAAGTCATGAAATTTATTTTATAGAGTGTAAAAATTTCATTATAGAGTGCATGTTACAATTTTTTTTTTTTTTACTTTTACATAATATAATGTTACTTACATAAGTATTCATTGCACGTGAGAAGGTTAAATACACAGTAAATACAGAGAATATTTATTATTATTATTATTATTTTTTTTTTTACTATTTTTTTATTTTTTATTTTTTATTTTTTTTGTTATTCTGTTGTTGTATGCGTTTAATCATGTAAATATGTCTGTAAATATTGTTATAAGTTTCAAAACGTGACTGTGCCATGAGATTTTTTATGTACATAAAACTATAAAAATGCTAAAAGTTGAAATTAACTATGAAAATCGTGTGCGGTTAATAGCAAACAGCGATTGTGAACAATAAGAACTAAAAAAGTACATGATGTATGTATGTATGTAACATATCCTGTGTTTGAGAATTCTGTTGTGAATGGGCTCACCACATTTCACAACCCCCTCCCCCCCTTTTTTTTTCGCCCACCATATCAGTTAAATATTAAATGAGGATGTTTTAACATTATTTGCAACATATATTATTGTATAAATTGTCAGCACGTACTTCTCAAGAGATATTTTGTTGAAAACAGTTTCTAATTTTTAGATAAAATATAACGTGCGTTCATATAAGTACAAGTACGTTAACTTTTACACACACACATGAATATTTGAAAAATATATTCAAGAAATGTACAAAACGCGTACTTATCTATGTAAGTATACTCTGTAATGTATGGAAAATGCAACAGAAAAAAAAAATTTTTTTTTTTATGTATTTTCCATACACACACAAATTGAAAATAGAATAGAAAATAGAAAAATTTTTAAATAGAATTTTATTTAAAGCTTAAAAAAAAACAAGAAAAATAGGCATTTTCGAAAGAAAAAAATTATTAGAAACTAAACGAAAAAAACGGAGAGGCAATTTTCAGTTTCATTAATTTAAATCGATCGTTTATATACTTTGTTATACCTTTAATAAATACATAGATGAAATAACGTATGAATTTTCTTTAACAAGTGAAATTCATAGAATAAGTAATTAAGAACAAATTACGTGATTTGTGTAATTGAAAATTTATACTTCGTTTTTTTTATCTAGGCAGCACGTGTTGTTGTTAATGGTGCTTCTCTTTATTCTTTTTTGCGTTTAATTTGTATAAATTTGTCTTTTTCTCTCTTTATGCCTCTCTCGCTCTCTTTATGGTTTTATCAGATTGCTAGTTCGCTGTCCGTTTTATAAACAAAAACAACAACAACCACACGGGAGCAAGCTTAAATTATAAAGACTAGATTGATGTAATTTTTCTTAACTCTTATGATTTAACACGTGCCTATTTTTAAAAAAATACACCATAGTATTTATATTTGTAATTTGAACACAAATCGTAATGACAGATAATTAGAGCCTGGCTCACATCGAGCTGTTGCGCCAAAGGAAGAAATTTTAATGAACACAATACGAATACATATACAATAATATGTAAACATGTATGAATGTAAGACATATGTTTTTTGTGGTAAGCCAGTATATAAACACATGTAAGGAGCTGTAAGAAACAGAGAAACCAAGGCGTTATGTAGTATATATAATCCTTCAATGCATACATTAGCTAGACACATAAGTACATATGTATATATGTTCAAAGATTTGAAATTAAATTATATATTCTAAACATACAAGAAATATGTATGTATATTACAAATACGTGTACCACATAACATTATGTATACATGTATGTACATCTACTACCATATAACATAAGTATGTACTAACATTCATATACTTGAGAATGCGTTAAAATTGAATTGATTCATAAAATATGTACATACAGAAAATATAATTAAATCCTAAATGTAGAAAATAAGTTATAATAATATTTCCTTTCATTTAATATAATCAAAAATATAATTTTCATTTATTTATTTAATTTTTTTGTATTTTTTTTTTTTTTTTTTTTTTTGTATATAAAAAGCATAAGAAAATTACTATGGTATCCAGAGTATTTATATGATGTCATTTATGTCACTTGACCATAAAAGAAATGATTTGTCAACAGTTTTTATTTGATCTCTTGTATAATTAACTTCATAAGAAAGGAAAATTTATTTATTTTATATACAAATACACCGCATACATAGAGTGTTGTCCTGTAAAGGACACAAAATTGAAAAGAATCAAATAAAAAAAATAGTATTTACAAACCAATGGACATAAAATGAATTAAATTAACAAAATATGGTATATAATAGAAAATATAATCGAATAAAAAAGGAAATTCTATTATGCGTGCAATGGTACATTTCATATATGAGCATGATATGTACATACACTGTTTGTTTGTCATATGTGTAAAAGAAATTTTCCTATACCATTCATACAATATACACATATATTTTTTTTTTTCTCTTTTTTTAATTCCATTTTCTTATTAAGTAAAATTATTAAATTAGATAAGTAAGTGTTAAATATAGATTAAAAAAAAAAAAAATGGTTTTAAATTTTTAAATATGAAAATATTAAAATTTTCTAAGGATTCTATTTAATTTTGTATAATATTAAATAATATAAAATTTTAGTAAAAAAAAATATTGTACATTTTATAGAAGTAGATTTAAATAAAATTTAATATTAATAATTTTTAAATTGAAAAAAAAAAGGTTCCTAAACTGGTATTTTACCATATACATATGTGGTATACCATATAGGTCGCATGTAGGTGGTATACGAAGAGTATACGTATATTTCTTATATATACTAATATATGTCCTATTATGTTGGTGTTATATATTTTTTTGTGTTGTTTAGAAGATTTCTACAAGTCCTAATCTCTTTTTTTTTATTGTGTCAAAATTAAGGATATACAAAAAAAGAAGAGAAAAATAAATAAAAAATTTAAAGCATAAAAAACCGTATTTTATCCTCAATTTTCCTTGTTGAATTAAATTATTATTTTATCAGACAATACGAGTTAGTTGAAAGTACATACATATGTGTGTATGTGCGTATATCTAATTCTATATACATGTGTATGATGTATTTATATGTACGTGCTTATAGAGATATCCTTTATATTTCAACACTATAAGGCATTTATACATTCATCTGTGCAGTGTATATTATTTAAATGTACATACATACCAGATTCGTCTAGAGGATTAGATTTTTACAAAGCTTAGACAGATAGGCTTATAATAGATACAATACAAGTACATACAAATACATACATATAAATTTCATACAGCTTTATTATATATTTCTTTGTTTTTTTTTTTTTTTCCTAAGGATTGAAATAAAATTTCGAAATTATTATTATTATTATTAAGAGTATATTTTTGCTTAGAAAAAGATTTATTTTCTTAAAGGTCTTTTCTTAAGAAAAAAAAAAATGAAAAAAATACCTTTTCAAATGAATATATTCTTTCTTCTGAGATTTAGATGATTTGTAAAATGTTTTCAAAAAAAGAAAATAGCAATAAAACCGGAAAATACTTAAGAGGAAAATCTGATTGTAATATTAGAAAAAGAGAATTTTCCCTTTTTTAATATATAGTATAGGATTATTATTTTTACTGTAACAGGTAATATGACACCAAAATTCTTGTATTCATGCTTTATTTATGCTTTTGCTTAGTCCTGTAAACCATGACATCAGATTATAAAGGATATATTTAGAAATTTTTTTTTGGTAATAAAAATTTTATTTTATTTTAAAAAAAAAAAGTGTACCCAATGGTAAAAAGGAGTGACACCTACAGTAGTGTTTTTTATGTGGATCATATTAAAAAAAAAAAAACAATGGTAATTTTAGTCATAGTACTTAAAATTTTTAATATAAAAATTTTTTTTTTTGAACTAACTTAAAAATTTGATTTTTCGTTCTTTTTTTTATATGAATTTCATATTTTTGTTTTCAAAGGACATTGTACGTGCATATTACACAATTTTGTCTTTTTTTTTTTTCATTAAATTCAGTTTTATTTTTCTGTTTTGTAAAATTTCAAATATTTTATTCATAATTTCATAAATTTTATTCATTTTAATAAAGCTCAGAAGATTTTTGTACAATTTTATAATGCATTTTTAAAAAGAATAGAAAAACAAAAAAATTTTTTTTTCTTTCTTTCTTTTTGCTTTTTTGTGTAAACCACATTAAGGAAAAACGAAAAAAAAAAAACAAAAAACGTTCAAACTTTTGCAAAATAGTAAAATTCAACACTTTGTATATTAGAATGAATATACAGAGTGAAAAAGGTATCTTCATTTTGAAAACAAAGAAAAAAAAAAATTATTATTTTGTATGCAATTTTTTTGTGTACTCTTTATTTTTGTCTGTACTTTGTGGTAATATTGCTCTACAGAGTTGATGGCTTCGTCCTGCTATTGAGAAGAAGAAGAAAAAATCGTCCAAACTGTGTAAGTATACAATTTTTTTATTTTTATAAATAACATGAATTTAACACACTTAGGCCAGATACAATGAAATCGAGCGTTTTTTTCTTGTGGCGTCGGTTTGTGGCGTTCAAGATACAATGAGAGCCACGCGTTTTTTTGACAGTTCATACATTAATATGTAAATAAAGAAATTTTTTTGACATTATTCATTTATAATTATCTTTTTTCCAAAAAAAAAAAAAAAATGAAACAGGTAACAAATGTAGAAAAAAACAACGCGCCATAAAATTCAAATTTCGGCAAACTTTGTGGCGCCACAAAAACGCATGTCTATCATTGTATCTACTTAGATACAAAAACCATTAATTCAAACTTATTCTGAAGCGCGTGAAAAACGCATCGCTTCCATTGTATCTGGCCTATAACTGTATACGCTATAGTAGACACTTATTTAGTTTTTCTTTGTATTTAAGATATTTTCTTTTGGTTATCTAATAATCCTGTATATTATGCAGATAAATTTATGTACATATGTATGTACGTTATTATGTAGAAAATAATATATTTTACCTGTATAAAAATTCATAGTTTTTTTTATTTTTTATTGTTAGCAATTTTTTTTTTTCGTTTTTGTTTTTTTTTACTTCTGTTTTTACATACATGTATGTATGTACATTTACGTGTACAATATGTGTATTTAAGTATACTTGCAACGTTCACTTTATTAATCAAAAAATGAAATGTTATGTTATCCTATTATTCAGAATTTTGTTTATTTTTTCATCCAAATAAAACGGATATATGAACTTCAGAAATGTTATTTTCTTGTTTGTGCTTAATAATACATTCTTATTTGGAAAAAAAAAATAAAATCCTTTCCTTTTTTGTTATTTCTTATTAAACAAATAAATAAAGTGAAAATGCACAAGAAAAAAAATTTTTTTTTTTTTGTTTGAAAATATTTTTGTTTTTTTATTAAGTTGAATTTATCTGAATCTTTAATAGACCAAATTTAAATTTTTTTGTGAAGAATTTAATGAAATCTTAGTTTACCACTACTTTTTCTTCTTCTTTTAGACCATGATCCCATTTATTTGAAAAATCGTAGTTTACTACATTTTGTACAATTCTGACAAAAAAAAAGGAATTATTTATTTTATTTTGCATTTCATAAGATAAATGCATGATTTTCATCTATGAAATGAAAACAGAGTAAATACAGGATAACTTGAATTTTTTTGTTTTTGCATACGTAACGTTATTCCTGTTGCAAAGGAAAAGCTATGAAAATTATTATGCATTGTGTCTGAGTTCCCATTAAGTCTCCATACTCCGTGTACTTTTAATATTTTTGAATATTTTCATTAAAAATCCTTACGAACTCATTTTCAACGGATATTGATGAAAACTTTTTTTTTTCATTTCGAAAATATCACGACACGTGGATTAAGGGACAAAATAATTGCTTCTATTTCGTATTCTAAATTTTTTTTTTTTTTTTTGTAGTTGGGAAGATGAAAATTTTCAGATCCTAACAAGTGCTGTAGATAGAAATTAAATTTCATGTTAATTTAAAAATGTGATTAATGCGAATAACATTAATCACGTTAAATAGCCCTATTTCTATTCCATATCATTAACAGAATTTTTTATTTTTTTCAATTTTTTTAACAAAAAAGAAAAAAAAACCATAAATTACATTTTTCTCGACATTTTATTATACGGTTAATTTTTGATTTTTTTTTTTTCGTATTTCTAATAAATCGTTAAAAAGGTAAAATTTTCTCTATGTTGAATTATTTATTTATTTTTTTATTTCTTTTGTTATGGTCTCGAACGGATATTACAATACAATGTATAGGCATTAAATAGTTTCACCGCAATTTCTAATCTTTTTTGTTCGTTTAATATTTCATTTCTCCACTTCTTCTTCACTTCTTCACTTGTAGGAGTGAATTTTCATGTAACTGCACATAGTGTAATGGTCGATAAAAATATTCTTTTACTTCTACATGTGTACTATTTTCCTTTATTTAATTTTACTTTTTCATTTTGCATTTATGTACGTTTTTATAAATTGCATGTATGATGATGTTATCTATGGTAAATAACTTCTAAATGAAAGTTCATTATATGAAAGAAAAATTTTTATTTTTTATTTTTTTTTGGTACATTCAAAATTAGTTGGAAAATTCTTTATATATCGTCGAATATCTATTTATTATTAAATGTGGTTCAAATGACAAATAAAGGATAACTATTTTGGGGACCATACAAATAAAATACAAAAAAAAAAAAAAATATATATGTAAGTGATATTCAAAGGAAACGAAAGAAAAAAAAGAAGAAAAGTGTGAAGTACACTTGATGTTATTGATGCCATTTTCAGTTTGAAGACGACAAAAAATCAATGATTTTCACAAAATATTAAGAAAGATTCAAAGAACTCATTTTCCGCGCGGTGTTGATTTTACTAATTTTGTGTCTAACGAAATATGGTCTCCTAAATGTTTTTATTATTCAAAAAAATCAAAATTTTGTTTAAAATTTAAACAAATTACTAAGCTGTAAAAATTTTTTAAAAATTCAATTTTTTGTTTTACAATTTTATTTTACTTAATTAAAATTTCATTCTTTTTCTTCTTCTACGGCCAAACAGTCCTGAGTAGAACTTTTGTCTCTGCGAGAATGAGCCGCCACTTGTCTTTGTCTAGAGATCTCTTTTTCCAATCCCTAATTTTCAGCTTGTTGAGATCTGTTTGCACTGCATCCCACCATCTGTTTCTTGGTCGTCGTTTGGGCCTGACTTCGTCGATATTACCAAATAAAATTCTTAAAATTAAAATTTCATTATTAAATTAAATACAACGATAAAATGATTTTTTCTTTTTTCATTTTCATACCGTTCTAAAATTTAAAATGAATTACTATAAAGTTTATTAAAGTATTTTTATTTTTATTTATTTTTTATTTTCATGTACATACCGTCTGTATATAAATTTTATATTTCAATTTTCTTTTGAATAATATATAAAATTTTCATTGTAAAAAGGTAAAGTACTTAAAATTCAAGTCAGTTACATAGAATCAATTAACTTCAATAGATGACCTGATTTGAACTAATTTGAACTTTAAAATAAAATCTTTAAAATCTATAAATTTTGTCGTTTTGAAATAAATTATGGAAAATGTTCTACACATTAAAATTCAATGGATAAAATTTTTGTATATACTCGTATGTACGTTATGAATTCTGATATTCCTTTCTACTCTTGAGATAATCGTTTATAACGTACATCTGTATTTGTATAGTTGTTTTGTATAAATTGTCCCCATAGCATGAGAATATAAATATATCCTTTTTCATGTGTTATATGCAAACAATTTTTTGTTGTTTTTTTTCTTTTTCAAAGAGTAAAGATACTGTCATGTATTTGTGTTAAAATGACTAAACTTTTATTTGATATTCAAAATTAGTTCTAAGATTAAATAATATGGTATAGCGAAAGATATGTCTGTATGTAATATATATGGTAGCCGGTTAACAGAAATAAACCAATGCAATCATATTTAAAAAGGATCGACTAAAATAATTTTAGCCCTCATTTTTGCGTAAAAGTTTGTGCTAATAAAGCCTTTCATGTGTGTACATGTACATATTTATGTTTATATGAAAATATATGTACATAGCTGATGGAAAATTTATTCACTATACCATTACATATTCGATAGTGTATTTCGTAAAAATTTTCACTAAACATTTTATCATGTAAAATGAAAAAAAAAATAAATATTTTAACGTTTTCATTTTATACTGATATTAAATAAAATATCACAAGGATAATGCTTATGTATCGTTATATCTTTAGCATTTTGTACAATTTTTGACAGAGTTGTTATATATTTTTTTTTTGTAAATATTTACATGCAAACAAATATAAATATTTTATATCATGACCATACATATATAAGAGTACATAATAATCATATGTATGTGTATATTTGGCGCATAATATGTGCATGTAATAAAATACATACATATTTATGTACTTAATAATATACCACATACAAAGAGAATGGTCCATACAATGGTGATGGTCAAAAACTATAATTTTAACTCATATACACACATACATATGTACATATATGTACATTTTGCATATTTCTGAATATTTTCGGTTATTTGATATTGCAACGTAAAGGATATTTTATTCGTATTTATAATGTGTTTGTTAGGAAAATAAAAGGATATAAAAGTATTTTCATTTGAATAGATAAAAACGATACTTAAAACACATACATTTAAGCCTTTTATTATTATTACTATTATACTGCTTTAATAAATAAATGAAAATGTTTAGTGTTTTAGTAAATGTATTCTATATAGTTTCTATATATGTATATTTTTTCCCTTTTATTATATTTATTTATTTTTTGCTCTTTTTACTAGAAATTTACAAAAATTATCCCTTTATATCAAAAACTATATATTTTCTGTATATTCATTACATTCAAATTTACAAATTCAGATACATGTATGTATCTGAGCTAATATCCACGATGTAAGAATTATTTTTAGTACAAAGCTCAAATAGATAACAACATGGTATGATCCCATCATTATAGTTGGTGAATGGTTAAAAATTGTAATGTTATTTTTAATTGTTGTTGTTGCCTTTACACATGGTATGCAGAAATGCACATCAACATTCGAATATCCCCACATTGTATAATATTTATTATTTTTTTCTATTTTGTACGAGTTTGTATAAATTTTATTGCATATATTATTACAAACTAAAGAAAAGGATACGACAATTTAATAGATATAAAGGACATATTACTTGGTTTTTTTTTTATCTATATGCTTTTAAACTTTCACATATACCTGTACCAGAAGTGTATAATGTAAATTTACTCTCAAAGAAATTTCTAATGGATTATATTGTGTAATATGAACCAGTTTCTACAGATATTTGTATGTATGTACATATGTACATTACATGGAATTTATTAAATATTTACAAATATTCACGTGTGTTGTTTTGTACATATTTGTAAATTTTTGTATTACGACAAAGAGTTACTTAATAAATTGTTTTTTGTTAAAAAAATAATGTATAAAATATTTGTACAAAATTTCTGCATTACAAAAACAAAAACAACAACAAAAAAATCGTAATTTACTAATCCTTTACATATTTTTATCAAAGTGATTTAACGTTACATGCTCACATTTTGATGTAAATAAATTATAATGTCCATGATAAATTTTTAAAAATTTTAAATAAATTATTTAACCATTATATCGAAATATTTTGTATTCACTTGTAATTCTCTATAATATACCTATACAGTATTTTATTAAATTCGTATTCAATTAACATTAATATTTAATACAAATTTTTATTTTCATTTCATTTTCATTTTTATATCAAAAATAAAATCGTTTACAAATTAATTGAGACTTTCATTGGATTATGAACAAAAAAAAAAAATAATTATGTTTTTGATTATCGTTAATCGTGTGCGTAAACGGTTAATAAAAAAATTTTTCAACAATTTTTCTTGCATAATATATCAAAATTCTGAAATTAAAGCATATCAGTGATCATTGCAATGTTTTGTCAGGTAAAAACATTTTTCAAACAGCCCTAAGGGTGGTAATAGGTGAATTTGGGCGCTTCTTTAACATAATTTATCCTTTCGTTTTTTTTTGCCATGATCTATCACTTGATGAGCAGTTAGCATATTCGAAGTCGAACCTAGGGCATCATTTCTTCAGACTAGGAATCCTTCCGGACAGTCGGTGCAAAATCTGCAACACAAATATAATTCAAGACGAAATCACTTAATGGAATGTAATCAATTACAAAAGAAATACCAAATCAATAAGAATATCACAGAGTTGTATGAGGAAACGAGACATAAAATGTTTCAAACACTGTATAATAAGGACATTGGACAACAACAACATATTCAATTGAAACATCCTGTGCATTTGCTGAAGATCTTGATTTATGATTTTTTGTAGTTTGTGCTCAAATTCAAGTAACACCATGAAAAGACAAATTTTTTTGTTTTGTCCATATGTGTACTACGTGCTTGAGAACTAATCTGTATTGTATTTCAATGAAAATTTTCATTTTTCATTTTTCAATTTTAAATTTTTATCATTTTGAATAAAATTATTATACTATCCAGTTCATACATATTTTGTTTGACCAAGAAAATGTCCTTTGTTTTTATAATACTCATATTTACAATAGAGAATCTCTATATATTTTCTATGTATTTTCTTTTTAAAGCTTATTTTGTTCAATATAGAGGAAGGTGTTTATAATACATAAACAAATACACCTGAAACATAATAAATTTGTATGTATGTATGTACATACATAATAAGTATAAAGAGAAAATTCGAATGTTTGTTGTTTACATTTTGTGTTATTATAAGTGAAAATATTTTAAAGTACATAAACAAAAACATATGTTATATTGTGTATGTTATATTTATGCAGTTTTGTTGATATTATGGAAATTAGTACATTGGTATAGTTATTTGTATATTATCAATACACGGTACATGTGTATATGATGCATATATAGTTCTGATAATGATTTCAAAACAAGTCATCCATGTTAAGGGTAATCTGATTTGTTATGCTCGATAGATTCTTTTCTGTATTAGAAATTTATAAGGCTATATAGCATGTTAGAGTACATTATCTATTATTATATATACATTTTGAATATATGTATGTGGCCATATTTTCATATATGTACATATGTACATACACACATACATATGAAATTGTATGCAACATTTGATGTGCATAAAATTCAAGCTGTGGGTGTAATCCAGTATTTGATTGTGTGTGTATGCGACAATAAAGAAATCCAATATAGACTTATTTGCTGTAGATAAATGCAGGCGTATGTATTCATTCATACAATGTATGTATACTTATGACTATATGTCCATTAATATGTAAACATAGAAATCAACTGTATGCATACGTTTATATATGTACATACAATGAAGTATATTAGTTCGATGACAGTATAATCTTGTTAAAGGATAAAATTCAAGATATCTTTTGAGATATCTTGATGAAATATTATTATTTCTCGGTGTCATATTATATAAGAAATATAAATCTAAATATCAACTTATTTGCAATTATATTTTGAATCTATAGTCATGCTGGTTCATGATGTACATAACCATCCGGGAATAAATTGCATTATGCATATATTATAGTGTATGCCTAGGAGATCATATTATGCAATTCTTGATTATTATTACAATGCTACAAGTAATAAATATATTTGCATGAATTTTAATTTATTACTTTTTTTCTTAAAAAATGTAAATGACAAAAAAAAAAAAAAAAAAATTAAATCCTAAATTTTTCATTAAAAAAAGAAAAAAATTTTTTTTCCTTTTTTTCTTTCACATTTTAAGTTTTTAAATAATTTCAAAAAATCATTTTCAACAAATTTCACATTTCTGACAGGATTTGTTTTTTTTTTTTTTTTGTTTAAATAATTCGAAAGAATTTATCAAGGAAAAAAGGACCAACTACAAAATACGATACACAAATATGTGTATATAGTAAAAATCTTTTACAGTTCTTGCTTTTACAATGTTTTTTATGTTTTTCATCTACAATGTTTTGGGAAAGTGAAAAATATTTTTATTAAGTTTTTTATTTTTTTTTTTAATTTCGTACATTTGTAAATATTTCATTTGATTTGATGGACTGAACCAAAAAAAAAAAAAATACATTTTTGTTTTTAACACTTCTGTAGTACTTTTAAAAATTTTTATAAAAAACTTTTTGTTTACAGTTAAAATTAAAATTTATTTAAAAAGACAAATTTAACAACAAAATCACTTAGAAAAAAATTTATTTTATTATTTAGGAAATATCATGAATACAATGAGGTATATTTGGCTATTGTAGATTTTGTATTTCTGTTTTTTTTGTTTTGTTCTTTTAAATACTCAAGATGTTATTCAAAATGTCTTTTTTTTTGATCCTTTAAATTGTACGTGTTGTATGCAATTAATTATATTTATTATATATTTTAAATTAAATAACTTTTCAATTTTCTCTTAATGATAAAAATAAATCTGAAAAAAAAAATTTTTCTTTTTTATTCCTTAAAAATTTCTTGTTAAAATTAATAAAAAATACATTTATCCTTGACCTCAAAAAAAAAAAAGTCCTTGTCTGTTTTTCATTTATAAATTTTTTATTGTTGTTGTGAATAAACGCAAAAAAAAAAGCAAGATACTGAATTGAGGAGAATTATTTTATAAATCAGTCATGTAAGGTCAATATTCATACGTGTGTAAATGATTTCGAATGTATGTATGTAGGTAAGAGCTTTTATAACATAGCCAAATAGAGACTAATTTGTGGTTTAATTTAATTTACCATAATTCAATGTAAATTTAAATTTAAATTTGACCTCATACATTGTCTACTGATAAATCAATAATTTTTAGTTTTACATACTTATATTCATACTACTCACATACATATGTATGTATGTAGGTAAGAATGTATTTATGTGTATTGAATTGATTGTCGATTCCTCAGTAATTGATCCTTATAAGGATTGCATCGGAATATTCTCACATATTGTCATGATAGAAGATTGGTAAAAAGATACGGTTATAAGCGCATATGTACATATCTACATATATACGTAGATAACGTGTACTTATGCAAGTTTTACACGTATTAAAATATATATCACATGTAATACGCTTACGTACGTTATATACGCTTTCATTTTTTGCATCACGTATGTTTTGCCAAAAATTTTTTATTTGAAATTGAACAAAAATAGTTCGATTTATTGTTATAAATTTTTAAATAATAAATAATGTAAATTCTAAAAAAAGTGAAAATTTTCTTTCACTAGGATGTATGTAAGTTTCATGTATAAAAAATTGTAATTCATAAAAAAAATTTTTTTAGTGCATTTGTATATGAACTTTATATGTATGTAGGTTTATATGGAGCTGCAAGCTAAAAATGTACCATAGGAATGTAAGATAAATAATAATTGTTAAAAAAAAAAAAAAATCGAAAAATATTTTTTAAAAAAAATTTTTTGTATTATTATCACGTAACCAATTTACACTATCTAATCAAAGATTGGAACTCCAGTATACGTGTTACACATTCAATGATGATAGATTGGTGTATATAAGATACATTCAATTTTGTAGATATTTCTCATATGTTTGAATGTACAGCACCATAAAGTACAGATTTTGTATAAAATGTAATCAGTGTACAAAATAAAATTCAGTAAAAAAAAAAAAAAACTAGTACATAAAAAATTTGAAAAAAAAAAAAAAAACTATTATAAAGTATTCAATCAATAAAATTTAATTCTTTTAGAATTTTTGAGGGTATTTAGTTTACGTTTTTATTATTAATATCCTTAAAGTGAGGCTTTTCCAATTTTTTGTTTTTTTTTTTCTTTTTTTTTGTGGAAATATAATAAAGAAAAAAAAAAATTATAATAATAGTGAACTTTCAATTTTTCATAAAATAAGATAAGAATATAAACAAAAAAATACTGTGTATTTTGTACTACAAATATATTATCGTATAATACATACTAATATTCTACCATAGAAATTTTCTTTTTAAGGACTCAAATCACGTAAAGTTTTTAAATATTTGAACAGATATAGACATTTTGCCAACTATTAAGTAAAAAAAAGACCAATAATAAAAAATAAAATTGAAAAAAAAAAAAAAAAAACAAACAAACGACCACAGACAAACAAGAAAAAAAAAATAAGAAAGTATTTATCAGCGATTGTACGTGCTTAACATTTTTATTATTGTATTGTATTTACGAATTTTCAAAACATCGAAAATAACTGACACACATAATATGCATTCACATATGTGTTAGATATACTTTGGCTATCATACATGAACGAGATAATGATGATTATGATGATAATGATGTTAATTATAATAATACAGTCTCGCTTTCAAATTAAATTTTATTTCATTTTATCTATTTATTTTTACTATTGAAAATTGAATTATCCTAGAAATAAAAAAAAAACTATCATAAATGATTTAAATATATAGAGAAAATTTTTACAAGAAATTTTCCAATGAATTTTCCTTTTAAAATTAATTTTAAATTGAAAATTTTAATTAAATGGAAAATATTGATTGAATTAATAAACACTTCTGTATTACTTGTTCGCTATTTGAAGAATGTATTGTATATGATAATTAAGAAGATATTTATATAAAAATTTTAATAGATAGTTCATTACAATGTGGGTTTAAAAATATCTATTTGAAATTCTTTTAACCATCTATACAATAAGCTATTGAATAGCTGCAGTGTTGAGGCTACCAAACTTCATCTCACTTTGTTAAAAAAAAAATAAAAAATATAAATAATAATATTAATTCAGTATACTCGTAATTTCGGTACAATTTATATTTTTGTCCTTTTGTATGAGATATATAACTAAATTCATTGGATTAGAAATATTCATTGAACTGAATACGACCTTGTAAAAACGAAAGATTTGAGTTAGCATCCTTTTAACATAATATTACAGGACATACATAAATAGAATCCTTATATGTATATACATAGGTATGCACAATACAATCTATTTTAATTTAAATTTTAAACACGTTATCATAACTTGAATATGTTAATTTGAAATTTCTGTTTAAAAAATTTTTAAAATCTGTATATAAAAGAAAAAAAATTAGTGACTGTAACATTCATGCACTAATTAATTTAAATTAAAGCGAATAAAATGTACAAGAGAATTTTAAATAAATTAACTAAAATAGTTGTAAATATTTCAACGTATGAATTTTTGTGTTTTTTTTTTTTTAATTATGTTAAAAATGCCATTCCTGTATGTTCAGTGTTTTAAATAAAATTTTTTTTACTTGTAAACACTTATATACACAATAAATTATAAAAGCAAAAAAAAAAAAAAAAAAAATGTATATAAAGGAAAAAAAAAAAGCAAATCTGAAAATTCAAGTATCATTATCATTTGTACAAACAAAATTATATCTTTTTTGTTCGTAAGTTTTTGCATGTATACTTTGTATTTTAAATATATTTTCACTATAGGCGTTATGGGACTAAATGGTCTCAATGTGTCTTTTTTCTTTTCTCATGATTTCTTATAAGAGCATTTCACGAGCAGTGTTACCACAATTCTCAAAGTTCTCATGCAGTATGAGATGATCTTTTTGAACATCAATATACAATGATGTAAAACTGTACTACTTCTCGCAATTTCCATGAGGCCTGATGTTGTAGTGAAAATATTTAAATTACAAGGTATAGTAAATTATATGCAAATGTATTCATTTTGTCATTTATTTTTAAAAATTTCATTCATGTAGGCATATAGTAATGCATAAAAATTTTTACAACTTAATGTACAAAAGAAAAATGTAAATGTACGTATACTTTTGAAATGAAAAACAAAAAAAAAACTTTGTCTGCTTTTTTTTTTTTGAATGTGAATTTTACATAAAAGTTCTGTATACATTATAAAGATTAATATTAAAAGCAACCTGTCGCCAGATATCACAATATAACCAACAGAATGCATCATCATTATTTCTGCTTTACGTTTTGTATAAATTAAAAAACTTTTCACAAGTTGGGCACAATGAAATAAAACACAATCAAAAAAGGATAAAAACAAAAAAAAAAAAAAATTGAAAATCACAAATGAAAAATATCATTTTTTATTTAATGAGATATAATTCGTGCATTTAGTTTTTATCAATTTAATTTTCACACTTTAAAGTTTTTTTAAAATGTAATCTTATTGAAAAACAATACTTTCGACTGGCATTTATGATGAGTAAGTGAACATACATTTTTAATATGATTGTCCTGAATTTAAAATAAATTGTTTTTTTTAAAAGAAATTACCCCCTTTAATTCCATTCAAATAACCACCAAATCCATTTTCATAATTGTATGAAATTAAATAATTTATCTATATTCTATCTATTAATAATATTCAGTACTTACAATATGGAAATGACGATTGATAATCCACTATTGAGTTGAAGGATATAAAAATCTCACATAATTTTAACCATCTCTATCACATGCCGCTTATGAAAACAATAACAAAAAAAAAATTCTAAAGACACACTCTAATATACCACCCGTTTCCCACCACGTCTGAATGGCAATTGAATTGAAAAATAATTTTTAACTACTATTTATCCTAGTCTCCTAGTCTGTTCAAGTTTGTTTATGCTATGTACAATATCCTATGCCTATGTGCTATTTGCTATAGATGAAATATGAAAGTGAAAAACAAAAAAAAAACACGAAAGCAAACCAGAAAACCAGAACGAGAATAATCAATTATCGTTCGAGCAATTAAAAACTGGTTGAATAGGTTCACTGTGAACGTTCTGTGAACTCTGATCAATGATATATGTAAAATAAAAACAACAAAAATTAAGAAGGTAGGGTGATATGTATAGAACAAGAAAATCGTTTTACATCACATTTGAAAAATTTATTCAATTTGTTTGGAGCATCCTTTTATAAGAAATAATGAGAGTAGAAAAAAAAACGACCATAATATTTCTATGAGACATGTACTAAAAATTATTAATAGACAGAGTATAATTTTCTGTAGTAATGTTAATCTATATTGTTTTCAAATAAATTGAGATTGAATAAAATCTACAGAAAAATTATATTATCGAGTAATAAAAGTAATTCCAATAATAAGAAATATTTAAAATAATACGATAAAATAAGATAAAACAATATCATAAGTATTCAAAGCATTGAAAAAATTTTAAAAATTTTTACCACTTTTTTGTTTTTGTTGAATGCATTTATATTATTTGAATTTTATGTAGAGAATTTCAATGTAAGCTACATAGTATGGCGATGCTTTAAGAATTTTAAAAACAAAATAATCCACCAAAATTCATACGAAAGATTACATAAGACTTTTGCTTTTCATTAATGGAGTATAAATAAGTCTTGTAACGATTTCGAATATTCTATGCAAATTTGAAATGTTTCACCCGGTTTTACTTTTATCCAATACGTTTACATGTCTATTGTATGTAAAAGCAAATAAAAAGTGCAAATTAGAGAAAGAAAAAGTAAAAATACAGTCTTTATTGTATATTCAAATGAAATTTTCATTTAAATTCGAATGCCTCTTCTAAACATAATTTTCTTATCAAAATTGATAAGATCATCATTTCAATATAAATATTTGTTATGTGTACGCTTTGTGACTTAATCAGTAATTTTTTTTTTTTTTACTTTCATGATATTACAAGAAAAATGCATTGGCTAAAAATAACAGCGTTCTACAAGAATTACAAGAAAAACGTAGTTACATTTCGATCAGTATAAAAAGGTAGAAAAAAAAACGTAGGTGCAAATGCGTAGGAATTTTAAGCAATTTTAATAAAAAAAAAAAAAATGTTATTGAAAAATGAAATGATAATAAAACATCAAATAAATAACTACTTGCATAGAGTATCCATTGGTATCATCGCATTTAAAATTTTTAATTAATCTTTAATTAAATGAGCTGAAAGGTTTTAATGATGTGTACGTATTTGGTGGCAATGAAAATTTAAAACGATAAGAAAATGAAAATATTTTCTTGTACATACATACATAAAGTGTTCAACATTTTATGTACTTAAGTTTTTCGAATACATGTAAAAGTAAAAATAAGTATAGTTACTTTTAGAGTTACTTTAGAGTTACTTTAGAGTTACTTCTTGAGTAACTAGTTACTTTTAGGATAACTAATTACTTTCAACGTCATTATTCATTAGTATAAAAAATAGGTATTAAACCAATAAATTGGATATAATGATATTGAGGCTTAGACATGTGTACGTAAAATTGTGTAATTTATCTATTTAATAAATCTATGCTATGTCATACACTGATTATTTTGCTATAACATCGCAATCATATGTATGTTATAACTTCTCAATAAATGATTAGACGTGAATGATTTTATAATCACAGTTTTTATTTTATACTAATAAACGGTTAAAATACACAAGAATACCAATTTTATACATATATACTCAATAATCATAGTAATGATAAAAAATAATTACAATGCAAAACATGTAAAAATTTTTGATTTATTTAATAATAAAAAGGGAATAATAATAATAATAATGCTGACAGAATTATGGGTGTAAATTATTAAAAGATACGTATCACTGCACGAATCTATTTTTAGTATAGATACTTAGAAAATATGAATAAAGTAAAATCTATACTACATAACAAAGATTTAATGATTTTCGAGAAATGAAAATTATCAGAAAAAATTTTCTTTGATTATTCGATGAATTAATAAATTTAATTAAAAATATAAACAGCACACAGTAAATATCAGATAAATTCAATGTATGTTATTTTAAATTAATTAATGTAAAAATATACCTTTGATATGATTTCTTAAAAATGAATGCAATGATATTCATTGTTTTCATCTTTTAATTAATTATACTTTTGAAATGAAAAATTTTAAATAAAACCAGTAAAATCAGCTTCAGTAATTTGAATATGTGAATTTGCATATGATATCACAAGCAAATATGAGTTAAGAATTGCAAAGAAAATAAAATATTAAATAATAAATGAATAATAAGGAAATAAAAATGAAAATTCATTTGATAGTTTTTCATACATTTTCTTCATCCTTTTAGCTTTACAATCCCTTTATGGGTTTTAGCCTGCAATTTCATACATTTTACACACGTTAAAAACGAAAACATAACGATGTTAAAAAAATATTTGAACATCATTTTATGGGCATTCGTAAAAGTAATTACTGTTTTTCATTTATTTTTTAAGCTTCTAAATAAGTCAGTTAAAATAGATATTTTTATATGGTTACCCACAATGTGTCCTTAAATATGTTAATTTCCTTGTTAATATGTACGTAAAAACCGATATATTTACACGTATATCAAAAAAGTATTGCAATTACTTTTGTGGTTGTTTGGACAACGCAATACCATTTTTTTTTTTTTTTTAAATACAAATAAAATCAACCATAGTTTTACATCAAATTTCAAAGGATCAAGGATAAATAATTACTGCTAAATTTTATTTGAATGTTACTATAAAATTCAAAAATAAATTTTAAAGTGTTTTTGTTTTATATGCTGGCTTGCATATAAGTTCACATTCTCATGTGATCATAACATTGATAACTTACCATTGCTGAACTATATTGATATAAATTTCCATACATTTGTATGTGTTTGCACAAGTTGAAATTATAGACACTATATACATTGGCTAGAAGCAACTGTATAGAAGTAATTTACATTTTGTTATTGTTCAATATTGTTATTAGAGGAAACTATTAAAAATATTTTGATTGTTCAACAGCAATTAACGTATCCATATACGCTTTAAACATTATACAATCCTTGCAATTGTACACATATCAGTACATAAATGCTTTGATATAAAAGTATATGCACGGACAATAGGATCTAAACAGTTCATTTATTTACCCAGATTTAAAATTTAAATGATCTAATTTCACCACACATACATACAAGTGCAAGGTGTGAGTATTAAAATAGATTCAAATATGTATGTATGTACGCCTTGTTTCAATAATGAAAATTCGTATATAGTATACATATGTTGGACGATATGGTTTAATTTAAATTTTAAAGGACTTCATTTTCCATTTATGCGTTTATTTGCTTACAATTTAGAATGAACAATATTTTTGGTTCTGACATATAACACATATTTTCCCATACCACCTGAAAATAAGGCATTATATACATAAATTTTTTTTTATTTTTGTGTACCAATACTTGTATGATGTACATACGTGTCTAAATACCAAATGCATATCACTTTCAACCCAATTTTAACGCATGAAAAGATTAAATTTAAATATGTTAATGGTACACACACATATTTTTGAATTATTAAAATTTACAAAAATTTTTTTTCAAATAAGGATTTAAAACAAGAATTTTTAGATTTAAAAAAAAAAAATCAATAAAAACAATTTCTATTTCTATTTTTTGTATTTGAAATTTAAAAATTTTCAAATTTTAATTTTTATAACTGTTTTATTATTTAAAATTTCCAAATAATTTGATCAATTCTTAACTAATATTCTGAAATAGTCCTTTTAATAGCATTTAATTAAAATGTTTTCTATATCGCAAATTTTATTTAATCTACATCAGGCTTATATACATCACATTCAGAGCTAATTTTACAAAGGAATATTAAAAAAGCCGGACATCCCTTAATATTGATTTACCATAATATTATTTATAATTTGAGGATCTAGTACAGTCATTGTCCATTTAAAGTAAAACAAGGACTTTTTATTTATTCATCTTCATTTCTTCAGTTTTCTACGTATATGCAGATATGTACATCTGTTATAGACCGATACATATTAGTAAAGCTTACCATGTATAATATAACGTATTATGGAACACTTCTAATTAATCCCTTGCATGTCAGGATGTATATGTGGATATGACTAAGAAATCCCTGGTTATACAATGTCCTATTTTCTTTAACAATGTAATTATGTTTTTTTCTTTTTGTATTATTATTTTCTTTTTTCATAACAATCAAATTATTGGAAAATGAATTTTTTCTCCATTTTCTTTTAAAGATATAACGTAAAAGGGAAGAAATGAAATCATATATATAATTGTGATCCATTGATAACGGTCAATTTCAACGATAGCTCCTGTGTACGTCATCGATATGAAGCCATTATGAAGCCCAATGTGTCGAAAACGTTCACTCTTCTTAAGTTTTATTTTTTATTTTTTATAAATCCTGTCAATGATAAATTTTGATATTTAATACATGCACATGTTGCAATTATTTATTATTAAATTGGATTTTAAAAAAATTTCTTATTTTACTTCAGATGAAATATGTTTGAGTTTTTCATAATCTTTTGTTGACAATAATTTCAAATTAGTATCGAATACGTTACGTATGACCGAACTTGTTGAACGTTCTCGTATAATATTGTATACATCACTATACTCCAAACACTAATTCGATGCAGTTAAGGCCTTACGGGACTGTTATGCGTCCTTTTTCTTTTCTCGTAATTTTTAATAAGATCATCTCACGAGCAGTATTACCACAATCTGTATAATACGAGATGAATTTTTTAAAATATCAATATACAGCGACTTTAAGTGGTACTATTTTATGTTATTTCCATAAGACCTTAACTGCATCAAATTTGTGTATGGAGTATAAGTTTTAAAAAAAAATTTTAAATAAATATTTCTTATTTAAATTATAACAGACCTTGCCTTATTGAAAATTTTGAATATAACATTAGAAGAAAAACGAGAACGTGTAAAAGGAAAAAATTTTTTTTTTGTTTTACAAATAAACTTTCTAGTTTGAAAGTTGTGAAGAAAATAGAAAATTTTCAACTTTTAGTTAAAAAAAAAAAAAAAACTGAAGATGTTTAACTAAATTATACAAAATAAAATTTTTAAAAAATATTTATACCCTTTTAAAATTCTCTTTGTGTAATGTAAAATTTCAAATCGTTTTCAGTTATTTTGTTTTTCAAAAATTTTCAACAAAAGTACAAAGTATGTATTTACAAAACAAAAAAAAAAAAAAATTAAATAGAAAATACGACTGACAAAGAGCTAAAAAATTTTAAGGTGAATAAAAATTCAGTTTTGTTTTTTTTTTTGTCGATAGTTTACATATTTTACAATTCATTTTTCCTTCGTTTCACTTTTTCCTTCCTTTCAAATCCTTCGTCTTATGAATTTTTCCTTTTTTTATTTTTTGTTTTCTGTTTGTATTTTTGAATACGACAAAAAACAAACGATTTTTACTGTAGTTCGACAGAAAAAGTTCATCAAAGAGTATACAAAGTATGTGAAAGAAAATAAAAAAAAAAAAAGTCTTTTTTGTTGAACAACATTAAAGTGAAGATCAACTAGAAATGCAAAAGATTCTTTGATTTTAAAATAAAAATTAAATTTTTTTTCTTTTTTCAGTGTAAAACGAATTGTTGCATATTTTCACGTAAATTTTTCTTTTGATTTATTCATCATTTTTTCAAAAAAAAAAATTTTTTTAAATATGCAAAGTAAAAATATAAATAAAAAATTAAAAATAAATTACATGCAAATTTTAAAAAATGTAATACATCATGATTTGAAGCTAATTAAAAAAGAAACTAATTCAGTTGTATTTAACTGAAAGAATTTATTACGTCTGAGCTCCATTAATAACGGCCAATTTCAACGATAACTCCTATATACGTCATCGATATGAAGTCCAATGTGTTGAAAACGTTCACTTTTCGTAAGTTATATTTTTTACTTTTCCTTTCAAGAGTGTGGTTTTCTACAAATTGTCTACATTATTGGATCTGTTTCCCTCATGTTGTTGATGCTTGCGTTATTATTGTGCCTGAGTGGTTATAGTACTGTATAAAATGTGTTTATTTACACCTGATGTGCATTAATTATGTTTTGGTATGTGAGAATATAGTAATTTACAAGTGCACGCTAAAATGCAGCATACTAAAGTACTTGATTTTTGCTTTTAATAAATAATTCTGTTTTTTAAACTTTGTTCAACGGTTTTTTGTTTTATTGAAATTACCTTTGAGCTTTTGAACTTTCAATATTTACATACTAGAAATTTTAATAGTTTAAAAAACAAAAAAACAAAAATTCTTTGTACTTTGAAATTTTCAACATACAAAAATAAAATATCTCTTTGAAATAAGAAATAAAAAAAAAAAAATGTTATCAAGAGTAACTACATGTAATGTACATTATTGCCTATTTAACTTTAATATTTTATAATATTTTGTTAATTTTTACTTTGTAATTTCGCCTAATTGATATTTACATTTGTTATTTTTTTAATTGTATACATCGAATAAATAAATATGTACAATCATTTTCATGTAATTAAAAGTTAAAGCAATTGTATACGAATTGTAATCCTTTTTTTTTTCATATAAAATTTAAATTATTTTATGGACATGTAAAAGTAAAAGAATTCATTTCGTTTTATTTTTTTATTTTATTTTTTTTTATTGATTTTAAAAGATAAATAACAAAATATTAAAAATAAAGGAATAAATTAATAACGAAATAGTTTATATGTTCAAAGACAAATATATGCTTACATTATGTACGTATCCATGAACACATGTATTTATAGTTACAAAATTGTCCTTTCTACATAGTATATATGGTCATCACCGTAAAATAATTAAAATAACATTGATCCTTTATTGAATATAAGATACATACAAATATGTACAAACGAACATTTCGTTCAAAGAGTTATTTTGTTTATAAATGATTTTTTTTTTTGTTTTCAAAGGATGAGATAGTTTGATTATAACGTGGTAGAATATGACAAATTACACACAATTTCATATGTTTATAGTCCATCTGTGTAGTTGAAAATTCAAATATGTATCAATTTGATAAGAGCAACATAAATGTAACGTACGGTAGTATTTTCTAGAAACAGTTGAAAATTTCATATATTTCAAAATTGAAAAGGAAATCCTATCTTCAAAAACGCATCACTACCTACTTGATGCGATTTTCAGCTTGAGATCATAGTACGCTGAGTATCGCATTAAATAGGCTGTCATGCGTTTTTGAAGATAGCCAGATTTACATTAAAAAAATGTGCACTACAAATTATAATTATTTATATGAGCACTACAAAGAAGTAGATCTGGTGACTTGGATTAAGCTAGACATGTTGAGATGGGCAGGTCACGTAATGTAGATGAACGACGACGACGAAAACGTGAAACGAATTTTGCAGGCGAAATCTGAGGGTCACCGAAAATTAGGACCCACTTAGCTGGATTGACGGGGTAAAGAAAAATGCCGTGGCTTTAAACATAAGAAATTAGAAAACTGTGACGACTGATAAACAACTATGGCGCAGCAAATTAGAGGAGGCTCGGATCCGTTCTGGATTGTATAGCCAACAATGACGATGATGAATATATGTATGTATGTATGGTAATTATTCTAATAAAAATTTCTGTTTTTTAACTTTTTCCTTGTTTCTAATCTTTAATTTTTATATTCATTATTATCCTTAGGCAATTAAGCGGAAGTCATTGAGCAAATTAGGGACTAACAAAAAAATTTATCCTTTAAAAAAAAAAAAAAAAAATAAAATAAAAAAATTAAAAAGGATAAAGATCATTTGTTTTTATAGATAATAACGATATAATCCTGTTGGCTTGATGAGTACAAAGTTTTTATTTAAAAAAAAAAAAAAATGGAATTAGAAAATAAAGAAAAAACAGAAGTCAACTAATGTTATATTAATACTTATTTTGTTAAACATAAGAAATATCTATTAATCTTCTTAAATCTGTTTACATGTCCTAAGACTACTGAATTTTGATGGGTTGTTTTAAAATGTGTACATTTGATGAGTTTGTACCAAGTTCTAGCACAGTAAATAAATTCATATAATTCTGTATGTGAAAATTAAATAATAAAAAAAAAAAAAAGTATTCAGTGATAAACTGGTACTTGATAAAATCTTACAAACAAAATGATTTACGTTATCTGAATTCTAATCATATTGTGTTCACCTATAAAATTGTAATCTTTCTACATAGAATGTACACAAGAAATCTGGAAAAATAAAAAAAATAAAAACAATGTAGAAACAAAAGTTATCAAGTCAAAAAGAAAAAATGAAGAAAATTCTGAAAAAGGTAGTAAATAAGTAAGATTATGTTCAATTTGAAATAATAACTTGTTAGGAACATGAAATAAATTAAAATTAATACGAGATATTGTGTTCCTTTTCGTTTAATTTTTTTTATTATTTTTTTTTTTTCATTCTTTTCTCAATCAGTTAAAATAACGAACATTTTTTAAATTTAAATTAAATTAATTCTTATGTCTTAAGTGGGCATTTTTTGTGGCAGTTTGTATTCTTACTTTTTATTTTGTATATTTTAAAATGCTGTTAAAAATAATTGACTATACTTCGTATTTTAAATATTTTCACCACAGGCCTTATGGAAACTGTGAGAATTAGTACCACAGTACACTTTTGTATACTGATAATAAAAAATCTCTTTCCATACTGCATGAGAATTTTAAGAATTGTGGTAACTCTACTCGTGAAATGATTTTATGAGAGAGAAATTATGAGAGAAACAAAAAGACACATATTTAAGCCAGTAGCGAAAATATTTAAAGTACAAAGTATAAAAAATTTAGATTGAAAATATGTACTAACCACTTAAACTTGTACCAATGGTGAAAGATGACCTTAAAACTAATGTTTATGTTGTTACATCTGCGAATTATGTTAAATTTTCTGTACTACATGGCAACAATGTAAATTTAAAATTTTATTTTCATTATTTACGTTGAAAATTTTACCATGAATCCTAATACGAAAAAAAAAATCAAGTAAACCTTTAGGTTCGAGATAATAAATTACATAAGAAGATAATTTGAAAATACTAATTACGTTAAATGATAACGAAGATTATTTGAATTTATAACGTCTGTATGAAATATCAAATTATAAAATGTACAAAATGAATTTTTTAGAACATTAAAATGTGCAAATCATATTTATGAAATATCATGTTAACATACAATGTACATATTAAAATAACAAATTACAAACAATCAAACATACCAAATATTTTGAATATTCGATAGGTAAATTCATAATATGTAGGATTTTGTATTCATACACATGTGAATATGCTTTATCTTATATTTCATCATTATGGTATAAATTATAAACAAATCACAAATCTGCATGTACTGATGCTTATTTCAATTTAATGAATTTTAGATTGTAATTAACAAATCATATCAAATTGTTGTTGTTGTTGATATATTTAATTTAATATGAAAATTTAATGAAAACAAAATTATTGTGAAATTATAAATTCATAAAATATGAAGATACAAACAAGTACAATAAAATATACTTGTGATTATAATAATATAAAACCATATTGTATGTGGGTGACATTCACCACCCAAAATTTTATCACCAACAAATCAGTCTAAATTCATAAAATTATTATTAAAATACTTGTGTTTAAATAACATGAAATTTTGAAATATTTATAAATTTATTACCCATAAAAAAGAAAAAAAAAATATATTTATGGTATTAAATTTAGATAAGATTAAAATTGCATTTTCTATTTGATTTTCAAAATTTTAATAAATGAGAAAAATGAATATTTGGGGCATTTTTTTTTTTTTTTTTTGGTGTTATTATATGATTTTTGAAATTTCATAAAATAATTACAAATAATGTATTTATGGCAAGTTGATATATTTGCTATGCTACATTTCGATGTGTTTCTGTAAGATACAAAAAAAAAAAAAAAAAAAAAAAAAACAAAAAAAGAAAAATTATCATGAATTAAATGAAAGAGTAAAAATTTATTACAATTTTTTACAAAAAATTAAAAAATGAAAAAAAAAAATATAAAATAAATAAAAATGGATAAATAAATTTTTTTAAAAATGAATTTTTTGTTTTTTTTTTGTTTTAAATAAATAAATTGTTTAAAACAGTTTACTGGCATGAAAATTGTTATTAATGTTTAGTTTTCTTTTATATTACGTTATTATACAGTTTATCTTTGTAATGTTATAGAAACAGCTCACAATTAGACGTATACAGAGATATGTATGTAATGTATATACACAATAAAATATAGAGCAGCAATCGAAATTTATTTCAATGCATTTCATACATTTTTAGATGAATCCTATAATAGTAACAAAATGTAATATTTATGTTTACATAAACTAAATAAAATAAAATTTATTGAAAACTATTCACGTTTTTTCGCTTGTCCATGCATAACACATCTTTTTATGCTTTAAAGAAAAATTAAACAAAAAAAAGAAAAAAAAAGAGAAAATACATAAAAGTACATGATGAGTTTCAAAATGTTTAAATGTTGCCTAAAAGCAAGGTTTGAACGATAACACTCAAAATGGTAACATCATTTAAAGTTCCAAAAAATGCTGTGAACGCTTTTAAAACGCATTGTCTAAGCAATCAGTGCATTGTGAATTTTTCCGGTGCAATATATCTTAAGAAAGATATCAGAAGACTCAATTTTAATAACTGGCTGATTGCAACGAAAAACCGAGTGAGATGGAGGTCTTTGGTCTCCAAGAGGCAAAGGACCTTGCTAGGTCTGGATGGATGGCTGTAGAAGAAAAATAATGTATCTATGGCGATATTCCATGATTGTTATATCAAAATCTTAAAAATACTGTATCAGAAAAATTTTTCATGACATTTCGAAACTCACCCACCTTATTACACATCAACATCATAAGTAAAAAAAAAAAAAGAAAAAAGAAAAGAAAGCAAAAAACAAAATAAAAGAAAATAAAATCAAATAATAACAAATAAGATTAAAGTCTTCTTAAGTTGTCTGTTGAGTATATTTTCTTTGAAAGCCAATTCAATTCTCAAGGCAACATTTTATTTATTACACGTGTGTGCTTGTCCAATTGTTTGTATATAATATGTACGTATGTACATACGTTTATTTATGTACCAGATTTACTGATTTAGAGACACTATACGTTCACGCACAAAATGATTACAATCATTCTATTTGCAAAAATACAAAAAGAAAAAACCCAAAGAAAAAACCGATTTTCTTGTTTGTTGTAAGTTAAAAATGGAATGTAATAATAATGTAACTTTTGTACAGTTTGAATTGCATATACACACATACATGAATGTTTGCATTTATCTGTAGATCTGTATATATGTACCTTTAAGCATTATATAAAATATTGTATTTTCTATATATTTAAAATGAGAAACCATAAATTGAAGCACGATTGCCATTACAATACTTGATAGAAAGTGATTTATTTTAATCATTTCTGTTGGAAATAATAATACCAAACATGATTAAAATAGTACCAACATATTTTTTATATTAATTTGAATTTTGAATGTAATTTACTATTCTATCATTAATAAATTAAAGGTATTCATGAATAAAATTAGAAAATGAAATTTTTTTTAAAATGGTTTCTATGGAATTTAAAGTAAAATCAAGTGAAATTTATAACAAATAATTAAAATAATATTAAATTACAAAATTTTTCAAAAATTAATATATGAAAATATTAATTTTCACATAACATGAAATTCTATGTACATAGTATCTAATTTTTGTTATACAAAAAATTACTTATAGTCTGTCAACTAATTCGGTACAGTCAAGGCTTTATGGAAATGAACATATATTTTGTCTTCTCTCATAATTTCTAATAACATCATCTCACGAGCAATGTTACCACAATCTTTAAAGTTATCACATAATACGAGATGAACATTTTTATAGCTCGATTCCAGCTTTTGTCAGTGTCCAGTCATAACGAAAAATACGGTTACAAGACCGTGTAGAGTTATAAGTTGTGACTATTTTGTATTCTGCAGTAGCAGTCACAAAATTCAAATGTCACAACGTTATAACTACTAAAAAAGGTTGTCACAGTTTGTTGCCGTAAGTCACAAGCACAAGTGTCAAATACAAATGAAAAATGAATTTGTGACACAAGTGAATAAGAAGACAAAACAGCTGATTGGGCACAAAATTAGTCACAATAATCGTCAAAATAATAGTACTTGTCACAAGCTAGAATTAGGCTATTAATATCAATATACAGTGACCTAAAGTGATATTACGTTTTCTCATTTCCATTAGGCCTTAACTGCACTGAATTAGGAGACAGAGTATATAGAAATTAAAATAATACAATATTAATTTTTTTTTTTTTTTGTTTTTTTTTATATAAATATAAGATTTTATAAAACAGATATACTCAAGAGAATTTCATTATTGTTTGAAGTTATGAAATAAGAGTAATATTTATTTTATATATAATGCACACAATATTATGATAATAAAGTAATTACAAGAAACTTGAGTATATACAATTAATTTCTAATTTACATTCAAAAGGTTGATCCTTTAACCTCAATATTCACTTCCTGTATCTACTACATATATTATCATCAACAATTATCTTTCCTGTATATATTCCTGTTTATATTAAGGATTCCCTTACAGAATCCCTTATCGATTTTATAATAAGCTTGTGGTATCTACAGAAAAAAAAAAACAACAAAAATATCCATTTACACTAACTTGGTTATACTTTAAAAGTTTCTTATATATATTTTTTTTTTAGATATTTAAAAAAAAAAAAAAATTTACTTCAATTTCATGGTTGATTATAGAGTAATTCAACTTTAAAATGAAATTTTTAATTTGTTATATTCATAAAAGTTAAAAATTTGTTTATGTATATCAAAAATAAATAAAGGTATAAAATTTTGCTTTTTACACAAACAAACAAAAAATGTTGTTTTTCATAAAAGCATTAAAATGTACCATACACATACTTACGTTATGTAGTATATTAACAAGATATTTCTGATTTATTTACAAATTTTAGTTTCTTTTTTATGGAAAAATCTTTTCAGTAAAACATAAATAAAAATAATAAATTAAAAATAAATCCAGAAAATAAATTTTCGTTTTTTTTTTTTTTTTAAATTTAAAAAATTTTTATTGCTATCATCTAAATAAAATTGAGAAAGTTTAAATTTTTTTTTTTTTTAGAATAAAATTTCATTTAATATTCTATTTATAATAGACTGAGATGCAATTAATTAATTTTTTTTTTCATTATCAGTTTTAACCATCGTGATCAAAATATGATACATTCAGCTGTTCAAATGTTTTTGAATATTTGAATTCTCTTTTTTTAACGGTCTACTATAAATTTATTATTATTTTTTTATTTCGAATATGTGGTATTCAGAAACCTGTCCACATATTAAATAATATCAAAATTAATATTGATAATTTATGAATTAAAAAAATAAAATAAATAATCAAGTTAAGATTTGTAGATTATGACTTTACTTAGGTTCTATTTTTATCATTTTTGTATGAATTTGATTTTGTTTTTCTATTTTTTGACTTTTTTATTTTAGTAGAAATTTGAGATTTTTCCCTTTCAATTTTGAATATGTTTTTAACAAGTTCTTTCAACAAGTTATCTTTTTAATTAATACAAAAATTATCTCTCATGAATGTGTTCATTTTGTATACATGTAAGAATTTCGATTGCGTTTTTAGTAGATTTTTGTAAATATCGAATATTACATTAATTTTGACTCCCTGTTGAGATCCAACAATATAAATGATATGATACTAGTGGAAGTCCCTTTTACAGATCATTAAACTAATCAGACAATTAATTTGTGAGTTGTTAATGAGCCAACCTAACCATTTTTTGTTGTTGTTGTTGTTTTGTCTTGTTATCAATTAACATCAGAACAAAAATTGTTTGTGATACTGGTACTACACCTTAATTGAATTTTTTCTTCTTCTTTTTGTTTTTTTTTATGCTTTTGATTCATCCATTCAATTTAATATGTTCCATATGTATGTAAATGAGCACGTATTTGATAATATTTACATTTACATTCAAATATGATATTTTTAGATTAAACTACGATAACGTACAAAAGCGAGATAAACAGCTCATAGAAATTTTGATTAATTGCCCACAACATATAAAAACATGTAAATTAAAAAAAAAAAATTTCACATGTATATCTATTCCACGTACAACATTTCTGTGCATTGGATCAAAGATTGGATCTTTTCTGTTACTTGAAAACTTTTTCATTTTTCTTTCTGTTTATCATTTTGTTACGTTATTATATAATTCATACGGTTTTATGAAAAGATTAAATTTTTAAAAAAATTATTTATAATATTTTTCATATTCAAAAAAAAAAAAAAATAAATAAATAAATAAATAAATGAAGCAATTGATATAATGATATGCATAGAAGACAAATTGTGAAACTAATGATGTATACAACTTTTATTATATAAAAGTGTAGGAAGCATTTTATGTTATAATTAATTTAATGTCCATATATTTATTTATGTTATAATAAAAATTTGATTTAATTTTACTAGCAGGTATTTGAAAAAAATTTTTTTGCCCGTTAAAATTTGAAATGAATTGATATATTTTTGAATCGTGAAAAAAAATTAAAAAAAAAAAATTAATTTATGAGGACATATAAAAAAAATTAATTTGTCAATATTAAAAAATCAGACAGTATAGGTTTATGTATAATATCACCACTTTCCATTTAATAGAAATTGAACTAATTAGTCAAGAATAAATACGTAAATGTCGTATTATGTAAATTGCTATATTCATCATGCACTTACAATTTAAATCGTCATTATGTGGTATAAAGAGATAAGCAGATATGCCTAAATATACAAGATGATTTTATTTGACCAGGTAATCAAGATTCTTAATCGAATAAATCAAAAATTGTGTACATACGAAGCCGTGTGGGTGGAAGATATAAAATCTTAACTGGTAGTAAGAGGTTTCGAAGACTTACTTTTACCAAAAGACTTTACTTTTCCAAAAAGGTTCAAATTCTTTTTCTATAAAGTTAAAATTTAAAACAATTTTTTGTAAGAGAAAATTCAAATACGTATTTATTTTGGAGTTGGGGAGAGAGCAAGGCCCTCTGAACAATCAGACAAAACTGTCCATTGTACGTACTCGACAATATCAGATACGTATACAATTTTCATTTGACTATCATAGTAATTTTTTCAACTGTTGTAAAATTTTCTTTTAAACTAAAATTTAAAATATTTGTAATTTTACATCGAAATAAATGTAGTCTTCATATAAATAATAAAAACATGAAATAATCTCAACTGATTGTTAACAAGAATACAGATTTATCCAGACAGTACCATCATTTAAGTATTTTTATGCAAAAAAACCAAAGGATGCTGGCTATATGTGATTATGTGATGTTTCTGTATGAACAGAGATTTCATTTCAAATTAAAAACAACAAGAATAGAAACTTTATTCATGGTACATAGAATAGAATAAATGATATTGGTTACAAAAAATCGTTTTTTTTTTCTTCTTCTTCTAAACTATATGCTAGGATTTAATCCTATGTTTCATCTAAAAGACAATACTAAACGTTAACGCTTATTTAATAAACGTAATAGGATTAAATCTTCATTTGATGTTTAGAACAAGAAATCACAGATTCATGTATACATGTCACTTTACTGTATCAGTAAAAATCCCAGATTTTGTATGCTTTTATGTACATAGGTATAGGTAAGTAGATAGAGGTGGCTCGCCCGCTTGTTCCCAAGCAAGCACACTTAGGCCAAAAAATGGCCATTGTGATACCAGGAATTTTCAAAGGTCAAACAACCTCGAGCACTTGAGAAAGCGCAGAAGCCTCTTGACTGAAATCGTTCCTATGCAAGAGAGATCTTGAAAAAAAAGTAGCTCCAAGAAAATTAGCTTTGTATGTACATACATACAATTACGCAGAAAAAATTCAGATTTTTTTTTTTAGATAACTAAAAGACAATAAATTTAAAAATAAACAAAAATAATTCTCCAAGACAAATGGAGAAAAAATAAAATTGTATGTAATTTCCATATAAAACCGAGTTTTATTTCTAGGTGCAATTTTCAATTTCTAAAACAATTTTTTAAATTGTTGTATGGCTTAAATAAATCAAAAATATTTTTATCAAAAACCTTTGAGAAAATCGAATTAATTTAAAAAAAAAATAAATAAAAAACAAAAATTTTTCAATTTATTTAAATTTAAATAAATTTTCTAATTTCTATTCAAAATTAATTCATCTAACGTATGTAAGTTGTTTTCTTTACAATGCAATGTAAATTTGTGTGAAAATTAATTGAATATCGTATTATTATTATTAAATGTATCACAAGAGGATGGAATAAAAAAACCCTATAAAATACCATGAAATGAATTCTAAAATGAAAGGAAAATACATTTTCGAACATACGTTCAATTTTACGGGATAAAGCAAAAACAAAAGAAAATAACGAGATTATATTATCTATATATGTATGTAGGTAAATTTAATATAAAAGCATAATAATGTATTTAAATGACAGTTTTCTATGTGTTATAGATATCGTAATATGTGTACATATGTATGTATATAAAATCACAAAATTTACAAATTACATTTTAAAAGGAAACAATTCACACATATAAATACACTTATAGATGTATTTTAGTTAATTATATGTAGGTATAAAATTCAAATAAAGATTTTGAATAAATTAAAATTTTTGATTAATACCCGAATATAATAAATATTGTACATACACCTTTGTATTTGTAAATGCTTGTATATTTTGTTAATTATTCCATTTTCCTATACACATATACACATACATACATATATTATGCGAAATTAGTATTTTCTAACTGATATATTATGTTATCTGTTTAGTTTTATATGAATGAAAATTTTACCAGATATACAATTTAATTTGAAAAATAAAATTGGAAAATTTTCTTATTGTAGAAAATTTTCATTTAACTGTATTATATATGTATGTATGTATGTATGTAGACACAATAGATAGCTTATTTATATACTTAAATGTACGCTTATACAAACACATATATAAGTATACGCAGATATTCACATGTATATAACATTATAAAATTGTATAAATTAACGTAATAATATATAAAATTAAATTTATGTGTGTATTTTAAAAAGTTTTATCCTTTATATTTATTGTTTAAATTTAAATGGTACTAGATTTCTCATTTTAACTAATAAAGCTTTGAATTTTAATTTTAATTATGATTTTTTGTGTTTTCTTAAAAAAAGGATTTTATAATCAGAATTATTTTAATTATAAATTTGTTTGTTTTGTTTTTTTTTAATTTTGATTTGATTTTATAAAATTTTTCATGAAAAATAATTTTCCTTTATTTTTTAGAGGTTTTGTGTTTTTTTTTTTTTTTGTTGCCAAATTTCTAAATTTGAATTATTTAAAATTTAAGCATTTGAATTGTTTAACAAAATTAGATTTTAAAGTACAATAAATCTGGAAAAAAAATTTAGAAAAAAGCAGAAAGGATAAATTTACACAAATAAATTAACAGTAAATTGAAAAAAATAAAAAAGGATGCGAAAAAAAAGAAATTATAATCTAAAAGTATAAATATAAATAAATGTAGTATAAATATTTTTTTTTAAATTAAGAAATTATTCTTTACAGAAATTTCTGAGAAATTTTTTTTTTTTTTTTTGTTTTAAATTACTACCAATTAATTTAAGTGGCTATTTACAAATGTTTCAGCTGTATATTATTTCAAACCTTTTTTTTTTTTAATTATTTATTTTTAATTTTTTTTTTTTTTTACTTTTTAACTTATTAATAAATTTCATTTCCTTTTCTTTTTTAAAAAATAACAGAATTTGCTGTTTTGTTTTTTTTCTAACCGAAAATATTAATTAAATAAAAATACAAGAATTCATGGAAAAATGAAAAATAAACAAAATGAAAAAATGAAAATGTAACTTAACAGCTATGTTTTTTATATGTGATTTTCTTCGCGAAAGATAAAATAAAACAAAAAAAAAAAAAAGATTTTACATCAGATTTTTTAAATTTTGTTTATTTTTTTTTTATTACTTTTTTTTTTTTCTTTTTTTTGTAATCTGGACGAGAAATTATGTAAATAATTTATGAGATGGAATTTTTCAAACAGACGACTAATTTGAATTTTGTATGTATTACATACATACATATATAAAATAAAGGAACAAGAAAAAGAATTTAAATCATAAGACAAAATCAAGAAAATAAAAATATACAAGGAATTGTTAACATTTATTTCACATTATGTACACATTTTATAATGCTGAACGAGCTGATTTCATGTTGTTGTAAATAAAAAGTGTGAGAGAGAGAGAGAGAGAGAGAAAAAAAAAAACAAGAAATTCAAATTACAACTTAACTCATTTTTTTCTAAATACTAAAATGTACATTTGCATGGCATAATGTATATTTCATTGAAAAAGGATACAAGGAAATAAGAAAAATAAATATTATACAGTTAGTACAAGGAGGAAGAAAGGATAAAATAAATATACATACAGTGACATAGACAAAAATCGTAATTTTATTCTCAGTTGGTAGTATTTGATTTGATGTATGATCCTATTGTGTGCAGTTTCCGGATCATATATTTACGCCTTTAAAAAAAAAAAAGGATCGTTAATGTTTTATTTTGTTGGTCATGTTGTTGAAATTTTATTTTTTTTTGTATTTTAATTTACAATATCACAGGACGACATTTTGCATGTATGCATTGTTTGTACAGAATTTTAGTAAAATGGATTGCTTCAAGGATAATAAGAGCTAGACGAAATTTAATAATAAAAGCGAAATGAAAGAAAACAATTTTTTTTACTTGTATTTGTTGTTTTCATATTCATCTTCTTCGATGGTCTGCATTAACTGCACAGCTCAAAACGAGTCATGACCTCCTTCAGTTTGCCTTTCCAGATAACATGGTCCTTTGTCAACTGTTTCCAATTTCTTGTTTGTTGTTTTCATATTACCATTGCTATTTTCAAGTATAATTTGAAATATAATTGCGAAAAAAAATAAAAAGTCATGATAGAATATAATTTAAATGCTGATTAAAATCTAAATTGAGTGTTAACTTGTTTTGTATAATGTCTACCACAAAGTTGATCTGTCTTGATTTAATTTTTTTTTTTTTAAAGAAGTTTTTATGTAATTTAAAAATAATTAAATTTTCTAATTAATTAAGAAAAATAACGTTTTTTTTTTTTATTTTTAAATATAGAAAATTATTTACAATGAAATGGTAAAAATTTATTCAAAATCAGATTGAGTACCAGAATGTTGATGTAACGTTTTTGAAATAATCAAGAAAAAACATAATTGGATGTTTTGAAATTATTTATACTCCATACACTAATTTGATGCAGTTAAGGTTTTATGGAAATGACATAAAATAGTACCACTTTACATCGCTGAGATCTTGATCTTATTAGAAAATACGAGAAAAGAAAATAGACACATATAGTCCGATAAAGTCTTAACTGAATCGAATTAGTGTATAGAGTATAGTTACAATTTAATGTTTTGAGAATAGAATGCCAAATATACAATGAAAATCATTAAAAAGTTAAATAAACCTTGCGCTATGTATTTTCTGATGTATACTACACTATTTGATTTTCTTTTGATTAATTTTCTAATTAAATTAAGAATTACATAATCTTTTTAAATAAATTTTGTTTTATTTATTTTTCGTATTTTTTTTTACATTTACTCTGAACAGTCTACACTATAGCGATTCATTGCATGTGTATGTGAATTTGAATTTATTATTATGTATCTGGAGTATACTCGTACATGTATGTTCTTTGTATTACTAATTAAGAAAACTTTATATTTTGTTTATTCATTTTATGCGTGTGTACATTGTGCATGTGTTATGGCATATATAATAACGTATTCATGCTGTGTAAATTTTATTATGACCACAATTCATTAAGTTTTGTATTTATTCATTAAAGTATAACTAAATTTATTTGATATGATTGTAATTAAAATCGAATGCAATTCATTCATTTTCTTGTCAGTATAATTTATTTTTAAAGTCAAGTAATAATGAATAAATTAAACATTGGTAAAATGTACAATTTGTTAACTATGAAATTTACTGAGATACAAGAGTTATACATACTGTGAGAAATTGTACATTTGATATTATAATCCATACATTCACGTATGATTATACAATGGGAATGGTGGGTACACATACAAGGAATCGCATGCGGTATACATTTGAGTATGCGATTTTTCACATAATATGCATGCGATCTGTTGTTTGCAAATTGTGGGTAAAAATGATTAAGTAGTATTGTTCATTTACAAAAAAAAAAAAAAAAATCCTTTCCTGCATCTATTAATACGTCCTTAGGGTGGATCATGAATTAAAATTATATTTAATCGAAATAAATTGAATTTATTATTTACTTATCGAAATGTTGATTGAACTAACAAAATGTAAAAGGAAGTCCTTTTAAAAGGATTTAAAAAAAAAAATTATAATAAAATTCCTATTCATCTGCAAAATGCTTCGTACAAAACTCTTGCAGTAATGGATGTTTAGCTAGTTATACTGTGGAGTAATTTGTCTATTTGAAAAAAAAAAAACTAACTATCTATTAATGTAAAATAACCAAAAATAAACCACAAAAGAAAAAAAATTAACAATTTCAATTAATTAAAAAAAAAATTTTTCTTTGAATAAATTCTAACACATTTTGATTAACTTCAAACGTGAATTAAATGAATTAAAATAATTATCTTGAAGTAATTTGTGATGTATGGATCTTTTTTTTAAAAATAGAAATTCAATTGAAATTTACGCCTTCATAGAAAGCAATTAAAAATATCTTTGAAGTATAAATTTAACATTTTTGTTTTTTTCCATTTCACTTATGTTAGTCTAATCTTACAAACATAATTAAAGAGTAATTTCCGATTACACATTTGGGATTGTTAATGAATATTCACCCTAAAAATGTACGAATAGTACAAAAACCCCCCCAAAAAAAAATAAAAATAAAAAGGATTTAATGGACAATGTACTGGCCACGACAATGTTATTAAGCATCTCAAACCTAAATTTTAACACACATATGTACATATATGGTACATTGCTTTTGTGAATTTTTTGAATTACATAATACATTCCGGTCTGAATGTTATTTTCTTATTAATCAATGAATTACAGTCCAATTTATTTCTTTTGTACACATAAAGTTGAAAAAAAAAAATTTGATTGAATGTAATAAAATCCCTTGAGGACAAATTAAAATATAGAAAAAAAAAAAAAGTTTTAAAATACCAAATTTTCATTTATTTTCATTTACCGGAAATGTAAAATTTTAAAACACATTTCATGTTTTTTTTTAAATAAAAATTAAAGACTGAGACTTATGGGTAATGTGTTTGATGGATGTAAGGATTTCTATGTACCTATTAAAAGTATAAAATAAATAGAAAATATATTAAAATATGCGAAAATAAAAATTTATACGCTTGTTTTGGTCAACATAAATGATAATATTTTACATGGGTGATAAAACATTAATGCAAAATATAAATAAAACATTTTCTTTATTTTTTTTTTTTTTCAAAAAATAACCCTTAACTTTTACATTTCAAAGAAAGAGGGCTGAAAATTTTTATAAATCAATCGACCTTGTCCGATTGGAATAATAAAAATATGTATAAGATTTTAAATACGGAAATATACAGAAAAATTCAATGGAGCTTGTCTGTGTAAACAAATTCTATATACCACATTTATTATCCTTTTTAGTAGAAAAAAAAAAAAAAAAAAAAAAAACAAAACTTAAATAAAAAGCATTCGAACTCAAGCTGAAAAACTTTATAAAATTAAATTTTTTTTTATATATGTAACGTCTTTTTGAAAATTTATTAGGCCGAAGGGTTAGTAGATATGATATGGCTTGTATTTGTAAAATGAAAATGAAAAGTTAAAGTGAAAGTCATAAATAAAATGTTTTTATGAATTATTGAAAATGTATTTAAAAAAAAAAAATTTTTTTTTTTTTAAATATGAATATCGGGTGGATATAAAAAAGAAATCAAAGTAAAATTTTCAAATCAAAACTAAAATTGTAACCCCAATATACAATGGATGGACCAAAAGAAATGACAAATTTTAAATTTAGAAAATTATTCAATCGTAAAATTTTAGTAGTAAAGATTTGAAATTTATGTTTTAACTTTGTAATTTTTTAATATTAGAAAATGTTTTGATCAACAAGATAAAAACCAAAAAAAGACATTCATTTTTTCGTTTGATGTTAATCACATACAATTTTTGAATTATGGGATACGACTGTGAATCATTTCATTTTTATGATAAATACAAGAAAGAAAATGTTGACCCTGTTTGCAAGAGTCGATTTGATCGACTATCGACTCGTGTCTACTGACTCTATAGCAATTATTGCGATCACGGGAGTAGTTTTGAGTCGATATATCGACTTAGATTAGTCGATAAGCTTTTGATAATCGCTCTTTTTTGAAAAAAATTTAACAACAACGAACAACTCATTAAATTTCTTTGACAATTTTGTATTTTGACAGTTTATATGTCGACACGAAATCGTGTTTGATATGGTAACATTTTTAAATCGAGATGATTGGTTTATAGTTTACGAATTTTTTATCGCCTCGGCTGAAAAATCGATTGTCGATCGACTCTTGCAATCAGGGCGATTATTTTTATTTGAATTTATTTTAAAATCATAGTGAATGCAATTCACTTACAATTTTAACTATATTTCAAAATGTTTTATGTAATTTTATGAAGATATATCATAAAATCCAGTATTTCTTTGATTTTTTTGAACATATAGCACTTTTTATCATTGACTTAACATAATGTACTTTAGAACGTTTTAAAAAAAGAAAAAAAAAAAAGAAAAAATCAAAAATAAAGATTCATTTGGATTTCATTTTTCAACAATTTATCATTTTTCCTAATCACAGCATAAAGGAAAAAAAAAACAATAATAAAAAAAAAATACAAGATAAAAAGTTAGATAGAAAGAAAAATTTTTCTTTTCTTGAATGTGAAAAATTGGACTTATCAGATTTTCCAAACAATAAAAAAAAAAACAAAAACTTTTCTATTATTAAAGTGATGATGACATTAAATGAAATTTAGAAAATGAAATGAAATAAAATAAAATTGAGTGTGAAATTTTATATTATTATTTATTTTTCTTTTATACTGAATTTAGATTTTCCTTTTTTTCTTTTTCTTTAAGTACTTAAAAATCGTAAACTTAACTGGATAGATTTAGACTATAAAAACAAACAAAAATGCAATGTGTGAAAAATGCATTACATACATTTCATTTGTCATACAATTGACCATAAATTTTATTTTAAAATGAACATTTTGTTGTAGATACATTTTAATACAATGATAGTTTTTTCTTGATTTTTTTTTTTTTGTCATTACTTTAATTTTTGCAACACAGTTTTTTTTCCACATTACTGGAAAATTTTAGAAAATTCTTTTAACAAATTTACAGTTTAATGCAAATGATTGTGAACAAAACTGTGATTGTCATGCAAGATTTAAGTTAAGAAGAAAATCATTGATAATTGAGTATACATATGATAAAATTTGAAAGTTTTCTTTTTTTTGTTTTTTGATTTTTCGGTATGGAAAATTTCAAAAATAAAATTCGTATTTTTATTACAAGAAAACCATACAAATAAACAAAGTCAAATCAAGTTATTTCATTGTAGAAAGTTATTATATACTTTGTACTTTAACTATTTTCACTACAAGACTTATGGGAGAATACGTGTCTTTTTTCTTCTCTCATAATTATTCATAAGAGCATTTCACGAGCAGTGTTACCACAATTCTCAAAGTTCTCATACAGTATGAGATGATCTTTTTAAATATCAATATACAAAGGTGGTACTACTTTTTGTAGTTTCCATAAGGCCTATGTTGTAGTGAAAATATTTAAAGTACAAAGTATAGAAAAAAATTCATTTTAAGATATATTGCACACATTCGTATACATACATACATATGTTCGCATTTACATGTACACACACATGTTATATTAATGCGATTTTAAATTAATTCTGCGGTCAATAAAAATTTTTATCAGAAAGTTACGTACACAAGCAATAAATTTTGTGTTATAGGCATAATATATGTTCATATATGTAAATTCGACAGGCAATAAATTTTTATATCAATATTTTTTATGGTCTATTAGGCATTATTTTGATTTTTCAAACTCTAAAAAAAAAAAAAAAAAAATCCAAATAATAAAATGAATTAATAAATGAATTAATTAACAAAAATATTAGGTGTAGAAAGTTAATTAGCAAGATTAAATTTAAAAGAAAACAGCAATAAAATAATGCATGATGATACCGTGGCATCTAAAATACAAAAAAAAAAAAAAAGAAAATGAAAAAAAGTTTACATGAAAATACCAAAAATAAAACAAAAAATGAATAAATAAAATGATGGCAATAAATTTATTTCGACTGTATAATTTGTCATTTAGGTAATTAATTATGCATATGTATGTTGAAGAAAACGGCGAGTATAGATATTACTTTGTATCTTAATGAGATGTGTCGTGTTTTGAATAAAATTAGATTGTATTTGACGAATTTATTGATTTAAAAGAAGAATATGAGACAAACAAAGAATCATGAACTAAATAAAAATTATTAAAGTATGGATAAATTAAAAAATCCATGACTGTCTATTTAATGTGATATTCAGCTTAAGATTTAGCTGGATGTCGCATCAAACAAGCAGTGATGAATTTTTGAAATTACCCTATATTTTTTTTCGATACAGGCCTTATGAGAGTTTGGCTATCTTCGAAAACACATCACTGCCTATTTGTTGCGATACTCAGAGTATTATGATCTTAAGCTGAATATCGTATCAAATAGGCAGTAATGCGTTTTTGAAGATAGAGTTTTATATGTGTCTAGTTTGTTTTCTTATACGCATTTCTAATGGGACAGGCATGAATTTTTAACACTGCCTTCCGTGGAATACGCATGATATAGAAAAACCCACAAAAAAAATTAGTAAAATTGGATAAATTAAATTTTATTTGCACAATTATTGTATTGTAATTATTGGATAAATTAAATCACAATTTATTTCTGCAATAGAAAATTTAGAATTTTCATTTTTTTAAAATAAAATTTAGTTTTAAACCTCAATGTCTTCATATACTCGTACATATCAGCGATTCCTATGCACAATTTTCTTTTCTTTTCAAAACAATAATAAAAAAAAAAAATTGTTTGAAGGAACAAAAAATTTTATTTAAAAATGAAAAAAAAAAAAAAATTTTTTTTTCTAAAAACTTTATGTTTTATTACCATCTCATTTCATAAATAAGGGATAATGTGAAAAAACATAATAAAATGTCTGGTAAGGAAATCTTAAAATCAAACATAAACAAAAATGAGGTACATACTTTAGAAAAAAAAAAAAAAAAAACACGAAAATGAAAATTACCATTTTTATGTATGTAAATAAGAAAACAACAGAAAAAAATTTTTTTTTGTTGTTGTTGTTGTTGTTACTTTTGTCTACGATATATTATTTTCAACATTAAATAATTTCGTAATAATAACGGGAAACTTTTTAGGAAATGTCTCATTGAAAAGTCAAAAGTTTTTGTTATAATTAGTGACAATGACATTAAGAGTATGTGTGTATTTCATTCAAGTATATGTACTTTTATATTTTCAAGCCTAAAGCAAAATGCGTTGTAAACAGAGTAAAGTACATATACACGTAAAGTACTTCTACTTCAATAAAAAAAAAAAAAAAAAAAAACAAAATAAATAAAATGAATGTTTCTACTTCATGTTTCCCAGTTTATTTTTTTATTTTTTGTCCATATTGTAACATTATGTAAGATTCACAAAGATGTTTTAAGGCAAATTGTAATATAACGTAAATTATCAAGAAAATATTCATAAAATTTTACAGTTTAATCCTGTGGAAAATTAAAGAAAATTCATTGTTAAATCTGAAAACTATACAATTTACTATAAAATGTTTAAAAATGATTATCTTCACAAATATGCATCATTGCCTATTTAATACGATATTCAGCTTAAGATCATACAACGCTGAATATCGCATTAAATAGGCAATGATGCATTTTTGAATTTACCCTATATATTTTTAAATTATTTTCGATACAGACCTTATGAGAGTCTTGTATTCTTGTATGTCTTGTTTGTATCTTATTTGTATCTATCTGAGTATCGCATAAAATAGGCAATGATGCGTTTTTGAAGATAGCCAATATTTTCATATTTTAAATTTTATAGTATAAAATTACCTTAAAAGTAAAGTTACCTTTAATCTTTAGTTTTTTTTTTTTTTTTTTTGTTATCGATTTTCGAATTAAATTGCGAAAAAAATTTTTCTCTTAAGAATTTAATTCTTTGAAAATAAATAACATACAGAAATGAATACACTATAACTTTATATTAGGTTTTATATGTACATACTATGTATAGCAAGCGTTTATGATATATGTACTTAAGTGCGCTATATCAAATTGATATATGTATACATATGTACTTACCTACATATATGTATAATATGCATGTATGTCTGTATGTGTATTTATATACATATGTACATAGTTGTACAAAAACAAAAAAAATAAATAAATAAATAAAAAAAAAATTAAATTTGTACAGAATAAATAAAAATTTTTAACACTTGAGGACATTTAATAATTATAAAACATTGTTCTACATTTTATAATAAAATAAAATGGAAATACAAAATAATGATAATGATAAGAAAACAAAGGCAACCATGATAATGAGGACAAAATAAAAATAAATACAACAAGAATAAAAACTGGAAAAGTCAACGTATTGGAAAAATGATATAAAAAAGAAATAGAAAAAAATAAAATAAAAATAAATAGAATGATGACTTGATATAAATTATTGTGCCAAAAGCATAATATTTTTATTAATAGAAAATTTTTTTATATTTTTTCTTTTTTTTTTTTACTTCTGAAAAACAAAATTATTGTATTTTCTTTTAAATGCTTTTTCGTTTTGTTTTTCATTCTAGCTAAAGTTACATATGTATATCCACACTTTGTTTGCTTATATATTCACATCTAATGGAAATATAGCATAACCAAGTATGAAGGCATTTAATATATTTTTTTTATTGTTTTCATTTTTTTATATTATTTTATTTATTTATTTATTTATTTTTTTATTAAAATTATAATTAAGACGATGAACTTGTTTTTTATGTAAAATTTAAAAGAGAAATATCAGATGGAAAAATTTAAATTAGAAAATATCTTTAATTTGAAAATGTTTATAAAATGATGAAAATGACGAAGGCATAGAAAAAGCTTTGATGTCATACATTAGACATACGGAAAAATCGTGAAAAATTGAATTATGCTATTTGCCACAAAATAAAATTAAAAACCTTCTTCGTTTTGTTTTTTTAAAGATTATTTTAAATATCTTCTCTTTGCTCAGTTGTAGACATATTTGTACATTTATGTTTTTTTAGTTAACAAGCAAATATTTATTTTTTATTTGTGTTGAAAAGAAAAATTGAAAAATTCATTTTTTTTTCCCTAAAATTCATCTACTTCACATGTCTAGACTTTCCCTCAAGAATAACAATAATTAATTGTCTGTGAACTAATGTCAAGGTGTAAAATATATTCCAACAACAAGAATAGAATTGTATTCCTGTGTACATACAATTTTTTTGTAAATTTACATAAATACTTATATAACTGTGTACTTTACGTATATATGTATATGTACATTCGTTTTGTATATAAAAAAGTACAGAAGCGTTAATTTCAAACAAAATCATCATTAAAAGAAGAAGACAGAGAGAAAAAAAAAACATGATAAAAAAAAATTTCAAAATGCATCCTTTATTAAAGCCAAAAATTCTTTTGTGCTCTTCAGGAAATTCTTTTCTTATGGAATTTCTAAAGCATCTTTTAGAATTTATTTGAATTTTCTTCTTCAAAATAAAAAAAGAAAAACACTTCTAATTGTGTATATAGGCATAATAAACATTAAAAGAAAATGAAATAAAAGACAATATACATAGTTAGAAACATTAAACAGGAATTTAATTAAACATTTTTTGAATTTATGAAATTTTTTTTTAACTTTTCATCGCTTTCCTTTTTTTTTTTTTTGTTAAACTTTCATTTTCAAAAATTCGAAAAAAAAAAATCCAGTAAATTTTAAATTCATTCATTTCAATGATTTCTGAACTCTTTTTGTTATTTAATGAAAATCAAAGAGACCGGATCCTTTATTCATTTCTTCTAGAATTTGTATTTAAGAATGGATTTATTTGCAAAACTGTGTTATACACGAAACTACAGATTGTTTGGTTTTAAAAGTTTCGAATTGCTTTGTATAAAAATTTAAATCTTTTGGCATTTAATATGCATTCAAAAATATATGAACGATATCATAAAATTTACATAAGGAAAATTCAATCATTAATTATACAATTTTCTTGGAAAATTTTAAACTGTAAATATAATTTCTGTTTGTATTTAAAGCGAAGTAAGAAAATGACACCGTAATGATTTTTCTTTTTTTTTTTTTTTTTTTTTTGAAAACGAAAGTTGCATTGCTTTCTGTTAATTCAATTTTTAAGATTAAGGTACACGTATATTACGTTTTATTAATCTGGATTGTGGCAAAGACCAATTATTCAATTTTTTTTTTTTTGTTTAGGCCACCATCGGGACATATTATTTTAATTTTAAGTTTTTTTTTTACTATTCGTATTTTAACCTGCTGCATCGTAAGATTAAGATCAGCGGTTTAATTTTTATTGTCTTAGTTCCATGAAGAAGACCCATTTGAAATGTTTTACCTCATTAGAGTCAACCAAAAAGGTGGTGACATTCAATAAATGAGACATTGACTTTCAAAATATGAAACCCGCTACCAAAAAAAAAAAAAATAGATTTTCGTTACTTAAAGCGATTATTGTCGTAACCATCAGAAAGGATATAAATGGAAATACGTTACCACCATTGAGCTTGAGTAGAGATAAAATTAAATGAAATTCATTGTATTTAAGCTGCTTTCAAAAAACAATGACTTCCGTTCAATTTTAATTGTTGTTGTAATAAGTGTGAAACGAATGCATGTGATGTGTGTGGTATTTGATCTTTGTTTCTGATTTTGGATACATTTTAATTTTTTTTTTATTTTTTATTTTCATTGAAAATCTTTTGAGAATTTTTTTGTTAAATTGTATTTTATAAAAAATCAATTTTGAAATATTAACAAAAGGCAATTTACACAATTTTTTTTTGATTTTTTGTTAATCAACTTTGTAACGTTTTTTTTTTTAAATTTTTATTTTATTTTTTTTTTTTTATTTTAATTAAAATGAATTAAATTATAAAAAACAAAAATTCGAAATTTATTTTAACTTTTCGTATTACCACATATTGTAGATGTGGCAAAAAAAAATAAAATAAAATTGCATAAAGCCAAGCAAAATATAACACATACATACATGAAAATGCATACGTACGCTATGCACACATATACTTGAAATTTTTTATCTCATTATAAATCATACCAACATGGGCATAAAAAATTACAAACCAAAAAAAAAAAAAAAAAAAACAATCACCATTGGTAAAGTAAATTGTGGTAATTGCATTGTTGCAAGAATTTAACTTGAGGTTAAATGTTATAATATTAAATTACTTTAAATAAATTTTCAATTTTTCATTCAATTTTCTGTGAATTTTTAAATGTGGTTAAAAGGAAACACGTCATATAATTACAAAGGAAATTAAATAAAATTCTCTTTAGATCAGGTTGAATTTTTAATAAATAAAAATTTTTTAATCAATAAATTTTGTTATTACAGTTGTGCACAGTGTAAAAATTTTTATATGGCTAAAGGTTGGTTAAAATAAATTGAGAGAATTTTCCAAAATAATTATTTAAAAATAGAAAGTGTTTTTTGAATGAAAACCCCCACTTTGAGTGTTGAGGTCAAGAAAAATTATTAATTTGATTTTTTTTTTTAAATTGTAAAATAAAAACAAAAAAAAAAAACAAAAAGGAAATAATAAAAATTTGTATGAAAATGTCTTTAATATGGAAATTACAAAATTGATATTTAATCTGAGGTCTCTCTATAAACATTTTAATGCAATAAAAATTTAAAATTTTTTTTGTATACTAACATACCAACATTTTTTGTTTTTTTTTTTTTTTTTGTAATTTGAATATGAGATATTACTTATCTTATCAATAAATAATTTTATTATATAGCACAGTTGGAATCTAAAATCATAATAATATTATTATTTGGATTGTTGGGCGTATTATATCGAATATTTTTAAAAAGTTTCAAATTTCAACATTTTTTTTAAAAGATAATTTAAAGTAATTCAATAATTTGGTAAGCAAGTTAAAAAGAAAATCCATGAACTTAAACATTGGTTTATATGCACGGTTCATATGAATCGTTCATGATTCGAGTGAAATTTGAAACCATTGATAAATAATAATTATTATGAATTGATTTTTGATATTTTATTGTTTAAAATTCAAACATTATTTGTTTTAGGTTTGACTTGTATGCGAGACGAATATAAATAAAATATAGAAAAAATAGGTGAGATATTACACCCACCTTAATATCTTTGTGGATATATAAAATATTTTCAAACAAATTTTTATTATTATCAAAGTTATAAGTATTTTTTTTTTCATAATTTCAAAAATAAATAATTTTTATTGCATATGACGTCAATAGCTGAATTTTCTCATAAAATAATAAAATTAATTTTTTTTTTAAACTTGATTCAAAAATTTCGTTACCTTTTGTAATATTTGATCGCATATTTGATCATTCGTACACGAAAGGTTATACAGGTTTTCAAGCAAACTGAGGTATTAGATTTTTAAACAAATCGTAACTGACATTTTAAGTTGGATCCATTGTTTATGTTTTTTTTTTTTTTTGATGAATTTTTAATTTAATTCGAAACCAATTAATAAATTGATTTACTAAACTGTTGAATTTCTCTTTAAATTTTTATGTTAAATAAAAGAATGATTAGTTTGAAATTTATATCATTCAAAAATTTAAACTTTCAAATGATCGATCAATCAAAAATATCAAGATGATCGATAAGTTCATCTTTTTAAATGAACAGAAAAATAAAAAAAAAAAATAAAAAAAAAAATAATTTAAATCAAGATATCAATGATAGTATAATTGATTCGTTTTGTTCAATGTCATGAATCAAAATCATTTATTATTTATAAAATCATGTAATAACTCTATGTAATGCTTAACATAAAGAAAATATATTTAGTTGAGTTCACATAACTTTCTTAAATCTCTAAGGTTTTTTTTTTTTTGAGATTTTTCAATCTTTGAAATACACCCATTTCAATTTTAAAATAATTTATATTTTAGTAAGTGGAAAATAGTGAACATGTAAAATGCTTTCAAAGTAAAAGAAAATTTCTTTTACTAAAAATAAAAGTAGTTCAAGGAAACCCAAAACAAAAAGTTTATAATTTGACAAATTTATGAAAAATATTTTTTTTTTTATACTTTGTCAAACAATTCAATTGAGGGCATATCACATTTATGCATTTGAAACTAAAAAAAAACAACTAAAATTCAATGAAATCCTTTGAGATTTCATTCTGACTATATAAATTGACTGTTAAATTTAGGGATGAATTTCTTTTGCTTTACATTAAAAATAAAAATATTACAAAAAATATTTAAAAAAAAAAAAAAATAGTAAATATCAAAAAATTATAAAACTGTTCAAATCAATGACTTTGAAAATGTCGTTTGTTTTGTGGTTTAGTTTTTAAATCTCAACTGAATACATGTTCTAATGTAGAATATTTCTGTAAGAAAATTTCATACTCTTGTATCATGACATGTTATAGCTGCTTGTGTTTTTTTAAAATGGAATCTCTTGTTTAACGTCATTTGTCATTGTATCATTTAAGAAATCTTGAAAGAGAATAAAAAAATTTCTTTTACCCATTTCAACATATTGCTGTCGGGGGTGTTGCAAGAATCTAGCTAAATAGAAGAATTTTAAACTTATAAAAAAATTTAAATTTGAAAAATAATAAAAATTTGAGGGGAAGGATTACTTCAGAGGGTATAGGAATCTGGAGGATCTTTCCAACACTTACTACGTAAAGTATGTCACACTCCTTGCTAAGAGGATATGCGCCTTTATGTAGAAATACCGGGGGTGAGGGATACAATAAGCTGATTAGTTAAGCTGCAGTGTCGAGGCTACCAAACCTCATCTCACTCCTATCGTTTAGGAAAAAAAAATATATATTAAAAAGATTTTTTTTTCTTAATAATCCAGATTACCTTGTTACAGATTAACTCTAGAATGCATGAACGTATACAATTGTATGCGATTTGTATGTACAATGGGCATTTCTCTTTCCTTAATTAAGCATCCTGTACCCTAGAATTGGTGACAATTTTTTATAAATTTTTAAATTTCAATTAATAATTGCTTCTAATAAATCTTGTTTTTTAAACTAAAAAATTTATATACACATAATTAACCCAATTTAAAATTTTATTTTAGATTTTGTGTATTTGAATGATTCTCTTCTGGATCATTATTTCCCATTCTTAAAACAATACTGATTTCATGTGTACACAATGCACATTTATATGAGATTAAGAAAATTTATGTACATGAAAATATGTAAAAGATAAATTGATTTGTGGAAAAATAAAAACCAAAATCGTATTTAAATTGCATTAAAATTGTGTACAATAAAGGTAATGTTTATGCAAATTAGTTGTCATCAGAAAAATTTATGACTAATATTGTGCATGCAAGCAAACAGCAGAAAAATTCATATAGTGGGTGTGCAAGTGAGTAAAATTACAGCATTACAAATTAAGATATTTTTTAAGAATATCAATAAATCATCCGAATATTTATTATCTCTTCATAAAAATTTTCAATGTATTAAGATGCATTTCATGTGATCGTAACTGATTTTTCTGTTTTTAAATTTTCTTGAAAAATTGAATAACTACAAAATAACTGCTCTACACATTACGTTCAAATTTCAATTTGCTTTGTGGTTTCAAATGTAAATTTATAAGAATACCCATCAAAATTGATATAAACACCTCTCTTGTAAGTTAAAATTCCGAACATCGTAATTCAATTACAGGTACGAGTATTAACGTACAAGATACTTATTTGTATCCGCGGATATTGGAGTACCTATATGTGAGGTAGATACACAGTAATTTTCGAAAATCTAGCTAGCAATTCAATGTTGTTGTTGTTCGTGTATGTAGAGACTCGTGTACCAATTTGAATTTAAAAACAGATGATGCAAAAATAAAAGGAAACTCTTGTAACTTGTCAATGTTATACAATCAAAAGTTGAAGCTACGTGTGTTTATACTCTTTTACATAATATGTGAAATAAATGCCGACAGTAATCAATATAACATTTATGCATTACAAATTTGTACACACACACACACACACATTCGCATACAAAACATCATGTTGCATTTATTTATTCACATCAAAGACGATTCATTCAATTTCATGTCATAGATGAAATTTTCAATTAATATTCATTATTGTGATATGATGCAAAAAGATTTTCTTGTCATGTGAACCGAACATTAAATCAACACATGTATGCATTTATATTAAATACTCACATATGTATGCATCTGATGCATTATTTAATATGAATCGTTTTACATATTTTATTTTTAATCAAGTAAAATAAAAATTTCACAAAATATTTACTGTAATTCCTCTATAATCATGTGTATAAAAGCCTTTTACTTATTCAAAAATGAATTTCATAAGGTTATTCTGATATAGTGATATCGATTGTTATTTTGTATGATTGCCTTTGACGGGTTATAGGTCCTTTATTAAAATTAAAATTCATATTAATGTAACAGATATTTTTCAAACAATAATTTTTTATTTAAAGTAGTTAGGTAGGAATTGTCTCGAAAAATCATCGTAATGATGATTAGGCCCTGGCTCACATCGAGCTGTTGCGCCAAAGGAAGAAGAAGAAGGTAGGCAAAGGTGGTCGCTCGCTAAATCCAAAGTTAGCGGTGATCGCTAGCTAAATCCAAGTTCTGATCACTTAGGCCAGAAAGTCCCATTGCGATATCACACCAGAAATTTTTAGAGATTTATTTAAAGTAATTTCAAGATGAAAAAGATCTCCAAAGTCTTCAAAAATCATCGTAATGATGATTAGGCCTTGGCTCACATCGAGCTGTTGCGCCAAAAGGAAAGGAAAAAAAAAATTTCAATATGAAATTCATTTAACTGACTTTTGATAATTAAAATTTTTTGTTTCAAGATTTTTTAATTTTCTGAGATCATGTCTCAAATTACTGAATGAATGTTAAAGAAAACATTGCTTAGTATTGCGAAAAATTTTTAGTACAATCAAATTTCACTGTATTAAATGTGAAACTAAGAAAATTCTACATATGAAGGTATACGTACCAGGTTTGATCTACCCGTATTAAATGTTCAAGAATTTACCAGATAGCTTGACATTAAAATACGTTTGATTTGATATTATGGCGAAAATTTTTTTTCATTTTTAAAATTCAAGATAACATCAAAGAAAACGAATTGTCAAACGTAATTTGCGGTTTAATATCTCATTATTAATTGACAATTTGTGCAATTATTTATGGTTTTAAAAGTACAGAAAAATTTAATAATTTATGTGCACTTATGAATACGTAGCCAATAACATGCAAGTGCTTGTGTTATATCCGATAATATGTAATCGGATAATATACTTTGTTATTAACTGGCAAGCTGTAACCTGTTTACCATTTTAGTGAAGAGATTTAATCAAATGTTGTCTGTTGAAAATAAAAGAATTAAAGATAAAACAATAATTTAATTTATTTTCGTATATGTAAACATTGATTTAATTGATATCTATTAGGCTTCTGCATTCAACAATTTGATCTGTATTTTTTTCAATTTTGTTTTGAATTTTTCAGTTATTTTTAATGCTTTTGCATACTTCAAATAAATGAAAAAAAAAATCGTAATTAAATGAATTGCTTATTAGCTTAAGCAATAAATTTCTTGTGATGTCCACCTATGTAACTGACACAATAATACAATTATACTTCATACACTAATTCGATGCAGTTAAGGTCTTATGGGGTTACTATACTTTATACCTTAAATATTTTCAATATGGGCCGGGCCTATATGGGGGTATATCTGTCTTTTTTCTTTTCTCATAATTTTTAATAAGATCATCTCACGAATAGTGTTACCACAATCTGAAAAGTTATCATATAATACGAGATGAAGTTTTTTAAGTATCAATATACAGCGAGGTAAAGTGGTACCTACTTTATGTCATTTCCATAAGACCCTAACTGCATCGAACTAGTGTATGTTCATTTCTCTAAATGCATGTACTGATACAATTGAACAACTGGCTTAGCCATTGTCCATGATAAAATTCAAAGCAAAACTATAAAAGTACATTATAGCTAATCATCATATTAGTCAAGGTAATATTCATGAATGTAATCGACCATGATGATGAAATATTGATATGGGACAATAATATAAGATAAAATGGGCAATCATTTATGATGACAAATGAATAATATTTAATATCTCGTTAATTTTCAATGAACCATGGAAAAGTTTTGTTTCTCTTAATGCGTTGAAAAAAAAAAGAACTGTGAAAAAAAATAAATTAGATTATTTTTTATTTATTCTGTTTCTTTTTTATTATTACACATGGTCATTTTTAAATAAATTTTTTGTGTGTATCTTAATATCCGGACTGACCTGAGAACTTTAGAATTTTATTACTCGGTGAAATTTTTCAATGGTTTCAATTTCAAGTCTAACTCCCACATATCTTATGCGTATGTATATACTTTTTAGTTCTTATATAGAACACCCCACACATGTTTATCGAATTGAATAATTATTTAAACCATTTTAACGGATTTAGCGTAGGCTGTTGTTGCATACTATATTAAAATATAAATTCAAAATGAAAATTTTAAATTAGATGAAAAATTATGATTTGTACGTATTTCATTACACTTTTACATATACTTAAACGATCATCATCATCATCCCTTTTTACTCCTCTAGGGAGCATAGGTCATCCACAAAGGCTCTCCATTTCACTCTGTTCTTGGCTAGAAATTTTATAGAATTTAAACGATGATTTAATGTAAAATGAAAATTTATTAATTTTTTTTTTTTTTTTTGATTTGTTATAAACAAAACAAATAATTTGGAAATATACATACGAATGATTTTCGAAAATACAAGTACGATATACTTGTAAAATATGTTTTATAATAAACATATATAATCATAGCTTTTCTGGTCGTAATTAACAGATTCCATGAGCTTGATATTCTGCTAACTAGGACCAGAATAGCCCTGAATATTTACAAAATATTAAAGATATCACCTTATTTGGTGATACAAGAAGTACTTGTAGACCAATATTTTACACAAGAAAGCTGTAAGATAACAACTGAGAAATTTTCACATTATTTTTCCTAAAGATCAGCTTTTGATTATTTCTGATTATGTTAATATTCCATCTAATTGACATGAAACATTAGATACGAGCAAAATAATAAAAGTAAATATCAATATGCAGTTTACAAATGCATTTCTAATACACTAACCAAAAATTGTTTATGATGTATCGCTTTCTGTTTAGAAATTTTTATCATATATTCACTTACCATTGACTTACAAAAAAAAAAAAAAAAGATAACAACAAAAATAATAATAGACAGTATCTATTATTATCGCCTGCCTGTCATTATTTTCAAAAATCCACAAAACAAATTGTATAAACATTTTGTAAATGAAAACACCTTTGAGCCTACTTGAAGATTTGTTGTTTTTTTTTTTTTTTTTAAATTACAAATACGTTTACCTTAAAGAAAATTAATAGTTATTCTCTGTATAATAAAACATAATGGAAGTTAAAATAAAAAAAAAAAAACCAAGTAAAGATTTAATGGAATATAGAATCCAGTAATAAGATATATAATGTAAATAGAAGGAGAATATAAGCACATTAAAGATTTTAAAAGAACCTAAGGCAATTTTGATGAAATAAATAATTGTTTGGTTTTAAAAGACGTCAGATAATAGCCCATGTACTAAGTATTTTAGAATATATACGTATGTATGTATATATTTCATGTTTCATAATGCACATGTGCTAGTAAATCCACATATAATGCATTTTCATAGAACATTTTCTATAGGCTACTTTTATTAAAAAAAAAAAAAAATAAATAAAAAAAAAATATAAATTTCCATTATAAACTTTAATTCATGTAAGCTTACATTTTCTCTTGTGTTTACAAATAGCATTAAAATTATTTACTTTTTATGTTACTAAAATGAAATTATAATTGCATTGCATCAGCACTAAATCAATTCTTCTTTTATTTTTGATTTTTTGTCTTGTTCACCTTCTAAATCCTAATCTTTAAGAATGAGGTTTTTTAAATATGTATATCTGTGTATAGAGCACACGAGATTTAATTTAGATAATATACATTTAAGTTTTTAGCCAAAAGGATTGAAATAAAAATCAAATGTACAAAAAAAATTACATCCAAATGATATAGAGAACAAAATTTATGATACCATTCTGTATTTTAATCTTCTTTTGTATTTTAATTTTGAATAGAAATCAAATCATTAAGAGAAAAACACAAAATAAGTGTTTTAGTTATTGCAGCAAAAAAAAAAAGATTTTTTTTTTTTTTTTTTTTAAATAAAATTTTCCTTAAATAGGGTTCTTCAAAATTATGTTTGGTAATTTGTATATCTCTGTGTGAAATTACTTGGGGTTTTATATTTTTATTTTCGAAGTAAATCGTAAATTTTAATTTCGATTACCATTGCAAATTTTGTTTTTTTTTACGAATTACTACAATTTGTCTTAGTCATTTAATGCGTGCATACCTATAAGTAAAAATTGCAATACTGTTTTTTTTTTATTACGGTCTAACGTATGTATGTATGTATACTGGCACTAATTTCAATTTTATTTTTGCCGCTAACGAATATTTTGATGTATCATAATTGTACATGCAAATATCATGCCTTCAGTATATGCACAATTCAGTATGGATATGTATCCTGTGTACTGTAATTAACACCTTTTGAAACATTCAACTTTAATCGATTTTTTTGAAAGTTTAAATGAAAGTAATAAAACGTTTATTTTGACAACGTAGTATAAATGTTGAAAATGTAAAAATGATGAAAATTTGTAATTTAAATGCATACACACAGGCATACAGAACGATCCCTGTAATGCGGATGGCTGTAAAGCAGGATGCGTGGAATGTGGTACTGATATACACTTACATTCAAATCTAAAAAAATTCTATAAAATTCTTTTCATAGAAATACAGTGAAAAGATGATGTATTTCTTTATATTTTCATATTCATAAAATCCTTAATAGATTGAGAAAGTAGATACAGACGTACGCACACATACATACAATTTACAAACTTGTACGAACTAATAAATAAAAAAAAAAATGATAAAAAGATTCAAATATGCTGGAATTTATTTATTAATGTGATGTGATTTCAATTTGAATTTTCAGAAATATGTTGATAAAGTCGAATATACAACTGGAAAATGTTTATAAACAAAAATTGATTTGAATTTTTAGAAACGGTTTAAGTATTATTGTGTATGAGTTTGAAGCAAACATCATCAGATACAAAGACTGACTGACTGACTGACTGACTGATTATAAATCATGAAGGAATTCAATTCAACCAGATTCAACATACATTTAAAATTGTAGTCCTTTAGCAACATTTCATTTTAAAGTAACTCCTTTTTGATACTGTGTTTTTTTTTTTTTACAAATTTAACGATTCAACCGCATAAGTATATTTAATTTGCAGACTGTAAAATTTTCAAATTTTTGATCATAACGAATTTTGAACTGAACAATAACAAAATGCAAAACAAGTAAACTGATTAACTAAACTAAATGTTCCCCGTTTGCAGCATTATATTTCGAATATCAATGAGAAAATTTTTGAAGGCAAAGCAAAACAAAATTTTCTTTCATGGACAAAGTCGAAGCAGGCTTCAAAATTGAATTTTGTTTCGTACATATACAATATACGATTCGAACGAAACAAAATAAATCTATAAAACTAAATGTAAGTGTATAAATTAAAATATATATAAATACACCACACAAACACTATCAAAAAAACACGAGTTTTCTGTGAAGAAAAAGCAAAACAAAAATACAAAAATTCATCTCTTTAGATTCACCAATTTCAGTTGTACACATACCGTCAGTAAAAGAAGTTGATATTTTAAATTTTATCGCATAAATTTCCGATACTTTTAGTAGTACTTGACATTCAAAAATCGGAATTTTATTAAATGCAATTAAAAATATAAAAAATTTCACTATATAAAAAAAAAAAAAAAAACTAAATAAATTGTGAACATCGTTTTTCAGTGTAGTATAATAATCGTGTAAAAATTCAAATTCAGATACGACTGTTATTTTGTATAGGAAGGGTGAATTGTAGGCAGATTTGTTATTACATCTGGATTTTAGAATAAAATTCTTTAACAGATTGTTGGAATCAAATTACCAAGCCATCAATCCGTATATATAATTAAAACACTCAACTTTGTTAGCCTAAATCAAAAAAAAAAAAAAAAAAAAAACAAAAGGATTTACGCTATGACATGTTTTAATAATTATAATTGTGAATCAGTTAAAAAATCGTTTTCTATTTGAAAACGTTAAATTTTAATAGTTTATATATAATATAGTAATCGATTTCAAATATTCATTGCGGTATCGTTTATCATTTTTAGACGGTCCCAGATTTAAGGTTTATTCAATTACATAGCGCATAGAGTTGTCAATTTTGTGTTTTCAATTTGTTCTTTTTTTTTTTTTTTGTTGTCGTTGTTTGTGAATGAAAAGTAAAAGATCTGTATTGTGTAGTTAGCCTATCAATATAGTGAATAATGTCATTCAATATGATTTTAAAGGATATACACAAAAGATGTTTTTATATGAGGATCATGATGATGATGATGATGATTTAAAAAAATAAATAAAAAAATAAAAATAAGACCGGAAGGTCTTACATGTTAGTCGTATTATTTATATCAAAATGTGTCAATCTAAAAAGGAAATTTAAGACAAAAATAACAATAACAATAAATTTTTGTTTATCTGCAATACAATAGATACATATACTCGTACATACACGTTTAAATTTTTATATCCTTTTATGTTACAATATTTATTTTTCATTTTTATTTTATTTTTATTCAATTGTTGTTTATTTGTGAAAAATTCCGGATGTTGTTAATTCATGAATGAAAAAAAAAAAAAAACGGTTTATTTAAAAATTTGATCTGTTTATACAAAAGGTATTCAAAAATAATAAAAATATATGTAGGTGATTTTTTTTTTCTTTGTTTTGGTAATTATGTGATGATGATCGATGTGTTGTATGGTGATAATTCATAATTTTTTAGTGAATGTTTTACACAAATATAAAATTATTTGTTAATTAAAAAAAAAAAAAAAAGAATGATAATGTCCAAACAATGTATAGTGTAAAAAAAATAATAATAAGAACAATGAATATGTGAAAATAAATTTGTGTATTTTAATTTCATCATTCATACAATTTATGATCATATCTTATCAACTTCATTTTTATAAAATTGGATTATCCTTGTACATCATGGAATGAAAATTATATGAATTTCTGTAATAATAAAGGGAATAAGATTATAAGAAAATTCAAGAAGTTTATTTAAAGGGAACTTAATTTCTTAAATAAAAATATAAAATTGAATAATCAAAAAAAAAAAAAAAAAAGGAAAATTTAACGTACATACACGCACATGTATATATCTATATTAATTTGAAAAGAGAATTTCATGCATGAAAAATTTAGATTTTTTTTTTTTTGTAAAATTGCAACAAGGATTCATTAAAAATTACAAAGGAATGTAAAATAAAAATATCAAATAAGGTATGTATAGAAAAAAAAAAAAAAAAAACAACATACATGCGTAAACAGATATTATTGTGCATGTGAAACATATAAGTGCATCGTTTTAGATTTTGGTTTCAGTTTTGTGTAATTTATCTGTAGAAATTATAGGGAATCAAAGGATATGTACATATTAAATATCTAGAAACATATTAGAAAATAGTAAAATAAAAAAAATATATTTTTAACAATGAAAAGAAAGATACAAAACAATGGATTTGACTCTTTTGGTACATGTTCTATGTAAACAGATTAGGGTTTTATCAATTTGGATTATTGCACACGTAAAATTATAATCTCGTTTTTTATCTGCAAAAAAAAAAAAAAGAAGACACACAAATTTATGAAAGTAGTTTTAAATGATTTTTGGGTTTGTTTACAATTTCAAAAGGTTACGTAATAAATACATGTGTATCTGTAGCTATAGTTATACATTCGTCTTCTTATCAAAATTGAAAGGGGAAAAATTTTTTCACATTTTCAATGTACAAATTTGATGAAGGTCTAATCAACGTCATTTCAACTTATTCTTTTTTTTTTTTTTAAATTTTAAAAAAGTAATTGAATTTTTCAAAAAAGAAAAAAGAGAAATCTGTATCTAGAATTTAAAAAAAGATTAATTTTGACACATACAATTGAAAAAAAAAAAAAAACAGAATATATACGAAAATCATATTTTTTCAAGTGACTGTAAAAGAGCATTTCATTTTATTTGATAAACTTACCAACTATACTTTATACACTAATTCGATGCAGTTAAGGACTTATGATGTGGGTATATCTGTCCCTTTTCTTTTCTCATAATTTCTAATAAGATCATCTCACGAATAGTGTTACCACAATCTGTAAAGTTATCATATAATACGAGATGAAGTTTTTTAATATCAATATACAGCGACCTAAAGTGATACTACTTTATGTCATTTCCATAAGACCTTAACTACATCGAATTTAGTGTATAGAGTATAGCTAGATAGACTTTCAAAATCTGTCTGGTTAATAATCGAAAAACAAGAAATTATAAATTAATAATCATTCAGTATATATGCATACACACTGAATTTTCTATACATGTAGGCGTGTTTACCCATGAAACATATTTTTATGTAATTATGCAAATTTGACATTTGTTTTCAAAATGTATCATTAAATATGAATGGAATGTCATAAATATCGATCATTAAGGTTTTTATTCTTATATTTAAGATAAATTTTAAAATATGCCACAAAAATTTATGTTAATACAAATTTTCATAATTTAAATTCTCTTTAATTTATAATCCCAAAAATACAGTAATTTTGTCTTTCAGTTAAATTCATTTAAATTCATAAATTTGTCGAAAATTTACTTTATGTATTGTTCTCAATCTAAAAACAAAATACCTGAGTTTTTTTTTTTTTTTTTAAATTATTATTTATGTATTTTTTAAATTTGTATAAAAGAATTAAGAAAAAATCAATAATTTATGTATTTGTGTACATTGGGCTACATTGTGACAGCTTTCAACATTTATAACATCTGAATGCTACCTTAATCTCTGGTCCACAAATATTCATACCGTACACGTACTCCTTAAAGTACGTACTAGTACATTGCATTTAAATTGTTGAACATGCACGGACGTTAATATCTACAATAAAAGATGTCAATCATCATTTCAAAAAAAAAAATTTTTTTTTCATACAAACTTTTCTATCTATTTGTCTATTTTTTTTTTTTTTTTTTATTTAATAATAATTTTAAGAAGTTTCTTAAAAATGGGGACCATGTGGGAAGCGATTTATATAGCTTTAGAGTATAAATAAAGATAGAAACTGAAAAAAGATAAAAAAAAAAAAACAAAATAACGATTTTTTTATTTAAAAAGAAATATAAAAAAAAAAAAAACCGTAAACAACAAATTTAAATGACACTTGATAAATGACTTAACATCTCATTATCATGTAATTAACAAATTTCTATAAAGGAACGTTGTGTGCGATGAATACAAAAAAATAAATAAAAATAAATAAAACATACATATTAACTACAGTTAATACAGTATTGCACGCATATGTATTCAATTTATATGTATTAGATGGTCGGATAATATAAAGATGAATGAAAAGCATCAAATTTCTTATTTCGTTGTTTTTTATGATGATGATGGCTTTTGTATATGGTGAGTGGATAATGATGATGGTGGTTTGAATGGTATGTAATGTAATATAAAATTATCATAATTCCACCTAAATATCTATACACATACGATTAAAGCTGATTGAATATAATTTTTTGGTAAACTCATATTAAATAGAGGGATTTCTTTCCTATTTTTAAGATTATTTTTTTCCTACGCTAAATTTAATACATGCATTTTTATTCAATGTATAAGAGAAAATACCTTATCAGCTGCATTTTAAATGATAAAAAATTTTTAAAGAAGATATATTTCCGCTTTAATACATTTTGTTAATGCATTCATCATTTTGTTGTCATTATTTGTCCGACAAATTTTAATGTTTGAAAAACGTATAGTCAGTGATGTATCACATATCAAATATTTGAAATTAATGTACTTTGTGCACGATCTACTTCGAATGTTCATGTTATTACATATGGGGGATAATATCAAAATGGTATTCATGTGTGTATGTTCATATATGTAGAAAAATTTTCAAAATGATAAGATACTTTCAAAGGTTAAAATAAATTTGAAAATAGAGTCGAAGATACATATGACAAAATGCAATTTCGAATTATTTATTTTATTTTACTATAAATGACGGCTTTTTTTTTAAATGTTACAAATATCAGATTTTTCTTTTTATATACCTTTTAATATTTAATATACGTTATCAATTATTATAACTTTTCATCGTATATAACATTGGCAAGTGCAATTTCTGAAAGTTATAAAGTGCAAATATTCCTTTTATATACATTTTGAATCACATATTATGTGAAAATCGTATATTTACCAATAAAATACAGAATACAGACAAAAAAAAAAAAATGAATAAGAAAATTTTTTTATTTCTGCATTTTGTTATCACACACAAAGCAATCATAAAATTTGTCTTTATATGTCCACATTTATATACAACACCATACAACATGTATTTATTCATTCAAAATAGAAGAAAAAATTTATACAAATAAACATAATATTAGGAGTAAATATTTCAAAAATTTTTATCTCTAAAACACTCAAGTCCATATAAATTTTTCCAATTTATGAGTTTGATAAAAAAAAACATTTATTTTTTCCTACTATAAATGGCACAAAAATTAAAGTGAAATAACGATAAAAAAAAAATTGTTCAAATAAGAAAAAATAAAAATATATTTTATGTATACGTACATGAAGTCCTTAGGGAACGTCAAAATTGATACGAACTAAACTAAAAAAAAAAAAAAAAAAATAGTAATCAGATTAGATGCAAGAAGTGCAGTAGTTTTTTATGAAAAAAAAAAAAAAAAAAAAAAAAACAAGAAAAATCTGAAAATGAATTTCATGTTATTTTAAAAACATGATAAGTACTTTATTTTCTTCATTTATTCCTTTGACAAGTTGTATGGAATAGTCTGAAGGGGAAGGAGAGAAAAGGGAAACTTATATGCTATCGAATCTGTGGATACTTTTCTCTATGCTATAATCACACAGGCCATATAACAGTGTGAGAATTTATTTAAAAATTATTTGTATCACTTTTTTGTTTTTTAAAATGATGATAAAATATAAATAACTGACAAAATAACTAAATTTTAATTTTTTTGAAAAATATAAACCAAAATAAAGACGATTACTTTTATTTTATGTATATGTTACGGAATATGAATGAAAATATCACATAACGACATCACATAATATTTTTGAAGTATGGATCATGTATCAGTACTGATACAAAAATAAATTGCTTCAGCCATTTTTACGCAAAATGCATGCACATTTACTCTTGTTCATTTAATTATGCTCATAACTATACATAATGTAATGTATAACACGCTAATATTTATGATGTGAGCATACTTATCTCTTTTTTTTTTGTAATTATATAAGTATGTCATTGATTTTAATTTCTTTTTCATTAAATTTAAATTATTATTTTGAAAGATGAGTTATGCAATTGCATTTTATACTGATAATGAATATCATAATTATTTGAGCGTATATGTAAATTTCTTATATTTTGTTGTGAAGAGTCATCAGTAATAATGATTAGGCTCACATTGACGCTGTTGCGTTCGTTGATGATAATGATGATGATGATGATGATACATTTCTTATAAAGACATGTATACATACATAAATTCAGTCTTATCACTTTCTAACTGATAAGATGACAGGATCAAAGTACAGGATACACAATTTTTGACTATCTGTATATGCATAAGTTTCTATAAATATGAAGATCAACGTATGTATACACAAAATGCGTATGGGGTTAAAAATTAAAAAAAAAAAAAATCTGATGAAAATACTCGTTCATGAGATATCAATTTCGGAACTGAATATACTTTGGCTGATTAATTGTTTAATTTCTAACAATTTAAATCCAAACATGTCCTTTTGAAACCAATAATTTTACTCTTCCGTTTATATTTCGATTTTGTTTATCAAATTATTTTTAAAATTTTATTATTATTTAATTATCATGCGTATAAGACTTTAATAATCATTATTAACTAAAGTGATTTGATAATAAAAATTTTATTAAATTTTTTATTACTCATTTTAATATCTAAATTATTGAAATTGAAATTTTGATTTGTTTATCTTTAAACTTTATTTTAGTATAAAAAAAAATTTTTTTTTTTTGACTTATCTATGTTCAAAAAAAAATTTTGTGTAAATTTCTTAAATTTTTATGATTTATGAAACGCATTTAATGAATATTAATTTCCTTCTGTTATCACCGTCACTAAGAATGAAATGTAAATAAATTATTTATTCATCTTTTAATACTAAATGATAACATTTATGTGTTCATAAGTGATAACACACATTTAATGCTTGCATTTATCTACATGTAACGTGTTTATTTATATTTTGTATATATACAATAATAAAATCGAATTCATGTATATTTAGTATTTACAATCAACAAATTGGGTCATCTATGTATTCTGTGTATTGAACTTTAACGACTTTTAATCACCACTTTTATTATGTTTATGTGTTGTCGTTTTTTTTTATTCCTTATTTTGTTTGCTATGAGTTTGTAAATATTTGGTCATTTTTTTTTTTTTTTTCAGTTTTTTAAATACATTGAAAATTTTTATTTTAAAATATAAGTTTACATGCAAAGTCATGAGTATCATAAGGAAAATTTACAGTGTAATTAAAAAAAAATATTTTTTTATTCATTAAGAAAAAAAAAAAATAAAATAAAACAAAAAACAAAGAGCAAAGTAAAATGATAAAAAATTTATGCCAGTTCACATTTACTTTTATTTTTTATTTTATTTTTTTTTTCGAAAATTAAATAAATAACTTTTGATTAAAATTAAAAACAAAAAAAAGAAAAAAATAATAACCAAAATAAAATATTAATTTGTATGTATACGCATACGTATACGTATAATAGGCCAGATACAATGAAAGCGACGCGTTTTTCACGCGCTTCAGAATGAGTTTGAATTAGTGGGTTTTGTATCTAAGTAGATACAATGATAGCCACGCGTTTTTATAGCGCCACAAAGTTTGCCGAAATTTGAATTTTGTGGTGCGTTGTTTTTTTCTATGTTTGTTTCCTGTTTCATTTTTTAGGAATAAAGAGAATTCTAGACATGTTGACATGAATAATGCCAAAAATGTTTCTTTGTTTACATATTAATATATGAACTGGTAAAAAAAACGTGTGGCTCTCATTGTATCTTGAACGCCACAAACCGACGCCACAAGAGAAAAACGCTCGATTTCATTGTATCTGGCCTATAAGTCCGTATCTGTCTTTACGTTTTTATGATTTAGTTAATAAATTTTATAGTTTCTTATGAATTTTTATATGAAATTTAATACCATAAAAATTTTCAATTTTTTCTTTATTATTTCATTACTGATTTTATTTTATTTTATTTTTTTGTTGATACATTTATACGCTTAAAACCTATACATAATGATGTTGATTGTATTTTTTTTCTTAATTCTTTTTTTTTTTAATTTAATTTTTTGATTATTTTAATTCTCATACATAAGGAATAGACTTCCTCATCTCCCCCGTTTCATAGAGTTCCTTTTTTATTGTTGAATGGAATTCATTATTTTTAGAAAAATATACTCGTAGTGCCAGTCATAACGCATGCCTTTATGTATAATAATGTGTCGTTGTATTTATTTAATTTTAACTAAATTGGAAAATCATTTTAATAAGTATCTTTATCTATAGAATGTCATCTATAAAAAGAATATGATTTATGACATAACCTTAATTTATAATAAAAAAAAAAAAAATATCTTTATTGATATAATCAATGATGTACAATAAGCATAGTTCTTATATAATATATAAAATATTATACAAGTTTAAGTTTTATAGATATTATTCACTTTTTGTATAAAATTTATCTCTGTAATAGTTATTATGGTCTAGACAACCGTTCTTATTTTATCATAAATTTAGTTTTTTTTTTATTCATTTTCCATTCTTATATGTTCATTTTTTTTTCTTTCTTTAAGGACAATAGGGAAAAATAAAATAAAAAAATTGTTTTTTTCTTTATTTTATTTTTAAAGTAACAAATCAAACAATTAGTCAAAGAAAAAAAAAAAAAAAAACAAAGATATAGATTTTCTGACATATTCATACACTTGAAGTTAGAGAACATTTAAAAGAAGATTATCTTGAATGATATAATTTTTGAAGGAAATTATTTTTGATTACTTGAATGAAAATAGATAAAAACTAAAGGAATAAGGGTATATTTGAAATAAAAAGGACTTTAACTATTTTACTATATTTACAAAAGATATATACTTCATAAATATACTGAATTGTACATATATACACATATAGAATAAATTATAAAATATATTTTTGTATTACATGTGTATTTCAGCTCCCTACTGTGTTTTAGATATATGATTGTGTATTATACATATCTAAAATGTACATCTTTAAAAGTTTTGCCTTTTTACCCTTAGGATAATTTTGGATAGATGGATAGATGGATGGATGGAGGGATGTGTTTTCATGAAGTAGCCACATTTTTTCATTATCTGAATATTCTCTTGAACATGACATTCTAAGTGTGTCTACATATTTTTGTACGTGTTGTATAAACAAATATCATGAGTACAAGATTATAAACACGTATTACTCATATATAGTATGCATGCATATTTATATAACTTTATGTTGCGATATACATGAGTGTTTGTATACGTTTTTAATTATATGTCCTCTTTATATATGTACATATGTAAATGTATACGTTATATGATAAAATGGTTTTTAAACAAATTCCATCATTGTCTGCGGTTTTAAGAGAATATCGTCCATTCTATTGCATACCTAACCTAATAATAAAATATAAAGGGAGATATTGTAATTAATTTTTGACATGGGTTTTTCATAATATACATAGATATGAAAATGAAATTTTATACACAATTATGTCTATTTACATAAAATTATGATATGTACCATAATTATAATATTCATTCATTTTACATTGACAACAGACAAATTATGAGACAATTATAAAATTCTGAAAAAAAATGTATGTATGTAGATGTCCCCTTGGGGGTCACAAAGATTTTGTATACATAAAAATTACATTATATATATAGTTGACGTTGACACCATACGAACATATATAAACTATCTAAAAGCATACATATATGTACATATATGAATACAAATGTAGCACTTTAATATGGGTAATGATGTTTGTCTGTTGTGCAATAAAACGATTTGTATATACTATCATATATGGACAACTGCATGAGTTGACTGAATTATAAATTTACTCTGTTGTCAGGTATAAAAAATTATTATTATTTTTTTTTTTCAGACAAAAAGGACGTATGTATCTTTTTTTTTTAAATTTTTAATTTATGGTTAATTTTTCTGTATGGTATTCGTTTAAACTGTCAAATAATTAAAAAACAAAAACATAAAAATCATTTGACGTAGCAATAATTATGGTATGTGGTCAATCTGCCTTTTTTTATTTTTTTTTAGACTTTGAATGAGTAATTAATTTAAAAACTGAAATTAAAAATTTTGGTGTTAAATACCATTTAATGTAAAAAAAAAAAACCATAAAAAAAATAATGAAAACCTGACAAGCATATAACAACATTCTACATGGGTATGGGGCGCTTGTATATAAAAAATCATGTTTTAAAACATTTAAAAATTTTTTTTTTCGTCATTACAATCATTTTTAATTGATTTGAACATATTTTATAATTCGCTTTCAATGAATATTAAATCACATTAAACATTTTTGTTACCCTCATATTATTTGCAACATAATTTTTGTGATAAAAATTGAAAAGGCAAAATATCATTAAATTAAAAAAAAAAAAAAAAAATCTTGGATTTGTATCTTAAAAAAGGGCTAGAATTGTTTTCTTTTTTTTTTTTTTTTAAATAGGGGTTTGTTGACATCAAAATGCTTGCATCTGTATAAATTTTTATCTTGAATGAGATTTTAATCTAACAGAGGTTATGTCAGTAATAAAGACATATCGTTTGATAAATACTCGTAGCATATATAGAAACTACCCTATTGCACTATCAGAGAAAAGACATGTAAAGTTGATATTTTATGCTTAGTAAACATACACGCACCTCTTATTTATATAGTTATAAAATTTTTATATCACCATTATATCTGTTTTTAAATGCAATATTTTTTATTTCCCCGTCCCCGGGACCCCTTCTAACCTTAAATGATTAACTGCTGTTTGAGAAGAATGTATAAAATATTTTTTTATTCACAATAAAATAATTCTGATATACTGTGGTGGTGGTCTAAATATTCTCAGTTTTTATACACACATTTATGTTTTATTTTCTAATTTTTTTTTTTTTTTACATAATTTTTTCATTTATCTTCTTATTTTTCATAATATATTTTCTTATCTGTAATGCCATCATGACTTTCATATACACCTATGTATGTACTTTTTCTAATATATACCTGTCGGTACTTTGTTTTTTTTTTTTTTTTTTTTTTTACATAATATCGTAAATATGTACAGTAATATATGAAAACCTTTACTTTTCGTAAATGAATTTAATGGAAATAAATGTAATGTTATACATTTCTTACATGTCTGGAAAATGTACTCAGCATGTTACTACGTGGAAAATATAAAAATGTTTTTAAAAAAAAAAAAACAAAAAAAATGAAAATACTCATACGAGTACATATATAAGAGAACAACTCAATAAAAATGGTGTAAATATAAAAGAAAAACAACAACAACAAAAAAAGGATATCAAGGATAAAAAAAAATTGTAACACACCTTTTACTTTGATATAATGTTAGCCTGAGTGAGAGTTAAAAACGAACATGCTATTAAAATTTAATTTTTTTTTGTGTTTTTTTTTTGTTTTTGTGTTTCTTTCGTTTTTTATGAAATAATTCATAATATGACCTTTAATACATCGATTTATACATGTATATGTGTTTTACGTATACACTTCAAATGCCTGTAATGTAATTATATTACAGTGGTTTGCTGGGTATGTGTATGTGAATGTGCTTCTTAAACGGCGTATATACATACTCGTATTATGATTATTACTTTTGTTGTTGTTGTTGTTGTTGTTAATAAGTGGTATTAATATTAATACACTTTATAAACTTTAATAAAATTTATTACACAAAGTTATTTATTTTTTTTTCTTTTTTTTTTTTTTGGTTTTACTGTTTAACCTGGTTTTTATTATTAATTCAGAAAAGTGAAAATTCATCTGGTATATAAAGGTATATGTTATATATACGTGTGTTTGTAATGAATTAAAGGAAATTTTTTATTTAGCAAGTCATATTATACATTTTTTTTTTTAGATTTAAAAAAGAAAGAAAGAAAAAAAAATATATCCTCTATTATAAAATAAATTTAAGTATTAATGAGAATTCATTATGTGTACAAATGTATGTGTATAATAAGTAAACATAAAACAAAGAATAAATTATAAAATATATCCATTTACATTAAATGTATGTTGAGATCATAACATATAGGTAAATTTTCTATATGTATCCATACAAATTTCAGTTGATTTTATTTTTTTTTTTAAATTTATGTACTAATATACAGTTTAATATCTTAATGATTTTTTTTTAGTTATGTGCATGTATCTGTGTGTGCATTCGGTATGTATACAAGCAATTCTTATAAAATTTATTGATGACGATGATGATATAAATAATTGATTACCATTAATGTCTTCATCCTCTTCATGATCATGAATATCTGAAATAAATAAAAAAAAAAAAAAAAACAAAACAAAACCAAAAATTTTTATATACTATATAAAATGATGTTTGAAAAATTAATAAAGCAAATACTTTTCTTATATTCTTGTTTTATTTTTTTCTTTAAATGAAAAACAAAACTCTAGATAATCTATACTTTATATTTTAAATATTTTCACTACAGGTCTTATGAGAGTATATGTGTATTTTTTCTTCTTTTATAATTTCTCATAAAAGCATTTCACGAGCAAAGATACCATAATTCTCAAAGTTCTCATACAGTATAGAATGAGCTTTTTAAACACCAATATACAAAGGTGTACAGTAGTACAACGTTTCGTAGTTTCCATAAGGCCTATGTTGTAGTAAAAATACTTAAAATACAAAGTATAAAATATGTTTCTTCTATAGAGTGTTAGTTACAAGGCACAAAAAACAAACGTATATCCAAGTGGATACGTAATATCGTGATATAGTAGCTTTTTGTTTTTTAGTCTTAAAATTTTTCTTAGTTCAATATAATCGATACATTTACGAAATGATCGATTAATCGTTGAAAGAAAATATGAAAAAAAAAAAAAATAATAAAATGAAATAAAACAATGAAATGAATGTTTACGTGTATATTTGTAAAGTCATATTTGTATATTAGATTTTCCTGTACATAGAACGGCATAAAGGCTATTTGATTGATCCGAAGGCCCATTTTTAGCTTTTTTTTTTTTTTTTTGTACAAAATGTTAATAACCTTTACATCAAAAACATAAACGATCAATATACATACGTGCATATATGTACGTTCGGTGTGTATGATATGGCATACAATAGCATATAAGAGTAGTACACAGATATATTTTATTATGATTTTTGACTGACAAGTTAAGCATTTTAGATAAAAATCAAATAAAAATGAAGAAAAACATTATAAATTCGTATACATATATGCGTATATATACGTGAATCGATTAAGTGTAAATGTACATGACCATAATATTATGCCCCATATGCATGTATACCTGAGGTTTATTGCTGTTTATTGTTTAATAATAACACAACATAACATCAATTATAAACTGTTTTAAGGGTTTTCAATTTGTAATCTTTGGGTTTGTTTTTTTTTTTTATTTTTTTATTTTTTGTTTTATTGATTTTCATTTACAAATGGTTTTATTCATTTTTTTTTTGTTTTTCTCGATGAATTTATCGGTAGATTTGGGCAATAAGATTAAAATAAATGACAGAAAACAGAGAAAAATCTAATAATCAAGGTTTAAAATCAAAACATAATTTTTTTGTTGTTGTTGTTTTTTGCTTGATTTTCGATTAACGCATTCCAGTTGTTTTTTTTTTCTCTGTTTTGTTTGAAGATATGATAAATTTTTTTTTTTTTGTTTTTTTGTAAAATAACATCATAATTAATATAAAGTTTTGTTTTTCCCAAGACTTTACAATATACAAACATTAGCTGGTACACATATCTTGATGTATTTCTCATACAGATATTTTTTATTTTGTTAATATAAAATTTTTTTTATACATGGTGTAAATATTTTTTGTAATTAAAATAATCAACTTAATTACATGAAATTTTTATTTTTATTAATAAATTTAAAAAAAAACACACACATAATTATTTATTTTATAAATTCATTTGAAACTGAGACAAAAAAAAAAAAAAAAAACATTTGCTTTTTATTATGTCTAATGTTGAAAATGCTTTTATTGTAAAAGTATGTGATATTAAAAAAGTCTGAATTTTATTACATCATAATAAAAAATTTTTCAAACATGAAAACGATCTTATATACAAATTATATTTTTATTATGTAAGATGTATTTTTTTTTATTTAATGGTTTTTTTTTTTTGGTATTTAAGCAAAAATCAAGACTAAATTTATTTTAAATAATTTTTGTTACTAATTATAATACCTAAATTCCATACACTAATTCGATGTAGTTAAGGTCTTAAGGAAATGACATAAAGTAGTACCACTTTAGGTCGCTGTTAATTGATATTTAAAAAATTTATCGGGTATTATATGATACCTTTACAGATTGTGATAACACTATTCATGAAATGATCTTATTAGAAATTACGATACACATAATCTCATAACACCTTAACTGCATCGATTTAATGTATGGAGTATAGTGTGTATTCAAATGCATTAACCTTATAAAATCGGTATTTAGTCAAAGAATTTACACATATGTGTACAAACATTTAAAATTTTTGTCATCGTATTAATATTACATCCTCATTATACTTATAATGATGATTAATTTTGTAAAAAGAAAAAAAAAATAATAATAATTATGAGTGAAATATACACACATATTTGTATATATACACACGTGTGCTTATTATTAAAATGCATACTTGTGTTATTATTTTTAATTATTATTGCATACAATGCGTTATGACGCGCACAATGTGAAATTATTATGAGATCTCTTTTTAAGGATCTTCATCATTATATGAAGAATATAAAAAGATTCTACATGAAATCTGAATGTTTATACCTAAACGAAGGTATGACTTGTATCATAATATATTAAGCGTGTACACACATCAAGTATAGAGAAATGTTAAACCTAAAGAATTCTTATAAAATGTGAATTAATTTGAAATTATGTACATACCTGTGTGTGCATGTTGTATGTATATGAAAAAGCATTTAAAAATAAAATAAAAAGAAAAATTAATCTTATATCTTGCACATATATATAGAATATCCTTTTTTATTTCACTTCGTTACTCTTTACTAACAAACGATATTAGTCTCATTTATCAAAGGTACATATACATATCAGCATGTTAACGTGTCTTAAATTTATTCTGTATAAAGGTATTCATCATCATTCATATGCATATCAGATGAAAAACAAAAAAAAATATGCAAAAGGTAAATATGATAAAAGAAAAAAAGCAAAAAAATGAAAATGAAAATATGCACTGTGTCTGAGTGGATTTAATGAGCATAAAAATATTATTAAGAAATTTTTGTTTTTTTTTAAATAAAAAAGAAACAATTAAAAAGAAGAAAAACAAAGATTTCGAATCACATTAAAGCAATATAAAAAGAAAAAAGATGAAGATAAAAATTATAAAGGAAAAACACATAAATGAAAATAACTATTAATTTAAATTGCTAAGATTGTTTTTTTTTTTTTTTGTTTATTTGCTTATATGATTTTGATGAAATTGAAATAAAATCAGTAAAAAAAGAGAAAAAAAATGTTAACGACATTTTCTAGAATGATTTATTTATACTTTTTCATTACATGCTTTACTATTAAGATCAGTAAAGATTTACTTTGTTTTTTATCCAAATTTCATTTTTCTCTCTGTGTGCATTTTCTGGTATTACAAAATTTAATTTACAAAGAAAATCTATTGAAATACCGTCATTAATGGAAAATACAGATAATTTTCATTTAAATTAATTCTAGCACTCTTTTTTTTGTTTTTAATGATTTTATTTTGTGCTTACGAATTATTAAATGTATGCATAAAATATTTGTATGTGTCTTCGATTTTAAATAAAAGTGACCGCATTCACATGTTTTTGTTTTTTGTTTTTTTTTTTTTTTTTTTTTCACCTTCATTAAATCTACAAATTACTTGGCTAACACTCATTTGAATCTAATCAAGTAAATTACATTTTTTTTTCTCCGTTATTACACCATAAATCTTATTAATTTGTGAAAGTGTAAGAAAAAAAAATAGCCATGTAACCATTTACAAGCATGTACATACATACGTACATACATGTGTGGAAAAATCTTTTTTAAAAGATACATTATAATACCAAATGTATTATTGTATTCATTTGTATATGTACGAGGAGTGCTCAAAGTGTTTTTGAATTTTATTTTCTTCTTTGAGAAACATAATAAAAAAGTATCATAAATGAATTTCTTCTACAATAAGAAATTTAGTTAGAAATGGTACTGTGAAAATTTTCTCAAACTGGTTTTATTTATACTCTGTCTACTAATATTATGCACTTAAGGTCTTATGACGATTATTTAAAGTGGTACCATTTTACATAGATCACTATGTATTGATATTTAAAAAATTCATCTGATATATAATGAAAGCTTTGTGGACTATGGAAATATTGCTCATGAAACAGTCTAATTAAAAATTATGAAAGGAGAAGAAAGACATACATTTGGAATACAATGAATTTGGAGGCTTACTTGCTCAAGATAGTTACCTGATTGACTAGTGAAGGAGGTGTTTAATGTATTATGTACAAGCTGGCTCCTAATAGATTGATAAAGAATGAATTTGGAGGCTTGCTTACTCAAGATAGTTCCCTGATTGACTGGTGAGAATGAATTAAGAGGCTGACTTGCTGTACTCCCATAAGACCTTAAGTGCGTAATATTAGTAGACAGAGTATACTTTACATCTGATGCTCATCTCACATGTAACAAATCAAAGTCAATAAATACAGTCAAAATTCCGGAAAAAATTTTATTTTCGATCCTCCCTTGTATATTTGGTGACTTTAATTTATTCCAATCAATTCAATTTTATTTTTGTAGGTTTTTGTTTTTTTTTGTTTTTTTTTTTTTCAAAAATAGAATAAAACTTTTTACAATCAAAATGAAATTAAACAAACTTTTCCAAACCAATGAAAAAACAGAAAAAAAATTTTTATTTTCTGTTTTTTTTTTTTTTAACTAAATAAAAGTAATCCGACATTAAGCCGTAGATATACATTCTCTTACCTGTCAATTAAACATTTCGAAGTAGATTAAATGAGAATTGAAATGCAAATTTTATTTTTTTTCATTTTTTTTTCATTTTTTTATTTCTTCTGTTTTTATGTTGGATTAGTCAACCGTAGATATTCATATTCATGAAGTTGTTGGTTTTTATTTGCTCTGTTAAAATGCATGCATCTACAGAGATTTACAGAGTCTCATATATGTACGTTCACAGAGATCGTTCAGTATCATCATATAATAGTCAATAAAATCGCATTTATAAAGAAATTCAATGTTCATAAGGTTAAAAATGAACTCCCTCTACCATTTTATTTTTCATCTCGTATTGTTAATATCTCTATATGATGATGAATATTAACTGAATTTAAATGATGTTCACTATAAAATTCTATTTTAAATATACTATTATTATGCAGCATAACAATAACAACATTAAAATCTTGATATCACTTTAATATTTGCAATTCATGGATACATATTTAATTAAAAAAAAATTTTTTTTTTTTTTATACCATTATCATTCCCATACACATACCAAAATAACTGGAGTGGTGGTGGTTGGCAAAATACAAAAAAAAAAAAAAAAGGACAAAGGAAAATAATTCAATGGTGACAAGAATGACTTATCAAAATAATTAAAAAAAAAAGGGCAAAAAAAAAAAAATCAATTTTTTTTACTATAAAGTTTGCTTCATCACATTAGACTTATTTTGCTGATTAAAATTAATTTAAAGGTTTATCATTTTACAAATTAAATTAATTCGAATAAATAATACAAACTTTTGAATTTTTTTTGTTTTATTTTTTTGTATTTTTAATCGACATGTCACGATACTCACGATCAAGCAACTGTAGTAAGTAGTCAACTACTTAATTGTATATTAAGAAAAAAAAATTTAAATTGATTACATTTCATTTCTGTTTTTTCTTGTTTACTTTTTTAAAATAACAATCTAAAAGCCGTTACAAAAGCAAACGATTATTTTAAAATCATGTCTTATATACAAGCCTTATATAAATACTCAAAGCCTTAAGTAGAGAGGATTATTATATGCATTCATATAATAAAAATTCAATTTATCAAACTTATTATAATAATTTAAAAAATTACATTTTTAGAATATTTCTCACAATCAATGTAATTTTATTATGAATAGGATAAGCAAAAAAAAAAAATCAATCTCTAATATACATTTAAATGAGTTCATATAATTTCAATAATAATGGTAATAATTAAAAACTCGTTTCACATATGTGAAGAAACATGTGTGTATCTTTATTTTTGGATTAATTTTTTTTTTTTTTTGTTTAGCTACAAAGTAAAAGTACCTTATTTATGGCTCATTCTCATTAGGATTATTAAAAACATTTTTTTTAAATATCTTCTTAAGCAAAATAATTTAATATCTTTTTTACTTACATACATGTATGCTTCAATATGTGATTTTCCATGTATGGAGATTTTTTTTTTTTTTAATGCTGATAATCTTGTACAAAAATGAAAAATTAAATTTTTAATTAATTTTTAAAATTGAGAGTTTACATAATATTTTATAAGGAAAATTTTCTACATGTACATTTGTATGTATTATAAATAAAGTGAAAGAAGTATTTACACATATGTAAAAAGAAATGTGTTTAACTAACGTATGCGTGTTATATACAAATGAATAAATTAAATCATAATTTTTCATTTGATTATTTGATTAGGAAAATTCATGCAGAGAATAAAAAAAAAAAATAAAATATAAAATCTCTTGCTGAGAATGATTTTAATTTCCATCATAAATACTTTAATAACGAATATTATGGGATTTTAAGTAAAGTGTTGCGTATTTGTATGGAGGTTTATATTTGAAAAAAAAAAAAAAAATTACTAAAATTATTAATTATGATTTATGATTATAAATGAAAGTGGACAAAAGTGTGCACTTGTTTGTTGATAGGGAATATGGTACAAAAATTCATTCATATTATGTAAAAATTATACCAAGAGTTTAAACTTATATCCAGTATAAAATACACACATATTTTCATTACGTACACGGCATGTGCGATTTAGTCCGTCTGTACTCATTTTATTTTGAAATTTATTTTGAAATCTGTTTTTGTTGCTCATGTTATTATTTTCTTGTTAAAAATGAAAAATGGTCTAATAATATTTTGCATATGTAGACCATTCAATGGAATTTTATAGTTTCTGTAACACAATTCCATCAATATTGTTTTTCTTTTGCATTAAAAAAAAAATAACACTCATTTTCTTCACATGTGCGCACATTTTAAATACCAAAATCAAATTTATAAAATATAAGAACGTGCCAACTTTTATAACAAACAAATTCAAAAAAAAAAAAAAAAAAAAATTCAAAACTACTGTATTGAGTGAGAATACAAGAGTCTGAAATCTCATTCTGCTCTGTACACATAAGATGTCTTTATCATTCTTGATGGTAAATTTTATTTGACAAAATGTGAATGGTTATCACATGGATTTTACCATTTAAATAAAAAAATGTGAATCTTGTCAACGACAATGTTATATGTATGTTAAAAAAAATTTAAAGGTCTTAAAATAATATTTTTCTTCTTCATGGATCAGATTCAATTCATTTCCGGTATACATAGATGTATGTATACTGGATGTAAAATGCAGCTATACGAGTATGTTACAATTTCAAATAAGATATAGTGCATAACAGCATCAGTATTTAAACAGAATTTATTGAAATGGAAAGAAAAATAAATCTTTTTTGTTTTTTTTATCACAGTTTGCTTAAGAATTGATAGACAGACAACCCTTCTGAAGTGCCTTTTATCATTTGTACATTTTTTTTTTTTGAAAACAAAAAAAAATTTATGATGTGAGTGGTACTTAAAATGTCCAATTTTTAAGAAATAACATTTTTCTTATTCATCGTTTTCTACTTTTTTTTTTATTTTTTATTTTTTATCGTAGATCGTAGTTTGAAAATTACAATTAAAGCACATAAATAAATTTGAATAAAATTGTTTTTGTATAATTTAATTTCTTGTATCATTTTTATGTCCATTTAATGGTCTTAGAGTTTAAATTCAATTTACGGTATAAATGGTCAAAGTTAAACATTCATCATTTTAAAAATTATTCAAAATTTACATTAAAAAATGGTACAATAAAAGACTAAGGTAACTGCCAGTTATTTTTGAATGTGATATATCATTTGAAATTTTCTTGTTCATTTTTGCTTTTTAACTTTTTAAATTATTTGTCTGTTATATAATACGCGTAGTATAAAATAATAATAATAAAAATTCAAAAGATATTGTTCAAACTGGTAACCATAAAAATATAATTTTCAAATAGTCCATGACGAAATGAATAAATTGAAATTTTACAGCAGCGCTCATAATAACAAAAAAAAAAAAATTGTACAACGTATGAGGACTTCAAACGACGATTTCTTATTGTATACATTAAATAATACTCGTTTTATAAATTACAAAAAAAAAAAAATAAAAAAAAAAAAAATTGTATACAACATGCAACATAAAAATCGATAAATTTTACGTCATACATGGTAAAAGGGACCATTGTCAAATCAATATAGATGAATTTTTATTCACGCCTTGTGTATTTTTTTTTTTTCTTAGTTCCTTCCTTTTGAACACATTAATATGTTCATAACATTTCAAAATTTTTGTTGGTTTATTTCACGCTTTTATTTTGGTGTTTGCGTGTACTACAAAAAAAAAAAAACAACAAAAAAAGATTATTTATTAATGACTATAGAGTGGTCAATTAAAAATGCCCACAGTAAAAAAAAAAAAAAAAAATACAAAAAAAAAAATAACTTCAAAAAATGTTCAAAGAATGAAACTTAATGAAGTATACAATAATGAAAGCAACAAAAAAAAAAAACAAAAAAACCAGAAACGACTGTATGAAGTTAATGCATGCTTAAAATGAAATTAAAATTAACTTCATTTTTTACGGATCATAACTAAAATATTCTTAAAAATAAGAATTAAAAGAAAATTATGAACATTTTATGCTAATGTTTTTTTTTTTTTTTCTTTTATAGTTCACAAAATAATTTTATTTTTGTTTTTATTTTAATGCGATTAGATTTAAGCGTTTCAGTTATGCACCAAAAAGAACACGAACATTTTATTTCATTTAGAAAATTTCAGACAAAGATTAATTGATTTACTTAAAAATATTAAGCAAACTATAAACAATTCAATATTAAGTTAATTTAAATATTTTAATGAATTTTTTTCAAAATACTGGAAATGGATCTAATGTGAAATTCTTGTGGGGTCTCAAATTTAAAAAAATTTTCTAAATGAACAAATTGCAAAAGATTTTTTTTTTTTTTTTTTTGAAAATTTAACGAAGGAAACTATAATACTTCTGTCCACTAATATTATGCACTTAATGTCTTATGGGTAAAGTAAATAAATGTATGATTTGAACTTTTATACTCTGTCCACTAATATTATGCACTTAAGGTCTTATGGGAGTACATATCTGTTTTTTCTTCTTTCATAATTTCTAATTAGACTGTTTCATGAGCAGTATTACCATCACAATCCACAAAGCTTTTAAGTAATCTTTATAAGACCTTAGTGGACAGAGTATAGCACTATTTTATGATACAATAATTATGTATAAGCAATTGAGTACCATTACATATGTATGTCTTTTGTATTGTGTATAGTGTATATACATATGGTATGTATGTGTTCTAGCGCTTAAAATTATGCCTATATGTATGTACATATATCAGATTTATGTATGTATGTATGTATGTATGTAATCTAATTTATATTTACGTTTTGATTCTTATATATTCTTTAGAAGCCATAATTTTATGTTAAACATATTATTTTTTTTTATTGTATAAGTTTTCAACAAAAATATTAATATATTATATATTTTTGTGTAATGGTGTCATTAAAACATAATTACAATGTCAATGAACTATAATCAGATATTTATGAAAAAAAAAAAAAATTTTTTTTTATTTTATTTTGTTTTGGTTGCTTTTGGTATGTTTATATGATGAGTAGTATCTGCTACTAACACGTGTACAAAAGTAATTCATTTTTGTACAAAATGTCAATCTTTTGAAATAATCTTTTTATAAAATAAATTTATTTATTTTTTTTTTTGTTTTGTTTTCCATTCAATAATCAAATTGAGTTTATAACATAAAAGTTTTGGAAATTACATTTTAATTGTATGTACTTGTAATTTCTTTATAACAGTTAAATATGTAATATTTAAAAATAAATCTAAAAATTATATTTCGGTATATTTTTAATTGTTACGTTAAATTTTAAGGAACACTTTCTATTGAGACTCATTTATACATAGTTAATATGTTTTTTTTTTTCCTTGAAATATCAATGCCATACCATTTAAGCACATTACAGGCATGCATGAAAATCTAATGCATGAAATTTGAATAGATTTTATTTTATTTTTTTTTCATTATTTTCATTAAGTATTTTCCAGTTTAAATAGTTTCCCATTGTATGTACATACAAATGAATGAAGCAAAATATGATATCAAAAGGAATTCATCCATCACAATTGTAAAAGCATGAGGAATTTGTTTTTTTTTATTACAAAATACAATAGATACAAATTAATGATATTTCAATGATATAAATCGAAATATTATAATTTTAATTCTATATAGATACTTTTATTTTTATTATATGGAAAAACCATGAAAATATATAAACCAATGACATGTGGTATATATGAATATATTTTTCTTGTATCATTTTTAATTGTTATAAGCTAATTGGTTTCTTTTCCTTGATACTGTTGTTATTACCACATCTATTCTATATTTAGTATACATCATTTTTTAAGGTACATAATCAGTTGATTTAATCTTGTACTTTGTACTTTGAATAAGAAGGAAATATATATTTAAAAAAAAAAAAAAAATGAAAAAAAAAACCTTAAATACTTGACTTTGTTATACAATATGATAAATTAATACAGCAGCATTTTCACATGTATGTGCATGTGTATCCAGTTTACATTCTAGAGCTTGTACATTTTGTTCATTTAATTTTTTTTTATTAAAACATGTAATAAAATTACGGGATTATAACAGCATCAAATAATTTTTATCTTAAGAAAAAAATCTTTTAAATATACAGATGTGTATGTAAAATAAAATAAAATAAAAAATAAAAAAATTATTTTTTTTTTTTATGATTACATGCATTACATGTACATTTATTTAAATAATGAAAATAAAAAATCAGCAGGAGTTCGATGTTATATGTATGTACATCAAGAATGATTTTAATAAAGAGATTGTAAAACTATACCATTCATATCTTAGTGTATAACGTATAAAAATTATTATGTAAGGGGGTTTAGAAGTTATAAATTATAAACGCACATGTACATGAATATTATTTATATTTTAGTTGTATGTATGTATGTACTATTATGATTATAATCATTAGAATTTTCATTACTTTAAGTACTTACTACATTTTATTTTTTCCTCTCAATTTCACTTTATTATTAAATACTTATGCATTTATGTTGAATTTTTTTATATGTATGTACATCGTCCAGATTACCTATTTATACGAGTTAGATTGTAATTTGAAGTGAAATATAAATATCTTTGTAATTTGAAGATCAAAGATATAATTGAACATAAAATTTAATTCTGTCGTTTTTAAATACATCGTGTAATTAATCTTCAGTTCGATAAATATCACATTTTTGTATTTACAAAAATTTTTTTTTTGCTTTTTTTGTGTTCGAAATACGTACATACATATATGAATGAAACCGTACATTGCTTTTCATATTTAATGATGTTTTATGTGTTCCAAATACAAACATACATTTTTCAATCTTAATTCTTGTTTTTCTTTTTTATTAAAATTTTTTTGAATTTTTTTTTTTTTCAATTGGAGGTAAATAAAAATACCTACTATGCATGATTAAAATATTAAAATTATCGTCATCGAAGTTGCTGTATGTCAGTCGAAAATTAAATACTTGACCACTTACATGTGTATTGCATGCAAAATTGTACAGTAAAATTTTTAAGCGATGATAATTTTTCTGTATTGGGAAATGTACATATGTACAGGTAACTGTCTTCTAATGTGGTTGTTGTTTGAAGTCGGGAATAGAATAAGGCCCTCTAAGTACTCAGACTTTTAAATTCTAATGTGGTACTCCGTATTCTTATAAAATTCTTTGTTATCGGAAATTTTTGTGATTGATATGAATTTTGAATTTACTTAGTTCGAAATATCAGAAATAAGTAAATTTGTGCATATTCTGAGTACCTCTATCTATATAAATATAAAAAGGAGTTTACTATTAGCACAAGAATAATATTTGAAAAAAAAAAATCATTAATAAAATTTTATACACATTTTATATTTGCTATTTTGCTTTCTTATTAAAAGCAATGAATCAAATTGTAAATAATTTCTAAAGATTTTATCTAGTATCATAAATTAATCAGTCTTATTCTTAAGTACTTAGTTAATGCCAATTATTTAGTTATATTTACTTTTACTATACGAGTATATTTATGAGCAATCATTTTTTTTTTTTTTTTTTTTATTTATTTAAAAAAACGATTTATTGATTAATTTATTTTCTTTACATTGCATTGCATCCATTGAAAAGCAGTTTGTTAATGTACATACAAACATGTACAAGAAATATACTCTATAGGTAAAGTAAAGGTAATATGTACAAATTAAATTTATTAGACAAACTTTCTACAGTCGTTATTTTTAATTTATTTCAACTTTAGTAAATAATTAAAATTCTTACAAAAAAAAAAAAAAAAAAAAAAAAAAACAAGAAAACCAAAAAAGGTTTCTTTTTAACATCATACACATACACATACAAAATTTATTATGAAAAATGAACAGATAAACTTGTACACAGCGATTTAGATACGTTTTTATGTACATATATATCTGCTTGTATATATGATGTGGCATGTATTAATGATCTTTGCTACTTTAAGTTCAGTTATAATCTGATCAAAATTTTTTTAGTATTATTGCTATAATATGTGAAGCATTTAATTGGAAATATTAATTTCTATATTATAAAAAAAAAAAATAAAATACATAAATGTTAACATGTATTGCTGTTTATGATCTACTTTTAATTAAAATTTTAACTTTTTAAATTAAATTGAATCTGAAAACTCATTATAATTAAAAAGAGCAATAGAGATAAGAAAAATTTCTAAATGAAAAAAAAAAAAAAAAAGAAAAAAGACGAGAAAACTTTAAGTGTGGGTAATATGTACATTATGCACTAATGTATTAAAAAAAAATATTTATCACATGTGTTGTACATTTTAAAATTTTAAAAATAAAATTTAAATATCTGTGATAAGAATTTAAAATACTACTGGAATTAATTTAAATGTAAATTTTAATTTACAAAAAAACAAAAAATTTTCATTTTACTTAATTAAGTGTATCAAAATTTTTAATGGAAATTATGTTAACAACCGATGAATAAATTTTGATTAGCGCATTTTATTGTAGCACCTTTATCAATTTATATTGGCGATTTAATTTGATAATTATTTAATATCTTAATTTTTGGTCTAATGGAGAAAATCATAACGATCTTCATATTTTCATTTATAGATTTTGTTATCTTTGATTGAAGATACATAATAAAGTAATGTAAACGATTTGTAACATTAAATAAAGATTACAATCTGTTATATTCGAATGTGTTATATTTTAGAAAGCCTGTTACTGTTACCAAACTGAATTTTGGTTAGCATTGAATGTCGTCATTACAGGTATCTACTTCATTTTTTTTTTTTCTTTAATAAAAAAAAACTTTTAACAGACGAATATAAAAAGAAATGTACGAAACATGAAATTTGTTCAAATTTCAATTGAAATTTTTGTACAAAAATAAAAAAATAAAATAATTACGAAATTCTCAATTATTTATCTTTTTTACTATACACATATAATATGGTTATGGGCTATTCGTTTGTTTTCCACTTTCACTTTTCCAGACAAATATTGGCAAAAATACAAATAAAATAAAAATGAAAATAGAAAAACAAAAAAAATGTTTTTCCAAAAAAAAAAAAAAGATTTAAATTAAATTCTATGGTAAACATACATTTTGTACAAATAATGCTCATAAAATATACGAGTACATATGTATATAGGAATGGACATTTATTATACGGATCTATATACTGGAAAATATCTGTCTATAACAGGAGTCACATTCGACAATAATAATATCCGTTTACATATATGTACATGATTTTCATTGTGTAATCATTGATTTAAAGTTTTTTTTTTTTGTTTTCATATTTATTGTACGTATATAGATTTGATTCGTTCTTTTGTTCAATAAACCAAAGTATAAAAATAACACATATAGTAGACAATGGAATACAGACCACAGGATACATTTTTGTGTCTTATTAATTTTGATTGTATATTTGCTTTCATGTCTATTCGTTAGTAAAGTTTTTGTTTTTTTTTGCTTTATTTCGTTTCTCAAATGGTGAATAAATATCCCTTATAACATTCAATGTGTATTTTCCAGAGTTTTTGTTTTTGTGGTTATCTTGTTTTTGTACCATATTTTCACTGGTTTTTTTTTTTCTTTTTCAATCAACCCCCAATGGTTAAATCACTTTAACTTCTGAAATTCAATTTACTTTGTATAAAAGTCAGGAAAAAAAATAAAATAATAAACGGAAATACATTAGATGAAAATACTGGTACATATGTTGAATATGTTTTTATGTTTTTCTATATAAAATAAAACAAGTAAAAAAAAAAAACACAAATTGTGCAAAAAAAAAATTTTTTTACTGAAATGCTTAGTTAATTGTGTATGTATTAATGTGTATTACCTGCTTCTATAAATACACATGAATTACTGTTTGTATCAAAATCTAAGAAAGAAAAAAACAAATTGTAAATAATTGTAACTGCCAAAAAAAAAAAAATGACTACATTATGGTGACTGACTTTTATTTTGTTACAAATAAACAAAAATTCCATTCAAGAAATTTTTTCTTGAGCAAAAAAATTCCATTGGAATGTTTGGAAAAAAAAAAAAAAAAACAGGTATTTTGCAATTAAATCTGATTGAATTAAATCTCATATTCACACATTTGTAAATGTGTTTTGTACTTTCTGATTTAAAAAAAAAAAGGAATTTAAATTGGACCAATATTTTGTGTTTTTTTTATTTTATTTTTATTTTTATAGAAACTTGTAGGGGGACATGACGTAAATTTTAGCAATTTAAAAAATTTAAAAAAAAAAAAAATTAACAATCTTTTTGCATGTGTTTGTCTGGAGTACATATCGTCGTCGTTTCAGTGAAAAATCACTAAGTAAAAACTAGTATTTTTGAAATAATAACGTTCAAAGTTAAAAAACTGAATTATGTCCAAAAGTCACTGATTCCGTTTAATTGATTTCCACTGATGAAATTTGTTTTTATTTTTATTTATTAAAAGGAGGGAAAGAACAATAAATTGCCATCCCCCCAGCACCCGCCAGGGCCTTTTGAAGAAACATCACTTAAACAATTTGGCATAGTGATTTTTAATTCTTTATAATTTCGTATTTTTCGCTCAATCATCTTAGTGAGTTTTATTAAAATACTTTTATGAAAATTGGGAAAAAAAAGTGGTAAATGGTAGATAAAAACTCAATTTAGCCAAAATGTGACTTAGTGACTTTTCACCGAACGACGACAATATGTACTTATAACTTTGTACAAACACTCGTATGTGTATGGTTTTATAAATAAAACAAAATATTTTTAATAAAATTCATTGAAATTTTCATTCTTTTTCATTTGATATTATCAAAATATTTGAAATTTATTTGATTCGAATATTACATTTCATTTTATTTTGATTTCATTTTTAAATCAATAATTTTTTTTTTTTTCAAATTTTTTTTTATTTTTTTATGCCTTTTTCCAATAAGCAGAAAATTTCTTTAAAAATACATTTTGTAACATATGAAAGATTTCAATACGATATAGTAAAAAAAAAAAAAAAAATAACAATTTTCTTTTTCCATTAACTGAATAAATAAAAAAATTTAAAGTGCTTTCCGTATTATCATATATCACAATGCCTCTTTAAATTTTAAAAGGAGGAAAAATAACAAAAAAAAAAATAAATAAAAAGATAAAAAATAAAAAAATCAAATAAAATAGATAATATGCGAAGGCGTGAAAATTTTTTTTTAAATGGAAACGTGCAATTTTCAACAATGTATCTATATACAAACAAATCACAACCTTAAATTGTGAAAATGTTATTATAAAGTATATAATAGAAACGATAAAACTTTTTACTAAAGATAATATGATGTTTGACAAAATTTTCACATTTTCTATAACAAAAAAAAAAAAAAAAAAAAAAAGGAAAAAACGGAAAAAATAATAATGTGCTTTATGTACCTACATACAACGTGTGTATAGATGTTGACTTTGGTATAAGTATAAACGTATGCACTTTGGTGAACATTTTTTATTTTTTTTTTTATTACACTCAGTTATATGGAAAATATTTTGCAAATGTGATATATCTACATGCATATATGGTATTTTATCCTTTATATGCAATATATCGAATATCGAACGAAAATGTGAATATTTTATGATGAAGTTAACCATATAAGTGTTAATATACATATTACTGCAAAATGAATTTATTTTAAATTCGTTTTTTTTTTTTTTTTGTACAATATTTGTTAACTGCTTATGTAACAAAGTGTAAGAGAATACATATATCAAAAAAAAATTTTTTTAAATTAGTCTCAATTTAATGATTTCATAATATAAAAAGATTGAATTCCACTTACAGGATATTTGAGTGCTTTATCTTTTTATCTATGTACATATACATACATATACAATGTTAATAGGGCATGGGAAAACTAAATGGGAAATTGTATATACATACACAAACAAAATATCGATGGTATATGCTAAATCAAGTAACAAAATATAATGTTTCAATATACACAAAGAAATTTAATATTAGGTACTTATACCTATACAAAATCAAAAAAAAAAGATCAAATTTTTTTTTCAAAGTAAAACAGAAAAAAAACATTAATGTAAAATCATTTTAATGAAAAGAGCAAATTTGAACAAAAATTATAAATCTAAAATATCATGAAATATTGAACTTTTTAAAAGTATATACTATACCGGGAAATATGTGTATGCATTATCATAACTTTGTTTTAAACTGAAAAAAAAAGAATCAAATTACAAAATCAGTTATTCAGTGATTTATGCACTTCAAATGAAGTATGTACATACATATTTTATTTCAATATAAACAAAAACATCTATAGTCTGTCTATCAATGATTTTCAATATAAGCCTAATGAAACCATTGTACTATATTTACCATTGTAGCCATTGTACTATTTAGGTACATAGAAAAAAATTACCTCGCAATTCTATTCATTTATTCGATATGCCGCCGGTGAAAATAAAATTCAAGACAATCTGTACAAAACCAACCGTCTTCCACCATGTCCAAAAGGCAACTGAATACTGAATTGAGTAATCGGTGTCAACTATTATTTATGCTACTTTTGTTTGGTTTGCTTATACTATGTGCTATGTCCTATGCCTATATGTGCTAACTGTTAGAAATGAAACATGAAAGTGAATAAAAACAGGAAAGCAAATAACCGACTGAGTGCGATCACTGATCACTGTCACTGGTCACTTGATCACTTGTATGTGAAAAGACAAACAATAAGAAATGATATCCTGTAACACTGCTCATGAATCATCCATATTATAAACAATGAGAGAAAACTGAAACATGAACTGAAAATCATTAAGGAACAAACTATACCGTAACCGTTTTTTAAAGTTTTAAATTTTATAGTTTCCTTATTCTTTTGCTCTGTATATTCAAAATTCAAACAAAAAAAAACACATATAAGGAAAGTTTTTTTTTCAGAAAAAGTTCTATGGCTTATTTAAAAGACTTGTAAATTTGTGGAAATTTAAATTATTCAAAGTTTATTTTTTTCAATTTATAAATATTTGTAGTAAAAAAATCATATGCAGATATTTGGTTATATAAGTGAAAATTCTTTAATTTTCCTTTTAAAATTTTCATCTATATTACATTTCTCTAAAGTGTAAAGGATATATAATTCTCATATGTATTTTAAATGCCTCTATTTTATTCGTATGTGAAAAACATATTCAGATATTCAGGTAATAGAATATGTTCGTATATAATCAACATGGAAAAGATTTTCTTATTACATCTTCACATAACAATTTTCATAGAAAATTTAGTTCAAGTCTTTTCTAAACATGCTTTATTATTCCAATGTGAATGAAAACAAAAAAGAGGAAAAAAAAAACAACAACAAAAAAACAAAAAATAAATGAGGAAAAATTTTATGGTAAATAAAGTGTGCTTTTTAAAGGTAAAGGGAACATGCATGGTTTCTTTTTGTTTTTTTTTTTTTCAAATGTTTATTTTTCTATTTGAACTTTTATTTGCAAATTTATTCACTATTTTCTAAAGGTTTAACAAATATGTGCATATTTATGTGTATATTATATGTATGTGTACGACGAATACATTCTTGTACGTTAAAAAGATAAGACAGGTAAATAATACATACAATTTTATATTATACTACTTGTAATAATAAATATATGTACACAGAACTATTTGATTCATATACTCAAGCATTTCCATTTAAAGCATATTTATCTGCACGAAAAGACAATTTTTCTATTTTCCTTGCTTTAATCGTTAAACATCTACATATTGCATTCTATGTAATATGTTTACATAATATTTTGTGTACAAGCTAACATAGAGATATTTTAATTTTTTTTTTTTTTTTTTTTAATTTATTATTTTTAATTTAAGTAATTTTATTGTATTTTCATTATTTTTTGCTTTAGGCCATATATTTGTATTTTCAATTGGATTTTTATTTTTATAACTATAACGTAAAAAGTTAAATACAGGATCATAATTCGTTTATCAAAGAGTTTTCATTTGTTTGTATGTGCACGTATGCAAAATGTATACATTAAAAATTATGATAGTACCCTATCAGCCGCCAAAAGCCATGTGTTTTGCGGAATGGGGGCAAGGGGGCAAATGTAAATATCATAATAAAATTCTTGACATATATAATTACAAATCTGAAATGAATATTTTACATAAAGGATATAACAAACATAAAATAAAAAAGTTTTAGGTATATAAATGAAAATGGCATACACATATGTACATATGTCCTCATCTATGAAAATTTAAATGCAAAAAAATCGTTTATACGTATCCTGTACGTAACAATAAAAATTTTTATGTAGAAATGCAAGATGACAATTAATAAAAGGATTTATATCTATATAAATAATAAGGACCTTATTCTTTTAATTTTAATCTTTTGTTTTCATACAGGATTCTTCTGAATTTTTCCAACGGCATGTTTTGATGTATAATCATTTCATGTATTTTCGTGTTATATATGAGCACATGTACGATACATTCAAATAAAAGTTTTTTAAATCCTAAACATTTTGAATTATTTCTAAATCTAAAATAAAGTCCTTTATACCATTTATTATCATTTATTCTATCATATAATAGTGACTAAAATTTTTTATTTTTTTTTTATTTTTCATTTAAATTTTTTGTAGAATAAAAATTTAATATACGTATACTCGTACGTATACATACTCGAATATGCATGCATGTACATTTCCATGTATGTTAAGTTTGAGTTAAAATGTTCTATAACAGCTGAAGGCGTTGATTTATGAGATCACTTATCATCACACTTACTTCATTTATGACATTTATGGGAAATGGTTATTTTTTTGTTGTTTTTGGTCTTATCATATACATTTGATTATATGGAACAGAATGACTATTGGGTTTTCGATATAAAATTACATTCATAAAATATTTAATATACCGTATCGTACGTTTTTTACGTTTACATTAAAAATTCATTGAAGCATTTATGAATATTATAGGTATGTACCTCCAAAGAAGTTTAATTTTTTTTTTTTTTTTTTAGTTTTATACGTGTGAAAGGAATTGAAGTAGAAATTTTTAGAGGAAATTACAATTTTTATTTCATTTACGGTAAACTTATTATTTTTTTTTTCCTTCTATTAAGTATCCATTCATTTAGAATTTTAAATAATTTTGATTTGTTATTATCTTGCTTTATATCATTTAGTTTTTATTAATTTATTGTAAAAGAGTTTCTTTATCATTTCTTGCTTTTTAAATTTTCTATGTTTTGGCTTCTTTCTTTTAGATGTTTTTAGTTGATTAAATTCATTTGTAATGGATTATCAAGGATTCTCAATCATTTGTCGTTTTTAATGGCAATATTTCATAAATTCATCAATCATATTCAGTTTATCTAAATCGATAATGTAAAACCATATTTGCACATATTCATACAGTTTAGACGTGTGTATTTGTTGAAATTTTTTTTTTTGTTTTAGATAACATTGTGAATGGTGGCTGTTTATTATTATGCACGTATATATGAGTGTTGTTATATATGAGCTGTTGTTTTTTTTTGAAAGTGGTATAAGTCCATTTTTTGAATTACGAGATATTTTTTGTTTTACATTTACATACATATATTCCCTACTAATCTCAACAGAAAAGTAAAACTTTGATCTCTATTAAGTGGATAAATTTGTAATTTTTCCTTGTAAAATGTTCTAGGATACTGATCTAAAGTTTGTATTCCTCCAAGGTGATTTATATTTAAAATCGCACTTCGATAATTTTGGACTTATACCACTTTAAAAAAAAAAAAAAAAAAAACATCTCATATGTACATATTATCATTATTATTCTCACTCATTTTACTTAGATATGAAATCTTGTAGTCATCAATCCTAACAAAATCGAATCAAGCAAAAGGAAGAGAAATATTATTTATTATTTTTATCCTGTTTCATAAAAAAAAAAAAAAAACAAATATTATAAATTATATTGCTTCCCATTTTACTAAGAAAATATCAAATCGTTTTCTTTCCTTATACACTCATCCATATGAGCTTTTTATTAGACATATGTATGTGTGTATATCGTTTTATGGTAATGTTTGATGTCATTTCTTTACGATTTTCATTAGTCATTTGAATATTATTCATATTGTATTATCGATATATGGGGATATAAAAGAAAAAAAATATCAACTAAAAATAGAAATAGTAATAAAGAAGAAAAAAACAGAAAGAAAAATATTCCTTTGTCTTCTTATTTTATGTTTCCCTTTTAGAAATTTTGATTTCAATTTTAATTTTAGCAGCATAAGTTAAACAGCTGTTGAATTTTTCAACGATATAAAGATTATGACAATGATGATGATGATGATGATGATGGTATAACAGCCCACATTTTATATGTTTAAAAGTTACGGGTTAAATACAAATAAACACACACACACACTCTCTACAACTAAATAAAAAAGTTAGGGTGAAAAAATAATTTTTTTTTTTTTGTTTTTTTGTATCGTATGACATGCAACAGAACATTTTATACACCCGCACAAAGTGTTGAATCAATAACACAAAACAAATAATACATATTTCATTTTCATGTGCACAATACATACATACTTACATATTGCTTTTATCGGTTTATGGTTTACGATAAAAAGGACTAAGAGTTTGTCTTCAAACTTTTTAGTTTCTGTAGTATAAAAAAAAAAAGGAAACTTGTGAAAGTTACTCAAAAAAAAAAAAAAAAAAGAAGGAAACAAATAAATACATAAATTAATAAGAATGATATTCTGCATTTATTCCTTTATTTTTTGATGTATTGTTTTATTTTTGTTTCGAAATTTATTATTCATTTACACACATGTGAATTTTAAGTAATTTGATACATTTTTAATATGTAATAAATCTGTTTGTCATTGTAATTAAAATTAATAAACACGGAATACTGATAAATTCATTCATTTTTATTTATGAAAAGTATTTTTTTTTGGGTTTTTTTTTTGTTTTTGTTGTAGAAGCTCATATGTTTCTTTCGCAGGTTGGAAAAATTGAAAACAAAAGCAATAATTTGGTATAAACATTTATTCTTTGTGTAATATGAATTTAAATTTTTATTTGATTTGTTGTTAGTATAAATCGTAGTCGAAGGAGCAAGGACCCGGTCCATACAAATCCATATTAAAATATTTGCTGGTAGAAAAAGTTTTGGTACCTTCTTAAAATGCTAAAAAACAAGTATTTTCCTTATAAAAAAAAAAAATGTACGCCTGTGTGTATGCACATAGATACAAATTTTTTTCATTTCCTTTACAATTAGAACAAAAATCGCGAATATTTGAATAATATCTCTGAAACAGACAAAACTGCTTAATTATCTAAAATTATGTGTGATGTAATCTTAGATATTTCAATTTAAATACATAGACACGTACAAATACTGAAATAACTTTTATTATATCTATTCAAATGATTTAATCAGCTTTTGCTATAAAATTCAAATGTTATTGATTATATTTTTCCCCCTTTTTTTTCTTTTGAATTTGAAAAACCAAAAAAAAAAATTTTTTTTTTTGATGATTTTAACTTTTAAAATTTGAAATTTTATCATAATAATAAGAATTAAAATATTTTCTGAAGAATTGCTTTTTAAACTTTTGTTATTCATAATAAATTTGAATTTTGAATTTAATAACATAAATATAAGCTTGCATTAATGCATTCTTAATGTAAACTCAAATATACAAATTATCTATATTACATGGTACTGTTAAATATAATAACTATAATTAAAAATTCGTTTTTGTTTTTGTTTTTTTGTTTTCCTATAAATGATATACGTATGCATTATGTGCACGAATGATTTTTATTCAAGAAAAAAATTTCTTTCATTTTATAGAAATTTTTTTTTTTTTTTTTTTTGGTAAAAAGTTATTAATTACTTTCAAAATTCAATTCATTTTGATTGACTTGTAAAAATTATACGTTATATAATGTAGGTCTTCAAGTTATGTGGGGTATTTCACGAAGAGATGCCAGTACAAAATAATTGGGCTTGAGATCAGATTAGCATTTACTTGTTAAATACCCTGTATAATAAAATAGTCGAATAAAATATGAAAATTCGAAAAAAAAAAAAAATTATTCGTTTTATGTAATTACGGTTGAAGTTGCAGATGAAGTTTGAGATGACGACTAAAATGATATTTATATCATATTTGAATTAGATATAAAGGTCAGTTGCAGGTTTTTTTTTCACACAACCTACAATTTGTTCAAAATTAACCGGAAATGAACACAGTTAAAAATATATCACGAAATTACATACTAGGTACCACATATAAAATTAATTTCATATATTTTTTTTTTTTTGTTTCTATCAACATAATTCATTCAATAAACAAAAAAACAATGGCATTAATTTAAACAAAAATTAAATACCAATGTGTATCTCTTTAATAATTTTAAAGAAACCAAAAAAAAAAAAATTTACGACTTAATATATTTTTTTTTTCTCAAAATTTAAAGCATTTTGCTTGCATGTATCAAAACAAATATAAAAGTGAAATTTTAAAACATTCACATGTCATAAATTTGAAATTAAGAAATAAACTCCTACGTTTAAAAGAGAAAAAAAAAAAAAAAATTTTTAATTTTGATTTAAAAAAACCACCAAAAATAACAAAGTAATAAATAGCCATTAAAATATTTTTTTGTCATATTCACATAATGTTAAATTAAATTAATAACGAATAAATTTATACGAGTACATTTTTATAATGTACCCATTAATGACTTTAATACAAATATAGATGACTATACTTTGTCCACTAATATTATGCACTTCAGGTCTTATGGCGATTAATTAAAGTGGTACCATTTTACATCACTTTGTATTGATATTCAAAAAATTCATCTGATATAAAAAATTTGTGGATTGTGATGGTAATACTGCTCATGAAACAGTCTAATTAGAAATTATGAGAGAAGAAAAAAGACATAAATGTACTGCCATAAGACCTTAAGTGCATGAGTGTTAGTAGACAGAGTATAATAACCTTATTTAAAATAAAAAATATTTCCCCAAAAAACAAAATTATCATCAAATTAAAATACAATAAAAGAAAATCAGATAATTTAATTTAATAAAATTAAAAAAAAAAAAAATTTATAAAATGACAAAATTTGAGCTCATATACAATTTTTTATTGTAATTTTTAAAATAAACATAAAAATAAAAAATTCCACGAAATTAATCAAGAAAATTGCAAAAAATGAAAATTTATATATACATATATATTTTTTTTTTGGGGGTATTTTTTTTAAAGGAAATTATGGTACATGTGTATTGACTCGTATTATTAGAATGATTAAATAACTTAAAACGAGCATAAGATAAATGACTTTAGCTCTTAATATATATCAAAAATAAAATGTAACTATGTACATTATGTTATGTATACATACATACATACATATATAACAATAAAATGACAAAAAAAGCCCATGAAAATTTCGTGTAATAAAAATTTTTTCTATTTAAAATACAGATACAATAATATACATATATTTAAGAAAATATTTTGATGAAATTTTTAGTGAGTGATTTGGGAAACCAAATGATCTCATAAATCTTCAAACAAAACAGAAAAAACAAAAACAAAAAAAAAAATCTAAAAAGAGATAAAATATAAAATAAATTGAAACAAAGAAAAAAGATAAACAATGTATAGAAGAAAATAAAATTTATGTTGTTTTGTTTTACTTTGAGATTTTTAAACAGAATATAAAGAAAATGAAAATTTCCAAACAATTTGCCATTAAGTTATCCAAACAATTTTAATGTTGTGAATTATTTTTATTTTTTTTTTGCTTTTTTGCTTTTCTAGCATTTTTGTTATGTCCAATATTTGTTTGTATGTTTGTCACATAGTTGTCTGTGAATTGTTGTTATTGTTGTTTATTTGTTTGATTTTTGCATGAAAATTACTTAAAAAATCTTTTTATTGTTGATTTTGAAAGCAATTATAAAACTTATGTTGGCTTTCTCTTACATATATAATGCGGTAATATAATACATTTTGATGGTAATAATAACAACTGTGACAACATTTATATTGGGCAAGTAAAAATGTTTAGGCAAGTGTATGTACCACTCTTTCTATATAAAGTATATATTTACATAATACATAACATATAAAATGAAAACGCTAAAATATATTATAATGGTCATATTATATATATACGTACATACATGTACATTGTTATTTGGCTCCCTATGACGGAAAATGGAAAATACATTTTGCTAAGAAACTAAAAGTACATCATTTAAAGTGTCAAGATAAAGATATCAAAAGAAAACAAAAAAACGAACAAGAATAAGAAGGCATAAAAATAGAAGAAAATAAGAACTGAAATAAAAGTACTTTTTAATACGACAAATCGGTGATGTTGTTGTGAGCAGACTATTTTTGAATTTTTGTTGAATTTAAATGCTCAGTTTTTTCCACTGTTAAATTAAAACCGTTGTAATATTCTTCTTGTTTGTTTGTTTTTTTTTTGTTTTTTTTTTTGGTCTTTTGTATTTCATTTCTAAATCAAGACTTTGATGTACATTCATATTATAAAACATGTCACAGACTTGTCAGTTAAAAAACAAAATAATCCACAATGTCAGCTTTATATATATATTTTCCTAGGGCTATAAGTTATGGTTTTTTATATGTTAAATGAAATGACTCTGAAATTTGAATGCCAGTCGGGTGTTCAAGTGTAGGAAATAAAATATAATATCTTGTAATTGTTAAAATTTTGTTTACCAGCTGTCATCATCTCATTATCGACCCTGTCTAACTATGTGAAATTTTTCAATTTTTTCTTTATTTTCTTCATTCTACAATAATTTGTGATTTTTACAATGATTTTTTGATGATTTTTCCATTTATTGTAATCATTAAGATTTTTCCAGCATATGGGATTAAGTAATAAAGTTCTCATCTACGAATGATATTTTGCGATATTTTTAACATTAAGGGAAATTTGGAATTTTTCTCGACTTTTTTTTTTTTTTTTTTTTTTTTTTTTTTTTTTTTTTTTTTTAGTAGAATAAATTTACAATCATTCGGAATTGATTGCAATTCAATCGATTTCAAATTGATTTTAAGTTGGAAAATACAAAATGTCCCATAACACACCAATTTTCATTTATTTTTCCTCTTTAAATCGTATTACATACAAGACATACAAGTTATCTATTACACATATTTACACAAAAATATAGTGTAAGTTTATTTTACGACATTTTCATATTAAAATGTTGCATTATATTTAACATTAAAGTAGTAAAAAGTCAAAATATTTATGTTATGTAATGAACGGAAAACTTTTCACATTTTAATGAATTTTTTTTTCTTTTTTCTTTTTTTTTTGTAATACATACATAAATTGCATACGTATACATAAAATACAATTAAAATGCTCATATATACACGAATGATGAGACTTTGAATTAAAAAGTGTATATGTAAATACTTCATTAACTATACATTATACATTTTTAGATACATATCTGTACATAAATTTGTATGTATGTATGTAAACTTTTTGATATATATAAAATGATGATAAATAGACTATGCTAAAGTAATATAGTAAAATAACTTAAAGCAGAAGTAATTAATTCAGATTCCAAAAGATAAATTTCATTATGGAATGCCATTTTACTATAGAAGTATAAGTACTATATGCTCATATTTTATAGTATTCACATACACACGTATGTATGATTATTTTGTGGTAAATGTGAGTATACGTATAATGAAATTGTAATATGTACATACATACATAAAATTAAAAGAGATTACTAATAAAACTTTTACTAGAAGATTTTTTTGTTATTAGATACGTAACGTATGATTTGATTTATTATTATGATAAATGAATATTGCTCTTTCATACAATATCATATGTACATAAATATATTAAAAAATAATGAACTTTTTCATGATATCTTTTGTACACATAAATTTTTATATGTGAATATACCAAGCATGGGTACATGCTAAATGTTTGTATGTATGTTTTACTCATACTTTGTCCATTGAATAGTTTTTCCAATGCAGATGGGAAACTAATAGAAAACTAAACTATATTGACTATAGCATTAAATATATGTATACTTTGTACTTTAAATATTTTTACTAAAGGCCTTATGGCTCTCATAATTTCTCATAAGAGCATTTTACGAGCAGTGTTACCACAATTCTCAAAGTTCTCATACAGTATGAAATGAGCATTTTTTAAATATCAACATATACAGTGGTATTACTTTTCGTACTTTCCATAAGGTCTGTGGTGAAAATATTTAAAGTACAAAGTATAGTATACATATATTTTCATGAATGGTAAATGAATACGTGTATGTGTCGTATAAAAATACACATATTCCCTATTCATAATTTAATAAAAGCTTTCCACAATTTTATGCATTATTTACATTTTGATTCACATGATTATTATTATAATCGTACAAATGTAATGTGTGTATGTCATTTTAATAAATTGACACTACATAAAATGAAATTGCTTCTTTAATAAACAAATTTAAACTTTTAATTTCATAGAATAAATAAAATTTCAATAAATTAATATTATTTTGATAATTTCATTTTATGTAGTTTCAAATATGATGTATAATTGTCAATATTATAATGTAATAATTTTATTTAACTTTTATAAATTATGTGTTTACAATTTGCATTCAAAATAAATTTTTTTTTTTTTTTTAAATTGAAATTATGTAATTATTATTATTATTATTATCAAGCACTGAGAATGAGATGAGGCCGATGGTAGCCAAGTCGAGCTTATTGTATTCCTTATTTCCCGGTGTTTCTAAATAAAGGCGGATATCTTTCTGGCTAGAAATATTTGATGTAGTCAGCATCAAATTATCAAAGATAAATTATGTAATTACACATTTTTATTTTAGAGTAAAGAAAAGAGTTGACACGAATTAAGTGAGTCAAAAAAAAAAAAAAAAAAAAAAATAAAAAATAAAAAATAAAAAAAAAATTGTATTGTCATTGTCAATATTATGTGCACTACAAATAGTAAAATCAAGCTCCAAATCATACACTTATGTGCAAGGTACTCCTATTTCATTTTCATTGTTCACAGTATACATATATACCAGCAATAAGGACACATTTCCTTTCATCTCTTTGTTTTAAACAGTATATTCAATGCTTTACCATTCATGAAAATAAATAAAATTACGTATAGAAAAAAGAATATATTGGTTAAACAATTAAAATTCCTTTATTCGACCTTTGATCCTCTCATACATTTCCTTCCTTATTCTCTTTATGTAATGAAACAAATGTTAAAGTTCGTGTACGATACAATGATAATATCCCTTGAACATTTAAACCTTCTAGTATAGAAATATCCTATTAAATTGTCCTTTACACAGATAGAATCATTTTATTTTCTAACCTTTGTATTATTATCCTTTTTTTTTTTGTTTCTAAATTGATGGTACTATTTAATCAACAAGAAAATTAATCAGCGTACATGTCTATATATACAAATGTTATTTTAATTTAATCGTATAATACATTTTATATATGTGTACGTAATACTATCGGTTACGTAGAAAATTAAGAAAATGAAAAATATCTAAACAGAGAATATTTTTTGAAAATTTTGAATTAAAATTGATAGCAATTAAAAATTCTGATCTGAAAATTCCAATAATTTTCTATTTGATAAAATAAAATTTAACAAAAATAAAAAAATTTAACAGCATTAAATCGAAAAATTTTCCCAGGATAAGTGATTTGTACATAAAATACTTTTGATATTTAATTGTACACATTTTATACATATAACCCTCCAAATGCCTGTTAGCTATAAGGTAAAACTTTCAATTTTAAATAAATCAATTTTTTTTTCTCTCGACGATAAGCATCATTTAAAAATAAATATAAAAAAAAAAAAATGCGACTTTTAAAAATGTTCATTTTGTCGTTGCTACATACAATCTTCAGTTGATGTTACCGATGTAAACGTTGATTTTCGAATTTTCATTTTATTTTTTTCTGAAAGTTTTGTAGTACTTTATAATAATAGTTGAATTTTTCATGTTGTAGTTACAACCCTCCATTTTATTTTAGTTTTCTTTCTTTTTTTTTTTTTAATGTTTTTCCCTGATTTCTTATTTTCGTCTACTTAACAATACAACCAATAGTTAAGTTGTTTGTTCAATGGGTTTACATGATATTGTGTATACATAAATTTTGGTAGATTTTTACCTATACGTACATAAAGATTATAAGTATAAATTTTTAGTTAAGGGAATTTCTATATAATAAATGTAATTTTGCGGTTATAAACATTTGTTACACATTCATGTATATAAATATATGTACATAAAATTGATCATATAATGGTATACTAAGAAAATGCAAAAGAAAAAAATTATTTAGTATCAAAAAAGTTTGTAAAGGAAATGAGAATTTTATACCGGAAAATTAGATGAAGTTTGATACTTTTGAAGAAAAAAAAAAAAAAAATTAGAAAAAAAAAAAACTTTGTTTTTTTTTTGTCCTTTCCCAAAATAAAATACATAAAATAGAAAAAAAGTAAACACAAGACTTTTAAATGTGTACAAACACAAGTACACTGAATAAATGTTGGAATTTTTGTTATGATTACAGGAGTATCGTATAAAAGTAATTTTTGAATTTTGTTAAGAATTTATGTGATAAGGACTAAGGAGGTTTTTTTCTCACCCATGACGATTAATCGAGTTGTTGTCCGTGTCATTGTTGAAAACTTGTGAAATAAAATAATAAATTTACAAATCTTTAAACAATGCAAAAAATTTGATGAAAAATTTCATAAGTTTGTCCTTAATTAAAAAATTTACTTTTTAAGCTACCTATTTAATTAATTTATTGATTATAAATTTGAATAGAAACTTGGAAATTTAATTGAAGATTTTTTTTCTTTCTTTATGTTTTTCAGATGCTGTCTAAATGTTATCTTCATGTTTAATTTATTTATACAACGTTCCGCGTTTAAGGACGACAATTAACAACACGTTTAATATCGATAACATCAAATTGCATCAAATCAAAAAAAAATAAAAATAAATAAATAATAAATTCATTCATTAAACCTTTTTTTTGGCACATTTAACAATATGCATTCAAATTACCTACAAACGAGATGGCTTATTATAGCAATTGTACTTACATTATTTGAATATATTCAATGTTTTTGTCCATCAAAGTGTATATGCACTGGTGATTCAAATTCAAGGACATCATGTATTAATGCTGATCTTGAAGTTGTACCAATTCAATTGAATCCAGATACAAAATATATTAATTTAACATTAAATAAAATACGTAATGTTGATTTTACACTGCCATTCTATACACAATTAGAAGTTTTAGATTTATCACAGAATATAATCGAAACATTGGGTTCAAAAAATTTCGAATTTCAAAAGGAATTACGTACATTGAATTTAAGTCGTAATGGTATAACAAATTTAGCTAAAGATGCCTTTAAAGGTTTAGGGAATTTATTATTATTAGATTTGAGTTATAATCGAATCGAAATGATACATCCAACATCAATGAATGATTTAACTAGTTTAATTGAATTGGATTTAAGTAATAATTACATAATTAGTATGGATGATGGTGTATTCAAAAATATGATATCATTAGAAATTCTATTACTCAAGAATAATCAATTATTGGATGTACCTTCCAATAATCTTGAATATTTGAAATCATTAAAATCAATTGATTTATCTGATAATTTAATAGAAAATATACGAAATGAAAGTTTTGATGGACTAAAAGAATTAATAATGCTTAGTTTAAGTGGTAATGTAATATCAGATTTAAATGTTGGAGCATTTGATGGTTTAGTAGGATTAAAGCATATGGATATAGCGGACAATAATTTAACGGTAAGTAAAAAAATTGTATTAAATATCTTGTTTACAATAATTGCGTATGTGTAGTATAAACTATACTCCATATACTAATTAGATGCAGTTAAAGCCCTCGTGTCTCTCGTCTTCTCTCATAATTTCTAATAGGATTATCTCACGAGTAGTGTTACCACAATCTGTAAAGTTATCATATAATATGAGATGAATTTTTTAAAGTATCAATATAACAATGACGTAAAGTGGTACTACTTTATGTCATTTCCATAAGACTTTAACTGCATCGAATTATTGTATGGAGTATAAAAATATATAGTTTATAGTCATGTAAGAATTCTGTACAGGGATAACGGCAATATACCGTATTTTACCTTTAAAAATTTTGAACTTACACAATTCACATTTCCTTTTGATTCGTTTTTCTTTAGAAAATTTATATAAATGTAGGTTACAACATAAAAACAAAGAAAAAATTTGCCAGGAAAGGTAAAGCAAAAAAAAAAAAAAGAAAATGAAAAAAATAGGAAAAATCATTTTATTTCAATAGTATTTTATATTTTCTATAAAAATAGGCAATGCAGTGAAGTAAACGAATAAACACTTTATGATATCATAAATTTTCATATCTACAGAGTTGTTGTTTTTTTTACCTTGTAATTTTGTTTTAGACCCAAACACGAATACAAAAAATTCGAAATAGAAAGAAAATTGACTGATGTACATCCACTTACCACTTGTTATGTTGTTGTTGTTGTTGTTGATTTTAATGTTTTCCTTTCGATTTTTTAGTATTTTTTTTTCTCTTATAAAATTTAATTTAATTTTCATGATTTATTTACTCATAATATTTATTTTTATATAATGAAATGTTGTACAAGAGAAAAATCGTTATCCCTTCATATACTTGCAATTTTCTTTTGTATATGTGAAAATAAGAGTTTTTTTTTACTTTAAAATTATAACTTAGTTGTGTGTGTGTGTGTGTGTGTAGGAAACAGAGTATATGAAAATCATGTGTTCCTTGATTACCATCTCTCAGTTATGTAGTTTTATCGTTATACAATTACTTACTTTCCTTATACCTGTATGAAAAATTTTTTTTTATATAATGTACTTTAATACAGTTTCTTTATTTTATTTTTATTTTTAAATTTTTTTTTATTTATTTTGTTCTCATTTTAAGTTATAAAAACCAGATGACGGTATCATATATTGAATGTAACATTCATTTTTAATGTCCTTAAATTTCGAAATTATACAGTTAAGAAAAATTTTGTATTCTTTGTATATTATATAACTTTATTTTTATCATGTAATTTTTTTTTTTTTACTAAGTCAAACACACACTTACCAGTGAAGAAGTTTCATTTTATATCTTTTCTAGGAAATTTATTGCAAAAAAAAAAAAAAAAAAACAAAATCTAAGAAAAAAATTAATAGATCCCATAGTAAAAATAGGTGAGCGAGGGCAAGACGTTTGTCGTTTCGTTCGTTAAAAAAATTTTTTTTATATTTTTTTTAATAAATATGGATACAAATAAAAATCACAATTTTGCGATTTTTACCAAAACAGGCAACATAAAATATTAAATTATTTTCTAACTTTAAAAATGTTGACCTATTTTAAAATGTTCTTTTTACACTCGGGTTATGGTTATAATGCATTTGATTACAGACAAAACCACAAGAAATGGTTTCTTACAGGTTTATTTATTTAACGTGACTTTAAGAAAAAAAAAAAAAACATTTAAATGTCACAAAGTTTATAAATACGTACCATATTTTGTATTCTTTAATATCTGATATTGATTTTGCTTTTAAATATTCATTTATTTAATTTAAAAAAAAACGTTAAAATACGTTGTTGACAGCATCGTTGGGTGATCAAGTCTTTGAAACTTTTTAAATAAAAAAAACAAAAATTATTATTTTAACAAAAACAAATAAATGAAAGTGAAAAAAAATTTTTTTTTTCACTTTCCGTGTAGTACATTCCCATAAGATTTTCTTTTAGTAAAAAAAAAAAAAAACCAAGAACAAATGCCAACAAGAAAATAAACAAAGAATGTTTATTGTATGTTAAATGCATGTTTTACATAGAATATGTGTGGCTATACGAATTGTATACATACATATAAGCTGGTATAAGTGAGCTTATATGTTCATTTTAATATGTCACAAAATGTACATACATACATATGTACAATTGTATGCACATACATAAATTATGTTGTGGGTGTTTTTAGTTGTAATATAATATGTTGTGTATTTTCGCTATTACAAATATGGTTTTTCTTTTTTTTTCTACTATACAAACACTGGTAATTTATTAAACAAAATTAGGTTTACGTTATATGCAGTAATATTATGACAATATGTGCTTTTAAAAGCATGTATAAAAATCGCTTGTATGTTGCACTCAATGTTGTATATATGTACATACTTATTTGTTTATCCACGAATTTATGTGTATATAAGAATAAATATAAAATTTTTGTATAAAAACAATGTCTCAGATTACAATAATGCAATATTGTTTGCATTTTATGAATTCTAATAATGTTTTTGTCCTTAATCATAAACAATCTCTGTTATGGCTACTGTATTTGTTGTTTTTTTTTTTTTAAATTTTTAACGCACATATTACTTACCAGTGTACCATATACATGTGTGTAATTGTAGCATATTGTAGTCACTGGTATGTAAAATAGTAGCAATAATAATAATTGAATTTTATGCTTGATTTACTCTTATTTTACACTCGAAGAAATTTTTAACTTTCTTACAATGTATGTATGTATGGACATGTGTGCTAAAAATGAAACCATTAGTTCAATCGTTAAGACTAAATGTTTTTTGGTCAATAATAAAAGTTTAAAATTTATGTGTTAATATATTTAATTGATTTTTTATTTTAAAAAAAAAAAATTTTTTTTCTAATACATCGTGAATGAAAATTGAATTCGACACAGTCAAGGAACAGGGTACAGAGACGGCTCTATCTAAAGGTTAAATTTGATTAAATTAAAGAATAGGACCAATGACGGTGAATTCATTTATCAATTTTTTTATTTATATGTTAAAAATAAAAATTTTATAACCAAATTTTTCACAATATCCTGAAATGTTTCAAAAATTTCCTGTAATCATTTTTAATTAAAGGAATTAATTAAAATTTAATATTTATTTAATTTACGTAATTTTTTAAAAATTGTTTTATCTATTTAGATGATGTTGATTGTATTTCCTCAGGAACATAGATAATCTACAAATTGCTTCCATTCCATTCGATTTTTCGCTTTTTTTTCATCAGTTTGAGCTAATTTTCCAGACTGATATAGCGTTCTTACATTATATTGTCCAAATCGTGTCCTTAAAACATTGCTATTAGTCGTTATCGACTTAAGTATCCTGTTTCTTATTTTCTTTGTAGATTTTGTAATTAGTAAGCTTCAGTTTCTAGGGTGATTGGCCCTTTGAAACCTATTCCTGCTATTTCTAGGGTGACAGGGCTGCTGTCTTTCCTATACTCTGATGTTAGTGTTGTTGATGATAAGCGGCCACCGAACTTGCCAGAATATAATTCTGCTTAACATTTCCTCTATACAGTGTTCAATATGATTATACCGCCGATACTCGGTCGTCAGAGCCTCTTCTGTTGTAACGGTGTTCGCTACGAGAAAGCAGAGGATGACATTTGATACCGAGAGGCTATATATTCGTGTCCATACCCTTGAACCCCTTATCTGTTTAGAACAATATTCAAATAATACACCCAAAAGCATTTATTTTCATTTGTCATCCTAAAGTAAATTTTCATATTGTGATATCCTTTTAGAATTAGTCCGTGAATTGATTAATTTTCATTATTTTGTATTTATTATATTCATTCAATTTTTCATTTTATTTTGATGTTTTGATAAAACAAATTATTTTCCTTATTTTTTTTTTTTTTTTTTTTTTTGTTTACTTACGAGTATTTCATTTTTCATTATAAATTATTATTTGAATAAAAAAAATTCCTTTTTTATTTAATTTGAGTAAATTTTTCATAAATCATAAAATTTTTCTCAAAGCATTATTATGTATGAATGTATACACTGGCACAGTGAAATGAAAAATTTTTTCATGAAATTATCGTAATAATTTTGTATACATGGCTTTGTATATAGTTATTTCAAAAAATTTTTAAATTAAATTTACCACAAAAGGATATTTCGTATTTTAATTTAATAATAATTAATCATGATAATTCATTATATTCTTTCTTCTATTTCAAATGAAATTTAATATGTAACGTGATCATCATTATCATCATTTATCAACATCATTTTAACAATTTAGCACTAACTGAAAAAAAAAAAAATGAATAAAAAAATGTGAAATGAGAAAGGATTTAGGGATATTGTAGAAAAATAAAAAGGAAGCAGAAAAAAAAAAGTTCGAAAATAATTCTTGTTTTTCATTCATAATTGCAGTTAGAGTAAATGTAGTTTGCTTTTAATTCATTATCATTAATGGCACAATAGCTAAATGTGAGCCAGGGCCTAATCATCATTACTGATGACTCTTCTAAACAAATCTATCATACGTGCACCTACAGTTTAACGTGAGTTTCGAACTACTGAGTTTGTTAAAGTAGAGACTAAAACTCAGTTTTGTATGATAGGGCTTTAGACCAATCATTTGTAAATGTAGTGAAATAAGTACATGGCAATGGTTTGCTTATTTACTTCTAATTACATCATCGAAATTGTTAAAATTAAAATACGTCGTGCTTATTTGTTATATACATATGTATATTATTGAAATAATACAAAAAAAAATTTCTATACTTCGTACTTTAAATATTTTCATTACAGGCCTTATGGGAGTATACATAATAATATGTGTCTTTTTTCTTCTCTCCGTAATTTCTAATAAGAGAGTATTTCACGAACAGTGTTACCACAATTCTCAAAGTTCTATGAGATGAGCTTTTTAAATATCAATAAACGAGTATAATGGTATAAAATGGTACTACTTTTAGTAGTTTCCATAAAGTATGTAGTGAAAATATTCAAAATACGAAGTATAGAGAATAAATTTTATAGAAATATAAGTATTCAAAAAGATGATACGAGAAAGATTATGGATATGTACATAACATAAAAAAAAATTTTAAATGTAAACATATCATAACGTACTATAATCGTCTTATCTATTGTATAGAAACTCTCTATAGATATCCAATAAATTTATACTGTATACAAATTTATGCTTGCAATTTTCATTCAATACTAAACTATTTTTTGTATTATGGATTTTCTAATGGTTTATTTCTATACAAATTGTTTGTTAAATTAAAATAATTGAAATAACAAAATTGTAATTTTTGTTTTTTGTTTTTTTTTTTTTTTTAAATTAAATATTTATGGTTTAAGATTTGAGAAAATTTTAATATGTTCATGTTATGCAATGTAGAGTGCAGATATCCCTTTTTTTTTTTAAAAAAAAAAAAGAAAAGAAAAAAGGAAATGCATATAAAGATTTACTGCGTGTGCTTAAAATATGTTTTATTTGATCCTTACATTTATGTGTATTTGTATTAAGCAGTACAATCATCCTTATGAAATGCATTTGTACACATACATGTTTGCATGCATACGTTTATGCATATATCAAAAAAAAATTTGATATATATGCGTTTTACAAATATTTCTTATTCCCTACACATACACGTGTTCATATATACATGCATGTATTCTTGGAATAATTTGTATATATTAGTGTGTATACAAAACATTTATTAATTACATTTACATGTTACACAAATTCATATATCTCGTAAAAACATGAATTTTCCTAACGAAAATTAAATTTCTACTTAAGAAAAAAAAAACAGGATGAAGAAGGAAAATGTACATAAGCTTTGTGTTCTATATATATTCTGGTTTTCTGTATATATACATATGCATTAAAAAGAAAACAGATACAAAAGTTTTCGCTTGTATACGACAAACATAATAATAATCTAAATGCATGTATGGTTTACGTATTTTGAAGAAGAAGAAGATTATTTAAAGAAAATTTCAATAAAGGATATTTGTTGAATATGTATAACAAACGTTTATAAATTCAATTTAATTTTACTTGAATATCTTTATTTTTTAGTTTTGTATGAAAGTTTCAGTACATATGCATGTATGTGTGTATTGATAAATCTTATTTAAACATATTTTTATCCTTTTTTTTTTTTTTTTAAATATTTTATATACATATGTATGTGCATATAATCAGAAATTTAGTCAATTCAGATTTATACATAAAATGCAGAAAAGACAGAAATACAAATTTAAATAATGATAGTTTTGCTTATAATACATACATGCATATGTACTATAGATGTGTTTTTACTACCAAAAAAAGATTATTTTAACTAAATTGAAAATTTTTAATAGAATATTTCTAAAAACTTTCTTATTTCTAGGATTAAATCTATGTATTTGATAAGAAGAACTTTTTTATAATAGATACAAAAAAAAAAAAAATTAATCAAAAAATATGCATTGTATACATAAAATTTTATTTAAAGAAAAACATTTCAATTTTCTATTATACAATTTTATCAGTTTTAATTTTAATTATTTAAAATATATTTATCAATTTATATTTTTATTTTTAAATTTTAATTGATACTTTCATTGATTGAAAATGTAAAATTTTTTAACCAAAAATAAACATATACGTTTGTATACAAAGTGATTTTATGAAATTTTCAAAAAAGGATATAACAAAAAGAAAATTTTTTTTGATTAGTACAAATATAAATTTATCCTTTTTGCCTGTTTAATATTTTGTTTTCATGTTAGCAATATTAATTTAAAAAAAATATTGTGAACGTGCTCAAGTTGAAAATTTAACCCTTATAATATAATCATTAAATAAATAAATATAAATATTATATTGAGAGTTGTTTATTTGTTTCTGTATAGGATATGTTAAATTTTAAATTTTATTTATAGATACAAAGACTAAGTTAAATTGATGTTTAAGAGCAGGTCTTATAGAATAAATGAATGTTTATACAAAAAAAAAAAAAAAAAAAAAAAAAAAAAAATAAAAAAAAATGAAATACTTATTCAATACGCGTACATAGTACATATGTGAATAAAAAGAAATCAATAGATACATTTTTTTACATTTTTTACCACATCCTTAGATGCAATTAATATTTTTTTTTTTAAATAATTATTTTGATTTATTTTTTGGAAATTAATTTTAAGTTTAAATTGATGATTAACCCAAAATAATGTTAGAGGCCAAAATAGTTCACAAATTTCATCATCAATGGCGCAACAGTTCGATATAAGCCAGGGCTTAATCATCATATTACGATGGTTTTATTCGAAACGATTCTATCATACGTGTATCTATCAGTTTAATGTGAATTACGAACCACTGAGACTTAAACTGAATTTTGTATGATAGGGCTTAGATCAATCATTTGTTTGAGTTACTTGTTTTTAGCAAGTAGACTTGATTAGTATTAAATACAATATAAGCACTTGAACCCATAAGCGGAAAGTTTATAGTATATTCATTCAAAGCTGAGGGAACTTCTTTTAGGGTAAGGTAGTTTCGGTGCGATAATGCAGATAAATGATGAAGAACATTTTAAAAAAAAAATATTTTTCTTCATTTGTCCCCGCCAGGGATTGAACTTTGTGCTTCAGAAGCCAATACTCTGCCTGATTGAGCTACTGATGTCCCACAGTTCACAAAATTACGTAAATAAAAACAAAATTTTAAATAAAACGAATTTTTTATTTCATTAACGTGTATCCTATTCGGGGTTTCTGCATACACGGACAATTATTTTTTGTAATAAATAAAATTAGAAAAAGTGTACATGTCTCTAGTATTTAAATGTAATTATGGGCGCATGTACATATATGCCTATTTGTATGTAAATAAATTAATATATATATAGTGAAGGTATATAAAAATACAATGTAATACACATAATCAATTATTGAGAAATATAAATTGTTATTCAATTGGAAAAGTAATTATTGATTGGCATACAATCAATAAACAAAATGAACATTATATAATAAGATATTAATAATTCAAAGATACACATGTATGTACACATGTATAAAGTAAATTTTATATGTACGCACGGACACGTTTAACGTAAATCAAATTATATATCGTGTGTATACATATTTTCTTACTGGACATTTTTCAATATTGATTCTATTGTCATGCAATTTAATTTATTTATTTAATATATTGTTTTTTTTTTTTTTCTAACCATATTAAGGTCAACTCTAGTAATAAACTGATATTTTGTTTAATTACAAAAAAAAAAAGAAAAAAAAAGAATTGAAAATAGGAATCGATTTATGTTTAATGTAATGAATAAAAATTACTCAAAAATTGAAAATTAACTCTATAATAAAAAAAATACTAAATATTTATTTTCCTTTTTTTGTTTTTTTTTTAAATATTTTTCAGGTTGTGCCAACACAGCAATTATCAAAATTATCAAATTTAACTTATTTGTCTTTAAGTGGTAATCGATTTACTCAAATATCAGCAATTGCTTTCCTTAATCTGTTTCATTTGAAGGAATTGCATTTGGAACGGCTTGATCATTTAACAAAAATTGATTCAAGGTAAGTTATAGTTTTTAAAAAAAAATTTTTATTTTTTATCAGAACTAAAAGGTTTAAAAAAAAAAAAAATCTATCAAATATGTAAAATGAATGAATAATATTTGATTCATTTATCATCTTCAACATCATCAATACGTGAGATAACGACATACACAAACTGAATTGTTTATTCACGATACACGCTATTCGTGTAGATTTTATTCACCTGGGTATACTCAATAAAATAAATATTTGACATTATTTGTAAATATAAAACGGAAAACGGAAATTCATGTTTACAAAAAAAATTTTTAACATTTTTAAATATTCATCAGAGTCTAGACTTATTCCGTATATTTTTGTGTATATATACAGAAAAATAAACAAAAAAGAAAATTATCAACAAAAAGCCTAAAGGATATATTATCGTGTACACTCATCATATGAATTACTTTAAAACTACATTCCTTGCGTTACTATATTCACATAAATGTTTATTAAATTGTATATTGTGAATTTTTTGATACAAGAATTCATTTATAAAATTTATCACAAGAATTTAAATTATTTGATATGTACAAAAATAGTCGTTAAAATGAAGTCTTTGAAAATTTGAAATTTTTTTTTTTTTTTAAAAGTTAACCTGAGGCATATTTGTTTAATAATATGAAAATTTTTGTTTTATTGCATTAATTGTAGATTATTTGTTCGTTCATAATTTTAGCATTTACGTTATTCTAAAATTTCATAGCAGGTACATGAATTAAATGATCAATTAATTTTTTGCAGAATTGCAAGAAATAAAAAAATTGCAACATTGATCAGTGGGCATTTTGCACGAAGTCATCTAGATACGTTCAAGTATGTAATTATCATAAATATTATTGTCATTCATGAGAGTACATAAGTTACAAATAAATTTTACATAAAAATTAGCTGATAAAATATCTCAGCTATTATATATGTATGCAGTAGAAAAATCATACTGCAACCAGAATGCTCATTAAATCGAACCATTCAATTGCATATGAATGGATTTCAACGTTATCTTTTAATTGCCTTCATATTTGCTTGTCTCTGTAATTAAAATAAGATAACGATGACAAAATTTATAATTAATTTATGGTTTTTTTTTCTTTATACATTTTCTTCTGTATAACAGATAAAAACCTGGTTTAGCAATGACTTTTAATTAAAGATGAACATATGAATATTAATTTGTGTACAAAATTCATTTATTATGCATGATATTTATATGTTGGACATCTTTAATGATTATTTAACATGACCTACGTATTAAAGCAAAAATTACGTAATTTTTGATAATTACATAATAGAAAATTTTTAGCATTTAGAAATTTTTTTTTATTTAACAAAATTCATTGTATATTTAAATGAAAGAAAATTAAGTTATATATCATTTTGTAATTACATGTATTTTCAAATAAAATTAGAAAATACGTAAAAAAAAAAACAAGAAAGCTAATAAAAAACATTCATTATTTTAATGTAATTATTGTATAATCTTTAAGTTGCTTCAATGATGTAACTATATGATAATACATTTAATACCATATCCTTGTATATATAAATGCTTTTAATGAGCACAATTTAATATAAAATGATTTTTATCATTTTAAGAATTATATTATTAAATTATCCTTAAATTTTGTGCCTAAAATCAGAAATTACTAAATGAAATTGTAATTACATAACAAACATACATACATACATATATACAATTAAAATGTTTACTAAATTTACAGTTGGAAATCTTAATTAGATTAACAGAAAAAACAAAATAATAAAATAATAATAATCAAAACTAAATGAAAATTGGAAAATATTTAAAAAAGCAAATGACGCAAAATGTTTACATTTTATATGTAAATTTTGAACATTAAAATTTTATGTATGTGTGTGTGTGTGTCAGTATATTTTTGTATTGAACCTAATTTGTATGCGTTATACAATATATAGGCAGCGATTGTGAATAAAATAAATTGCTTTTTAAGAACATTAAAAAGACAAAAAAAACATCATTGAGTATGAAAATGAATACATTTTCATTTGTTTATGTTTTTTTTTGTTTTCTTCTACTACTTTCTTTATTATTCTTTTCATTTTTCTTTTATTATATTATTCGAATGGCATCAACACTTGTGAATTGTACATTCGCTATTCTATTCAATATAAGTCAATGTACGTAGATGTATGCATTCGAATACATAAAATATATTTTTTTATTATTGTTATGTTATTGTATTTCCGTTTTATTTACTTATTTTTATTTACTAATTTTTTTTTTCGCTCTTCATTTTGTGAATAGAATAATTCAATTATTTTTACATCTATCGTTAGTAAATACAAAGAGCATACTATTGTTGTATACACTATATATGTGTATAAGCCATACATATAAAATATACGTACAATTTAATTTTTCAACAAAAACTACAAATAAAAAGCAAAAATACAACAACTGTTTATTGTTTGATAAAAGAGAGAAAAAAAAAACATAATACTGAAAAAATCGAAAATAGAAATAATTTAAAGAAGGACAATGGAATATTATCTGTCTGTATATGTGCACCAGCATTTCAAATATACCAGTACGTATACGAGCATGTTCATATATGTACACATACTGAGGTACTACACAATACACACAGTCACATATTTAAAAAAGTAAACTTGGAAATATTCCAAATTCTTCATTTTTATTATTATTATTTTTTCATCTCTTTGCATGTTTGTTTAATTTTTTATTGTCTTTTGCTTTTTTGTTTTTTTTTTTTTTTTATTAAATTTAAAGTTCATTTTGTTTTTTTAGATAAAATTTTTATAACAATAAAATAATAAAAAAAAGATGGTTTTTAAAAATTTTTCCTCTTTTGCACATGTGTACAAACATACGCGAAATTGTGCTTTATTGATATTCGCGTGTTTATGAGACGCATTTCATGTTTTTATATTTATATGCATTTTTGTAAATGAATTAAGTAAAATATACGTTTCATGAGCAAGCATTTGTTTTTATCCTTTTATGCTCTTGATCACCTGAAATGGTAATGATAGATGAGTTGTTGATGATGATGATATCCTTTTGTCTTACATATCATACGGTTTTTATTTATCAAATTTATATCTTTTTAAATACATGAAACGGCAGTTATATTTCCTTTATCCTTGAAAATATTAGATATTACCTAGTTCATAACGTTTTTATAATCTAGACATGCATTGAACTTATAAAAAGGTCTAAATAAGAAGCTGACTGTGCAAACGTTGAAGTATATTCATTTTCAAAATTATCACTTCAACTTTATTAAATATAACAAGAAATAAAAAAATAGATTGAAATTTCCTTTTTAATTTGCATTAATTAAATTTTGTTCTCTACAAATAATTTTTATCCTTTTTTGTATCTTTTCAGGGCTTTCATTGATAACACTCATCTACAAAAAATTTATCTGAATGAAAATCAAAATTTTTCGGAATTACCAATGCGTTTATTCCATGGAAATCCAAATTTAATAGAAATTTCAATACAGGGTAATAACTTAAGGGCAATTGATGCAGCACAATTTCCAATCGATCGAATACATCGTCTGTATCTTGGAGATAATCCTTTGGAATGTAATTGCTCACTATTGTGGTTATGGCGATTAGTTACAACTGGAAGTATGATCGATTCGCAATCAACATCACAAAAATCGTTAATTCGTCATCAGCGTTACCATCAAACAAATCCCAATGAGGTTGATCAAGTCAATAATGGTAATAATGCTGATGATATACCACCAAATCAAACAACAGAAAATGTGAATTATTTAGTATTAGATAGTGATCGTATTAGTTGTGATATACTAACATCATCCGAGGATCAAGTAAAAGCCCGTAAATTATTACGTGATATGAATGAGAATGAGATATCATGTCCAGCACATATTGTTACAATTGTGTGTGCAATTCTGAGTTCATTTGTTGTCATAATGACTGGTGCCAGCATACTATTCTACATCCGAATTGTTAAACGAAGAAGAAAATTATTACATGATCGTCGTAATGGTAAAAATATAATGAATGTACATGATCGTATTATGCAACAGCAACAACAACAAAATCAACAAAATCATTTCCATCATAATCATTTACAACATCCAACAAATTTACATCATTTACAAAATCATCATCAAAATACAAATTCAGTTAATACAGATGATAAATTAGAATTAGAACGATATTTAACAGCACAAGCAATTGCTAATGAATATCGTGCCTTAAAACCATGGGAATTACCAATTAAAGAATCATTAGATGATCAAACAGAACATCATTATGAGAAATTTGATCATTATGAATATCCAGATACACGACCAATGTCTAAACCGCATGTTGTTTATGTATGACTTTTAAGGGATAATCGTCGACAATATAATAATTATTTCTATGAGAAATTGGGATAAAATGAATATTAATATGTATGTAAGTAAATAAAAAAGGAAAAGTGATTATTAAATGAAATAACAGAAAAGGCAACAATAATACTAATTTTCTGTTTTTTTTTTTTTTTAATTTAATTTCTGAACGAAATTTAAAATGTTTGAATTACTTGAAAGTGATTAACTGGGTTTTATTATTTCAAATTAATGCCGTTGTATATATTAGATTTTTTTTTTTTAAATTTTGTATTTCTACATTTTCTTATACATATTCTGTCAAGGACAGTGTATAACATAGAAATTAAATTTATGGCTAAAAAAAAATATATTTTTTATGTGTTGCACATACGTATACATAATTTTACGATTCAAATTAATTTTTTATGTTATTTTATAAATATATGCTCAAAAGCTTATTAATATCAGCTGTTATCTATCTTAATTTATTTATTTTTTTAAATTTTTAATTATTTCTTAAAAATTTTGTAAAATCAAAAAAAAAAAAACATTGAACCATTTCAAACTTATAAAAATACAAAGACAAAAAAAACAAAAAAAATTCAGACTCTCAAAGTAAATGATAGTACTCACAAAAAAACAAAAAAAAAAAAGGAAAAAAAAAATTAAATGTAATTAAATAAATAAAAACAATTAAAAACTGAATGAATAAAATATGTTAATTATAAATTAATTATGTAAACATATAAATAATAAAAAAGAAAAGAAGAGAAAAAAAAAATAAACAAATTTTAAAACAAGGGATTCGATTTAGATTTAATGAATTAAAAATTATATAATTATATTATGCAAGACAAAAAAAAATTAAAAAAAAAAATGAATAAAAAGTATTTTCAAATATATCCTCGTATACATTATACATAACATACTTTACACCCTTATATACGTACACATAAATACATTTAAATTTCATTTAGCAGTAATTATAACAAAATCAAGTGCAAAATAATAAAATTGTTTACTATATGTTAATAAAACAAAAAAAATAAAAAAAATTAAAATAAAATAAAATAAAAAAATGTGAAACTACAAATTAAACAAATAAAAACTCATATAAAAATATGAATTTAATGTAAATGCAATTTATTATGTGTAAAATAAATAAAAAAAAAATAAAAAAAAAAAATTGTGTATCGTCTTCTTAAAAGCAATAAATAAATTATAGTAATTTCAAATATTGTATATGTTCAGATATAAAATATATTATATAGAAATAATAATAGAAAAAAAAAATATATTATATATTTAAAAATGAAAATCAAAGCCAAAAAAAAAATTCATTTAAAATTATTTACATTAATTGAATATTTTAACGAATTTTTTTTAATTTTGAAAAATTATTAATATGATAGAATCGTCTCGAAAAAAATCATTGTAATGATGATTGGGTCCTGGTTCACATCGAGCTGTTACGCCATTGAAAAAACAATTTGTCGTGAAAACTGACCGTTTTTTTTTTTTTTTTTTTCAATATAACTTTTAGCATAAAAAATCAAAAATATTTTTTTAACTATAGGATGCACGAGTGAAAATGGAAAAAATATTAATTTTTAATATTGTATATATTCGTGCAGTCTAGGATTAACAATAATTTGTTAAAATGACCAAAACATTGAATAAAGCTGAAGATATTTGTAATTCAAATTTTCACGTTACTAAGCAAGGTATTCGAAGAATCTTTCGAATCTTGACTACACAAAGTATGTTATTCTATACTAGCTAAAAAGATAAGTAACGTCATGTAGATTTACAAAGAATGAGGGATACAATAAGCTATTGTAAAGCTACATTGTCGAGGCTTCTAAACCTCATCTCGCTCTTTTGGAGGCAAAAAAACAAAAAAAAAAAAAAAAAAGCAAGGGATAAAATTTTTCATAATTTTTTTTTCTTTTTTTTTTTTTAAAAGTTCATTAATTCTGTTATGTTCTTAGCTTGTATGCTAATCTGAGATCTTATAAGCATATATTTTTGTATTACAAGAAAAAAAATAAGTAATTTATATACATACATAAATTATATTATATTACATTATACAAAAATATATTAAATTTTTTGCTAATTATAATTATATGCTTTATTCTAACAAACAAACAAACAAAAAAAAAACACGAGAAAATAACAAAAATAAAAAAAATGTTAATATTGATTATTTATTAAAAATTTATAAATAAACAAAAAAAAAAAAAAAATTAATTAATATGCTATTTTCTTATTCTGTAAATTTGTATATGTATTATATGGAAAATTAAAATTAAAATTAAAATTAAAAAAAAAAAAAAAACAAAAACTTTAATTAAGAACAAAATAAATATTGTACTTTAAATATTTAAAATACGTTATAAAAATAAAAGAAAAAAAATTTAAATTAAATAACGAAAAAAAAAAAAATAAATAATAAATGAGAATTTGTTAAAGTGATTTATTGACTTATAACCACTATATGTGTAAGCAGGATAATAATTACATTAATAATGATAACAATTAAAAGTACATATAATAATAATTATAATTATAATTATAATAATAATAATAATAATGATAAATTATATTTAAAATCGCTAATATAAAATATATTTTGTAAATATTCATTTTATGTATAAATTATGTAATTGTATATTTCATACGAATTATAAATAATTTGATTTTTAATTTTAATTTAATTTTTTCTTTTTATTTGTTTTATTCGTTGTTTTGTTCATTTTATCTTTTTGTTTGCCCATGTTTTTTTTTTTTTTTTATTTATTATTAGTCTTGGATCTTCAAATTTTGTTCACAGAGCATAGTCAGAGGGAGAGTTCCGTAGTTTAACAGAAAGATAATTATTTTGTTCGCTCAAATCTGTAATTTAAATACTCAACAAATCAAAAAAAAAAAAAAACAAAAAAAAAATGAGACATTTTATGTTTACATTTGACAAAGAAAATTAAATTTGAAATGCTGATAAATCTAATTCGTAATTAATTTAATTGTAAATCCCTCGAAAAACAACAGGAAAATCGTATTAAAACATCGCTTGTACTTTATCTTTTGTTTTCCATTAAAAAATTTTTTTTCTTTTTAAATTTGCTTGAACATTCACTTGGATTTAAAACCTATTTTAATTTGGTTGATTTTTGTTTATTTTTTTGTATTTTATTTTTATTCAATTTTTTTTTGTAAATTTTTCCTTTACGATTAAATTAAGACAATATAAAATAATTAAATTTATATATGTATATTGATATGTATTTTTTATGAAATAAAAAAAAAAAACAAAACAAAACCCAAATATATTATTATAATTATATAAAAAAAAAAAAATATATATATATATAAAAGAAAAGCATTAAGAGAATAAAAGATATTATATTATTAAAATTAAAACAAATAAATAAATCATTAATAAACAAAAAAAAAAATTATATAAAAAGGAAAATGAAAATCGTGAATGAACAAAAAAAAAAAAATGAAAATTTTTGTACTTAATAATTTTATTTGTTTTATTATTTAACGAGACCCTCCTTCGATTATAACAGATAAGTACAAATCTGTATATGTACGTTTGTTGTATACAAGATGATTTTCATTGATGTGGAAACACAGTTAAGGTCATTTGGGTGAATTGTTGTGGTTTCTTAAGTAAATTTTAAGAATTTTCTAATTATGATTAATGAACAATAATGGATAGACAATAAATTATTAATTTATCAATAAAGATTAAAGGATCTTATCTAATTATTATGTTTTTTTACCACGTATTATGCTCTGGTGGGTCATTGTGGGGGCGAAAGGGTGGCGTTATATTGCTCACTCCTTCTTTTAAATAAAAAGAAAAAACGTATTTTAAAAAAATTTGAAATTTTGTTTATGATGATAAGCCAAAATTAACAAATTTCTTTAAATACAGATAAAATGATAAATGAGTCTATAATGTAAGTGAAAATGTTCTAAAATTTGATTAAATTTTTAAAAAAAATATTTATTTGATTTGATTTAAAAAAATTTCATATAAATGACCAAAAAAATTGAAAATTTTTAAAGCTTTCAAATTCATATAGCACATAGCTCATTTTATATCCTATATAAAGTGTTATTCGAAATTGTGTGTGTGTGTGTGTGTGTATTTTACAATACAAATGCAATAAAAATAAATTTTAAACCCTTGAAATTTAAACAATTTATTAAATGTAATTTATTTTATTTCTTCCGTTCTTTTATTTCTTTAAAAAAAAAAAAAAAAATTTTTGATACATTCTTTGCATATTATGTACACGATGTATACAAAATACATTTCCCGAAAACATATGTATATAAATTTGTATTAATATTTTATAGAGATACATTAAAATGCTTAACAAAAGGCCCTATATCTCATGCTATAAACAAAAAACGTTTACATATATTCAACTAAACTTAACACACTTGTACATGTATACTTCTATTTGTATTGTGTGTGTGTGTGCGTGTATTTGGACTACATTCATAAGCAGTTAAAATAAATCAATTTGACGGGTGCATTTGCTTAAAACTAACATAAATTAGATTCTATTCCACCCTCTTATATGCATAACATATACATCTAATTTTGTATTTCCTCTTTATTCCTTACATTGTATACAAAATACTCAAAAAAAAAAAAGAAGAAAAAATTCTAAATTTTATTCAACAATATGTTAAACTCTTGAAAATATTTTGTATTTTCAACAAATAAGGCAAATTTTTTATTTTTATTTTTTTTTTTTACTTTTTTTGTTTTTTTTCTTAGTACATATTGGTAATATGTGTAATAATAATTTTCATGAAATCTTTTATAGTCATTCTTGAATGTGTTTGTTTTTGTTTTTTGTATATAGATACAAATAACATTTCCATATACTTGGCCACTTTTGTTACAACCTAAAAATAAAATAATTCCTGTCTTTTTTTTTTTATTTCTTGTTTTCTGCCCTTTTCCGTTTGTCAATGAATTTTATCCCCTTGTTTTTTATTTTATTATCAATTTTCAAAAAAAAAAAAAAAAAAAAAAAAAAATGTATTTTATGTGATTTGTTGTTAATATTGTAAATGAGCAGATCAATTCATATGTATGTACATACATATATAAAAATTACGCACGTATGCACATATAAAAGTATAGTATCTTATTTTTGTCTTTTCGGAAAAAGGAAATTTATTGGAATGAAGCATATATAACATTATATATGTTAATGTATGTGTTGTACATATGTAAATTTGAGGAATCTATGTATATACTCAGGATATTGAAGGATTTCTATATGTACTTTTGTTATTTATTTCATTTCAATATTTATAATAATGCTGATTTACGAAAAAATTATGCATACATTATTCAGATAATACAATAACACAAGTACATATACGAAATAATGAAAAATTTATCCTTGTAAAATGAATTTTAATATCAATAAAAGAAATTATTTACTTTTTCTTTTGCAATTCATCAAAAAAATTTTCCAACTTACATTACAAAAAAAAAAAAAAAAAATAAAATAAAAGAAAATTCGTGTATAAAAAGCGCATTTTATCTTGATTTGTAGAGTTTACGTGATCTACATACGAGTTTTCTTTCTCATACAAGCAAGCTTTGTTATCCTTTTTTGTGTTTGTTTTTTTTTTTTTTTTAATTTATTAAAAATCCATGCGTTGCATACAAAAATTTTATACCAAAACAGGGTCAATAAAGTATTAAAATAAAAAATCATTTTAAAACCATTAAAAACCATATGCTGCGCTTTTCTTTCTTATATACATATGTGTACAAGAAAACGGTTAATCTGAATATAAATTAAACCTGAATACAAGAAAAATTCAAAATCTTAAAAAAAAGAAATTTTTATAGCTTTCTAAAAATAGAAGAATATAACATTGCTATTTTGGTAAGTAAATTGAACTCTCCTGTAAAGGAATAGAAAAGAAGATAAAATTATCGTTAAAGGTCCTTTATATCGATTTTTAGAGTTAATAAAATGAAATGAAAACAAATTTATTGGATTTTAAATACTTGCTTGTAATAACCATTCTTTTTCTTTTTAAATGAAATCCTTTAAAATGCAATTACACAAGTCGTCACAGTTTTTTAATATGCAGGATATCATTTGTATCGCCTTTAAAAGCATATCGTAAATGCAACTATAAACTAGTCTTAATGAGAAAATATTTGAAAAAAAAAAAAAAAATTCAATGAAAAATCAATACAATCTAAAAATTCATGCATTAATACCCAAAACAAAAAAAGATAAAGAAAACCTAAATGCATCTTGTTAAATAAAAATTAGCAGATGCATTCTAATGGAACGAAAAATTGTAAATTCATTTTTATGATCCTTTCATCATCGTTTTTATCTACTCTTATATTTGTGGATACTGAAAAATCATGTTTAGAAAAAAAAAAAAAAAATTCCAATTTTTTTTTTAAAATAGTTTTTTGTATCTTTGAAATCAACAATTTTTTGTTTTTTGACATCATGATGAAGATGCACCTTGATACAATTTTCTCTTTGTCCATTTCATACGTTTCTGATGTTTTTTTTTTTTTTTTTTGTTGTTTTTTTGGTGTTCGAGTGATAAACTAAAATCCATTACTTTTATACAGTTCTTTTCTATCTTTTATTTTATATACGAGTATTTGAAATTTTATTTTTATTTAGTTTTTGTCTTTTATTTTTCCCTTTTTGAAATACAGTACATCAACCAATATCAATTTTTTTTTGTTTTTCTTGCATCGATTTCATGAATAAAACATTCAGTATATGAACGATCAAAAAAAGTACATAGATGTAGATATATCTGAATTGATGTGATTGATTTAATCGGAAATAATTCATTGTAAAATTTTACATTTCTGCACAGGTAGACGATATTCATATAAATCTTTATGGATTGTATATAAATCAAATTAACTGAACTTTTATTGATGTAACGCTCTGTATTCAATAGTTGATTTCAATTTTACTTCGTACATTCGTGATCATATAGCGAATGCATTTGGAAGCAACAAAAAAAAAAAAAGCTAAAGGTAAATTTATTCATCTAATATTTTATTTCTCATCTTATCTTGACGAAAAATTCAAAAAAAAAAAAAATTATTTATTAGTGAAATTTATACAAGTCTGGTTGGGTATCATCCGGTAAGTGATTGAGTAAATTAAAAATTGTAAATAAATTACAAATGCGGTATGTCCACAGTTTATCTTATTTTATTCATCTACTTACACGTATATCTCAATTTTTCAATAATTATTATTTAGGTAATTTAATGATTAAAATACGTATTTTTTTAAATAGTTAGTAAAACTGATTAATGTTCTATGATAATGAATTCAAAAAAGTCATTAAATTTAATTAAATTCTAATTAATTTTAATCAATTTCCGTATTAAAATTTGTTTTATCTTAATGCGGGTATAGAAAAGTAACATGTAAACTAATTAAAATAAAAAAAATGATAAATAAAACAAATAAAATAAATAAATAATTATACATAAACACGATAATATATCATTTACAATAAAATGATTAAACAAAAAAATTTGTATCCCTTATATTGAAAGTTATAGTGGGTATAATTCTGTAATGTATTTGTTACTTCATACATAGATACATCATAGTAGCGGCGATAACATACAGCAATGCTTGAGGAGGCTCAAGTTGAATAGAGGTCCTATTATCATGTAGTTGCGTATATTACAGTAGAAAAAATATTTTTACTTACTGGAATCCTAAAATCATATTTTGCTTGAGGAACGAAAATTTATTGTTTTGCCACTATGTACATTCCTTATTTTTACCTCGGAATTAATGTTCAGTATGAATAGGGGATCTCGTTCGTTTCATTTTGTTTTTTTTTTTAAATTTCATGACGATTTAAAAAATTTTTTTAAATTAAAATTAAACTGATTTTTTTAAATAAAAAATGTACTCAAAATTAAATTACTCAAAATAACAACAACCAAAAATTACCATCATAATACAAAAGAAGTTTGTATTTAGTTTGTAGACCAATCGCCAAAAGGTCCTGACGGTTCGAGGTGGGGGGCGGAAGGGTGGTAATTGCACTGTCCATGCCCTTTTTAATAAAATAAAAAAAAAAATAAAGAACAAAAACAATTGAAAGAGAATTCTAAATGGCTCTTTATAAATTCATTGTATTATGATGATGATTAGAGCTCATATCTGTGATTTAACATTTTCTTTATCTTGATTTTTTTGCATGAATAAATCACATTTCATAAAAATGAAAAAAATTAAAAGAAAATTTCAAGTGAATTTTCTTTTTTTTTTACCTTTTTATTCAATGTTGCCGTTTACTTATATACAGAAGTAAAACAAAAAATATAAACTATAACCGTCTGTAATCATCGTACTGTGAAATACAGATTAAAAATATTTGAAGAAAAATAATTTTTTTTTTGATAGTTATCTTACATCATTATATTCAGATATTCACATACATTATGTGCAGAGAATAATATCGTCAATGTTTTTTCTTTTTTAATAGATGTACAGACCAAAAGTATTTATTTTGTGTGAAAATATCATTTTCAATAAAATGAAAGAAAACAAAAGAAATATTCTTTCGATTTATACCAATCACGTTTGTATTGTATGATCATGTGATTGAAATTTAAAATGTTTAAGTAGTCATTTTCTTCGTTTACATAGCATCGTAGCGATTCAACCAAAAATCTATTATGCGGTGATAGACGCCGGAATAAAGCAAAAAAACAAAAAAAAAAAAACGAAAAAAAAAATCAATATGAGAAAGAAAATTGGGAAAATGAAATTTGGCCAGTGGGAACTTAAATTGAAAAAAAGAAAAGAAAAAAATTCAAAAAAACCATAAAAAAACTGAATGGAAAAATAAATATCCACATAATTTGGATGTATGCCACATGCAGCAGGTGTGCCACTGCAGACATTTTTGATCTATCTCTACTTACCTACATACATATAAAATATACAAAAATTTAAACATATTCGTATAAGTAATTGGCAACACAAGCACACACATACACACACATATTTTCCAAAGTACATCATTTATGTATGTACATATATATAAAAATATACAAGTGATATATACTTTATAACAGGAGATTAAGATTAATATCCAGAATATCCTGAAATTATATGATGAAATTTTATTCCACAAAAATAAATTTTTGTCAGTGATATACATGAATATATGTACATGTTACGTGTATATAACGTACTTTATCTTAATACAGTGTGTACACAAAATAAAAAAAAAAAAAACAAAAAAAAAATTGCACATTTTGTAGTATATACTTCACATATTGCAGATACGTAGCAATATCTGAAATTTATATTTGATTGGATTTCCGATTGAAAAATGAGAAAAAAAAAAAATTTATTTTATTTTATACTGTATATGTATATCCTATATAATACACTATATAGAATTGCATTTGCAAATTGCTATCAGTTCTTATTCTGATTGTGTATTTAAAATTGATAAAATTAAATAAATTAAAGTAATTTAAAAAAAATAATAAAAAAAATAAAAGAAATAATAAAATAAACAAAAAAAATAAATAAATAAAAAAAGAAAAACAAAATAAAATAAAAAAAAAAATTAAGAAAAATTATTCTATTGAATCTTTAATAAATTTTGTCAATTTTTCAATAAATTAGAAAATATTTGAAAATATTTTTAAAATCAATTTTAAATTAAATTCAAAGTATGTACTATGATTACCAATGAATCTTTGATACAAAATTTAAATGTCCCTTTTTACAATGTATTTGTATTGTCCATCAGAAAATCAGATATGATAATTTCATTTTCATCTACAGAAATCAATAAAAATTTAAATTATTTTAATTTAAAATAAAATAAAATAACAAAAAATATCCTCTTTTTATGTAGATTACGGTGTGTATGTACACAATAAATTTAATTATAGCAAAATTAAAAGAAAATACAAAATGAAAAAAAAAAAAAATATTGAATTATAAAATAAACATTAAAAAAAAAACAAAAATAAGATAATAAACATAAAATAAATTAAATTTCAGTATAAAAAGAGAAAGAGAATTTTGGTATGTATAATTCGTAGGAGAACAAAAGAATTTTATGATAAAATAAAAAATTAAAAAAAAAAAAAAAACTTTCCGATTAAATTAAAAAAAAATTTTTCAATTTAAATTGAAAATAATGAAAATCGTAAATACATCAAAATAATGTGTATCTGATGATCTGTTGAATTTGTTTGTATAGACTGCAAATGATAATATAAATCGTGTATTGAATTAATGAAGCGATAATAATAAGTTTCATTATGTCAAAGAGAATTAAGAATTTTCATTTCTTTTCATTTAATGTAAAAATCATTCTGTTTATTATTAGTTATCAAAATTTAGCTATGATATCCTCATTGACGTCACAACAAAAAAAAGTATGTAACAAAGAAAATATGATTTTCTAAAACCTTTTTAAGTAATTAACGACAAAATTTGATTATTATGGAAAATATAAAAAAATTTTTTGTTAGCACAGTTGGAATTACAAATTAAAAAATGAGCAGGAGAATAAATTCCATTTTTGCTTATTTTTAAAAATATTATTTAGGTAACCCTCATCCGCAGATAAGGTAACCACGATCAAATGTAGCATTAAAATGGCTTCTTCATATGCTAATTAGGCGCAATTCTGTTGCAGTTACGCAGCCACTCAAAACAACGAAAACAACAACCCTCATATACCCGACAATCAAACAATTGTTTTGTGACGATTACGTTCCTCAAACATTTCGTTAATGAAAATTAACGTTAAACGAAACTTACACGATAGCTTTTTAGTTATACGAGAAAATCGTGTCTATATTCATGTTCATGTTGACCAAGAATTTTATAATAAATTTCTTTATTCCAAAATGCCTGTAAGAACGCTTGTATTAAACGATCAATAATAGACATACTGAGAAATTAAATAAACATAATTTTCATTTATTGTCGTATATTATATTGTAAATATTGAGCCAAAATGATTGCATGCAAAACTCTTATATATCTTCTTAGTCTATAATTTGACATAGTTATAATATGTAAATTGTTGGGAAATATTTTTTTTTTTTTTTAGTTTTTTAGTTTTTAAAAATTCTGAAATTATTTTCCAATTACATTTAATAAATTATCAATAAAATGTAAATTACAATGTAATATGTTAATAATAAATATGTATTGTACATTGTCTTTGTTATCTATTATGTATATTTATGAAAAAAGTAATTGCATGCAATGTTGCCAATTACAAAATTTACCTACATCAATAGTAAATTTTTATGTTGTTGTTGTTTTCAAAGTGGACAGTTTTCACTCACATTAAAATGAGTATGCAATTAAATGTACATTATTTAATAGAAATATACATGTATATTATATACATATGTACATATATAGCAGTTAAAATGTGTATCTCATCAAGAATTTCCTTATGTACATTTTATAAATATCAAATGATGTTTATGTACTACACTCTTCATACACTAATTTAATACAGTTAAGGCCTTTTTATTTTCTTATAATTTCTCATAAGATCATCTCATGAACAGTGTTACCACAATCTTTAAAGTTATCATATAATACGAGATGATTTTTTGATCAATATACAACGACGTAATGTGATACTACTTGATGTCATGTCCATAAGACCTTAACTGCATCGAATTAGTGTATGAAGTATAGTACATATGAAATTTTTTCTTTATCTTTACTACATGGGATAAGAAGGTATACATATCCTTCATGTATATCCTGAAGATAAATATTGAAGGGTTGAAAGTATATAAAAAAAAAAAAAACAAAAATTGTAAATAATACAGTTCACATTCAAACATAAGTATTTTCTTGTATATAAAATATTTTTGTTCGATACACATGTAATTTTTCTTTTTCATATAATATTTTATCCTTATTTTATTTTATTTCAATTTTTTTTTTTTTTTTACTTTTTATACATATATGTACATTGCTTATATGTATAAAATTTCATTTAACATTTATAGGATGTCATGTATACATCACACAAAGTAAAAACCTATTTAAAATTTTATGCAATAAACATTTTGCTTTCATGCGAAATGCTAATATTTTTATATTTATGTTATCGTGTACGCACATAAAATGTAAACATTGCATGTATGTATGTACGTACGTGTATATATAACCTGTATCTATGCATGTTTTTCCGAATAATTTCAATCTACTTTATTATGAGATATTATTTATTTTTACTTTTATAACACGGTATATCTTATGAATAAAAGAAGCGTTAAATACGTATACGACTGTATATAAGGACATACATACGTATACACTCGTATGTACTAACAAATATTTACTTGAATTTTATTTTTTATCTTTATTCTGTTTTATTAGAAGGTGAAAAAATAAAAAAAAAATTATTATTATAATAACAAGCATGAGAAAAAATGTGTGTACTTAAAATTTTTCTTTTTTTTTTTTTTTTTTTAAGCTTTTCATTATTCATAAATACACATATTTTCTTTTGTTTTATTGTTCGTATAATCAGCTCGTATTATTATGTAACCTCATTTTTATATATTATAACGTACACACATTTTCAAATGATTAAAGAATATAATGAAGAACTTATTTTTTTTTTTTGTTTTTTTTGAATGAGAAAAACAAAAAAAAAATGAAAAGCAAAAGGAAAAATAAAAGAAAAAAAAATTTTATAAAAAGAAAACAATAAAAGAATTTCATGAAAAGGATAATAAACAAAAAAAAATAAAATAAATAAAGTGCGAAATTCGTACCATGCAATACAAAAACGAATAGAAAAAAAAAATACAATACACAAAAATGGAAAGAAAAATAAGTATTAACGATTTTCTTTGCTTTTATATTATCACTTCTATGTGTGATTTTATTTTGTTTATTAGCTTCAAATTTTTTTTGGTTTTTTTTTTTTTTTTTTTTTTTTGATAGCATTCACGTAATTTACAGAGAGAGATATCAAAATCTATCGAAAAATTTTTAAAATCTAAAACAGAAAAGATGGAAAAATAAATGAAAAAAACACGTCATGTATAAAAATGAATCAAGATAAGAAGATAGCAAAAAAAAAAAAATGTAAAAAAAAATGTAAAGAAAACCAAGAAAACTAAGAAAACTCTGAAAGTGAACAACCAAGAATAATCGAAAGATTTTATCATTAAAATGAAAATGATAACAAGACAATATTAGGTGATACATTGATATTTAGAAATTCGTCTCAGTCGCTTAAATGAAAGGATTTACAGAGGAAAATGTGTACAAACGATTGTGCAAAAAAGAAAAAAAAATAATTTTTCCCCTTTTTCTTTGCTTTTATTTGGACTGAAAGCAATTTTTCGTTACATCGTCTTGTCTTTTTGCAAGGACATTTTTGTTTTCTTATATCCTGAGCAAAAAAAAATGTTGATTTATTTTGAAAAATTTGAAAATTTGATTTGTTCACTTAATGTACGTACTTTATTGAATCTGTACACAAAAATATGTTTATGTCTATTTAAAGATTTATAAAACAGCGATTTCCTTTATTTGATTTTTTTTTTCAACTTTCTTTGTCAATTCAAGTGAATGGTCCTTTATTGGTCTTTGAAAAATTATTTAATTAATGAAAAAAAAAAAAAAACCAATTGTGTATACAATTTTCTAATACTGAAAATTGTAGGTTTAAAATTTCTTGTATTCGTAGTAAAATTTGAAATATTTGCTAGTTAGCTAGCTTTAGGTCTAAATAAGACCTGCATTTTTGATTTATTGTGTTATTAACAAAAAAACAAAAAGGAAGAAAATCTTCAATCTATGTCATAAGCTGTACCAATTAAAATCCAATACACGAGTATTTTCTTTCATCTTTAACAGACGTGAAAAAAGCATATGAGATCTTAGGGTAAATCACCTCAGAATGTGTGCACATATGTACGCATAATCCTTAAATTGATAAATCGATTTTAAAGTTTTGAGTCGAATGAACGTGGCAGGATAAAAAGGATAAGAAGGGAAATTTTAAAGTTGAAACTTAAGATTAAAATTTTTTTTTTTTTTGAGGAAATGATTTTTGTATAAACATTATGCACGACTTAAGCACATATGTACGTATACCTGCATATGATTGGAAAATTTTATTAAGTAAAAGAATTTTCGTAGACTGACAAAACAAAAAAATCATATGCCAATTTCACAAAAGTAAATATAAATAAAATTAATTAATACCTAAATAAAACAAGATAAAAGAAAATGGAAAATTTTTGTTTAAAAAATTTCTTTAATTTGTGATTATTGAAAGAATTAAAAAAAAAAACGAAATAAAATTTATCCTTTTTTTATGTAAGTATTTACTTAAAAGATTGTGACAAAGCAATTTTTTCTTGAATTATTTACATATTTACTCTGTATAAAAGAACAGATGGGATGTATCCTTTTCATTTTAAATTTAACGATTTTTTTTGGTTTTTTTTTTTTTTTAAATATTTTCTCCTTTTTTAATCTCAACTTAATAAGCCTTGTTCCTTTTGACACATGCCTGTAAGGATATTTTTCATTCGTCAACCCCAATTATTAATTTGTCTATGTCATGTGAATGGTCCATTTTTTGCTATGTACATTTTATGTTATGAGAAACAATATTTTTTTTAACACTTGTTTACAGCGCTGAAATTATGAAAAAATTTTTGTTTTCCCATTTTAAAGGATAAAATAAATGTTCGAATTGTTTTTTTTTTTTCTATTTAAAAAAAATTATGTTTATTTGAAAATTTCAAATATTTTCATTTGAATATCATTTTTGTTTTAAATACAAATAAAACAAAAAAATTTTTAATAAATTTAATCTAATCAAATAATTGATTTAATTTAATAAACAATCAATTATTATTTATTGTTTTAGAATTATTCATTGAAAAATTTATAAAATTGAAAAAAAAAAAATTTTTTTTTTGTTTTTCCTTTTTTTTTCAGTTTTTCATTATGAATAAAATATGATTAAAAGAAAAACATATGAAAAATTATTCATTTAATCGATTATCTAAATACATAAAAAATATAATTGCAATTTGAATATGTTTTTCATGGTAATTAAATAAAAATGCAAATTAATCTTACGTGAAAATACACAAATTAATTATAATTTGTTTGTTTTTCATATATAACATTTAATTAAATTTATCAAAAAAAAAAAAAAAAATTCCACATTTTTATGTGTGTTTGTTTAATATTTTTTAATTATATTGAAAAATTATTTTTTTTTTTTTTCATTGAAAATTTGATTTAATCAAACAGTTCGTAGCGTATTGTATTTTTTTATTTTTGTTATTTTTCTATAGATGATGGCGATAATGGTGTTTAAATCAATTTTAAATTTGAATGTGGTTTTTATTTATGTTATAATATTGGAAAATATAAAATAAATAATGAAAATCATTTGTTATTACTTCTATAAAAAATGATTTCTACGTAACATTTAATTTGAATGTGAGCACATGCAATTTTTGTTTTTTTTTTGCCTTAATAAATGCTTTTGTGGTTTTAAATTTGAATTTTATAATTAATTCATTTATTCGTTATTATTATTTTTTTTTGTGATTGGTACATATTGTATTTTAATGTTACAAATTAAATACTTCCCTTCCTTTGAATTGTGTTCATTGTTACTATAAAATTTTTTGGACTGATTTTTAAAAAAATTTTAAGAAGCATCCTGCATCATGGGAGCACAGACGTTCACATGAAATAAGCCACAATAATTCAAACATTGAAATTTTATCAACTACATATATACTCGTATCTACATATAAGCTATGTAATTTATAATTACATCTTAATCTCTGAATAAAGTGTTATTTTATTCTCAGGACATTATAAGAGTACCAGAGTACCCAAAGTTGTTATGAATTAAAATTCATTTTTTCTATATACAATAGCATAATATACCAAATTGATATATATACAAGAACCCAACATGTGTGTGTAGTATGCACTTCAGTTACCGCATCAATAATCTCTGATGGTAGAGATTTTTGTGTATTTTCATATAAAAGATTTTATAACAAGTAAAATTCATGTAATATTGCAATAATAAATTTGTATTATGGTATGTTTGAATGCAATCAATTTACTTGATTGTTTCCTATTCGAATAATAATGATTATACTCTTAGGAGGGTTATGATGATATAGCATACGATATAATAATCACCACTTTATGTATACCAGTCTTAAGTGTAATGGGAATTTGTTATGTACATATACGATAATCTACATAACATCTAAAGGATATAAACAATCCAAAGTGAACATGTGGTCATTATACACATGTTACGTATGGCTGTACGTACTAAAAAGCAAACAAGTGAATGAAAGGATATTTGCAATTGTACTCAAAACTATTTAAAATAATTAATATTTTTGGATAATATTCTTTTGATATTGCTTTGTCAAAATTCTATCTCATATCTGATATTAATTTAGAAAATTATTTAAACTATAAATTGCAAAAAAAAGAATTTTTTTATTTGCAAATTTTGTATCACAAAAACATTTCTCTATGTTTACATTTTGCATACATGAATAATTTTAATAAAAAACAAAAAAATAAAAAAAAACTAAATACAAATGCGAGATAAATTTATATTTAAATTGACATCACTTTGTACCGTTTGTGACTTTTTATAGAAAAGTAAAAAAAAAAAAAAAACAAAATATAGATATCCGAAAGTTTGAAATTTCGAAATTTATTTTGTATAAATGAAAACTTTTTGAAATTGCAATCATTCTATGTACATATAATTATTGTTCATTAATTTAACATATTAAATATCATTTTTACCATATTTTTGTATACGTACAAATGTCCTTAGATAATTAACAATTTTGAAAATATATTTTCCTATATTCATGTAAAATAAATTTTTGTCATTTAAATTTAATCAAAAGTTTTTCCCAAAAAATTTGTATTTTCATTTATTTTATATTTTGTGTATTCAAATTTTATTAGCTATTATATATCTACTAGAAATAATATTTTTTTGAAAAAACTTTTTTATCTGTTTTTTAAATGATAATTCCTGAGAATTAAAATATACTTTGTAATAACGTTTTATGAATAAAATGTGTTAAATAGATCCAAGTACTATGAAAATTATAAAAAACTAAATGTAAAATGTTATTTTAGATAAAATAAAAATAAATGAATATAAAAATTTTATTTACAAAATTTATTAAAAATAATTCTAAAACATAATGTAGTAACCTAAATGACCTATTTTTGATTCCCTGTTAAACTCATACCTTAAGCAAAAAATTTTCTTAGAATTTTTTAAAGTCCAAAAGAAGGATATTTAGATATTCATAAATTCAAATGAAAAATTACTTTAATTTTTATTACCATTTCCTTTTTTACTTCACTTATTTTCTATTTTAATTCAAATTTTTTGATTTAAATGTTGTAACGTTTTTTTTTTTGAATTTTTGTACTTAACTTTAAGTATTTTTCAGTTTTTTATTTCCTTTTGCAATTTTGTAATTCCTTCCGGTATAAATTTAATGTTGTTAGGTTGAATGACAAGAAAAATACAAGAACGATACAAGAAAGTAGAAAATATGTAAGTAATTGGATATTAAATTGTGTTTAAAAAGTGTGCCATCGGACTTACACATTCCAGTAAACATGCATACACTAATTTACAAGTGCATGTAACAGATATAAAGCAATCGGATTTTAATTGATAGTGCAAAAAAAAAAAAAAAAAAACAAAAACCCAAATAAATCTTTATTTAATGAAGTGACGATTTGTATCGAAACATACATATGTATGTATTTTTGGACATTCGCCAACTTGTCTTAGACTTGAAATATCGCATTCATATATTTACTGTCATAAAACGCACAAAATATAAAACATTTCAATTGATGAATTTTTTTTTCAAGATTTTAAGGACAAAATTATAATTTCTATCCTTTAAATTTTATCAGATTAAAGTTAGTATTTCAGATTTAAAAATTTTATTTCATAGTATTTTTTGGCAATAAAATAATTTTATATTACAAAATCTCATGTGAATGAATTTTTCTTTTATTTATACTTTATTCCCAGGCAATACACTGATACGTTTCATATGCGTTGATAGCTGCTTTACATATATTTTTGGGAACAAATCCAAAGAGTTCCTTAACATCACGTACAGTACATATTCACAATTTGTAATATTTATCTGCATTGCGTTATTTGTGATATTCCTTACATGAGCCAATAATTCCAGTAGATTGTAATAAGACAACTGGCATATGCAATACAACAATATACGTTTATTTTCATTTTGCATAACAGTACGTATCACTATACTGTATGGATACAAATCAACTACAATAGAAAACTGATTTCTTTGTAGTTTTTTATGTGAATTTTTATTACTTGTAATATTACTGAATAGCTATTTGCCTTTTTTTTTTTATATTTGAAGCTCTTTTTTACATTTTAATTTTAAATATAAATTATTTTCAAGTATGAAAAAGAAGAAGACCCAAAAAGAGATTCTATTTGATGTCCTAGCATATATTTCAAGTCATCAATGTTTACCTCTACCAGCTTCTATCAGTTTGTAATCTGTTTCACGTCTTCTAATGAAATCTGAAAAGTAACGTAGAAATTCTAAGAAACTGCAATACTAAGGTATTACATTTATAGTAATTGATAGATAATACCATGCAGAATGATAGTTACAAGGTCTGTTTTTTTTTTTCTGCCTTGGATAGCACATTTTCTGTTCGCTATAAAAATATGTTTTTTTTTTTTTTAATTTTTTATATTTTTTACATAATTTTTCTATGTAATGATAATTTATCCTTATGTTAAAGCATTTCTCTATGTTATCGGGAAAAAGGAAAAGAAAATTAGGGAAAAGAAAATTATAACAAATTTAAACAAAAACATTTTAATAAATCATGGAATGCAGTAAAATACGTGATTAAATTTAATAATTAATGAATTTTTGATATTATAATATGCATGTCTAAGACCTATGATGAAGGTATGTATGACAACGTACATACATACTATATATGCACTGGCATAAGTGTATATGTAATATTTTGTAGAAAATTTTAATATGTTTACAATTTATTAAGTTCATAATATGTATTATTTGAACATTTTGAACATTTTAATGAATTTGTACATTTTTAATGATTTTATGTTTTATATTCTTATAGGCTAGACACATTTGCAAATATATACATATGTAGAAGTTTTTTTGTAAGTATTGTTATTAGTTGTATATAGAATCTATGCATCTGTTCAAATTTTGAAGATATATAACATGTATATATGATACACATATTAAAATTCTTTTCTTACATAATACAAAAAAAAAACCCCATATGAAAATGAATATTGCAAGTATACCCTTGTATTCACTACTTAATTGATGTTTTCAACAATTATTATTCAACAAAAAAGTAATAATAACATGCTTGTATGATGAAAAAAATATGAAATATAATAAATCCCATGATGATACCCTAAAATATTTTCATTAAGATGCGCTTGAACTGTTACAGACAAAAAAAAAAAGGAGAAAAGTAGTTACAGAATAAAAGGAGTATAGGATTTTTTTTTTTTTTTTTTTTTTTTTTGAATGAACCATGCATTAAAAATGTTTCATTAACACATAACATTGAACATAGGGCAAACATTATTTGACATGAAGTATCATGTAGGTAGCAATCGCATTGTAAAAGAAAGTTAAAAACAAAATAAAGGATACGTGCAATAATGACGATGATATTAATAATGAATATTAGTCTGTATACGATTATTTGTACTGAATTATACACTCATATGTGTATGTGTTTAAAAGTGCATAACATTTTTATGAATTAAAAAAAAAAATATTCTTTTTATAACACAAACAAGTTATTTTTATATTTTTTTTAAAAATTTTCAAAATTTTCAAGGATTTTAAGGATTTCTTTTTTGTTTGTATTCACATTCAATAAAATTGCATCAGTATAGATTGGAAAAATCAATTTTTATAAGTTGAAAAATTAAATAAAAGAGCTACAAAATGTTGAAAAAACAACAAAAAACAAAAAAAAAACAACACATAATCGTTTTGTGTATTTTTCATTTACCTACATCATCATGTTCATAATAATGAAAAATATTTGAATACATTTGAGTGTATCTAAATCTAAATTGTATACATACAATAGGTTATCATATTCATATCATCTTTATATTAAATACTTTATACACCTTCTCTGTTGCATTTTACCTGTGATTTTACCATCATTACAATATTATTTTAGTATAACACTTAGTAGCAAAATGTCCTCTATTAAAAGTTAATCACACCATGACATGATGACTTTTATAATACGTTATATGTAAACATGATAGCAAAAATAGAACAAAAAGAAAAAACAAGAATGTATGCACATAAAAGTATCTAAAAAAAAAAAAAAAAAAAAAAAAAAAGTATAGCAATAATAGCTGTGTTGTCATCATTATTATCATCAACAACGTGGTAAACACATTATTATTAACAATTTGTTAAAGAAAATCATGTGTACATGGTTCGTATGTATATGTGTAGATACATAGCAAAGTACGTAGCAAAGTCAACTGCTAATTAGTGTAGCAGCTAAAGCATGAAATTTTCTTTTACAATCGAATCATGATGAAAATTACGATGAAAATCGTATATGTGTGTTCGAAATGCATATCATTTTTCTTTTTTTTTTTTAATAAAAAAAAAAATATGAATGTGAAATATCACTCACATATGCATGATTTTTCCTTTTTTTTGAGCATTCTCTTGTATGTATATGAAATGACATACGGAAAAATTTTCCTTTGATTACATCCGCTTTCGATGTGAAATTTAATCTCTATATTAAATGTGTTGGGAATTTTTTTTTTTTTTACAATTTAAATAAAATTATCAATTATTGAAATTGGATATACACTCTATTAAATTAAACTCAAACAAATAATTGGTTTAAAACCCTATTTCTGAGTTTAAATCTCTACTTCAACAAATTCAGTGGTTCGTAATCCACGTTAAACTGTAGGTGCAAGTATGATAGAATTGTATTGAGAAAAAAAAAAAAAAAAAAATCATCAAGATTTTCCTTATGTTCCCTTGTAGGAATTTGGATCATCATCATCTATTAAATTAATAAAATTAAGAAATTTAATTTTTCAATAATTAAATCAATAAATGATGAATTGTAAAAAAAAGATTTAATAAAAGTAATGAAAAACAGCAGCAAATATGTCCATTAAAGTATTTAATTTGGTACACCATATTTGGTACCATATATTATGTGAAATCAAAACTAAATACGATAGACTGATTGTGTAATTTAATTACAAATTAATTACACATTTATAAAATAAAATATAAAATATCTATAAATTTATTTTATTCCTCTGTATATAATGAATGTAATGTATCTGATAAACATTTATCATTGATTACAATATTTTTTTTTAATTTTTTTTTTTTTTTTTTTTTTTTTTTAACACAAAAAATATTAATCTTATTTTAAATGCAATTTCATGCATTTAATTTAGTTTCCTTTAAATAATTAAAAAAACAACCGTGCATTTACACATGCATGGGTATATTATTACGATATGTTTGTACATATACATATATAATAATATTAAAAGTGATTTCTATTGATTTTGTCATTTTCACTCAATATTATATTACGATAAATTAAATATAAAAATCCTTGTTTGTATTTTTTTTTTTGTATTTAAATGTGGTTTGGGCAGTTAGCCAAACCATAAATATCAGACAAAATACGTTATGCATATGTATGTGTGTGTGTATAATACAAATAGAATTAAGTACATATTAAATCGATTTATATGTCACAAATAAACAGTAATCCTGTGCAAATAATAATCAGTAAAGTTAACCACAATTACCACTAGGCTTTTACAATATTATATGATATCATATTAATTTTATTTTTTCAGTTTTTCATTCAATTTTATAATTATTGCCGACATTTTTTTTTTTTTTTTATTCATATTTAATGTATATTATTTTATTTATAAATTTAATTAGAGCATTAAATATACAACGAATTTTTTTTTTTTTTTATTTACACCATCATTGGTACTATATCGATTCATGGCACACTCATTTAGTATCACCATTAAATTATTATCAATATATTATAATTATTTAATGGTGTTCGTTATTAGAGAAAAATGTATGGAAATTAAATTTTATTCGTTATTTATTTTTGTTTTTCTTTTGCAATATATGTGTAATTTTAAATTTAAATTATTATTCAGAGATTATCATTTTGAATGAAATTAATTTAATTTCATTTTCGATAGCATCAGAATTTTTTTTTTTTTTTTTTTGGATATATTCAACACTATACTTACTGACCTATACACAACATATTGGCTTTTAATCCAGATTTTTTTGTTGTAAATATTAAGTAACAATTTATATACGATTTTTAAAGTACATATTTAAGTATATAGCAACATAAATACTAAAAAGTCAGGTAAAATTAATGGTCTTTGATAAATATTTTCGTATATGTATGTGAAAATTTTTTCTTCTTTGTAATAATGTTAAACAGGAATATGAATATATCTTGAAATCCTGCTGAGTAATTACAGCATAAACAGTTGAGAAAATCAAAAAAATCAAATTTATTGTTGATTTCATTCATTTAAAAAATCTAATGTGAACTCAGGTCACATAATATTTATTTTTGGTAAGTACATTTTGATTAAACCCAGCATGCAATTGATTAAAATGTATTTAAATGTGTAAACCATATAATCACAATATTTTCATTATTTTGTTAATAAAACATTAATAAATGTGGTTACGTAATAAATTTTGTTTAATGTGAGGTATACTGGTATATACATGTACATACGTAATAATTTTAAGTTAATTTTTGCATTCACATAAATGACAGCTTTGTTCATCATTTTGGACATTAAATTCATAAAAGCGAGTTTTTTTTTTTGTGATGGTAATTTAAGACCCAATTTGGGAGCTTCTAAACAGTATCTACACGCAAATGTACAATTCTGTGAATTTAAATTTTTTTTTTCAAAATACTTTTTTCCGTTACATTAAATACGTACACCTAAGTAGGTATGAAACCATTAAATTATTCTTTAAAAAATTTTAAATCAAATTAAAATTCCATTTTCAAGTTGAATTATTTGATAACTAACCATGAAATTGAAGTCAATCATTGATGGTTTTTTTTTTTTTTTTTTTTTTTTTAAATTGGTTAGAAAGGTGCTTATTTCTCATTTGTAAAGGGGAGGAAAAACAGAACATTGCTAAATGGTAGAATTAGTAGTCATGAATAAAATATGATTAAACTTATAATTACTTTAGATTATTAAATTTGTAGATGATCGAAGTAGTTTAATCTCATATAAATTATTATCTTTGAAATTAAGTAAAATTAAAGTAAAATTGTAAAAATTTTTACATTTAATAGTAATTCCCATGTCTAAGATATTGATCATAGGTAGAGGTGGCCGGCCGCCTGCTCATTCTCAAGCAAGCACACTTAGGCCAGAAAGGTTCATTATAGTTTTAATCAATTTTTGAATATTTTTATTTGACTTGAATGTAATATGATTGAGATTACTCGATTAACTGACCTGAAACAACGCTAACGCTGTATTACTCATCCACTGTAGTGAATTCTAGTCTATATAGAGAAACTCATTATTGTGCATAATTTCTTGTCACAATATGGTTAGGAATTTTCGAATTTAGGTGTAACTGAAGCTAACAATATAACGAATATATGTTACTAACTGACGTTATCGTTCATCAAAATATTATATGCAAGAGAATAATCATTTTATATTCATATACATATTTCTACCAATTGTATTTTCTTGTATTGCTGTCACAAATACATTTTTGTCCATTCTTATGTCATGATGATGAACGTATTTAACTTAAAAAAAAATGAAATAAATATTCGCCTTTTGTGCAATCAAAATATTGAAAAAAAAAAAGAAGAAAAAATAGTGTTCATTAATGAGATTTTTAACTTTATCAGATAATTGTAATAAGCAAAGAAATTGTAATAAATTAACAAAATGAATAATGATTTGATCATTATTCTTAGTCTGATATTAAAACGACCACCTATATGTGTGCGTATATAGGGAATGGAATACGTTACACATGCACATATGTGGTTAGTTTACAGATAGGTATGAAGATGCGGTCATTAAAATACAAAGCGCCGACACAATATAACGCACTTATGGATAATATGAGTATATCGCCTTTAAATTTTAACAATAAAAGGCACTCCTTCACTTTATCATGTGTGTAGCAACAATGCTATATAAAAGTAATATCCCCCCATATAATATCGTATTTGTGAGAACAATAATAAAATACTATATGATATGTGCAAGTAAATGTGCATTTTATTAGAACGTATATGCAAGGGAAATGAAATTTAGTGGTACTTTTAATTCGTTGAATTTATGTATTTTTATCATATTATATTGAACGTATGCCAAAAATATTTAAAATTTTCATTATTTCACTGTTTTCTCTTTTATGCCAAATTAAATACACTCATATATGTATATTATTTAATCAAAATTAAAGAAATATTGTACTGAATGCTAGATGAATTTAACGTCAATATCAAATAAAAGTGGATTTACTTTTACTATAATATTTTTATTATTTTGGTTACATAACAAAAATTATATTCAAAACAAAAAATCTATGAAAATAGCTGTAATAAGGTTGGCATAAATCCGAAGAAATTTAATAACAAAAAATTAAATAATACACTTTATGACATTTTTAATAATAAAAGAAACGAAGAAATTAAATTCAAGAAATTTTATTTATTCAAAAGTTTTGATGAAGAAAATTTCATTTCCTCATAATTCAAAAATATTCCAAAAATTTAGATTTTTAATATTAATTTTTTTTTTTTTTTTAATTTAGAAAAAAAATGTATTTGTCATTCTAGTAATTAATGAGTGTCCTTAATTTCGTTTTGATATTTATCAAAAATTTTTATTACCATTTTGTATCCAATCATTCAGATATTGATATTTTAAGGACATGAAAAGCGGGGAAAAAAATAGGATACCTTTGTAAAAATGAAAATGATATTATTATACAGTAAATTAAATTTTTTTTTTAATATCAATCATTCAAGAAAAAAAAAAAGAAGAAAAACAAAGAAAAGGAAATCATTAGTCATTTGTATAAGATGGTAACCTACATATTTGTAACCTTTTTATTATGTACGCCTTTTAGAATTTTATATTTTCATAATTCGAAGAAAGAAAATTTGTCTAACTTTATGATGTTTATGTGTATTTAATTTTTCTAGTAATTATTCCATAAATTATAAAATGATAGTCATTATAAAAACATTATGTATTATCCTGATTTTGTTATCATCAAATTCAAAAATGATTTTAAATCAGGTGACTTGCATATTATTCTTGAAAAAAAAAAAAAAAATAACAAATAGACCAATAAAATGTCCAATCAGCATTTTTTTTGTTAATAATTTTCAAAATTCATTTTAGTTGGCTGTTACAAATTTTATTAACCCTAGGATGCATGGATGTATACATTTGTATACAATTATCATGTAAATGAATATTTCCTCTGTTTTTATTCGTGTGTCCTAAAGTAAAGAAAAAATTATATTTTTGATGCTGAAAATTACATTGAAAAAAATTTTGTCTACAATTTTGCGTTAATTTTTTATGAAGGTATTTGTACGATCATAAACCCAAGGGTTATAGAAATAAAGAAAAAAAAAAAAAAAGAAAAGTGGAATGAATAGTAAAAATAAAAACAATAAACCAAATTCATATATACTCATATTTTGGTAAATATTCATTTGAATAAGTTGCCAAGAAATCACTTATTCAAATAAATTTTATTTTTCTTCTTCATCTTCTTCGGTTAAACAGTCCTAAAAAGGTCGTTTGTCTCCACCTCACTCGATCTTTTAATACCATGCATACATGCATACACCAATAAATATTATTAAAAAAATTTAAAATTGCGTGTATGCAAAGTATCTAACGTGATACGCAAGTATTCAAAATTCAAACGGTTATAGGTCATTAATTTTGAAATTTATAATTAAAAATTTTTTATAGCGTGAAATAAGTTTAAAAAAATTTTTGATTTTAATCTAAAATGCATTGTGCGTAACCAATCTGATTTTTCTATGTAACTTTTAAATACATGAAAATGCAAAAAACCTCAAAACAACCATTTAATATGTATGTCTGTCTGTTTTTTTTTTTTTTTGTTAGCCCATAACTTTCTTCTTTCCATTCAAATAAAAATTAATTTGATGATAAATTTGATTAACTTTCATAAATTTTTGATTATTATCTTTATAAAATACCTTTATATGACACCATGACAATAAATATAATGTGGGGTTTTTTGAATGAACATTTTTATGGATAGTTTTGATTTATTGCGTGAGATGAATCAATTTTAATATTAATTCACAGGAAATATTTATTAAAAAAAAAATTTTTTTTTGTCTTTATATTATTATGTTACTACTTCATTCTTTATTATCATTTACTTTTTAAAATGTCAAATAGTTAACACCTTTTCGTGATAATGATATGATAATAAAAATTATTCGTTATATTAATATGTAGAATTTTTTTTTTTTTTAAATTTGTTATTTTAATAACGGACATCATTATTATTATGCGTAACTGATGTTTATAGTATGTATGTGCTTATATAAATTTTAATAAAAAAAAAAAAAATTATAAATTTCATAAACGTGAGAAAATTTTCTAATAATAAAATTTATAAAATGAAATTTATAAGTAATTTAAAGAGGAAAAAAAATAAAATTTAGATTCTAAATGATAATTTAAAGATTTAACGTGTAGGAGTAGTACCCATGTACGTACAAAAAAAAGCTCTGTTGACTTTAAGATTAAATGTAAATTTAAATTTTACAAGTTCACTTCTATGCTTCTTGGTTACAGCATAGACAAGGTGGATTTTTTTTTTCTTTCAATAAATTTCAAATAATTAGGTTTACTCCTAATGTACTTACTCCATACAAATAATGTCCTTATCATGTAATCACAAAATATTCAAAAATCTTTATATTATTTCATGTACGGAAAACAGATTCTTTGAAATTTTCTTAGAAAATAATTTTCTAAAATTTATTCAATAGTTATAATAGTTATTTATTTATGTAGTAATAAGATTTTCAGTTTATTCTGTTTTTTACACGTATGTATACTAAAATAAAAAAAAAAAAAAAAAACGGAACAGATACATGAAATACTCTGAAAGAAGTAAAATTATGTATGAATGTATAGAGATAAGATATCTTATCTAAATTTTAAGGCAAAATTATAATAACAAATTTGTATGCACTTATCATATACTACTCTGATCAAAAATAACCCGGACTCGTTCATGTACAACCCCCGCCAATATTTTAAGATGCATTTCTTTTAGTATTTATGTTTGTATACCTGTTTTTTACATTTCCTCCAAATTCGAGCTATATATGTCAATCAGTTGTTTTTTGACAGCACTTTGTTTAGGTCAAGTTTTTGCTTACTTTCGATTTTGCGATGGAAAAAATAATTGAACAAAGAATTTGTATTAAATTTTGCGTAAAAAATGAAATTTATGCTACTGAAACGCTAAAAATGTTGCAAAAATGTTATGGTGATAGTTCTCTATCGAAAACAACAACATTTGAATGGCATAGTCGTTTTAAAAATGGTCGTGAATCAGTGAAGGATGACATTCATCCTGGGCGTCCTTCAACATCAAAAACCAAAGAAAATGTTGATCTGATTAAATCAATGGTTTTGGAAAATAGAAGATTAACGATCAGAGAGATGGTTACTGAAACAGGAATTTCATTTGATACAATTCAAAGCATTTTAAGTGATGATTTGGGCTTGACACGACTTGCAGCGAAATTGGTTCCTAAATCATTGAATTTTTTACAAAAACAAGAACGTGTTATTGTTGCTGAAGAGATGCTTTCCAGAGTAAATGCTGATCCTGCATTCATTCAACGGATCATTACTGGTGATGAGACGTGGGTGTACGAGTTTGATGCGTTAACAAAGCAACAATCAAGTGAATGGCGCGCTTCAGAAGAACCAAGACCCAGAAAAATTCGTCGTACTCAATCAAAGAAAAAGATTTTGCTTACCGTTTTCATCGTTTATCGTGGTGTTGTGCATCATGAATTTTTACCAACAGGTCAAACAGTTAATAAGGATTATTATTTAAGCGTAATGAAGCGTTTACGAGAAGCAGTTCGTCTAAAAAGACCCGATTTGTGGCAAAATAATTCGTGGATTTTACACCACGATAACGCACCTTCTCACACAGCCGTGGTTATTCGTGAGTTTTTGACTAAAAACTCAACAAACACTATTCATCAACCACCATATTCACCGGATCTCGCACCGTGCGACTTTTTTTTGTTCAGTCGCTTAAAAAAACCACTTCGGGGAACCCGCTTTGACAGCATAGAAGCAATTAAAGACAAATCGAAGAAGGAACTTATGGCGATCCCAAAAAGTGAGTACGAAAAATGTTTCCAGGATTGGATTAAACGGTGGCACAAGTGCATTGCATCAGACGGAGAATACTTTGAAGGGGAAAAAATAAATATTAATGAATAGACTTGTACTTTGTGTTTTATTGACCAAGTCCGAATTATTTTTGATCCGGGGGTTAGATACAATGATTTATAATGTTAAAATACATTTTGAAAAAAAAAAAAAAAAAAAAAGGAAACAAAACACAGTTTTGTAAAATCGTGAATTAGAATTTTAAATCATTTACATGGGTGGTTTGTTTTCTTTTGTTTGAAATTGTGAATATAATTTTTAATTCAGATACCATCACATAAATATTAAAATTTTTTATATACATACATACTATTATATATTGCTATTAAAATAATAGCAAAAAAAGATACTTAGTTAAATGAATAAATATTATTGAATAGATCATTATATTTACAAAACACGAAATTGATATATGATTTTAGGAAGGATTTATTATTGGATATCCTCTTTAAAATTTTAATTTTTTTTTTTATGTTTTAAGATATAAATTATTAAACTGAAATGCAACTGACTACATACTCGTATGTACATTCAATTTAACAACTTTGTACTTTATATACTTTGTGAATAAAGGACAAGGAGATAATATTTAAGATTATACTATGTTTTCTGTTCTCATAAATAATTTAATCAAATCGTGACAAAAATTTATCATGAATTGTATTTTTCATTTTAATAGTTTACTAGGTAAGAAAACAAAAAAAATTTATGCATTTCTTTTTTATTCTTATTATTATTATTTTTTTTTATTTATTTGATATTTATGAGGTATTTTTTTCATAATGTTAGTCTAATACGTGATTGTACTTAAAATTAATTCAAACAAAAAAAAAAAAATGAAAAACTCTACAATGATTTATTTTATTACTGATGACATTTAAAAGACATTATATTATTCGATTTGCTTCTGAGTTAATTTTACAAAGTTTAAAAATGTAATTACTAAAAGATATAAAAAAACAAAATTTGTGTATTTTATGCATTTTGTCGTTTTATAATAGACCAAACAGACAGTTGATAAGTCAAGCCATTTTTACGTCTTCTACTTAAAACAGATAAAATGAATACAAAATTTACTATGTATGTTAATAGAAAGAAAAATATTTTATCACCCTCTCAGGAAGTTCAATTTTCTTGAAAAAAAAAAAAAACTGGGTGTTTTATATACATGACACATGTTTTCGATTTTTTTTTTTTTTTGTTAATTTGTTGACTACTTTTACATGCAAGGAAATTATACAGTGTATCTGGTTTTTATATTTGTTTCATAAACAATTTTTTGATAGGTAATTTCAATAATTTTACGCCTATCAATCACATTTGACACTCTTGTATTGGATATGAGACAAAGTGAATTTTTTTATATTATGTAAAATCAGTTATGTAACATACATATAATGCGTATACACACATAACATCATGATCTACATACATATACAATAAAATATCTATCGATCTATTCAATGTGTTAAATGACAAAAACCAAAAAAAAAAAAAATTTCAATTTCTGAAGGAAATGAAAAAAAAAAATCGATTATTTTTAAATTTGTTTTTGTTTTATTTTCTTGTTACGTAACCGTGATTGTTTTTAAGGAAAAGTCACTTATACTCTGCCTGTCTACTAATATTATGCACTTAAGGTCTTACACGGGAATACAAAGTATTTTTTCTTCTCTTATAATTTTTAATTAGACTGTCTCACTAGCGGTATCCATCTTTCTAAGGCAATACACTTCTCCAGTATGTGTGTTAATGTTTCCTCTTCTTCGTTGGCACAGCCTACAACCCAGGTTATCAACGTTGACCCCTAGTTTTTGTAGGTGAACTTTAAACGTGTAATTTCCTGTTAAGAGTAAGACAAGCAGTATTACCATCACAATCCACAAAACTTTTATTGTACAAACATATGTATATCAGATGAATTTTTTAAATATCAATACATGGTGATTAAGCCCTGGCTCAAATCGAGCTGTTGCGCCAAAGGAATGAAAAAAATACATACATAGTAATGTAAAATGGTACCACTTTAAGTAATCGCCATAAGATCTCAAATGCATATTATTGGTAGACAGAGTATAGACCAGAGCACCACCAAAAGAATGTTCACTTTTTTTTTTTTGTTTTTCAAATCGTTCATGTTTTTATATCCATATAAAGTAATTTGCCTAATGTTTAATAAATTAAAAGATTATTTCCTTGAAATATAAACTAAATTAAATGAATTTTAATTAAATTGTTGTGTATACAAAATTAGAATATTTTTATGATTTCATTTAAGTGAAATTTTCATATCTGTTTTAAATATTTTTTGTTAAGTGACATTAATCACTTTCAAATGAAAAAAAAAAACACAAATGAATACAAACGAGTGTCTATGTGTCTATGTACATTTACAATCATTTTAATGATATCTCTTAATAGAATAATAAAAATTTTTTTACGATCCAATGAATATTTTAATACCAATTAGATGTACTTTTAAGAAATAATGCATTTTCATATTAAAGTGAGTGATAAAAATTTCAAAAAAAATAAAAAATAAAAACAAATAATAAAAATTCTTTATAATTTACTAAATATAAATAAAAACGAAAGAAAAGAATTTAAAGTTCATTACTCGCATTTTTAAAGTAATTTACGATTTTTTTTTCCTTTTTCTTTTATTTAATGAATATCATCAAAAAAAGCGATATTTGTATTTAATACATGTAAAATATAAAACTTCAATTCTTCTATTTATGACACATTCTTATTTTATTTTGATTACACATAGAGCATTTGATTTAATCTCTTATTTATGTATATTGTTGTAAACAAATCATTTTACTCTAAGCATCTGTATTACGTCTTATAATATTTTGTTTACGTTTAATGAATTGAAAAGAAAATGTAATAAGCTGATTTTTTGTTTTTTTTTTTTTAGTTGGAAATTGAATTCTTACATATTGAGTAGATTATTTCCCTTCTTTCCGGTAATGGAAATTGAATAACCCAATGGACCAAAAGGATTTCATGCATTTATGTATTATTTTCATTTTTGTATTTTTACTATACTTTATACTTTAAATATTTTCACTACATGCTTTATGGGAGTATATGTATGTGTCTTTTTTCTTTTCTCATGATTTCTCATAAGAACATTTTACGAGTAGTCTTGCCACAATTCTCAAAATTCTCATACAATGTGAGATGAGCTTTTTAAACATCAATATACAATGATGTAAAGTGGTACCACTTTTTCGTAATTTACCATAAGGCCTGTTATAGTGAAAATATTTAAAGTACAAGGTATATAGTTGTTGAATTTCAGTAATAAATTACCTTTTTCAACTGTATTATCCCATTTATTATAAAAATGTCATTGTTTGGCTTTAAATTTTAATGTTCGATGACCAAATTAATGAATTTACAAGTCCATAAATTTTCAGATTAAAAATTTAAATTATAATAAATAAAATACAGTTCAAATATATTTTAACCATTAAAATCATGTATTTGTGTATATTTTTTTATTTTTCATTATAATATCCTTGTGATTTTATTTTTGCAATTAAACAGGAAAAATACTCTAATAGATACTAGTATACTACTACATTATATCTAATGGAGATATAAATTTCCAAATCATTTATTTCAATTAAATTTAATCACATATATACATTTTCTAAATAAACAATGACAGAATAAATTGATTTTAAAAATTTAATAAATCTTGTCTCCATATTTAACCATCATTTAACTATGTAATAAAAAAAAAAATAAATAATAATAATAATAATAAGTGAAATAAAATAGATACTAATTACAATGATTCTATCCAATTTGAACATTTATCTCGATTTATTTCAATAGTCTGTAACGACCTACACATAATAAATTTGTAACGAAAAATTTCACGTTTATATTGGCTATATATGTATTATATAAGGTAACATATCAATGTATACTTATATACAAACATTCAGATAACATACAGACCACATATTCATATACGTAGGAGATAGATATGTAATCTAAAAAAGAGTTTAAATGTATAATTATTCAGTTCGATAAACATGTGTGGGAGGAAGATTGTCGTCTCTCCTTTCAACCTTTAAAAAATTTCATTCAAACCTTAACTACAAAATAAGGTATTTCGGTCAGTCGGATTACCTTAAAATATACATGATGATCGCATTTAACATTTATTTATGAATGAATATAACAATAAAAAGGGGAGGAAAGAGTATATAAATAATCTAAACCTATCCTATATATCTATAAATTTTATTTTTGGTTTCTTTTATTTTATTCATGATGATAAAAAAAAAAGAATAAAACTGTTTCACGGTTCATTGAGAATTAACGAGAAATTAAATATTATTCATTTGTCATCATAAATGATTTCCCCATTTTATCTTATTGTTGTCTCATATTAATATTTTATCCTGGTCGATTACTTACATACCTTAGATTGTATTTTATTTAAAGTTACCTTGATTAATGTGATGACTATCTGGCGCACTTCTGGTTTGACTTGGGATTATGTATGTACAATCGTGGGCATTAAGAGGTAAGAAATTTAATATACATTACATAATTGTTTTTTTTTTTCCATTTTTATGTTTATATGAATTTAGAACAACAATTTGTTTTGGTTGGTCTTTAGAATAATTTCAAGTAATTTTGAAAATTAAAAAAAAATTACAGCTCATTTTATAGGCTTATGGGAAATTGAAAATTAGAAAATTTATATGACCGAATATAACATAAGAGGCACAATAGTCTGAATTAAAACAGACTCTTGTGAGAAATGCAATTTTTTTACATTTAATTTAATTTTTTTAATTTTTGCTTTTTTTTTTTTTTTTTTGAAATTTAAGAATGTTTATACTTCAAACATCAGACATTTATTTTATCTTTCGAATAAAAAAAAATACTGTTAAAAAAAATATTTTTTCTTGATCGTTAAAACTGAGTTATACCAGTTATACCTTTATCATTCGATTTGAAATACTTTCAAGATAAATTAAATTCCTTTATTTATCTTTTATACAAATTCTTTTTTGTTTTTTTTTTTTTTTTTTTTTTTAAATCTTAGACAAAAGCAACACCTGATTCATTCCTATTGAATTGATATCAAATGTATTATAAGCAAGTCACGATACTATAGTTAATAAAATAATATTAAATTCTTGCCCTGTAGTATTATAGAGAGAGTATAAGATGTGATGTTGTTCGTTTTTTCATTTCTGAGTCCCTTCATCATTTTAAATAAAATAAATAAAATGTATTGTATACGTATGTATTTACGTGATGCGGTATTTATATACGCAAAAAAAAAGTAAATATATACATATTTATCTGTTGTGCGCTTAAAGACTAAAAATGTCTGCACAAATTGTCAGTAAAGTAAACCTGAAACATTAAACCGCAAATCATGTCTGACAGTTTATTTTCCTTTGATGTTGTCACGGATTTGAAAATGAAAAGATTTTCGCCATAATGTCAAGTCAAACGTATTTTAATGTCAACTTTTTTGGTATATCTTAAAAGTTTATAAACGAACGTGGAAATGTTTGCAAAATGGTTTGTTTTTTTTTGTTGGTATAAATTCTGTTTTATCTTAAGTATTTTATGTTTAATGCAGTAAAATACTTGTTTGAATTTTTTTTTTTTTTTTTTTGTTTTTTTTTGATTTAAGTTTTGTCTTCTTTATTGTCAAGAATCAAAACATCAACTCAGAAATTCTTGGCATTAATGATTCCTTTATTATGTTGGTATTATTATTACTATTTTATAAAAATGTTTTTTTTTTTTTTATTTATTTCAAAAATATCTCAACAAAATATTAAATTGACGTTCATACAAAGTTTAATTGTACATGAAATAATATAACGATTTATTAATAAATCAATAAATATCTCAAGATTTTCTAACTATACTTCGTTTTATTAATCTACATAGGCACGTGTTGTTGTTAGTGGTGCTTCTCTTTATTCTTTTGCGTTTAATTTGTATAAATTCGTTTTTTTCTCTCTTTACGCCGGTATTACCAGACTGCTAGTTTACTGCGTTTTATAAACGAAAACAACAAAAACCACACGGGAGCAAACATAAATCATAAAGACTAATGATGTAATTTTTCTTATTTCAAATGATTTAACATGTGCCTATCTTTAAAAAAACACAGTATAAATTTTTTTTTTTTTTTTAATTTGATAAATATTGGGCTCTTTTCATCTAAATTATGTATGCGAAATACACGGTACACGGTTAAAGAAACTAAAATTTATATGTATGTACCCTGCGTTGGCTTACGTATATAGAATTTCAAGTAATGATTTTAAAAATTTCAAAATATCCACATGGTAATCAAAATTTATGATGTGCCTGTCAACATAAAATTTTCAATTTCATTTGTATCGTTTTTTTTTTTTTTTTTTAAATCCTTCTTCTTTTGCATGATTATTAAACTGCCTTGCCAACTAAATTTCTGATTATTTCTTATTATTCAATTTCAAGAATTCAAGAAGCTAACCATTTGCTATATATTATTAAATTATAAAGAATAAAAGTAAATTCTTATTGAGTACCTGCTGTGATTATTGCTAATAAATCATTTAAAGGCATTTTAATATTTCGATTTTAATAAAAAAAAAAAAATAAGTCAATGTTTATGCATGCGAATCTTTTAGATTGTATTCATAAAATCATAACCGAGGGGCGTAATAACGATAATGATGACGACAGTTAAAAACATATTTATTTTTTTAACGCCTTTGTTAGTAGTATATGTTTCTCATTTTAATAATAATCATCAGGAAGGGGGAAAAAAAAATCTTTTTGGAATATTTTATTTTATATGATATTATTGTTGTTATTGCTATTAAACCAAAAATGACAAATGATTTAAAACATATGGTTAAATATTTCTGGTGCATAAACACAGATACAATGAGTAATGCTGTAATGACTATATATAATATTAATGACGAAAAGAAAAAAATATTAATGATATAAATATAATGATAACCATACCAGGTGCAGAATATTATTGAATAATTGTGGTAATTTAATTAAAATGCAAAAGAAAGTATTTTCATACTTTTATTCTTTCATTCAACGCATATGTAACCACAATTTATGTAGATAAATGGCATACAGATAAGAATCAATTTTGTACTCATATACATATAACACACGTTTATGTACAATTTGTGCGCTCATTATGAAATTTATACGAAAGAACAAAAGCTATATATTCATTTGTAATTTTGAAATCATTTTTTTAATAACTATTTAAATTATATGTGGGATTTTAAAACAATATAACAATATTCCTTTATCTTATAAACATCTTATAAAAAAAAAAAAAAAAAAAAAAATTTTTCTTTTTCTTTTTATGCATTAATACACACAATGAGACATTTCTTCTTATATGTATGTTTGTATACAAACATTTGCATATAAAATGCAAATAATAATTAATTTGAATATAAATAATTTGGAAGATACATAAAGATCTTTTTTTATAAACATAACTAAATAGATATTATGTGGTATTATTCTCTGAAAAGTCATAAAATATTTTTTTTTAGATAAATATCATTAAGAAAACATTTTATGGCAACACACATACATATAATCATCATATACAATCGCTAATTTAATTTCATTTAAAAATGTTTTTTAATAGATTTTAAATACCAAAAAAACTAAAATCAAGTTTAAAATGAATTTCAGTTGTTCTTTTTTCCATTTTATATGTTTTTAAATATTTTGAAATTTGAAAAAAAAAAAAAAGAAAATAGAAAATAGAAAATAAATATTTGAGAATTAAATACAAAAATCATTGGTTTCACACATTTTAACAAAATTTCATAACACATTTTGTTTTGTATGTTAATTTCAATGATTTGATTTTTAAAGCGATAGAATGAAATTGACAAAAATCTTAGTAAAAGACCAAAAAAAGAAAAGAAAAGAAAAAAAAAATAAATAAAAAAAAAAATTCTCTTTTGTGTTGAAATGAATGTTCACATGAACACCATAAAAATGATATGCAAATTAAAAATAAAAATACAATATTAATTTACTTTTTCTTTTAATGGTCTATTGAGTTCGTCATTATAATGAATATTTATCATAAATTATAAAATTTATTGTTTTTTGTTTTTTTTTTTTTTTTTTTTATAGTTTCTTTGTCTTTTAGTATTTTTGTTCATTTTGTTTTTGATTTTTATTTATGTTGGTTTTAAGTTTATAGATTAACACTTTTATTATTTGAATATAGAAGATACATACATACATGTTTTGTTCAAAATATCTACACATTTTTAATTTTATTTATTTTGTTTATTTCATTAATGATTATTTACAAAAATTTGAAAAAAATTTAAAAAACAAAAAAATTAAATTGTTGGTTGATAAAAATTTTATTCAAAATGAATTTATTGTAAAATACAAGGAATATTACATCAATTTAACTCCTACACTATCGCCTATTTAATTTTCAATTTAATTTAGAGTTTGTTCGCTATATAAGTTAATTTACAAAGGTCATCACAAAACGCATGATTGATTTTTGTAATTTTCCAGGCATACATAAATGTGAGAATTTCATTTTTATTCAATTAAATTATTTTTTTTCTTTATTATCCCATGACTAAATAATTTTACGGTAATCAATAAAAATTTACTATTAAACAGGAAATAAAATACGTGTTTAAAATAGGTATACAAAAAAAAAAAAAAAAAAAAAAAGGAGGGGGAAAAAAAAGCAATTAACAAATTGTTTTAAATTAATTTTAAATTATTTTGAATACTCCGTAAAAAAGTATTGTTCAAAAGTGTCTGTAACATATATTTACATGAATTTTAATTTAAATGAAGGACCTAACCCATCCAAAGGCAATCAATGTTGTTAAATACAAGATGATGAGTATGTATAGTAAAAAATTTAAAATAATTTTATAAAATTAATTTTAAAATTGGGTGTGTTAAAATATGTACAAATAATTAGTAAAAGGATTGTTTATATGCACATGATTACAGAGAAATTCTATTTAGTAAATAAATTTTTTGTGAAATTTTTTTTATATTTATTTTACTCAATTAAATGTAAAATATGTAAAACGATTCACATACAACGTTTATACATACCTGTATATGTGTTGATTTAATGTTCGGTTCACATGACAAGAAAATCTTTTTGCATCATATCACAATAATGAATATTAATTGAAAATTTCATCTATGACATGAAATTGAATGAATCGTCTTTGATGTGAATAAATAAATGCAACATGATGTTGTGTATGCGAATGTGTGTGTGTACAAATTTGTAATGCATAAATGTTATATTGATTACTGTCGGCATTTATTTCACATATTATGTAAAAGAGTATAAACACACGTAGCTTCAACTTTTGATTGTATAACATTGACAAGTTACAAGAGTTTCCTTTTATTTTTGCATCATCTGCTTTTAAATTCAAATTGGTACACGAGTCTCTACACACACGAACAACAACAACATTGAATTGCTAGCTAGATTTTCGAAAATTACTGTGTATCTACCTCACATATAGGTACTCCAATATCCGCGGATACAAATAAGTATCTTGTACGTTAATACTCGTACCTGTAATTGAATTACGATGTTCGGAATTTTAACTTACAAGAGAGGTGTTTATATCAATTTTGATGGGTATTCTTATAAATTTACATTTGAAACCACAAAGCAAATTGAAATTTGAACATAGTGTGCAGAGTAGTTATTTTGTAGTTATTCAATTTTTTAAGAAAATTTAAAAACAGAAAAATCAGTTACGATCACATGAAATGCATCCTAATACCACGAACGATAATAAATATTCGGGTGATTTATTTATTTTTTATTTTTTAAAAATATCTTAATTTGTAGTGCTGTAATTTTACTCACTTGCACTCCTAGAACTTGTGTTTATCCTCTGTTTGCTGGCATGTACAATATTAGTCATAAATTTTTCTGATGACAACTAATTTGCATAAACATTACGTCTTTTACTGTATACAATCTAAATGCAATTTTGATTTTTAATTTATAATTTTCATGTTAAATCCACTTTATCTTATACAATGTACATTATTCTGGTTTTATTCATAAAAGTATAAGAGGAATTTTTGCATAATATGATTGTGTTTGCTATGGTTGCCCTACGAAGAGGTATATTAAGGTACCGGAGGTACAACACATGACTTTGTATAATTTATGATAATTAAAATTCTTGTATTGCTATTTGAATTGAAAAATGTAACCGTTTAAAAAAAGTTTACAATCAATTTTCTCTTTAATGCAAAAAAAAAAAAAAAAATTTTTATTTTCTTTTTATTTATTTTTAAATTTGAAAAATGATAAAAAAAAAAAATAAATAAATAAATCCATCAATTAAATTCGTATCCCATGTTGTTATCATAAACATTTGTGGTCTAAAAACTCGTTTGAATTCTTTTTTTTATATCCATTGCTCTTGATGTCATTTGCAAAAATCAATCAATTTTTCATTTACAATAAATTTTATGGGATGGAGAAATGATCAATTGAAAATATTGTCCACTTTATTTGTCGATACCATTTATTATCGTTTATTTTTATAGGCATTTTTCATACTGATGATTGAAAATTTGAAATGGCTATTGTTTATGAAGTGTTTTTGTGGTCACATTAGTAGTATATTTCAATGAGTTTTCTTTTTTTTTTTTTTTGTTTTTCTAATTCAAAATCAGAGAAAAGTGATGCAATAAAATTGATAATGGAAATGAAAAGCAGCCTATACATTATTTTATCGTATCTGTGAAATAAAATATTATTAAAAAAAAGAAAAAAAAAAAAAAAGAAAACATCCTTTACAGTCCATGAAGTAGGCAAAACAAAAACAAAAAAAGCGAGACATTGATTTGGTTTAAGGACAATGAAAATTTCCAAATTGTGAACAGAAAATTTTATATTGTTTTTTTTTTTTTTTGTTTTCTTTGCTTTCGTTATTTTTATTTAAATTAATTCAGCAAGTCATTGTTTTGTAGGCCTTATTTAAAATAATTTAAAAAAAAAAAAAATTTTCCTAGATAGAAAATTTTTAATCTAGATAAAGTCATAAAGATACAACAACAACACACGTATGTGTTTGAATTCAAACATTACAAGAATGATGAAGCGTTGAAAAACACATTCATTCATCTTAAAGTATTTTCTTAGTTTTTGCTGTTAAAATTTTTAGTTATAATCAATAATTATTTGATGAATGATATAGCGAACTAGTCAATTAATAATTGTTATTTTTTAATATCTTGATTTGAATTCTTTATGTTTTTTTTTTAGTTTTCATGATAAGAAGTCAAATTTTTTGAATAACATCAAATTTTTTGATGTTTTCATATAATGGATTACTAATCACTGTAAACAATTTGATATTTATCTTCGTTGACCTGGTAGAACTGACAATCAAATCAAATCTTTAAGACTTCGAAAATTTAATTACAGTAAATGGATATAGAGTTTTTTATTTTTTTTTATTTTTGATTTTTCTTTTATTTATGATGATTTTGATTGATATGGATTTTGTATTTTCATGGAAAAAAACAGAAGAATCCAACAATCAAATTATTTAATGGATTTCTACTTGAATGAGAAGAAAAAATTAAATGTCAATCATTTTCGCTAAAAAATTCAAAAATTCTAAATTAGTTTTCTTTTCAATTTTTTAATTTTTAGTTTGTCATTAAAAAAATTTTTTCAAATATTTGAAATATTCATAAATAATTAATTTTAAATGTTTAAGATTTTTCAATCGCATTAAACTGTCCTGAGGTTCTACATACAAGAAGAGTAACGTCTTATGAGATATGACGTCAAATGTATTTGATAAATTTCTTTTTTAAGAATATCCTGAAAGTACTATTTAGTGATTGAGCGGATTGAACACAATCTTATATCCGATACGTTATGACTGAATACTGTAAACTAGTATTGCAAATTAATTCACGATAACTTATCAATAAGTTGGTTTAAATTACAAAAAGGAAAAATTCAACACTTTATTTAAGGAATTAAACATAAATAAATAATTTTTCGATTATTTATCAAATTTTGAATCTCTTTAAATTTTATTTAAAAATAAATTTGAAATTTGAAACTTTTTTTTTTAATATGTCCAACGGAATGGTCCATAAATAACACTCGAAATTTAATATTTTTTGCATTTAAATTGCGATTGTTATTTTCATTTTGCAGAATTATTTAACGGCAAATAATCCGGTTATATTTAATATTTTAATTAAATGGAAATGTTAAACAAATTTGGTTATCTTCAAGAAATTATTGCCATATTTATCATCGTGTATGTGAGACAAGTGTATCAGTTACCTTAAATGGTTAAGTGATTTTCAAATAAGTTTCTTAATTTAAATATTTCGTATTAAATTTCTAGCTAAGAAAAAAAAAGGCAAAAAAAAATTTTATTAGAAATTTCAAAAAAAAAAAATTCTCAACCTTATAGGATGTATTCAAATAAGGAGAAGAGAAAAAAAAAATTAAAAAAAAATTAATAAATAAATAAATTGCATAATCCTTCAGGCAATCATGATAATATTCCTCATTTTAATTGTGTTAAAAATGCATGAAAAATAAAATGATAAAATTAAAAGAGAAGTAAAAATAATTTAATCTCATTACATTTTCAGCTTCAAGATAAATCCTTGAAATAATGCGAACCACAATCTACTTAGTCATATTTTTACAATTATTTTTTATTTATTTTTTCTTAATGCTATGAGTTATGATGAATATTAAATAAAATTATCAAAAGCTTTTAATCAATTTAAAAAAAAAAAAAAAAAAAGAAAGAAAAGTTTGAAGTAGATTTAATTAAATGGTTTTGAAAAAAATAAATAAAACTAAAAATTTATTTAAACTTTGTGTATTCGTATAATTATGATTTTCGTTTGAAAATAAACTAATAAATAATTAATTAATTTAAAGTTATTTAAAAAAAAAAACAAAAAACAATGTTACGTAAAGTATCAAAAAAATAAAATAAAATTGATATAAGGATTTAAGAAAACAAGATACAAGGATTTTAAAAATGGGATTCTGTAGATAGAAAATTTTAGTTTCCATGGTAAAGCATCAGGAATGAAAATTTTAGTTAAAAATTGAAAATTTAAAAAAAAAAATTAAATTAACAAATTGTTTGATTTTCGTGAATTTTTTGTAAAATTATTCAGTTTTTACATTTTTTATTTTTTTTTTGCAAATATCTTGACTATATTCAAAAATTTTTTATGCAATTACAAAAATTTCTGAACACTTTAATAAACATTTTTCTTGAAAATGTTTTACTATGTTTAGGGGGAAATTATATATCTCTGGCTAAAGTACTTGAATCTCTGTGGGATAGTAAAATGAATTTAATGGAATAAATTTACACTTTTTTGTTGTTTTTGTTTTTTTTTTTAATATTAAAGTTTTAGTTCCATTCAGAATAAAATGTAATTTTTTGAAATTACATTAGAAATGAATGCTACATCAGTTTTTATTTTATTTTGAAATTTTATTTGAGCAGGATGAAAAAAAAACAAAAAAAAAATAAATTACTGTAATAGAGATGGCATGGTAAACCATAAAATGGTAAATATTTTCTGGCTTTGTTATTATAGCACGATATGTCATACGCAACTTGACAAATGACCCACAGTAAAATACGAATTATGGTATGATTTGCGTATGTTTTGTTATTTTTTTGGGAAGTGTTGCAGCTAACACCCTCAAGGGAATCTAACATATTTACGAGAACGAGAATTGTAATTTTGATAAAGCAGCTTTTTTTTTTCTTTTTTTTTTTTTTGAAATATTGTTTAGGAATTTACACACACATACTTATATTTATTTTAGTTCCAAACAGTTTAGAATGTCGAGATATTTTATGATCATGATAGAAACATTAAAATGCGAAGACCAAATACACACACACAAAAAAACAGAAAAAACAAAAATACTGTAAAGCAAATAAAAAAAAAAAAATGAAAAATGATAAATTTGCAAAGTGGAGGGAGAAATAAAATGATTAACTGATATTTTGATATATGTACGTTACATTTTGAAAAATTTTCAAATAATTCAAATTCAAGGAAATATATAACAAAATTGAGGGTGGGACAGTATAAATCCAAGCCAATACGTTTGTGGTGTACATGTGCATATTATTAAAATAGGTCTTAGAAAATAGTTTCATTTAATTGAACAGAAATTGTGTAATTCAGAGCATTGGAATTAGTCCAAAATATTCATCAGAATTTTCTTTTAATTTTGATTGAAAATGAGTCTATTAAAGTATATGCAGTGATGAAATCTGAAAATTCTTTAATTTTGTAAGTTCTAATTAGTAAATATCCTGTCTTCATTGTTTGCAAAGAATTAAAATTATCCATAGAAAGGTTCATTCACCTTTGTTCACCTATAATAAAGATTTTCTATGTCATTTCCGATTAATATTGTCTACAAATTGAAACTTATAGTAATTTACTTCTTCAACATTAAATCCTTAAAGCTAATCTTTTCACAAGATTTGTTTTATTCAGCTTGTTACTATTTTTTCGTCTCATTAAATCCTAACAAACTAAATTTATATCAAATGTAATATCATTAGGATTTCTTGTCTATAGTTATGATGATTACAAACTTTTCAGATTTTTTTTTTTTTTTATCATCATTTCATTAATTATTCTCTGGCAGTAGTAATAAGCTAATATCTGACATATTGTATGTAAGGTAAATTCATTAATTTGTTATTTTTGTACAGATTTTGTGACAAATATGTTTTTATTTATTTTTTTTCCGGAAAATGAGTGGATGTCTATGTAAATAAATAAATAATAAAAAAAAAAAAACAATATGATAAAAAAAAATGTTTTTCTCTTCTAAACTTGATCAAAATAAAATTATTTCAGATAAACAAGGTTATCTTTATTTACGTATTTAGAAATTAAAAAAAAAAAAATAAATTATTTAATACTGATTTTCAATTTCGAATTTATTTTTATTTTATTTTGAAAAATAATTTTTTAAGCTAATTACCTTGAATTTACTCAATCAAATTGATGTTTATAGGAAATACAAAAAGGTGTTGGTGTTTATATGTATACTCCCACGTTTATTGGACACTTAAATGAAATCAAAATAAATTAACACTATGGCACATGTACACACATATACGGACTTAATTGAAGGTCATGTGCACGTAGGCATAAATACTTGATATTTTATATACAATAATTCTGATAATTTAAATTTTTTTGTGACAAAAAATTACGACGTTGATTGTTAAGAACGTAGTAATAAAAAATTGATTATTTAAAATTTAATAAAAATAAATTAATAAATTTTTGTTTATAAATTAAAATTGAATTAATTTAATCCGATAAAAAAATTAAATATCCTAGAATTTTATCAGAGTTTGTTTTTTAAATATATCATGCCACTCAAGTAAATTGCTCCTCAAAGTGTATCAAATTCCATCAATGGAAATTCGTTTTTCCACGAATTAATGTCTCATAAATCTTTGATTTTTATTTTATTTTTTATTTTTTTTTATTCAGAAAAAACAATTTAAATTCAATAGTATTGTAATCATCACATATAGAAGGACAATGAATAAAAATTCGAAACCGAAGAAAAAGGTTTTATCATACGTACGTATCCATTTTATACTTAAATAATCGTTATAGTAAAGACAGACCAAAAGCTTATACTGGTATAGCTTAGCCAGTTAAAAAATAAGTTTTTGGTTAAGAATATTATTCTTGACAGACCAAGAACTGGTTTAGTTTGTATTGTTTCTGAATTTTTAATTTTTGTAAAATTAAAAATAGAAAAAAAAAAACATAGACACCTTTGATAACTTTTAAATTCAAATACTTTTTCGTCTTCTTCTAGGAACAGATTTAGCTAAGAACGTTCTGATCCTTCTAAACCAGTTAAAATTTATTACAGACCAGAGGTTTAGCCACTTGAACGGGCTAAGAATGTTCTTAAATCACGGTCTGTCACCCTTATTAAAATTGAATAAGAGTATTAATCGGAAAGTAACAAAATAAAAAAAATAAAAAAAAAAAAAATGGTACAGTCGTTTTTGTATCTTTAACTTGATTGTTTATTTCTGATGTTACGTTTTCATTTCACGTATTAAATAGCAATTTATATTTTATTCTCATTATGTTCAGTTAAATTCAATTTTTATTGTCTTTTGTGATGATTACAGTCACATTAAAGTCACTGAAAAATTATATTATTTCAGGTAGCACCAGCACATCTTTTAGTTTAAATTTCAATGCTATTTTCTTCTTTTTTTTTCTTTTTTTTGAAATATTTTAAATATCATTTTTCGGTTATAAAGGTTATAATGAGATAAACCATTGTTGTTTGTAATCATTTTAAAATCATTTTTAAAAGGTGTATTCTGTGTGAATATTAAAAGAACACATTCAACAAAATAAAATTTTTAACCGTTGATCTTTATCTTTTCAGATACAACAGGTTGAAAAATAGAATTATATTCTGATGGTGGTCTTATGGTGAATGAATACAAAACGACTGTAATAAATTTATCTTTGACATAATAATAATGATAAGAAGTGTAAAATGGTATAAAAGAAGAACACAATATACGATTTTTTGATGTTACAAGAAAAAATCAGTTATTTTTCGTTCTTTTTTTTTTAAAAAAAAAAAATCTTTCTACTAAATGGTTTCATTTACATACTGTACACTTTGATTTTCTTAGAAAATGACTTGAATTGCAAATAATATTTAAATTAAGACAAGATTTTTGTGGATTGATGTATTTAAACGAAATTTTAAATAAATGAACACTGAAATAGAAGTAAAATTTAGATCAGATGTTTTCTTTTTTTTTTTTTTTTTTTTGAAAGATATTCAAATAATCCTTATTAGATACTTTAAAAATTCATTGAGAGACGAATTTTCCTTCTGAAGAACAGAAAATTATTTAACTGTATTGAAATTTTGATTTTTGTTTTTCCTTTCATTTATTTTTAATTTAAAGATTAATTATTTAAAATTAACGTTTTCATACTAAACATTTTAGATTTTTTACTTTTTCTTTATGTTTTCCATATAAATTAATAAAAATAACAAGGATATATAGTATTCGAAAAATGTTTTTTTTTCTCACCTTCTGCACTTTGTAGTTTATAGATAATTCATTATATTGTTATACTTGAGAAAAAGTCTAGACAATTGAAGTGCATGAATTGTAATGAAAAGGACTTTTCCGTTTTTTTTTTTAACAAGTTTAATAAGAAAGTAAAATTTTGCTTTTTAAAATGAACATAAATGAGTAATTGTTAGTTAAAAAGAAATTAAAAAATATTCTCATTACTGAAGACAAGAAGTTGACTTGAAAATTATGTCCTTTAAGTAAAATAAAAGAATTTCATGTTAGATTTTTCTCTCTTCTTCGGCGCTACAACCCATAATGGGCTTTTTTGCCTATCATCATCACGATGATTTTTCTAGATAATTCTATGTAAAATTTAAATACATTTTCTAAATTTCGAAATTCTTTATTTTTTTTGTAAAATTATTTTTGATTTTTTGATTAAATTTAAAATTTTTTCTAAATAATTTACATGTAAACATAAATTTTACGTTAAAGATTTTCATTGAAATTAAATTCAAATTTAAATAATAAATTAAATAAATAAAGGATAAAACTACTTTCTTTTACTGTTTATAAATTCATTTAAAATTTATAATTTGATTTAATCTTATTAAATATTTATTATAAAATACAAAAGAATTTCTCAAATTTCTCTTTTAAAATTTAAAAAGAAAAAAATTTTCTGTTTATATTACAAAAACTTCAAATAATATAGACTGTACAAAAGAGCTATTTTAAATTGATTTTAATTTAATTTCAAAATAAAAACATTAAAGAGAAATGGAACTAAGAAATGTAAAGTAGAAATTAAGAAAAATATTTTTGGTTTATTTTTTAATTTTTTTTTTTTTTTTTTTAACTCAATACATTGTACAGATTTTATATTGTTGCTATTTGTGGTTAAATGAATTATGTCACATTTTCCCTAAAATATATTAAGAAAATTTATTAAGTTTAGAAGTTTCCATTTATAACACAAAATATAACTTTTTTCCTGTTTTGTTTTTGTTTTGTTGATATTTTAAAAGTTTTTCTTGATTGCTAGAAAAAACAAAAAAAAAAAGACGATAAATAAATTTTATTGTAATTTGATTATTTAAAGGATAACAAGACATTATTTTTTTAATTGAGTTAAAAAATACGTAGATTTAAACAGAAGACAATAATTTATGAAAATTTTAATGAATAACAACAATAACTTTCATTGATTCACAGCAGCACTAAACTCAACTCTTAGAACTGAAAAATTGAATTCAACATGTTTTCACATTGTAATATAAAGTGTGTCTGCAAATTGCAGCTAAAACGTTAAAATGCATAAGATAAATGATAACGAGAAATGAATGCTGCTAAATTTGAAATTGGACTGAATTGGGAGTAATTTAGCCTGTCCAGGAGGCCAGGCCGTGTCGTTTCATGTACCATTAGATTTTGTAATTGAATTTTTTTTTTTTACTGAGTTTTTTGAAAATGCGTTTCACGTAAAAATTTCTCAGTGAGAAAAATATATCTCCGTGAGTTTTCTTACGTGCGTTAAATTTCACGTCCTTTTAAATTTGACTATATTATCAAAATGAGTTTTTCCAAGTTTTTCTAATAAGAAATGATATGAATTTCAGTTTCAGTTTTTATTTCACATTTTGGAAATTTCTCATTTTAAGTCCAAGAAATGCTATTTTATATGGAATGAGGAATTTCGATGAGATTTATGAATTATGCGATCCGTGGAAAATGAGAAAAATCTCATTCTCATATAAAACTCACGGTACGTTAAACGGTCTCCATAATCTAAACGGAATTAAGCCGAAATTCGTACACAGTCAAAGAATGAGAAATCTACTATTCCTTTTAATGAAATACAAAGTTAATTAAAATAATTTACACTTGATTCATAAAAATGTAAGCTGGAAATTTTTTTCCTTTTTTATACACATACGTAAGTACATATATGATGTACCCAATGAAAGAGGTGTTAGTTCTCAATTTGCTAAAATCCAACTGTTGCTTTCAGTTTTCCCAATTTCATTTAACGTAAAATAAAAAAATTAATTTCAGTTTAATTATGCATTACAAAAGAAGAAGAAGAAAAAACACAAATAATAATAATTACACTTGATAAATATTTTGGAAAGGATTCACAGACAAAAATGTTTTAAATGAAATTGCTACATTTTCATTATGATTGTTATTCTCATTAAAGATAAAACAAACAAGAAAACATTTTTAAATTGAGAATATATAAAAAAAAAAAAATCCTTAGAAAGAAAATTGGTTTGAACATCAGAATAATTTTCATTTTCATAAGAAACTACTCTGTTATATTTTCAATGAATAAGAAAAGTGTGCTTATGGTACAATATTTCATACATATATCAAGTCATTTTCATTTTTAGTTTATTTTCATTTTTATTATTCATTTCAATATACGAGTATACTGAACTCCTTGTATTATTGCTCATTTTTGTTTCTTTCAATTTTATTTTGTCCTCATTATCACTACATTTTTTTTTTTTTTTTTGTTTGTCTTATCATTGTTATGATTATTTGTTTGTCTTATCATTGTTATGATTATTTCTGGTTTTATTTTAAAATTTCCTATTTTTGAAAATGTAGAACAATGATTTATGATTATGAATGTACCCTGAAGTATTGAAAATTATCACTTCGTTTTCATGCATAAATTTTTCAAATTTTCATTGAATCACGGTGGTTATCCTTGTTTTGTTTTATTTTATTTTTTTTTTGAATTTTTGCGATTAATGAAATTTTAAAAATTTTTGTCAGTCCATAAAATTTATTAGTCTGTGTCTATTACAAAAAAAAAAAAAAGAAAAAAAAAATTATAACAAAGTAATTAAAAAGAAAAAATTTAATATTGAGTAATTTTAAATATTTTTAATTTGTTTGTTTAAATATTTAAACGCTTTGATATTCATTTGCGTCTCTTTTAAAGTGTTATATAATTTTTTTATTTTCTAATAAATAAAGTTTTATTTTTTTTATCAGAAAATTTATAAACATGACTGATTTAATGTTAAATGAAATAAAAGTGTTTGCTTTTTAAGATAAGAATTTTAATCATTTAATTTATAAGAGAAATCTATTTTTGTTTTGTAAAATGTTATCTTTGAATTTTTATTTAAAAAAAAAAAAATTCGTTTTAAATTCAACTATACTCTATACACTAATTCGATGGAGTTAAGGTCTTATGGAAATGACATAAAATAGTTACCACATTACTTCGCTGTATATTGATATTAAAAAAATTCATCTCGTCATATATGATAATTTTACAGATTGTGGTAACACTACTCGTGAGATGATCTTATTAGAAATTATGAGAAAAGAAAAAAGACAGATATACCCCCATAAAGTCTTAACTGCATCGAATTAGTGTATAGAGTATAAATGCATGAACATGGAAAAATATCAAAGTGATTTTATTTACTTTTACAATTTTTATCAATTAAATTTAGATTATTCTATACATAATTTTCAGTACAAATGTTTACATTTTTCATAAGGATATACAGAATATGCCGTTAGTGTTAAAAATGATACAAGAATTTTCCACATCTATAATTTTTTTTTTTTTTTATATAAAATTGATGAAAGAGTAAATCGTAATATATCCTTTTTTTTTAATATTTGTTTTACTTTAAAAATTCTAGGATAAATTATGAATAAGCTTTTAGCATAATTTTTAATTTAAAAAAAAAAAAAAAAATTGAAAGAAAACTAACGACTCGTGTACTCTATTGAGACACTGTAAATGCTTCAAGTATTTAACACTATTTGATTTAAATAATTTTTTATGCAAATATACATTTTATATTTTCTATTCTACACGCTTACCACATATGTACATGCTCATATATGCTCTATACTTGTGTACGTTAACATTTAAAAATTGATTACATTTCGCTAGGGAATATTATATTTTTTCGTCATTATTAATTGCACGTTATATAAATATGATAAAATGATTATAATATGTGAAATATGATATAATAAAGTACGTGTGTATATTTTATAAAATTAACATTCACATACATATGTGTATTAAGTACAGTACATACACACACACATGAATAGACAACGAGTGTACGTTTATAAACGTATGCGAAGTCAAATCGTATTATTCAGTTGAACACTTCATATTTAGAGTTCAAGTGTTTAATGACAGGTTGTTATGATATTTTAATTTAATGCACATTATTTTCATGGTTTAATGTTTGATTTACATAACAGACAACCTTTTGAATAATAATTGAAAATTTCAAATACTGATGTGTACGCATCAATGAATTCAAAGACATTCATAAATAAATATGCAAAATATTGTTAATCGATGTCTATACATATGTATATGTAAATGGATAATTTTATACTCTATCATGTATATACAGTAAAAAAAAAAAAAAAAAAAATGTTTAGATATGTCTAACACAAACATTAAATGATTTTTGATTGAATTTATATACCTACATATGTATGTGTATATTTTCTAGACATATTGGTATATAATAAACCTGTGTTCATACGCATATCATTTTATGTTTATTTATTAAAATAAAAAATACAGACAGTATTACATGATAAATTCATTTACTTTCATCAATTCATGAATACATACATAACATTTAAATTAAATTTGTCTAGGGTGAAATCACTCAAGCATATCAATTGAGGCATTTATGATCGATCAATTTTTAATACCTATTAAATATGAAAAATAAAAAACTAAAAATAAAAAAATTTATTACAAATATATACAAATGTTATTTTTCCCAGGAAAAATTTTTTTCATATTTTCCTTTTTATTAATTTGAAATTTTTATGTGATAGAGTTACTACTATCTATTATTATTTTTTTTGGTCGATGGATTTCTATTTGTTTTCAGTTTGAAATGACCAGCTTTTTGATTTTCCATTTTCCCTTTATTTATTTATTTTTTTTTTTGTATTTGAAGTCATTGATTTTTATTGTTTACATAATTTTACTCGAAAAAATTCTAATAATTCTGATAATTCTGATAAAAAACAAAAAGAATAGATAAAATATAATGAAATATTAAAAAGAGAAGAAAAAAATGGTATCCAAAGCATAATACGCTTTAGTATAGTTTTAAATTTCATGAATTATTTTTGTTTCATCTATAAAAACGATGTACTGCGTATGTAAATGAAAATATAATTGATGGCAGCTTATAGAAAACAAAATTGACTGATTGATTGTTAACTAAATTGAGAATTAAGTTGTTTCTTTCATGCAAAAAAAAAAAAAAAGCAACAAAAAATTGATGATGGAAGTATAATTGCATTTTAAAACAGAATTTTAATCAACTATTGCTATCGAAAGGGAATTTATCTAGATAAAATGTTTGTTTGATAAATTTTTAGTTAGTCTAACATACTATACTGTATACACTAATTCGATGCAGTTAAGGTCTTATGAAAATTACATAAAGTAGTATCACTTTACGTCGTTGTATATTAATATAAAAAAAAAATTCAGCTCATGAGATGATCTTATGAGAAATTATGAGAGAAAGAAAAAGGACACATACATATACTCCCGTAAGACTTTAAGTGCATCGAATTAGTGTATGAAGTATATAGGAATAAATAACAATAAATATTTTCTACATGTAATGCACAAATGACTTGAAAGTGACTCAATGAATTTTTTAAATTTTTTTATTATAAAGTAGTAAATTTGATAATTATGTATAATTATGTCATTAAAAATTTAAGGAAAATGGCATGGTCACAGCACTGGAAAGGCATGATATTGGTAGAGAAAGATAGAGATTTAGTCTGCAAGAGGCACTGAACACTACAGGGATTGTAAAGCGATAGAAGACGAAGAAAAATTGATAATTATTCAGAAAAGTTTTCGATAATCAAAATTTATTATTAAATCAGACGATTACTTTGAGCCCAAAATGTAGATTTTCTTTAGTTTTTTGTTTAAGAGTTTTTACATTTTCTAGTAAAAGAAAATTTTTAATAACATTTAAGATATGAATAATCGGAAAAATTCATCCATTATAAAGTCAAATCATAAATTTGAAATTTTTCGTTTGGATGATTTTCTGAATTTGTCTCTCTAATATTTAACATAAATATTAATAACATGTTAAATTTTATTTTACTTTTGATTTGTCGTGCATGCAAAAGATTTTTCATTTTTAAACAAACTTTGATTGTGTTTTCATTCGAATTCATATGTATGTGTAACGTACATGCAAACATTTTAAAAACACCATTTCAATATTTCTTGAAAAACATTTTATTTATGATTTTCACTTTCATTTTCTGTTTCATCTATATGTAAATACAAAATAAAAATAAGGAAAAAATACGTAGACAACCCTTCAACATAATAAATTTTCAAAGAGACATAAAAAGAAAATTTTTGATTTTTTTTTTGAACTTTTTCATGTTTCCACCATTTGAAGAAAAATAAAATTTTTTTTCTAGTTTTAAATATGGATATGAATATTTTTGTTTACAAAAGTCAGGCACAGTTGAATTTTATACTTTTTTCCGTATTCAAAAATTTTATACAGATTTTCTTCGTTTCATTATAGTCAATCGGACATGGTCGATTAACTTATGAAGCCTTTTAGCCCTCATACAATTCAAGGGTTATTTTTGTATAAAATATTATTTTTATTTATGTTTTACATTTAGTTTATTCATTCATGCATAACATTACTTCTTTTTTTCATTTTCATGATACAAAAATAAATCGTATAAAAATTTTTTATTTTTCAAATATTTTAATATTTTAATCGTTTGTGATGTAATGTCTGAAATTTAGAATTCTAGTCGATTTTTAAAAGCAACACAAAGAAAACTAAATGTCCAAAACATATGCGTTTAGTTGGATTTTTTTTTTTTTTGCTAAAGGGATTTTGTTTCAGTTTACATTACAATGTATAATTTTTAATGTTGACAAAGGCAATGTGCTTCATGTTTGATGAGCAATAAACATTGTTATTATTATTATTATTTTTTTTTTTATCAATTACATAAGTGATTTTGTTTATTTTTGTATTTCTTATCTTTAATTTTTAACTGCCCATATTGAATTCAATTAAATTTTATCCCTTGCAAGAATTTTGTAGGCAAATTATAATCCTGAAATCCTGAACTAACATACATAGGTCATATACTGATGTGTTATATAACTTAGATAACCATTTGTTATAGAAAATTTTTCTAGGGGAAAATTTTTTATTTTTTTATATGGACATTTGATGTACAAAAGATTAGCACAAAAAAACTTAACAAACTACCAAGAAATCTAATTTAAGAATATTTGAGATTTATTCTGTGCTTTTTTTGCAACAATATATTATATTCGAGTATAGAAATTGCAATTAATTACATAAGGTCTTTTAAAAAGCAGATTATAATTAATACCATCTTAATGGGAAGTGTGCGGTTTTTTTTTTATTTATTTTGACGACACTTCCTTTAATTTAATTTATTTATTTTTCAAATCAATTTAAAGCAATCATCATTTCGATAAGTAAATAAATAAATTCAATTTGTATCCATTAAATTTCCTTTTAATTCATCATTCACAAACCCTAAGGATATACTGATAAATATTTAAGAATATTTTTTATATTTTTCTCAAGGATTTTACTACAACAATTGTACATACATATAATTAAATTTCTCCCCATTTTATATATTTACTAATAAAACTATATTTTAATCTGAATATACATCAATAGCATATGAATGCATATTATTGTGTACTCACAACAGCTTACATTATCAGATGTATAACTTCCCAGATACTGTAATGTACATTTTCATATATGTATGTATGTAAGTAATTTTTATTTATATTCTATGTCTTACGTTTTATAGTTTTATGTTTATTTTTTCTATAGTATTTATTTTCATTTTATTCATTACTCTTTGGTCTGTAAAATAATTTACCCCCAAAAGAAAATAAATGAATTGCATTTGATTTCAATTACAGTATGTCAGATACACACAAACATATAATTTAAATATACATCTAAATATGCATGTTAAGATATTTAATGAATAAGTGTGTGTGTGTATTAACTTAATGAATTGTGGTCACATTAAAATTTACATAAAATCATCGTATGACTACATGCAAAATTTTCCTTTTTTTTTAAATTATTCAGAATCAGTAGGAAGAATTGTAAAATATTTCTAAATGGTACACAAAAGAGGAGAAATAAAATTAACCACAAGTAAGTAAATAAGAAAATTTAATGAATAATTTTTGACCAAATTAAAAGATACATAGATAATAATTATTATATTAGTAAAGAAATGAGAGTATAGAATTTTGTCTCGAAAAATCATCGTAATGATGATTAGGCCCTGGCTCACATTGAGTTGTTGCGCCAAAGGATGAAGAAGAAAGAAATGAGAGTTCTGGCATTTCAATTTTCCAGAAGTGCGTTTTCCGTACCTGAAAAAAAAATCAAGAATACAATTTTATTAAGGATTTTATTTATTTCAGTTGGTTTATCTGAGTTGTCTCAGTTTTTCTATTTTTTTTTTTTGTTATTTTCCTTCATGAAATGCATCACCCACTTCACAGTTTATTTGGAATTTTTCAAAACTGATTCAATGAAAAGTTTAGAGTTGAGACAATAAACATTCATAGTGAAAACATTCCCGTACACGTGAAAAATATGAAAATTACATAAAAAAATGAATTAACACTTAATTTAGATTTTAATCATTATCACTTCTCTAAATTTTCATTGTAAATTTTTATCCTTTTTGCCAGTTTTCACATAAATGTATCTTCTTATACTCCAAAACCATTTCTTTTTCTTTTATTCTTTCTGATTTTTATTACCGTAATTTAAATTACCTAAAAAAAAAATTCAACAGCATAACCAAGAAAATAAATTGTTTTTTTTTTTTTGGAAAAAAATCCTTTTTCTTTATTAGAGTAGTATTTAAGATAAATGTAAATGATTCTAGACCGGAAATTCCATACAATAGGATTGGATCATTCATCAAATCAAGTAGTATCAACTGAAAATAAAATTACGATTTTCATCTTTGTTCAGTTGAAATTTTTTGTCATTTTTGTTTTGTTCACTTAGTTTATATGAGATTAAATCGTTTTTATTTTCTTTGTTTTTAAGGATTTTTTTGCAATAACACATTATGACATTCAAATGTATCATAATGTAGGTACATAAATGTGAAAATGTAGTTTGAATTTTTTTTTTTTTTTTTTTTGAATTTATTTATACCGAATCAGTTCGTTTGGTGTAATAAAATATGTACTAAGCTATTGTAATGATGCAGTGTCGAGGCTATCAAACTTCATCTCACTCTTTTGGGAAAGACAAAAAAAAAAAAAACATACATATGTACCAAAATACATAACGAAATATCTCGTTGTTGTTTTTTTCTGAATTTGTTTTTTATTAAAAATTAAGTTTTCTCATTGTTTTATCGTCTTGTTCGTAAGATACACAAAACAGATTTAAAAAAAAAAAAATTATGGTATAAATCATTTTCATAGTTTCTTGACAAAAATTGTAGAAAAATATTAGAAATATTTCGGACAAGAAAATTGTTTTTCTTCAAATCCTTGATTTACATTTTCATTTTGTGTACACATTATCCCTTTTTTTTGCAATTATTTTTTTCTACAATTTTCTCATACCTAATTATTTTTTTATTAATTAATATTTTGGCTGAAGACAAAAAATTTCGCTAATAAAAATAAACAAAGTAAAGGGAAATAAAATTAATGAATAAAAAAAAACAAAAACAGTGTATTAAAATGTAAACAAAAATTTAAATAAGGGTTTTAAATTACGTAGAAAAGAATAAAATTTGTAAACAGTCCTAAATTTTTTTATTATTTAAAAAACAAAAAAAAAAGGACTTTTCTTTTCCAAAAGAACAATTAGAATCCTTTCGGGTTTTCTTTCAAATTTACATACTAAAAAATTAATTTAATAACCCAATTTTATTTTATTTTGTTTTTTTTTTTTTTTTGTTGTTATAAAAACATTGAAAATTGTGCACATCTGTTTTATTTTCAGATTTATTTATTTTTATTTTACAAATTTATTTCGGGTTTGTTGAATTTCTGTTTGTTTGTAAATCAATGGCTTATTATATAGTCAAGGTAAGTAACAAAAAAATTCTGTTGGCATTTAACAAGGTCGAAACAGAAATTTTTAAAATTTTTTGTTAACTTAGCTGAAGGATAGATAATTTTGATTTTTAAAAAGTCACAAAATAACTGACTTTTTTAAATTAAAAAAAAAAAAATTATTGAATTTTGAGCTGAATATTTTTGAATTTAAATTAAGTTTCCATTAAAAATAAATTTTCAAAAACATTTTCATGAAGTTTCATCAAATAATGCGTTTGCCTCGAAAGCACTATATTTACAACATGTTTACAAAATAAGAGAAAAATAATTAAGAAAACTTAAGGACACAATAATTACTGATTTATATTCAAAAGTTTGACCTTTTAACTTAGATACAAGTTGTGTTCATCAATTGGTTACATTATCTATAAAACGCTTGTGTTTTCTAGATATACATACATAATGCTCCCTATTATTGGCCTAAGTGTGCTTGCTTGGGAACGAGCGTGCGGCCACCTCTACTTATCTACCTAATGCTCCCTATTAAGTTTTATTGACTCTTGTTTTCTGAACGAGTGTGCGTGTAAATGGGCTGTATATAAATAAATGTTATCTATTATGGTCTATAATGTAGTAGTATTGATGTATTTAGGTATATCTAAGGAGTTTGAAAAATTAACTTTAATTTCATGGTTAATCATAAAATACTTTAACTATAGAAAATGAATTTAAAATTTAAAATATGTTTTTACAATAAATTAAATTTCAAATAATTTTATAAGAATTTCGTTATTAAATCTTTTACGATTACGAAAGGAATATTCAATAATTAAAATATACGGCAACATGAGCAACTATTTCGGATTTTTGAAAATATGTAGTACATGAAAATTCGTAGTTTAACAAAAAAATATTTGGAATAAGATTGAGGAAACGATAAAATGTTAATATTAATAACACGAAAATTCCATTCTCTTCTATGATGCAAGTTTATTTGAATTTTATTTTTATTCGTTATTATACAGATAAAATAGATAATTCAGCTGTTTGCTTTAAATAAGATTTTTTAAAAAATTCATATGAATCATCAAATTAAAATTTTTATAAATTTTGTCCAGTTTTTTTTTTTTTTTAATTTACAAAAATTAAATTTAATAAGATTTTCCTTTTTATAATCGGATTAAGAGAATTGTAGAAATAATTTTCTTCAGTTGATTTTAAGTATTTTTGTAATAAATTTTCTTAACGAGATAACTTATTAATCAACACAAAATTGACATCATTTATTCAAAAAAAGGAAAAAAAAAACGTTAAAACAAGAAATCTTGATTTTCATTATTCAAATGAAATTTTCTTATGCATACGTGTTCGTGTTCTAATGTATGCTTGAATATTCTCATTCACTACTCAAGAATATGTTCTTGTATAGATTACATAAATTACATTGGCTCCCTATTGCGTTGAAGTCCTTTTTAAAATCATTTAATTAATCGGACAATTAATTTATAAATGTTAAGTGAGCCAGCCTAGCCATTTATACGTTCCTATCAAATAATTTAATGTCCTCAACATTCTAAAAAAAAAAAAATTAAGTACATAAATGCACAGATATTTTTACCTTCTTTCCATATTAATCGGAATTTTGAATTCGTTTTTGATCTAAATGTGGTGAATATTAGTCGTCGTGCACATTTATAACCCATTTACAAAATGATATTTCTCGTTTAATATGAATATGGGATTTACGGCTCATAGAATTTTTGATTAATTACACACGGCTTAAGAATCATTGATATATTTTTTTTTATCACTTCTTCCCCATCTTTTTATTCCAAATTTTTAATATTAAAATTTTAAAAATAAAATTATTTCATTTCTCAATGGTTTGTAGATTAAGGAAAATTTATGTGATACATATTTTTGTGTAACATCGGAAAGTGTTGAGAAAAATCTTTTTTTTTTTTTTTTTTTTTTTAAATATGTATATTACATGATATTTTTTATGTTAATCACGATGAGAATGTTATCTTGTGTTATTATATAATTTATGTAAATGATTAAATTAATTTTTTATGTATGCTCTATGACTATAAGAAAATTAAAAAAAATATTTAAGAATCGTTTACAGTCTTGGATGAACAAAACAATAATTTATGCATAAGTATACAGAGTACCAAAATGAGGAATAAAAAAATTAGTAATGGAAATTCTAAATTTTAAATAAATTTAAAAAAAATTTGAAATGGGCGAAAAGCACATAACATGTTTAATTACTTCAAGGATTCAAATTTATTTAAACTTTATCGAGGTGCTATAAATGATAATATTGATAATTTGCCTGTTATTTGCTTTTCTCATGAAATATATCAAATAAATCAAATATTTGGAATATGAAAAAAAAATAGCCAACGGCTAATAATACAAACTATACTCTGTACACTAATATTATGCATTTAAAGTCTTATGGCGGATTACTTAAAGTAGTACCATTTTACATCACTATATGTACTAATATTCAAAAAATTCATCTGATATACAATAAAAGCTTTGAGATATGTGGTAATACTGCTCGTGAAACAGTCTTATTAGAAATTATGAGAGAAGAAAAAAGACGTACGAACTCTATAAGACCTTAAGGGCATATTATTAGTGGACAGAGTATATGAAATTTTTTCTGTAAAACAAAATTTATTCAAATAAATCTATTAAACAGATAAACAAATTTTGAAAATTCTTCTTGTATTTAGAAAAAAAAATAATTTTTCTAATAGATACACATATATGTATCTACAAAATTTCTTTTTCAATTTATAAAATAATAAATCATCACTCTGTCAATAATAAAATTGTTTGTATACATGATTTGCATTTTAATTTGTAAATAATCAACAAAATAATCAGTCAAGCATAAATGCATACAATTTGCATGTGTGCGTATTTGCTATTTATTTCTACATTTCTGCAATACATATTCATTCTGATTCCTCATATGCATTCATTTTATGTAAGATAAAAACAAAAGCAAGCAACAATTATTATATAAAAACAAAAACAGTTTTTGTTTTATTGTTAGAAATTTTTATGTACAATATATAAAGAATAAATAAATACATGATCCATTTCATGTGTAAATATCACAATCAAAAAACTGATGATGGCATATGAAATATGAAAAAATCCTAATAAATTTATAAACAATACATTCCGTTTGAATAGATAACAATAGAAATGAATATTGAAAAATATACATTTTTTGTTTTTTTATTTTTTTTTTTAATTTTAATTTTTTATCATTTTATTATTGTATTGGTTAAGGATATATTTTGATTTGAAAATTATTATTCAATTTTTATGCATATAACGTATCCCTGTGTGTGTGTGTATTAGAAACAGCGTATCAAATCATGGATTAAATAAAATCTTGAATTACAATTGAGTACATAGCATATCTCCCAGTATGTAAAAGTGTGTGAATTTATTCACTATAGCTCAGCCCTATAAAATGCATCAATATACACGTACACATAAATTCAAAATTGTAAAAAATACTCCTTCTATTTATTATGAATATTTTGAATTTATCAAATGCTTAGTTATTTTAGTCATCTTCTACAACAATTTGTTGTTATCTTCGCAGTATATCAAAAATTGTATTTATTTGTACATAAAATCCATACATTAAAATATTTTAAAAAATTTTCCATGTTTTCATTTTGTTTTTTGTTTTTTTTTTTCTTATATTTTAGTTTTAGCTTCCTGTGTGCATGTTAAAAAACAACAAGGATAAATATTGAATTTAAAATATTTTATTTCTAATATTTCTCATTTCAAATTCATTTTATTTGAATGATCCGTAGTGTAGTACAAAAACATACAAATACAAATTTAATTAAATCATTTTCTTTTTTTTTTCTTTTCATTTTTTTTTTCAACAAAATGAATTCATATAAAATATTTGAATTTCATGTATTCTTCAGTGTTTGTATAACAAGCATGAATAATTAATTATATTTGATATATGTAAAAAATCTATGCATTTTGATTCAGATACATATATACGAGTATGTAACATTTATACCCTTACAAATGTACCACACATAAAGTGTGTTTGTATATTTAAAATATTTTCATATATTAAATCAAAATTTAAACAATGAAAAACTTTTTAATGAATTATTTTATTGAATTTTTAATTAAACGGTAAACATGCATATGTATACAATGTAAAAACCAAAAAAGAAATAAAATGATAAATTGATATAAAATTTTCTGACTGAAAATGAATTAAATATTTATCCTCCCTTTATATCCTTACAAATAAAATGTGCCTCATATGTTTTTTCTATACATACTGTTAACATACACACAAAAAAAAAACGAAAGAAGAAAATATTAATTGAATATCAAGCACATGTGTAATTTTCCTTGAAGCAAAAAAAAAAAAAAAAGGATTTTATTCTTTTTTTTTAACTTAATAAATTGAATTTATGTATACTATAAAAGTTACACATATGTACTTCGTGAATTAAATAAATGATGTCTTTAGAATTAATGAAGATTTTTTATTTGTCTTATTTTTACCAACTTGTACTTTGAAATCTTAGAATTTTCTTTTGAATTCAAAATGTAAAATGAGTTATTTATTTATTTAATTTGTCAGTTAGTAAAAAGGAGTAAATTTAAATCCTTTAAATGAATCAATGATTAACACGAAAATAATGTGTTACGAAAAATTTATTTGCTTTTATTTAAAAAAAAAAAAAAAAAAAAACCAAAGAAAAAAGGAAAATTTAAAAATTTTCACCTTTATTCTGTAATAATTAATTTTAATGTAATTTTGATTAATTTTATTTGATATTTCCACGATTTCTATAAAAGCTTTTAATTTTATGTTGTATGTTATGCGGTTAAAATCAAAACCTTTTAATTTTACGTTAGAATAAATCTAATCCTTACGTAAATAATAAATATATGAAATAATCCTAAATGGTACTGTCAACAAGAAGATAAATCAATAGAAAAAAGAAAAAAAAGATTATTTAGTATTTTATCTGGGATAATAAGTTTTCAGTTTTTTCTCTTTTATATGAAAAACAAAAGGCAATATATACCGATTATGTGTTTTCATAGATGAACAAATGAATGAGAATACAGAGATTTCATTCATATTAATAGAGAATAAAATAAATGATATTGGTCATAAAAATCGTATTTTGTTTTTTTTCTTTTGAAATTCTATATACAAGGATATAATCCTATATTTTTCATCTAACAGACGATAGTAAACGTTAACGCTTATTTAATAAACGTAATAGGATTAAATATGTTTGATGAATACATGCTAACTTATAGAAGAAGAATATTTACCATAAAAAACAAAAACGTTAAATTCATATATTGACAGTTACATATACATACATACCTATGTAGTATTGTGAATGTGTAACTTAAATATCCTATCAGCCAAAAGCCATGAGTTTTTCTGAACGAGGCAAGGAGATTTCATTTTCACTAATACATTCTCAAAATAAATGTAAATGTATTATACTGCCAATATACATGCTTAATATGTCCCTATATGTCTTGTACCCATGCAAAATTGTAAAATAAATTTTTAAAAAAATGTTAACATCTATTTTTGGGTTAATTATTTGAAAATCCTTTCGAAGCTTGAAATGTTACAATTTTTAAAATTTGTGAATAAATTTAAATTTCAAAAATTTAATTGCATCGAATTATTAGACAGACTATAGCTTTTTAATTTAATAAAATAAATTTTTAATTAATAAATTTATAAATTCACAAAATTCTTCTCAGTTATGAATATATAGATTAGCTAATAGAGCGCATTTATGTTATTATGATTAGTGTCCGTTACATTGCATTGCAATTTTACAAAAATGTCACGCTAGACTGGATTAGTGATTATGTATTGTTGCGATAATAAAATTGACATGCTGGATTTATTACAATATAAAACAAATAAATTGAAATATTTGAATACATGCATCATACACAAAATTTACAAATGTATATGTGACATGAATTTTACAATATATACTCGTAATATGCAAATATTTATGTTATTGCAGCATAAAAAAATAAAATTTCAAACACATAAATATTAGAAAATATTAAAAATGAAAATAATGAAAATTTGAAATTTTTAACATTTTATGAACATTTTGTTTTTTTTTCGCTTATTATTGAAAAAAAAATTTTTTCATTAGATTCTAAAATGGATTTTCATAGTTCAAATTCATTTGAAATTAATTTGAATGGTTTAAACTTTGAAAAATTTTTTTTGTATATTCTAATTTGCTAAGCTGCAGTGTCGGGGTAACCTACCCTCATCTCACCCTTTGGGTTATAACAATAACTAATGTACTAAATCAATTATCAAGAATGGGAATTACCATAGTTTGTGGTGTTGTTTTAAGGTTCCCATTTCGCAGCTGATCGAAAAAAATTTTCAATCTCTATAATAATCATTTTCAATTTTTTATTTATTCGACTAGTATGTACTCGTATACTTTATTTGGACCCATGGGGGTTATAATACCAAAAAGTAATTTAGAAGAAATTTGTCTTAAAAATTCGACTACTTTATCAACGCGTAGTTTAATTTGAAATTTTTCATAAAAATAATGGGACTTAAATTTTATTATATATTTTTTTTTTTTAAAGAGAAATTCATTATATTATCGTGACTATAAAGTTGAGAAAATTAACATAATTTACTGGTAACAACATAATCATTATTTTTAGGGTCATTTTTTCAGTTACCTTTTTTTTTTATTTATTTTTATTTTTATTAATACAATTTTCATTCTAAGTTTCTCAGTCAATTATCTTTAACAACATTCTAAGAATAATAAAATAAAAAGATAAAAAGAATAAGACAAATTCTTGGATAAAGTTAAAATATCTAAATAAAAAAAAAAAAAAAATACAAATTAAAAAACAAGAAAAAAAAAAATTCTATCTCTATGTAATAAACCAAATTAAAAGGTAGCATTTTTATTAACAATATAAAAATAGTACACACAAATTCTAAATGTTAGTAAAAATATTTTTAAAAAGCATTTACATGCATTGTTTTAACAGATTAAAAGAAGGCTAAAAAAGAAAGCAAAAACAACAGAAAAAAATTTTTTTATTTTTATTTTTAGTTCTTAATTCTTGACAGAATTTTTCTTATTTTCTTCCTTTTTACCTTTTTTATTTTTTGCCTTGATAATTTGTTTGTTTGTTTTTTGTTGTTTTTTTTCGATTGCCTCTTTTAAAATTACATTTGTACACTTTACAACAAGATTACTTTTTATTTAGATGAACACACAAAGTGATTAACATTCAGATAACGTAGGTCATCTTGTTAGTGAGATCTAATCAAATATCACTTTATGTTGGTTTAATTCACACGTAAAATACATTATCATTTTGGAATGTATTTGTGTGTGTGTAATACGTACGTTTTTTGATGGTATAAATTTTAGAAAAAAATAATTTAATCGAATGTTGATGTAAGTGACGAGGGCACGAAGAACATTAACACAAAAAAAAAGAAGATTGATGTTAACATTCATTACTAGAGTAATCTATTCAGTAGATTTTGCTCCTTGGTCTTAATTTGTTGAAAAGATTTTTGTCTCATTTTTAAAATAAAAATTATTTTATCGGAAAAATTAATACACAGGCCTTGATTCTAAGAGTCGATTTTATAGACTATCGACTCTATAGCAATTATTGCGATCACAAGAGTCGATTTGAGTCGATATATCAACCTAGAATCTAGATTAGTCGATGAGCTTTTGACAATCACCTCGTCAGTTGATGTTAGAGCTTGTTTCGAAACAAAAAAAAGTTGAAATAAAAAATTAAAATAAACGTTTTTCCTAAATTTTTCTCTTAAAATTTTCCTTTGTAGAGTTTCATTTCTAATTCTTTCAATTCTTTCCTCTTTATATGCAATTATAAATTTCGTTTTTTAAATGTACTTTTAAAAAAAAGTACTTTGAAAAAAATTAAACAACATCAAAGTTAAAATTAAACAAACAACTCATTAAATTTCTTTGAAAATTTTATATTTTAACAGTTTATATGTCGACACGAAATCGTGTTTGATATGGTATCATTTTTAAGTCGAGATGATTGGTTTATAGAATACGAATTTTTTATCGATTCGACTGAAAATTTGATTGTCGATCGTCGACCGCATCGACTTTTAGAATCAGGGGAATATTACCTAAATTTTTAACAAAATAGATTTTTATCTTTTTTTGAATATCCAACAAATACACATACATAAACATACGCGTATATTGCATTGTAATGAGGTGTTTACAATTTAAAACGTTTAAAAATAGAACACATTAGTAAATCATCTGGTAATTAGCATTTTTTTCCTTTTTTTATTTTGATATATTTTTTACAATTACGAAAAATAAAAAAAATATACAAAATTCTAATCAAAATTTTATTGACTGGGAGAATTGACTGTTATAACTTGACATACCACTTATTTATTTCTAATATTTCGATCTTAACCTAATTAAATTTACAAAACAATTTTTAAAAAAAAAATTTTTTTTGTTTTAAACAAAAAAATTACAAAATCTATTTATTGTTTGTTTTCGAAAACAATTTATAGCAAGAATATAAAAAAGGAAATTTGTAAAATTTTTGTATTATACAGACAATGAACAAAAACAAAATTGAGAGAAAAAAATTTTTTTTAAAAATTTTCGATTAAAAATAACAAAAATTGAATAAAATGTTAAACTTTTTAAAAATTAATTATAAAACAAAAAAAAAAAAAACAAGAAAACAAATTTACAATAACCTTAGAATAAACTTTGTTAAAAAATCTTTACAAATACTTAAATTATTTTCCTTTTTTTGTGAAGGTTGTTTTTTTTTTTTTTTTGTTTTCTTGTACTCGTATATTTTTCAAAGAAAACTCTTAAGGCAAATTAATTAATTCGATATTATTTAAAAATTTTATATTGTTATTGTTTTCATTTTTAAATGAAAAACGAAATAGAAAAATAATGAAAAAACAAAAAAACAAAAAAAAAAAAAAAAAACAAAAATAAAAATAAAATACTTCAAATGTACTTGCACCCCAGACCTAATAAATACAACAAGGTAAGTTCATTCTAATTATCAAATAAAATTGGCATCAGAGACATTTTCTTGATCATTTTTCGTATACAAAAATTTTTCTTTTGAATATCACATGTGCGTTGCAAATACAAATTTTCCTTTAAATTCAAAATTTTTCTATATGAGAGTATATTTCCAGAAATCCTTCCTTTTTTGAAAAAATCAAAATAATTATTGCTATTTTCTGAGTATAACATATATTTTGATATCTATCAAAAACAATCAAAAAGGAAAATTTTTAATAGAATACTTTTATGTTGATGTTTTAGAATTTTTGTTTATCTACATATTGTGATACTGTACAAGTTTTAGATTTTTTTTTTTTTTCTTTCAAAAGCATGTATAGAATTGTTGTTATAACATTTATCCTTTTGTTCAATTTTAAGGGTAAAAGAACTTATTTGTAAATAAACAAAACATTTTTTTGTTTTTTTTTTTTTTTTCTACAAATGGAATGTTTTGTATCTACAAACGCATGAATTTAGTAATACAGAAGAGAACTGATGGTATTTTAATTATTTGTTGAAAATGGGAAAATTTATATTGTATGATACATACATACGTTGATTATATATTTGTATATAGAATCATAATCGTTTTAAATATTTGAAATATTTCATCATTTAATTTGTTTCATCATCATTGTTTTGTTTATTTTAATTTTTATTTTCAGAAATACCAGAAAACAAAACAAAAAAAACAATTTTTTTTTTTTTTACCACATATGTAATATGATAGAAAAATATGTAAACAAATGGATGGATAAATTTGTTTTATTTTTAATTCCCTAAAGTGTTTTTTAATGACATAGAAAAAATGTTCAGAACTTTGTTTATTATCATGTTGATATGTACATATGTATGTGTTTACATGTTAATATGTGTTTAAAGGGGGTGTATTATCACTTTTACTGGCTTACAAAAAATTATTTTAAATTTTTGTGTTAATTGTAAACATTAAAATGCTAAACAAAATAACATAACATTTGTATATATAAAAAAGTAAATAAATTACTACATATCCTTTAATACAAGAATTTCCATTTCAGACTGGTTTCCTTTTTTGTTTAGAATTTAAATTAATTCATAAAATGGTTATTGTAAAATGTACAAATTTTATTTTTAAATGAGAATGCTCATAATGATTCGATTTGGTTAAATTTATTTTGGGTATTTGCATGTATTTGTTAGTTATTTTGGGAAAGTTTATTTAAATTTATTTGTTTAAATTTCAATTTATGATTTTACTATACTTTGTACTTTAAATATTTTCCCTACAGGCCTTATAGAAACAACAAAAAGTAGTGCCACTTTAAATCATTGTATATGTACTCTAGTGTACTGTGAGAGTTGTGGTAGCTCTGCTCGTGAAATGCTCTTATGAGAAATTATAAGAGAAGAAAATACACACATGTGACATATCATATACTCCCACAAGACCTGTAGTGAAAATATTTGAAATATAAAGTATAGAAAATAAGGGATTTGATTTAATAATTGAATAAAGAAATAAAGTAATATCAAGAAAATATGCTTCACTATACTCCTTTTATTCCTTTTTTTAACTCTTTGGGATTCAAATTTATGTTTCAAATGTGTCTGTAATTGAAACTTGATTTAATTATGATTTATAAAATTTCTATTATTTATTCGATATTTCTCCATAAAATACACTAATAAGGTGAAATGATCAAAGTAAAAATTAACGAATTGTAACAATTTTCTCAACAACATAAAATTTTGTTTTCTATATAAGTATTTTATTCATGTAGGCATTATATAAAATTTCCTTTTTTTAATTATTTTAAAGTAATCCTTTGAAACCTTTGACTTTATATTTAAAATTTTTCTTTTTCTGATGCGAACAAGAATTATTAAAATAAGCCGCCATATATAACATATTACTTTTAATTACTCTGATATTTTTACAAAAAAAAAAAAAAAAAAAAATATTTTCTTCTTTATAAAAAAAATAGCAAACAAAGTTTATTTTATTTTCCAACCTTTGAATAGTGAAAATTTCAGAACTCAAAGAGGTACAGATGTATTTTTTTTTTTTTTTTTAAAAAACTACTAAAACACTACTGTACTTGTATTAAGTACACAAATACCAAAAGGATATTAAAAAATAAAAATACGAGGCTCGAAAAAGAAAAATTTTACAAAAGATTTTTTCTTTGCTAATATCCTTTTGGGGGAAATTTTTTCGCTCATAATATGTGCCTAATTTACAAATTATAAAAGCGTGTGTATATATATACGCAAGTATACATAACTTTAATTAATAAAGTATAATATACATAAATATGTAAGTCAAATAAAAATACATTTTATGCAATGTTTGTAAAAAAAAAGCCACTGCAAACATTAAATATATAACTAAATTAGTTTCTGTTAATTAGCTTCGAATTATAATGTTTACCCTTTACCTTATAAATGTACTAACATAAAATTTTTACTTTTCAAGCTTTTATTTGCTTGTTGATTTTTGTTTTATTTAAGTTATATGTAATGTGAAAATTGATCATAAAAAAAAACAAAACAAAAAAAAAAAACAAAAAAAAAATGTAAAATAATTCAAAAGAAAAGTTTCTATGAAAACATACTACATTTCATTTTCATATTACATGCAAAACAAAAAAAACTGAGTAAAAAGTTTTTTTTTTTTTTTGTTTGTTTTTCTTTATTTTAAATACCAAAAGGGTTTCTGCCTTTTTTAATTTTTTTTCCTTTGTATTTATTATTTCGTTTTGCTTTTTAAAATCAGCCAGTAAAATTGTTTATTTTGCTCAACAACACACACAAAAAGAGTGTGTATATTTTACATCCTTTGACGAACTTTTACTGTCGAACTATTTTTTTTTTAATTTTTTTTTTTATTTTTGTTATACGCATAAAAAATTGTAAAATGCATGCAAGACAAATGAAAAGTGTACAAAGAAAACTGAAAAAAAAAAATAAAAATTGTAAAAAAAATACATTCTATTTGCCTTTATAAATAAATTGTTTGATTCTTTGTCAGTTTTAATAAAAAGAAAATTTTTTACTTTTGTACAAGATTTGAAAAAAAAAAAATTTTTATTTTACGAAATAACTTGAAATTCTCCATTACAGAAAAGTTAATAATTATATTTTACAGCAATATAATTTCTAACATGAAAATCTGAAAATTATTATAAAATTATTACTAATGCTATATGTTAGATTTACAAAGGAATAGCTGCAATGTCGAGACTACCAAACCTCCTCTAACTATCATGGTGGGACTCGTGGAGGGAGGGGGGTAGGAAGAGGAGGTGGGAATGCTAATTTAAATTTCTATGAGTTGTTGATAAATTTTGCACATATGAAACCATAAAAGCCTAATTCAGTTTAAATTTGAAAATATAATTAAAAATGAAACTGATTTTCAAAAAACCGTACACAAAATAAATTACAAATTTTCTTTTGATTCAAAAAAAAAAAAAAAAAATTCAATTTAATTTTAGATAATTCAAATTAATCAAAACTGACGCATTAAATTACAAAAAATTTAATTGTAAAATGTATTTAAATATATAAAATTGAAAGTCATTTTCAAAGACATGTCTGGTTTGAAGAGATCGTATTTGTGTGATCACATTTGTTATGCATTTGCCATTTGAACAAATTTCATAACAAATGTTGCAATTTTATTTAAAAAAAAAAAACAAAAAAAAAACAAGATCTCACAATACGCGTATTTTGTACTGTAAATGTCATTATGTTTGGTTTTTGCTAATTTTAATGATCTGTTAAAATGTGATCTATATTTAGTCTTGTATTTAATATTATGCTTTGAGTTCATTAAATTCTGTGTATGAGATTTTTTTTTTTTTTTTTTTTTTTTTTAGAAATATAAAATGACAAAACTAAACTAAATTATAAGAGACTATGTAAAAATGTTAAATAAAATGAATGTACTGGCGCCAATATAATTACATGATTATTTTGAAAAATTTAAATAGGACACATGCGAATTTATTCATTTTGCAATTTTTATTTATTGCTGTAAAATAAATGCAGAGGAAAATTAAACTTTGTCTTTTCAATTTTGAGATTTTTTTCTATGTCATTCTTGTTTCCTTATCATAATTATTTAGTTTTTCACATACTTGGAAAATTTATTACACTAAAATGTGTTACATTTTATATGATAAAAATGAAAATTCTAATTTATATTGTACTTTACCTAGAAAGTTGTTACATTTGTTTGCCCAAATTTTGTTCGAAAATATTTTTTCCAAATTTTACATCATTTTAAAGTGATAAATTTTTAGTGTATTAATTTAATTTCATTTAATTTTTTTTTATACCACTGGATGACTGCAAAATCACATGCTGGGTTAAACTGCATCGTCTAAGATGGGGGCTGGCTACGTGATGAGAGCGGTTTCTAACATCGTTTTTAGCAGGGTCCTTAAAAATAATCCAGAAGGAAAAAAAAACAGACCTAAAACAATATGGCTGGATAATATCATTGTTGACGTGTGAAAGTTGGAGCTTAGTAACTGGATGGAGCTTGCTGCAGATCGAGATAGATGAAGAGATGTTCTGAAGGAGACAAATGTTCTCAACGGGGTGGACTGTAGCTTCATGAAGGAATTAAGGAATTTCATTTGAATAATTCTTATTTTTTGGATAATGTTGTGACAATCCTCTAGAATCCTTAAGTACTGTTATTTTATTTTTATTTTTTTTTTTATAAACCCTAACGTATCACATTCATATGAAAATGTATTTTGTTATCAGTAGTACTTTTACTTGATGGTATGCTCATCCTGTTCAAAATTATCCTTAAAATTTTATGTAATTCACATTGAATACATGTATACACTGTTGAATAAACGATTTGAATACATTCAACTCTGCTATCATATATATTTAAAGCCTTTAAAAGATTAAATTTATTAAATTATTCACTTTGGATGATTGCTAGAAAATCTTATGTAAAAATCTTTGAATTGTTTATATAAAAATAAAAATAATAAAAAATAATAAAATTTTGGTTTATTTGTTTTTATTTATTTGATTGTGTTTTTTCTTTTATTTTTTTTGGTATGTGTGTGTTAATTTAATAAAATGCAACATAACAGAAAAAAAAAGGGTGAATATATCTGTAAATTATTCACATTACGTATTCTATTTACAACTTTCAATTTGGATAATCGCCTTACATAGAAAGCACCCTAAATTCCTTTAAAGTATTGAATTTTTAAGATTGATACATTTTCATTTTATTTATATTCATTTATTGCTTTTGTTTTTTGTACATACGAAGTGAATATTGTCAACGTATTGCTTGATTTTTCCACAATCTTGTATTAAAATCACAAAAATATTTGTAAATATTGGGAAAACTTTTAAATGTGTCACGAAGGATTTTTTTTTTTTTTGAATTTTCTTTTTTTCCTCTAAAATATTCAATTTAAATAAAATCAAAAATAATATGAAAATCCATTTCTCTTTAAAAAATTTCCATTTTTTCATATACTTAGGCATATATTGTGAAAATTTCAAATAAATAAATCCATTATCCGGTAAATTTTCCATTAGTACTGTCTAAGGATATGAATTTATATAAGTTTATATATATGAATACGCATAATTGACATACATACATAATTTTTGTTTTTTGTTATGTGCATTCTTAGACATAGTATATAACTATTGTTTTTAGAATCATAAATGCATGTGCACTTAAACGTTTGTTTACATTTTTTTTTTCTGTATGTGTGTGTGTCTCACTTTTATATTCATGACGCCTATACATAATACAAGAGTATTTTATAATTTCGTGATATTTAAAAATCTAAAAAGAAATAAACAGAAAAAGAAGAAGAAAAAAAAATATTTCCTGTACATTAAAATACTGATTTGTACCGTACATGTGTGTACCATGTTCAAATTTCTTGAAAAGGCAAATAGTGAGAATTTTTCTTATTTTGAGTTTTTTTTTTTTTTTTTTTTTGTTTTTTTGCTACTTATTTTCTATCTTTGCGTATTTGCTGTTTTTCATTAAAAGCTTTGGGGTATACATTCCTTTTTTTATATGTACTATATTTTTCCATTGAATATAATTTCTTTGAAAGATTTATAAATATCTTACATATATTTTTTCACTATTTTATAAGAATATAACGTATCATTTGTTTAAATATATGTTCAGATTAAAAACATTTTCACATATGTACATACTCGTATGTGTGGATACAAATACACATTCATACATATGTGTGATACAAATATGTATATTCACTTTACCATTTATTTTTTAAATTTCCTTTTATTTGTGTAAAACATTTTATAAAATGTTCAAATACAAGTCACTTTACAAGAAGAACTTAAAAGCTTTGCTATTCAAAAACAAAATGTACAAAAAAAAAAAAAAATTTTTTTTGTGTTTTTTTTTTTTTTTGTATTTAAAAAGAGATTGTTGCACCAGGTAAAAAGCATTTAAAGATAATGAACTGCATTGCTTATGTACATATACATACATGTACACATGTACATGTATACATTTTATCGGATCGATTTAAAACATATTCGAAAGATGAACATTAATTCAATAAAAGAAAAAGAAATGTTGAAATATTGTAGTTTGAAAAAAAAAAAAAAAAACAAAGAAAAGAAAAAGAAAAATCAAATGAAATAAATCTGAAAAAGATACAGTTTCCATTAGGAAAGTAAATTATTTACGTGATTTTGTTAAGTGCTCACATTATAATCGTTTATTTGGTTTAGAATAAATATCTTCATATTATATCTTTCTGAAATTTTATAAAAGAAAAATGTATATAAAGATAGAATAGAAAATGAAGTAATATTTATTTTTTCTTTAAAAGATTTTTTTTTTTTTTTTAATTTTGTTAACGAAGAAATTTTAATTATTATCATCTCTGCAAAAAGAAAAAAAAAACAATAAAATTTTCTTTTAGATAACGATTTAAAATTTTTCTTCACGTAGTACTTTACTACTAGAACCCATTAAGGAATTCATAAAATAAAAGGATATTTTTATTCTACCTTTTTCTTTTCTTTTATTGAAATTATTATCGTTCACATTTAACTTTGAACTATAACCATAAAATCATAACTAACAAATAATTCAAATGGAAATTTAATCAATTCTGTTTTCCTTTTAGAATTTTTACTCAATTTTTAAAATCATTTCCTTTATTATCCGCACAATATCCATTTAATTTTATTATTCTATGATTTCCTTTTTTTTTTTTTGTTTTTTGTCCTTTTCTCTAATACACATGAAAATGATAAAGGAATTTTGTTTGTTGTTTTATTTTTATTCCTTTACTGAAAATGTTAATGTCACCAGACATGAAATTTAATATAAAAAAAAAGAAAATGAAGAAGAAGAGCAAAAAACAAGAAAAAAAAATACAGAAAAAGAAAATTGGATATAAAAAAATATGATATGAATACTTATTGCTTAAAATCAAAATGAAAACAGGACATCACAATATAATAGCTGGATTTTATAGTCATATGCGTGTATACCATATCGTAATGGTTTTATGAAAAATATTGGTATAAGGTATAAATATACAGACTTTTGGATATATTTTATATAATAATACTCTGAAAAATCCATGTATATGTATATTTTTGGCTTTTTGTGTATATATATGGTGCACAATATATAATGTACCATAGTTTAACATTCATATACACATGTATACATCCATAATATGATGATGATGGTAATAACAATAAAGACAACAAAATAATATTATTTTTTTCAATAATGGTGTTTTGTCGACTGTGATAAATCCTCAAAATAAATAACATCTTGTTAAATCGATATAAGGGATTTCCTTCGACATCCTTTTTCTATATTTTCTTTGTTGTATATATTCTGTAAATATATACGTCTACATATAAAGATATTGTACACAACAATAATGTATACCCAAGCACATGAATTTTATATTATTGTATATGTATGTACATATTTTAATGTATGCATACTTTTATATATGTATAATATGATGTTTGCGGGTCAAGTAACATCTTTTACAACGCAAAACATTGTAATAATAAAGTAAAAATAAAAAAAAAAAAGCTATGTCAAGAATTTGTATTGTGCTTATAAATAGATCTTTAAGTATATTACATCTATTGTTTTGATGTCAATGGAGGTTATTTTTTGGAAAATTCTAAATAAAAATCACTAAATTGACAATAGAGTTAATCATTTAAAGAAGAAAAAAAAAACAAAAAAACAAAATAATAATAAAAGAAAAATAATAAAAAAAAAACGAAAATGACAAAGAAAACTTATTTAGAATAATGAAAAAAAATAAATAAATAAACAAAAAAAAATTAATTGAAACCTTTTTATAATATCCTGTGTACATGTAAATCAGAAGGTTAAGAAGAATGTTTCCATGTATGTACACCATGTATGTTTCCATGTATGTTTCCATGTATGTGTACACATATCTACATGAATCGCAAAAAAAAAGAAGAAAACTTCAAACTTTATGTGCTCTCAATATTTTTTATTACTTTAATAAATTTTCTGATGTGTAATGTATTTTTCATTTCCTTATTAATTTCCTTTTTTTTCCCAAAAAAAAAAAATTATTTTTCTTGATTTTATTTTATGACTTTAAATATCCAAAATAAAAACAAAAATGATTATAGTATTTTCCATATGCACAATAAGTGTAATATAAAATCTGTTGTATACGTTGACAAATTTGAAATACATATATGGACATGTGGACATATACTCGTATGTATGTATATTCAAATTACGAGTAAATTTAAATATGACCATGGGATAGTATTTATGATATAGATCATCTCTATAAAAATATTATGAATAAAGTATATAGTAATAAAAAAATTTATTACATAATAAAAATTTCTTATATATTGTATACTTTGTCATATGCATAATTTTTTTCTATTATTTAAATTCAAATATCTCGAATTTCCGTTACAAATTTGTTACATAAAATTTATGCAATAATGCATGTATCTACTTAGTCATTTTCGTCCTTTTATGTGAAATTCTGAGTATAAAAAAACAATATGTAATCATATAGAAATGAATGTACGTTCATAAAATTTACTGACTTTTTTTTTTTTGTTTTTATTGGTCATTTCATTTTCATATCATTTTTATTATTTGATTACATGTTAATTTTTATATGTATGTGTCATTTGACATATGACTCCAGCTGCCCTTATATATGTATGTATGTACATCGAATCACACAATTGAATCGCATATGCAATTTTTGTTTATAAAAAAAATTTCATAAAATTAAAAATTCTGCAACAAGTTTTTTAAATTTTATACTCTATATTCAAAAATCTAAAGATATGGGTGATATCAGCTGACCCGCATAATTTTGAATGTAATTCATTTTGGGCCGTAGAGTTGACAAAAAAAAAAAATACATGTAAAGTCATTTTATCACCTTTCAATGTTTATTTTATTTTATTTATTTTTTTTTTTAGTTATTTAAGTATTCAAAGCCAAAAACGACCACACACAATTTTGTGTATCTAATAAAACTGTCATTTATTTATTTATTATATTCAATAGACACGTTCTTTTTGGTATTCATTAATTTTCATTTCTTATTCATAAAAATGTCACGATTTACCTAATTCTATGGATTTTCTAAATTTTTAATGTGTTTGTCATCTGAATTTTAATTAAATATTTTTTTTTTTTGTTGATATATGTATGTAGTATCATTAACGTTTTAAATTATTTTTTAATTGTAGTTTTGGTATAATGCCTGAAACCCAAAGATAACGACAGTATAAGTGATAACTACCATGTCAACGATGTGCCTATGTGATTTTTCAATTATTCATATTTTTCCTTTGTAAAAACGTACAAAATACAATTTTCCTATTTAACTAGACTAAACCGTTTCAAATAAGCCAAAATATCTGGAAAGATTTATAATTTCACTTACGTAGAAAAATTTCTTTAAAGGTTCATGTATTAAATTTGTTTTTTCTAATTTCTTGGGAAAATAATAATGCAGTTTAAAAAATTCTTTCAAATTATGAATATACATGCATGAAATTTTCATGTTTTTTCACATTAAAAATAAATTCAAAAAAATGTAACGAACTGAACAAAAATTAGTAAAGAGTAAATACATGAATGTAAACAAAAAAAAAAAAAAAATAAGATAAAATAAAACAACAGTTGAATAATTTTTATTTTTATTTTTTTTTTTTATCATAAAATTTATTTTTAAATTTTTACTGACATACATTTTTCTAACTCAATCTGTTCATGCATAAAATTGAGGTAAAAAGAGACAATTTTAGAATTTACATATGTACTTGTTATATGTACGTACATCTAAACGGATCTATCTATTCATACCAAAATATGTAAGCACATGAAATTTGATTTCCATGTACGCTCATATTATGTATACCATCCATATTTAGGTCGTACGGAAAATATGTGTTACGTGTCAGAATCAAAAAAAAATAAAAAATAAAAAAAATAAATTTGCTTTTTTGTATATTTATTTTAAACTGTATAAGCAAACGAGCACATGTGGAATATGAAGTCCTTTTTAGTCATATATCCTACAATTTGTACCAGATATAGATTTTCATTATTGATATATTTTGTACATGTGCATACATATGGTTCTGATTTCATACATTTTCATTCTCATAAATATATGCATCATGAAATTGGATCATTTTGGTTTTATATACATACATACATATACACTCGAATAAATGAGTGTATCTTTATCGATCCTGTAAAAACATATGTGATGTGTACATAAATGAAAATGTGTGTTTTTTGTACATACATATGAGTACGTTAATTACTGTTGAATAAATGAAAACTGCTTTTAATAGTTTCCTCTTATAACAATTGAACAAAAACAAAAAAAAAAAAAAAAACAAGATGAAAATTGCTTTTAACCAATGCATATATAGTGTCCAATTTTTGACCACTTGTACAACATAAACAGATATGTGGGAATTAATTCAGTTTTTCTTTATTTTGGCACATAAGCACATGTGTGTGTGTGTGATATTTAAACTATATAATGTTTTCCACTAGTATATAACACTCAAATAAAATTATTTGCCCCATAATGTACAACTATTGATCTTGATTTTTGGTAATTTTATGAAATTTTCAAAATTTAAATTTATTTCTATGTTTTTGTTTATTTTCGTTTATTTTGTATATAATTAAAATCGTTTTCAATAGAATTTTTGTTTCTATATTATTTACACATGTGTGTACATTGTACAGGATATAATTAACCAATTTATATTCTTTGACATATACATAAATGCATTCAAGCTTAAGTCACAATAAATAGAGTCCTTTTGTTATTTTCATCATTTTCCATTTTAAATTTAATTCTTTTATGGTTTTTATTCTAAGAATTGTTTTAATTATAAAGCCTTGATGAAACTACAAGAATCATAACAATCATTTGTTATTCTTGGTATTCTATTAGGGTAGGTAGGTATGTAGGCTCTTTCTTCGATAGCGACACGCTCACCTTGTGATCAAGTAAAATTTACAACAAAATGTTGTCTATATCATACGTATAAAATTACAATCATAAAATGTGTAACAAAAAAAAAAAAATTAAAAATGTTCTTTAACTTCCTTGTTCATTTATTTAGTTTTTGTTAATATATAAAATGATCAAGGATAAAAATATAACCGATGGACCGTAATTCCTTTCAGATATATATTAAACTAAAAGCAACATACATACATACAAGATATTTTTGCAAAAATCCTGAATACATATACAATAAAGTCCATTAAATCGATGTGTTTACAGTACGTAAATATATGCATAAATATAGGTACTTTTTATAAAATACACAAATAAACAAAACTTTCAAATGAACATACGATTTTCAGGATATTCAGTTCAATGCTTTTGCATTTAATGCCTTTTATTTATAGTTTTTTATTTATTTGAATAAAACTTTTGTTGTCGTTTTTTTTATAAATATAAAAATGATAAAACATTTTCATTTAAATCTTTTGTCTTTGAGAATTTTGTTAGCCATTATTAAGCATTGCAGATATTTATTTACAATTGAGCAACTTAATTTTGTAAATAATTAAGGACATAAATGTTGCTACACAACTACAAATTATTTTAGAAAATTTTATTCAGAAAATATTATGTATGTATAAAATAATTTTAAATTTGAATATTTTCCGTTAAAATGTTTCTATTCGATTTGAATTTATTAATTAGATTTGTTGATTCGTTGAAATAAATACAAAGATCGAATATAAAAGACTGATGATAATTATTATCGGTCTTGTAGCAAAATATATTCTTTATTTTTCTCTGTTTTTTTATGTGTCTAGTTATAAAAATTTTTCTTGTGAAATAAGAATTTTATTTTATTTTATATTTATTAATATTTATGAAATTTGATTGTATATCTTTTTGAAATACCTGTAACATATGTAGGCTATCTTTAAAAATGCATCACTGCTTTGTTGATGCGGCATCGCCATCGTTAACTGTTCAAAAATGCATCACGGATTAAGTCAAATATTCAATAATGTATCATTATGTCATATGATGCGTCAAAATCATTAAATTTTCATGATGCCGCATCACTACAAACCAAAGATGCATTTTTGAAAATAGCCGTATCTCTCCATTAAAGCCTCAGGATGCATGGATAAAAGAAGAACAAATAAAAAAAAAATATACACAAATCTAATCAATGCATTCTAAGGGTTAACATGGTATTCACATTCAAATTTCTCATTATTATTATTATTATTATTTTTTTTTTTTTCTTATATTCTTTTATAGCAAATCAAAAATTTTTTTACATGTTTTGCATTATAATTATTTTTTATGATTACTATGATTATTGTTTTTACCAGTATACACCATATCATATTTGTTTATTCATTTTATTAAAAATATGTACATATATGTATGAAATTGGTATTCTTGTGTATTTTAACCGTTTATTAGTATAAAATAAAAACTGTGATTATAAAATCATTCACGTCTGGTAATTTAATGAGAAAAAGTCATAATATATACGATTGCTATGTTATAGCAAAATAATCGATGTATCTATACATATATGTACTTATATGGCATAGCATAAAAATTTTACAGTAGATATACAATACTAAACTTAATAAACAGATAAATTTACACAGTTTTTCCTAATCTTTTCAATATATTAATGTTCAAATGAGAAGCATATACATACTTAAATGCATGTCTCTGTGTTTATATGTGCATTTATTTTGTATATATACGAGTATATAACCAATTTATTGGTTTAATACTTTTATTACCAGTGATTTTAAGAGCAAAACAAATGAAGTCATAAATTCAATTCGAGCATTATAATACTACTTATTTTTGCACTTTATTTATATGAACATAAGTTTGTATACATTTGCAATTTTATTTAACCTTTTGAACAATTTTTGTTTTTTTATTTTTTATTACTTTATAAACAAAATATACATGTAAACGTTATAAACATTCTGGTGTACAACGTAAAATTTTTCATTTTCATTTTCTTGTACATACATCAATGATGTGCATACATGCAATTTAAAAATGTACATCGGATACGTTATAATGAAAATAATAATAATAATAATAATAATGAACATATAGATCCTATAAATTTAATATCTCCTCCTGATAAACTTAAGATGTTAACTCGCCCATTTAATTGATGGTTACAAAGATTTTAAAATTTCAAAGATAATATTTGTACTGTAATTTTTTTATTGCATACTATCCAATACAGTATATTAAAGAAAATTAAAAAAAAAAAAATAAAAGTTAAAATCGAGTTATTTTAAGGTATACAATTTTAAATGTAAAAGTGATTCAATTTTGCATTACATTACATTACGTATTTTAATCTGTTGTTTTAGTATAAGAATCCTGCTGTTTGAATTATTTCGTACAAAAAGCAAAATATATTGAATAATAATTAATAAATCTGTTAGTAAAAATATCAATTATGAATTAAACGTTTTAATATTCGTAAAATTACATTCAGGGGCAAATGTATGCAATTTTTTTTTTTTGCCACAATAAATTCAGTTTTGATGATCGTAAATATATCGAGCGATCGCATTAATTTCTTCACTGTGTACTGTATGTACAGTTAATGAAAATGTTTAGTTAAAAATAATAAAATCGATAAGCATTTTATGTTCATTGTATTTGATAGGAATTTATTAGATTCAAATAAAATTCTTCATAATAATTAAATCGAATATCTTAATTGAGTCATTCTCTTATCTGTATATCGACTTATGACTCTTATTTATACACATATGTACATATGTGTAACAATTTTCATTAATTTTATCGTTGATCACGGCTATTATCGTTTACCTTTCCATTATTATAGGTCAGATACAATGAAAGCGACACGTTTTTCACGCTCTTCAGAATGAGTTTAAATACATGATTTTTGTATCTAAGTAGATTAAATGATAGCTACGCTTTTTGGTGGCGCCACAAAGTTTGCCGATATTTGAATTTTGTGGCGCATTGTTTTTTACTACATTTGTTACCTGTTTCATTTTTTTTTTTTTTGGAAAAAAGAGAATTATAAATGAATAATGTCAAAAAAAATTTCTTTGTTTACATATTAATATATGAACTGTCAAAAAAACGTGTGACTCTCATTGTATCTTGAACGCCACAAACCGACGACACAAGAAAAAATACTTGCTTTCATTGTATCTGGCCTATTACAGTTGTTTGCTTTTGTTTTTTTTTTTTTTTTGCTTTCAAGACTCTTTGCAATTATCATTTTTTTATAATTATATTTAAAACTCTTATGTACCTGTAAATAAGACAATCTTTATTTTTATTTGATATTAATCTTTAAAGCTACTGTCCGTTGATCAATTTAAATTACTTTTATAAAACAACAAATATGACAAAATACTGATAACTAATTAAATCATAAGGCGTACAAGAAAACAAATATTGTGTATTAAATGATATGATCTTATCAATTTGATAAGAAAATTATGTTTGAAAAATGCGTTGGAATTTTAATGAAAAATTTTCATTTGAATTTATAGTACAGCAGTAAAAATATTGTTTTTTTTTTTTTTGCAATTTTATACTTTTTTTTTCTACAAATTTTGTATGCTGTGTACATAACTGTGTGCAATACACAATAAGACATTAAATAAGATATCCGTAGAATATTAAGTTTAATTGAACGTGTATACGCTTATTGATGTTTTTTTTTTTTTTTTTTCTTTTTACAAAATACAAGATATAAAATGTAAAACAGGAATTTCATGTAATTTTTCATCTAATTTTCTTATATTGTTTTATTTTAAAATTCTTTAAGCTTCGTTGATCATAAATAATGATTTACATAAGAAAAACCACAGGATACAATTTGAATGTTAAATAAAAGACAAGAAAAAAAAAAAAAAAACAAATATATATTTCAAATCTTTTTATTGTCATATTTTTTATTTTATTTCTGTTTTTCATGATATCCTGGAAAATTCATCTGTGTATGATGAAAACAAATAAAAGCAAACCATTAACCACGTAACCAAAGAATACTTGTACATGCAATGTTATTTTAATTTTTACCAAATAATCATTTGTTTTTTTTTTCTGGAATTTTATTTGTTTTGTTTTTTTTTTTAATTTATCTTGAGGGAGGCATTACACTTATTTATTTGCAAGGTTGTACTTATCAAATACTTTGCCTGTAATCCTTGCGTATAAGAATGTAAATGAATATGAAAATATGAAAATATCAAGATTTTGAATTTTTATATGACTTTGTTGCGTGTCTAATTTTTTAAACATTTTTTTTTTTTACCTTTGTTATATGATGCTGGCTTATTGATTATTGTTATGTTACTGAGAATTTTTCTTTTATTTACATAGCTTAAACATGTAACGGTCGTTAGTATCGTCATTTAATAAATTTTTTTTTTCTATTCAAATATGCAAAAAACAATGAAAAGTAAAATATAAAAAAAAAAAATTTTTATCTCGTTTAAATTAAATAAACCTTAGAGCATATTAAGAAAAATAATGTCTTTTTTCTTTTTCTCAAATTCACAATAATTTTCACAGGCATTTTTCCGGTATTTTCATTATTATCTTTTTTTTTTCTTAAATTGCATCTGAAGCGAATTTTTTTTAACTTTGAAATTCTGATATTCATTTTTCATCAAATAATATTGTTGCAAATTATACGAAGAAAATTGTCTTTGCTTTGATTATATGTACAATGAAATAACACCTAAAGCATTTCCTTTGTTTACTCGTATATATAAAAATACAAGTAAATAACGTAATTGTTTTTTTTTTTTTTTTATAATAAAAGAACATCAGTGTAATATAACTGGAAAAATAATTTTTGTTGAAAAAAGAAGTAATTTCCTTTATATCAAAACCTTTGATCAAATAATCAGGAAATTACTTCAGGTATCACAATGAATTTTTTTTTTTTTTTTAAATACAAAAGATACTGAAAATTATCTTTTTAGGCCTTGCAGAAAATTTTTTTTATGAGCCTCTCTATCAATTCTAACTTCAATATCAAATGATAGAAACCTAATCTAAAATTCTAAAAAAAAAAAAAAAAAAAAAAAAAAAATTCAAAAATTTTCATGTCTTCTAAAATATTCATTTTTTCACTGAAATTATATCCTACATTAAATGTTCACACACATATTTTATCTAATTTGAAATCAAAATAGAATTAAATACAATCTGTTCTTATTCTATTATTTATAGTGCTCTGCATCATGATGTTCATCATTCTCTTAATCTAATTTTATTTTAAATATATTACGTATACGTATGGGTATGTACATTCTTGCTTTCTGCAGTCTAACAGATTTATATGACAGAATTTTCTTTAACAAAATATAGAAATATATAATGTACGTAAGATCTCATAAAAATGTATATAAGAAAAATACATACATGTTCTACAATTTATTATGTTTGCACAGATCTGCGTTACATTTTTCATACAAAAAATTCTAGAACAAAAAAAAAAATAAATAAAATAAGAAAGAAAAACTTGAAATAAAAAGGAAGACAATACGAAGGGGAAAAAAGAAAGGAAATTAAAATTAAGATAAATTTTCTACCTTTCGAATGACAACATTTATTGCGGTATATATGATAGTGAATTTTCACTCTCATACAATGATAAAATATAAATTTGCACTTTTGTGACTTAAGAGCTTTAGACTTTGAATTATTAACTATGAATGTCCTCGTTTCACATCTTTTTCGAATACATGAACATTTTTAAAAGAAAATCTGTTTTTTTTTTTCTTGAATAATAATAAATCCTTTTTGAATTCTAAAATATACAGTAGCTATACTATAGGAATTTTACTTGTACTGTACCTGCATACTTTGAACATACGTAAATTACGTATGTACATGGTTTGCAAAGTAGATCAAAACAGAATAAAATACAATTTTTGTATTTTTTTTTTTGTTTTTGTTTTTTTTTTGTATTCCTCAAACATGAGAAAATAGTTAAATGTTTTATTAGAATTTATTGTTTAGTGTGGTCAACATCATGGATTAGAAATTTTTTTCTGTATGTATGTATTTATTTCGTTATTGTTTTCATTTTATATTTCAGATTTTCGTTACATAACCGCTATGTGTGATATCTATAAAAACCCATACTGACAGTAAAAACTTTACAAAAAAAAAAAAAAAAAAAAACAAAAAAAAAACGAACAAAAAGGAAACAAGAAAAATGGAATAAAGTTATACAGGTGTTTTGACGTGATGTATTAAATTAATTATTTGTGGAAAAACTTTTTATAACATAAATTTTTCTTAATTTTCATTTTACAATGAAATATTACTGAAATACTCGTACTTATCAGTATTAATGTTGAATTCATGTTGACGTTAAATTTAAAAAATAAAAAAAATAAAAAAAATTAATAAGTAAAACTTTTTCTAATATGTTATAAAATGTTGTAAGAATTAATTGTATATGGTATGAAATTTTATAAATAAAAATGAGAAAAAATTTATTATATTTTATGAAAATAAATGTACAAATTACATATATGACAGGATACATGCATGCACACATATACGTACATTTATACATTTTTTTTTTTTTTTTAAATGAAATTTCGTATATTATTTCTTGTTGTACATACATACATATGTTTCTTATGTATGTAAGTTAATTAGAAAATTTTGTTTTGTAAATAGAAATTTATTTACAATAAATTACATATAACATTGAAAATAATTCATTTGTACATACTAACAGTCATGTATAAATTCTGTATAACAAAGCATTGATTAAAAATTTCATAAAACCAAAAAATTCATTAAATTGTGAATTTTACACATGTACACGTTTGTAGGTATCGTTAAACAATTATTAAAGTTTCGTTTTTCTGCTCACTAATTACACGTGTACATTATACAATACAGTGAAGTCATTATGGGAGTACATATTTTCTGTTTCTTCTCCGACGATAATTCCCAATAAGAGTGTCTCACGAGTGATCCTTATCAATATACAATGATGCAAAATTGTACCATTTTACGTAGTTTCCATAAGGCTTTAATTGAATATAATTAGTGGATAGAGTATGTTTGTGTAAATTATGAGAAAACAACATAAAACTGGAAAATAGAAATTTCCTTCATTATCTTTTTTAATCTTCATAATTTTTTTTTTTTAATTTAACATGTGAAAAAGAATTTAAAATAATAATGATGTACACTTTCTGTTAATATTTTAATATGCGGTTGACAAGTAATAGAGTACGTTTCATAATAATTTTCATACTAGTATAAAATTTTGATTTAGTGCACGTTTCTGTGCATATCTTTTATGTATGTAATATGCATGTATGTATCAAAAAAAAAAACACCTAAAATGTATGGTAAACCTAAAATCGGTGATGAAATGAATATGTGGCATTTAACTATGTGTCACATATAACCAACTTTTACAGCAATGATTTTTATATAAAATGTATAAAATAATGAATTTTTTATATTTTATACGAGTATTAGTGAAAATGAAGTTCCTTTGCCCCGTTCCACAAAACTCATGGCTTTTGGGTGATAGGAAATGTTCTGTTAACATTTGTGATACTAACATACAACGATTTTGAAAATTTTTAAAAAAAATTCTTTTGGTTTGAATTTTTCTTTTTTTTTTTTTTTTCATTTTTTTTTTTTAATTGTGTAATTTATTGTGTATGCATAAGCATCGTATTCATAAGTATAAATTTTATTTAAAAATACTGAACATGAAAGGATTATAAAAATTTAAAAATACATACAATAAAAAATAAACTTTGAATAAAATTTAAAATATTTTCCGTTAAATTTTAAAAGAATTTTTTTTTTTTTTTTGTTTTTTCAAATTATTAAAATTTATTCATGAAATTTTAATTATTTATTAGTGCATGAAAATCATAAACACAAGTTGTTACATAACACTTTTTTTGTATTTGAAATTTTAAATCTCAATTTAATTACAAATAATAAATATTTACTAGATTCAGTTGAGCAGACTACATATGTACATAAACATGCATAAAAGAATTCAATAAAATGTTTATCCCCTTGCCTTGTACATGATACTTTCAAGGTTGTATTCAGTTCAATGAACATTTTTAATGCAATGTATAAAGAGTAAATTCTATAAACAAAAAAAAAAAAAAAAAAAAAAAAATTATACAATAATAATTCATAAATCAATATTCAGTTTTAAAGTAACGATAAAAATACAAAATATTCAAATATCCTTCGAAATTTTCAACGATTAACATTTTATTTGTTGATGTTATAATAGTGATCAACATTTCTTACATCACGTACCACTTTTGTTTATTATACAAAAATTTTTTTTTTGTTGGATAACTGAATCTTTAATTTGTTTAGAGTATTGACTGAATTGGTTTTAGTTAATCTGATTTTTATTTTAATCAATGTTTTTACTTTCTAACTTTCAAAATAGTGATACACTCGTAGCCTCCTCATCCATCTGCCATCACATGCACATCCTTCGTCATATACGCATAATAATGGCATTGAATTTTATACATATGTACGTACACATACATAGGGTCCTGTATGTGGTACTATACTTTCCGTAGTTTCCATTAGGCCTGTAGTGAAAATATTTAAAGTATAAAGTATAGATATAGTGTAAAATATACATTTTTTTAAGTAAAATTTATACAAATATAAGAAACACATACAAACACACACACACACATTCGGAAAAGTCATATGGCTTTGTTTAAATTTTATTTACTTATATAAATCATACTTTAAAACTGTATATATTCTAGCATTAATATATGCACATCTACACATGCATATATTTTTATTACTGCAGGAATTTCCATTCACCGAAATTACATAATAGAAATTTTATAACAAAAAAAAAAAATTGCAATTTTCATTACTACTTTGATTTCAAATAAAATTGTAAATAAAAATGTTCAATTACATATACATGCACAATTTGTACAATATATTTATCCACAAATCTATTGTGCATTATATCTTTTAGATAAAGAAGCAATTCTGTTAATATGTGTTTGTATGCGAATGCAATACAATAACATATCAAAGCTATGGATTGAACCTATTTGTGAATGTATGTATGTACATATGGAAATTTCTAATACAAACTACAATATTACAAAATAGCCAATTACTGGGTAAAAAGTATGTCAGCAGTATTGATTTGTTATGGACTCAAATAGGATTTAAATTTTATATTAAATTGTGGTAAACTGTATCAGTTCAGAAATTGGTTTTTTTTTATTTATTTATTTTTGTTTTTTTTTTTTTTTTTTTTAGTATTTGAATAGAATTCTTTTTTAGTTTGTACAAATGTACATCAACAAATACAAATATGTAACTATATCAATTTGCTTGATTGATTTCTAAATTACTATGAAAATGTACTTTTATTATTTTTTTTTGATTTTTATTTTTATTTTTTTGACGAATGTTACTTGAACTATAAAATACTATGCATGTCCTTAATTGAAGGAAAAACAACAAATAAATAAATCAATAAATGAAATTTTCGGAAAGAAATTTTAATTTCGAGTAAAAAAAAAATGTTGAATATTCTTTTGGCATTGGAAATGTTAAAAATGACCATGACTATACTCTTTATGCCTCATATACAGTTTATCAGATAAAATGAATAACTTGTATAGTCTAAAAATAAACAAAAAAAAAAAAAATGAAAATGAAAATAAATAATTGGAAAAAAAATTCAAAATAAAAAATTCAAAAAATTCATTAAATGAAATATTTTTCACTTTTCCAAGTATCGTAATTTAAAAGAACAGAAATACACACATGAACATAAATAAGTACATCCAATAAACATCCAGCATTTATTTAAGTATTTTATGTATAGTTAATTCTACATTTTGATAAATGCTTTCAAATTATTTAAACAAAATGAATTCTGTCAGAAATGTGAATTTGTTGAAAATTAAATTTCAGATACAAATTATTTATCATTGAAAATTTATTAGGAAAAGTTGAAAAAGTCAAATTGTTGTTTCAGATGTTATATTACTTACATTTGCGTACTGATGTTAATGCAAAATAATTTTTTTATGTAAATATTATATTACATTTTTAGTAGTATAGCGAAAATCAAGATTACATAATACGATTGCATATACGGGTCTCTGTTGGTTGTATTTGTAAAAGTAACAAAAAAAAAAAAAATTCCCGGATGGTTACATCAGTAGAAGCATGAATACAAAAACATAATAATTGTAAGTTAGCTTTGTCAGATACACATAAATATGCATGCATGTTATTTTTATTTTTTTTTTTTATAATGACACCAAAATATAATTATGTTTCATATCTTAAAAGATATCTTGAATTTTATTCTTTAACAAGATTATACTGTCATCGAACTAATAACTATCGTCATATATGTAGTAACAGTATGTTCAGATTTACAGAAATTCACATATGTATGCATATAAATTTACATATACGATACATTCCCATGTAGAAACAGTACATTATAGCTATACTCCATACACTAATTCGATGCTGTTAAGATCTTATAGGACTATTATGTGTACTTTTTCTTTTCTCGTAATTTCTAATAAGCAGTGTTACCATAATCTGTAAAGTTCTCAGATAGTATGAGGTGAGCTTTTTAAATATCAATATAACAGTGGCGTAAAGTGGTATCTACTTTGTGTCATTTCCATAAGACCTTAACTACATCGAATTAGTATATAGAGTATAGATCTGAGTCTATAATAATAAAAAAAAAAAAAATAAAATAAATAAATAAATCAATAAATAATAATGGTATAATATTGAATTTCTTTATTATTGCATGCATTATTATTTGTTATCATACTAGATTGCACCTACAGTTTGAATTATCTATACCAAGTACACATACAAATTCATGGATATTACTTAAAACAAAACTTCTAGATATTTGCTAAATATGCATATGTACATACATATTTATATACAACATACATTTGTACTGAAATTGATAAAACTAATTTACATGCGCATACACATACATATGTATATTTCGCTTGTATGGGTTATATACTACAATACATAGAAAAGAATCTATCGTGCATAACAAATCAGATTACCCCTTGACATGGATGATTTGTTTTGAAATCATTATTAGAAACTCAGCATCGTATGTTGTAGACATATTAGCATATTAAATATCTACATATTTAATATCATATATGTACGTAATCATACAATATATGTACATGTGAATGAAAACACTATACAGCATGTGTTTTTATTTATGTGTTTTATTATTTTAGCAATAAATGTAATAAACTAAGCAAAAACATGAATTTTGCATACGTATGTACTGTACTGGATATGTACATGTATTTCAGGTAAATTTATAAGTTATGTAATATTGAACACCTTTCTTTACTGAAAACAATCAAAGAAGAGTAAACAGAAAAGTGTTATTTTAGTTTATAAATTACAATCTAACAAAAAAATGAAAAACAATAATTTTAAATCATGAAATTTATTAAAATTTTAAATTTAAAAACAACAAATATTACAGAAATGATAAAATAATTTTAATTTTATGTATATGTAAAAGGACACATGTAAATGAATATTGCTAAACGAAAAATATATTATTTTGGTATATTTTATAATTCAAAATGATTTTATTTAAAAATAATACAATCACATTTAGAGAAAAATTTTCTCACATTTTGAACGATTTTCTATTGTTTTAATAATAAAAATATTTTCAAAATAATTCAAATAAAAATTTGAAAATATTTAAATATGAAAAATATTGTACAGAAAATAAAAATTTTCAATTTTTACAAATAAGTCGGAAAATTATTAAAAGAAAATCTAAAAACAAAAAAATGGAGACTGAAAACCAAAGTTTTCTATCTATATACATATTTTGTGTAATTCTACAACAGTAATAACCAAAACAACTGAACAGATTAAGCAATTTTATTGTCAGTTAAAAATTCTGCTACTTTTCATCATTCTAACAATAACTGTTGTACATTTACATCTGAATATGCTTTGTTTGTACTCTCTGGTATAATGTGAACTAAGAACATATTAAATGAAAAAAAAAAGTAATTTTGAAATGTCCATTCTAATTTATATTTCTGTGATGGAAGTATCGTTATATTTCGAAGGAGTTTCATCCTTGCACACTTCATATACATATCTACATATATCCTTCAATATGATACCAACATACATTTGCATTTATTTACTCATTTTCAAAATAACAGCCTTATCAAAAATTTGTACTGTACAAATACAAAAATGTTATCATGAAAAATCTGCATTGAGTTTTCCTTTCTAAAATGGAAATTTTGTTTAGTTTTTTTTTTTCGTTAATATTACAAAATGCATATTAGTCTACATAAACATTTAATGTTACTTAAATTTTATATTTGAATGATCATTTCATTTTTCCTTTTTCTTTTAAACAAATTTTTACATATTATACCCATATCATTACTTATAATCTTTCAAACAATTTTTGAATCTTAGAAAAAGTTTAGCCATTTTAACATGTAAATATGTTTCTTGCTATATACAAAAATTCTTATATGTATGAAACTTATCTTTATATACATATGTATGGATAATGTTTGCACATACATACATATAAGACATATTGTAAATGTATGTATGTAAAAGAATAATAGTTGCCGTATGCCTAGTGTGTGTGTGTGTGTGTAGTGAAACATTTATTTTTAACATGATTGCTTTATGAGTAACTTATATAAATAATGCCATATATGTAAATGTATATATGTACATACAAAGTATATCCTTTGAATTTTAATGTTCTTGTATAGTTTAACATTTTGTAACTTTTCAATTATTTATTTTAAATGGTAAAATTTATGGATTTCAAAGATTTTATTTAAGTTAAAATTAGTTCAAATCAGATCGTCTGTTGAAGTTAATTGATTCTCTGTTACTGACTTGAATATTAAATACATATTTGAAAATGTATACATAGTACTTTCAGATTCAGAGAAAAATGTATTTTATTTTGTAAAAGGAAATGTGAATTTAATCTTTAAACTTATGTGTGTACATTTAAGTGTATTCGTACATATGTATAAAATTTTAAGTTTTCATAGATGGAAAAATAACTTAAATTATAGGTTCAAATTAAAATTTAAAATATAAATATGGAAAAATACAAAAACAAAAAAAAAAAAACAGTAGTTTAAAAATACTGAACAGGAGGTTTGATATAATGAAAATTCACTTTAAAATTTTTTTCAGTTATTTTTTTGAAAAAATTATTCAAATTTGTCGCGTTTTGAATGTGAACTCATTTCAAATAAAAAAATCTAAATTTAAAATTTAATATTTAAACTGAAAATGTTTAAAGTCCGTTATTATTACAATAATAAAAATAAAATTTTAAGTTAGAATGTATTAAGAGGGGTGTAAAATCAAATTAATGGCAGTTAATGAAAATAAACAATTCACATTAAATTTTCTTCTATAATTTCTAAATTAACTTTTTTAAATTGAGAAAATGTTCAAAAATGTTTAATGTATAAGTAAGTAAATTATTACTCCATTATATCTTCTCATTATCGTTATTGTTACGTTAAGGATTTTTAAATTCAAGCAAAAAATCTGTACTCTAACATATATTCAAAATTTACCTTGTATTTGATAGTTAAAATATAACCGAAATAAAAACAGCCAGAAAAAAAGAAAAACCAAATCAAATAATGTAATGTTATTTTTTTTGTTAACATTTCCGTGCCCATAAAAATAATGAAATCAGTGTCGTATATCGCACCATCATCATCACCGTCATTATTGCTGTTATATTATTTATTATTACCATTATTTTTGATAAACATTATCACTTGGAAAATGACTTCTCAAGTCCTTTTTAATGTTTGCAATTTATGTTTGTTTTTCTTGTCGCCACTTACAGTCAAAATAACATCAAGCAGCATCTCAAAATTTTTTACTATTTCTCTTATTTTTTTTTTTTTTTTTATCATCACATCATGATAAATGTCCTTATCATTAGTTTTTTTTTTTTCTGTATTTTATTTGTGTGACATACACGTACATTATTACTTTGCTTCATATTTTATAGCTTCAACCATATTTGATGCCGATCATATTTGTGTGTGTACATTAATAAGCATTAAAAAAAAAATAAGAAGGTAAATAAAATGAATAAAAAGGAAAACATTTCAACCATTAACAAGCTCGAATTTTTGAATGTGTAATAATAAAATGAAAATTTTGTTCTACATAACTATGTAAATCTACATTATTCATAATTATACCAAAATACTGTTCACCGTGGTGAGCACATAAAAAAAAAACGCTAATGCAAAGGCTGATTTTCATATCGATTTTCAAAAAATGCAATTATCACGGTATCTACAAAACATTGTATAAAAAAAAAGAAAAGAAAAAAAAATTAGAGGTATAAAAGCAACACACAAAATTTTTACACCTATTACATTTTTTGTATCCTTACGAAATTTACAAAAAATGAAAAATTGTAATCACCGACACAATAAAAAAAATTCTAACTTTTCAACGAACGATTCATGAGAAATTAGAAAAGATGGCAGAAAAAAAAATTATTGTAAAAAAAAAAAATCGTATAATTTATGTTTTCCTTTTCGTTGTTACGAAATTGAGAAAAAAAAAGTGTGAAAATGATAAAAAGAAAAAAAAAAAAATCTGATTATTTCATGTGATTGATGACATTCGTACATTTATTTACACTTTAAAATACGATGACATTAAATTTTTTTTGTTCCCGCATGTATCTGTAAATGAACACATTTTCAAATTAAAATTTTTCCTTCCATTAGAATCTTAATGATACAGTTTTCATATTACATATAAAGTCAGAGAATGAATAATTTTTTAGGTTTTCATTTTTAGAATTACTAACAATAGTGAAGTATAATCAATCAAAAAATTAAAAAAAATAAAATAAAATGGAAAATTTTTCCATAATCATATTTTGTAATATATTTTTAAACGGTTAAATTTTCTTAATTTTTTAGAGACAATCTGATAATTTTGTGAAAATAAATTTATCTATACTCTATCCACTAATATTTTGCACTTTATTAAATGACCATATAATGTACATACAAGAAAAATGTTTGTTTTGTATTTCATATCCGAAAGATGTACACACAGATAAGTTCAGATAATTTAATGTTTTTCTATACCTTGTATCATGTTTTTATGCTTTTACCATAAAGATATTATCATGCTCATGCTATAAAGTACAGACAAAATAAACAAACACATGAAAAATTATTTAAGAAAAATTTTCTAATAAAAAATCTTCTTTTCAAATAGTTGACTTTATATTAAGAAAATTGACCTTTTTTGTTTTTCTTCTACTTTTTTGTATATCATGGAATGGAAAAAAAAAGAAAAAGGATTTTTACTTCCTTTTTAAAAAGAAAAATACATTAAAATTAGACAAGAAGAATGATGCAAAGAGAAAAACTCTATTATAAACACAAAAATTTATGAAATCATGAATAAAATATTTTAAATTAAAAAAAAAAAACAAAAAACGTATAACGAAAAAAATTTGAAAAATTTTTTTATACTTTTTTAAGTGAGTTTTTTATAATTTTTAAATTTTCTTTTCTTTTTACTGTTTGTTATGTAAAATTTTAGAGTTAATTTATTATTAATGTGCTAACATTAATAAGCTATTAAATGATTTTTTTTTTTTTTGTTTTGTTTTTCAGTAATAAACAGAGTTATTGTCTTTTATTATGATCGTCTGGAAAATTTATTTTTTTTTTTACTAAAAAGAAATTATTGAACCTTCACCTTTACTCAGTTTTCTTTCAAGGAATCAAATATTCTAACTCATATAAAAGAAATATACAGAAATTAAATGAATAACAGAATAAAGATACCTGTCGACAATAATAATGATAATAATAAAAATACTGCTTAAAGTTGTATTCATTTTCCTCTGCAATTTGGTTTACAATCGGCTTTAACAACTAAGAAGATTTTGTGTTTTTATTTTCTTCTTCCATTTTTCGCTTCTAAATCTTTCTGTTACCATGCAGTACCCAAAGCAGTATTTTTGCAAAAAGTAATTTTCTATTTAAAAAAGAAAACGTAATTTGAAAAAATAAATAGAGTGTAAATCCTTTTTAATAAAAACTAAGTAATAAATTCGAAATTTTATTCTAATTCCTAAAAACAAGAAAATTACCCAACGTATGGTCTGAGATTTCAAAAGCCTATCTGTTGAAAATGTTCTAAATATCCTGGCAAAATATGATTACATTCACAATTATTTATATAAATTTATTAGCTAAAATGGTAAACAATACATTTGTATCAGTGTTGCACATATAAAAATATTATTTTATTAATGCATTACTATTTTCAGCAAGGAAAAACCAAGTACTTGATATTTTTTTACACATGTATCCTTTATTTTTCTTTAAAAAAAATAAAAATATCTAAAAATCCTTAGTATGTGACACTTTTGTATAATAGTCAAATTGAATACATACTGTAAATACGTTTACTTAGTTATGTGTGTATGTCGTCGAACATGAGTAATAATTTTTATCCCAAAAAATTAAAAATATTAAATTTTATTTTTATGTGTACATATGTCTGAATACTGTAAAATAAGTACGAATATGTGCACTGAAATTTTTTTATATTATTTGAAAATTTTGATTTGTTATTTAATTAAATTGAATCCTTACAAAATTTATTCTGGGGGTTTTCTTATTACATATATTAAAATGTAAGCTATTTACTATACATAAATGGTTTGTATACAAAACAAATACGATAAATAATACAGAAAAATAATTTTTTTTTTATATATAGTATAATATCAAAAATTTCTCAACACCATGGTGTTACAACATTTACAAGTAGATTGAATATCCTTTCTCATGTTTATCCTTTTATTTGTGTTTGTATAACACTTGTTTATGATTTTTCTTCTTTTCAAATAAAAACCGCTGACAAATCATTCATTTTATGGTCGAATGAAATTAGAATGGCGTCTAGGATTTGATATCCTTCAGTATCATAATTTCATAATAAGCTTTTGTGTACTCACAAAATAAAAATAAAAATAATTTTAATTAATAAATTGAATCGTTGTGCATTCCAATTATTGTTCTGTGTCTTAAAATACATGAAATTATTTGTACGTTCACAATCACAATATTAAACGTACAAATGTTCGTATGCGTTTGTATTTTTCTAAATTGGACAAGTATAATTTTAGTAATTACATAATTTAATTTAATTTTCGATATCTGCGTGTTTACTTGACACGTGTATATAAATGCATGTATCTTTTATAAAATATCTTTTGTAATATACGAATTATATAGAAAAAAATAGAAAAAAAAAACAAACAAAAACTACTGCGATACTTAACAGTTATTTATACAGATCACGTAATTTGTCCTTAATTACTTATACAAGTACATGCAATATTTCATTTTCGTGAATTTTTGTTTTACAGAAAAACTTATGTGTTGCTGTATTTTTTATTTTTTTAGGTTTTTTTTTTCGTTTTCAGATAATTTATTGTATAAAATTGTAAAATTAATCCAAAAATGTCCTTTTTTTAATAACAATTTAAAGAAAACAATCGATTCAAATATTTTTAAATTTTTAGTGAAATTTTTCATTAAGAAAATTTTTTGAATTTCTGTTTAATTAAAGTCAATATTCAGTAAAATATTGAAATATTTATCTAATTATTCATGCATGTGTATACATCTTAAATGTACATGTGTATCTTATATATAAAGCAATAATGTTCAATATTCGTAACCTTGACTTTAAAAACTCTAAATAAACCCATTGAGGAGGCCAAGACTCGATTCGGGTGGCAGCGCCATTGGAAGAAGAAATAAACCCATGGATACAGTGTACGAATAATCTGCATTACATAACTTCAAGTTCATGTATCTAGATCGTTTCAATGTTAAAAATTGTTATAAAAATCAAAATAAAAATTTCCTTTCAATTTTTGTACCAATTAATTATTTATAAAAGATAGTTTTTCAGTATTCATTATTTATGTACGATTTTGTATATCTTTTATACAATTTAATTCATCTTTAAATGTACTAATACACATTAACTTATTTTTTTTGTTTAAAATAATTACGAAATCTTTTCAGTAAAGGATCTCTTGAGAACAACGTGTGATGACAATTTTAAAATTTTAATAATAATTAATGTAACATTCTTTATTTAATTTTTCAACTGATGAAGGTTCATGAGATGTATACATATATGCTATACGTATTGTACCCATGTTTTCACATGTGCATCCTTTAACGAAAAGAATTTATGTATTTTTTTATTTATAATTTCAACTCTTTTCCCTTTGGTGTTTGTCACCACAGCATTCATGTTTATTTCATCTACAGATTTAATATTCAATTTGTATGTGTATTTGCATAAATTAGTAATATTTGCAGAAAATCTAAATAACAAAATAAGAGAAGAAAAAAATTTGTTTTTTTTTTTTTTTTTTTGTATTTTTGTATGTTATGTGCTTAATCTTTTCACGTGAAGTGAAGCAAATAATACACGCATATGGGAGCTGTGTAATATGCATTCTAATAATGAAACTCGTACACTTGAGAAAATTGGTATTTTCAGAATATACAAAAGATTTTTGAAATATGTACATATCCCATATCACAAATTATGCGAAAAATTCACATGTACATATTTACATGCATGTACATGTGTGTATGTGTACGTACTTATTATTGTATAAAAATTTACGAAAAGTAATAAAAGGAATGAAGGTCATATACATACATACATATGTACATATTTTAAACCGTGACCTTAATTGGCCATGATGTTGTTACATAATAATGGAAAACATTTTTCAAGGTCATGATTTACGTTAATTTGTAAAGGTAAAATTTAAATGTGAATTGACCTTATTTATAATTGAAAGGAAATTAAAATGATAAATTAAATGAAATGATTTTCCAATGAAAATCGATTTCAATTAATTTCATGTTATAAATCAATTCATTTTGAAATTAAAATTTATAACATCAATTACATTTAATTCACGCGATTTTTAATATGATATTCATGTGTGTATAAAGTGCATCATCGTAAAGTGTGTTTTGTATGTTAAAAAATGAAAAATTTAATAGAAGAAATTGCTTTCAGTTTTACTTAGATTCAAAAAAATATTTTATATAAAAAAAAAAAAAATTAATGCAAAAAATTTCATTTGAAAAAATGTACATTTCTATATTCTGTCCACTAAGGTCTTATGGCGATTATTTAAAGTGGTACCATTTTACTATGTATTAATAATCAAAAAATTCATCTGATATTTTATAAAATCTTTGTGGACTGTGATGGTGATACTGCTCGTGAAACAGTTTAATTAGAAATTATGAAAAAAATAAAAATGAGATATGTACTCCCGTAAGACCCTAAGTGGTCTCCATAATATTAGTAGACAGAGTATAGTTCACAATTCTTTAATCTACAAAACATGAAATTTTTATATTTGTGTGCTAGTTTATGATTTGAAAATAAAAATAAAAATATTAAAATAAAAGCAAATGAGAATACCATAAAAATATTTTCCGCATGTTTAATTCAGTAATACTGATTACGTAGTTTTTTTTTTTTTACAATTTTCAGATCTGACATACTTAAATATAATTTATTTCCTTTATTGATTGCTTTGAAATGAATACGTTGAACAGACTAATATCAATATGAATATTGAAAACGAGTATAATTGATAAAATACAATTTAAATGTGGTATACACAAATAAAAATAAAAAATGCATCAATGTTTTTATGCATTATTATAGAAAATGAAACATGAAAATCAATTTAAAGACCCCCCCATTGAGATGTAAATAAAAAACAAAAAAAAAAAATTTTTTTTTTAACATTATAGTCTGTTATAATATGATGAGAATTTTAACACGATTTTGAAATGTTTTCAATTTTGCATATAAATACGTTGCAATTTTCATTTTCAATAATAAACATAAAATGCATGTTTGTATGCATATAACAAGAAAAATAAGTACATGAGTATGTACACGTATACACATTAATCGAACATGAAAAACGATGTAATCTAAATTACCATTATATTTGCTTTTTGGCAAGCTTTGCTTTTACTGTAAATTTTGTAAAACATAAATTGAACATATTTTTTTTATATGTAATACAGAGGGGGTTTGATACAGGGTGGTGTGATACAATATGTTAACAGAGAAATTATATAATATCAAAATAAACCACATCATTTTTGATATTTGATTTTTATAATTTTTTTTAAGAAAACTAAATTTTTTTTTGTAATCATAAATGATTCAATAATATTGTTGAAATTATTTTCAAAGTATTTTTATTATTAGATTTTTATTCGAATAATTAATAAAAATCTTTTGTCGAAATTAAAATCAAATAAATTATGTATACTTTGTACTTTAAATATTTTCACTACAGACCTTATGGAAACTACGGAAAGTACTGTACCACTTTACATTATTGTATATTAATGTTTAAAAAGTTCATCTCATACTGTATGAGATCTTTGAGAATTGTGGTCTGGTAACTCAGCTCGTGAAATGCTCTTATGAGAAATTATGAGAAAAGGAAAAAGACACATATACTCGCATAAGGCTTGTAGTGAAAATATTTAAAGTATAAAGTATAAATATTCTTACTTATATTTTGTTATATGACTAAAAACAAAACAAAATTATGTATTCACCCCACTCCTACTACATGTTCTAAATTTTAAATGAATTTTCTTTAATTTGAATTTTTTATGCTCAATATATCATCAACAACAAATAAAAAAAAAATCAGTACTCATATAAATTATACGAATTATAAATGAAAAGTTATTGCTATATATTGCAAAAACAAATATACTCAAGCATTATCATAAAAAATACTTAATCGTATGCATTCTATTTATGTGCAATGCCAGTCATACATACAATATGAGCTATATGTGATATTATGATTATGATTATGGCATCACGATATTTCTTATGAATTTTTTGTACATATTATGTATATGTATGAGCGAATGAATATTAAAAAAAAAAAAAAACGAAAAAAAAAAATAAAATAAAAATGATAATAATTTCTTTTATATCTTATCCATTTATGTTTTGAAAAATAACAACAATCCTGAATATTGAAGATATCCATTGTTGCACTTAAAAACGAAAATAATATACTGTGAAGATAAAATCTAAAAAAAAAAAAAATATATAAAAAGAAAAATAGTAATAACAATAATGATCAACAAAGTTAAAGATTGAAGAAATAACGAATACATTTTTTTTTTTTTTTTTTTTTTTGAAAAAAGGAATTTTTTTTATTCAGGTCATGTTTGAATTGCATGCATAGAATGTGCAAATATTATTTATATGCCAAAGGCGACAATTTAGATTCGAATATAAATGATATCAACATGAAGACATATAAAAAAATAAAAAAATTTCAAAATAAAAATTTAATTTTTTTTTTTCGTTTTTTTTGATTGTAAAATTAAAAATGTACAAAAAAATAAAAAAAAAAATTTACGTATTCATATGATGAACGCGATACAATAAAATTGCTTACCTACAATGTACATTGGATATGCTGATGTACATTACATATACATATGAGCTAAGCATTATAATATATTGTACATTCTGCAATCATATTCGTTGCACATAATTTTATTATCAATTTGATACGATTGTCGCCATGAATTTATTTAAAATTCATATAAAAATCTTAAAGTGAATTAAACAAAATTTGAATATAATAACTCATTGAATTATAAAAAAAAAGAAAAAAATTAAGAAAAAAAAAATGTATAAAAATTTTCATCATGTATGATGATGTACAAACATCATGTGAATTATATGAATTTTTTGTTGATTTGTTTTTGCATTAATTCATTCCATTGTAATCAAGATTACAATTTTTTTTTTTTTTTTTTTCAAATAATTCAATAAACTAAATTTAAATAATTTTCAATTGATAATTAGATTTATTTCATGATTATTTATTTGAAATAAAAATTCAATTTTAATCTCATAAACAAAACCAATACTTGGCATAATATCGTACATACATAATCATATATATCATAAATTCCAATTCGTTTGAGAAATTCTCAGATAATTTTCAAAATAATAAAACTATAATTTTTCATATCAAATGAAAAATAAGAAAAAAATTTAAAAAAAAATAAAAATAAAATAAAATTTAAAATGTATATTTGATTTTAATGAAAAACGGAATACAGAGATAACCATATATACACATATACATAACATCAATGAGTAAAATTTTGAAATGGTACATAAATGAAAATTTTTTAATATAAAATCAGATATTGTCAACCTAGATAATAACATGTGAAAGTATGCATTAGCAAGTATTAGCTAGAAAATATAATGTACACTTAAAAAGATATTGCAATTTTAAAAATAAAAAAAATATCCTTTCTATGATAGATACACAAGTATGCAATATTCATCTACTTAGTTGTTGTATATTCAGACGTACTGTGTTCCAGTTTATGTATCTTTAAATAAATTTATAAACCTTTTTTTCTGTCTTGTATATTATAACTTTATAGCAAAAATTTTTTATAATATTTTTGCATATATTGACTTCAATTTCATGGTTCATTATAAGTTAGCTGAAGTTGAAAATTAAATTTAAATCTGATTTTAACTCTATATTTAAATTTTTTTTTTTTTTTCATTTTCTTAGAATCCTAAGATAGCATGTATACAAGATATAATATTATGTAAATATGTAAATCATGTTGTTATGTTGTTATTATAATTTTGTATTTAATTTAAAATACACAAGAGAGAAAAAAAAACAAATTAATTACGAAAACCTACATAAGTACACAAGTGTATTTAATTTTCAAAGTATCTTATATGAATGTATGTACGATGAGAGTAACGATTAAGTTAATTTATTTCGTCGTCTTGAGAAAATTAAATTAGTAAATTTTGTAATGCTCATGAGTAAATTTATGAAAAAAAAAAAAAAAATAATAATAATTTTTTGAATTTACATACATTATTATATCATCAATTTTCTTTTAGCATGACGAAGTATTCATAAGAAAAAATCGGTAATACTGTGCTTTGAGTAAGTACAATTGGAAATTAGTCAAAAAAAATTTTTTTGTTTTTTCTTAAAATTGAAAAACATAAATTTTTAAAGCAATTTTTGGTACAGTTTAATAATTTTTGATAATTTGAAAAATTTCAAATGTATAAATATTTTCTTTTTTGTTACCTTAACATAACTAAATTGCATAAAATTAACAAATTCCCTCGTCCTTTCTAAAAGTATTCAAATAATTTTTTTTTTTTTTTTTTTTGTTTATTTAAAAACTTAAAAAAATTTAACACGAAATTTTTTTATTTATTCATTCCATGTGTAGTATTTTACGTAAATTCATAGGAATTCACTTCATTACAATCGTTAATCTTCAAAGGGAAACAAAACAAGAAAAGCCCTACTTATCTGTAGAATTATTAAGGACGTAAGTAGAATTAATTTTCTTTTGTTGGGAGAAAAACAAAACAAAAAAAAAAAATGAAAAAATCTTTGTACACATCCAAGGATAAAAATGTACAAAATTGATGATAATGACCTTTTTTTCTAAATTACTCTATTACATAATATGAGTATATGTGCGCATATAAGAAAATTCTGTAGAAACGTACAATGTTTGGAAAATTGTTTGACTCTCATATGTACATACATACATATGTACATATATACGTAAATACAGTCCGTTGTCTTTGCTTTGTACATAATTTTACTTAATTTCTCAGCTTTTCCATCCTTTTAGATTAACGATTTTAATGTGTTCTACATCACTCGAATACAGTTATACAACATATGTAATACGTGTATGTGCGAATGTATATAATGTTATGTCCACTTGAAAATTTCCGAAAATGTTATTTCATTTTATTTATTTATTTTTATTTTATTTTATTTTTTATTTTATTTATTTTTATTATACATCCATTGTAAATTATATTGTTAACTATTATCTAAGATGGTTGTGTGAAAATTGTATAACAAAAGAGAAAAATAATTTTTCTTTTTAGAAAGCTTTTATACATACAAGATAAAATGTAAAATGTATGAATATATGTACATAAGCGTATGTACCTATACTACACATACGTATATTTAAGCTAAGTGTAATTCAAGGACTTTTATTATTTTTATAATAGAGTATCCTATCATCACATACAGTATGTACATATGCACACATATGTATGTATGAGAAATAGCTATTTGAAAATCCTAATACTCTTTCCAAGAATAAAAAAAAAATATAAAAAAAAAAATAAAAAATATGAAGAAAGAAAATATATAATGAAAATATGTAATGAAATATGATGACTACTTAATGGAAGCCAATTTAGGAAACTTATATTTTCGGAAATCTTTTCTCTAATTCAGGAAGTTCAAATTCTTTGCTATTTAGAGATAAAAGGATTCTATGAAATCTATATACATATGTACATACATATATATGGACATTTTTTATATTTATATACAATGTTGAAAAATAAATGGTAATAATAATAATAATATTGATAAGACAAAATAAGAAAATAAATTAAATGTTGAATTTCAAATAAAATTGATTGCAATTTCTATATGAAATAAAATGACATTTATTAATTTCATGTCACAAATGAGAAATACTCATTTTTAATTTACACTTATCTTACTTTAAATGGATTTTTTTTTTTTCAAATTTTATTATGTACATTTATTTGGGAATGACTGGAAATAGATTGCAATCGTAATTAAAATTACGAAAAAAAAAAAAGGGAAAAAAATTGTTAAACATGAAAAAAATAATAAGAAATGATTGTTTAAATTTTGAAGCGTTTAAAAAAAAAACAATTTTTAAAAGGGTGTTTTCGATTATGTACTTATAAAGCCATGGCCATGTCATGAAACTACGATACATACATACTTTATACAAATCTGTGTTAAAAATTATACTCTGTCTACTAATATTATGCATTTATAGGCTGATATTCATCAACCAAGATTATCCCTAGATCGAGATAAATTGTATTCATCAACCAGAATAAAATATTTTTTAGGCAACCTTAGAGTAGTTGTAAAAATATCCTAAAAAATATTTTTCAGTAATATACAGAAGCAAAAGTTCAAAAAACTTATCAAAATAACCTCATTATTTCTTCATAGCTGTCGTTTGACATTTCGAATATAAAATTCGAAAATAATTTTTATCCACGTTTATGAATGCGGTGAAATTTTAACCGTCGTAAAAAGTGCATAATATTAATGGACAGAGTATACGTAAATTAATTTATTATTATTATTTTTTTTTTTTTTTTAAATTTCAAAGAATATTATGAATTTTTTCATGGTCCAATTTTTAAAATTTTATAATAATTCATGATTAATTAAAAACTAATAATAATAATGAACAAAAAACAAAATAATAAAATAAAATGTATTCGATAACCCTTATCATATAATTTTATTATACGTAATTACATTTAAATTAAGAAATAAAATCGAAACAAAAAAAAAACAAAAAAAAAAATAATAATAATAATAATAAAAATAACATCAACATAACAAAAAAATAAAACAATAATAAAATCATCATATGAAAATTTTCTATCACATGAAATCTCAAGTTATTACATAATAACGATGAGGATCCTTTCAACTTAAAGTTGGAAGTCCTTTCTGTATGCTATATATATATCCTATAAATGTGTTCGTCTGTTGGAACATAAACGCGTGTATATGTGCAATTGTTTACATATATGTATATAGACGAATAAAGTGGTCTTTTTCATAGCTATAGGTTATATGCGACTTTGTATATTGAATGTATGTTATAACACGTACACTGTGTGCATGTATTTGAAAATGTTTTATATATAAAAGTTGATTGCGTGTTTACTATCAAAATCAAGAATAGAATTACCATATATGAATATAAATTGGAATTTGATAACATAAAATGAAAATATTTTTTTTTTTTACCATCATATTACATTTAACTTATAGACTACATGTGTATACTTGGATTTGAACACATGTAGTAGTAGTAGTGTATAGTCAAATATCTAAAATAGTTTTTATAGTTTACTTTTTTTTTCTTTTTAGATGTTTGTCTAAATGTTTATTCTATATATAGTATTCGTCTACATGAAATAAAAGTGACAATAACATTTTTTTTTTTTTTTTTTGTATAAAATTTTTCTATAAAATAATAACATCAAAAATAAAATTATATTAAAGTCCTTTGGGTATTTTGTAAATAATTTACATAGAATTTTTATTTTTTTTATTGTAGTTTTTAGTTTATCTAGTTTTTTATATATGTAGATACAAACATACATAAATGCATTCTATTAGAAATAGGGTAAAACAAAAAAGGATATTTTCAGGACTAATTTAAATATGCATAACAACATAATATAAATGCAATAAAAAAATTTTTTTTTAATCATTTTTTTAAAATTTTTATTTCTTTACTATTCCAATTGAATGCATTTATTGTGTACAAAATTCTAATAAAGTTTATTAATTGATTGCCAATTTGAATGTTCATTTCATTGGTTTTTTTCCAAATAGAATCTAATTAATTAATTTAACAATTTAAACACTGCGTATGTAAACGTACATCACCTTTACAAAAATTAAGTAAATTATTTATGCAATTTACATGCAACAGACATTGGTATATGTCTGTTACACAAAATGCAATTTAAAACAAAAAAAAAAAAAAAAAAAAAACCCTGTTACAAATTTCCACAAATTAAAAGCTCTGTATATGCATTATGTACACAATATCTAATTACATTATAATTAAATAATCATAAAATACACTTTGCCCAGCGAATGAAAGACTTTTTGTACATTGGTGTACATACATGAATTTGTACTCATAATTGCATTTTATACATGTTTAGGTGAATGTATCAGATGATTTGATGAAAAGTAAATTTAATTAAATATTAATCTGAATTTTTGAAAAAAAAAGAAAAAACAAAACAAAAAAAAAAAAAACAGAAAAACAAGGTAAATAAATTTTAATTAAATTGAAAACCAAAATGAAATTAATATTTTCATTCAATCAATAAAATCGATGATGATGAATTTTTGTTTGTTTGTTTATTTATTTTTTCTGTTTAATTTCACAGTTCATTAGTATTTGATAATAAAAATTAAACTTCATTATTGATAATGAGCGGAATGTTAACATTTATTAAATGTTTATTATCACCAAAAAGAGAACTAATGAGAAATGCTCATACCGTAAAATCAATCAATAATTATCTAAAAGGTGATGAAAATTATTTTTTTATTTTTTATTATTTTTATTTTTTATTTTTTTTTTTTAAATTGTCATCAGATCATGTGTGAATTTATGCAGTACTTATACTCTATCTAATATCTAATAGAGTAGGTATAATAACTATTATACCATCATGGATTTATATCCATGGTAAATGTGATGATATTATGAACTGCTGAGCTAAACTTATTTATTTTTCTTGTTATATTCTTATCACATAATCTTTAGTCAGGATTATATAGTAGGTGTTAAATATATTGTATAAAAGATTCATGAATTGCAATTTCCAGTTTGGTATGAGATATTAGAAAAGATATAAAAAAAAAAAAACAATGAAATACTCTTTTTATCGTTTATAAACCAATTTCAGATAAAGGTTCGTGTGTTATTATCATCATTCACAATATAACTTCTATCAACTTCTATGTACCTACATATGTACTTATGTATGTGCATTTATGCTTTTATATTCTTATATAGCATTGTACATATGTTCATGTTTTATGTATGTACGTTGGTTTTATTGTGTTTAAGTGTATCTAAAGTATTTTTCGAAATCTTAAAAGTTATTACTTTTCTATAACAAAAACTACTATAAATGCATAAATACGCTTCTATATATATATATCAACACTTTTTAAACCAGATAAAAAGCAATTTAAGTAAAATTATAAGAATAACCGACGCACCTATACAAATAAAAATGATGTAAAAGAATTAAAAAAATAATAAAAATAAAAATAAAAGAGTAGTTTTTAAGTGGTAATTTCATTTATGTGGATAAATATAATAAACATAAAAAAAAATGATAAGATAATTTTTTTTATTAGAAGAACATTACTTAAAATGAAATATTTTTTATTTTTATTTAAAATTTTATGAATTTACAAGGTTAATGGACTGAGTTATTCTTAATTAAAGTGAATAAAAATAAATAAATAAACAAAAATTAAAAAAAATAAATAAAATAAAATTCAGTACAATTTTCATATTGCAAATATTATCCTTACGTTAGATGGCTGTCTCTACTCACTGGCGGGATCACACATAGACCACATTTGGTCCATAGAACTTAGACTATTCCTACGTTTTTCATATTGCAAAGACTATCCTTAGGTTAGGTGGATGTTCCTACTCACTGGCGGGATCACACATAAACCACATTGGGTCCATAGCTTATACTATCTTTGGTCACAGATGATTACCATCATATTATTAGACTTAGAAATCTAAATGAGCAACAATTACTTAATCGGTTTTTTTTCTAAATTTACGTTAAATCCGATTTATTACGACTTTAATTTTTTTACATAAATTCAAGAATTTCCATGAAATCTCGTAATCATTCCTTTTCCTTTTAAGTAATTCACAATGTCATTAATAAATTTTAGATTTAAAATAAATTCCATCTGGTACAACCCATGTTAAAATATTCGCAATATTTTACCACAAAAACTAATAATTCTTCATACAAAAGATCATAAATTTGTATTATCATTTTATTTAATTGATATCAGATTTTCTTTTTTTTTTTTTTTTAAATTAATTTTAGATCGCTTTAAATTTTAATTATACAAGAAGAAATTAAATTCTACAATAGTTTAGTCATACTATAAAAGCACCTATAAGTCTCGTTGACTCATGTTTACAAGAAAAAATATTTTTTTTTGTTCTTTTAATTATAGATAGGTATTATATGTTATTTAAATATCTGAACATTTTCAATTTAAATCTCAAAAATTATGTCTGACAGTTTCACTATATTTACGACTTTTAATGGCAAAGAAAAAGAAATAATTCTAATTCTCTTTCTTGATCATTTACATATATCGTTAACATGTATGGGTTTGGTGTGTGTCCTTTAAAAAGGTGAGACAAGATACTTTGACCTTGCGCATAAATTCAATAAATTAAAAATTATTCTGAGCTCATTGTACCAATCTGCAGACTTGACTATGACATAAAATGTTCCAATAAATGAAACATTTTGAATTTAAAATTTCTTACAAACCGCAAATATGAACTAAGTTACTTTGAGTTTGAATTCTTCAATGATCAAGCCATAGATCACTTTGAGATCTCAAACAAGCATATATGAGTAATCTTCAGGTTAAAGTTAGTTAAAGCATTAATGGACTGGCTGTGTTACCTGATGCTTTTATTTTGTATAACGCTGTCTCCACTTACGATTAGTGCCAAAAAAAAAAAACAATTTAATAAAATCATGACTTTCATATTTATTAACACACCAGAAAAACAAAGCAAAAATGATGATTATATGATTGTGAGAAATATCGAATCTTTGTCCAAATTTCAATAAATTCAAATTCAAATGTTTTTAATCGTAAGTTGTACATCAAATTAAATACATAAGACATACAAAATTTTATATTTACATTTAACTTGAAAAACAAATTTATGTATACAAAAATAACTTATCATGACTTTAAGTACACTCAAAATATGATGTATAAATTGAGTAAACTTGTAATTGCTTAATAATTTAAAAGTTTCATAAATAAAAAAGCGGTGAATCTAGCTTTAAATTACTTTTACCTTTAACTTAATTTATTTTTAGAGAATAAACAAAAATTTAAAAAAAAAATGAAGACATCTTCCCATTATTTACATGAGCATAGTACAAAAATTCAATATTTAACTACTTAAATTTCAAATTTACATTTTTTGTTTTTCTCTCCTTCTGAGATAAATTTTTAAGATAATAATGAATTCATAATCAAATAAAAATTTTGAATAAAAAATTTTCAAAAACAAAAAAAAAAACAAAAAAAAACCAAACAAATTATGTGGTACATTTATATACTATTTCTTTGTTACTTGATACACAAAGTACGTATAAATGTACATGAGCAATAGACGATTTTTTTATTTGATAAATCAACAAAGAAACTCATTTTGAAAATATGAAAATGGAAATAAAAAAATTTTTTTAATATTTGTTACAGAAGTGCTTACAATAAAACGTACCAAAAACAATAGAAACCGAATAACAAACTTTTGAAATGAAAAAAAAAAAAAAAATTGTGTATATGTGATTTGAACCACAAAGTATAAATATACCAGTAAAAATGTACTTTTGATGATATTAAAAGTCATCCACTAAAAGAATGATGCACCATCAACCAGTTAAATAGTATTTTTGAATATGTAAGAGCTGAAAATAAAATATCTAAAATTAATATGTAAAATTCATATGAACCATCTATGGGAAATACGTTCAATATTCAATACTCATTTAAAATTTCATACTAACTTCTTCTAAAGATTCAGTCTGGTTTAGTTGCAGACTTAATTTATAAGGATCAAAAACAAGAAAAAAAAAAAAATTTTCATATAAAATTGATTTAAAAACTTTGAAATTACTTTTAAGATTTTCATTGCAAAAATAACATGTATGATATGTAGATAATTCGTAACGTTTTTTTTTTTTATTTTGTTCAAAATCAAATATTTAAATTTTTTTTTAACTCACATAACAGAAAAAGTGCAAGAATAACTAAAATGCAAGATTTTATTATTATGCTTGTTATTTTATAAAATTGACTATCAAGTATTATATCTGTTATCCTTATTACAATTTTATAAAAAAAAACTTTTTCATCTTAAGAAAAAATAATATTGATTTTATTATAAATGAAAAATTTTGATTTCATATAATATAAAAATAACTTTTGCATATAAAACAATAAAAATACAAAATTTAATTGTACTTTTGTTGATTTTTAAAAGTTTTCCTATTGTCTGAATTAATTTGAATATTTATTTTGTTTTCTATAAAAAGTAAACAGTCACTATTGAGTATCAATGAATTTTTATAGAATACAACAACAATAAAATTTTATATCATTTGATCATTATTATTGCACTTTTAAATTTTGATCATTTTTCCTTTTAAGCCTGAATTCATACTGAATTAATTGAAGTAAAACGAAGAACATTCAATTTTTATGTATTCAATTTTGTTTTGTTTCGTCTTGACTAACTCAGTGTGGGTTTAGGTTAAAATATAAACAATTTTAAGGGAAAACCTTCAAGAGAAAGTAATCAAAATAAATAAATTATTTCGTTATTCTAAAATTAGATGCCTATTTTTTTTTTTTTTAAATTTAAAAAAAAGCCGTTTATTTTTATAATGTGCTGTGATATTTTCAAAGAGTTTTCAATTTTCCTCGCAATTTCTCTTTGTTTTTTTTTTTTTTTTGGCTTCCACAAATCAATAATAACTCCTTTATTACTAAAAAAAAATAAAATCTAAAATAAATATTAAAAAAAAATCCATTTTCAATAAAAAGTATATTGAAATATTAGTCAAATCGATATACAGTACATGCATGTATTTTTGTGTGTGTTCGATTATTAAAAAAAAAAAAAAAAAAAAAATTGTGTATATGTGAATACATCATATTGAATGGGAAAACTCAATAAATCATTATTTTAATATTAAATAAATTGAAAATTCGCTTCATATATATTACACACCCGCTTCATATTTTGATACAATTTCATGAGTCATGATTTCTTTATATAGAAAATTTCATGATTTATGAGTGTAATATTGTAATAAAAAACCACTTTACTTTTGTAAATAAAATTGAAAAACCAAAAAAAAATACGTAAATGTGAAAAACGATTTTTTTTTTATTCCTTTTGCTATTGTTATATTGTTACTTCTCTGTAATCATTATTATGAACAATATAACTCAACAATAAGGTAAATTGAAAATTCAACTTAAGTTTTTCATTTTGATGATTTTTTTTTTATTATTCAAATTCAAAATGAAAATATCGGATTGTAAAAGAAAATATTTTTTTATTTTCATGCAAAATTATTTAACTTTTTTTTATTTTTCTAAGATTTTATTTTTATAATCGTAAACGATTTGCATTTTATGGTCATGTTTTTATAAGATAGCCGAACGCAAGAATACTATTAAATGCTGAAACCGATTTTCAACAAAGGTCATGATTACATTCCAAATCCTTTTTTTTAAAACTTTCCTTAGAACTTTCTGAATATTTCTATATTGATAACATCAATTAAGCAAAACAATGAGCAAAAGATGAAATAAAATTGTATCAGATCTCGTTGTTCACATTTCTCATTTTAAAAAGGAGAAACACAAACACGAAAAAAAAAATAAAAATTGAACAGAATTTTTTTTTAACGTTATAAATTCGGCACTTTTCATGTGTGGTCTTTTATTTTATTTTTATTTTATTTTTTTTTTTTTTCATTTTTGTCTAATCAAGCAAGAATTCTTATTAATGCAATCTTGAAAAAAATGTTATTATTGAATTACACGCTATTAATCGGTTCAATGATATTTATGAATAGTTTAAAATTTCTATTAACTCATTATATGGAAATAAAATTCTAATTTTCACAATATTCAATTAATTTTTAATTCCCATGACCAAATTAATTTTATGGTAATTGAAAAAAAATTTTTTTTTTTTGATATCTTCAGGTATTGTATGTAAGTCCGCAGGTATTTTCCAGGAAATGATCCTAATAAATTTTGCTAGAATGAAATTAATGGAAATCGAAATAAACAATTGAGTAAATTTGTTTCACGATATATCCTGTATTTGTACGTAAGTATAAATCTACAGTGTCTTTGTGGATCTAATATTCAACTACAATAATACAATAATTTTGTAATTAACCATTAAAGGATCATTAATTTTTAGTCTTTAAATATTTCATTGATGTATTAGACAAAGCTGTAAATCAGGAATATAAATAAATTCATGAATTTATTAAAAATATCTTTTAAAAGCTACCGTTAAAAGTACGCCTAAAATGGGTATAGAAACCGTCCAAAATAGCCGGATCTATTGACAACCATTTTATTACATTAATAAACTGAAATAGCATCCTGATTTCCTTTTACCAAATTTATGGGTATTTTATATATGGTCTGCTGACGTATACAATTTTAGCCCTTATTTCGTTTGATTACTGTCTATGAATTTTATTTTATGTCAAGTACTACCGATTTACTTAATGAAACCTACAAAATAAGCAATATATGTGTACTTGTGCTTAAGAACGTGTGAGTATCACAGCTATTTTCTGCTTCATTTCCCCAAAAAAATTATTAAATACTTGTCATGGAAAAATGAATACTCAGTCATCAATTTAAATGATATGTGAAGTAAAATATTGGAAATTGAAATTTTCACACCATAACAAAGTTAACAGTGGTTTCCTTTTGAATGAAAATCTTTTACACTAAAACGCTATCAAATATTATGAGATATCTATTAAATTTAGAGGATCAAATTTTCATTATTTCGAAATTTTTAATCATGGACACGAAAAACGTGCATTTTCGTTTATTTAAAAGATACAAAATGATTATAAAAATAAACGTAATTATTATGATTCTTGTAATTTTCTTTAATTTACATACGTCATGTTTAATTAAAGATATCCAGCATAAATGTCGTACTTTATGAATGAATACGCTAATAATATTCATATGTTCATCTTTAATTAAAAGTCATTGCCAAACAAGATTTTTATCTGTTGTACAGAAGAAAATGTATAAAGAAGAAAAAAAAACCATAAATTAATTGTAAATTTTGTCATCGTTATCTTATTTTAATTACAGATACAAGCAAATATGAAGGCAATTAAAAGATAACGTTGAAATCCATTCATATGGAATTGAATGGTTCGATTTAATGAGCATTCTGGTTGCAGTATGATTTTTCTACTGCATACATATATAATAGCTGAGATATTTTATCAGCTAATTTTTATGTAAAATTTATTTATACTTATGTACTCTCATGAATGACAACAATATTTATGATAATTACATACTTGAACGTATCTAGATGACTTCGTGTAAAATGCCCACTGATCAATGTTGCAATTTTTTTAACTTCTTGCAATCTTGCAAAAATTAGTTGATTATCTGGTTTTTGTTTTTTTTATTTAAAGATTGTGATCAGAGTATAGAGAATAAATATTTATTTAAAAATTTATGAACAATTTTAGAACATATTATTAAACGTATAGACTAATTATATATCCCTTGTTTTTTTGCTTGTTTTGTTTCATTGTAAACAATTTTAATATCTAAGGTGTTAATTACAAAAATTATTTATCTGTATACAGTAAACATACCAGCCTACCTGTTGGTTGGAGTTTTTTTTTTTTTTTTTTTTTTGTCCAGAAAAGATCACATAATTTATCGTTAAAATATTATATGCAGTTAAAAAACATGTTCAGTAATTAAGTTATAAAATATATAAAGATTCTTCTTACAAATGAATATACCCAAGTAATGTAAAATAAATGTGGTAGACTAAAGATGAGATAAATTTTCATATTCATGTATGTATGTACACCTTAGATCATAAAATATTCTACGTCAGGCAATATATTAGACTTTTAATAAAAATTAAAATTTTACATGAATATTTTATATTTTTATTACAATTTCTAAGCAAAATCCATAATATGTAATTTAAATAAATTATACAAATAAATATCACTTTCAGTGGGTTTTAAAATTTATTTATAAAAATTTATGACTATACGAATTGAATATATAAATTCTCTGATAGATGTAATCACTAATAACAAAATAATGAATTCTATATTTCTATTTTAAATATTTATAAATTTGTTATGCAAATATTTTTATAAAATAGGTTCTAATCTAAACAATGGGCACATTAATTATAATCGGAAAAATAAATGGTTCATTTTGAAAGTGATGGTAGGTCAATTTTTTTTACTTCTTAAAAGATATTTAATTAATCACTAATTGATCATGCAATTTTTTGATATTTTTCAAATTTTTAAAAAAAAAATTGACTTACAACACTTTTCAAATAAACGGTCCAAATATGAGTAGTAAGAATATAAAGCTATTCTGGTAATGAGCGTTAAAATCATCATCAAATCAAAATTTTTTTTTCACGTTATACGCATGGGTAATGAACATTAGAAAATGAAAAAAAAAAAAAATAAAAATAAATAAATAAATAAAAATAAATAAATAAAAATAAAAAAACACGAGCTGTTAATAACTAAATATTATCAATATTAAATGTACTTTCTTCCTTTTTTTTAAATTTCTTGATAAAATATCGTTCTATTCCCCTAACAAACTTTTAATTAGATTTAAAAAAAAAAAGGTTTTGTAAATTTACAAAAATTGTTGCCTCTAATTGATTTTTATTGATCCAATTTTCCGGAAAAGTGATAAAGTAATTTAAAAAAAAAAATCATTCACTTACAAAATGAGGTAAAATAAAAGTGGACCTTTTTTCACGTACCATTACATGTGGAATGAGATGAAATATCCCTTTGGAAATTTTATATAAAATTTTTAATTACAGATGAAATATTTTAACCAGCTTAAATATAGAATTTTGATAAAAATAGAAAATTTTAAATTATTTTTAATTTAATTTTTTTAATTTAGATTCAATATTAGCCAGTTAGCAACAGTTAGTTTAAAAAAATATGTAAAAATTTTTATTTTAATTTTTTAGATCTTTGTATCACTTGGTTAGAATACTGTTTATTCACATCTTTTCAAAAGTTGGTTTAATTGACTGACAACAAAGAATAATTCATATTAAACTGTAAGAAATTTTCATTTCAATTGTTGAAATTTTCTTTCATTTAGAAAAATCCATTTAGAAGAACTTTTAAAAGTAGATAAAAGATTTGTTCAGCTTTTTTTTTTTTATTTCTTATATAAAGGACTATTTCTAGTTGGTCATTGCAAATTATGTATTGGTATTATTAATCAATTTCGACACAAAATTCTGATATTCAATGAAAGATTTTGCATTTTTTTTTTATTTCAAAAGAAAATCCTTTTTTTTTTTTGTTTTGTTTATTGGTCTTCTTGTAGAAAATTTAATTTTGTACTGTATGTAAGTCTAAATAAAGCAGTAAAAAGTTTAAAAATGAAAAATCAATTGTGTAGAAATCTATTAAAATAAAAATATATCCAGTAAATATAACATACAAAGAAACATTGTTATATTGTGTGTAACAATTTATATACATATAGTATATACGAGTATTACTAAAAGAGAAAAGAAAACAAAAGAAAATCTCAGAACAAATATCCTGGTAACAATGTTGAATTTTATGTAGAAAAAAAACAAAAAAAAGGCCAATGAACAACTGAGTATACTGAATGCTACTGATTACTTTTAGCTTATAAATGATATTTTTTTTATTTTTCCACTTTGAGTGGTTTGTTTTTCATTTTATGTTCATGTCTGAGTTAAAAAAAGAAAAAAAAAAAAATTCTTTCAAAGAAAATTGATAAAGAAAAACATTGTACTGATTTTTTGAGTAGAATTCAATTGTATATGCTTTTGATTGTATAACTATAATAATGCATAGTTTCATTTTTATTTGATATTATGGATCAATAATAATCATTGAACTAGAAACATTTATTCAACTGTAGTTAATATGTTACTGAAAAAATAAAAACATAAATATTGATAGAAAACTATATTACAAGAGAAAAAAAACAAAAACATAGACAAAATAAAATTGTAATCAAGGGAAAATAGTTATACCATCCACAGACAAATAAAAAATGAAATAAAATTAAATGAACAAAAGAATATAAATGAAAAAAAATTTTCGATAACCTGGTATTTTGGTTTAATGCAATTAACAAAACTGTAGAAAGGCTAACTATGTGGTAATTATTTTAAAGACTTTAAGTTTCTCATATATTTGATGTTGTTAGTTTTCTGTTCAAAATGAATGGTTCACTTTAAAGTGATACAAAGCAATACAGAGCCTTGTTTATGCTAGCATTTTATACCGTAATGAATCATATCGATTTGACTCATTTCGAAAGGATAATAAATGTATGTAAATAAATAAATAAATGAAAAAAAAAATTATTTTGATTTTAGTAAAAAAATGAAAAATTATTAAAAGAAAAAATTAAAATATAAAAAAATTGTTGAAAAAATAAAAATCTCATTTTATGGTAAATATTAAAAAATTTTCAAATAATTTATATAAATATGAGAAAAACAAGATTATTATAAAAAACAAGAAAAATATTATGTGTAATATTTATTTTATTTATATATTACACAAGAAGACAATCAAAAGTTCTTTGAATTCAGTTTTGCAATAATATCTCATTTTTTTTTAACAATAAAAACAAATTACAACAGCAAAAAAGAAAATTCTGTTATTTTTGTTTTTTTTTTTTTTTTTTTTAAATAATAATACTGTATAATTTTGTATAAATAAGTAGAAAAATATTTTATTTCATTGTTGTTTACATATTCTTCAATTTTTATATTTTTATTCATTTTATTTTTCTCTTTTTTCGTTTCTTTATAAATTTTATTTCTTGTTTATAAAAATTTTGTATACGATTTTTCTTTTTTGTATACAATTTCTGTATCATATATTTACGCCTTATTTTTTTAATATCCATGAAAAAAAAGGATTTATGTAAAAATAAAAAAGGATAAAATATTTTTTGTTTTGGCATTACCACGTTACTGTTTATTTTTTGATTTTTGATTCTTACAGAAATAACAGCGCACAAAAAATTTCTGTAAAAATACAAAAGAAAACAGAGAAATGAACATGATATGACACTGGCGACAAATTACTTTTCTTTTACTAAAGCACAGAAAATTTACGAGAAAGTACAGAAAAAATTTTATTTTTTATTTCCTTTCTAATTGAAGTCATAATGGGATGTGAATGAAAATTTTTGGAGTGAATTTTGATACGTTTAAGTTAAGCCTTAAATGGAATTTTAATTGGGTATTAATTTACAAGTAAAAAAACAAAAATAAAAAAAATAATTAATTAAAAAATTACGGTAATATTAAATCTAAAATTTATACACATGTTTGTATGTGATGAGCATTACAAAATAAATTTCAAGGATCAAATGAGTAAAAAAAAAACAAATAAAATAAATAAATAATTTCTTACCTTACTTAAATGGCATTCATTTAACCTTCATTCTATATTCATAGCGTTTTTTTTTTGTTTTTTTTTTTTTTTTTAGAAAGACAAGGATAAATTGATATTGAATTACCAATAAATTTATTTATTTGGTCTAATTAAAAAGGACTAATGATTAATGAATATCCATTAATTTCCTGAAAAGGAAATATTAATTTTTCATCTGCTTTTCACGTTTAAATTATTTTTTTTTTTACCGTAGTATATTCACAAAGACGTGTTTATACATACAAATTTTACATACTTGAGACATGAAAGTAAACATAACATGTTTCATTTTATGTATGTGTGTATACTTTGAAAAATTTCTGTTCATAATATTAGATATGTACTTCATAAAATATTAAATTCAGTTCGGATAAAAAAAAAATATTTTTTTTTTTTTAATGAAAATTTTCAAGAGCACTAGTAGAATTCATGTTTTAAATGAACGTACGTAAATATTAAAATATTATCCTTGGCCTTGTACTAAATATGATGAAAAAGTTATGCGTTCTCGTTTATTCAAAAAAAAAAAAAAAAAAAAATTTAATTACATGTTTGTACATAAAATATGTATTTATTAAATTTTAATTAAATTGTTTGCAACTTAAAGATAAGACAAATATCTTTGTATATATTTGAAATAATTTTACTTGACCTTCAAAAGCAAAAAAAAAAAAAAAAATAAACAGATCATGAAGAAAAATATATTAGAAAAATTAATGAGAATTAACTGACGATAATTATTATTTTTAATTTTATCTATATTTAATAGAATTTTCTAGAAGGTATTGCGCAGTTCAATCATTTAGTATAAGAGTATAATTTAATTATACATTTAAAAACAAAACAAAACCTTTTAAGAGTACGTACTTGTCTCTTATCAAGAAATGAATTCAACATTCATTTGAAATCAATTTATTAAATATTTCAAGTACTAAACCATTAAATCTTGTGGTATATGAATTATATAAATTTTCATAATGTTCTAATTCAGTATATCTTACTATAGTCTGTTTACTAATCTGATGCAGTTAAGGCCTTATGGGACTATATGTGTCTTTTTTCTTCTCTCTTAATTTCTAATAAGATCATCTCATGAGCAGTGTTACCATAATCTTTAAAGTTATCATAAAATACGAGATCAATATCAATATATGTACAGTGACGTAAAGTGGTTACCATTTTATGTCATTTCCATAAGACCTTAACTGCATCGAATTAGTAGATAGAGTATAAATATTTCTAATTCTTATTATTTTAATTAGAATGTCAACAAATCATGTTGTATATAAGGAATTTTATACAAATGTAAAATAATAAACAAAAGGTATGTACTAATAGAAGAGTTTATGCTTGTAAACAATTTACAAGATTAAATGTAATTTGTGGTACATTTATTTATCTCTTCTTCTGTATTTAAATTAATTGCTTAAAATGCAAATATTGTCATTCAAGTGAATCCATATATATGTTACTTACATGATTTATTTAAATGTCTATCGTTTTGTATGGTTGATACATACCAGCTGTAAATGTAATTCCAAGCACATTTGTATGTGTTTTCTAAATAATTGCATAAATTTTCATGTTTCAAATTTTCTTTTATAATAATTGTAAATCTGAATTTTTGATGAACTTTTGTAATGTAACCAATTAAACCAACATAAGTACATTTTGAACAAATAACCAATTATTTTATTTTTCTACATTCATTAATCAAATTTAAAAAATTTAATTTGAGTACACAATAATACACTATGCCTAAGTATTCGTCTTACTTAGTTTAATTTTGTTTTTCTTTTACACTGACTTGCAACTTGGTTGAAAGGTCTTAAAATGGTCTCAGAATGTACCTAAATTCGACAAAAACTTAATTAATGATTTTTATATAATATCTGCGTACATATGATCGCGTGTTGCTTAGAAATCTAAAAAACTGTAATTTTATTGAAATTTTGAAATTTCTTGACTAATCAATCAGTTTTGATTATGACAAATTTTCTTTAGTTTAAAAATTTTTTTTAAAAAAAGTTCACATTAGCTAAGATTCATTAAAATTTAAAAAATTAAAAGCTTAATTCATTCACATATTTCATTTTAATTAAATTAATTATTTCGAAAGCATAATCAGTTTAATTATATGTAAAATGTACATAATAACTGCATTGCAAAAAAAATTTTTTTTTTTTTTTTAATTTGCGAATTCAATAAAAAAAAAAAAGTTTCCTCATTATTACGAAATGCATATGAAAATTTTTTTTTTCTATTTTTCTTTTTTATTTTTTTCTTAAACGTAAAGAAAAAATTTATAAAAGTAATAATGTCGTTTTGATTTTAATTAAAACTTTGAAGAATTACAATTTTTAACAAAATTATTATTGTTGTATTAAACCCATGTACCACTAGATTTCTAGATTTCCTTTTTTCCCTTTTTTTTTTCCTTTTTTTTTTTTTTTGTATTTTCATTTAAATGTGAACTGAATTAAATTATGAATCTTAAAAATGATGGTGATTAAAAAATACTCCTTATAAAGTTTAAGAAAAAGAAAAATAATATTTTTTTTCCTTGTACTTTTTCATGTAGTATTAAAAAGTTTTAATTGCAGTAAATCTTTATTTGTGCAATTTATTATCTGCATAACTTTTCTATTCAAAAGAAAATTAAATAAAGAATAGTAAATTTAAATGAAAGAAAAAGAAAATCCATTCAATTTTCTTCTGTGTTTTTTTTTTTTTAATTATAAATTTAAATTAAAAATGTCATTCGCGGTGGGTATGTATTTAAAATGATTAAAATTCTAACAAGTACCATTATCATATGGAAAAATTAAGTAAGATCAAATAAGATCACAAAATAAATATTAAACAAATAATTTGTTTTAAAAATTATTTTTTAGTTTTTTTTTTTTTTTTCAAATGTTTCACGCTAAAATTTTCGATTAAAAACTAATTAACAGAAAAAGGAAAAGTGAAATGGATTGAAAGCATTTCACATTTTTACCACTTTTTACTGATTATTTTTATAAATAAAAAAAAATGAAAAACCAAAATTTAAGAAATGAAAATTTTTTACATGGTATTTACAAACAGTTCATCAAACAACATTAATCCGCCTTGTTTTTTTTTCATATGTATGAATTAATGTATCAAATATTTAAATTAATTTCACTTTTCAAAGGATAAAAACAAAGATTTCCGTTAAGTTTAAAATGATTATAAGATAAAATATGAATTTTCATAATATATATATATTTTTTTTTCATGTAAAATATGAAAGCGAAACAACATAAATACGTCGTAATCTTCATAAACATGGTTAATATATGCACGTGTATGTACGGAAATGTTATTATAATATCGCATGTATCCTTTGTAAAATATTTTTAATTTTGACAGGAAATGACTTTTATATTACAAATTTTATATTTATATTTACACTTAATCCATATCTTATTATTAGATCGCTTTGTATGTATTCAAATTTTATCTTGTAAATTTACGATTTATGTACAATATGTATATTTGGTACATATAATATGATGATACATGTACATCAATGTTATGTACGATATATAAATAAATATTTGAGCATAAATGTTATATTCATTTATGAGTTGATATTTACATACATACACATACATATTATATTCTTTGCTGATTTTCATTTGTTTCAATTAACCCTTAGGGTGCCGTCATTTCTAAAAATGTAAAAATAAGGATCAAAAAGGATATAAGGATTTTAATTTTTCGTTTCTTACTTTTATACATATGTATGTATGTATTTACGAATACATCCATATATGAATACCGTAAATATGTGCACATTTACATATGGATTGAAAAATTTTATGCGTATACATTTCATGAATATTTTAAAACGGTTTGATAGATAAAACAAAAAGATACAAGTTAAATGTAAAAAAAAAAAAAATTAAAAGAAAATTTATTTAAAAAAAAAAATAAAATCAAATGAAAATTGCATACACATAATGGTATTAAATTTCGTTTTTGTTTTAAATATGTGTGTTGTATTTTCACCTTACGACAAGAGATTTTTCTTTCAATACATGATAATATAATGGTAGAATAGTAAGAAATGGTTAGCACTGAATGACTTTAATGGCATCAACAAAGTTATATTTTAAATATTCCGTACGGAATAACGTATATAAGTCTGACACGTTACCATCAAATTTATTAAGAATTTTTTTTTTAACGCTGCTCTTAACGCAAACTATTGTTTGATCTTTACACTCTGTTCATTAATTCAGTGCACTTAAGTCCTTATGAGAATACACATGTCTTTTTTCTTCTTTCATAATTTCTAATAAGATCATCTTACGAGTAATGTTACCACAATCTTTAAAATTATTATATAATACGAGATAAATTTTTTTAATATCAATATAACAGCGACGTAAATTGGTATTACTTTATGTAATTTCCATAAGACCTTAACTACATCGAATTAATGAACAGAGTGTAATTTTATTTAACTGTTTTCTGATAAAAAAAAAAAAAAAACGAAAAGATAATTACTTGATTTTAATTATTTATATGATAAGATATCAACTATTTAAATACATCTGTTACACAAATTCTCTTTACACATATTTACCATGTAATATACGTAGGATGTGTCATCACATTTCTTATAATCTTCGTAATCCTATCGTTGAAATTTGCTCAAAATAATATATCAGAATGTCTTGATTAATTGTATCATTACATCGTGTAGGATTCGGTTTGTTTTTTTTGTTTGTCTTGTTTCTTGTTTTATTTTAATTACAATGACTTACAGCGTACAAAGATAATACGATAAAAATAATAATAATAATAATTAGAATTTTTATATATTGTATTGTTATTTATAAAATTTCAGTTCTTTGTATTTTATTTAATTTTTTTTTTTTTCCTTTTATTATTCTGTCATTCGTTTTACTTATGTATGTCTAGAGAGAAAAATATAGTCTTAGAATTAATTACAATGAAAAATGTTTTCATATCATTTTAATGATAAGAATTTAATTACAAATCCTTTTTAATTAAAAGAAAACAAAAGACAAAAAAAAAACAAAAAAAATACGTTCACATTAATATTACTCATTTTAAAAATAAACATTCTCTATTTTATTTTGATTTTTACTGTATACAAACGAACTTTGTAGAAATTTGAATTTTATGAAAAATGTAACGAATTTTTTTTCAAAGATGATTTTTGTTTTTTTTTTTTAATGTGATAGTAACATGACATCTAAGGCAAAATATTTGTTTTCTTTTTCATTATTTATAAAAATTTCAATGAAAATTTTATTACAATATATTTTAAATATTCGTTATAAATTACAATCAATGTCTGTTAAATAAGAAAATTGTAATACTTTTAAATGTTAAAAAATTTTATACGTTAAAGTAAAATATTTTGTATAAAATGTATTGTATATATTATAATTAAAATTAAAATAAATTTCATCTTTTGATGTGAAATATTTAAATATTTATAAATGCAATATGTATATACACTTTAATTTGTTATTATACCATAGAAGAAACATGTTTACATTGTAATGTAAAATTGTTTTTGAAAAATTTTCAAATAAATAATGTTAATTATAAATATCATGATTTATTTTTTTATTTTGCAAACATTAAAAATAGAAGAAAAAATTTGATCATTACGTACAAACTATTTTTATTATTAGTAGTACAAAATAACGATCATATATTTAAAAATTTTTGTTTGTATTTTTATAACTATTTTTTTTTTTTTTTTATAATTTTCATAATTAATTAATTTTAAACAAATTTTTGTTAGATATACATAAATTCTGTTCTTGACATTCCAGAAAAAAGAATTTCACACAGCTGAACATACACACAGAATATATTTAGAACGTAAACTTTTTAAACGTACATATATAAGTATATAAATAAACTATAAGCGTGTGTATATGTGAGCGTAAACACATTTTCACACATGTTTTTTTTTGTTATTTTAGAAATATTTCATGTTCTACTGGAAAACATAAAGAAAAAAAATAAATTGCGTGGAAAATTTGAAAATTAAAAGTATGAAAAAATAGCCTTTGGGATTTTCGCGATGTTTCAACAAAATTTTTTTAATTTATTTTTTATTTATTTTTTTATTCTACTCATCATTTAGCAAAAAAAAAAAAAAAAAAAAAAAATTCTACCTACATACATTTATTATTTAATTTAATTTACTCTTTTTTTTTTTTTTTTTAATTTTATTTAAGAGAAAATATGTTTCCCTCGCCTTATTTTACTGTTTAATTTTCATTTAAAATTTTTTTTTCTCAGGCTTGTTATACATGTACCACATGTCCCTCGGAAACAATGTCCTTTTACCAATTTATATTTTAAAATTGATTATTCATCAATTGTCATAAAAATTTTATTTTTTTGGTTAATTTTTTTTTCTTTTTTGTTTTTTAATTAAAGTAATATTATAGATTTTTTATGTTTACTTGAAATTTTAATTTCTTCTATTTAAAAAATAAAAAATAAAAATAAAAAATAAAAATAAAAAAATAAATAGATACGGTTTTATTGTATATAAGACATGGAATTAGACAAAAATACAAGAAGATAAATTATATTTTATAATGAGAATAATTTTTATTTTAATTTGGATGTCATTCACTTTAAGAAAAACGATTTTTGCTTAACATGTACATACGTATGTATAAATAAAAAAAAAATCATTTCGTATTTATTTACTTCCAGACAATAAGTAACAAATTGATGTTTATTTTTGCTTTATTAATTCATCTCTTAATAAATTGAAAAATGAACATTTTATTATTTACTTTTATATTTGTTTGAACATTTTGTTATTATTTATTTAATTCTTCTTTAAGTTCATTGTTATATTATCTTCTATTTATCAAGGACCAAAGTAAAAATAGAAGAACAAAAAAAAAAAAAACAAACAAACAGAAAATAAATGAAATAAAAATAATGTCTGCGAATTGATTTGTTATTACATTTGTATATCAAAATCAAGTATCATTCCTGTCAAGCACTTACATAGATACAAGTATATATGTACATAATTTTTTTTTTTTTTTTGTATAATGAAAAATTGTACATAGATACGTATTTGTTATCATTGTAGTATTCTAAATAAATCAAACTCGATTTTTTTTTTTTTTTTGTTATTGTGGAAAGGGTAATAAATAAATGAATTTAATGTACTTAGAAACGAATATGTATAAATGATGCAAAAATAGCAATAAGTAAAGTAATTTAACGGAAAACTCAATTACAAAAAAAAAAAAAAAAAACAAACAAAAAAAAAATCTAAGTCAATTTGATGAAGCTTATGGAAAATAATGAAAAATTTTCTTCATACTTCGTAAAAATAAATGAAAATAACTGAAAATAATGTTAGATAAGATCATTTTTAAATTGGACATTAATCTTCTTAAATAAATTCTGTTTTTTTTTGTTTAGGAACAATTTTAAGCATATACATTTCTATTTAGCTTAAATTTAAATTTTACTCATTAATCAATGAGCATTTGTGTGAAGGTAAAATTACAAACAATTATTGTAAAATAACAACAAAAAAAGAATACATTTACGAATGTTATAAAGTAGCAGAAGAGTCGATTATGTATATACAAAAAAGCAGAATGCAAAAACGAAATAAAATAAAAATAAAATACATATACAAAATTTACAAACAATATGACAAGGATATTAACAAATTAAATTTTATAAATTGAATGATATGTAGAATATTAAATTTATTATTATTAATAAATTATACATTTTACATCATAAATATATGTGTACATGGCAAAATTTCTCATGATTATTATTTTAAAATGAAATTTTAGTCACGTTTATAATTTAGGCAATAACTTACACCGGTGATTTAATAAGATATACCTGTATAATCCATCTACACATATGCATGAATTCTATATATTATGTATATTTAAGTAGATCATAGACATATGTGTGTGTGTTATCTTTTATAATAAGAACAACACAAGTGTATGTATATGAACATATGTGTATGAAATGAAGAAGAAGGCTTTAAAATAAATTTTAATTAAAAATACATATATTCTTAGATACATGTATGTAAATGTATAAATTTATGACTACAAGAATGATTAATTTTCTGAATTAAAGATACTTCGTTGTTGCTGTTTTTTTTTTTTTTTTTTATTTATTTCAGGACACATAATAAATTAGTCTTTTATTTTTTTTGCTTTAAAATTTTTAATACACGAAAGCTACAAATTTAAAAATTTGAAATTATTTTATTTTCTTTCATTTATTTAAATATCCCATTTTTCATAGAATCCTTAAGGACACAATCTACATATTTTAACGTTCTTTTAGATTAGAATTTTGTATATAAAAATACCTTTTCTCTAAATATTTTCTAACATTTTAAGAAATAAACAAGTTAAAAAAAAAATGATGACAAAATGATTCAGTAAAACAAATCCTTTTAAAAGGGTGAATTTATAAAGAAAAGAGAACAGGATAAAAAAAAAATAAAAAATCTATTTCACTTTACTAATGATGTATTTTAATGCTTAAAAATCTGAGAGATTTTCTTACCGTTTTGAATTGTCATTAGGGCGTAAAAATGTTTCCATTAATTTTCTTTTTTAATATATATAAAAACATCATTATTCTATTTTGTGTGTATTTTTTTGTTTTTTTCTTGTTTATAACTTTGTATATAAAGTGTAAAAATTAGGTCAAATTATTTTGTACATTTATGGTAAATTTTTATTCACACAAAAATTTCAAATTTTCTTCATATTCTTTTTTCTTTTTCTTTTTAACTTTCAAATTATCAAAGCAAAAGATGTTATTAAGCCTAAATAACGTCAATCAAAGTAATTTTTATATTTTACTTTGTATATGAATTGCGTATAATTTCAAAAGTTTTCACAACATCTTAAATTTTCTATATACCGTATAAAATATCTTATATTAAAAAAATAAATAAATACGTAAAATCGTACAATCCATTTTAGACTTTAATTTAATCATAAATCCTTGTCTACATCGTATTTCGGTTCGAATATATGTCCTTTTGCTTGTTTTTATTTTTGTTATATTTTATTTTTATTTTTATTTTTATCCCCCTTTTCGTGTTCATGTACTCAATCTCATAATATTTGGTTTCTTTAAGCTCATGCAAAGCTATTTAAAATTTTTATTTTAATTCTCCACCTTTTCATACAGGAAAGAAATATTTTTATTTTATTTTTTATCCTTGCATATAAAAAAATATTTTATGTAAAGTATTTGCATGAAAATCAAAACATAAAAAAAAAAAAGGGGTACATAAATTTATAAAAATAATGATTTTCTTTTACCCCATTTTATGAACGCATTTTAATAGCGATTCTGGAGAATATTTTCATATTTCCGTTATAAAGAAAAATTTTTTTACCTGATTTTGTTTTTATTTTTTTTTATACATAATTAGCATTAAATTTTCTTTCTTATTATTGTTTTGTGTTTATCAACTACATTTTATGAAACATAAAATTTTATACAAGAAAAACAAAAAAACACTACTTATTAATAATAAAATTTTGTAGAACGGAATAAGTATGTTCAAGGATAGATACGTATTTATGTTCTAATTTTTTCCTAAGTCGTGAAAGTTATTTAAATTTTCCTCTATACCAAAAAATGGACACTAAAGATAATAAAAAGATATCATTAATGTATGAATTTTATTTTTCATGAATTTGTTTTTCATTACGTCGTTCCCCCACACGACGACAATTCAGTTTTTTTTTTTTTTTTCTTTTCTTGAAATAAATTTTATTCGTTTTATTTTTTCTTTTAATTTATCAATCAATCATCCATTATCAGTGCAGTATATTATGTCGTCGATTTATGACTGATAATGATAAACGATAGACGACCAAAAGATAAATCGAAATGTTCACAGTAATAAAAGCCATATAAATAGCAGAATTTTTTTTTTTAAAGTAACAGTCCATAGTTAATGTTTAGCTCTTCGAATATTTTTCAATATTTATCCAGAATTTGCTTCTTCTTTTTTTTTTTTTTTGTGTAAAAATTTTCCCTTATTTCCCGTATTTTTTTTTTTTTTTCTGTCAATTTTATTTCCTTTCATTCATCAAAAAATAATCAAAAAATTAGCATAATGCCTTTTGTTATTTTTCTTCAGTTATTTGCATAAATATCCGCAATATTTTGCTTTTAACAATTTATAAAAGTACGAGATAATAAATTAAATGAAATTTAATGTAAAGTACTGAATCAACCAATTTTAATACCGAAAAAAAAAAAAAAACAGAAAAACGGAAATCATTTTAATCTATTGACTATATATTGATTAATGGTTGATGTGCATACATCATATCAGATTGCTAGGCACGTAATGAAATGATAAATAAAATGTGCTCTTTTGTCGAAATGTAATTCATTTACAATTGAAAAAAGAAATTATTGGCGCAATTTAATAATAAGCAAAAAAATTTAATTAATTATTGATAAATTCTCTCGACAACATGATTTATTGAAATTATTATTTTTGTAAAAGGCAAAAAAATTGCATGTGTTCAATGAAAATTGGTGAAAACCAACATTTTTTTAATTAAAAATTAATTTTAATTATATTAACATTTTATGTACCTACTTGGAAAATTGAAAATTATTTTTAATAAACAAAATGAATAAATAATCCAGTACCAATCTGTCTACCAATGATTTTCAGTGCACACCTTATGAAAATGTTTATTTAGGAAACACAAAAATATCTCGCAATTCTATTTATTTTTTCCGTATGCCGCCTTGAAAAATAAAATCCAAGAGACCCTATACAAAGCCACCCGTCTCCCACCATGTCCTAAAAACAACTGAATTAAAAAACCATTTTTAACCATTATTTGTTCCCCTACTGCTTGCTTATGTCATGTCCTATGTCCTATGCCTGTGTACTATACACGAAACGAGAAAATGAAAAAACAAAAACCGGAAAGCAAACAAGATCATCGCTTGAACAAGTAAAAGTTGGTTGAATAGACTGACTGTGAGCGAGCACTGATCAGTGTAAAAAGAAAGAAAATAAGAAATGCGAATGATGATATTTACAGAGAACAGGAATGCCGTTTTACATCACATTTAATAAATTTATTTTATTTTGTAATATTCAAGGTCATGGGTAACACTGCTCGTGAAACACGTTTTTTAGAAATAATGAGAAAAAGGCACACGCTAAAAATCATTGAAAGACAAAATATAGGATGCATGAATATACATGTATAAAAAAAAAGACATGCACTAAAAATCATTAATAGACAAACTACAAAATTATTATGCATGACTATAGGCAAACATCTAATTTAAGTGATAAAATTGTTGTACATAATTGCATATCAGAGAAACCTTATAATGAAGAATAATGAAATTTTGTTACAACATATTACACAGTCGTCATAATTATGAAGTTATCAAAATTTCTGTTTTGTTTTGAAAGTTTGTCTTTCTTTTAATAAACTTTTGATTTATTTTTGTTTTTTTTTTATTTTTTATTTTTTGTTATTATCATTATTTTCTTTTATCACATTTTAATTTAAGTGCTATTTACGCATAAGACGTATTGCAGAAATTCTAAAGAATAGAAAATTTCCCAAGATTTTTTAATGAAAAAAAAAAAAAACAAATTATTAAATAAATTATTATTTCGAGAGTTTTTGTCAAAAGTACATAATTAAAATTAAGAAATTTTTAATTGAAATAATCATGAACAAAACAAAAAAACACATTTCATGAACAAAAAATAGCTTTTTCATATAAAATACAAAAAAAAAAATGAAAATAAATTTTCAATAATTTACTGACGATGATGTAATAACTTCTAGATTGCATGTTTTATTAACATTTAACAAAAACAAAAAAAAAAATCATTAATTATAATGTATGTACTTAAAATGAAAATTTATTGTTCAATTTCTTAAGGAACTTCATTAAATTACAGATAAAATAGGAGTATTTTACAATACAATTAACATAAAATAATTGCATGATATAAATGAGTCTGTATATATAGTTATACAATTAAATACCATCATTATAAAATACGAGTATTGGGTGATTTCGAAAACGTTAAAAATACTGTCACGATGCAAAGTTTGAAGTTTTAAAAGGGCAAACAATCAAAAAGGATAAAATCATTTATAATTTCATTATTTAAGCAAATAGTCCATTGTGATATTTTTTTCGATGCAATGTATTAACGCATCACAATTAATTTTTTAACATTTTTAAACTCACCCATTATTTATAACTTATTTCAAATTTTATCTGGAGAATTATTTTAATAATAATAAAATTCAAAATATTTCGAATATTTTTATTGTTTGAAAGTCGTCCTTCTCTTGAATACAATGAAATGTAATAGATATAGCATTTAATATGATATATATAATTTACACAAATTAAAATTTTATGTTTAAATTTTAAATTCATAGAAAATTTTTTTGTTTACTTTATTGGACATTTCTATACAATGATTGACTTTAAAAAATTTAAATATAGAAATTCTTATGAATTTTATTTTAGTCAAATAAAAAAAATATTTTTATAAAATAATTTTGTATTATGAATTTAATTTTAAGGACCAAATTTTGCTAAATTCATCAATCATTTATTATATAATTAATTTTGAATCCTTTTTAATTAATAAAAAATATTGTTTTTTTTTTTTTAATTTTTTTACATTTTTAATTATTTATTATGAACTACATTCCCTTTCCCCAACTAATCAGGAGCTAGTTTATAGTTTGTATTCTGTCTCGTCAACACCGCGTTTTTTGGTTTTTTAATTGAATTAATTTTATTAATCACGACAAGGCCAAGCCAAGGATAAACACACTTTTGAGTCTTTCAAGAACTGTAAAATCATTCAAAAAGAAAAATTGTTTAAAATTTTATCTAAGAACTTTTGAATATTTTCAAACTTTCATTTCAAAAACAAAAAAAAAAAAAAATCATGCAATTATAAGAACATAATAGAAAGTTAAAACAAAAAAAAAATTTTTTTTTTTTTTATTGACTGAAATCAATTAAAAAACATAAGAATTTAAAATGTCGTATGTACTCGTAAGTTCATTCAAGAAAAATATAAAAAAAAAAAATTAAATTTTATAAATTCCAAAGAAAATATTATTTAGAAGAAAAGTTAACTTCTTTTCGATTTTCCTTTTGATTTTACTTTTATACTGTAGAAATTCCGCTGTATAGCGTGAAAAACTTTTTTAACTCATTTTTAAAACTTATAATGATTAAGTGAAAGAATGAAAAAAAGAAAAACAAGAAAAAAAAAAAAATTTAATTTTACATTCTTTCATCATCATCTTTTGTTGTATTTATAAAATTTATGGATATATTTTAACATCCCGTATATTTTTGAAGAATTAATGTTCAATATTATATCTGTATTTTATTTCATAAAATATACATAAAAGAAATTTTCAAAAAAAATTTAAAAAAATAAAAAAAAAAAATATCTACATCAAAAACAGAAGAAACGAAAAAACAAAAAAACAAAAAACAAAGAAAATTTTAACTGAAAAACTTTAATTCAAGAATTTATAACTTAAAAGAGAGAGTATCAAACATAATAAGAAGAAACAATAAAATTGAAGAAAAAAAAAAAAAGAAGTATAAAAATAAAATTCCTACATTTACTCGTACACTAACTTAGTCGATAAAAAAAAAAAAGGAGCCTTTAGAATATATGATAAAGTTTTTATATACTTACAGAATACACATACATATGTAGACATTTTGACTTTAAAACATTTGAAGTCAATTCAAAAGTTTCAATGGTGTCATCAATTTAATATTCTATGGGTTCATTATTCATATTTTATCGATTTTATTTCAACTAAAATGTTAAATTTGCTATTTTGATTTATTGAATAACTTTATTCACACATACATGAAATTTATGTTTTTTTTTTTTTATGAAAATTAAAAGGAAATTTTTTTTTTTTTTTTCAGTAAACTGAATATCTATTGTATTCAAAATAATAGACTCAAAAAAAAAAACAAAAATAAAACAAATTGAAAAACTTGTTCAAACATCGAGATTAAATTAAAAATTAATAATTTAATAATTTAAAATCTTGCTTTATATTTTAGATTATTTATTTTTCTCTCAAATTTTTTTTTTTTTTTTTTGTTTCTATCAAAACATTTAAAATACATAGTAACAAAGGAAAAGAAAACAAAATTGGGTATGTATGTATATGAGTTAAAATTAATTAACTTTGCCTTTACCCAAACTTTAAATGAGTGAAATATAGTATGTACATATATTTTAGAGTTAATTTATCTTATAAAAAATATGGAAAAAAACTTAACCTTACAGTCTATTTATCAATGATTTTCAGCACATACCTGATGTCCATTAACGTTGCACTATTTAGGGAACACAAAAATACCTCGCATTTCTATTAATTTCTTCCGTATGCCGTCGGTGAAAGTAAAATCCAAGAGACCTAATACAAAGCCACCCGTCTCCCACGATGTCTAAAAGAGAACTGAATTTAAAAAATCATTTTCTGCCATTAGTTGTTCCATTACTGTTTGCTTATGTCATGTGCTACGTCCTATGCCTGTGTGCTATACACGAAACGAGAAAATGAAAAAACAAAAACCGGAAAGCAAACAAGATCATCGCTTGAACAAGTAAAAGTTGGTTGAATAGACTGACTGTGAGCGAGCACTGATCAGTGTAAAAAGAAAGAAAATAAGAAATGCGAATGATGATATTTACAGAGAACAGGAATGCCGTTTTACATCACATTTAATAAATTTATTTTATTTTGTAATATTCAAGGTCATGGGTAACACTGCTCGTGAAAAATGCATAGAATAAAAATCATTAAAAGATGAACTATAGGATGGCATGAATACACAATTTGCATGTAAAAGAATATTTCTTCATTTTTTTTATTTATACATCCTAAGGATTAAAGAGATTTTTTTTTTTGTTCATTTGAAATTTTTACGAATACTTTTTCGCAACATTTTTTACTTTTATTATTTGTTTTTTTTTTTTTACCATTTTTACATTTTATTAGGAATTTAAATTATAAGAGTTTAAATTAATTGAAAAACAAAATTATAAAAACAGGAACAGAGAAAAAAAAAAAAAGCACAAATCAATTTTTATTGACCCGTTTTGTTCTGATAGTTTGTAAAATACAATAACTGCGAGTGTATATATGCAAAAGCTGTATTTATATTCGTCTGATAAAATATTTTAAATAACTTTAAGAACTTAATTTCATTTCAATAAAGTAAAAGAATTTTATTTTTATTAATTTTTTTTTTTTTTTGTATTGGTATTAAAAATAAATAACTGACTTGATGAAAAGTAATTATACTTAAAATTTGATGTTCAGAGTTCGTGAGAATTTCTCAATAACGAATGAAAACTTAAAAAATTTTTAAATTTTCCCCCTATTTTTTTTTTTTTTTTTTAATTTTTTTTTTATTTTATAAATTTTAAAGAATTTTCGACAATGGAATATAATTTTAAAATAAATTTTTCTAACACATTGAATATTTTATAAAATGTTTTATATACAAAATTGTAATACATTGTGTTTTATGGTGTTATCACGAATTTTAGTTACTTATAATACTTAGTATGTACGAGTATTTAATATTTAAATAATGTGTAAGCGAGTATGTACAAAAAATAAATTATAATTATGTGTATGTGAGCGCACATCACATATGTAATAGCGTGTACATATTATTTACATATTTCACCTTATATACATATTTTTAGATATTTTTATTATACTCGTATGTGTATGTGTACATTTTACTACATAACATATCCCTTTGAGAATTAAAATTTTTTTTTTTTCATGACGGGATAATTTTCTTGAAATGTTTGCGTGACTTGTTCTGAGTATTTGTACAATATGTTGGATTTCAAAAATTTCTCTATTTGTTTTATGACTTTGCGTTTACAAACAATTAATTTAAGGGAAAACATTTTTCATCCTTTATCCCCTGTATACACATACACACACACACATGTATTTTATTAATTTTAACAAACACATAATGAAATACATACGTATGTACATGCATGAAAAAAAGGAATATTATGTAATGTAAAATTAAATTCATATTTACCAGTTATTTCAATTTATTTTCATACCTTTTTCACTTTTCTATTTTAAATTATATTTTAATTTATATATATTTGTACACACACATGAGGTTCATAATATAAATGACTAAAAAAAACAATTGTTTGTATTAAAATGTTTTAAACTTATCCTGTCAAACATATCATATTCTAAATATTCACATATGAAATACAAATATGTACATATAAGTTATATTCATGGTATATGAAAAGTCAAATTATTAAGGATAAAAAGGTAAAATGAAAGTTATATCGTATACAGAACAAAAAAAAAAAAAAAATACATATGTATGTACTAACGTTCAATTAACGTTCAACTATCAACGTACTGAATTTTAAAGGAAACAATTTCCCAAAACAATTTAATAAGTGAAGAAGAAGTAATTTTCAATGTTTAAAGACATGTCGGTGTGTACATGCATTTTTCTTTCTTTTTTTTTTTTTTGTTTAATTATTTTTTTTTTTGTACTTTTAATACGTACATAATACACGTGTATGTGTATGTGTACATTTTTTGTTTGTTTGTTACAAAAATATGAAAGTTCAGTATATTGTAAACAACGTTTTCATGTTTTTTTTTGTCTGTGTCTATGACCTAGCATAAAATAACAAATAAACAATGATGATGATATAAATATTGTACACATTACAAACACATAATACAAACAAAATTATATACAGAAATGTATCATCATTATTATTTGTTTTGTTATATCACGAAACATTAAAAAGCGAATAAATATGTATAATGAACGCAAAATGATGATGATAACAATAATAATAAAAATAATAATATTTTGACTAAATGAAAAAAAAAGGGGAAAAATGAAAAAAAATAAATAAAATGGTAAAAATTGTTCAAAATCCCACACGAATTTGTCTTTTCTAAAGTAATACAATTTCAATGTAGAAAAACAAAAAAGAAAAAAAATGTTGGAAAATTTTTAATAATTTTCCATTAATTCTTCTTCTTCATCTTCTATGGCTCTACAGCCCTAAGAAGGGCTTTTACCTCTAAAAGATAGCTCCTCCACCTTATTCTTATTAGTAATTAATTCTTATTAAGATAAAATTTTTTTTTTATAAATAATTACAAGAGTAAGTCATTATTTGTTAAATTACGTATAGTTTTGTTCATTATATTATAGCTAGAAAAATGAAGAACAAAGAAAAACTATGCACATTAATCCTTGTATCTTCCATTACTCGAACTCGAATGTACATATGTAAGAGTCAAATTTTCAAAGGATCAAATTTGAATTGTAAATAAAATGAAAAACTCATTTTAAAACAATTTTTGGTACAAACCCTATACACTCTCTTATATAACATTTTCTATTAGATACCATGCATGTGCATTTTATTAGAAAATTTTCCAATTTTTATTTTTTATGGTATCCATATAAATATACAAATCATACATAAAATGAAAAAAAAGGATAAAAATATGTAGGTGAAACTTTAAAAAAATATCTTTAAGAACATTTTGTTTTTTTTTTATCTGATATCAAATTTAAATAACATAGAGTAAATTAAAAAAGAAATATTATACCTTTAGGATAAGATGAAAGAAAGGAAATTCCATTGAGAATTTTCAACTTCAAAAAAAAACAAAAAAAAAAAAAAAAATTCAGAAAAATGAAAAACAAAAAAAAAATCAACAATTTAAATTTTTTTTTCCCCTTAATATTTTCAAATTTGTTTTTTTTTTTTTGAATGAAACTGAAAACTTTGAATATGTCATATTTTGAGTAAGTTCATAGTTATAGGTATGGGAGCAACAAATATATACATATGTATGTATATTCCGTACCTTAAGGATATGTAATAGTTATTTGCATAAAAGATATGTTCTTATATATCTGTTAGTTTTTCTTATTCTATGAAAAAAGAAAGAAAAAAAAAAACATTTTCAAAAAAAAAAAAAAATCCTATACAATATAAAAAAACGTAAGTGTATAAACAGAATATAATTCTCAAGGGAAATTTTATAAGGTTTACTTTACTTTTCAAGAATATATTTATATCAAGTGTACATACATTACACATATTGTATATTATTTGTATATATGTGCTAAAAAGTCCTTATGTGAAAATTGTATGAAGTATTGATATTACATCCTTGAAATGTTAGCATTTCGTTTTTTTTTTTTTTTTATTTATTTTACTAGAAAATTTAATATATTTTGTATATATATTGCATGTGAGATTATAATATGTATTTATATTTTGAATTTTCCAAGTACTTTTTACATACATAAATGCATACAATGAAAAATGTTTTTGATAAGTGATATGTTCAAAAAGTATACATTGCTAATATTCAAATATAGGCAAAATATAATATGAATATAAACCATAATGTAAGTTAAGAAAATTTTCTGATTTTATATATTTGATATTAAATGCAATTCTTCTTCTTGTTTTGGCACTACAACCTGGGATGGGTTTTATATGCAATTAATAATTTAAGAAAATAAACGAAAATGTTTATTTATTTTAGAATATTTAAAATTGTTTAGTAAATCACTAGAAATATTATTTGAAACGAAATTGATATACCTTTATTTTTTTACGGTTTTCATGTATGATGTTATTTCATAAAGACATTAAAAAATTGATTAAAAAATTTTTATAGGTGTATAAATGTTAAAAGGAAATAAATTTTTCACACCTTCCAGACATTCATAAATTTTATTTTAATATTTTAATCTTAAAATGTACCTTTCTGGTCAAGTTAAAAAAAACTAAAAAATAAAAAAAAAATAAATAACTGAAACATGTAGAAGACGAATGAAAAACAAAATACTCTATAAAACTATAAATTATGTTTTAGAAAATACATTTTATGTTTCTCTCTCTTATAATATTACCGACGATAAGAACAAAAAAAAAAAAAAATCTTAAAGTAATAATTTATTTGAAAAAAAAGAAAAGAAAAAAAAAATTTTTTTTCTAGTTTAAACTTTTGTTTTCATTTTTATCATCTATTAAACTTGTATCTGCACTTAAACAAAACTCATTGAACTTTTCAATACCATGCACTTACCATCAATATTTTTTTTTTTTTTTTTGGATTCTTTTGTTTTTCAACTAAAATTATTATTTGTGTGCTTTTATTGCTGGTATATACATTCTATACTCCATACACTAATTCGATGCAGTTAAGGTTTAATGGGAGTATATATGTGTCCTTTTTCTTTTCTCGTAATTTCTAATAAGTTCATGGCTATCTTCAAAAACGCGTCAATGCCTATTTGATGCGTTACTCAACGTATTGTGATCTTAAGCTAATTATCGTATCAAATAGGCAGTGATGAGTTTTTGAAGATAGCCCATCTCATGAGCAGTGTTACCACATAATACAATATGAAGTTTTTTAATATCAATTTACAGCGACGTAAATTCTACACATTATGACTACACTAAATGACTACAATTTGTCATTTCCAATAAGATCTTAACTGCATCGAATTAGTGTATGGAGTATAGTTATACAAATGTGCATATAAGTGTTGTAATACTATAGAAATAAATTTATCATTCTTGTATAAGTACCTTTATATAGCAAATATACAGTAAATTTACAAATATGAATGATGCTATTTTTATTGTTCAAAAAGTTATGAAATCTCATAAATCTTTATACCGATAGCCTTTTTATAAATTGTAAAAGACCAGTACAATACTTATATAAAATATGAGTACGAAGAATAAAACGATTTGTCTATATCTTGAAAACATTAATTTTTAGTTAGTTTTTGTTTTTGTTTTTTTTTTTTAGTAAATTTATTGTACATGCTGAAATTAAATATTACATTATTACATTTTATCATAAAAACAATGTAATAAGACGTACCGTCATACATACACACGTATGGAAAAATACATACATATAAAATAAAATACTGATAAATATTATTTCAAATACACCTCAATCTGATGCTAATGTTAGACTATAGAAAAGAATAAATAAATGACCAACAAATAAAGTAATCTAAAGAAGGAAATAATTTTACTTGCAAAATAGATTATGATAATCAACAATACTTCATCTTAAGTTTGAACAAAATAAAATACAAAAAAAAAAATCAATCATTATTACCGGCATTGCATTTGCACGTACATATTATACGTATAAAGGTATTCTTAGGTGGGTGTGTAGTATTTGCATAAAAATCTTTTTTTTTTATTGAGGCATACATACATTACTCCCGCTTATACACCATTAGATTATATTTACTACTATGTTGGTAATTCATGTATTTTGTATCGACAAAAAGATGAATTACAAACTCATATAGCAATCGAATACACAAGAAAATTATATTCAAAGCAAAAAAACAAAAAAAAAAAAAATTTGAAAATTTGAAATTTTTTTATCATGGAAAATTTTATATTTAAGCGTGAAATAAGAAATTATTTTTATTTCTTCTTAAATTTACTATGAAAATTGTAAATTTCAATTCGATATGATTTGGAATTGCGATTTGTATAAATACAACAAAAAAAAAAAAAAAAGAAATTTCTCAACTTACATGAGATGAAAGTGAATGAAAAGAAAAGTTAAAAATTACTAAGCGTAACCACAATACAATTTAAAAGGACTCTTTATCCTAATTCCATACAGTTCGACTTAAGTACTCTGATTTTCATAAATTGAATACGTACACAAGTACGTGTAATACCAGAGCAATACGTACTTACAATTTGATTAACAAATTTTCAATTTATTTTTATTTTTTTTTCATACATATAAACATATTCATGAATATTTGTCATGGTGTCGTTTACATTTTCTTCAAATAAATACGTACTTACATATGGCAAAAGGAAATTTTTTTTTTCTTGGAAAATATTAAAAAAGTTTACCAATTAAGTATGGAGTGGTATTGATTTCTATTTGATGTGTAGTATTTGCATAAGATGTCGAATTTCTAACTTATTCGTCATATTTTATTTTTTTTTTAACATTATTTGCACACTTATTTTCTACCTGCTGTGAAAATTTCATACAATATTTGAATACATGTATTTTCTTGTCATTGTTAAATTACTAGATTCTTGGTAAAAGTATTTATTATAAGAAATACATTGATGCATGATTGATGAATTATAATTTAATTTTCTTTGTTAAAATGAAATAAGTATAAATTCAAATTTTTGAAATATGTAAAAGATATTATTATTAGAAAAATTGATTTTTCCAAGTAAAAAGAAAATTATTTTACTTTTTAAGAAAAAACGACAAAATAAAAAAAAACAGAGAAAATTTATAATAAAAAGGTCATTTTGTTATTTTGTGAAAATTGATTTTTTTTCATTATTTTTCCGTTATTTGAACATTTTAAATAATTTTGAAAATTAAACAAATTTTTGGTCAATTTGATAAAGCTTCTTCTACATAACTGGGATTTTTTTTTTTCCATTTAATGTACTACTTTGATTTCTCAGATCCAAAAAAAAACTTATGATTGTGTTTAAAATTTTTCGTTTTTTTTACAAAATAGAAAAAAAATTAATTTTTTTTTTTGTAGGCTTTTTTTAACGTACGTTATATAATAAAAATAAATTGAAAAATATCTTTTATTGGTATAAAGTTATCCCGTGTTGACTATTTCAAAATGCACATAAATCAGAAAATCAATTATTTTAATGCTTTTAATTTTATTTAATGTAATCCATATTTGTCTGCACTTTATACAATAAATTCATGTAGGTACGCATGTCAGGATTAAATAAAAAAAAATTTTTTTTTTTACTTCAGGGATTTTCGTTGTTATATCGTTGAACATGAAAAAAAAAGAAGTATTTTAGTGTAATGCAATCATAAATTTTTAATAAGGCAATATTTTAAATTACATGTACAATGCTTATGTATAAGTGTACTTGCTGATATATTTTTGAAAGTCCACTCGAATTGAATAATTTAAGAAATTTATTCAATATGAAAATTTATGTTTAAAAAAAAATTTTTTTTTTTTTTTTGAAAATTTTCTTTTGATATTTTTGGTATAACAATAATTTCTGTTTATGGTATTACTTTTATTTTTTGTTGGTTGAATAAAATTTATGTAGTCATATTTTATTCCATTTAAATTATCATTTACGTATATAAATCATCAAGGATCTACAAAAAAAGAAAAAGTCTAAAAAAGTATATTCTTACAAACGAAACATTCATATATGTATTTTTGTGTACATGTGTACATACATATATGAAATCAAATATGTTTGATGTTAAAATTAGAAGTCAGAAATTTTCAATTTACCATATTGTATAACATACATATACATACATACATACTACATGTGTATACTCATTTACATTTCAAAACATAAAAGTTAGTCGTGCATTAAGGTGTTGTATAATAGACAAAGGTTGCTTTGCAGGATGCTTTAGGGTACATAAATATATGTACTTTACATGCATATGTAAATATATGCATATACATACATATTTACACACAGGAAATCTTTTATCCCTTAATAATAGAATGTGCGTAACAAAACATATCACCTAGATGTATAGAATTATATCACAACATGTACAAATAATGTAAAGGGATTTTTTCAAATTTTCTGAGTTTCGACAGGTTATGTTTTTGTTTTGTTATTGAAGAGTGTCACAAACTGGTGTATATGTACGTATAATATATTTGCCACCCTACAAGGATTTTATTTTACGCATGCAGCGCTATATATGTACATGTATGTATATGAATCCATGTAAAACGTTGATCAGAGTACATGTATTACATTTAATATGATTTTCAAGAATATGAATACATAAAGCACAAAATTTGTGTATCCGTATATACACATAAAACAGTAAATATATATGGCTACAAAATATTGTACACATTATGCATGTATACAATACGTGTAATCATCATTGAAAATTATATGTTAAATCTCTGGAGAATATGGCTGTTGATATATATATATACCAAAAAAAAGGATTTTCTGTTGTTATGGTATATTATGAGACCTCTGTTTTGTCTATATTATTTTCGATAAGATATCTCATGTAAAAAAAAAATTTTTTTTTTTTTTTTTGCATAAGCAAATAGGGGTTTGTATTTACCACATATACCGTACCGTACATATGTATATGCATATATTATTACTTATAATATTGTGGATTTAAAAAATGATAAGGGGTTTATGGAAATATATTCTGTAATCATGTCATAAAATATGGTTATTGAAAGGATTGTAATCACATATGAGAATTGTAAATACAGTTACATGTAAAAGTTTTATACCCTCTCTCTTTTTTTCAAGCATAATATAAAAGTAAATTGATTTTCCTACAACCGAAAGTACATGAAATTTATTTATTTATTTTTTTTTTTTTGGGGGTTTAAATGTTTGTTGTTTTAATTTTGCATTTAAATTTGATTTTATAATTTGATTTTATAATTTTTGTATTCAATCCGATTTCATTTTATGAAATGCATTTAAGTATATGCGACACATAGTCTTTTTTTTTGTATTACTGTTTTATTTATCTTATAATTACAATTACATATAACGATATTATCTGCATGAGACAAATTGATTTTTGTGTTATTTATTTTATTATAAATAACTTTTAACTGCCAAAGAAACAACTTATATACAGATACATATATTCATTATTAATTACCATGTTTATATTATTGTATAAATGATATAATATTCATGCATAATTTATACATAACATCGTATTCATTTAAAAAAAAAAAATAAAAAATAAAAAAACAATCCCTGGTATCTACATACATGCATTTATAATCGTTTTATCTTAATTTCGAAATATTTTATTCAACTTTTATATTCAATATTATATTATAATGTTATCTTATCAAATCAATATTGAAAATTATTATAAATTACTGAAAACAAACAAACTCTATAAATTTATATATTTTATTCGAAAATAATAATAATATCCATAAAATATATAATTTGTTTATTTTTCTTAAACATAAATGTAATAAATTTTTTTTTTTTTTTTTTTTTTTTACCTTTATGTATCATTCATGCAAAATTATGAATAATAAAAATAAAAATATCTTTTTTAAATTACATTGATAATTGGTTAAATAGAAAATATCTTATTGGTATTACATTATCTATGTACATATGTAATGATTTTATTTAACATGTATTTTTACTTAATTCAATAATCCAATATTTTATGATAAAAAAAAAATTGTACAAATCTAAATTTAAATATATGTATGCAATATTTAAACCATTTTCCACTTTATTATAAGTAATATGGTCATACTTTTCAACATTTCCATTAAAATATTGTACATACATGTAATGCATTTAGAAATTATATATGTATTTGATACAATTTTATATATATTTTATTTTATTTTAAATTTTTTGCTTTTTAAATAATTTAATTTTTAATACAGAAAAAATATCTCTCATAATTTATGAATATTTAAATGACTATAACTCACACCCACATTCTATTTTATATACTCTACATATATTTTGTAATCTAGTTCTTAGTAATTCATTCATGTATGACTATGTATACGGATCTCTAAAACATGTAAATACATACCAAAATCTTACTAAAAATTTTACAGATAATTGTATTGAACATGTATGTAATATATGTAACATATATGTACGTTATATTTTTTTTTCGTATACGATAAGTACTACAAATAAAAATTGAAAGTAACATGAATGCATATTTCAAAAAATGAATTTTAAAATTTTATAATGACTTTATATGTATGTATATATGCAAACATGTAGACGAAAATAACATTAAAAAATAAAAAAAAATTTTTTTTCCCGTTTTTATTATTTTACACATTTTGTAGGTGTATATGTATACCAATGAGTATACACGTACATATATTTTCACACAAGTATATATGCATATATATTCTATAAATTTTGAATGTGTACATGCAACGATTATCGTACATTTTAAAATTTACATAAAAATATAAAATATAATTTTTCACGCCTTCTTCATTCACACATACTACATACATAAAGCATATATGTATGTATTTACTCTTATTTTGGATGATAAAATTTTATAATGTAAAAATTTTTTCTTTATATTTCTTATTATATCTGTTATAAATATGTATAACTAAAATGTATGAAATTGTATTGTATTCGTATTATATACTGATTCATATACATACATATACACATTTGACTTTATGTATATGCGAGTAAATTTTTATTTGATTTACTTTATTCCTTGTATATCATGTATGTACACGTATCGTAACACAAATATGCATATTATAATCGTAAAATTGAACGTATAAAAGATTGTTTAAGGAAGTAATTTACATACATTATCATAATATTATATAAGATATCTTTACTGTGTGATTAAATTTTAAATTAATTTTAGTTTATAAATGATATTTAATATTGAAAATGGCATAATTCATGTAATTTACAAATAAATAAAATATAAAAATCATTTATTAAATACCACATGTGTATATTGTATTAACAAAAATGTTTTATTCTTAATGTATTTATTTGTATATTAGGACTTTTACATGAAAAGATACTATCCACTGCTTCCTGTGTAACGGATGAAGGAAGTAAGGCGTGTATCAGGTAGCCCATAGGTACCATGCGACCTCATACAGGCCTTACTTCCTTCACCTGGTGTCTCATAAGACAATTTTTCATATGTGTCTCATAAGTATCTCATCGTTTGAAACCCCCCTTACGATGTCTACGCTACATTGTCTAATGCACAATATTTGTATTTGTACGTGTAAAAAAAATTACTTACAAAATTTTTATATTAAATTATTGAATTTTTATTAAGTTTCAAATAAACAGATTACAAAGAACAAAAACAAGAAATATTATAAAAAACACTTAGTACAAAAATAAAAAAAAAAATTTGTAAAATTCAAAAATGCAATTTTTAAAGTCAAATTAAAATTCATGCATGAACTTTAATTAATTAAAAAAAAAAAATGTTTTTTTGAAAAATTCAAATTTCAGTAAAATCTGACTAACAATCAGATTTTATTAAAAAAAAATTTTTTCAAAATTGAATTTCATTCAAAAGTGTTTTCCTTTTTTTACTTTGTTTTGTATTCGACAAAAAACAAAAATTAATTCATTTTCATAAAAGGTTCATTGATATGGAAAACGGCGTTTTTTTTTTAACCCTCTTGTTTTTGTTTTTTTTTTTTTTTTTTTTTTGTTAGTTTTATTTTTAACACTATCAAATTGACCTAAATGCAATATTTTGTTGAAATATTACTTTTGTATGTATGTACGAGTATCAACATTGATATTCGTATGTACATTGTATATATATTTCATATTAAATTGCTTTTAACTCATTGTGAAGTGGGCATAAATGAAAACATTTAGTTATATATATATAGAAATATCATTTTATGAATGTCCTATATATATACCTTCAATAGTATACGAAAAAAAAAGAGCAAATAAAAAAAAAAAAAAAAACGAAATAATAATAAAAAAAAAAATGAGTGAAAAATAATCAAAAGATATGAGTATTCTTGTATTTACATTTATGCTTGGTAATTGTACAATTGGAAATAATGGTACAAATGCTAATATTCATATTTTTATATTGCGTACTTTTCGCTTACACTCAGTCTTTAAAAAGATTGGTCTGTAAATTTTCATGTCCAAATAATCGAATTTAAAGAGACAAGAGATGAGACAATAATGTTCCAAGTTTTTTTTTTTTTTTACAAAAATTCAAAAAATGTCCTTCAAATCCATAAAAATTACAGCTATTATCCTTTTTCAAAATTCTGAAAAAAAGTTTTTTGAAATTATGAAATTAATATGCAAAAATGTCTGATATTTTATGACTTGACTGTAAACATACGTATTTACATTTATATACAATTTCCATTTTAATATCGTTTTTATTTTCTTTCTTTTTTTTTCCACTTTTGTAACTTCAATAATACATTTAATATACATTTTCTTTTTTTTTTTTTTTTAAATTTATTTTTGTTTTTCTATACTTTCATTATTTTGAACAATGATATACGCAGTTAGAAAGCTTTTAATTACTTTTGCAACTTTAAATGAAAAATGAATATATGAACAAAAGTAGTATATAACTTGTGTGTAATTTTAATATTGTACACAGAGTAAAAAAACCATAAAGTTTATAAAAGTAAAATGAATCCTTACTATATATACATATCCACAACATCAATTGACTTTTGTCCTTTTTCATAATTTGTTTTATTTAAAAATTCAACATTTAGAGAGCAGCTAAATCTTCTTTTTTTTTTGTGGTTTTTATTTTATTTCTGTATAAAATGAAAATCAAAAACATTGGAAAAAAAAAATTGTCCTTTTAAATAACTGCTAAAGGATAGAAAAAAATAATTAAAAATTAATTTAATAAAAGAAACAAACTGTACAAAAAAAATGTGAAACTGTTAACACTATTTTTTTTTTTTTTTTTTTTGTATGATAATGAAATAAATAAACTTTAAAAGTACATCATGTAGTATTTTATTCGTCCTTTTTTTTTTTTGAAAATTTTTCTTCTATGAAAACCACATTTTTTAATGTATAATTATAATAGAGAATTCAACTGCAGGATATTTTTGTTTAAAAGTTGATTTGTTCGGTTGTGGCTTTAAAAAAAAAATAAAAAAAAAAAAGTTTCATACAATTTCTAATTTGATGTTAATTTTTTTTTTTTAAATTAATTATTTATTATTAATGCTTTAGTGCAATATTAGTTTTATTATTAGCGAACAAAATTATATTGGCTAAATAAAATTTTTATTTATTAATAATTCATACATATGTGTATTGTATACACTATAAAACATATTTTTCTTTTATATAAAATTCATAATGTAAATACGTTATGTGTATAATGTACATAAAATATTAATGTTAATAATATTGAATCAATTCCAGACATATTACATTTAAAATTCACAAAAGGATAATAACAGGATATTGAATATTATAACTATTTACTTTATACAAGTTTATGGTAATACAACATACATACATTCATATGTTTATGTCTGGCTTCATGCACATATGCAAGGATGTAGATATATAGAGAGGGATGCAAAAATATAATTTTCCTGTACGCATACATATACACATATCATCAGTTTTTGTTCATTTTTTTTTTTTTGAAACTTCTATAAGGTGAAAAATCGTTCGTTAAAAATAATTTTTTTTTTTTTGTTTTTTTTTTCTCCATATCAAATTTTGATATGTTTTACGTGCTAATAATATTTCAGGTAATTTTTTATTTTTTTTTTTGGTTTAGATACAGCACAGACATGAATTTGCTGACAATAAAATACATACGTACACGTATTAGGAAAGCAAGCGAACAAAATTAGTATTTTAGTGCTATCACATTTTATTTCTTGATATTCCTTGTTATGTTATTTGAGATAAATTAATACATAAATATAAAAATACATATCGATATGTTACAAGAACAGTATATAGTAGTCAGGTGTATTTCGTATATAAAAATTTTATTTATCGTTCATTTTCACTACGTGATAAATGTGAATGGAAAAGTAGAAGATCGACTGAATCTATGTAAGTATATGCCATAACGATTTCTATATGTGCAAAATGAAGCTGTGTAGTATTTAGCCTTACGCCAAGTGACAACGGCAATGGCAATTTGTAACGAGCATTTATAACAAAAACAAATTTTAATACATTTTTTAAATTTTTTAAATTGAATCAATAAAATTTTCAACTTGAAAGGAAAAATAATCTAGAGCATTTCTGTATGAACTTGAAAATGTTTTTATTAAAACTTTAGGCAAAAATGTTCAAAAGTACTGTGATTGATAGCTTTACATTTTAGAATATGGTTAATATTACTTTAACGTCCGTTGTTCATTCATTATTAAATTTTCATTTATTTTTTTCGAATTTGTACATATGTACATACTATATGGTATCTTCTTCTTCTTTATTGAGACTACAGTCCACAGTGAGCCTTTGCCTCATCCAGTAACTGTCTCCACTCATTCCTGTTCAGCGCTTTCGGCCTCCAGTTTCGAGTCCAGTCTTTTTCAATGACATTCCTGTATCTGGATCTCGGTCTTCCTCTCTTCTTTGCACCGTCGGGGTTACGGGTCCACACAATCTTGCAGAGGTCCTTTTCATCCATGCGCTCGACATGTCCTATCCATCTAATACGCGCCAATTTTATGATCTGGCAGATGTTGAGGTCCTGGTATTCCTGATACAACTCGTTGTTGTATCTTCTCCTCCAAAGATTCCCCTCTCTAACTGGTCCAAGAATTTTTCTCAAGAGAATTGCGCTCAAAGGACCCATCTCTTCTTTCGTCTTCTGCACTTAACACCCATGATTCTGAACCGTAAGTTAATACAGGTTGTATGAGTGTTTTGTATACTATACGGCATACGTCATTCAAATGTACATCACATGCAATTTATGAACAATATCATATCTACAATAATTTTTACCATGAAGAATTTAAATTCATTGAAATTTCAGTTAAATAAGAAAAATTTTGTATTATATTTGATTATCGTCTTTAATCAAAGTTTTGTAACAAAACAAAGAAGAAGAAAAAAAAAATGTGATAATGCACTGAACATAATGTAATTAGTTTTTAAGTTCATCATTATAAGTTTTTTACTTTTGCTAATGACATAAGAAGATATCAATAAAGTCATTTAAAGAGATTTATGTAGGATTTAACTGCATTTTATACATAAAATTACATACATATATGATATACTCTTGTCTCTTAGTATAAACATTGTCAATTAATACGACGGGAATTACATGGAAGGTATTAACAGATTTCTGATTTCAAAGTCAAGATTGCACCTTAATATTGTGGTTAATTAAAGAAAATGTTGTTTCATGTAATGGAAAACCTTTTTTTTCTTTTTTTTTTTTGTTTAAATACAGAATGATACGTTCTCTTGTGAATTCAATTTTACATGTTGATCTTCCTTTAATTAAATGACTTTTGTGAAATTGATAAATATCATGAAAACAGATTTTCATAAGATATCAATTGCGAATGGTACATCAAGCAAATACAAGTTCGGTTTTTAAAATTTTTAAAGCAAATACATGAATATTTTGATGTAATTTAAGAGATTGTTAACGTAATGCTAAATATATAATTAATTCATTAATTAAATTGTAATTAAATTGTAAATTTTATTTTCATACATTTTCAAACATTTTCAACCTATAATGACCTTTCTTGAATAATTGTAAGAAAAATGTTGATGAAAATTTCTTCAATTTCATTTCATAAGAAAAATTTAAAAAATTTGAATTTTATAAATTCATTCGTAATTCACTAATGCAATTTATGAAAATTAAATGGATCATCAAATTAAAATTCTGATTTTCCTGTAGAAAATGTGAAAATCAATGAATGGAACAATTTATGAAGTCCAAGGTTTTCTAAAAAAAAAAAATAAAATAAAATAAATTATTCAATTTTAAATTTATTAAATTTTATTCGATTCAAAAATCCTCCAACACAATATCTTATTCTTTACATAACTTAAATAATAGTTAATTTATTATATGTTTGAAAACATAAACATAAAATATATTTTTCAAGAAAACTTTAAGATTTTTTCTACAATATAACCATATAGCAATCTCTCATAAAGTGATTTATATTGTATTTACCTTTACAATAATTTGTGCCAATATAAAAAAAAAAATTCTTTTTGATAAAGGAACCAAAAAAATTTATATCTATGTTGTAAATCTCTTTTAATTTATTTAATTTTATTGTTATGACTTTGGGCTCCCTGCTATGCTTAATCAAAGCAAGAAAAAAAAAATAATAATAATAATTTTTTCAGCTCATTAAATTAATCAGACAATTAATTTGTGATCCTCAAATGAACCACTACCATCTTGTTAACAAGCATTTTTAATTCAACAACAACAAAAAAAACCAAACGTGAAATAAAATAAGAGACTCATACTTATGAGCCTGTTAAATTCACATACATACATATGTGCTCCATCGACTGCTTGTGTCTATATATGTTGGTCATATGTGTATTTCTCCAGATTTATCTACAACTTCACAATATTATATAAGATCAGTTTGTAACCCACTCATTTAACATTTTATAAATTTAAATTGATACAGTAGATATACCATTTACAAACAAAAAACAAAAAAAAACAAATTTGATTAATTGCATACGACATGAGTATCATCAAAAGAATCAAAGTCCTAAAAAAAAAAACCCTTTCCAAAAACATAGAATTAACTTCTTTTTATTTTGGTTGTGGCGTCTTATTTATCTGTGTTTGCACTTACAGACTAAAATTTTGTATGCATAAAGATTCACAAAAGAAAATATAAAAACAAAAATTTTTATGAAAATATACAAAGAATGAATTTTACATAAAATTATGTTTTACGTGAAATTACTATGATGATATTTTATGCATTTTCATATTTTATATGATAAAGCCTTTCTTTTTTATACTGTATATGCATTATGTGAAATGATAAAAATAATATTAAAGAATAAATAAAGAACTTTGAAAATGTGGTGGTTTTTTTTTTGTTTTTCTTTTACATTTTAATTCAACCGTGTGTAGAATACAAAAATTCACTTTATTTACGAATTAAACACTGTACATATTATGCATATCTGATATTTATGAAATAAAAAAAAATTTTTTTTGGCTGCAAAAATCTACCTTAAGGCATTCAATTTTCTAACTCGTCCTTAACAGGCTTTTACAGTTATAATAAAAAATTCATTTCTATACGACAAAAAAAAAAAAAAAAAAACACCATAATATTAAAAACGAAAATAAAGTGCAATCAAAATATGCAGAATAAAATGTTTTTCAAAATAAAATAAAAAAAAAAAAAAATAGTAACGGAAAATGAACGTGAAAATTAAGAATTTTCTTTACTATAATATAATATTACGAAATGCTTTTTTAAAATACCTTACGGCGGCATAAAAAAAAAAACAAAACTAAATCAACTGAAAAAAGAACTATTATTACTGTAATGGCATTTATACCTTTACCTGTAGTAAGTACATGCGCTCATATATTACTATATCAAGGCTCAGAGCGCAACACATTCAGGAAAAAAAAAAAATTTATTATTTTCTAGATGAAAAATTAGTTTTGTTCGTTTACTTGGTTGTACAAAAAAATGAAACTGCTTATACTTATACACACACACACACACACAGATGCATATATGTGAGGGAATCCCTAAAATATTCAACAAATTGTGCAATGTAAATATGCAACCCATGAATGTTATACATCTACATACGAGTACGATATAAAAAATTAATTTTTTTTTTTTTTCAAATGTGTACCTGTGCTGTAAGCAAAGAAAAATTTTTTACCTTTTCTCAATTATTTTTATTTTATTCTTTGAAGTTTTTTGTTGATTCTATGCCCATGCTCAACTATTTTCTACATTTGTACACATATGATCAAAATAAACAACGAATAGGAAAAAAAAAAAAAAAAAAATTTATTTTTTATTTTTTTAAAAAAAATGCATTTTAAATGTTCGTTCGTATACATTTGAATAAAACACAAAACACAATTAAGGTAAACGATGCCACACAATCGGAAATGTGTTAATTGACTTTTTATGGTTTTTATGGTAAATATGACCAAACATTTAATATTTGTTTGTGTGTACATATATATCTATTTATATGCTATATAGGAAAAGTAATTTAGTTGATCATTAATGAAGGTACGCCTCATTGAAAGAATTTAAATGAAACAATTAACTGTAGGTAATAAAAGTCAAAAAGTATTTAAAAGGACTTGATAATGGAAGTCATAAGTTCAGGTCAATTATTATTCTAATATTTACTAGAAGTTTTTTTTTTTTTTTTTTGTTACCTAAAACCATTAAAAGTGATCAAATTGAATAGATTATTGTATAAATAACATGAGGAATGTGGACACATTTTGGTTTCATAATCATTTTTTTAATTGTCCACGATTTTCTATTTTTTTATTTACAAGGAATGCAAAGGAATGTAAAGCGGATACAAAATTTTAATATGTAGATATCGAATATATTTCTGTGTGGCTTAGATAAAAATATCTAGTTTTTTATGATAAACCATTTTTCCTAAGATTCTTGTTAAAATTGCTTCCTTTTCTTTCCGTTTTAAAAAGTATCTTTTTTTTTTTCAAGTAGCTAGATCTAAGGAAGTAGCTAAAATTATTTAAAAATATATTAGAAAAAAATATCACATGTGATGTGGTTATGTGTAGGTGATGATATACCTGCATTGATTAATTTGAACAAGTATCTTTCAAGCGGATCTTTTAAATTTAATGGTTTAATAATATGACGACATCCAAGTTCCAAGCTCAATAGAATTATTATCGATTGACAACATATTTTTATATCTCTGTATTTATATTTTTTTTTAGTAAAACTAGTTCAGTTAAAGAAATAAAATAAATTTATTTAAAAATTTTACTCGCTCTATTAGCTTCCATGTTGAGAAAGGAATAAAAATTATAAATGTTGCTAAACAAATTAAAAAAACACATACAATGTTTCATTGAGTATGAATTGGAAGTAAAGAGTAATTTGTTGAAGTTTTGAACATTAAACAATCGAGCATACATGTTTGATGGAAGTATGAAGAAATGTAATGGTAAAACTTATCATTTTTCATACAAAAAATAATACATACATTTTCCCCAACGCAATGTTATTTCTTCAGGACCTCAACGGCAAAGTCGAAGTTGACTTTAATAAATGTTTAGACACTCACCCATGCAATTCAGATTTCGTAGTATATTTTATGAGTTATATCTGGTTATACTTATATATGAACAGCGATGTATATACACATGTGGCTTACGGATATTAGTAAATGTTGAACAACCTTTTAACTGAATTTCTGAAACACAAAACTCAATGAAGAAAAATTTTAAAATACAAACTCAATAGAATAGACCATTTCTCCATATTTGTTCAGTTGTAAACGTGCTGTTGATTAAAAGAAATGGTATTTTATAGTTCATTAAATAATTGTTCGAAATTATTTTACATTTAAAAAATTCGAAAAAATCAATCTATTTAAATCAATTTTAATCTAAATAAAACAAAAATAGTGTTTACTTTTTGTATCAAAGTGTATAAAATTATTTTAATGATAATTACAGAATTTAAATAATTTCTTTTGATCAATATCGGGATTTTTTACCAGTTGATTAAAAATTTAAATATTTTTTTTTTTTTTATTTTCAAACAAAAAAGGATTCAGATTGAATGTTGTGATTATTTTCAATCATTTTTGATAGTTAAAAAAAAAAAAAAAAAAAAAATTTGAATTCAAAATTTAATGGAAAGTCTGTTAGATCGATTTTAATAATATTTGATAACATGCCGTTTTTTTTTTTTTTTTAAATGAATAAAAATGATGATGTACTGAATTTTGTCCTTAAAACCAAATCAATATATAGTGAATTGTGTTAAAAAGATTTTTTAAGGATATGACAATGTACACAAAAGGTGTTTTTGTGAATGATTATACCGGAAGGTTTTACCAGTTTTACATACAATAGAATTGTTTGTATCCGAATGTGTCAGTCACAGTCAACCTGAACAGGAAATTTAAACCAAAAACGTTTTTTTGTTGTTATTATTTTTTTTTTTGTATATTTTCAATAGGATTTGGTTTTGCTCCTTTATATTTGTGTATTTATTTGGTTGTTTAGTTCGGTTGTTTTATTTGTTAAAAAAAAATTCCGGATGTTAATTCACGAATCAATTCGTGTAACATTAAAAGAAAAAAAAGGTTCATTCAAAAATTAAAGTGTCGTCAACATTTACGTAATTTTTGTGACGGTGATTGATGTGTTGTGCGGCGAGTCATTGCTTGAGTGAGCCCATAATAAGGATATAAATATGTATATTCGGTATTTTACAATGTAAAAGGTATCAATTGCAAAACAAAAAAGTACACATTTTTAAATGTGTGTGTGTTAATTCCATTTATATCAATAAAACTATGATTATATTATAGTCAATCTGATTTGTATATAAAAATTGGATAATCTGATCATGGAATAAAATAAATCGAAACCAAAATTTATACTGTAAATTTTTGCACAAAAAAGGAATTTGATTTTATGAAATAGAAGAGCAATCTTACATTAACAACAAAATCATTAAAGAAACAATTTTTAATATAACATACATAGGTACTGGAAATTCAAAAAAGGAAATTTCATGCATGATAAATTTAGATTTCTAAAAACAGTATCAACAAGCCTGTACCATCATCAAATGAAGGTATGTACCTATATATTGTTAAAAAAGAAACGTAAACGTATAATATACCTCTTTCATGTACACATATATTTAATATGAACAAATAAATACAGGCATTCATAAAGGATATACATAAGTGTATACACCATGGTTTCAATTTAGAAGTGAATTTGTATTTGTAGTGTTTTTGGTAGTAAAAATTTTAAGATCCTGAGCATACGTATATGTATGTGTAAATCTAAAAATTTATAAGGATGTTCGTCAAATATATGAATACATAAATATACATATACGAAAATATTCTGAAAAAGGGATATAACCAATGTGTGGTTAACTGTTTGTTGTTTTGTGGGTTTTTTTCTTTTTTTTTTGGGTATATACGTATTTTCTTTAAATAGATTATTTAGTTGTTTTCTGTTTTATTTAACACGAAAATTTGCTACCTTTAAACAATATATTTCCCTTTGTTTATGTACATACATAAATAATGTTGAAGATGTGAGAAAATTATTTCAAATTATTTTCTATTTTATTTATACTTTATATTCTAAATGTGTCTGTCCTTTTTTGTTATAAATTTGAAAATTAATATACAATTAATTTTTTTTTCTGTCTGTATAAGGATAACAAAGGTAAACGATAATAAAATTAAAATACGTTATTCAATCAATTACGTTATTTTTTGAAAAATAAAAATTTTATTTATTTTTTTGTCGTATCGTAATGATTGAAACGACGTACGCGTATATCAATTGTTAACATTATTTTTTAAATTTTATAAATTTAAATTTAAAAACATCAAAAAATTATGTAAATACAAATTTTTATTTTAATTGTCTTCATTTATAATTCCAAAAAAAAGCAAAAAACATATTTCTTTCTTTCTGTATACAGTCTATAGACTCATTTAAATTCATATAAATTTGTCGAAATTGTTCTACTTATTGTTCTTGATGTGAAATACGAGAATATGTCTCAAAATTGTTTTTTTGTTTTTTTTTAAATGTCTACATAATTATCTTATGAGAGAATGAGAAATAACAACAATTAACAACAACTTATAAATGCATATGTACAAGTTTAAATTGCTACACTTTGTATCTGTCACCATTTATAACATCTGAATGTGCTACCTTAATCTTTATATCTAGACTCATCATTAATTTAAACTGCGGTTGCATACATACACAAATATGTATGCATACTCTCATGATGAAAGATGTCAATCACTTATCTGTCCATTTCATTTTTTTTTTTTCAATTTAAAAATGTTCTTAAATTAATAAAATTTAAACCATGTGGCAATATACATATGTACGTTATGTACACACATGTACATATGTGGGAAGTGATTATTGGTTTTGAAATATTTGGAAAGAGCTTTAAAAAAAATACAAATATAATTTTTAAAAAAAAAAAGTAATTTATGAAAAAAATACTATTTAAATAATATGGAAAAAAAAAATCATAAACAACAAATTTAAATGACACTTGATAAATGACTTTAACATCTCATTATCATGTAATTAAGAAATTTTTATAGAGGAACGTTGCATGCGATGAATACAAAATATCATATTGAATGCATATGCATTTATAGTATGGTTGAAAAAATGAAAATTAGTAAAAGAGCATCAAATTTCTTTTTTTGGTTATATGATGACTTTTAGATGGTGAATGATGATCGTAAATTGTAACATGCTCGTATATAAACTAATATAATGGTATATGATATATAAAAGTACCGCCTAGGCACACACACACCAACCATGACCGATTTCATATGCGATTCATAATGTACATAACGAATAATTTAGATAACACAAGGGCCCTTTTTAAACCTTCTTTTCCCTTTGCTCTCAGTATGCATTTTTTGATTTACAAAAAAAGTATGCATGCGTTTTTATTAAATATGTAATAAAACTAAATAATCTTATCGGTTGCATTTTTGATGAAAATCAAAAAAAAAAAAAAAAAATTTTGATGTAGTATTTCTGCTTCATTATTTACACATTCAATTTTCTGATATATTCCATCACAAAGTTATCATTATTTATTGATATTTTATGTTAAAAAATATGGTCAATGGTGTATCACATTTCAAATACAGGGCTTATATGTACCCTACCTTCAAAATCCTATATACACATATAATATGGTATTGCAATGAAATATCAGAAAAGTGTTTACACACTTACGTCATATAGAAAGATTTTCAAGAAGATGGTAAACTTAATTGAGAGACACAGTCTTCAATCAAATATATTTAAGACTTTCAAGAGGTCATCGTTAGCTAAAGTTATAAACATTCTAAATAAATATTATCCCATTATAATTACAAAAAGCCTTTCATTCTTTTAAATGCAATTTATCACTTTATTTATATGCAAAGAGGATGAGACCTATAAGAATCTGATGAAAATGTGACAAAGTGTAATATTGAATATTGTCCACTTTTATTTACCATAACTAAGAAGGTTCTTTTAATATTCAAGTGATTCAAGTATGAAATTTTCTTCGTTTTTTTTTTTTCTTTTCTCTTGGCCACTTTTGAAGAATATATGTATGTTTGCTATTATATATTATTCAATTGCTATATATTTCATGATTATTATATGAGTAAATATATATCATCATTTTATTAAGCGTATATACATTTTTACAAATTCTTAATACTATAAATTGCAAACATTTACATCATATGCATATGTGTAAACACGTAGTCTGTATGTGTGATCAATATATAAAATAATAATAACAATATTATACGTACATGAATGTAATAACGATAAAATACAAAAAAAAAAAAAAAGGGTAAACAAAAAACAGGAAAATGATAAATATAAGAAAATTTTCTACTCACATAAGTATGCATATATTTCGTTATCACATGCAAACATAGACTATTTTTATTTATTTTGTATACAAAATATAGCGATATATATCTCGTATTTGTTTGTATGTGTACGTAGCATATACACATACATAAATTTTTGTAAGCTTAGATATGCATATATGTATATATAGTAAATCAATAAATATATATATAAAAGAAAATACATATAGTACAAATATACATACATAGTAGTGTAAATATATGCCAAGTATTTTATCTCTGTAACACTTGAGTCAATATAATTTTTCCAACTTGATCATATATGAACGTCAAAGAAATTGAAGTTAAAATAAACAGGAAAAAATAAAAATAAAAAATGATATAAATGTTATTTTGAAAATAAAAATAAAAAAGTCCTTAGGGAACATGAAAATTGATACAACAAAAAAAACAACAAAAAAACAAAGTCAAACTAATCAGATTAAATGCAAGAAATGCACCAGTTCAATATAAAAAATTTAAAATGTTTGTGTAATATGAACAAATATAAAAAAATTTCTACTTTCATTACCTTTTTCTCGACAAATTATAAGAACCAAATGTAAGATTTTATTTTCCAAAAAAAAAAGAAAAACTAAAAATAAACATAAAAAAATAAATTTAGAAAAAAAAAAAAAATTGAAAGAAAGTGAAATGTAAACACAAAATATAAAAATTTTCAATATTTATTTTTAAAGGACATTACTTTCAACTTATCAAGTGTGAACAGAATAACAAACAAACATGTTTATTTCTCTGTTTTATGTAATTTTCTTAAATGTAATGAAAATATCAAATAACAGAATATATTATAACATAAAAAAAATTTTTTTTTTTTTTTTTTTTTTTTTTTTTTTTTTTTTTTTTACTAGAAAAAGGGGTGTCATTTTGTAAATTACACTTAATAGAGAGAAAAGAAAAAAGTGAAAGGATATAGAGGAAATCTTATGTACATATCATCATTACTATAGTTGTATATGTACATGCATAAAAAAATTAATTATATATTTAAACGCAAGGAGATATGCAATGTTTGTATATGTATCTCACACACATATCCACATGTGTGAGAACACATTGTATACTTATATGTATATATGCTTTGTTCCACACATTTTTCTAGCATTTGTTTCAATTAGTTAAAAACATAAATTTGAATGTATAAATGCACATGTGTATATGCTTACATACGTTTATGTGATTATGCTTCGTTGATTTTAATTTTCAGTTTATTTCATTTCAAATTGTTATTTAAAGGGTGGATTAAGCTATTTTTAACTTCAAAGGGTAAATTGTATTATAAATGGTAATGATTATTATTATATTTGTTTTGTTTTTTGTTTTTTTTTTTTTTTTTTTTAATTTTTTGTATTACAAACAGAGACAAATGAAATACACTTGAAGCTTCATTTACCTTAGTTTTATCGTTTTTGTTTGTATTAATACGATTACTATATCCATTCATACATTTAAAAATGAGTGTTTAAAAAATTGTAACATTATTACATGCACCATATTATATTGATTGGATGATTATGGGATTAAGCATATATAAGTGTAAATACAACACAAGAAAAGGATAAATACATTTAACATTTATATGTATACTATGTAATTGCATTTGAGTATTAGAGTAAATACATAAAATTAGTTTTAAAATTAAATCCATAGAAAATTTTCATTAAATTACTGTAGAAAATTGAAATTATTATTTATATTCTTTTAAATTTAACGGGAATTAATATTTATACATAACATACGATATATACACACACACAGATAGATAGATATATCTACATGTACAGGAATATATATAAATATAGGAAATCGATTTTATTCGAAACAATTTAAATTTATTATTGTGAATTCATATCCTAATTAATTATTTACTTATTGAATCAATCGATTTCAATAAACGTTTTTCTGTTCAATTCAATTTAATTTTAAATTATTTTTTGTTTGATATATTAATTTTTTAATTCTGATGCTTTTACTGATAAAACTACAAGTTAAATTGTTTTATTTATTTTTTATTTAAAAAAATAAAAATCATTTTTCTGATATATCAATTTTTTTATGTTATTATTTTTTTCATTTTATTATCATTATTCAATTATTCTGTATTAAAAAACGTGATATGATTTATTGATTGAAATTTTCATTTAATTTTTCATTACATTTTCTTTTTTGACACAATTTAATAATTTTTTATAATTAATTCATTTAGATGTTATTACGTAAATTTCATTCAAATTACATTCCATTAAAAAATTTAAATAATATGAGAATTTAAATTTTGAACTTTGCCTTAATAGAAGGGCATTTTTGTTTTTTTTTTTTTCAATAAAATTAAAAATCAATACAAAAAGAAAATAATTTTACGAGTACTTTATTTAATATGAATATCGAAATAACAATTATATCATAGGTGTACGTTTTGCTTGCCGATACAATTTGTATGGTGACATAGTAATAACGCAATGATAACGTACTTTTATCATTGGTGTCATTCGCATATGACCAGAATAAGATTTAATAATATTTTTATCTACGAAATTTTATGAATTAATATATATACATGCATGATTTATAGCTTAAATTTAATAATCATTGATCATCGTATCGAATTTGGTATATTATATCTTATCATTGCTTTAAAAATTAAACTGCACAATAAGATACTTTAACTTTAATAACTTTATAATACTTTGATCTAGATAATCGTTTATTTTTTTTTTCTTTTTCTTTCAATTTCATTCCTCAAGGATAATTTTAAAAATGCTAATAGAGGTTTATTTTTTTTTATTATATAAAAGGGAAATAACTCTAAACACCCGTATTTATTCAACAAAAAGATATTACATGTAAGCTATAATCTGTACACAAATTCGATGCAGTTAAGGTCTTATGGAAATGACATAAATTAGTACCAGATTTACGTCGCTGTACAATTGATATTAAAAAAATTCATCTCGTTGTATACGATAATTTTACAGATTGTGGTAACATTGGCTCGTGAGATGATTGTATTAGAAATTACGAGAGAAAAGAAAAAGGACACATATACTCCCATAAGACCTTAATTGCATCGAATTAGTTATACGAGTATGAAGTATAGATATTTATTTATTTTTTCCTATGAACTTTTAAAAGATATTTATCAAGAGTGATACAAATTTTGAAGGAAATTATTTTTGATTACATGAATGAAATTGGACAAAAACTAGGGGATAATAGTATATGGAATAAACGTTCATTTAATAATGGTTGAATTATTATTGTTACAAAAAAAAAGGACAATACGTACACTGAGCTTGGCAGAAGCACAGTATTACGATCTGTAAAGAAAGTATAGAAAAGGTAAAGAATATTTCGTCAATGGCAGAAGATAAAAACTCAATGTCTTATACTATGCGTTCTACCATTCTACAATATTATATTGTTGTCTAGATATATTTAAAATAGAATTTTTTTTCAGGTTTTATTTTTATACCTTAAGGGTAGTTTTGGTTGAATAAACGTATTTTCATAAATTAGCCACATTTTTTCATTATCCAATATTCTTGAAAATGACATTACTGTGTGTCTGCATATTATTTTTGTTCACAATGTAAAAGCGATGTACATACAAAATAAATGAAAGTTTGTTATGACAACATAATGTACATAATTTGTATATGTAAATAATAACAAGGATTTCGTCTATATAGTTGAAAGAATTTGTAACCATTCATTCTTTTCTCTTGTACTTCTGTTGGAAAAAAAAATAGAAAATGTTATAATTAATTTTGGACATTAGTTTTTATATAGCTAAGAAAGAACAAATTTATAGTATGTACAAATATAATGCCTGCAAGTATTATTTGTCACAAATTAAAAAAAAAAAAAAAACAAAACAATTATGAAATGTTTTGTTAAACATTCAATTATAATACCATTTTGACTTTGGACAAATTACGAGACAATTATAAAATTTTAACAAATTAAAGGTATATTCCGTTGAGAATCCAAAGGACACTCATGAAATACACCAAAGGTCTGATTAATTGGCATACATGCCACTTCTGTAAATGTATTATGACGATATACATTATATATACACAGTACTTCATATAATGTTGTATACGCACATGTACATATATGCATATGTATGTGTTTATGTACATATAAGTATTCTTCTCGTTACTATACGTACATGGCATTTAGTTAAGTAAATGGGTTATAAAAACTATTATTTTAAATTTTTTTTTTTTAAAAATGTACATGAGTGTGTATTTACAAAACAATTTGTGTATAGGTATGTACATATGTATGTACATAATTTTTAATTTATGGTTGATTTTGCTATGTAGAAAATTGTCAATAAATTAAAAAATTCATTTTACAGAGTAATCATTATATTATAAAAACGATTACACACATTAAATATATGTACATATAAAAAATATGTGGTTAAAGCTTTTTTTTTCAATTATTTTTATATATGTACATATATACATACATACTTATATGTACATAGTATGTATGCTTGAAACATTCAATTTTCATGAGTAATCATTTTCATTTTTTGTTTTTCTTTTTTTTTTTTTTTAATAAAACAAAAAAACTTGTAAAAAAAAAATTAAAAATGACAGTTTGACAGGCGTATCTGCACGGTCCTTAACCACATATAAGTTTTAATAACAATTTGAAATTTTTCATAAATTTTTTTTTGTTTTTTTTTTTTTTGCATTATTACTTTTAACTGATTTTAACATTTTTATATACTTTGTTTTATTTACTCTCTCATATTTATGAAATTCCTCACAAAAATAAATAAAAAAAAAATTTTTTTTTCAATGATTTAATGTTTCACAAAATAAAACTTACACCGAGAGTCCAATGATACCGTCAGCATCAATTTTATGATCATCAACATTCAGGCTAGCGCCTTAGGTAACTTCAACATAAAATGTTATTACTTTGTCATTTTCATTATTATCATTATAAATTTCTTCCTCTCTTTTCCTCTTCCTCTATTTTGATAAAATTCAAATAGAATGGATAATTTCGGTTGTACGTTATCTTCAATTGTTGAACGTCAACATCAATTTGACGATACCATTAGATGCCGTATTCTTATTATGGACTCAAATGAGTTTTCAATAACCGCATAAGTTGAAATTAAAATTTTTTTATTCGTGTGATTATTATCTTTAAAAAATTGTTGTTATAATGAAAGTAATTAATATTTGAATAATAAATACACAATACGACAAAACTTTATATTTTTGTTAAGAAGGCTAATATTTCATTATAATATGTTGTATGGACAATATGTACATGCATAAATACAAGTACACAAATGTACGTACGTAAATGTATCTTAGATAGTGCTCAAACTGTTATGGATACGACATCTATCTTAAATATAACTAATTTATTATTTTTAAATTGATTAACTGTTTGTTTTGGACAAAAAAGATTATTCGGATTTTACTATGGTGTAGCAGCGATGCTATGATGGTATAGTTTATGTGCATATTTTATTTTAATTATTTTTTCTTTTTTTATCGTAGATATATACATGCTAATTCTACTTATCCTTTTACATTATATGTAGTTATCACAATTCTTGAACGTATACAAAAATGCCTACGTATCGCTACATATCCTTGTCAAAAAATTTTTTTTTCGTAAATACCTTTTGTAAGTGAATTTAATGGAAATTAATGTATTTTTAGATGTCCATACAAAAAAAAAAAACAAATATACTCAGCATGATATATTGTATTTAAAAAACATACAACAAAAAAGTAATGCAAGATGGAAAACACATTTTTATGGAAACACGTAGAAATATATAAACAATAAAATGGAAGGAAGAAAAATAGGATATCAAGGTTTAATATCATACCACACCTTTTATTCTTTTTTGTTTTTTTTTTTTTTTTTTTTTTTTTTGTCATTCTGTTTTGTACAAAATATTCTTTAGTGAAAGTAATGACATTAAAAATTTAGTTTTTGCTTTTTGTTAAATAATTCCCATTATGACTTTTAATATTTAATTACACATACATACGTACACATTTAAATGTGATTACGTACATTACGTATGTATGTTTGCTTATACGGATGATATATATATACAGATGGCAGGTATAATATCTGTGACTGTATTAGTTTTATGTATATGTATATATAAAAACATTGAATAAAATGTTTTGCATGTGTTATTTCTCTTATACATGTGTGATTCTGTTTTTTTTTTTTTTACATACGCATAACTCTACATATCATCCCAGCTGACCAAATGAACTCACGACATGAATTCTAAAATATTGTTCTCCATTACATGAACTATGTGTGAATTGCAGTTCATATTTGTATCAATAAGTGAAATATATGTAAATGATTTCATTTTGTGAAAATTCAGTTAATTTTCATTTAGTGATTAAAATATGAAAGCAAGAAAATGCGCTCACATTATGAAGATTTTTTCTTTTCACAATGAATTCACTGTGAAGCGCATTCACTGCTTGGTCAGCTGGGATTCTACCATTGTATTTGTACACTGTATTTCATAAACTTTAATAGAATTAACGACATTAAAAATGTATAAATTTCTTTTGCCACTTAACATAATTTTTATTTTAATTACAAAAACAAAGTGTGTATGAATTCAACACATACATTTAAAAACTGTTATAAAAAAGGTAAATTTTTTTTGCAAGTTATTTTGTTTTATTTATTTTTCTATTATAACGTTTTTTTGTTTTTTTTGTTTTTTGTTTTGTTTTTTTTTTTTTTTGTTAAAGTGCAAATTTAATATTAATGAGAATTTTTATATCATGTAAAAGGAAAACATTATTTTATAAAATTTTTTTTTATACACAAATTTTGGTTTTATACATTTTTTTTTTTTAAATAAAAGTCAATAACTTTATTACTAACATATGGTATTATGGATCTGTATTTAAATTACGCTACGTATATGCATATCCATAATAATGTATGCATAGTCATTTATATAATTATTATATTTCGACAAACACATACACATGCAATGTAATATGTGATAATGACGTTGATATTGTAATCGATTACCATTAATGTCTTCATTATGTGCATGATTATCATAAAAATTTTACATTACCACATTATAAAAAATGTATGTGTACATATTTTCATAATGGAAATTGTAGTATTCTGCATTATATAAATTTATTAAAAAAAAAAAAAAAAAATTAAAATATTATCTGTTGTACCTTTATTTGTTTTAAAATAAAAATAAAAAAAAACCCAGAAAACTCAATCTAAAAACCAATTATTTCATTTTAAAAAAAATTTTTGATGATGTTATTATTAGTTATATTCCCTCCTAAAAAGAATTTTTTTTTTTTTTGTATCAATAATCGATATGCATTTTAAATAATTGATTGATTATTGAATAAAAAACAAAATAAAAAAAATAAAAAGGTAAGCAAGCGTTCTTGTTTAGCATTCTCAAATTGTAATGCTGCTTTTCTGTGGCTACATATGTATGTACAGTATATTGATCTGTTGTTATTATTTGATTGATCTGAAAGCCCACTTCTAATAATTTTTTTTTTTGTTTAATAAAATGTTAATAACCTTCACAATTTACATGAAAAATACAAACTATCATATTTGTATATATACACAGTAAAGACTTTGATAAATTTATGATAGAAATTTACAATATACCTATTTGTTATACATTTTGACTGACAAGTTAAGTACTTAGAAAAAAATTTAGATAAAATCAAAAGAAAAAGAAAAAAAACATAAATTTTACACATGTGTATTTACCAATTGATTAGGAGATAAATGTATACAAACACACACCTATATACACGATTATTTTATTGCTGTTTATTAATAACAAAATTTTATGTCCATTTGAATGAACATTTTAATCTTATAACAAAATAAATGTTAATATTTTTATTCAGTTTTCATACTTATGAATTTTGTTTTTTAATTTGTATCAATCAAAATTTGTTATTTTGTTGAAAAGAATTTTTTAAAAGGATTTTTTAAATGTATAAAAAATTTATATCAAAATCTTAACAAAAATCGAAACGACATAATTTATTTATTAATTACATGATTATATTAATTATAACAAACTAATTTATCGTTCTTTATATGTACATGGATCCGTAAGACATCAACCCTGCCCCTGGAATATGGGGACAATAGGCTAACAACCTATTTTTCCGAGATCAGGTTGTTCAGAAACCAAAACTGGAGGCCAAGGCTCGAAGTAACGAGCTGTAGAGCCATTGAAGAAGAAGAATGTTCTAAACCTTTGACACATATGTACTTATATAGGCATGTGAATATGACTTTTTTTGGTTTAATAACAAAATACCTTTGGAAATTTTTTGTTTTCATAACAAAAATCTTAACGATTCATTTTTTAGCATAGCCTTGTGTATGAAAATCCATTACCATGTCATTATAAGCTTCAAAATTATTATCACGTACAATATATTCTTATACATCACACCACAACATTAGAAATCTTGTATAGAAATTTAATTAAAATATTTTGTTAAATTCTACAAGATTTCTGATAATACATGCATATCATCACAAAGACTAAAAAAAACTATTTAAGATTTTCTGGTATCCATGCATACTAATATAAATTTCATAGATGCATTATTTTAATGTAAAAAAAACATATAAAGAAAAATTTGTAAAATTTCTATAATTTATGTATCAGAATTTTTATAGTAAAAAAAAAACAATTATCGAGAATTTATGTTAATACATGGGATACAATAAGCTTTCTCAAACTTCAGTGTCGAGGCAACCCAACCTCATCTCGCCCTTGCGGTCTAAACTGTGTTCATAAATACGTTAATAATGTTGAATTCTAAAATTTCTTGTCTTATAAAATTTAATAATGCAATAAAATCAATACCATGTATTCTGTACATGATTTTTCTTTCATAAATATCAAAAATATACTACATACCCGTTAGAAAAAAAAAATTTTGTTTTTATTATGTCAGCGATGTTATAGAAAATGTTTTAAAAAAATAGAAAAAAGAAATTAAATTTTATTGTTTTATATAAAAATATCTTAAACATGAAAATGATTTTTATTTTTAATTTAATTAATTAGCATCGTATTCGCATGGTGTACATTTAAATATTTTTTACTTATGTATTAAGAGTGTGCATACATACGAGTATGTGAAAAGTGATTTTCCAAAGCCTAATGGAAACTTGTAAATAATGTCAATGTTGTCAAAAATTTTTATTACTAATTAAATGTTTTTTTTTTTTTTTTTAAACATAAAAATCCATTTTCTAACTCTAGCAAATGTTATTTGTCTAAAGATTAAATTCAAAAATACAGAGCTTAGATTGCATGTTTTGCTTTCATATACACATGGACATTATGTACACACGTTATAATTAATTAAATTTAAATTTTTTTTGAAATGCAGATATTGTGTTTGGTTATTCTGATTTCTTTTTTTTTTTTTTTTGTTTTTTTTTTTCAAATTAAAATATGTTCATGTGCATAAATTATAATTATGCAAAAATATATTCAATGTCGTATCTACCGCATGGATACGTACATACGTAAAAAATTAATATTTATAGTCAAAAGAGATTCCACATAACTACGTGAATTTTTACCGTAAATAATTGTAATTGTTATATGCATCTTTTTATTTTTTTATTTTTTATTTTTGTATGATGTTGCATACGTTTTTTAATGATATTTTTAACAATACTAATGAATTGTATACGTTTTGTATATACTTTTAAGTGTATATTTGTAGTTTTTTTATGTTTTCAATTCTATTGTATAGTATATATTACAATGAACAATGTGAAATAATTATGAGATTTTATTTTCAAGGATCATCATTATATCTTCATATGAACATGAAAAATACACATGTAGATAAAGTGATGAATACTATAGAGTATAGAGTATGAGCATGTGTGATATTTATACAATATTATGTTTTTATATTGCTTAACATATCAACATAAAATTCTAAAAGATCTTATAATATGCAAATAAACACATTGCATATCTAGAAAATGTATAAACGTTGTATTTGCATACATGCATACGTTCAAAAATGAATAATATAAAATAAAACACATTTCATATTTTGTATACAGAATCCTTTTTTGCATTTCGTTACCTTTTGCTAACAAACACAATTTAGTGAGAATATATTTATGTATAGTACAAACGTTTGTGTACAAATATGTACACATGTTAATATGAAAATTTCTTGAATTTTTTCTATGCGAAGGTATTCATTATCATTCACACAATATGATAAAAAGAATTAAAATATACAAGAAAGAAACATATGAAAAATAGAAAAACAAATAAAAATAAAAAAAGATACATTTTGTCTGAGTGGATGTAATAAGCATAAAAATATTGTTAAGAAAAAATTTAAAAAATAATAATGTAAACAATTATTGCACGTGAAAAGAAAAAATGTGTAAGGATAAATGATAATGATATATAAAACGGTTAAGGATACAAGATAAAAGCCAAATTTATTATAACGAATAATTCATTTACTTTTACATTTTGTTATCATTTTACTATTCTCTGTACACATACCAATAAGAATTCATTGATTTTTCTTTGTATTGAAATTTTATTAAGGAAAAAAAATTTTTTTTTTTAAATTTTGGAAAATTTTTCAACTTACCGTCATTAACAGAAAATACATAAATTTTAATTTCATTAGAAAATACAAAACAGATCTAAATATCACAAAAAAAAAAAAAAAATTTAAATAAAATTAATGAATTTTTTGTTTAATAACAAAATATATCTGGAAATTTTTTGTTTTTATAAGAAAAATTTTTATGAAAATTTAAAAATTTTTCAGATAACATTCATATGGAAATAATTAGGCAAATTAGATTTATTTTAGCGACTGTAACTAAATTAATCTTATTAATTTGTAAAATTGAATGAAAAGAAAACAGAATACCCGTCATTGATTTAAAAAAATCTTCAAACACAATAATATTCATTTATTTACATAAAAGAAAAATAATTAAAGTGTTTTTGAAATTTTACTCTATAAGAAAGAGAAGAAAATGAAATCAACAGTTCTTTAAAATTTAATCACATTTGTATAAGAGGATTAAAAGATGATTTTATGCACAGTATTTTTTTTTTTTTTTTTTTTTTGACGCTTTTCACATTCATAAAATGCATTTTATTAAACCATGAAATTTGTGTATTAATTAAATATATCACTACAATAAAGCCACAAATTGAAACTCATGACAATTTTAAAGATTTCATTTCCGATTCATTATTTTATGATCTCCCAAAATGGCATTAATGTGGCTCTAATCTTTTGAAATTTTGAATTTTATAATTTTTTAAAGACCAAAATTCTTCTTATTAAATCAAAAGTTTTCAAACCAAATAAAGGGAAAAAGTTTTTTTTTTTTGGCTTTATTCAAATAAAGGTTATCCAACCATAGACATATGTACGTTTTTTTACCTGCCAATTGAACATTTCGAAGTAGATTAAATGAAATGCAAATTTAAAATGTTTTTTTTTTTTTCTGGTTTTTTTATGTTGAAATTTGAATTGACCAAAAAATCAACTATAGATGTTCATATTCACAATTATTGGTTTTCTGATCTGATATGCGTGTCTGCGCGTATTTTCACGTAGAGAAAATAATACAGAGCTACTATATATGTATAACATTTTATTGAAAATGAAATTTAAATTAATAAAAAGGTGAATCCAATTTTAACATTTCATTAAAAAAAAAAAAAAAAAAAAAAAAAAAAAAAAGAATTATATAATGGATATCGATTGGATTTAAATCGACTTCACTACTTAATTCATCCATAAAAAAAAGATTTTTCATTAATGCTGAATAAAGATTATTGCAACATAATAATGACAAATCGAAATCTTGATATCTCTTCAATATTACTTGAATTTTATTGATTTTGTTGAATTTTTTTTTTAATTTCTTTCTTTTTCAAAAATTGATACTGTATCACCTCTTTGACCCTATATACACATTTAACATTTGGTTGGCAAAAATCTAAAAATAAGTAATTCACTATGGAAGTAACTTAAAAAAATGAATGAATTCTCACAGTGATTATTGCATTTATATGAATATGATCAAAATGTATTACGTCAGATAATTGAATTTAAATTAATTTGAAATTATGAATATTCAAATAAATTCAATATACATAATTTATTGGATTTTAATATCTAAAATCGACATATCACGATAAAATCGTTGGTAATAATTTTATACATATGTAGTTTGAAAATAAAAATGAGGAATCGAAGGAATGACTTAAAATGATAAGATATGTGTGTGCATAACGTAATAACCACGTAAAATATGGTACATAGAAGAAAATGAACTTCTTTCTCGTTATACACATATAAAATAGTCACGTAAATCATGCAAAAAATCTTAAATTTGTCAAGCTTTATTATTTACTTAAAAGTTATAAATTTCCTTTATCAAATAATCTTGAAATCATGAATAATCATTATTGAAAAATTATTTTATGTAATGGAAAAAAATTAATATTTAAATGAATTTTCAATCAAAATTTTCGTTATACGATGGGAAATTATTTTTTTTAATACAGTCTTTCTTTTCTTTGTTGCTTTTTTAGCTTTTTATGAAGATATTATTGTAATTATTATTTAAATAACTTTTGTAGTGCATGTTTCCGATAACATTTCTGAGCTTTAAATTTCCCAACATATGCATATGTATGTAACGTATTTTCCCTTTCAGTTATAAATTACATAAATTATATTAAAAATAATTTGCTGGTAATTCAAAAACAATTTTATCACACAAGCGTGTAAAAAGAATTTTGAAATTACAATGGAAAATTTAAACGGTTTTTTTTTTTTAAATTTAAATTTGAATTTTTTAAATGTATTATAGATAAATGATACTTTGTGTATTAATTCTTCTAATGCGCATTATTGAATTTTCTTTTGATAAATATAAAGTAACGTAATATAATATAAAACACAAGTGTATCCACGTGGATCACATATTAAAATAGTAAATTAATCTATTAATTATGTAACCAAAGTAATTACCTTGTTTCATTATTCTTTAAAAAAGGGTTCCAATTAAATTTCTCAAATACACCACACACATTAATTAACCATGAAAAAATTCAAGTATTTTCTTTTTCAATGTTATATAAATGAATAACGTCCAAAATTGAACATGTGTAAATGTTTCACATATACAAAATCAAATTTTTATAAATTCATGTAAGAACGTGTGCCAACTATTGTATAGAATATTTATGAGGAAAATATATTAAAACTATTTTATTTAGTGAATACAAGTATACAAAAAAAAAAAAAAAAAATACGATTTCAGTATTTAAAATAACGATGTTTGTATGAGTGCATTTTTATCAGAATCGTTGTTGGTGGTAAATGATTGACAAATGTGAATGGTTATCATATGTGTTGTTTTTTTTTTTTTTTTACTTTCTCCATTTTAAGAAAATGTGAAACTTGTCAACGGCAATGTTAAAATGTAAGTAAGCCATTTAACCATTTATCTTTTGAAAATTTAGGGTCCTAAAATAACATTTTTCTTTGTCATGGCATGTATACTATAAGTGTTTGGCATATATGTACATATATGTAGATGCACATTTACTATGTAAAATTCATATGACCGAATCCAATTCATTTCCGGTATATGCATGCAACTTAATGTTAACATATCATCAATATATTAAATCAGTTATTCGTGTTAGTATTGGTACACATACGAAAAATACCAACAATATATTTAAAGAAAATTTATTTGAAATGAAAAAAAAAAAAATAAAATAAAAACATTTTTTATAGATCGTTTAAGAAAACGAGATGACAGGCAACCCTTTTGAAGTGCTGCATTATTTGTGCATTTTAAGAAATTTATGATATGAATGGTACTTAAAATGTCAATTTTTCAAGAAATGACATTTTTTTTTTTTTTTTACTTTTTATGGTTTTACATATATTTTTCTTTTGTATCATTATAAATTGAATAGTAAACGCATGTGTACATTTCTTGTACAAGTGTCAATACGTATGACTGTAAAATACATAAAATTTTAAATACAAAAAAAAAAAAATAAAAATCTGTATGAGATGTGATTTAATTTATTTTTGGCCAGTTGCTCTTTTAAAGGCGTCTAGGTTTGAATTCTATTCAATTTACAGTTGATATGACACAACAACGACCTATCTACATACATTTCATAAAAAAAAAAATTGTAAAATAGTTACATTATACTGTAAAATTGACAAATTATGAACATTATTTTCATTTTTTCAATAATAATATATTTTTAATAGATATGAGTTTTTCGTTTCTTTTGAATTTTATTTTATTTAATTTTTTTTTCAACAACTTATTGATCTCATCATTGTTATATAATCGAATTTGTATTATAAATTGAATTTTTCTTTTTTTTCTTATAAAAATTTGACTTTAGATTTTTTTTTTTTTTTTTTTGAAACTGTTGACAACCCACAAAATTTTGAACATTTCCTTCATACAAGACATTCAAAATATTTCAATAATAATAATATTATGGTTACCACAAATTACAATTTTTCTAAAGTCCATGACGAAATTGGTAAATTGAAATTTTACAGCAACGCTTATAATAAAATTGAATAAATTGTATGACATTAAGGTATACACATACAAACACTGTATAGCTAAGTAGGAATTTGTTTTGAAACTATAATAATGTAATAGTGGACAATGTATAGCTTGGAAATCGATAAATTTTACAATATAATAAAAAGGACCATTGTCAAATCGATAGATGAAATTTTTTTTGTATATGCCTTAATATACGTTATTAATTTTTATAATTTTTTTTTTTTATTTAGAAATTTTTTACTATATCACTTGTAATGGTTCTTTAATGGTTATCTGCATTACTTGTTTACGGTATACATTATAGTGATCATTTAAATATGTATTAAAAGCAGCATGGGACCATCAAGTGACCAAATAGATTCGTTTACAAAATTATTCAACAAATAACCATGTTTCCAAATACCCAAATAAATAAATAGATTAAGGAAATACAATGTTAATGTATTCATAAAACGGAGTACAAAAATTTAATTTCATTTTTCATGGATCATAACCAAAAGCATTTCTTTCAAAATGCTTTGTGGTAATATTTTCAAAAAATAAAATCAACGCTTGAATTTTCTTTTATACAGTATTTGAGTACATTATTTTAACTATGCTTTTATGGTAATTATATTTAGAATAATAATGCGACTGTTTACAGTTCAGAGATTTTTACTTTTTGGTTTTTTTTTTTTTATATTTTTAATCATTACTTCATGTCAAATGCATTCACTTGAATGTAAACTTTTAAGCCTACTTCTTTGATATTAGAATTAATATTAATATCTTAATAACATTGTCATTAAAATATAATTATATGTATGTATGTGATGTCAATGAACTCTAATCAAAGGTTCATTTTGTTTTGGTTTCATTTTTATTATACTAAGTTTTAATACAAAATAAATTATCCATACATTATGGTATATGTGAAATAAGAGACCAATTTGTTGTATGCTTGCATGTCAATATTATGTTCTTTTACTATTTTTTTGTTTTCATTCAAAAGAAGTTGAAAATCTTCAATTATAAATAGAATAAAAGACATGAAACAAAATTTTTCAAAAAAAAAATTGCATTATGATTATAGTTTACAGTTTTATAACTGACCATATTTGTAGTACATGTTTTCAAAATTTTAATAATCTGTCACTCATGTTTTACAAAACATATCCAAAATTTATTGATATATATTTGTTGATATGTTGCGAGATTTACTTAGACTATTACATATCTTTATATAACTATATTGTATCTGATGGAATTTGAATAGAATTTTTCATTAATATCAAGTATTTCTTAGATTGTATTTTTTTACATTTTTTTTTTTTTTTAATTTTTTTATTTACTTCAAATGAAAAATCAAAATGAAAATGGTTTTATAATATCTTATGGTACATACAATTTATTTACAATCGTGCTTTAAATGCTTTCAACATATTTTACAGCACAATAGAACACGTTAATGATATTTCAATGATATAAATCTAAAAATTAGAATTTTATTTTGATATTGTTATTAGAATATTTATGACATGTAGAAAAAGAAATGATATATAGAAAAAATAATTTTTTTTTTTTTTTATTTAAAAAATTGTTGCCCTTTGTATTAGTTGAATTGTGTGAATTAATGAGGTTTTTACTTGTTATATACATACGTTATTTTCAAATATCTTAACAGATATTCATTTCAAGCTACATAAATAAGTCAATCTGTATTGGTGTAAAATTTTTCGGTAAAATAAAAAATTACATACAAGCGCATATGTTATGTAAGATGTATTTTCAGTTAAAGACTTTGTAGCCAAACAGCAAACGTTTGAATTAATTTTAAAGGACATCATTTTGATGAAAAAAAAAAAAAAATTCAAATAAATTTTAAAATTGTTATACATTTAATATGAAAACGATTGTTCATTAGCGGGGAACAATTTCAATTAAAATTGTCATAATATCAAGTAGTTGACGTATCTTTCGTCATTTTGAATACATAACGTATACATTTTCTACAATCAATTTCAACTCATATTATTTTGTATATTTGTGTGTACTTCTACGTCATCCAGATTACCTATTTTACATATTAAAATATTAATTGAATTGAAATATAAAAATCTTTGTAATTTGTAGATTAACGAGATATTATTGAACGTACGTATAAAGTTGAATTCTGTCATTTTTAATGAATTTTGTAAATCACTCTTGATCGATAAACATCACAATTTAATGTATAAAAAAGTAATTTAAAAAAGCATATGTATACGTTTTCATGCATCAACGGACGCCGCCGCAGTCATATAACAAGAATAAGCTCTTGGTCTTGTAATATACAAATGAATATCATGCATGATATCATGACTTTCACTTTTATGTTTTATTGCATTACTTTAAAAAAAATTATACAGTCATTCAAGTCGAGGTATGTAAGTAAAAATATTGTATTATGATATGTAGCACACATTGTGGAAATTATTGCTATCAAAATTGTATGATATACTACAGCAAATACAAAAAAAAAAAAACGTAATTGTGGATATCTCTACGTCTACATGCATATGTATGTACATATTTAAAAACAACTGGATCAAATATAGTAGAATTACACAAGCAAACAAGATATTTTAACTTAAATACTGGTTTTCTATTAACATGTTCATTTGTTAATGAATTATGAAGTAAAATTATTTTTATGAGATTTTATCTTATAAAGTAAAATTAATCGATTAATAACTAATTATGGATTTACATGTACCCATCTTGTATTAATATGTATGCCCTGGAAAGAATAATTATTGATTACTTTATTTCCGTTGTTTTTTTGTTTTTTTTTTGTTTGTTCATTTTCTACTATAATTTTTGTAAAAATATGCTTAAGAATTATTTTCAACATACTCGTATTTTTGTTTTTTTCTTTTGGTGCAACAGCTCGATGTGAGCCAGGGTCTAATCATCATTACGATGATTTTTCGAGACGATTCTATCATACATACTCGTATATATACGTTAAAAAATTTCATAATTTTTTTATAATAAAAAAAAAAAAAAAATTAATACGTGTATGAGTACACTTACCTTAGCATGTGAATACTCTGAATACACGGTGTATAGCAAGGTGGTAAAGGCTCTTCCCAAGTCCGGAACGCTGTGAAGACAAAAAAAAATGATCATAATTTTAATCTTAAAAAATTGATTAATTCGAAGATGTTTAATATGATCTTAAATTAATTCAAAAAGAACATAATAAAATTTCAAATTTTGAAAGTAATAATCGTTTCGCATCGATCACCAAATGTGTTTTAAAACTTGGAAACAAAATTTTTAAATCTTTTACTAAAAAAAAATTCAAAAAAAGAACTATTGAAATTAATTTAAAATGAATATCGTAGATTTTCCGAAAAAATTTATTTTAAAAAGCAAATAAATGAATTTAATTCTAAAGTATTTTTCCAAAACTACAATATTACAAGGAATTTTTATTCTTTTGACTTTGAAATCTATTTTAAATGAAGTTTGATTGCCTTTGTTATCCTTAACCATAAAAATTCATGTAGGTATGCTTTTCATCTTGTGAATTGAACAAATATGAAACTTGTTCGGAATTTCATTGAAACCGTTGTCTTTTTATGTAAAATAGGTTGATTTAATTGCAAAATGTTCTACAGACTTTATTTTTTTTTTTTTATCTTTTTGTGAATTCGTTGTAGCCTAAATACAAATACATTTCTATTTCCATCAATCCTTTCTTTTTACTTTCATTTTTAAACTTTTGTAGACAAATATTGATGGAGACAAGAAAAAACAAATAGAATAATAAAAAACAAAAACAAAAAAATAGAAAACAAAGGTTTCCAGAAGATTTAAATTAAATTTAATGACAAACATGACTAAAATACTTTTTTCTTTGTTTTGTTTACTTGTGTGAATAAACGTTTATTGGTTTTGTACTAGAAAGTGTACAACAGCAGCTAACATCATTCAAAAGCAAATATCCTTTTACATATTTTCATTGTGTAATCCAATTCATTCATTTTAAATTTATTTTGGTAGATTTGATTTCTTCTTTTGTTAAATAAACCGAATATATGTATATGAAAATAATACGGACAATCGGATCTAAACCACAGGATATACTCTACTGTGTCTTATTAATTTTGATTGTATATTTGCTTTCATGTCTATTCGTTATTTTTCTGCTTTTTTTTGTTTTTTTTTTTTTTTTTAGTGTTTGTTATCCCGTTTCACATATACAATTAAACATCCCTTCTAACAGCCGTATAATCTTTCTAATTGTCGTTTTTTATTTTTTTTTTGTTTTATGTTTTTCTTTCTAATCGATTCCCCAATGATTAAATATCACTTTAGCTTCTGAATTTCAATTTATGTACACAGATAAAATTTGACATACACAAAAGGAAATATGTACATGGGATGAAAATGCCCATGCCGAAATATATTTGTATACAATGAAAAAAATTTTTATATTTGAAATTTGTAAAACAAAAAAAAAAAAATGTTCTAAATGTATGAACTAATTGTATGAACCGATTGTGTACAATATTTTACAAGAATAAGTGACATACCGAAATTTTTATGATTAAAATATATTTGCTGATTTTTCCTTCTTATAATGTCATTGGAAAATTTATGAACAATTATGTTACAATTTTTTTTTTTTTAATGAATTGAGTTTTACAATCGTATCAGCATCATCTTATCACAATTTTACAATAAATCATCAAAATTTGAATTTGATTATTTATAGAATTAAAATTAAAAAAGTTAATGATCTTTTTTAAAAAAATTTAAAAATTTAAATTTGCAATTTGTTTTTTTTTGTTTTCTTTTAAATATCTCATAAAATATTGTCGACTTGTTTGATATTGATCTTTAAGTATAAGTTTAATTATTGTATTGTATTTTACCCAATTTTTATTAAATCAATAATATTCGAGTTTAACGACATTTTCAAATGGTTAAAGTATGTATTTGAGGAAAAATTCAATAATACACACATAATGCAAAATAATCTTGTATACACAAACACATGACGTAGACATCTATGTAAACAATACATGTTTCGATTTATTAATTATATTTATATAAAAAAAAATAAATAAAAACAGAAAAATTTAAAAAAAAAATAATCTCTTTTTCCATTAACTAAATAAATAAAGACTTTAAGTGCTTCCTATTTATACATTATTTCTTGAAATAAAAAAAATAAAAATAAAAATCAAGAAAATCAAGTAAATACGTATAACGTGTGAATATGTGAAAAATTTTTAAATGGAAACGTGCAATTTTCAACAATATTCTATGTATGTTTATACATATGTATGTGTATCTGTAGGATACAAATCGAAATTTTAAATTCTGAAAATGTGGTGATAAAACCCACTAAAGATAAAACGTTGTTGACAAATTTTCACATTTTTTAATGAAAAAGCATACGTATTATATACGAATTTGAACATACGTATGTACATTATCTTTGAAAAAAAAAAAAATGAAAATCACAAAATCTACAGTATATTACTTCCATCATATTTGTTCTGTACATGCATACATATGTACATATACGTAAATACATGTGTGAATTTGGATTTATTGTTAATGTACAATATCAAATATCGATCGAATATCTATTTATTCTCTTAAAAATACTAGTTAATATGGATAACAAAGAATTGATTTTTTCCTTAAAAAAAAAAAAGTAATAATAATTTTTTTTTTTAACTTACAAAAAATTGCACATATATATGTATGTATGTACGAATATATGTACATAGTATATAAAAGAAAAAATATTTTAGTAAGACTTAAATTAATAGCATCGTTATAAAATGTACTTACAAGTATATTGGTATAAAAATATTGAATTCCATTTACAGGATATGTACATAAATGCTTTGTCCTTTGTTATTACTTACATATGTATGTGTATTATTATTATTATTACAATATAAACATTATATGTGGGAATTCTTTATGAGATACATGCAAAGTATAATGTTGCAATAAATGCAAACGATAATGAAATTTAATATTGCAATTTATATAAAAGAAAGGATAAAATTTTTTTTTTTGTAAAATAATTTTACATTCACATATACATGTACTTAGGTGCTATAAACATATATGGAAAATCAATATGTGTGTATAATTTATAAAAAAAAAAAAAAAAAAAAAACGTTAAAAAATTATAACGTTTTTAATAAACTTTTCAAAAGTCATTTAAAGTACAAGAAAATATTACTTTTATTATTGTATGTGTGTACATAGCGCATTATTTAACTACAAATAAAAAATACTGAATATTAAATTACAAAATCAGTAAGTTTAGTGATTTATGCATTTTAACCGGTATATGTACGTATTTGATTTCCACTTTTAAAAAGAAATAAATTTATGCACTTAAAACTTGAAATTATACATTCTTGTGATTATCTTGTTCGTTGCATTTCTCAAGAAGAAGAAAAAGAAAATATTGTAAAAAAGAAATTTGAGCTCAAATAAATTTTATCAATAATGTACACATTTAGATTCAAAAAAAAAAAAATACAAGATATTTATTGAATTTTGTGTATTTACGTATGTATACATGGATATTGTAAAAATATGTGGGTCTAAAAGGTATCACAACTTTATTTTGTAATATTATCTTATTTTGCATGACATAGAATTAAAGCGAAATACAAAAACATACAAGATAATCTGAAATTATTGATAGGTGAAGTATGTATTAAGAACATTGCAAAAAATTACGTATTTCTGAAGTCAACAAAAATGTATATTACAGAATGTAAACCAAATTGTTGAACATTCTTGTTATAATTTCCGTTATTCATATATGATCCTTTTTTTTCCTATCATCATTTTTTTTTTTTTTTTAATATTTTGTATATGGATTTATATTCTGTGTAAACACATAACGTTAAACACATGTGTATTATATACACCTAAGTTTTTATATATAATCATATGTATAAATGCAACACATACATATGTACATGAAAGTAGTTATATAAAATACTTCTAAAATTTTCACATTCATTTTACATATGAAAAGATTTACTTACCACATTTTCATATTATGATTTTTAAAATTCAGTTCAAGTTTTTCTTTTTTTTTTTTTTTTTTCAAATAATCATTTGTTCTATTTTTATATAAAATAAAAAGGAAAAAAAAAATCAGAAAAAATTACGGAAAATAGTGATTTTTCAAAAGAAGGAAAAAATAAAGTGTGCATAGTTTTTTTTTTCTTCTTCGTATTTTTTATTTTCTCTTGCATTTGAATTTTTTTTTTTTAATTTACAAAAATTTATTTGCTATTTTCAAAAGGTTTAACAAGCATAACGTACACATATGCATACGAAATTGCATATAGAATTCACGGAAACATTGTATGTACTAAATAGAAAAACTAATATTTACAGTAATGAACATATATGTATGTACATACATCATATTGGGATTTAAATTCATTCTAACTTAATTTCCAGTTGAAAAAGAATAGTAACCTTTACCTGCACGGAAAGACAATTTTTGCTATTTTCCTTCCTTTGCTCATCAACAACATACACATGTGATGTGTTTGCATATACAACACACATATATGTATGATTCACATATGTATGTACATGTGTGTATGATATGTAGTTATAAAAATTTTCCCAAGATCTAGTTATTATATATTAATGAACATTGTGGGTGCAGTAGATTTATATATACAGTTTTTATATGTGTTCTATATTTTTATTGTTTTTCATTTTGCTTCAAGTTGTAATTTGTACATTTTCAATAGGTTTTTATCTTTTGTTTTTCAATCAATGAACTATGAATCGAAGGTAAAAGGTAAAATACAAATACAATTGTATTATATATGCAGGATGTTATCTAAAAATGAATATAAATTTTTCTTTTTTTTTTTTCTTTTTTGTTTAAATGTTATTCTCGATATATAATTATGAATTTAAAAATAAAATTTACGTAAACGAACAATATTATAAAAAAATTTTTATAGTTGCTTGCTGCTTTCTCAAGTATACATATATGCAATTTTATCGTATTTTTCATATCATACTCATGTCATGTACATACGTATCAGTATAAAAAAAAATTTATTTTTTAACATGAAAAGTTTTAAAATATTTGTAAAGCTAAAATGAAGTTCTTCACAAGTTTATCATTATATCATTCATAGTGCGAAAATCATTCATATTCCCTATGAAGGCTATATTTCATTCTTGTTTCTGTATATTTTCTTCTTCCTTTAGAGAAAAACAAAAAGAAAAAAAACCATTTGAGAATGACATTCATAATTTTTATTAATTCAACTGTACATATATATGTGTTTATTATATGTTTGAATAATAAATATAATATGTACATAAATGCATGTGTGTTATTACGGTTGAAGGCGTTGATTTATGAGATCACTTATCATCACATTTACTTCATTTATGACATTCATGCAAAACAGATTTCATTTTTTTAATACAATATTCATGTTCATGACTATAACATGATTTTTTTTGTTTTCTAATATATCATAACTGTACAAAAATGTTCATAAATGCCTGCATTATCAAATTTATTAAAGTATATATATTCAAGAATATTATAACTTAAAAGAAGTTTATAGTTTTGATTTGTAAATATAAAAAAAAAAAACAAAAAAAATTTTTTTCTACTGAAGCATATGTACAGGAAATTAAATTTTCATTTCATTTACTGTAAACTTTTTCTTTACTATAAAAATTTTCTTTCTCTTAATATATTTTTTTTTTGATTTTTTTATTTTTTTTTGATTTTTTTATTTTTTATTTTTTTTTTGATTTTTTAATTTTTTTTTTCTTCATCAACTTACATTAGTCTTCTTCCAATGTCTAGTTTTTATTTTTTTTACTGATTTGAATATTTCATATCACAAAATGTGATGAACAATTTATCATATAAATTTTGGGTATTTTTGAATCTTAAAAAAAATTTTTTTTTATTTATATTTACATAAAAAATATTTATGAATTTGTGTATTTTATATACAAACCCTAAATTGATTAAATTCATTTTTTATACATTATCAAAAAAAATAAAAAAAAAAAAAACGAAAAATTCAAAATCGATTTATGATAATTTCATAAATTCATCAATCATATCCATATCCTTAAATCAAGAATAAATAAATATTGCTTACGTTATGTAAGAAAAAAATTTGTTTTTTTTTTTTTTTTTTTTTTTTTTTTGTAGAATAATATTGTAAAATTTACTTACAATATTATATGCTCTATCATAATATATTATAACAACAAATGTTATAATTCACACTCAATTTTATTGATATGAAATCTTGTAGTCATCAATCGTAAAAATCGAATGAAAATGGGAAAAAAAGCAAAACAAAAATATATTTATCATTCTCTGTTACATAACGAAAAGAAAAAAGAAAATAAGAAAAATATTTACGTATCACTTGCCATTTTATTTTTGCGCCTGAAGATTTTGTTTATTTCCTTCATATTTACATACAAACACATAAGTATGTATACATACATTCCATACATTTTTATTAGATATTCATTTACTTTATCAAAATGATTTTCATGAAGTTTGATATCCATTCATTTATGATTTCTATTAGTCATTTGAATATCATTCATGTCATATTTTTAATATATGGATAAGAAAGAATAATATTAAACAAAAATATTAAATAAATATTTTATTTGGTTCGTGTTTTTTTTGTTACTTTTCTTATTTTATGATTTTTCTAAAAGGATAACGATATTTTCCAAAACACAGATGTTGCCCGCAAAGTAACTGTTCGATTTTTCAATTTAAATTAAAAATGAATTTTCCTATTTGTAACTTGATAATGACATCGATAATGATGAAAATTATATAAGTAATGATAATGATGATTGCATTATATGTGGTTAATGAAATAGCCTACATTGAATCCATTAAATTGGAATCAAACATGATTCTCAAAAAAAAAAAAAAATTTTTTTTTGTGTTTTCCAAGATACCATATGTGGCGCACAGGACGGTTCAATTCAATGTGTGACGCTCACACATATGGCGAAAACATTTTACGTGAATTTTTGTAAGTTCATAATATCACAAAAAAAAAGCCAATTGCTATCAGCTTTTCCGTTTTCCTATAAAAAAAAAAAATGGTTGACGAAAAAAGGAAACTCTTTGGCAATTTTTCAAAAAAAAAACAACAAGGATAGTAATTTTCATTCACTTTTGTTTTCCCTATTTATGAGTTATTTGTTTTTTTCACAAATATATTATGTACAACATGTTCATGTAATGCATTTTTAATTTAGATCAAATCCATTTGTCATAATGATTAAAGCAATATAAACATGAAATATCAATAAATTGATTTGTAGTAATAATAATTTGATATTATTGAATATTTGATAAAGTGTTTTGTAATATTTAAATTATGAGAAAACGTTTCGTTCATATAGAGTTGAAAATTGAAATAGCCTAGAACTGAAATATGACGAAAAATTAAAATTTACGAAAAAATATTAATTTAAAATATTAAATAAAAAATCATATAAATATGAAAATAAATTGAATTATTAAACAGAGAAGTAGTATTTTGAGTTCAAGTTTAGACCTATGCCTATTTAGACCTACCTAAAATCCAATCAATAATTTTCATCCTTTTGAAAAAAAAAAAAAAACAAAAATTCATTTTAATTAAAAATTTAAACTTTACTTCAAATAAACCTTTATGAAAAATGTTTTATTAAAATTTTTCAATTATTTTATATCAATAAAATGCAATAAATGTACAATTAAATCTTTTTTTCCAATTATTGCACAAAATTCAAAATATCTATATACAATGTAAATACATTTTAATAAATATAAAACTTTTACATTGTAAAAGTTATGAATTACTTTTAAAACTTAATTCATTATGGTCTCTTATACAAATAATAAAAATATCTACTTTAACTATTTATTAAGGTTAATAATAGTTGAATAAATGCAAATAAGTAATTTTATTAAATAGAAAATTTTGAAAACTTCTCATATTGATAATGAAAATCTACTATATAAAAATGTTATTATAACTTGAAATAATGTATGAACTAAATTTAATTACTTTTCTTACTTATTCTGGTATTTTAATTACTATTTAAACCATAACCATGATTTATCTAAATAGTGTTATTGAAATGCTTTTTTGAGTCAATTTGATTGTTTAAGAACAAAAAAACCAAATTATGATCTTTAATTGATCATCATAGACATATGTACATACTCGTATGTATGCAAGTATATTATTGGACAGTTCCATTATTTTTTCAAATTGAAAAATTTATTTCCTACAAAATATTTGGTGTATCTTTTTTAAATTGTGCTCATTTTTTATTTTATTATTTTCTATGAGATGAATAATTTTTTTTTTTTTTTTCATTTTACCAAATTTCTATGACTTTGAAGAATTCGTTTTTTTTTTTTTTTCTTTTATGTAAATCAAATTTTTAACGATGAGAATTATTTTAAAATAAAAAATTTGAAAATATTTCAATAAAAATTTAAATACAATAAATAAATAAAATAATAAATGGTGCAAAATAAATTAATTTGCGACTAATAGCCGCCTCATATAAAAAATAAAATTTAAATTAAAAAAAAAAACCAAATAAAAAATATAAAATTTTATAAAAATTTAAAAATAATGTTAAAACGCTTTACCATACCATAAAAATATCCTGCCTGTCTAACAATGATACACAGCTTATTAAAATGTTCATTGACTTTGCACTATTTAGGGAGCATAAAAATACCTCGCAAATAAAAATAAAAATTCAAGAGAACCTGCATAAAACCGTCCGTCTTCTACTAAGTTCGAAAGGCAACTGATTTGAAAAATTATTTTCAACCACTATTTGTTCTACTGCTGTTTGTTTATGTTATGCTATGTTATGTGTTATGTCCTATGCCTGTGTGCTATACACGAAACAAAAATATGAGAAAATAAAAACCTGAAAGCAAACAAGGTCATCGCCTGAACAAGTAAAAGTTGGTTGAATAGACTGACTATGAACTGATCATGATCACTGATCAGTGTTGCATATAAAAATACAAAAAACAAGAAATGAGAATGATGATATTTACAGAGAACAGGAATGCCGTTTTACATCACATTTAATAAACTTATTCTATTTTGTAATATTGAAAGTTATGGGTAACACTGCTCGTGAAACACGTTTTTTTAGAAATAATGAAAAAAAGGCATAGACTAAAAATCATTGAAAGACAAACTATAGAATGCATGAATATTCATGTATAAAAAAAAGACATGCACTAAAAATCATTAATAGACAAACTATAAATGAAAGCTATATAGAAAGCAGAATCTACATATAATCAGTCTATATTTTATATAATATGTACGTTTAGTGAAAATATAAAAAAAAATATTGCCATAAAATAAAATGATTAAATAACTGAAAATGAAATATAAGAAAAATATTTTTTTTTTTATGTACTGCCCTTAAAACACGTTAAAAATAAAAAATAAAAAAGCCTATACAGTAATCTCATATTAAATTTTTTTTTTTAAAGAAAAATTTTCCATTAAATATAAATATCTTGATGAAATGTTTTAGTAAGTGACTTGGGAAACTTAATGAACTCATAAATCATTTGGACGAACAAAATGTAAATGAATTTTACAAAAAAAACAGAAAAGAAAAATGTATACAGTCTAAAATAGAGAAATTGAAATGTTACATTACGTATCAAAATAACAATACAAGAAAATGCTTTATTTTACAATGGTAGACACGCATAGTTTTTGTGGTTGAATTTTGAAACTAAATAAAGCAAAAAAAACAAAAAAAAAAACAAAAAACAAAAAATGAAATGAAAATTTTTGCAAACAATTTGCCATTAAGTTATCCAAACAATTTTCAATGTTGTAATTTTCATCATTTATTTTTGTTTACTTTATAAATGGGATATGTACATTTATACAATGCATAACATTTGGTTGTGTATTTTTAAAAATGTAAATAATTTTCATTATTTTGTTTGATTATTGTATGAAAATTACATGAAAATCATTTATTGTTGATTTTTAAACAATAATTATAAAATTTTTTTGTAGTTTTATTACATAATATAATTCATTGTAATTGTTTGTATACACACACACACACGTGAATGTGCACAATGTACACAAATACGTTCTATACTATTTCTAAAAAAAACTGATGAACTTCCATCTAAGGGAACAAAATTCCAAAGAATATGAAGATATTACAGAAATAAAAAAATTGAACAAAAAATAAGAATAGAATAAAAATAAGTTGAAAAATAATACGACAAGTAAAGGAAAATTGATGATGTTATAAGACTATTTTTAAATTACTTAGATAAATGTTATGAATCTAAGTGGTTTATGATTTTTATTTTCCACTGTTGAAATTTTAATATATGTACATATACGAGTACATATATATCTAATTCTTTGGTTTGGTTTTTCAGTTTTTTGTTTATTTTTTTTTTCAAAATCAAGACTATGATGTACTTAATATTTTCAAAACATGTCACAGACTTGTCAGTTAAAATGAAAAATACAATAATCCTTTTATTTTCTACTTAAAACCATGTATAAAAAAAAGAAAAGAAAAAATTTTCATGCTTTTATGTTATGATTTGATGAGGTATCTCTGTACTCGGTACATTTGTATTTGTGGAAAATCTTACAATTGGTTAATGTTGCTATCCAGCAGCTGTCATCTATTTCAGCTCTAGGTATTTGATAATGAAAAAACATTTTTTTTTTTTTGTTTTTTATTTATTTATTTTTTTTTTCATTTTATTTTATTTTGTTTTTTGAGATAATGTAAAGTTTTAAACAACTTTTTAATATCTTGTTTTTTACAATTATAATTTTTTTTTTTTTTTTTAATGAGAAAAACTGCAATGGATTTTATTGTACATAAATGACTAAAAAACAAAAAAAAAAATGTTGTCCTTACTTTAACAAACAAACATATCCATAAGCTATTATTATACATTTAACTATTTTCATTTTTCAATTAATTTTTTTATTATTATACCAGAGTAATGTGTATATCTAAATAGAAAATTGTTTGTTATGTATTTGATTAAATTTCTACTAACTTTGCTATGTACATTGTGTGTATAATACAATGCTTTGTCACTCATCTTAAAAATATTAAAGTAGTAAAAGTCAAAATATAATATCTCAAGTAAACAAAGAAACTTTTCACATTTTAATGAACAATTTGTATTCATTTTATATAAAATACATTTATACATTTTATATATGTATGTATAATATGAAATCTCTTTTGTATAGTATCTCATCATATTATTATATGGTATTTATATGTTTTATATTCCCCATTATAACCATTAGATTCACACATACCAATACAATTCCAAAAAAAAAAATTATTACAATGACAAATAGACTATACCAAAAATAATATAGTAAAAATAACTCAAAGCAAGAGTAATTAATTCAGATTCCAAAAGATAAATTTTATCATGGAATGTCATTTTATTGTTTATCATATTTGTGTACATACCTATACATATACATATACATGATGATTGTACAAAATGTAACGTATATAAAAAATATCGTTACTGTTTGAAATACAAAATGTGTACATAATTATTTTGTGGTAAATGTGAGTAATGGATGCTAACTTTTTGTTAGGGTTTTTGTTATAGGTATACATACATATGTACACATGTACACATATGATTTGATTTATTATTATGATAAATGAATATTGCAGTTTTATACTCATAAAAACAAAAAAAAAACAACAAATAATTAACTTTTTTATGATACAAATATTTGATATATGGGCAAAAGTATGGGTAAAGATACATAGCAGACACACGGTATCAAAATTTACAATGTAAATTTTTTGAATGAATTTATTCTTTCTTTTTTTTTTTTTTGGCTACAGATTTAATTACAGACAATTATGTATTTTATTTTGTTTATGATTGATACTATAAAGATCAAAAGTTCTATGAGACAAATAAGATAAAAATATTTTGTGTCATGTTTAGAAATTTTTAAAGTTAATTAAATCGTAAATAACAGAAATTCAAATTGTACTAATAAATAAGAAACTTTATTTTAAAAGTATAGAATTTTAATTTTGGTAAATCATACAATGAATTTGATTGTATTGCGTATTCTTGAATTTACACTGAATTAGTTAAAACGAAACGAAATGAGAAATATTGCATAAAATAAATAAAATATGTACATTGAAATTAAATTGGATAATCTACATTGAATCAAACGTAATATTAATGTGTTTTATATAAAAACCGTTTCGTTTCGTTTTTACTAATTTTGTGGTATAGGTTCAGGTTTAATTATTGTACATTATGGAAAAAGGGGAAAATTTTATGTAATGGAACATATTGTTCAAATAATAATTAAATATCATTTAATTGACCACTGCGGTTGTACTCTTATGTGAATATTTCATAAATTGATGTGTAAATTACATGTACCAGAGCTACAAAATTATGATGATATGAACATCATAATATTTCATAATATTCCCTTAAATGGTTCATTTGAGAGAACATACATCCACACATTTACATCTATTTACGATTATGAGTTTAGAGTACATATCTTTTTTGTTTTCTAATTAAAGGTTTTTATTTTCAATTAACAATATCATTTAATTAACAAGCTAATTATTTAGAGATAAACATATGTATATGGAAACCATACCATATATTACTATACTTTAAACATTGACTATATATGCACTGCATGTTTATCAGTTTGTAACATGTACAAGGAAATGCAATTTTTCTTGTACGTTTATTTAAATGGCATATGCAATCTTTATCCAATAATGAGACAAAATGAAAAACCAAAACCAACAATAAAAACAAGAAAAATAAAAAAAATAAAAAAAAAACAACTCAGTGACTGTAAGACATATTGAATTGAAAATTTGCCAAGATAAGTAGTTCTGAATGAAATTAAATATCAAGCTCATACACCCACAAGTAATATAAGTAAAACTTTTAGCAAATCAATTTTTCTTTACGATAAGCATCGTTTGACAAATAAGTAGCAATTGACTTTTAAACAATTTTTTTTTATTTTGTTATTGTTGTGGTTGTTATCGTAGATTTTGGTTTTCCTATTTTCGTGATTTGTTTATATTATGTTTTTTTTTCTTTAAATATTTACTTATGAAAGTTTTCATTACTTTGATATTATTATAAAAGTTGAAGAAGGTGATTTAGTTACGCCCTAAATTTTTTCAATTTTCCTATTTTCATCTTCAATAAATGATATGTACATCTATGGTTTGTTCATTTTGTGTGCTCACTTGTGTGCACTTACAAAATTATACAAAGTATTTGTGAAAAATATAAACTTTTCTATGTAAACTAAAAATTTTCTTGGAAAATATTGTGGCTTTATGATACAACACATACTCATGTCCACTCATCATTCACATGTAAAAATTACAATAAATTGTGTAATTTACTATTGAAAATAAATTTATTTTCATAAAAATTCAAAGAAAATGAAAATTTCGTACCGGAAAATTAGATGAAATTTTTTTAAGTCAGTTTTTGTATAAGTCAAAAACTTTCAATTTGTTCAAGAAAATAAATATATGTGAATTTTTTGAAATTTGAAATTTTATTTGTAACTGACTTGTAATTTGTAATTTAATTTTTTTTATTAAATTTTTTTTCTTTTTTTTTCAGATATCCAAATTGTATTAACATTTCAAGACAACAAAATCAAATCAAATCAGATCGAAATAAATTCCATTACAAAACTTCTTAACGTATTATTAACAATATGCATTCAAATTACCTACAAACGAGATGGCTTATTATAGCAATTGTACTTACATTATTTGAATATATTCAATGTTTTTGTCCATCAAAGTGTATATGCACTGGTGATTCAAATTCAAGGACATCATGTATTAATGCTGATCTTGAAGTTGTACCAATTCAATTGAATCCAGATACAAAATATATTAATTTAACATTAAATAAAATACGTAATGTTGATTTTACATTGCCATTCTATACACAATTAGAAGTTTTAGATTTATCACAGAATATAATCGAAACATTGGGTTCAAAAAATTTCGAATTTCAAAAGGAATTACGTACATTGAATTTAAGTCGTAATGGTATAACAAATTTAGCTAAAGATGCCTTTAAAGGTTTAGGGAATTTATTATTATTAGATTTGAGTTATAATCGAATCGAAATGATACATCCAACATCAATGAATGATTTAACTAGTTTAATTGAATTGGATTTAAGTAATAATTACATAATTAGTATGGATGATGGTATATTCAAAAATATGATATCATTAGAAATTCTATTACTCAAGAATAATCAATTATTGGATGTACCTTCCAATAATCTTGAATATTTGAAATCATTAAAATCAATTGATTTATCTGATAATTTAATAGAAAATATACGAAATGAAAGTTTTGATGGACTAAAAGAATTAATAATGCTTAGTTTAAGTGGTAATGTAATATCAGATATAAATATTGGAGCATTTGATGATTTAACTGGATTAAAACATATGGATATAGCTGATAATAATTTAACGGTAAGTAATTATTATATATAAACATGTAACATTTATGTATTTAAATTTTCCTATTTTTAATCAATTTGTTTTGGCACCGATAATATGATAAATTTGTTAAAACATTGAATTTCTATAATTTTCATTCCATTAAGAATTATTTTTTTAGTCTCAAGAATTTTTACTTAAGCTATATTTTATATTTTGTATTCTACTATAAATGCACTTGCATTCAAACTTTTACCACTATAAGCAGCTCATGTACGTTATATTTTACCTTGAATTTTTAAAGATGTGAAAATAACATGTATTTGTTAAAGTTTTCAACTAAATACAAAGAAAATTTCATGTTTGATTTTTTTTTTTTTTTACGATTTTTTCTTTATAAAATGTGGAAAAAAAATTTTTTCTTTATTTTTTCTCTATACTTTTATGTTTATTTTTTTCTTTTTACGAAACAGGCAATGTAGTGAAGTGAGTGAATAAGCACTTTACGATATCATAAATTTTCATTTATATAAAAAATTTTTCTTTTTTTTTTTTTTTGCTTTTTGCTTTTTGAGGTTTTTCCCTACACATACACAATTTTATATGTATATGCATACGAATAGTTTTTAGAACTTGAAAATATATATCCTTTGCAATATATGCTTTTCTAGTATATCCTTTATAGATTTTTTATTTACTTTTTTATTTATACAATTTTTCAAACATTTGTTTCTCTTTTGGAAGTTTAATTTTATTTTTATGATAGATTTTACCCATAATACTGATTTTATGTGAAATGTAGAACAAGAGAAAAATCATTATTAAAAATAACCGACCTTTTTTTTACTTTTTAAAATATATAATAACAAGGTAAAAATATATGTGGCTACTATATGTTATACACACAGTTATGTACATAACATAAAACCCTCTGCATTGCTTGATTACCAATTACATATGGTTATATTACTATACAATTACTTACTTTTACTTACCTTTATGGAAAACGAAAAGTGTACTCATGTATTTTAGGTATTTTTTTTTTTTTATGTATTTTGCTATTTTCCAAGTTATAAAAACCAGATGACGGTATAATTCGAATGTAACATTCGCATAGTTTTTTTTTTTTTTAGGTTCTTGTGATTTCATGCTGTGTTTTTTATTTGTTTGTTTTATTTTTTAATTTTTTTATTTATTTTTTTTTAATACTTTTAATTCAAATGTTATAGAAATGAAATTGCTAATTTGATTTCTTACATAAATTCTGTTTTATGTGTATGGTATAAATGTATATGTATGTATTAAATTTTTTGTTTTTATATTAGTATGTGTGTATTAGGCTTTTAATATTCAGGTACACATGAAATTATTGCTTTATATCCTTTTAAATAGAAAGGCTACAAAAAATAAAAAAATAAAAAAAAATTTCAAGGTGAATAATAAGGATTTTTATTTCCTTTTCGACATAAAAAGGAAAATACACAAATGGTACTTAAAAACAAAAAAATTAAATTTTGTTTTTGTTTATTTTTTTTAAAGTTTAAATTTTCTTTAAATTTTTTGACCTATTTTTTATTTTTTTTTTATTTGATAATTTTCTAGTCAAATGTTCTATTCGTGTTTTTCTGGCATTTTTAGAACATATCACATTGCGGTCGTATATATTTATTTAACAAAACAATAAATTTAGATCTAATTTTCTTATTCGAATGTCATGTACATTTGTGCACATTATTTTTTACAATTTATGTCAGTCTTGTTTTTTTAAAATATTCATTTTTATACTAAATAATAAATAACACATGAAATTAAATACAATATCGAGGACATTGTTTCTTGAATGAAATAAACATTGTTTGTACATGGCCTTATTTTACCATTTTAAAGTATTCAAAATAAAGAAATTAAATTATTAATTTAAAACATTGCATGAATAAAAAATCGAAGAAAAATGTTTTCTTGTTTGTTCATGATTTTTGTTTTTCAAAAATAAAAAATTGAATAAAACCGACAAAACAAATAGAAAATTTCGATTACAAACTGTTCATTGCTTTAATACATACATACTCGTATATTTCACAAAAACATAAATGAAAAAATTTTTAGCTAGTGTTATTGTGGGTGTTCTGGTTTATGTGTACCCTCATAAGTAAAATAAATTATTTATTTAATAAATAAAATTAGGTTTATGGAATACATTCAAAAAAAAAAAAAAAGGAAACCAAAGTAAAGGAAACATTGTATTTATGACACTATTTTTAAAATTGCATTATGCATCGTGTTGCACTTAGCATACTGCAAGCAGATACATTTTATTTATAGTTGCAATTATCATTTATCTAGCTTATGCACATGTGAAATACTTAAAAACTGTTGAAATTTCATGGAAAATTTTCTCTTGAATTTTATGGAAAATATCCAGGTGTATGCATAGCAAAAGAGATGTCATATATCTATAGATGACATGCCATGTTCATATATCGTCCGTAATTTATTTTGTAAACGTACAATCTGTACCCTACATTTGAAAAAATTAAAAAAAAAATTTTTATGATCTTCAAATACAAAAAAAAATGTCCTTTAAACTAATTTTATTGTAAATTGATCATAGATCAGTATGTATTAATTTAGGTCCACCATTTGAATACTTCATGTTTTTTACTACATTCATTTTCATCAAAATGAAATTAATTTCCCAAATTGAATTGATATTGATGAAAATTACTATACTTTGTACTTTAAATATTTTCACTACAGGCTTTATGGAAACTACGAAAATTAGTACCATTTTATATCATTGTATATTAATGTTTAAAAAGCTCATCTAATACTGTATGAGAACTTTGAAAATTGTGGTAACACTGCTCGTGAAATATTCTTATCAGAAATAATGAGAGGAGAATAAAAAAGACACGTATTCTCCCATAAGGCTTGTAGTGAAAATATTTAAAATACGAAGTATAAAATAAATTAAATTCAAAATACATTTCTTTCTATTCGTATATACTTGTACACAGAGTGGATGTAAATATTTGATTTTCATTCAAAAATTATTCAATATCATAGAATGATTTTCGCTTTTCATTCAATATTTCCGTGAATAAATTACTTTGATACTTTTATTCTAATTTTTTATTTTTATTCCTTTTTTTTTGGTCTTTGATTTTTATTTTTAAAAATGTTTTTATACAGAAAATTTTTTTCGCTTTTTTTCCTTTTCTTTTTTTTTTTTAATTTTATTTATTCCACTATTTTGTATTTTTTTTTTACCACAATTTATTTGAAAATGTCATAAAAATTTTATTATAAATTTTCAAATTCACTTCTAATAAATTATAAAATAAGTATTTTGAAAAAAAAAAAAACGGTTGTATTGTATACGTGAGAATGAATGTATGCATTATGTAATCTTCTTGGAAAAAAAAATATTTTATGATAATTCCATAGAATATCAATATATCTAATAGCAATAGATAACACAAATTATTTGTACAGTATTCTACAATCATTTGAACAATTTCACAATAATTAAATTAATATTTTTCCATGATAATACAGTAAAAAAAAAAAAAACTATTTTTTTTTCTTTTAAAAAAAATTTCAAATTTTCATTGTTATTTCAGTCTGTATATTTATTTCTTATCAATGATTAAACAAAGAAAATTCTGCTTTTTAAAAATATTGAAAATATATAAATATGTTATTGTTGTCTACACAAAGAAAAAATAAAATTTTTATAATAATAACATGAAAAATAAAAATGAAAAACAGATTAAATTTCTAATTTATTTTTCTTTAAGATTTTTGTTATCACAAGCATATTGTTTTAATTCACATTTCATTGAGAATAATATAAAGGATATTTTCTTTTATTTTGGAAAAATTAAAGAAAAACAAAATATTAAAATCATGTAATTTTATCCCTTTTATATATTTCGTATTGTATTATAAAATTACACAAATACATACAAGTACAGGACAATTATAATGCTTGAATAAAAAGTACACAGAAATTAATCATGACGTGATTTTCAAATGAAACAAATGGAAACCAAAATTAAAATTTACACAAGAATAAAATATAAGAAAATGGAAAAAGTACTATAAAACCATAATCGCCTTATCTTTATTATCAAACAATCATCGTAGAAATTTTATAAAATATATTCTATAGTTTCGGTTGACTATTAAAATGTATACTCTGTTTTTTAATTATATTTTATGCTGATGACAAATTTACACAGCTGTTTCTGTATATATGCAAGAGATTTGTAAATGATTGAATTTCATTTTCTTTTTTTGTAGAAAATTGATAATATTTGCCAAAAGATAATTCAGAAGGCGTTATATAGATCTGTATCTAAAATCATTTTTCTTTATTTTATATTTTGTCTTTTTTAAATAAATTTTTGGGATTGTATTTGAATTACATGTATTTGTGTTTGTAACATAATTTTGTCAACACTTTTGTGTGTCCTTTATAACTGAAATACATGCATAAAATTGTACAAACTTTTTTTTTTTTTTTTTTTAATTACATTTACAAATAGAATTGTATATTTTTGTTATGTGTATACATCATGGATTTATATTTATATGTAAATTAAACTTTTCTTAAAGAAATACTATCTACAAACAAAATCGTATTTACATCCTGTATTGTAATCAACAAGGAATATATGTAGGTAACAAACTTTAGATATCAATTGCTCAATGTATATACAAATGCACATTTTAGTTTTGCTGTTAAAGCAAAATTTGAACAAGAATATAAAACTCAATTAAATTGAATATAGAAAAGATTTATAAATTTAATATAAATTTATTAAATTATTTATTTTAATTCTGTTCTTTTGTATAAACTTAGATGTATATGGAACGTCTTATTCACTAATATTTTCTTATTTTATTTTTAATTGTTATATCATCATCATCATCATCATCAGGAATTTTGTCAATTCAAATCTTTATTTAAAATTTATTTGTTGATATAACAACGTACATATACGTATAGTTTGTTGTGTTTTATATAAGTTGAAAATAAGTTATAAAATAAAACTTTTTTTAGAATAAGGAAAATTTCTAATTACATACATATACTGTAAGGATAACCTATAGAAATAATTGTATGAATTTAGTATGTAATGTACATGAAATGATTGTTATAAATTTAAAATTGTAACTTAAATATACGTTATACGGAGACCACTTTCTTAAAAGTTTCTTATTAATTGTATGGAATTAAATTATTTTATATCAAAACAAAACTTTTGATTACCATGTAACATTTCATAACAGCTCTTATACATCACATACATACATACATATGTATGAATAATATTGATCATTTGAAACAGTTAACATTGTACTTTGGTTTTTCTTTGATTACTTTTCAATTTCTCAACGGAGTTTAGTTGCAATATTTGATACATTTGCTTGTTAAAAATTTCTGAAAACTTAATCATATTTCATGTTTTTCTTTAACAAGATATTTAAACTTTTTATTGTAAAGTTTTTAAATTAAAATAAATTAAAAAATAAATTATTAAATATAAAAATATAAAAATATGAAAAAAAATTAAATTTTCATTTTAATAAAAGAAAACAAGAAAAATATAAATTTACTGGTGGGTGGAAGGGTGGATTGTCACAATTTGAAAAATAAAATTCTTTAAATTTTCAATTTAGTTCTCCTCAACACCCTGTTATTTGTACAAATTTAAAATTTAAAATTAAATTTTTTTATGTGTTTTAAAGGGTCGTCAAATAACAATATAATAATATCCTAAAAAAATTATTATAAAAGCTTCTAAAAATACCGACAAAAATTTTTATTAACTCTTCATTAAATTCAATTTTATTACAAAAAAAAAAAAAAAATAAAAGCAAAAATGAACAAGAAAACATGCTCTCAACATTTGTGTGTTTCTTTAATTTACATGAAATTTTGGTTGTAAATTTTTATCCCTCTTACAATAGTGGTAATTTGACTTAATATGATTATGGCTAACCCAATGTAAAGTCTTATGTACAATCACTATAAGTATGTGTTATTATGTACTCTTTAGTTCGTATAATACAACAAAAATAAAGCATATAGATACAGAATGTACAAATTAATCTTTAAAAATTTTCCCAGTATGTATCTGATACATTAGGTTGTGGTTTTTTAAATTTTAAAACCATGAGTTTAATTTTACATAAACCACAAAAAAAGAAATTTTTTCTTTCTTTGTTATTTAATAACACAATATTTATATGTTTTTAAATTACTACCACTTATTATATTATTAATAAAATTGAAGTAATTCAAATGAGTAATTATGTTGGTTTTAGCATCATACAATTAACAAAGGATTAATTTTTTTTTTTTTTTTTGCATTCTAGGCATTGAAGGCTATTTATAAATTTTTGTAACATTAAATAAAGTTTAGTTTAATTTTAATTAATTTTTCAAAAAACTATAATTGGTTTGATTTTTAATTGTTATTGTTTTTAAATGTTATTTTGTTGAATAATTTTTAAATATGGGTCAAATGAAATTGATATTGAATGTTAAAATTTAAATTGTTTCAATTAAAATGTCCGTTACATTCTAATTTATACTGTCCATTGTACAACTAATTAAAAGAATATCAGAATATTTGAAAATCAATTCAAACACTTAAAATGTAATAAGCAATTAACGCTAATGATTTAAATAATCTCGAAAAAAAAATTTTAAAAAAATTCTAACTAGTTAAAAAAAAAATAAATGAATAATTAAATGATTTCTTTTCAGATTGTGCCAACTCAACAGCTATCGAAATTACTAAATATAACGTATTTATCATTAAGTGGAAATCGATTTATTCAAATTCCAGCAATTGCTTTCCTTAATTTATTTCATTTAAAAGAATTGCACTTGGAACGACTTGATCATTTAACAAAAATCGATTCTAGGTAAGTTGATTATAAATAAACAATTTGTTTTATACAAACGCATTGAATTATATTAAATATTCTGCTGGTCGTTGTTAACAGATTTCGCGCTAAACTGAAACTCTGTTAAATTTCGTACAGAATTTTGATAGTTCATAAATTTTATATAAAAATTAGCAGAATTTCAAGTTAACAAAATCTGTTAACTATACAACCAGAATAGTCGTGATTACCTACGAATATTAAATATGTTATTCATTTTGTTATTCATAAAATGTACAAAAATTTCATTTAAACATTTTCATACATGCATGTATGCAGCATATTCCATTCAATAAAATAAATAAAAATATTTTTTTTTCAATATATTCAATACACATACGATTTGTATTCAAAATATTTATATAATTCTGTGTATTTCTTTAGTTTTTAATTTAAAAGATGTTCAATTGAATTTTTTATTTATTTTTTTAAATTCTACGAAAATAATTGAAATGATGCAGTATTCATTTTTATAAATGCACATGAATCGTTCGCATATACATATAAAACGTGCATCGTATTTACAAAATATATATGTTTGTGTAATTTCACTTACATGTGTGTAGATTGGGGAAAAAAAATAAATATTTGACAAGTTTGTAAAGCGTGCATGAAACATAGAACGGAAATTCATATGTTTGTACATTTAAAAAAAACAAAAAAAAATTAAATAAATATTCATAGTGTACACACGTATATATACAAAAAAATTTAAAAAAAAAAAATAAAACAAAATGGTAAAAAATCTGTGAAATGTACCATGTAAATTTTTTGATTCATGAATGCGTTCTGTTCGAAAATATTTAAAAAATATATTTTACAAGTTTACAAAATGTAAACGTAAATAAATCAACAAACAAAAATACATACGTTACAATGTGATATCTAAATAAGTTACAATGAACCAAATGTTATCTAAACAGATATTCATATTCTGAACAATTTTTATATTGGTTTAAGTTTACTCAATCTTTTAAAATTGAATATTTAATTTACATCAAGGAAATATAAATTAAGAATAAGTACACTTTACTAATTATAAACAATGTACTGAATTTTCACAAAAAAATAAATAAATAAATATTTTCCAAAGTAAAGTATAAAGTACTGTACATATACGAGTATAGTATTCGTATATTTATTTTGATAATCTAAGCGGCTATTACCATATGTTGCTGAACTTGCAATCAATATGTCGTAATTAAGCTACTTTCATTGAGTATTCTCATTTTACTTTACTTTACTTTTAATTTTGGATAGGCTGTAAGAAAGAAAATGAAAATTTAAACATGCATTTATACAACTTTGATTTCCTTATTTTTGAATGAATTATAATAAGAAGACATTTGAATGCACCTGTGTTTAATTTTTAACGTTAAAAATTAGAAAATTTTAACATAAGATAGTTATATGTGGCAACTTAGAATAAGAAAAGCCAGCTCCAAGTATAAATGGGACAATTGGCTAGGACAAAGAAGAAATTAAAAATTAGAAAATTATTTTTAAATTTTTATATTTAAAAAAGCTAGTATTTAAGTAATTGATATACAAATGATTTATTAATTGTCCAAATTTGCTTATAATTTTGCTCTACCAACTTGTTAAATACCGAAATTATGAAAATCAATTGTTAAAAACAAATAAACATTTTTAATTTTTTTGTTTTTTTTTGTTATATCATCAACGAAAATAAATTGCTTTTTAAGTACCTACAAAATCATTTGAAAAGAAAATTTTTTGTTTTATTTATTTACGTTTTCTATTTTTGTCTTTCATTCTCTTTATCATATTTTTTTTTTCTTTTATATTCGTATGATATTAACACTTTTGAATTAATTTCTATCATCAATACATTTTTTTTTATACATACAGCCACGTACACACGTGTATACGAGTATGTTCACGTATGCATATACGAATACGAGCATATTTTATATAACATTTCAGTTCTAGCTCTCTATTTTTCTTATATTACATTATTTCCGTTTTATTTACTTATTTATTTTGTTTTTGTTTTTTTTTTTTTTGTTTTTTTTTTTTTTCATTATTCCTTATTTTGTATTCTTCTATGAATGGAATAATTCAATTATTCTTATTTCTATCGTCAATCAAGAGTGTAACATAGTACATGTCCATGTATGTATGTATTGTTTAAACTTATTTTTCAACAACAACAAAAAAAAAAAAAAATAATAATAAAAATAAAAAATAAAGTTTATTGTTGAACAGAAAAATGAAAGAATGAAACGATAAAACAGTAATAAAATAGAAAGGACAATGGGATATTATCTCTGTACAATAATAATGGCATTTTAAAGAATGTGTACACAATTTTGTAATATTTTACAAAAAAAAAAAAAAAATAATAAATAAATAAAATAAGTAAAGTAAGAAGAAAAGGAAAAAGTAAACTTGGAAATGATCCAAAAATAAAAGAAAAATTTTTTTTTACTTCTTTTTAATTTTTCTTGCTTGTTTAATTTTCTCTTTTCTACTATGTACTCCTATGCTACTTTGTCTTATACTTTATTATTAATTTTATTTTTATTTATTTATTTTTTTTTTATTTTTTTTTAAATAAAAAATTTCAGTTTTTCCTTGTATCTCAAATTTAAAGTTTATTTTTAAGATAAACTTTTTATAACAATAATATGAAACAAAATGAGATACATATTTCTTTAAACCAATTTTCTTTTATCTAATGTACCTGTATAACGTGCACATATACACATACATTTTACATACATACTCGTATTATGTATCTTTTTTTATAATAAATAAGTATATACAAATTTTGTTATTATTTTTATATCCTTGTTGCTCATTTTATATATATATATATGTAAAAGCCTGAAATGATAACGACGGATATGATATTGATGATGATGATGATGATGATGATGATGATGGCGATGATAAATACTTTTCCTCTTAAATAAATTTAATATATACATTTTATTTTTATCCTTTTAACTTTCTGTACCTATACAATACGTCATGTGAAAATATATACATGCATAAAATACGAAAAGATACTATTTCTTTCGTCCTTGAAGAAATAATATTGAATTTTTTGTAAATATAAATAAATGTATATTTTCACAGGAGTACGATTACCTGTACAAGTGAATTCGTCTTGGTAATCTCGTACGTATATGTAGAAATTCATACACGTATTATGTACATCTGAAATGTATATGTGTAAACAGGATACATTTTTAGCATACATAAATGGATGCGTATACAAAAACACCTTTTATATGTATCATAAAAAATATTTTTCACAAATATTTTGAAATGTATATACTGTACGTGTACATACGCCTAAAAACATACTTTCGTATCTACGTATGATATTTTAAACATAATACCTATACACATACATACATACATGACTTGATAAAATAATATATTTTTTTGAAATCATTTTACACATAAAAATTAGATTTTCAGGAAAGCTAAAGATAAATTAAACAAATGTATGTATATGACTCGTATATTTATGTATAAGTATACATAATTATTAAAGTTGTGTTTTTTTTACGTTTGCTTATATTTGGTACACACAATCACACGTTTATATATATTGTGTTTGTATGTAAATATTTTTTTGTACGTGCGAAGGAAAAAACAAAGGAAGAAGAATATGAATTGTTAATTACACATATGTATGTATACATGTACAAATAAAAGGAAATTGTCTGTACAAATTTTTATGTAGTAAATATTAAACAGATATTTATAATACGTGTTCATATAAATATTGTATATATACAGCATGATTTAATCACGTACAGGATTTAATTAATTAATTAAAGTGGATATATTCTTGCAAAATTTTAGATAAAAATCATCATTGCACGTACAATTTTAGTACATATTAAATGACGAGTTATAACTATAAAAAACAAAAAAAAAAAAAAAAAAAAAAATTTTCTCGTGAATTTAATATACAAAAATATTTGATAAGAGAAGAATATTAAAGATTTATTTAAATATAAAATTAAGATTAAGATAAAAAATCAGATTAACAAATAAGAATATTAAATGTGTATATAGAATGTTTATATCTAGGTAAAAAAATATAAATAGATGTACGCTGCATTTTATTTTCATACAATAACTTATTATCATTTCAACATTTTCTTGAATTTTTCTCGTAGAAAATTAGAATTACTATAAAGAATATACGTAGGAGAAATAATTGATTTTTCATTTTATCTATTTCTTATTTCAGAGCTTTCATTGATAACACTCATCTACAAAAAATTTATTTGAATGAAAATCAAAATTTTTCGGAATTACCAATGCGTTTATTCCATGGAAATCCAAATTTAATAGAAATTTCAATACAGGGTAATAACTTAAGAGCAATTGATGCAGCACAATTTCCAATCGATCGAATACATCGTCTGTATCTTGGAGATAATCCTTTGGAATGCAATTGCTCTCTATTGTGGTTATGGCGATTAGTTACAACTGGAAGTATGATCGATTCGCAATCAACATCACAAAAATCACTGATTCGTCATCAGCGTTACCACCATCAAACAAATCCCAATGAGGTTGATCAAGTCAATGATGGTAATAATGCTGATGATATACCACCAAATCAAACAACAGAAAATGTGAATTATTTAGTATTAGATAGTGATCGTATTAGTTGTGATATACTAACATCATCTGAGGATCAAGTAAAAGCCCGTAAATTATTACGTGATATGAATGAGAATGAGATATCATGTCCAGCACATATTGTTACAATTGTGTGTGCAATTCTGAGTTCATTTGTTGTCATAATGACTGGTGCCAGCATACTATTCTACATCCGAATTGTTAAAAGAAGAAGAAAATTATTACATGATCGTCGTAATGGTAAAAATATAATGAATGTACATGATCGTATTATGCAACAGCAACAACAACAAAATCAACAAAATCATTTCCATCATAATCATTTACAACATCCAACAAATTTACATCATTTACAAAATCATCATCAAAATACAAATTCAGTTAATACAGATGATAAATTAGAATTAGAACGATATTTAACAGCACAAGCAATTGCTAATGAATATCGTGCCTTAAAACCATGGGAATTACCAATTAAAGAATCATTAGATGATCAAACAGAACATCATTATGAGAAATTTGATCATTATGAATATCCAGATACAGAACCGGTATCTAATCCATATATTGCTTATGTATGACCTTTAAGGGATAATCGTCGACAATATAATAATTATTTTTATGAAAAATTAGGATAAAAAATAAAAATAAATAAATAAAAGTGTACAAAATTAAATAAGGCTAAAGAAGAAAAAGGGAAAATAACTTTAAAATTAAAGAGAAATTTATAATCAATTTTTTTTTTTTGTTTTTGTTTTTTTATTTAGTATACTTACTTATTTTGATCTCATTTTGTGTATCAATTTAATAAGGTTTAATAAAACAAAAATAAAAATTATTGTCTATTTTTTTTTTTTTTTAAATTGTTTCATTATAAACTTATGAAAATAATTAAAATTAATGATGTGCTCATTTATAATGATTTAAAAAAAATCTTAAATGAACATCAAAAAAATTATTCACTAATGTACTTACGAGTATGTCTTGTAAATCAAGACAAATATGAATATTTGAAAATAATTCTAGAATTAACAATTATTATTGTTACGTTATTAAACGTCCATGTGAGCTGGATATTCTAAACCTTCAGTGTGTTCGTAACATCATAACATTGACTTTAGTCCCTCAAAATAAATTATTTGAATAATTGTATTTTAATTAAAGGGAAAATAATAAAACTTACATATTGTAACTATTCTATAAATTAATGTGAATAAAATAATAGACGTATATATGGTTAACAAAAAAAAAAAAAATGAATGAATATTAATATTTAAAAAAAATGGCAAATAAGAAAATGCATAAAAAAAAACTTAAACAAATTGAAAAACAAGGGATTCGATTAGATTTTGTACATACAATTCAAATTATAAATAATATTATTGTAAAAGAAAAAAAAAAAAACGTTATTTTTCAAATATGAAAATAAATACTATACATATATGTACACAACATATACAGATGAATTCTAGAAAAAAAAAAAAAAAAAATTAAGTTCAAAATAAATTCTTAATTTCGTATTTATACAATATTATAAAACTGATATTATGGAAAAACAAAATTTTAAAAATAAACTTTAAATTTATGTAAATAAAAAATTATCATGAATTCAATGAAATTACATAATATTGTGTTATCTATCTTCACATAGAAAGCAATAAAATTAATTAATTTAAGAGAAATAAATTACGTAATATGTCGGGTAAATTCAAAAATACATCATACTGCCTATATGATGCGATATTCAGCTTGAGATCATAATACTCTGGATATTCGCATCAAATAAGTAGTGATGCATTTCTGAATTTACCCGTACTTACAATATAATACAATATCTATATACACTCGCTTTATAAAATATTTAAGCAAAAGGAAACACTATAACTATACTCTGTCTAACTAATTATTATGGATTTCAAATCTTATGGAGGTTACTTAAAGTGGTACCATTTTACATCACTATGTATTAATATTTAAAAAAAATTCATCTGATATATAATAAAAGCTTCGAGGACTGTGGCAATACTGCTCGTGAAACTGTCTAATTAAAAATTTTAAGAGAAGAAAAAAGACATACATACATATGTACTTCCATAAGACTTTAAGTGCATAATATTAGTAGACAGAGTATACATAACAAAATTAAAAAAAAAAAAAAAAAAAACAATAGCATAAACGTGTATGTGTGTATAATGTGAATAATAATAAATTTGAATTAAGAAAAAAAAATCAAAAAATTAATAAATAATTAAATTTGGTTATTAAATTGATAAACAGAGTTTTAATTATTATCTATATTTTCTTATTGTATAAATTTATGTAAATTAAATTTAAAAAAAATTAGAAATTTTCTCGTCCTCCTGTTTTTTTTTTTTTCGAAAAAAATCTTTGAAAAATAATAATGAATTTATATAAAATGAAAATTTAACATTTATTATTTATAATTTGTTAAAATGGTAAAACTGATACTAAAATTAACATTAATCGAAACAGCAACATTTAAGGTTATTTCGATGACCATAAATCACACTCCATATTGAATAATAATTTTTAATAAATATTCAATTTCGCAAATATAAAATTATTTTCCTAATTTTTATTTATTCGGACAATTTAATTGGATAATATTGAAGTGTTTGTTTTAATTTTTACACGTCTTTTATTTTTTACAACATAAAAATACAATAATCAATAGAAACAATAAGGAACATTGATTTCCTTAAATTTAAAATGTAATGAATAAAATGTAAACAATAAATATAAGGTAAAATAAAAAATCATAAAAAAAAGAAAATAAAAAAAATTTAAATGAAAATATTTCATGAAAAAAAAGAAAAACAAAATTTTTTATTGTTTAACAATCCTTTTTTGAAAAAAAAAAAAGATACTTTTGGCCTTTTGCTTTATGCCATTGATGTGGAAATAATTTTGTTCAAACAGTTGTCTTTTCGTTAATTCATTGAAAACCATTGCGGTTTCTTAAGAAAATTTTTCAAAGTAACTTTCATTTTCTCCATTATAGGGTGGTCTCTAAGTATGTACATTTGAAATATTTGATGAATTTTCAGTCTTCCATTTAATTTTTATTAATGATATAATTGAATATCTATCAAATACTTCTAATTACTCTCTCTCCTTGGCACTACAACCCTTTGTGGGATTTGGCCTCCTGAACAATTTACCTCAATTCTTGCATGTCAACTACTTTCTCTTTCCAATTCGTTTCTTTTAATGCACGCAGATCTTTTAATCATACCAATTTTCCCTTGGTCTCCCCTAGTTTATTTTTCCTTCTATTTCACCTTCAAAGAGAATTTTAGGTCCTTTCTCAAACTGCATTCTAGATACATGTCCCATTCATTTAGGTCTTTGACTTCTAATTACTATCAATTACAATTCTTCCCATATAATCTAAAGATGTATTGAAAATTTATCTTTCTGTCGTTATTTATTGTATAACATAAATTGTTAACAACATTCAGATGAAGTACTTCCTTGAATGTAAGAAAATAAAAATGGTATCTTTTATTTTTCAAAATAAAGAAACGATTCTTACATTTTTATTAGCTTTTATTAGTTGATATGTTGTTAAATAAATGGTTGACCAGTATAAGGCAAAATGAGTTTATTTTTATTTTTGGTCCTTTTTATATACAAGTTTTCTTATAGGTATAAAGTAGAAATTTCTTAATTCTTAAAAGTGATTAATGATTTAATAGACACGAAAAAACATTGAAATTTAATGAACATAAAAATAAGATAATGAAATTAAATTTTATGTCTTATAGTAAAAAAAAAAAAAAAAAACAAATCGTAAAAAAAATAAAATTAGCAAGAATCTAAAGAAGTCAGGCAAGTATCTTCTTTTTTTTTGCAAATTTTATATACAAGGGATAATGGATAATACATATTGAATTAATGAGGCGGCAATAATAAATTTTATTATATCCAAAATAGAGAATTAAATTTTCCTATAATTCATACTATTATACGATAATTAATAGCTCTAACAAATAAAAAAGTCAATTTGGTCATTTAACGATTTTATATTTATTTTTAAATACGATACTATTTGAAAATTCAAACTAGAAAATACTTCGTTGGACCTTATACGTTACACGTGATATGACAGGACCTTTGATGTTTAGTAAATTATTAAACAAAATAATAAGTTTAAATTTTTTTGTTTTTTGTTTTTTCAATTTATTAGAATTTTTATTTTTAAAAATTTCATGATTTCATATGTATGATTTTCTATTAGTTATGCTAAAATAAAAATTACATACACAAAAAAAAAATTGCGTGTATAATTGTTATATTTTTTAATATTCTACACGGTATATCATTAGATTTAGTATATGTAAAGCAATTTTTTATTTACTTCCATCTTACGTTTTTTTCTTCTTCTTCTACTGTTGTTGTTGTTGTTTTTTTTTTTTTTTAAATACTGAAATTATCTTTCAATTAAATTTAATAAGTTATTTATAAAATGTAAAACTAACGTTTAATACAATGATAATAAAAACAATATCATTAATAAAATACGTATACATAGTTGATTTTCTTATTCCTTATAGTATTTCCTTGAAGGTAATCATGTGTAACGTATATTGTATGTAATTACGATAAGAACACGTTACATGTAATACATATGTTTAGATATAATTTTTTTTTTTTGTTTTTTTTTGTTTTTGTATTTACGATGTGGACAATTTTTATCCACACAATATCATAAACGTCTAGTAAATGTGCATATTAAATTGAAGTATATGCGTGTGTAGTCAAAAGAAAAACGTGTGCTATAAGTTTTATTCACATGCCATATAAATATTATATGAAAATGTTTATATTTTATGTTTATGTACACGTAAATTTTATGTCTACATAAAATATTATCTACAACAACAAAAAAAAAACAAAAAAATATATACAAAAAAAAAAATTGAAGGGTTGAAAATATTATGGCAAAGAAGGTAAATAAAAACCAAAATAAAATAAAATAAAAATTGAGAAAATTCAACCACCATCATATGTAAGTATTCCTTTTCTTCGTCTTATTTTTCTTCTTTATTTTAATTTTTCTTGTGTAGAGAATTTCATTTAACATTTATAAGATGTCAGGTATACATCACATAATGTAAAACTTATTTAAAATTTTATCCAATGAATAACGGGGTTTTTTTTTTCTTTTTTTTTGTTCCTGAGAAATGTTAATATTTTTATATGATTTTCCGACCTAAACACATGAATATATGTTATATCATGAGATATCTTTATATCTTTACCTTATAGAATATCTTGTATATGAAAATGTACATTTATTTACATTGTATGTTATTCACTATTGAGTTTCATATTTATTCTTGTTTTTATTCAGTATAGTTTATTAGGAAGGTGGAAAAGTTATATCAATACTATAAGGAAAGAAAATCATGTAAAAAGCTTATCTTTAATTTTTATTATACAAACATTCATATATAAAAATACATGTTTTACCTTTTATTTTTATGGTAAATATATTCGCTTATTTCATATTGTAACCTCTTTAAACACGCATTTTCAAATGGTTAAAAGAACTAATAAAAGACACGAATTTACAAAAAAAAAAAAAAAAAAGGATATAATGAAAGAAAATATACAGAAATGTATAATGTAGTAATGTAAAAACAAAAGGATTTATGAATAGAACTAAATAAAATAAAAAAAAAATCATAAAATAATTTTTATAACACAAAGTATAAAAAGAGGATATATACAGGATAAACAGGAAAGAAAAAACAACTGAATTTTATTTCCTATTTTTACATCATTTTGTTGTGTAAATATAGCAAAAACAAAAAAAATAAAAAAAATGTAAAAAATTGAGATATCAAAATGTATCAACAAAAATAAATAAATATAAAATAAAGGAAAGACTTATATACCACTAAAAAGATAAAGAAAATAGCGAATATACAAAAAGGGTGAAAAAATAAAAAATAAAAATAAATAAAAACAAAAGACGAATAACTAAGACAAATCGAAAGATTTTATCATAACAATGAAAATGATAACGAAAGGATATTTGTTTTGTTCTCAAAATAAAAGGATTACAGCAAAAAATAAAATATGTAAGATAAAAGCAAAGCTCTGTATTTTTGTAACAAAACAGTAAGAAATAAGATTTAAAAAAAAAAAATTTTTTTTTTTTTTTTATTTATTCGATTGAGAAAACATCCTATATTTTTTTTTTGTCTTTTTTAACATGTCCTAGACTTGAGCAAAAAAAAACAAAAAAAAATTGGTTATTTCATTTTTTAAATAATTTGATATGTTTGTACCTGTACAAACATATTGTGTTTGTGTGCATACATTTTCAAAGATTTATGTACAATAATAAAGGTAATTTTATTTATTCGACACTTTTTAATACAATAAATCAATTGAAATGAATTGCAAAATTTTCGTTTTATTTTATCTATTGATAAATGAAATATGTATGTACGTAAAATGATTGAATTAAAAATGAAAAAAAAAAAAAAAAAACAAATGTAAAATGTATCACATGTGAATATATTTTATTCATTTAAGAAAATTAAATTTCATTCAAATTCAAACATAAATTTGATAAAAATACAGGTAAATACACGACACGACGAAGAATAATTTTAATTGAAACGGAATTTTTCCAGAAATTGGGATTAGTGTACATATGAATATGTTGGTATATGAGCGTTACAAACAACCTTTTATGAGCCTTGGCTTCCTCCAACATTTCGCCCCATCTCACACGGTCTTGAGCCAGGTACTTCAAATTTCGTGTTCCAGTTGTTGGTATTATATATACGACCAAGATAGGTAGGTAGGTAGAGGTTGGTAAAGGCTAATTCCCAAGCAAGCACACTTAGGCCAAAAAAGCAGCTCCAAGAAACATTTCTCTATTTCTAGAGAGCGCCATATATACGACCAAAATTCTATAATTCACTTTTTTGGCATTTCGTAAAAAGTGAAATTGTAAAAAGTGAAGCATGCCCAATTATGGAACTATTAAACGCCTAAATTTTTTTTTAACAAATTTGTAAATAAATAAATGAATTGATTATCCTTGTTTTGGTGAAATAATATTTTCATGTTATTTTATTATGAAAATTTTGAATTTTCTGTGGTTTAAAATATATTCATGATTTGATTAAATAAAAACTTACATATGATAACAAATTTTTTAATATTGTTGTTAATTTAAATAAATTTGTGTACACTTTACACAAATGTTAAATTAAATATTTTTGCATATTTATTGTAAGTGATTGCAAATAACATTTTATATCTATTTATTTATATTTTTTAATTCATTTTGTTCAAGCATCATATAAATATATTTATTTAGTAAAATGGTAAAAATTTAAATCTAATATTTGATTCAATTAAATACTTTATCCTCTTGATAGCGAAATAAATTTCCGTTCGGATGTTTCGTTCAATTAAAATGTTTGTTTTTTATTTTTTTTTTTTCTATGCGTGCTGTAAAGGCTATTGTACAGGTTCATAACATAATAATTCACTGCATGCAGATATGAGATTACATAACACATACTCACAATACAGTGGCGGAACAAGAAATTTTTCACCTCTCCTACAAAATATAAATGTTGGCCCCCCCAGGATGAAAATATAATATTTTTCAAAAATTTAGTTCGTAGATCAAAATTTACATGTTATTGCATTTAAAATTCTTAATACATCTGGATAAATTTGTATGTATAAGAAATACATTTAATTTTGTCCTCCGTAACGAGCCCCTTGCGCTTTACAGTGTTGTGCTGTACAGCAGTTCCGCCACTAGCACAGTATGAATATGTAGTTACAAAAATGTATTTTATAATTTGTTATTCAAAAATTTTATTTTAGAATTTTATAATATATTTACTTGTATTACAAAGGATGTAGGTATGTATGTACATGAATGCTCATATGTTTCCATATAGGATTTTAATAAAATTTAAACATATAACTTTTGTATTTAATTAATCATTGTTAAATTACATACATTTTAATCCTAAAATTTCTCAATTTTAATTTGAATTTTAAATAACAATTTTGGAAAATTCAATAAAACTACTCTTTTATGTTTACATAAATAAAATTCATGTAGTACACAGAATTCAGTTTACACACTTATTTCATTGTATTTAGGTATCTAACTTTACTATTTTTTCTGAATTTCAAGAATTATCCCGTATTTAAGGATTTACAAAATCATAACATTGAATTATGATGGAAAATAAATTTATTTCATTTTTCCTACCATTCAATTTTAATCATATTCGCGTATGTTCTTCGGGTACACAAAAATAACACGTCATATACGTTTATGACGTCATATATGATGCATATTGTTCTCTTATGGATATTCTGTACAAAATACAGAAAAGCTTATAAGCAGAAAATGTATTCAAATTGAATGGAAATGAATAACAAGAAGCACTGCTCTAAAATACACATGACTATGCTTTAAAAATGAGGTATTGTTATTTACATGACAAATTTCTATAACTATAATCGCTTCATACAAAAACATAAGGATTAAACATGTGCGCATAGTCCTCTTCATCGAAACTTCATTTACTTGCAATCTTTAGTAGGATAAAATTGATTTTTTTGTTTTTCAATGTTTTTTGTATTGTAGAACAAGTAAAATTCTTACAAGTTAAGAAAATTCAATGTGTTTGTTGAATTGAATTTCCCATTTAAACTCCAGCATAATTACTCTTACTAGGGTTATAAGAGCCATCAGTATATTATTGTTGTTGTATATATGCCCTTCCATTTTATTGCGTAATGTTCACCACTTGGTTAAATTGGGATATATGTACACATATATATGTACATATATTTAGATGAAGAATTCATAAGCAGGAAATCTACATTTCAAGGATACTCTATTAATTTTTATTACAGGAAAACTTTTTAGAAGAAACATGTGGTTTAATTTCAATTATTATTATTGGTTATTGTATCTACATAGTACGTACATATAAAAAAAAAAAAGAATTTAAGAGTATTTATGACCAGCATTTGAAAATTATTAAAATTCAATAATATTCTTTTTTTTTTTTTTTTTTTTTTTTGTAGTATTATCCTTTCTAGTGTACAGATAAGTTTTTATTTTAATTTGAAAATTATTCAAACGTTAAATTTGAAAATATAAAAAACAATTTTTTCACTTTCTGATATTTAATACTTTTTGCAAAGTCTTTAATATTTCATTTAATACATTCAATTCATATATAAAAGTAATACATATTTATGCATGCATGAATTTTGTTACTTATTTATACAAATAAAATATAAAATTTTTGAATTTTTTTCATTTTAGATAAATTTCAAATGTAAATTAAACATTATTTATGCTTCTATGATTTTTTTATGTTAGTCAAAAATAAAAATGTAACGGCCATATAGAAATTATGTATATTTTCAAAATAATTTTGTTAATACATGAAAACTTTTTGAAATGTGCACGTATACGAATCGTTGTTTGAACACATGTCAATTTTTTGTTGTTTTTTTTTTTTTTTTTTTTTTTTGCTATATCATATCCTTTGATAATAATAATTTAAAACTTTGTGAAAATGTTTTACTTTTCTGTATGCAAATGTGCAATGCTTATATAATTATGTAGCATTTGATAACATCAAATAAAATGAAATTTTACTAATAAAATAAAAGTGTTGTTTTATTTATTATTTGATAAAACTTTATCTAATATTTTAATTTTATTGGCCATAATTATATAAATAATCTATTTATTTATAATTTGAAAGTTACTTTTGAAATATACACACATGAATATTTGAACGTGTAAATATAAATATAGGACTAAATAAGGACATATGAAACTTTTAAATGAATGTTTCCTAGCGGAGATAATGATGTTCATAATTTAGAAATAAAATTCAAAATAAATTTATTTATTCAGTAATTAAAGCAAAAAATGCAAAATTTTCAAATAATTTTAGTCATGACAATTAAATGAAGATACATTAAAAATTGAAATTTTTTAAACTATTATCGTTTACATTACATCATTTATCAAAATTAACAAATTGAAATGGTTGAGGCACGTCAACAGAATGGAAGACTAAAAGTCCTTGAAAGAAAGACTTTACAGCATTGGTGGGAGAAAACCAAGGAAAGCCCGAGAAATCGATGGTGAAACTCAGTTCAACAGAGGTCTGTAATCATGCTTGAGATTGAAAACTACAAGACTTTGTCTAAAAGGACGGTATGGTAGCAACTTCTCACTGAGACCAAGATTCTCTTAAAGATTGTAATAATCGCCATTATCCCAGGAAAAAAAACAAACCACCATGTGATAGAAATGCTTTTTGTTACCTTTATGAAATTTTAAATAAATTAAATAATAAAAAAAAAAAAAAATATACAATGAATTTAATTTTTCAATTTGAAAAATAAATAAATAGAAAAATAAAATTTAAATTAGAAAAAATTAAAAATTAAATTAAAAAATTTATAATGATTGTACAATAATAAATTTTTTTTTTTTTAATAATTATTTATTTTCATTGAAAAACATGCACTTAGTTGTTCAACAAAAAAAAAAAAACGAAAAGAGAAATGAACACAAAATAACCGCAAAACATAAAAATCTGCAGTAGCAAAAGGAAACTTTGAAATATAATGAAACCATATTTCTTGTTTTTGTCTATTGTCAGTAATATAAATCGTATTCAAAGGGAAACAAAAATAAGAAAATAATGTTTTTTAATGTTTTGCTATAATATTGTACTATACATAAAAAAATTTTTTTTAAATCTTTTATTCTTTCATTTAAGAATAAGAAAAACAAAAAATGTATATAAAAAATAACGTATAATAATGTTTTAGTATATTTTATAATCTTAAGAAAACATAAGAAAATAAAATGTAATATTGTATATAACCCTATTGCAAAATATACAAGCAAAGTAAAAAAAAAAAAAAATAATAAGAAAAAGGAAATAAAAAGAAAAATAAAACAGATTGTTTGATTTTTTGTTTTTTTTTTGTTTTTCTTCTCTCCCAAGATGAATGCAGTATAAAAAGTTTACAAAACTTAAAAACGAGAAAAGGATACAAATAAATCAAATGTGTATAACAGTACAAGATTTTCGTGTTAAAATAAGTTTATATGATGAAAGTTAACAATATAAACAGAAAATAGTTATTTTCTATTTTGTTTTTTTTTTTTTTTTGTTTTTTTTGGTTTTGTTTTCTTGAAGAAATAACACTAAGAAAATATTACAAAAGAAGGAAAACATGAAGGATGTAAATAAAACTAACTAAATTCAAAAGTAAAATTATAAAGGAAAAAATAAAATTTTATTTTTTTATTATTTTTTTTTTTCTTGAAAGGATAATAAAAATAAAATATACAAGAAAAATGCATATATATCACATTAGATAAATATATACATACATACATGTGTACATATATATAAAAGAAAACTATTCAAAATTGTTTATCTTCAAATTCATTCATTATACCTGTATTTACTTGTTGTTATGCAACTGTATAACATTTACACTCTTTTACAAAAAAATAAAAATAAAAAATAAATTACAAAATACAGGTATACATTATATCATGTGGTGTAAATGTGGAAAATTCATTTTATATGTTTCTATATTTCATCTCTAAAAAAAAAAAAATAATAACAAATTTTTCTTGATCTTAAAAACTTTTTGAACCTTCTTGAAATGAGATAAAGCATACACACGTTATTTGAATGTATAAATTTTATGTACAAAATCTTGTATGCATATGTTTGTAAATACATATACATAAAGACATGAACCAGGATAATAATAAAGAATAAACACGAAACTTAAAAAGATAAATACAAGTAAATAAATATTTAAAAAAAAAAAAAAAAATGAAAATATTTGAAAAATTTTTCTAAGAAATTCTCTGATTATCTTGAAAATTTGAAAAGAAATTATTTACATGTACAATTTTTTTTAAATGCGGTAATAAAACATGTGCAATCGTGTACCGTTGTATATTTGACACTAAAAGCACATTGCAAAATTCACACGGTTATAAAAAGAAGAATACTATAAGATACTTAAATTAGATTTAGAGCAGATGAATTTGTTTGCTATGTTAAATGCGTATTGAGATAATTTTATATTTAGTTTTTAATTTCGTATATTTAATCATATACACTTAATGGGGTAAAGCTAAGCCATCTTATCTTAAGGAAATAGTTTTGAATTTTGTGACAATCAATCAGGATTAAGGATGAACTTCAAATTAAATATCTAATTCTGTCCAAACAACGCTTACAAAATTATTTATTAAAATTTTTTATAGGGGGTCAAATCTCATCTCACTATTTTAGAGGAAAAAAACAATAGGAGGTCAATTTTCGATTTGGGCTGCAGCGCACAATGGAAGAAAAAAGAGAAGTTTCAAAAATTTAAAAAAAAAAAAAAATACCCTCCTAATTTGTAGTATATTTTAAATGTCAATGTGATAAAAGCTTTAAATTTAAAAGAAAACAACGGATATAAACAATAATTTTATAATACACAAATTTTGTACAAAAGACATACATATTAGTGGACATGCAAAAATTTCTTTTGATTCTCTTTTCATTTCCGCTTCACTTCGCTATAGTTCACCATATATGTACGTTAAATGTTAACGACTTTTTCTTCAAATTGGATTTGTTGACTTTTAATTGTTCTAACTTTATATTTTATTGCCACAAATTTAATATCAAATAGCTGTCCTTTTTGTTTTTTGTTTTTTTTTTTTTTTGCCAGTCACCAATTTTTTAAATTTCTTCCGGTATAAATTTAGTATGTTGTCAACTGAAATATTTCTGATATTATACTTAAAAAGGTTGAATAAACTAAGAATAATCGATGTGTCAGTGGCATGTACGTTTTTACTACAAATTTTCACTGTATCTGTGAATTTTTATTCACATAAAATACGAGCGTGTGAATGTATTCTTGGTAGACCATATATGTAGATATATATTATGTATCTAGATATTTTGATTATTTTATATAAAATGGCATAAGCAAATGAGGTCAAAACAATATAAGATTTTTTTTTTTTTTTTATAAGTTGTTATTTGAATTGCATTTATTTGAATAGTCTCCATTGTGTCTAGGACAATGTACGATTGAATTCAGTTTTACTTTAAAAAAAACGCATATGTACATGAAAATGAATATTATATTGAATTTTGGCATCTACAAAGTTTTTAAAAACCAAAAAAAAAAAAAAATTATTACGTAAAAATTATGGTTCTAATCCTTTTTCATTTTATCAGATTTAAAGGTCAAATTACTTGAATTTCTTAAAAATTTTCCTTATACGTTGTTTTTGTTAAAGTGATAGATTTCTGGGTTTTTTTTTTGTTAAAAATATCGTGTGAATGTACTAAAATGTTATTTTATTTTATTTCTGTATATAAACGATGATACATGAATATATAGTCACAAATCTGTTTCTATACATTTTCGGGAATGAATCCAAAGAAGAGTTTCATTTAACACCATACAATAAACAAATGTACAAAGTAGCAATATTCATCTGCATTGCGTTATTTGATATTCCTTACATGAGCCAATAATTTCAGTGGATATCGTAATAAGTCAGTTAGAGCTTGTACTATTATAATAACACGACACATAGCTATTTTCTTTTTTTTTTCTGATACAATGTATCCACTGTTGGAAACAAACCAAATACAATAGAAACCTGATTTTCATGTACTTACTACTATTTATTTTTATTTTTATTACAATTTTAATTCATGTTGTATTACAAAGTACAGAAAAAACTATTTTTTTTTTTTTATTTTTTTGGTTTTTATGTGCTTAGCGCTTTCTTTTATTTTATCTATTTTCATCATAAATTCACATAAAATGTAAAAAAAAAAAAAAAATAAAAAATGAGAATATAAAAAGGGTTTTCTTAACATCCTTTAGATTATAAATCATATGAACATTAAAATCATGACATTTATTTTCTACTTTGCCTGACAACTTTAGATACAGTAAAAAATTTGCTAAAATCTGCTAAGTAATGTTAAAGTTCTTTTCTTTCTTTTTTTTTCCTAAAGAAGACCATACATCCATTTATAAAGGAAAATACTTATATATAGAGAATTTTTAGCGAATTACTGAAATTCTAGTAAAATATAGATAACTTTGTTTCATTGTATCTATTATGGTCTCTTAAGGTTTACAGTGTGAATTTTATGCAATATATAAAGTTAACAATAAAATTTTTGTTAAGTCATTCTTGTATATTATATTTTCTCAAATAAACAAATAAATAATTTGCTGTATCACGATCTTTCATTTTTTTTTTTTTTGCAATGCACGTTTATCATAATTTTCGCGTTATATTTACAATAGGATAAATTTTTTTTTATTTTTTTATTTTTTTTTTCAAAATATTATGTATGGATATATGTGTACATAGTACATAAAATTCTATTTTTCATCATAACAATGAATTACAAAAAAAAAAAAAAAAATATTTATACAAAAGAGCTTGAGTGCTTTTCAGTGTTAAAAATAAAATAAAAAATAAATTTAAATTTTTTTCCGTTATTTTTTTTTTTTTTTCTAATATGTAAATACAAAGCAGCTGAACATCTTCTCAAATGATTAATTCAATATTTTTTTTTTTTTTTGTTTTTCTAACTTTCTGACAAAAAATAAAAAGAGGTTTAAAATTTTACAAAAAAACAAAAAAAAAATTAATACCTTCAGATTAAAAAATGAAAATATTATTTTTTCAAAAACACAAAAATATCAAGTTCAATTTTTTTTTTTTTTTTTTTTTTAATTTTCTAATTTAATTAATTTATTTGTGTAATTTCATTCTCATCTAAATATTATTTCTACCCACCCCCCCCATTATGAATTTTTTATGATTATATCAAATTTAATAGAATCGAGAATAGGAAAATTTTTGTATACAAAAAAAAAAAAAAGTAAAATTAAAAACGAAAATTATGTTTACTTTTTCACACAAAAAAAAAACAAGAAAATAGAAAAACAAATGAATAGCATATTGTTGTTATTTTTCATACAGATTTATATTGAAAAATTTTACCAAGTTATTACATTTATTTTATATGCATAGATTGATACCCTTGGGTATTTGGAATTTTTTTTTTCTGTTTGTTTTCCTATATGAAAATTCACCTTTAGGCAATCAAATTCAAATTTTTCATTATTGTATTAATAATAAAATATCATAATAGTGTTTTTGAGGGTTAACAACAAGAAAACCATATTCATAAAATTTAAACAAAAATTAAAAAAATAAAAAAAAAATTTTTTTTTTTTTTTCAATAAGCTATAGAACACAGTAAAATGTAATTAAATTTAATAATTAATGAATTTTAACGTAATAATAATGTATTTAATGTAAGTAGATGGCGATATTTTCAGAAAATTTCAAATAAATTTCCAATTGCATATAAAGTGTTTCATACAATAAAATTCAAACATTTTGAAATATTTTAATGAGATTTTAAATTTTTAATGAGTATATGTTTGATTTTCTAGCCTACGTTTTGCCTTTACATTTATATGTAACTACTTTTTACTTAGTTACAGGATTTTTCAGTCCTGAGATCCTTAAGGTCTTGAGAATACAATAAGACTTTTATTATACAGTAACTACCATTATGATGAGTACTTCAAGTCAACTTTATGTACCTACATATATGATCCTATACGTACAAACGCAATCTTATGTAAAAACAATGGTTGTTTTAATAATAATTGTTCAACAAAAGTAATAATGAAAACATCGTGTACGATGTACAATATAAAAGCTCAAAGTAAATGTACCACACAAGATACATTTACATTATTTACACATACAGTTTCAGTTGAATTGTTCAGATACATAAAAGGAAAATTTCTCATATCTATTGTCTGTACATTATAATTTCATTTATGTATACAAATGTATGTATGTAATGTACATATTTAAAGTAAATTTGGTAATGAAGAGATGATTTTTATTTTCTTTATAGGAAACACTGAATTAAGGGGTGTACTAAGCCATCATTAAAAAGAAAGTGAAAAGCAAAATAAAATGTTTATGAATGCACATATGCATTAATAACAAAATAGTCTGCATATATCTATTGTTTTAAATATACATTGTTTTTTTTTTATAATTTAAAAATGCATAAATTTATGAATATTATGACAAACACAACAATACTGAATAACAAACAAAGTAAAAAGCTTTTGTATTTGTTAAACACTTGAATTATGATATTTTGAAAAATTTTATCATTCTTTGAAAACAGTTTTTCTTTGTTTAATTAGTCAATGACAGAAAAAACATTGAAAAAATACTGAATTAAATATGTCGCTAAGAAACGCTAAATTTTTTTGCAAAATTGAAAAATAGTGAAATTGCGGTAGAACAGGGAAATTTGCAACAAAATAAACTAAATCAAAATATTTTTAAAATAATATTTGAAATTACTTCGTTTTTTGTTCTTATATTATTGGCTATCTTCAAAAACGCATCACTGTCTATTTGATGCCATACTTAGCGTACTATGATCTTAAGCTGAATAAATCGCATCAAATAGGTAGTGATGCGTTTTTGAAGATTGGAATTTTTTAAATGTAAATTACATGCAAAAGCTCTTAATAACGACAACTAACGATATCTATCCAAACTATCAATTCACTTTCATTTGTACCCTAATAATAACAAAATAAAGGCAAAAAAAAAAAAAAAAAAAGAAAATTTAACATAAAATGCACACGTTTTTTTTTTCGTTATATTTTACTTTACCCTGATATCCTTTTTATCAGTGTATTTAAATAGTAAATATTTTCCATTAAAAGTTATAATAATTACATCGTCATATACAATGATTTAACAGAGTGTATATGAAGACGATAATGAAAATAATACAAAATATGTATCTAAATAAATTCATAAATGATGCAAGGTAAAAATAGCTGTGTTGTCATCATTATTATCATTATTATTATTATTATTATGGTATACATGTGCTTATTAACAATTTGTTCAAAAATATTCATTTATACTCATTTAGAATTTCACATGCTTGTGAGACATGTGTACCATCATATACACTGTATGTATGTACACATACAAATAATATGCATGCACGTGTAGTATTTATTATGTATGTACATTTTATTATATATACGTTACAAAAAGTATAACTGCTAATTTTGTATGGTAATTTAAGCATAAAATTTTCCTTTATAATCGAGTCATAATGAAAATTTAATGAATTTATAAATGAGTATTTACGTATTTCTTTTACATATACATAAGTATACATATGAAAATGCAAAAATGTTTCCATGTACTAATGTAGTTATATGTACAATACTTATCCACAAAATGTACTACGTTACATCCAGTGACACGTATGAGAAAATTTTGGTTGATTTGTTCATTTGTTTATTACGGATTATTTGATTAAAAAAATGATTTTCTATTGTCCAACAGATTAGAATTTAAACAGAATTTTCAATTTAGGATATTTAAAAAATGTTTAATTAGTTTGCAAGTTATTAGCAAACATACTTAAATTATTTACAAAATTTGTATTTTATGTATGTATAAATTTTATATGAAATTTGTGATATTTATTTATTTCGTGATTTTTAACTATACTTTGTACTTTAAGTATTTTTTACTATAGGCCTTATGGCAGTACCGAAAATTACTACCACTTTACATCTTTTATATTTAAAAAGCTTATTCCATACTGTATCAGAACTTTGAGAATTGTGGTAATACTGCTCATGAAATGCTCTTATGAGAAATTATGAGGGAAGAAAAAAGACACATATACTTCCATAAGGCCTGTAGTGAAAATATTTAAAGTATAAAGTATAACAAAAAGATCCATTATTTTTTGAACTTTAAATTTCAGCATTTTTAATTTAACAAAAATTACAAAATTTTCAGTTAATTATTTTCTTTTTGTCAAATTTTTCTGATTAACATACATTCAACATTTTTATGTAGATACGTGTGCACATGTCATCATAAGAAAGCAATTTTGCATATTATCAGATTTATATAATAGTTCATGTAAAAAAAAAAAAAATTTTATGCGGTTTTAATATGCGGTTGATTTTCGATTTCATTTGCTTGCATTCACGCAATATTGCGTTACTTTACATTGTACATAACATACATCTAATTACATATTCGCATCGTTAAACCTACAAAGCATATATGAATGTGATGTTGTTGTTACAACAAATACAAGTGTAAATGTAAGTTATACGGTTTGGAATTTTTAATTTAAATGTAACTGAAACTATAATAAATGAATGAATATTATTAATATTAACTAACTGATGCCTATCATCATGATCAAGATACATATAAAATTAGTTCCTGTATGAGAATATATATTAATCATATTTTACAAAAATATAATGACTCACATATGAAAAATATATTTAGTATCGATGTCAAGATACACACAATTCATATACAATTTCAATATTAGAGAATTTCATAATATAATGAATTCTATGATTGAAACTCTAAAAATGAAATATGTAAGTATGTTGTATGCATGAACATTCGCCCTTTTAACATGTACACACAATCATAATAATAATATTAGAAAAAAAAAAAATATAGTATTTTTTCCTTAATGAGATTTTCCAACTTTATCAGATAATTGTAAAAAGAAAAAGAAGAAAAAAAAAAATTTTTTTTTTGTAATAAATTAACAAAATGAATAATGATTTGATCGGTCTCATATGAAAAGACCACCTATCTTTGTATATATGTAGGTATATTATGCCTATTGTACAGTGTAATATATGCAGTAGATACGGTCATTAAGAGCACCATAAAATGCACATATGTACATGCACATTGTACCTTAAATTTTTTAATAAAAATATGGCGCTCCTTTACTTTTAATTTCATTATATGCATCATACCCTCGTATTACACTATTATAATATGATATTAATGTCATATGGATAAAATGTGCACAGCATAATGTGCATAATATCTCACTTTAATAATGTACAAAAGAAAAAATTAATAACACATAAAAGAAGAAGAAGAGAAAAAAAATATGCATTTAATTTATTAAATTCTTTAGGTTAAAATTCATTTCATTTATTTCATTTCATTCAATTCATTCAGTTCATTTTACAATTAAAATTTTACTTTCGAAATTAATAAATGTTTTATATATTAATCATCGATTTTCTATCTTTCTATTTAGTTCTGTTTTCAAAAACGTTATAATGAGTTCGTATAAACAAAAACCTTCTTTAATGGTGCTTCATTGCCTATGGTATGCTAATGTGTTTTTAAAACAGGTTTGCACCAATCATTTAAATCATTTTAAATTTTTTCTCATTCATGTATTTATAAATGAAATAAAAAGAAAACGAGTCATTTTATTTTTTTTTTTTATTGTAACAATGAAAATGATATTATTGTACATTAAATTTTAATATCAATCATCCAAAAAAAAAAAAAAAAATGAAAAGGAAATTGTTAAAGTCATAATTACGAATAAATCTCTATATTGAACCTTTTTTAGGTTTTAGTTTTATTTTACTGTTTTTTTTTTACAATTTTATAATGTTTACTTGTTTAATTTGTAATAATTATGCCGTCAAATATGAAATGATGGTCATTATGAAGATATTATTAAGCATACATATATGGAAGTAAATTATCCTGATTTTGATATCATCAAATATAAAAGATTTTAAATTGAATGACTTGCATTTTACATTCTTTTTAAATGTAAAAAGAATTCAAAGAGAAATGAGAAACATATAATTGTGGTTTTTTTTGTTTTCTTTGATTTCATAATTCCATTCTCTTTTGATATGAAATATTCAAATATTATATTTTCATTCTTTAGTTTTCAAAGTGAAACTTGCATTAGAATGTCCTTTCTTTGGTTTATTATACTCCATACGTTAGTTCGATGCATTTAAAGTTTTATGAGAGTATATGTGTCTTTTTTCTTTTCTCATAATTTCTTATAAGATCATCTCACGAACAGTGTTACCACAATCTGTAAAGTAATCATATAATACGAGATGATTTTTTTTAATATCAATATACAGCGACGTAAAGTGATACTATGTAGCTCATGTCATTTCCATAAGACCATAAGACTGCATCGAATTAATGTATGGAGTATAGTGAAAAAACACGACTTGATACGTTAATAAAATGAATATAAAATTTTAATTGCATATGAATATTAATTTATGTAAAATGTGATAATGCAATAAATTTTTATAAATAACAATTTTATTTAAAAAAAAAAAAAATTTTTTTTTTTCTCTTCCAGACATTTTCGTTTTTATTAACTAGAAACAAATTAAACCAAAATCCAGACATTTAATTAACTTTTTTTTTTTTTTTATTTGGTCATTAAACAAACTCTGATTAGTATACGTTAGTATTCATTTAAAAGTACGTACTTAATTAAATAATATGGGTTTACGAGTTTACTATATGTCTTTCACTTATACTCTCTTGTATTTACAAACTGGAAGAAAAAAAGAAAATACATTTCAAATGGTATAAACACATACAATATGTCATACAACATTTATTCTGATTTCTGATGTGGTAGATTATGTATACAGATATTTAATTAATGAGACACACAAGATTTCTCAGATTGCTTATTAAAATGTACGAATATACTGATCTGATGTCGTATTTTTGCAAACGATTTGTGATCTTTGATAATGTCAACTTGTTTCCAATGGTTTCATTCAATTCTGATCATTAATAATATGTTATATGAAAATGTCATTTAATTGGATCCTTAATTGACATTATTGCACTTTTTTGTTTTTAAAATCGTTTTATTTAATTTATTTAATCTTTGCAAGAACATTATTTTGAATTTATAAAAGGAAAACTGATTGCCGTTTTAAACGTTTTGTTTTTTTTTTTTTTTTGCTTTGTCAGAAGATACGATATTATTACTTTTACTTTAAAACAGTAAACAGATTTCAGTTTTCCTTTTTAAAAAAAAATTTTTTTTGATTAATGAAGATTTGAAAATGACAACAACAAAAAAATGAAAGAAAAAAAAATTATGAATTTTTATTATACCGTACGTTACTGATGTTTAGATACAGTATAAGATACAGTATACGTCGTTAATTTCAAAAATTTATGATTAAAATTTTCTTTATAGCGTAAAATAAATTGAATATCTTGTACAGAGGCTGAAATACTGATGTACGAGTATGGCATAAATACGCGTGTATCTGAACATATAATCTTTCATATGTGTGTGTGCTTTTTTTTAAATGTATACAAACCAAACCACACATGTCTAGTAAACCACAAGTTTAAAAGAATGTTTAAATTTATTCATATTTTTATTTTTATGTAAATAAATTATTAATCTAAAGGAAAATGATGATAAATTTAATTAACTTTCATAAATTTTTGATCATATCTTCAACATTATTACATAAATGGGAAATATGACACTATCATCGTATAGAGGAGATACATACATATGTATGTAATAATAATTGGTTTAAATAAATGTTTTTGTGGTATTTTTGATTTATTGCGTGAGATGAATCAATTTTTTTCTTTTTTTTTAAAGTTATTTATTCACTGAAGATTTTAATCATTTATGAAATGTTTCCTGTTTGTTATTATATGATTTTTCTTTATTGATTGCCTTTTTGTAATTTAAAATAGTTAAATTAACACCTTTTATATGATAATGATGTGATAGTAAATATGCGATATTTCAATAGATACTTAGTATTTTTTTATTTATGATAGATAGACATTAAAATAATTGTTAAACGTTCTTGATAGTCAACAAAAGGCTAACAGTTATGACTATTCTGATCGTAGTTAACAGATTTCGATAACTAAGCATTTTGCTAATTTTCATACAAAATATCCAAACTGGAACATTTCGTATAAAAGTTGGCAGAAGATCAAGTTAGCTGAAATCTTCTATCTACGACCAGAATAGCATTGAATATCGGACTGAATATCCTTGAAAAAATTTTAAAAATTTATAATGTAAATTCAAAAATGCATGACTGATTATTCAGCTTAAGATTTAAGCTAAGCAGTAGTGCATTTTTGAATTTACCTACATTTATAAAATTGTATGATTTAAAATTGGCTATCTTCAAAAACGCATTACTGTCTATTTGATGCGATACTTAGCGTACTATGATCTTAAGCTGAATATCGCATCAAATAGGCAGTGATGCGTTTTTGAAGATAGGGATTTTTACAAGTACGTATTGTGTATATTGTCAAATTAATAATCAGATTTAATTTTATTTTTTTTTCGTAGTTTTTTTTTTTTTTTTTTTTTGAAATTTCTCATAATTATTTATTCATGTACTTAATAAATGTAAATTGAAATGAGTGAAACTGAAGCAACTATAAAAAAGGAAGCAAATAATGAAAATATTAATAATGATGAAGATGATGATTGCATATTAATTGAAAAAGATATTGAGACTATTGTAATTGAAGATGAAGATGATAATGGTAATTCAAGCCAACAATGTGAAAATATTGAATTAAACGCACCCATTGAAAACCACCCAAAAGAATCAAATCAATAAAAGGTGTAGTTAATGTACAATACATTACGTATGCATGTTCAACTTAAATATATACTTGTTATTGTAATTGTAGTAATACATACTTATGTATGCAATTAGGAGTAATAATTTCGATTTTATTTTTTTTTTTAATTAATTAATATTTTATTTTTATAATTTACAGGACTTTTATCCAATTAGCTTCAATTTTATTTTGTACTTTCATGACACCGTGGTGAACCTCTTAGTCCAAGTTGCATGCAAATTTTTAAATTTTATTACCATTTATAGGAACTATATGTACATCGAGATCGTGAACAAATATCCACAATGATGCCTAATTTATATGTATATTATAAACGTTGATAGATTTTATGTAAACCAAAAGGACAATTGCCTTTAGAGTTAAATTATATGCATATGTAATGTATGTAAATATTTTTTATTTTTTTTTTTATTTTCATATAATATAAAATTTTATTCATAAACAAAATAAAAACATAAATAAACTGTAATTAAAATGTCATTTTTAGTTGAAAATAAGAAAATGTATTTTAATATAAATTTTAAGTATAATTTTTTCATATGTACATATATGTAATTTTTTCATACATACATACGTGTTTGTAAGATGTTCGTTTTTAAAATGACATTAATTTCTTTAAATGATAATATATAATTATTTACATACGTTTACAATTATTTTAACATCATTTTTAACATAATAATAAAACAAATTTTATGATCTAATGGATATTTTTTAAAGGCAATTAGCTACACTTTTGGGAATAATCCATTTTCATATGAAATAACAAAAAATAATAAAAATATGAAAAAAGAAAAAAAATTTTTTTTTATATATGTATGTACATGTATGTTTATATGTTGAATGAAAATTTAAAAAAAGGGGGAAAAGTTCACTGCCACGATCATAATATCTGTGAAGATCGTTTTACGAGTAAAATTGGTAAAATACAGTTTGGTCTATGTATCTGAAAAATTTTCTAATTCTAAGCTATCTTCACAAACACATCGTTGCTTTTCTGATACGGCATCACTGTCGTCAACAATTCAAAAATACATCATACGTTGCATTATTGTGATTGTTGCAATGTGCAAATCTTAATAACTCTTTCAGTCTTCAATTTTTATTTTTATCAATAGATCCCCTTCATTTCAATGAGAACAGATCATAATCAATCATAATAATAAGTTGTCATAATTCTTCAGATTTGAATTTAGATTTTCTAACAAATTTAAAAAAAAAAAAAAAAAACCTGAGATATCTAAACTTTAAATTGAAAACAGTAACAATTAAAACTGAGTATTATATGATGTCTTTAAGAAAATTCCATTTTGTCATCGATCTGATCGTAATCGCAATAATGACATTAATGAACGGATATTTATCCAGTCGATTAATTATTATATTAGTACCTTACTTCAATTCATTACTTAAAATATTCCACTACAATTATTTTTTTGAATGAAATTATAATGATAAAAAAAAAAATACCAGAGGTACTTTCTGTTTGTTTTTGTCTTACCCTTGACGGTTTCGTATATAATGGATCACTACTACTTCTACTAATTGTGGTCACATCAAAATGAAATAATCAATCGATCAATCTTAAATAAAAAAAAAACGAAATAATGATACATGTAAGTAATCTTGTTTTATTGGTAATGATTTTGATTGATATCGATTTTTTTTTGTTTGTTTTTTAATTTAAAAATTTCGGAGAAAATCAACTTAAACAAATAAATGTATAAAGCATGCATAACACATACATATTATGTACATTTTAAAGGAACAAGCAAATTACTTAATTGATTATAATTCAAATAAAAAATTCATATTTTTACCCATTTTACATTTCAATCGTTTTTAATGTCAATCATGTATTTTATTTTTTTTTTAATACAAAATCAAGGTAATATGAAATCATATTTTAATCGATTTCCTTCTCTTAATTTTTATTTGTTTGTTTAAATTTTTTTTTTTTTTTACCCCATGTCAATGAATTTTTATTATATTTTTTTTTTTCATTGGAATCAAAATTGAATTTATGTTACGTCCTGGTTAAAAAATTTTTGTTTTCAATCATAAAAAATCATAAATGATTTTCTTTTATTTGTTGTTTTTGTATATTTCATGTTTATATACGCGAAAATTATAAACACATTTTATAGTATTATGACTAAACATCATAAACCTTTTTATATAACCATTTAAACGACTTTGTAAATAACAAAAATATCAGTAAATCAATTCAATAATAATTTTGTCTGTGGTTTCAAATTTCAATAAAAATAAAAGGAACAAGAAAAGAAACAAGAAAAACAAAAAATAAACGTTACATTCAAATAATTACAGACAAAATAAATAAATTCGTTGATCGTGTTTATCAAATTATCAAATTACATTTCATTCATTTTGAATTTAAAAAAAAAATGTATCTGTAATTTGATACTATTTTTTTTTTTTGTGTATTTTAAATGGTAAATAAATAACGCCCAAGAAAATATAAAAAATTATAATTTTTTTTTGCATTTTATTTATTTATTGATAAAAGCAGGTGATAAATCATATTTGATTAAATTTATGGTAACAATTTTTAATGTGAACAAATTCACATCATAAATAATCACGTACATACCCTTTTCAAAAAAAAAAAAAAAAAAGAATTACAAACTGTGAACTAATAATATTTAGTCACGGCATATGTTTAGTAATATCAACAAATATTTCAAAATGTTGTTGTAATTTTCTGAATAAATAAAAAGGTCAACAGGACTCATCAACAGAGGTAATACTACAGTTCTTGACCTTCAACAAAAGTCTCTTCCACTATCGTGGTTCTGTGCCGTATTTTTATAACATCTTCCACATGTAATTAAAATAATTAAAATTTGAAAAAAAAAAAAAAAAAAAAATGAGTACATGCATATACACAAGTATATACAGAAGTTTGTAACCAAATAACAAAAAATTTTCATATATATTCGTATGTATGTTCACAGAAGAAAATTCAATTGCATTCCAAAAATGCAAGAATAACGAATAAATGATAAAATTAAGTAAAAATGAAAATGAATTAAAATTAATTTAATCTCATTATATATTTAACTTAAAGATAAATCCTTGCAATGAAATGAAAACCACAATCAACTTTATCGTTTTATATCCTAATTCCATTTTTCTTTTTTCCTTTTATGTTTTTTTTTTTTTTTTTTTGGATCCTAGTACGTATATCATGATAAATAAACGATAAAACTTTTATTGTTAAGTAAAACTGTTTATATGTATGTGTGATTGCCTTTTATCTTTCATTATAACGATTATATTTTAAATAATGAAAAAAAAAACAAACAACATTTAATTAAATTTTTCAATTTAAATAGTATGAAAAGTTAAAATACTTAAATTTGAATAAAGAGTTTAATTTCATTTATTTTTATTTTTTTTTTTTAGTTTTACTTTAAATAATGTGTACGCACATTTTTAAATTAAATTAAAAATAAATTTAAAAAATAAAAGGGATATTATGTATGGAAAATTCTTAGTAGAGCGCGGTTGAGTAAGGATTGGAAATATTATAAATTGTTTACTTTGATTATATATCAAAAATTTTGTGATTTTATGTTTTTAGTAGATAACACAAAGAAAAGAATAAAACAATGAAAAGAAAAGCCTTTGTCTTGGAAAGTCCTTCTCCAAGTTGACAAAATATGACAAGGACAATACAAAAGCGAGGAAGTTATTATAACGGAATATAAAAATGAAAATTGAAATAAAAAAAAAATTTTTTTTTAAATAAAAATTGAGTAATTTAGTTTAACATAATCAACTCTTCAATATAAGGAATAATAAATTTTAATTTTATTAAATTGAATAAATTAATTTTGATATAATATTGTTCGTACTTACCTGCTTCAGTTGTAGATGTTTTAGAATTTCTTGCAATGTATTAAGACGTTTCAAAACACTCGGAATGGGGGGAGGTGACACTTATGAAATACATATGAAAAATTGAGCTATGAAACACCAAGTATGAGGTTGCACGGTACCATCGGGCTTACTTCACCCGTTACACTGTAAATACTGGAAACTGTCTCATAACACAGTGTGTCTTCGTCTAAAACCCCACAATCACTTGTAATTTTGTTTGTTTTTTACAACGAAAAATTTAGTTTTCAAAATTTAAATAATAAACAATATTTTTTGATATAAATATTTTGTTGCATCATATCAATCTGTATCTTTGTAACAAGAATTAGAATTTATTTATCTCTACACAATTATGATAAACTTTTATATAAAACTAGGAAACAATGTTCAAAGTTGTTCACACTATAAATAATAGACTGTACTAATTTATTTTGTACAATATGGTACAGAAGCATAAATCGCACTATACAAAAATGATGTCTACATAGATGTACATAATTTATACAATGTTTTAGTAGGAATTCCTTTAATTGATGAAATTGATGAATTTCAAAATGAATTATTAAAAAAATTACAAGTGTGAGAAATAGAACCTTCATACTCCACAAGAAGTATGCTTAAAACCTATTTAACTGATTCTTACCAACAATTTAGCACTTTAGAATTTTATCCAATTTAAGCTGCATTCCGCAGCTAATATATTTCATTACAGTATGTACATACATTGTATCACAATTTGTATTTTAATTTGTATAATTTTTTATTACTTGATTTTATGTTCTGTAACTTGATATTAAGTAAATCTTAAATGAACGTGAAATACAAAATACATGTAAATGTCTTGAGTGTTTTTTTTTTTTTTTTTTTGAATTTTGTTTATAGCAATAAAATTAAAACTTTATTTATTTATTTATTCTTTCTTCTGTTAAATTTATTATTAAATACGTTACATACATTATTCTACCGTTCTTTGTACATACATATATGAATGTGTAATAAGTTCGAGTATATGCAAATTACTTTGTGTATTAAATGCTTATAATGTTGCTATATAGTATACGTATAATTTCAGATAAAATAAAAAGGATATCAAAATGTGCTATTAATTTTTGTAAATTGTCTGTATTAAAATTATTACGTCATTTATTAATATCATTTATAAACATGTACATAGTAATAAATAAATTTGTATTTAATAGATGAATAATAAGTAGCACTTACTACCATATAGATTTTATATATTGAATAGGCCCAGAATAGGCCCAGAAATATTGTTAATTTTCAATCATTTTCAACTTGATGCATACGTACATAACGTACATTTGTCGATTTTCAACGACAGACAATTTTCATTATTCGAAATTGAAAATGTTCAGTACCACTGATTTTTATTCCAATTTATATATATGTAGATATTGAAATGTAATATTTCCTTTTGTTATTTTTCGTAAAATCGAATCACATTAGATGCAAAATTTTTATCTAAAATCGGTTTAAATAAAATCATAAATAATATGTAAGCATTTTATAGATAAGTAAAAAATGACACCAATTAACCAATGGTTAATTTATGATAAAAAGTAAAAAAATTGTATTTTCCCTTTGAAAAACGTTTGCATATATTCTCGTATTATTTCATGTTACGTATAGTGTATGTAAAATGTAAAACGTTTAATTTTATAAATAAATATTGTAAATGATAAGCTCATTTAAAAGTTGAATTACTTTATAATCAAGCATGAAATTGAAATTAATATCCGAAAAATATCTACATATATAGACATCAGTCTAGTACATATAGACACATACATACAAAAATGCTTAAGTATACGAGGTACACAAGAATTTTATATTTTGCATATTCAATGTTCTAGCGTACGTTTCTATATACATAGTCTTGTTTTCGTATATTTATCACCACAGTAAATGTATGTGTGTGGGTTTGTTTACGACAACATAAAATCAATAAGTTATCCTTGAAAAAGATTGTTATACAAGAAATTTAAATTTTATCGGTATACATAAACCAAAAAAACATAGAATAAGCCTTCACATTGAGGTTAAAAGTGTCAGCCTGATCCTTAATGTATGTATGTACGTGTGTTTATTAGAAATTATATTATATATAATGTGATTTTGTGTACGTGGAGTATAGATAGACTATGAATTGCAGACTATATGGTCTTTGAAGAATTTTTGTATAAAAAAAATAACAAAATATAGGGGAAGAGTTTTCAAGGATATTACATTGTATGTACGTTATCTGAAATTATATGAAATCTTGTCATATGGAAAATTGATTTTATGCTACATTTCAATATTTATTACGATATAATATTAAAGGAACACGAGGTTTGTTAACCACAGAGCCGCCGCATACAAGTTTGTTTACATATAAATTAAGAAAAATGATAATATTTACAACATGTTATATTTACAATTTTTTTATATTTTTTTTTTTGTCTAATTTATATTATGTTTTCTTATGAAAAGTGAAAATTATTTTTCGTTTATAAAAATTTTTTTTTTTGTTATATTTTTCATTTTCGTATCAAATACAATTATTGTTTGATAAATGGCTTTTTTAAAAATGTTAAGATTGAACCGAGGTTGAACCATGTTGTTGGTGCAAACGAACAGAGTACCCATATGATTGGAATAATTTTAAAATATTGGATACTCTGTGTTTTGAATTCATGTTCTCATTTTAAATACATAAAAAAAAACCGAATAAATAAATAAAATAAAATAAAAATAAATAACTTTAATAAATCATTTTCTACTAAGATTTATAACGACAATTACATGACGAGTACGCATACATATATGTACATGTATACAATTTATGTGCCATTCAAATGAAATGAATTTTTATGGGATATTATGTGTATGCAAATCGCACATACATATATTCGAATACATAAATGAAGCAAGTACAAAGCTATGAGCGTGAATAATTTCTTTTTATTTAACATTTGTAAAATTGAATTTATTGTATTCATACATACGTACGTACTTGATAGAATTCTATAAAATTTGTCTAATGCAACTAATAAAATTTAGAAAATGGTTATAATTTTTAATTTCACGTCATCCAATTATACAGAATAAATTTCTTAAATGGCAATTTGCATTTATTACGTTACATATTTTAAATAAACCATAACGGACATGACACCCACAATTAATTTCTATCCAAAATTTTGATTTCATTAATATTGTCTCAAACTGTCTGATCAATTGTTCACAATCTCTCATTTAATTTAGTACAAAATTAAATTTGACATATTTTGTTTTATTGCAACATAAATTTTATTAATTTAAAATAAAATATAACATGGTATTCATTATTCAAGCGTATTTAACATAAAATATTGTTCATTTAACAAAATTCAAAATATGTATATACCTTTGACATACAAATTTTATGAGTATATTTTAATTGTATTTTGTCGTTCTTTGATGTGTACATGGATGACATAATATTAATATGAATTTTTATAATCATCATTTGAGATTGATTTTCATTCAAGAAATCCTAAATTTTGATCTCTTAGAAATTTTTTTTGATTATGGTTCATCATATAATAATTATATTCCCAATCTAGTCATCATTAAATACGAAATTTCATTTGCCAATAAATTAATTTTTATTTCTAATGAGCTTTCAATGTTCAATATTTATTTCAAATTTGCTACATTCTCTTTTTAAATTTGAAATTTTGTTCTGACTTACCTTATCTTCAAAAACGCATCACTATCTATTTGATGCGATTTATTCAGCTTAAGATCATAGTTCGCTGAGTATCGCATCAAATAGGCAATGATGCGTTTTTTGAAGATAGCCTTAATTGTTCTTTTAGTACACAGTCTCTAATTTGAAATTCTCATATAATTTGAATAAAATTAAAATTTTTTCTACATACTCGTAAAAATATCGTGACTATAAAATTAACATAATTTACTGGTAAAAACATTATCATAATTTTTTTGTTTTTGAGGGTCATTCTTCATTTATACCCTTATAAATGTTACAATTATTTTCATTCTAAATTTCTGAGTCAATTATCTTAAACGACAACTAAATAAAAAAAAAAAAGAAAATAATAAAATAAAATGTTTGAATGGTTTGAACATGCACATACGCACATATACATACAAAAACCAAGATGTTAATTTGAATAAATTGTAGAAGTAAAATAAATTAAAAAATAACATTTTCATTAACATTGTAAATATACACTGAGTGTACCCAAATATGAATGTTCATTTTTTTTTAATTGTACCAGGGACTGTGCTCATTATTCTAACAAATTACCAAATGAAAGCCTGAAGAAGAAATTAAAAAACAAAAAAAAAACAAAAAAATCGTATGTCAAAGAAAGTTCTTAATTTCTGACAAAAATCTTCTAACTTTGTTATTTTCTTCTTTTCTTTATGTTTTTCATTTTTTTTTATCATTTCTTTTAAAATCTTATTTATACACTCAGCTTATAGAAAAAAATTACTTTTTACAGGTGAAAACACATAAAATGATTAAACATTCAGATAACGTAGGTCATCTTGTTCGTGAGATCTAATCAAGTACCATCACTTTAATGTTTGTTTAATTCACATAACATAGATGTTATATAGAATGTACGTTAACATTTGAATTACATGTACATGCATGTGTACAAACAGTGTACCTAAAGATATCTAAATGTGCGCATATATGTACCTATACATACTTAAGTAATTATGTATCTGTTTGTTTTTTTTTTCCTTTTTATGTTAGACAAATTATAAATGCCTTTTAGATGTTAAGAGTACAAAGATTACAAAAGATTAATAGATATTTAGTATCTAAAAAAAAAAAAAAATTAAAAATCGTAATTTAATATCGTAGTTAACTTTTACTTATTTTTTGGTAATCATGTAAATTGTTGAAAACAATTTATTTTAAATAAATTTTCACTTGATTATAATCAAGATTATAATCGTTGGTTTTTTTTTTATCGCGAATGAGACATTTTACCTTTGTAGCAGTTGTTTTGTTAAAAATATTTTTTTTTTTTCTTAAATTTTTGTTGAAATTTTAATTTAATATGTTTATTAAATTATTTAATATCTTGTAATTTACCTAACATAAAAATGTTTTTGAACATGAAGTAGGCTTGTAAAAATTTTTTTTTTTTTTAAACATAAAAACTTACATATGTAGTTACTTTGCGTGGGACGTAACATATAAGTACATAAATTTAAAAAAAAAAAAAAAAAACCGTTTTAAAGATTTGAAAAATAACAACAGAAGTTGCTTCATCAGATAAAACAAATCAGAAAAGTACATTTTGTTCATTATCTTGTACAATAAGGTGCATGTTTACGCTGTGTACAAATGTCCACATTACCTTATCGGTCGTACTGTCTACATGTTCAATCTAGTTAGAAATTACATCAATTAATTATAAATTTTGAAAATCAATTAAAATTAATCCACGATCGGGTTGCTATTGTTTTCCATTTGAATTAAACACAATTAAAAGGCACATTTTTCGTTTTTCAATTTGAATTCGAAATATTTGAATGCATGAATCCTTTAATTACAAAATTTTAGATTTGATACATTTTCACATTATTGAATTACATAATATGCAAAAATGTGATTTTGAAAAAATACGTTATAAACAGAATTTGAAAATAATAAAGGTCCAGTGTTTATGCTTTATTAAACGTCTAAAATTAATAGTAAAGACCTAATTTCAAAGCACGAGTACGAGTCATAAACTAACTCATTTTATAATGTTGATTAAAAAGGATTTTGAATTTTTCAAAATCGGTCAATGGATCATTTCAAATTCGGTTTTAATTTTTTTAATTTTAAGCTACACACATATGTGTATGATGATGGATACCGAAGTATCTTTAATTAGTGAACTAGAAAGAAATTTAAGATTTTTTATTTTATTCTCTTTATTTAAAATTCCCTTTTTGATTAAAGCATTTGCAATAATCAAATAAAAAATATCATTTTAAATTTTTAATTTCATGTGAAAAATGAATTTCAATTATCGAAATAAAAATAAAATTATGTATGTCAAATACAAAAAAAAAAAAAAAAACAAAAACAAAAAATTCATTTCATTCAATAGGAATTTGAATAAAAAAAAATTGGAAAATCAAAAATAAATTCTTTAAACTCTTCTATGACTTTTCAAATACAAACGATGTAAACACATCTGAATGTTTTTTATTTTTTTTTTCAAACATCCTTGTTTGTACTTTTAGCTGTTTATAAAGCTCTCTTTGACAACGTTTTGAAAACTAAAAAAAAAAACAAGAATTTATTTTTCACCCTAAAATGCACATAAAAATATTTAAATAAGCGACAACTCATTCATTGCTTTCAATTATATTTGAAAAAACCAAAAAAAAAAAAAAAAAAAAAACAAATATGAAAAAAAATTTTTTGTTCGCTTTTGAAAACTATCAAACATTATTTCTTTTTCACACACAAAGAATTTAATTATATAAAAAAAAAAAAAAAAAAAAAAAATACTAAAACTATTAAAACGGTACTACTGCACTTGCATTTAATATTAAAATAATTTCAAAGGTAATTCAATTAACAGAAATGCATAAAAGTTGAAAAAGGGAAAATATTCACAAGACTTGAATTTTCCTTTTTTTTTGTTTTTTTTTTGCTAATATCCTTCTGTGTTTATATTCAATGTGCTAATAAGCAAATGCACTGGTTACATGTTTGATACACACACACGCACACAAACCATATGTATGTACGTGTTGATATGCATGTATAATAAACGTAATTACATATGTACATAAATAGGTACGTAAACAAAATAAACAATTCACATCATTCACATTTCATTTGTGTGTATGTACTGACGTATAGTATGTAAGCATATTATTAGGCTGTAAGAAAATGACTGTATATGAGTGTGTGTATGTATGTAAACAATAAATTAGTTTCTGTTAATTAGCTTCAAATTATGATGTACTTTTTAAATATTTTTTATTTTGTTTATTTGTTTTAATATTTTGTGTTTGTAAATAAGAAAAAAAAAGGATCTAAGGAAAAGTTAATGCAAAGCAAAAAGAAAATATACAAATATAAGTCAAAAGAAAAGTTTCAGTTGAAAAATAATTTTTCTAGTTGTATTTTGTTTTTTTTTTTTTTTTTTTTTTTTTTTAAATGTTCACTTTAATATCAAAAGGATTTTTATTTTTGTATTTTTGTTTTTCTAGAAGAAAAGCTAGGAAAATAGTTGAGGAGTTTTTTTTTTTTGTAACACGCTTTATTTGCTTTGACAAACTTTTGTTTGACAAAGTACGTGTGCATTATTTTGTATTTTTCTTTTTTTTTTTTTGTTTTTTCTTCTTTTCTTTATATTTCTTGTTTTTATGAGTTTTTTTTATCAAACGATATATGCTCATAAATAAATAAAAACAAAAAAAAAAAAAAACATTCGTACAATATACACAAAGTATATAAAACTAAGTTATGTGTAAACAAGAAAAATTTACATTTTGAATAAAATAAAAAGGATAAAAAATATTCAGTTTCTTGCCAGTTTTATACTTTTGTAACAACTAAAAAAAAACAAAAAGAAATTATAATGATTTTAAATTTCATATTATGAAGTGTTTTACATGAATATATAAATAAAGTTTTTATTTTCTGTATTTTTTTACTCCTTTATAGATAAAAAATTAAAAGAATTTTCATTTTTATTTTATAATTTTGAGAAAATAGCTTGAAAAATTCTTCATTGTTTTTTTTTCTTTTCCAACTTACGTCATAGGTTGACTGTACTAGATTTATTAAATTTTAGGCAATTTTCATTTATTTGTATTCTAAGGCAAATGTTACTGGATTCATTAAATTTTAGGCAATTCTCATGTATTTATAGATAATTTCCATTTCAAATGAGTTTGATTTCCAGGTATTTAAGTAGAGGTGGTCGCTCGCCATATCCCAAGCAAACACACTTAGGCCAGAAAGATCCATTGCGATACCACAACAAAAATGTCTAGAGATCGAACCACCAGTTTGACCTCTAACTAACTCTTATTTTCAAAAATTTTGTCAAATCAAGGCAACTTAACTGGAAATTGGGTTTTAAACTTGATGGGGGCTTCGGAATACCAAAAAAAAAAAACTACCAAAATATAGCTAACTGAGCAGCACATAAAATCGTATATTGTATCATATAGTGATAACATTGAAAGCAAATTTTGAATCTCAATCTTTTGTATGTTTACTGACTGTATGTAAAAACGGTGCTAACAATTAGAAACACATTGATAAACTAACTGGTCAAAAGAAAAGAAGATAGAAAATAAAAAATGATTAAAAAAAATGTAATATACCTGAATCGATGGAACACGAGCCAAAGGTAGACCCAGAAGCAGTTGGTGGGACGAGGTGCAACAGGATCTATATAAAAACATTCCAAATCAAGAACTGAGAAGAGAAAGTTGTAGATAGGATTAGGTAAAGAAAGTGTCTTCTAAAGGCAAAGGTCCTTGCCAGGACTGTAACGCCATGAAGAAAAAGAAAATATACCTGATAAAACATTTCTGCATTCAATTCAATTTAGTGTTCTATATTATTATGAACGTATTTATAATAGATTTGTCATGTAGAATCATCGGTAATAATGATTAGGGCTCTAGATCACATCGAGCTGTTGCATCATTAATGGTAATGATGATTTATAATAATTACAAAATAGTATGAAATTACAATTAAATTTCAAATGTTTATCAATTTAATTACACAAAATAAATTTACATTTTGTATTGATTTAGGATAGATACAAATTGTAAATTATTAAATTATTCCATAACATATTTTATCATCATATTTATAATTAGAAATTATAATTAATTAATTAACCTATATGTATATTTTATCGATTGCAATAATACGTGATCAATTAAATATAGAAATATATTATGAAAATTAAAATTTAATACATATAATAATTATTATAAATCCTTTGATCGATTTGTAAATTACTTAATAAATTTAATATAAAAAAAAAAAAAAAAATCTATATACAAATTAGAGAGAGAGAGAAGATGATGTTCAGAGCAGAATTTTTGAAAATATTATATCAAATACATACTCTCTGTTCCATATGTACGATATCATGAATATACATATGTATGATAAAATTTGAATTTTTGTCACGTATTACAATAAATATTATTTCATTGTATATAAATAATATATAAAAGCAGTCATATTATGTAAGTCATATACTAGGAAATGATGTCATGTAAAAAATATATTTAAAATTCGTCTAACGTACACACATTTAAATGTACTATGTGTATTATGTATAAAACAGAATTCTCCTACAGACTGCATGAATTTAGCGTTTTTTTTAGTTGAAAATTATTATAATTTTGGCCATGCACAGAGACATGTATTTTTACTTCTGATCATTACTACTAATATTACGTCAGATTGATGACGAAAAATAAAGTTAAAATGTACCTATTAAAAAAAAAAATTTAAAAATCGTCCTATTGTGGAAAGGATTTTTTTTTTAAATTTTCCTCGCTTGTATATAATGCTCAAAGTCTATTAATTTACTATAAGCTAAAATTCAACTTTTATTTGAATAAAAAATGTATAAATGAGCTGTTTTTTTTTTTTGAAAGTGGTATAAGTCTATCTTTTGAATTCCGAGATATTTTTTGTTTTACATTTACATACATATGTATATTCCCTACTAAACTCAACAGAAAAGTAAAACTTTGATCTGTATAAAGTGCATAAATTTGTAAATTTTTCTTGTAAAATTTTCTAGAATACTAAAGTTTGTATTCTTCCAATGTGATTTATATATAAAATCGGACTTCAATAATTTTGAATTTATATCACATTAAAAAAAAAAAAAAAAAAGACAGCTCAAATATTAATTTTAGACCTCTAATAAATTTGAGTGACATAATTACATACCTACGTCCTATATAGGACACAATTAATTTTTCTACTACACAATCAATGTAGTAGTGTCAATCTAATATTTAAATTTATTCACAATTTATTTGTAAACAAAATAGAACAAAAAAATTTGTTCAACTTCTTCAAACATTATACTAAAAGGTATCCATGATACGTAGTAACTACGTATATTTATGTTATCATCACTAAAAATGTAAAAAGTGTGCAATAAGAAAATTATTATTATTTTTTTTTTTTTTTGGAAAATTGCATGCACATAAATATTCTAACTGGGTTAGTTTTATCAATTTATTTTTCATAAATTTTATCACGTATTCAACTGTTCTATACACGACTTCACATTATTTGATAGAAAATTTTATTTACTATTTTTTATATAATCATGTACATATGTACATGTATTAACAACTGTACTATTATGAAAAATTGTTTTTGGATATTTTTTTTTTTTTTTTGAAAATATTCAGAATATATTTGTATATTATTACATAACAGTTTATTTTGTATTTGGTATCCTAACAGATAGATACATTATTTCTTCTTATACATAAAATTCTTATACAATGCTTGTATATATAATTTCTTATGTACATATATGAAGAAATTAACTGCACATACGCAACGAAAATTTTTGAAAAATTATATAAAGAATATATCGTTACTTATTTATAAGTTTGCTAAAGAAAATGACTGTGTATGTACGTGGTATTTTTTTTTTTTTTTTTTGCAGTACAAAATTTTGTTTATGCACTTTTATGCACACAGAAAAAGAAAATTTAAAAAAAAAAAAAAAAAATGAAAAAAAAATTTGAATTTGTTGGATTATTATTTTTTCAATAATTTTAATTTACTTAAAAGATTTAAATGAAGTGAATATCGACTTAGAAGATTTTATTTAAAAATAATTTCAATTTCGACAATACCAGACAATTTTCACTATGATAATCTTTCGGATTTTCTCAATAAAATGAGAATACATTTTTTTCTTATATTTTTTTTGTTTTTTTAGTGATACTCAGCCTGTCTTAGATACTGTGTAGATGAAATGTATTATTGTGAATGTGACATGTTCTCTGTACAAGTATAAAAATGTTTTTTGTTTTTTGTTTTTACTAGAATATTGAATTATTCACTTTACTTGATTACTAGAAAATCCTTATCACAATCCTATTCTAATTTTATCACAAAGATACATGTGAATGCTATGTATTTGAATGAAATTTTTTTTGGTTTTGTTTATTGGATTTGTATATTTTTCATTTATTTGCTCATTTTCCCATTATGTGATATAAAGAGAAAAATAAATGCTTATAGGGAAGAGTGAAAAAATCCATGAATACGTAGACTAATGTTTACTGTATACGTACAGAGTTTGTATGATGTGTAATCAAATTCTGTTTTGTAATAACTAAAAATAAATGACTGTGTCATAAAGACACAAAAACAAAAAAAAATTGCAAACTATCAGAGAGAATGAAAATTATAATTAAAACAAATTTTCAACATTTTCCAATCATACTTTGTGTCAAAGAAAAAAAAAAAAAAGAATTTTCACTTATGATCAAATGTAGAAATTTGTATTTTTGTGACATCAAATTAAGAGTTTCAGTTGAAAATGTTGAACAAAAAAAAAATTAATCTGTGTAATGAAAATGTAACTTGTAAAAAGAAAAATAAGGAAAATTTATTTAATAAAAATTTATGTATGTATATTTTGGTAATGTATTTAAATAGCATTTGTATGTACTTATTTAATTTTACAATTTTTTATATTTAATACGTATTTTGTAGATACTTACGTAAATTACGAAAATTACGTATGTTATACAAAAATTTTTCTTCTTCTTCTTCTTTAATGACTTTACGTCCCTCTATTACAAAAATTAATATTTTTTTTTAAATTTATGTATTTGAAATGTAAAATATTTACAATACATACAAAAATATGCCATTGAAACATAGATAAAGAAAATCTTAGATATTTTCATTAAATTTTATTTTTCAATTAAAAAATGAAGTAAAATATCAAAAATTAATTTATTTACTTTTTTTTTTTAAACGGTTTTTAAATTTAAAAAAAGAAAATTATGAAAAAAATTTAATTTTATTGAAATTATGTACGTGATTGTGTAAAATTTCAATAATTGATTTTCCTTTTTAATTATAACTAGAAAATGCCAAATCCAAGTTATGATGTATGCATTGTATATTGTATGTAAACATATGTACTAATGTTATTAACAATAATTCTAAAAATTGAAAATGATTATAATAAGAAGAATGCGTATCGCGAATTATGTTTTTTGTTTTTCTGCAAAACTTTATAACTTTATAACTTTAAATTGCTTCAAATGCATGTACATAAAAACAAAAAATCAATGCGCATATGAAAACGTACATACAAATACACTGTGGATAATTATGCAAATAAAAAGTTTAAAAAACAAAAAAAAAAAAAAAAAAAAATCTTGTTTGTGTTATTGACGCGGTTATCGCTTTTTACATAATATGCCCTTTTTATTTTTTCAACATGCAAAAATGTTGTAAATTTATGCAAAAAGTTCAAATAATGATGATGTATATTTTGTTATTTATTATGATATTTGGCGACAGGTTGCTTTTGTTATTAATTTCTATATTGCCTGAAAATACATGCTTACATGTGAGAGGTGTTCCAGATTAGGTGCCGTAAAATGGATTATTCACAGTGTTCATATGTAATGTTTGGTGTTACAGATTGAGATATCATGTAATAGGCGTTTTTGAATCGTCTTATCCATTTATTCTAAGTCAATAGGCCAGATACAATGAAAGCGAGCGTTTTTCCTTGTGGCGCCTTGTGTTTTTTTTGACAAATTTCAGCAAACTTTGTGGCGCCACAAAATTGCGTGGCTATCATTGTATCTACCTAAATACAAAAACTATTAATTCAAAACTCATTCTGAAGCGCGTGAAAAACGCGTCACTCTCATTGTATCTAGCCTATAAGACTTATAATTTTTCAAATGTTAGTTATAATGAATTAATTTTAATGAGAAAAACAGAGAAATGGGAATAGAGTTTTCCCTTTGAAACAATATTTTATAGCAATATGTAGTTTGAGTTTTCACAAAAATATATGCTCTGGTGACATTGATTCTGGAACATCCTGTAAATGTAGATTGTTGATTTTAATGTAAAATTCACATGTTTAAAAGTACTTTCTATTCCTGTATTACAAAACACATGTATGGACATATGTACATATATCATAATTTCCACATATGAAATTGCAGAAATTTTGATGTATAGCGTGCCTAAATGGACGTATAGAAAGATGAATGAGAAAATGAATATATTTGCATATAATTTAGTATTCATATAATTGTAACTATAATGTATGTACTCATATATTACATATTCTGTAAAGGATATATGTGTGCAAATGTAGTGCATTTTTATTTTTTGTACGTATATATGTACAAATTGCTTTTTTTTTTAACGAGTGAAAATGATACTGGGTTGAAATTTCATTTTATTTTTTATTTTTTTGGTTTTGTGTTGAATTTTTTTTTTTTTTTTCAATTACACGTAGTAGGTATTTTACACACAAAATTCATAAAAATATAAAAATATATATCCATACATATGTATGTAAATAAACATAAATTCACATGTTAGTTTTTGATTTGTTTTTTTTTTTTTTTTGTTTTGAATAAAATTTTTATTATTTTTTTTACATTATTTTAAACAACATAAATTAATTTATGTTGTATTAAAATATTTGTTTATTTTTCAAATTTTTATTTTAATTAATAATGAAGAAAAAACAATTTAAAAAAAAAAGGATTTTGGAAATCTTATAATCTGTCTACTAATTCGGTGCAATTAATGCCTTATGGGACTATCATGTGTCTTTTTTCTTCTCTCATAATTTCTAATAAGATCATCTCACGAGCAGTTTTACATATAATACGATATGAATTTTTTTAATATCAATATACAGCGACGTAAAGTGTTACTACTTTATGTCATTTCCATAAGATCTTAACTGCATCGAATTAATAGACAGAGTATAATAAGTTTATATATCATATACGGGATGTGTATATATTCACTTAAGCTTGAATGATATAAAACGAACAGCATTCTATGCACCAACACCATGTGTATATGTATGTATGTGTAAAAATAGCACAGAACATTTAAGTTTTTGGACCATATCGCCATTATCATTATCATCATTTTATGTATTTTTATACTAGATTCTTTAGTTGAAATTCTTAAATAAATTATACAACATATAAAATGTAAAGCACGTACGATTGCTGATAAATATTTTCGTTTTTCGTTTTTTTTTTGTTTTTTTGTTTTTTTTTGGTTCTTTATTTATTTGTTATTTGTCTGTGGTCGTTTGAATTGTTTTTCTTTTCTTTCGTCTTTTTTTTTTTTTTATTTTTTTTTTATTTTGACTTAATACTTGCCAAAATGTCTATATCCGTTCAAATATTTAAAACTTTACGTGACTTGATTCCTTAAAAAGGAAAATGATTCTATATTTGAAATATACCAATATAAAACGTTTATTGTACAGTTCTTATATCTTTATTTTATATAATATAAATAGAAAATCTACTGCCTATTTTCTGTTGCTTTTATTTAAAAAGAAAAACTTTTGAAAGCATACTGTTAGAAAAGTGCAATATTTCGAAATGAAAAAATAAATAAAATAAAATAAATGTACACACAAAATATACAAACTTATGAAATGAGGCTTTCCACGTATGTACATAATAGTCAAATGTTTTAAGAAATGTTTTTTCATTGTGTTCCTAAAAACGAAATTTGCTGTATATACAAACTGGCATATTGAAATTAACACCAATTTTCATAGTAGCCAAGATGAAACTCAGTTGTAGTTTTTCACAGCACTTTTAATCATGATTTTTAATTTTTTTGATTGATTTGGTTAATTGATTTGTAGTATAGTTGGTACAATATGTGTCTCAAAGTAGAACAAACAAATTTATGTAATTACTGAAACATACAAGGTTTTTTAAAATTAGTCAAAATTTTGTATTAGTCTTGGCTTCCACCAGTTCTAACCTAGGCTATTGGCAAAGTACTGGTAAATTTTATTTGGATACCAACCAGCCTAGTCAAAATTATGTATATGTAGGCCCTAACTTTCTCCATTTATAATTTACATAGGCATTTGGCAAAATACTGATAAAGTTTATTTGGGTACCAATTAGTCCAGTCAAAATTTTGTATGGGTCTTGACTTCCGCCAGTTCTAATCTAGAGATTATTGGCAAACTACTGGCAAAGTTTATTTGGGCCTATATCCCTTTGAAGCGCACATTTAAATTGAATTTAAAAAGATTTCCATATAAATAATAAATTAATAGAAATTTAAATATACAATTAAATTATAAAATCGATATAATACTAAAAATAATAAAATAAAATATGTTGAATAATTGAAAAAAATTTCTAAATATTGGATAATTTAATTAGAAATGAACAAAATTGTTACATTATTCAAAAACCTGAAAAAATTTATTTCTCTTTGTAAAACAGTGCCGAAAACAACATTTTTAATATAATGTGATGTATTTGTGAATTTTTTTTTTTTTTGTTCACTTTAATATAATTGCAATGTATTTGATAACATTTTATATAGAATTCAATTTAATATTATATAAAACGTATATGCATATATGTATGTATGCATATGTACAGACATATGTATATAAAACTGATTAAAAAGGATAAAACTTGTTGTTACTGTATGAATGTTATTGAATAAGAGAGAACATGTGTGCACATTTTTCATTTGATTGTGTGACACTTACACATACAAATACAAAATTATATAATACACCAGTACTCGCTATATACGTATATTATCCTGTGGAATAAAAATGTATTACTGTACCATATATGCATTGAATGGCATATTCTTTGATTAGATAGTGTAAATTGGTTACGTGATAATAATATAAATTTTTCTTTTGATAAAAATTTGTACACACATGTGCATATTTATATACATATGTATGCATGCTTTTGTAATGCAAATGCGTACAAACGCAACATTTTTATTCATGCCATCTGTGTATATCATATTTATGTACATATATGTATGTGCATAAATGTATATAGAATGTAATAATTTTTGTTTCAAAATAAACTTTTCATTAATATACTTATAAGTACTTGCGTATGTAATTCGAATACATATGTATACGTGTATTATTGTTTAAGGTTTTTGTGTTTTTGTATTCACTAAATTTCATAGAAAAATTGCAATTTCTATATATATCATTCATATTTCGAATGAAGCTGGTACAGTGTACACATATCCATCACATATACCCATATGAATATGTACTTAGATACATTTATTTATTAAATATATCCTGCATTGTTCTATATATACGAATATGTACTTAGATACGTCATTTACTTATTGAATATATTCTTCATTGTTCTATATTGGTATATGTAAAATACACACACACACACACACACACATTTTCATTCAATTTCATTGAACAATTAATATTAGCAAAAGTATGTCACTAGAAAATATCTACATATATGATAAAACTATAAAAGTATTGATTTATTGTGGTGAATTACATCAAATCTAAAAGTTTTGTTATCATAAAATTTGTAATACACATATGTATAACAAAATGTCCTTAAACGACAAATTAATATGTACATACATTTCTACATAATATGCATACGTATGTAGTACGTTATTTGATGTAATATCGAAAATATCGATTCATACATTGTACTATATATTATATAATTGGCTTTTGAATTTGTACTGGAAAGTTAATTACAAGTAATTTAATAAAAAAATTTTTTTTTTATCTTTAATTTTAATCACATGAATAATTCATTTAAAAAATGTTCATGTATGTCCACATCTAATATCCAGATAAATACAAAAAAAAAAAATCTATTTAAATTTCATAGAAATTTGTAAATGTTAATAAAATTAAATTTTAAAAATAATTTTCTTATTTTTTCGTATAACACACATTCATACATGTACTGCATACTCATATATGTTTGTGATTTCTATTCTACAGAGCAATTTATAGTATTTATTGCAACATATAATCTCATTAAAGTTTATTTAATCATAAATCTACTTACGTGAATTTTTTTTTTTTTATTATTATAAAATTTCAATCTTTTTAGCATGTGTTTGTGTATAACATGTTTTTTTTTTGTTTTTTAAAGTTTTAAATCAAACAAAAAATTAAGTTAAAAGAAAATTTAAAAAAATTTAAATACAACTTTGTTTATAAATAAAATTGGAGAAATTGTAACAGAAATTCGATATTTATCCAGTATAGATACAACGACTGCGCTTTGAATATCATTGGGTATACATACGTATTTCCCCATATAGAATACATTTCTTATATTCGTTAAGTTATTTATTTTTAGTTTAATATTTTAACGACTGAAATCATGTCCTTTTGCAGATTTCAACATTTTTCGAAACAGATGATATTTTTGTATTAATCAGAAAATATTTTATTTTTTATATACGTAACTCTATAACGAAATTTTCTTATCATCAGTACAACTTTGGCCATTTTCAGTACTGGTACAACGTATAATTACATTTTGTGTGTTATTATTTAACATTTTTCTACTTTTTCTTCTTTTGTTAGGTTTTTCACTTTTTTTTTTTTTTTGTAAACGAACTCAATGTGAAAAACCATCAATCTTAACATGCTACCATAAGTATCTTAAGTATCTATCTATCGATTTGTATTTTATTAAATTCATTCAATGTTTGATAATAATTTATTTATTTATTTTTTTTTAAATTCATTTTTTTTGGGCAATTCATTTTTTAAGTATAAAATATATTTAAATTGTATTCAATGAATATAATTTTATCTTTGATTTTATGTCCTTAACTTTACAATAAAAACATTTTAAATAAATATAGCTACAAATAAATTTTATAATGATTTATTTATTATACACGATGTATAGAGTATTAGATATTTTCGTATAATTTATTATAATAAATTTGCATACATAATATTTTGATGTATTTACATCAAATATTGAATAATTTTATGCTTTTCCAATATTCAATCAAATGTATTATAAGATAAGCTTTATTAAAAATTTATTTTACATTGAAAAAAAAAAAAAAAAAAATATTTAAAATAAAATTTTGAATAATTGATAAATTTTTATTGATGAGAAATATTTTAATTCAAATTTTCCAATAAACTTATAAAGATTTCACTTACAAAAATCGTATAGGCATCATTGTAGAAAACCTAGATTGTAAGCTTTGCCTCGAAAAGGAAGAAATGCCAACACACATTCTGAATGAATGAATGAGGCCTTGGAAAGATGGACAAGGATAGCTAACCGAAGGTACATTTTGGAGGATCTTTCGAATTCCGACTACATGAAGTATTTTATTCTACTAACCAAAAAGATAAGTAACTTCATGTAGATTTGACAAAGGGTGAGGCATACAACAAGCTATTGTAAAGCTACAGTGTCGAGGCTACCAAACCTCATCTCACTCTTTTGGGTGGCAAACAAAAAAAAAACCTATAAAGATTATACTTAGTTAAAATGTATAGGATTGCACGATAACTCTCTGCAACTACAAACATATGTATATCTTACTTTATCGATTTAAAACAATTTTAATAAAAATAAAATCTTCGACTTGAAGTCACGCATATCCATAATGGTACTTTTTTTATGTTAAATTATGAAAGTCAAAAATTGAACATAAAATTTTTTTTTTTTTATTCAAAAATTAGTGCATTTGACTTTTAATGGGATCTCTTTATAACGGCCACATCCTGAAGATAAAACGAATGCTACATATTTATCTTAATTAATTTTTAAATTTACATTTATTACACATACTATACTCATACACTCCTTTACATTTATATAAATATAATTTATGCGATATATATTCATATAATTATATGTATAAAATAATCGCGAAAAATATATGTACATATGTATGTATAGTACATAACAAATATTAAGAAGTTCACATGTACATACAAATTTTTACATTTACATTTTATATACATTAAATTTTTGTTTATAGTATATAGTCACATACATGTGTAAAATTTATGCTACTAAAAACATTTATCATCTACACGTAAAATTATTATATACTGAATGTTACATACATACATATGTACATCCAGAGTAATGATAATGATATGATAATAAAATATATTTTTATGACAAAATGACGTGACAATTGCACTTACATAGCGTTATATACATACATTTTTTTTTTTTTTTTTTTTTTTTTTTAAGATAACATTTTATGCGTAAACGTCAAATACAGAATATTACACCTCTGTATATACTCATTCAATTCAACTTTATTATATATAACTAAAATCATTTTTATTATATTAAAATTAACATAGAAAAATTTATAATAAAAAAAAAAAAAAAAAATAAAATAACCCTATAGACAACTGTAGATAACATTATAACATGCTATCTATTTACTTTCATGGTATATACTTGTATTATATACGAGTATATATGCATATTATATAATATAATAGTTCATTTATTAAATTTTTTTCAAAAAATGTAACTAGGGTACTTTATTTTGAAAACTTTTACAAGGACATCTTGACATAAATGAAATGCTAAATAAATAAGAAGAGGCAAAAAATTAGTAATCCTTAAAAAAAAATAAATTAATAATTTTAATGAAAAAAAAAAAAAAAAATAGAGGACAAGGTTTTAGTTGTTTTTATAAGAGAACAATAAAAATTTTTATTCTCAACAAAATAATAAGATTGAAAAAAAATTCAATGCCTCGGTAGCCTCGATGTTTTTGGTAGCCTTAAAGTAGTTAAAGATTTAAATTTCGTTATTTTTAATTTTCAAGTTATTTAGGACCACTATTATAGATCACATGACAGTAATCAAGATCGAATATCCTATTGATATCCTTATCAAGGATTTTCGTAATCTTCTAGGCATAATTTCTTTGCTTATCCAAAAGATATTTTAAATTTTATAATCAGCCTAAATCTTATGGGAAAGTGCTATAATCATGTTGACAACTTGAATTAAAAAAACATTTATGTGTGTACAGGATACATGTCTTCTAGATGTATTTTTGTCATGTACCTACATACGCTTTATGTAACCAATAATGAACTTGGTCATTTACTTTTTATTTAGCAAAAAAAAAAAAATGAATTCAGTTAAATAAAAGCATAAATAAATTTTGTTGTAATATTTGAATTTCCTTTTAATAATTTTTATTGTCAGAGGAACACATTTGTTCGAAAAAATAAAAAATTTAAATAAGAGATTATACATAGTGGATCTGTGGCAATTTTGTAGAAGAAAAAAAAAACAAAAAAAAAACGAAAATTCTAGATGGAAAATAGTAAAATATTTATTTCAAATTTGAAAATTTAACCTCATGTGCATGTACATTTTATTATTGTTATAGAAATACCAAATTGTAAAATTTATTTTCTGAATACACATGTGCTTATGTCTATGTGTACATACATACATATATGCCTAGCATAGTATAGTATATATGTAGTTACTAAATAAATAGATACATGAACATACATACATATATGCATACGAGTATAAAATTTGTTTATATGTACATGTTAGTATGAAGCTACAGTATAGTATATGATATAAAACAAACAATGTAATACATTTTATTCCATGGCAAAAAATCCTTACACATAATATATGTTTGTATGTATCATATATATGTATGTATGTACATACATATGTCTCAAAAATACATGTGTACGTGAATAAAATTTGCATAGATAAGCTTCATAATGCACATATAACATAAATGAAATTGTTTAATCTGAAATGCCATGCACGTACGTATATGTGCATGTATGCATATATAAAGATATGTATCTAATAATATGTACATACATTCAAACATTAGTAGTATAAATTTTATGTATTCCCGTTACTCTTTATGCACACTGAATTTGTCATATATTATACAATAATCCATCATAAATCTCTTAGAGACTTGTATCCTTTTTGCTTGTATGTATATATTATAAAAGCAGAGAAAAACCAATTTACGCGTTCTTTGTGTTCGTTCAATGACCGCATCCTTTATGTTTTGTTTTTCATGTATGTATTTTTTTTTTTTTTTGTAAAAGTTTAGAAAAAGCTTAAAAAGGTAAATATTGCAATGGAATTTTAGACTACAATAGTTTATGTTTATGTATTGCAGTGAAATTGGTATGAAAAATAGATATACAAATATATATATATATTATTAGAAGCATCATCTACACATGTACATACATATATGCAAGATTCGATGATAATGGTAATGATAATGATGACGGCTTTGTATTGCAGAACAAAAAGTGTATCTAGCTATTTTCTGATGATTATTCTTTTATACATTGTAAATTACATATTTTATGGTTATACACATATCCTTGCCCAATGCGTACTAACGCATATATATATGTATTTGTGTATTTTTACATATATATGAATTTTCTTTGCATATATATTTATTCGTATATATATAAAATGTGGAAATTTTGCAATGAAAATTTAAATTTTTTTTTTTTGGTAAAAATACGTCCTTATACATGAACATTTTACTTTTATGTATATTACAATTTAAAAAGACTCAAGTATATACAGATGTAAGCACATATTCATAAAACATCAATATTTATATTTTGTACTTTGAAGTAGTAATAATAATAACAGCAACATTATGCCTTTAAGTATCATTGTTATCTTTTCACTTGAAAATTCTTTTATCCTTTTTTTTTTTTTTTTTTTTTGTTTGGCCCTATAGACATAAACACTTATGCATGAGCATACATATACGTACCCATTACATATGTATAGTCAATTTTTGGTCATCCACTAACGTTTGTGTTATGTACATGTACACATCTGAAAAATACTATTAAGTTACATATGTACACGTATAAGTACTGTATACAAGTACTTGAAGGCTTTGAAAAGTACAATATATTTCGGACCTGGTATACACATTTTAATACACATGTATCAATGTAAAATTATTCTGCTATCCTGTTGTTTGTTAGCTCATGCATGTTATGTTTACAAAAACGAAATCTCTTTATCAAAAATTTAAAATTTAAGCTCATTTATTAAGTCTGAAAGTGTTTGAAATACATACATAAATAATATAAAGAAAATTTCGTTATATTAAAAAATGCTATATGTTTTCGTAATACCAAAATAATACTCATTTTAGGAAAATGGATATAAATTTGTGAAAATGCATAATAAAAATATTATTTAAAAACTTATTAAAAGAGTTTCTTTAAAACCATGCAAAAGGATAATCGTTATTCAACTGTCTGTCTTATGGGCTTATATAAAAATAAACGAAATTTGAATAACTTCTAATTAAATAACAAAAAAAAAAAAAAACTATAAATGTTTCTTGTATGAAACCTTTGAAAATTTTCAAATGAGATTATGAGAAAAATTAAAGAATCATAGACAATATGGTTCCAATCATCATCATCAATGGCGCAACAGCTCGATGTAAGTCAAGGCCTAATCATCATTACTGATGACTCTTCACGACAAATCAATCACATGTGCACCTAATGGTTCTTATGAAATTTATATTAAGAAGCCTAAGTTTGAAGATTAACCTGTTTTCTTGGCTTAACTTTAATTGTCCATTTATAGCATTTCTTGTCTCTCAAAAGAAAAGTATTTATTTACACTAATCAATTTTTTTTTTTTTTTTTGAATTTTCTCATTAAAAAAATGTATTCAAAAATGGCCCTAAATCACTGTACTAAATGTGTTCAATGATTTTCACGTGAATTTCATGCAACTCAATTCAATTGAGGCCCTACAAAATATACTTCAGACATTTTATCAACCTTATAAAAATCATATGAAAATTGTATAGTGTAGAAATGGATCATAAAAGAAAAAAAATTCAAAAAACAAAAAAAAAAAAAAATTAAATCTAATATTACCTAAATTTTTTTTTATGTTTCAGTATATATATACTCTGACAAAGAGACGAAAAAAAAAATAATTGAAATCAATGTTGTATCATTATTACTATCATTATATTGCTGTTATACTCTATGTATTTATACACTATTACCATTATTTTTGATAAACATTATCACTTGGAAAATGACTCCTTAAGTCCTTTTTAATGTTAGCAATTTTTTATATTCTTGTCATCATCAGTTAAAATAACATCAACAGCATCAAATACCATTTCATTTCGTTTTTTGTTTTTTTTTTTCATTTTCTCATTTCTTTCTTATCACATAATGATAAATGTCCCATTCACTTTTTATCACACTAAAAAAATAAAAAACATAATTTTTCCCATTTTCATTCGTTCATTTTTATTTATTTTTTTTTTATTTCATTCGTTCGTTAGGTATTATTGTCCTTTTTTCTAATTTTTAAACTGTGTTGTATTTATGTAATGGTATGCATAAATAAAATGGTATATATAAATACATTATATAGGTGTACATATTTCTCTTTTAACGTAAACTAAAAAAAGAAAAAAATAAATAAATGAAAAGTTTTTTTTTAATGGTGATACATGTGACAACACACACAATCATATATTACGCAATGATAAAAAAAGTAACATGACACGGTTGCAAAACAGAAAATATTTATTTATATTAAATAGACGTATGTATAGGTTTAGACATTTAGACCCAAAAAAAAAAAAAAAAAAAAAAAAAATACGGCAAAGGAATACATAAAAATTTCATATAAGGTATGAAATTCAAGTTTTATGTTTCATAAGATGTAACAACATTCAAATGTATACCAAAATACCCATCATCATTACAAAAAGAAAAAAAAAAAAAAAATTTTTTTTTTAACGTGAAAAACTTTACCTTTTTGACGATCTACTATATAAAATGCAAAGAAAAAAAGGCAATGGAAATATTTAGGCAAAAAAAAAAAAAAAAACTGTTTCTGTATTTTGTTGCTATTATATGAAAATTGAAAAGAAAAAAAAAAAAATTATTGTTGATGATAGAAAATGAACATGATAACTGTATCGTGTGATTGATGATATTATATGCTTGTATATTACAATGACATTTTAATTTTGGGTTTTACAATTTACTTCTTTTTTTTTTCAATGACAACGCAAATACGTTTAGTTGAAATTAAAAAAAAAAAAATTTTTTTTTTCAAATATCACGAAAATTTTATTCCAATGAATATCAAATGTTATGTGCAATGTATGAATGTTATTTCAATAAATTTTATTGTAATTGAAAAAAACAAAAATATCCTTTTTGTACATATATCAATGAAATAAACAAACTCACATTTTTTTTCTATATCAAATGAAGAATTTAATAAATTTTATTTAAAAAAAAAAAAAATTGTTTACATGTAATAAAGCCAAAAATTTTTATTTTCATGTAATTTTATCCATCACGAAATGTCTAGATATTTTATTTATTTCAATTTGAAAATAAAACTCGTTATATTAATGTTCGAATCAAATAGAAAGATTTAGAAGAATGCAGACATTTGATATTATGTCACTAATTTTAAATATTAAATTTTATTTTTATTAAATTATAAAAATGTTTCAGGTATTGATAAAAAGCACAAATCTTCTTATCAAGGAACACGCGAAAGTGAACATGTATCCCTTTTGATTTGATCAAGATGCCTTGATATCCGTAATAAGATTTGATAAAAATGCAGATAATTCAGAAAATTTAATTGCATATGTATGTACGTGTGTGTTTCAGATATCACGATCAATCTACGAATCTCGTAAGTAGCAAAATCCAGTGGACATGCGATGCCGAATGAGGTATCCTTGTTGATATAATAATTTTTTTAAAAAATTTTTCCTAATGATCAGTATGCAATATCCATCATATTTTTGTACATACACATACATAATGTATAAAAATGCAAAAAAAAAAAAATAATTTATTTTTATCCTTCATCAGAATCTTATAATATTTTTGCATACATTCATTTCAATTTCATGGTTCGTTATAAGTTAATTGAAGTTGAAAATTAAATTTAAATTTAAAAATCTTGATAAAGTTTCTGTATATCTGGACTACTTCTATGCATAAATTATGTCTGTTGAAGAAAAGAGTTTTTTTTTTCTAATAAAAAAATTAAAACACTATTGCACATGAAAATCTGTCATTTTAACTAAAAAGAAAATTTCTAAAAAAAAAAAAACAAAATTTAAAAATAATTCCAAATTGTATTTATAATTAAATTTTCGAAAAAAAAAACGTCATTGCCATCTCATATCAACCTGGTTATTTTTTTTTTTGAAATATTAATTTTACGCAAGACTAACATAAATGCATGGTTAATATAAATTTTTATTCATAATTTTAAATTTTCATTTTTATTTCAAATATCTAATACGGCACAAAACAAAAAAACAAAAATGTGAATTATGTAAAAAAAAAACTTTCATACGCATAAAAATTAAAAATTAAAAAATTCGTTTGGACAAATTTTCATAAAATTATCTTTGTAAATTATAAAAGGGTGAAAATTTAAAAAAAAAATTTTTTTATTCAAAAAAAGAAAAACAAAAATTCTATTCAAATGTTTTCACCCTTGCATTTAGAAAAATTATTATTATTATTATTATTGAAATTCATAACAAGTACATACTTGAATTTCAGTCAAAAAAAAAGGATATAATAATTTCGTAAAAATTTTATAAATTAGAATTTTTGTTAAAATTTTTATAGCTTCCAATTAAAATCATAAATAAATAAAAAAAATTTTCCCAAAACGTGAATATAAAACAAAACAAGAGTATTTTTCTTTTTACGCCTGACATAATGAGTACACAATAATATGCAAAGCATCCAAAAAAGTAACAGAAAAAAAAAAACAACAAAAAGCAAAAATAAAATAAAATAAAATTTACATAATGTACATATAATATCACAAAAATGAAAAATGAAAAAAAAATAAGACCGTATTTTCACCACATAATTATTTCCTTCCCTAAAACCATAATACTTTACGCATATAAAAATTCGTATCACAAAAGAAATAATAAAAAATAAAATAAAATAAAAAAAATAAAAAATAAAATCCTTCCTGTTTTTATGAAAATTTTTAAGACGATGACTCTTTCATTTCACGTTTTATATTAAAGATTTTCTTTTAATAGACGACAATTGAATAGGCAAAAACATATTATTTTCCTTCTTTATGTCGTTTTTATATTTTATTTTATTTTTTTTATTTATTTGTCAAATATAATAAAAACCGTCTCACAAAAAGGGAAATATTGCAAAAAAATTACAAAAATATTATAAGTATGAATTTTCTTTTTTTTTATGGGTTTTTTTTTTTTTTTAAATATAATATTTAATATTTTTGCTTGTGATTATATTGAGGCACGTAAGAATGATGGCTTTTTTATTTGATTCGCCTTTATTAGTCTGGTACAAAAAAAAAAAAAAATATTGAGTATTTTATCCTATATTTGTTTTATTACATGAATTTGTCTGAATGTTGTGTAGATTTTCAATCAAATTCAATCAATAAAAGAATTTTCCTTAAAAATCTAAAGAGATGTATTTACATAACTTTGTTTTTTTTTGTTCATATTTGTCCTTATAATATCCCTTTGTAAATTTTATAAAAAAAGCTATAAAATAAAATAAAAAGCACATGGTGCCAAATCCAAAAAAAAAAAACAAACAAAACAAAAAAAAAATGAAAATGAAAATTTTATTTTCAATTACATGAACAGGTGTCGAAATTATTATTCAAATTTATAAAACTTTGAAAAATCATTCAATTGAGAACGTACTCCTTGGCTATAGAAATTTTCTTTTGTGTGTGTGTGTGTTTTTTTTTATCCTGTTTTTATTTCCTTTTAAAAATATGGAAAATAATGAAATCTAATTTTGATTATGGTATTTAAGTAATGTTAAATGAATTTTTAATATGAAAACACTTAGAAATGTACATGAATGACTGAATTTTATGTTCTATAAAATTAGAAGAGAAATCTAAAACAACGTGCTTTTTCATTTTATTAGTTTGGTACATATATTATATAAAAAAATAAATTTAACAAATTTTTAAATCAGATTTAGCTAATGAAAAATTATGTAAAAAATTCATAATAAAAAATATAAAAAAAAACGGACAATCTATTTAAATTTTTTATAATGTACTTTAAATCCTGACTAAAAATTTGATATTTAATTTTTTAATATTATTTAATACCAAATTTAATTATATAAAATCTTTTAATTACACACTAAATAGAAAATTCTATTTAAAATTCAAATTAATTAATGGAAAATCTTAAAATTGCTTACTCCTTTTTTTTTTTTTTTTTTTTTTGTATCACAACATTGAAAGTTATGTATTTACATCATCTATGTATGTATATGTGCGCATAATATGATGAATAATAAATGTGTATAACACACTTGTACATAGACACGTATATTGTATAAATTAATTCATTTTCAAAAAAAAAAAAAAAAAGAAAAAAAAAACAAAGCTTTACTTCCTTTTTAATTTTGTATGTAAATTAAAACTTTATCCTCAATTTAAAAATCAAGAAACACATCCAGAATAATAATTGACTTTTGATATTTTATGTGTACGCCATATATACACGTATTTTAACATGTTCATGTATTTATAATATGGTCTGCATATGAATTGTTCGCAACTATAAACAAAAAAGGAAAAATAAAAAAAAAAAAAAAACAAAATAAAGCCAATAAACATAAAACATAAATTATTTTGGGATTTTTCCCCAAATCACAAACAAAAAAGTAAAAGAAAAATCAAATAGCAATATTAATGGAAACATGTTTGAAGGATGTACAAAGTATATGAATTCCCTTTCCTATTATAATGCATCCAACATTCAATATTAAATTCATTTAAATTTTCGTTACTTAATTTTATGTTGAAAATTTGACTTTATTTATTAATAATATAAATGCAGCAGTATCGTATATACTTGATGTGTACTATACTGTTAAGATATCTTGTATTATACCTTCAGCCTTTGATTTCAACACCTTATTTACAGATCGATATCATCTTCATGCATTTCCTTCTTTTTTTTTGATTTAAATGAATTATAAATATAATCAATAATTATAAGATTACGGTTGTCTGAGTAACACAAGCATATAAAGCAACTATGTTTAAGAAAATTTCACATATATAGAAAATACACGTATACATATACTCCCAGTAAACAATTTAGTGAATGTTCACTAAGTGAATTCATCATCACTAAAATGAATTCATAATGTATTATAATTCATAACATGATTTAGATCACGGTGATATACAAATGCTTCGTGATAGTCTAATGAGACTCATATGAAGTAAAAGTGAATTCACACAATCATGTAGTGACTTCATTATAATTGTAATGCATAACATTGCATTACAATTGTTTACTGGGCTTATTATATAATTCCATTAATTTATTTAAATATTCATGTATACGTGTAAAATTCAAAGGAAATTAATAGAAATATTCAGATATTAAATTTACATGAACATTATATTAAGTTTTAGAAATAAAGTTTTCTCAAGAACACATATTAGATATATGTAAATATGTACATATATGTGTCATGTGCCTGATAATGTTGTATATGTTATATTTTATATACAAGTATACCTATATAGTATAGTTATGATTCATAATTTTGGAACATAAGAAATTTTACTTATGTATATACGTAAATACATTTTAAAATCATAAATATACAAGAAAAACATTAATTACTTTTAACAAAAGTTTTAAAATTTGTTTGTTAATTTATAGTTTCTTATACAAACATCCTTAAGGAATATGCATATATGTACATATCTAAATATAACACACATACATCTATGGCTATTGTATACCAGCTGATAACAAAAATTAGAATTTAACTAAAAGTTTTTGCAAAATTTTGCCTTATTATCTATGAAAATGCAATATTATGTAATGGTAAAAGTATATTATTCATTATTATTAAAAGAAAATTTGGTAATTTTAAATGCAATCTCTGTTATTAATATTTAACTTTGCCAATATATTATTTATTTAATATTTAAATTATGATATTTTTCATGTTTTTTTTTCTAATTTCCAAAAATTTTAAACAAAAAAAAAAAAAATTTTTTTTATATACATATAAGAATTTATATAACGTCTTGTATATAAGAAAAAAGAATTATTGTGAAATTCTAATATTTTATTAAAGTTATAAATAAGTTTTCTATTCTTATCAAAAATTGGTAAATTTATTAAAATTAAATTGAAAAATTAAAAATCTTTTTTCATTAAGACATCATAAACTGATTTTTTCAAAATCATGACTTATTAAATAGAATACAAAAACAAATGTGTGAAATAAAAATGATTCTCCTTGTTTCGTTTCAATTTTTTTTTTTTTTTTTTTGTTTTTGAATAAATAACTTAATTTTATCATACAAAAAAGCTCTACTGTATATATACGCAATCATTTGAATGATAATAACAAGGTAATTTGCAAAAACTATTTTCATAGCGTGATTTAATGTCCTGTTTTGTTTTTTTTTTTTCTTCCTTTTTTTTTTTTATAACCGATATAAATTTTACCTTGTTTTCTTGTTAATGTCTATGTATGATTATTAAATTTAGTGGCGCGTCTAAAAACCATTTGTTTTATATCACAACATGATATTTTATATTTTATCCTTTATATCCTTATGTAGATATATACATATGCAATAATACAAAAATGTTCATAATATTTTTAAAATTTTTTATTTTCTTTCATTTCGTATATCCACTTAAAATCATATATACAAGCGTACATATCGCATTGCTTTGATTCTTGTAGGATACAGTAGATAATAAATGGATTATAATCATGTACACATTTAAATGTTGTTTTTTTTTTCTTTGTTTATTCCTTTTTAAATGTTTATATGAATGAATTGTAGATGAGAAAAATTCGTGCAATCATATAAAATATTATAGAAGACAAAAAAAATGAAAATGTATTGCATATAAACGTTAGTAATTTATATGTATAACGTATACTAAAATTAATAATAATATATAATGTACTTTACATGCTTCAAACCGTTCTATTTTGTACACATCTACAAACATATGTTCGTATATATGGCAATTATTGGTCTTCTAGAATTTCATTCGTATTTGTCACGTAGTGAAATGAATGATAATTTTTTCTTTTTTTTTTTTTTTTTTTGTTTATATACACCTGACTGTACTATTTTTATATCGTACAGTGTATTTCAGGTTCAGGTGATATTAGCTAACATGGTGTTTTGAAGTGAAATTATGACACCAAAATAACAAAAAAAAAAAAAAAGCATTTATTTTTTTAAAAAAAGAAGAATAAGTTCTACCTTAGTTATTTATAGCTTTTGTACAAGTTCATGTCTACACTATACACCTGAAAAATGAACAAAAAAAAAATGGTAAAGTGTAAAATATTATTAACACGTAAAGCATATCAAAAACATAATGGTCAAAAGATGGAAAAGAAAAATGTAAAAAAAAAATTATGAAATTAATTTTATCTTTATCTAAAGCGAAAAGCGGAATGTTTGAAATTTTTATGAAAATAATGCATTTCATATGCAATACACACACTATCAACAAAAATATAAGAATAAGATAAATAACAAATGATAAAAAAAAAAGTCACAACCAAAATGTTAAATTAAGAATACTCAGGTAAAGAACCATAAACCAGTATCAGTGTACCTGTACCAGTACATACCTTTAAAATTATTAAATTTTAGGCATTTCATTGCGCAAAAAACACGTTATTCGTGTATAATAAATTTGTTAATCTTTTTATTTTGGTTTTACTTTACACTTTCACATTGTACGTAAATTTATTTTCGTCTGTAGATGATTATCTTCTTAAAGAAATCTGTTTTGTAAAATTTTTTAAATAATTTATGTTATTTATACCGCATTTTATTCATACAAATATACTACATAATTTTTATTTTGCAGATTTTTGTAAATAATGTACATACATGCATATATACATAAAAATGGTAAATAACAAAAATTTAAAAAAATTATTTTTCAACAAACTAAAGAAAATTTGTATATTTGTATAGTGTATATTCCCAAATGAAAAATATATTTTTTTTTTTTTATTTATTTTCTATAAAGCCTGATGAGACAAGTTAAATATACTTTTATGTGTGGTTTCATGTACACAGATGTGGTAATGTACAAAATGCATTAATTGAGAGTTTTTTTTTTTTTTTTTTTTTCATATATATGCATGGATACATGCATATATATAAAAATGTTTATTTACATATAAACTTATATTTCTTAAAATTTTTATTTAAAAAATCATAAAATAAAATAAAGCAATTTGATGAATTTATTTTGTCCACCTACAAAATTTTAATATTTATGTACATACATATACGAAAGCGTAATATCAACAACAATGACTGTATAGGTAGAGGAATGACAAAATTTCAATACATAAAAGTAAAAACAATTTTTACTTGTATGTAAAAAAACAACAAAAAAAAAACGAATTTAATCCTGAAAAAAATAAATGATATTTTTTCTACTGTATGTGGAACTGTATTTAAAGTTGAAGTTGTCAGGTAAACATATACCACGTGGTTAAGCACTCGAAATTATAATTGATATGAAAGCTAAAAGGGATGTTAACCAATTTATCAGAATCCTTTTACATTCATACCATTAAAATGCGACCACATCATTGAAAATACGACGACAAAAAAAAAAAAAAAAACAAAAAAAGAATTTTTTTAAAAAATTAATATAGTTAAGGCTTATTTGTATTCATGTACGGCGATATATTATTTAAACGTACACAAATACCGAATTACAATTTTTTTTTATTTATTTATTTTGTTTTTCGTGTATGATTGAGTGGTTTTAGTGCAATATCCTGATGTTATCTTTTTTTTTGTGCATTTTAAATATGTACTTTATGTCTGGATATAGCTTTATATATATTGATATCATTAATATTCTACATATATGTTTGTTAAAAAAGATGCGAGCTGTGTACACATAACAAATTTGCATTTTAAACAATTTTATGACAAAATATAAATTGTTTAAAAAAAAAATTATTTTTATTTTTTATGAAATATATTATTTTGCACAAAAAATAAAATCAACAAATTATTCAAAAAATTATCAATAATAATGAAAAACAATTTAAAAAACCAGTGTAAATTTTAATTTATTCTAAGTTAATTTTATTCACTATATTAAAATTAATTAGTAAAATTAATAATGATTTTGATATTTTAGCCAAATGATTGGCTAGCAGAATTTGATGCTGATAAACTACCGCTAAAACCAATTCCTTGGCCACCAAAATTATATGATTGACTAACAGAATTTGCAAAAGAACTCGAACCTCCAGGACCAAAGCCACTAGATGCTGCACCACCAGCTGCAGCACTAGCACCACTTCCTCCACCTACACAAAAAACGAAAAATAAATTTATTTTGTTTCATTTCATGTTCGGTAGTGACGAATTTTAAAAAATAGTGAAACATACCCAATCCTAAACTTTGTGATTGGGCACTAGCTTGCGATTGTGACAAGCCAACACCATTTCCTCCCGGATATCCACCATAACCTCCTCCCGGGTATCCACCATAACCTCCTCCCCCCGGGTATCCACCATAACCTCCTCCGTGGTATCCACCATAACCTCCTCCTCCTCCTGAATATCCTCCTGAGTAACCATTTCCATAGCCGCCGTAACTTTGATAATGACGGTGATGATGGCGAGGTGATCTACGATATCTTAGAATTTCTCCATCTGAAGGAATTAAAGCTACATAACAAACAAAAAAAAAAAAAAAATTAAATATAAGATTATTAGGACTCAATAAAATGCGTATTTCTCTATCCTACGTTACTTTGAATACCAGCTGATACAAATGCAAATAATCCAAATAGACTTGATATAATTACTAATAATTTCATTTTTATTTTATAAAATTATAATTTTAAAAAAATCGTTTAAAAATTTAAAAATGTTTAAATAACTATCACAAAGTATAATGCGTGAATGACTTAAGAAAATAGGAAACACTCTTATTTTATATACGAGAACTTGTTAGAATAATTTTTTATTTATTTATTTACTTTTTTTTTTTGTCAAACTTGATATCTCATTTAAATATTGAAAAAAACCGAAATAAACGTCATATCAAAAATATTATTCAATGAATTAGTTCATTGAACTTGAAACTTTTGTAAAATTTATAAAAACAAAAATACGCATACAAAATACCAAAAATTTATAATAAATCTCATATCATCAGGTAAAAATAATACGTTAGGCTAATTCGCGTGTTTAATTTCATTATCATGTCGTGTCTTTTATTCGTAATAAAACGTCATTGTAAAAATTTACGTTATTATCATATTTATGTATTTTATTTTAAATATGTCTATCGAATATTTAGATAATTGTTTTTAATTCAATTTATAAAATATTAATGTCTCAAGGGGAATTTTAATATACCACAAATTTTATTTAAATTTAATGACATCAAAAAAAAAAAACAAAAAATGACTAATTTCTTTTACTGATGATCAACTACAATAAAATGTTTATAAAATGTAATTTATTTATTTCATTATTTTGTTTATAAATATAAAAAATCTAATATAAAAATTGAATTTGTTTACCTATGTGTATTTATTACGTATAAGAAAAACCAATTGTTATTCTTTAAATCGAATTATAAAGAATTTAGATTCTGTCTATTAATGATTTTCAGTGTATGACCTATAAAAATAATCATCAACATTGCACAATTAAGGAGCAAAAAAAATCTCGCAATTCTATTCATTTTTTCTATGCGCCGTTTATGAAATCCATCCAACCTCTTCTAAGTGCAGAAAACAACTGAACTGATAGTGACAAGTGAATAATTTTCATTTTGTATGAGAATATGCGACATGTAAAATATATTGTAACTGGTTTCCGTTTGAAGAAGTTCAAGTTACGAGTAGTTAACTCGACAAATAGATATTATTATATATACAAAAGCATCATTTTAAAAAAATCCATTTTTATTTTGATTTGAAATATTCGGCCACGCTGGTAGCTCTTCTGCTGAAAGATTCCTAAATCCCATAAGAACTTATGAGAGAATAAAAAATACGGTTACGGTTACATACTCCTATGAAGTATACTCTGAAAATCATTAATTGACAGAGTATAGACAATTAAATGATAAATATAAAACAATAAAACCAAAATAACCAGTTTAATTTGTTGTTCCCCTGATCACGTCTGATAATATCATATTATAAATAAAAAATTCACGTTATTGATAATCATAACAATATTTTTGGTAACGTGGTTTTTAAAATGTGTGTTAATTTTTAAATGAGATTTGTATTTTGTATATTAAATTAAATTCTATTTTTTATTTTGGTCTGTTATTTATAATAAAATTCAAATTTAAAAATATCTGATTGTGATTGAAATTTTATTATAAAAAAATAAAACAAAAAACTAACTTACTTGTTTTGTATTCTTAACTTTTAAACAATACGTAATCAAAGTGTGTCATTGATGATGATTTTTCTATAATTTTATACGTAATAATATCATATGATATAGATTCTCTGGCATAATCATATACGTACTTTAATACAAAGGACGCTCAATTATTTCTCAAATAAAAATCATTCTAGAGGTTCTTCCTGTTAAATTCATTTCTTTTGAGATATATATAGACGAACTGAAATTTTAAAGATACAAGACGTTTACATGACATCTTATAATTGATGATATACTTTGAAATTCGAGCCTTTTCAATAAATAAACTCCTCTCTATTCCAGATAAGAGACTCTTAGCCTCTTTAAATTTATTTTCAATTTTTTTGCTACTTTACTACAGATAAATTTACAATATTTAAACCAGAAATACTGGTACTCATTAACAACTAAGTGAATATAGAGGCGATAATGGATCAATGCCGATAATCCAGACAAATAATGAAAATTACTAATCTTTGTGTCTGCGTTCAACGTATTTGTAAACTAAAATTCAGAAGCCAATATTTTGTTTAGCGATCAACCAAATCCGCATATTTTGATCAAGTACCAAACAAATACTGAAATTTCAAAATATTTCATTATATTTAATTTTAATTTTAAAGTTAACAAATTTTTCACAAAATAAAAATAAAATCCATCTTTATAATTGCATATATTAGAACAATAATCAAATACATAAAGTGTTCTTATATCTACTACAACATATCTTTTACATACAAATCAAAATTTGCACACTGAAACAGATAGTGACGACGACGATGACAAAATTAGAATAAAATCCAATTAAAAAAACGAAGAAATATTCATTGTCGGTCGTAATTACAAGCTGATTGTGTTCATACTTTTATTTTTTATTTTATTTTTTTTTTTCATAATTCTGAATTTATTATTTTCTTAAAAACTTCAATTTTCGGAATTTTAAATAAATTTTATTTAAAACTGATTTTTTTGCACATTCTATGCAAAAACATAAAAAACTCAAGATTATTCCAGTACCCCATAAACAGAATACAATAAATAAATGATTCAATTCAATTACTTTTGGACCTTCGTCTTCAGTTTTCAATTCGACAATCATTTTTCTATTTTTAAGTTCGTAATATGTTAAAAGGTCCCAATGTTGATCGAGACCACTTTCCTTTACCCTTAATTTGTAAATTTGTAATGGTTCATATAAGTAAGAACCATAAGGGATGAAATGACTTAAATAGAAGAATTGAGAACATAAATCAGATACACGAAATTTTTTTGTTTTTAATAATTCTTGCTGTCTAAACACCATTTGTATTCTTTCCTCATCATATAGAAATGCATAGGAAGTATTAAGTTTAAATGTTGTTGCAAAATAATTCCTGGTGTCGGTGCCAATGAATAGGTTTTGATCATTATATTTTGTTGATAAGTTAAATATTTGTGGGATTTGATTAACTGAATATTTGTCATATATAATTTTAATACCTTCTTCAAGCATATCCTCGAAACTGTTCACTTGAGGTTTGTAAACGGTTTTCGAGAAGAAACTAGTTGCAAATGTTACATAAATTACAGAAAGGATAAATCCAAGCAAAAAAATTACCATATATATGAATTTTAATGCAATTTTTTTATTTTCGAAAAAATTCTTCGGATATGAAATGAATAATAGACCACATATAACTTGACAAAATGCTTCTCCAAATTCACTTTTTTCAAAACTGATCAATCTTGATATGTGTAGAATCACCATTAAATAAATTATTGTTATAAATATCATTAACCAAACTGTGAAATCATATGGAATGATGATATACATGTATGTAGGAATTTCTCTACCCATTGGAATTACCATACAAGTTTTTAAAAAGCTGTTACTATGGAATATAACAAATTCAGAAACTGAAGGTATCGTCAAAAATACATTTGACGATATATCCAGTTCCCTACTACCAATACGGTCGTAAATTTCATATATTATCCCACTACCATTGTTGTATTGACTGTTGGGTGACATTAAATAAATGTTTCCATTAATATATTTAATAAATTCTGTAAATGCTATTCCTTGAGTTCCCAATAACTTATTGTTTTCAGCTAGAATCATTCTATGTCCTTCATCTAATGCTATTGTTTTTATAATCGTTTTATTAAAATTTCTTCTAAATGATTTTTCAAACATTTTATTTATTTGATTTTCTTTTATGATTTTTATTTGAATATCAGGAAATGGTTCATAACCATATATTTTATTATTTACTATTAATAAACAATTTAAAAAATACAATTCTTTTGTACGTTTAAAGAAAATATTAATATGTTCCATTTTTAAATCATTTCCAAAAATAATAAATATCACTTTTGTTTGTTTGATTTCTCGTAATGATAATAAAAAATTAGATATTTTATATATTGAAAAATTTTCAATATTCACAATTGTGATTAAATTTTCAGTAGAAATTGTTTTATAAAATTCATTAGCAAAATGATTTTCAATGATTATCTTTGTAACATTTTGATTTGATGCTATCGATGTGATCAAATCTTTACAATTATTAGAAATAATTTTTTTATTAATAATAACAAGATTTTTTATTTGATAGTATTCTATTATATTTTGAATTGTTGATGTTATATTAAGAATATTACATTTTACACTGTTGTTTATTTGAAATTTAAATAAAAATAATAAAAAAATTAATCCAATTTTCATGATTATCAAAGAAAATTTTGTACTTTACAGACGAGCAAATAATTTCACACTGTTGAGTATTAAAAATGAAAATTAAATTCTATTTATTTCATGATCTGTGACATTGATACTGCCATACAATAAAATTGAATTTAAGCAATTTAATCAAAAAAAAATCAAATTTATAAAATTACATTTTTTCAATGTAATTATATTTCATTCAAGGAATTTGATCAAAAAACTACATGGAAAATTAATTTTTCATGGTCATGTTTTCGTTCGACATACATTTATACTGCGTTTTTAAAAGATAGGCAAGTGTTAAATCATACAAGATTAGAAAAAAAAAAATATCATTAGTGTTTATGATTTAAATTTGACTTAATTGTAAAACGCAGTGACTTAATTATAAAACACAGTAAATTAGCAATCTGGTAAAACTGACGTAAAGAAAGATAATGACGAATTTATACAAAATTGAACGCAAAAGAATAAATAGAAGCCTAGATATAAAAAAAACGAAGTATAAGAACATGTTGGATTTATTTTTTTTCACATGTTATCACCCGGAATAGATGTCTGATTAAAAAAAATAAAAAAAATTTTTTTTTTTTTTTAAATAATTCATTAATGAACTATTTCATCCCATTTTATGTATATTTTATGATAGCTGTTCAACATGCATTGATTATGTCTGACCTTTTTCTTGTACATAAATCAATTATATGCTTAAAATTCATTTTGAATGATAACAAAAAAAATACAATAAATGTCCTTCATTGGAATGTCCTTTTCAATGCCACTACAAAAATGATTTGAACATTTAAAAAAAAAAAAAAATTTAATAAAATAAAATTAATACAATGAGCTACATGTATGTTTGTATGTATATGCAAAATTATTTAATTCATGATACAGATACAATATTTACGTTATATGTATTTACATATGTATGTATATGTACTTTAATAAACTTTCAAATTTTATCAATCTCATTTTAAAATGTACAGCTTCATTTTTATGAAAAAAAAAAAAAAAAAAATTACATTAAATTGACAAGTATCAAAATGAACAAAAAGAAAAACAAAAAATAAAAACATTCTAAAAATATAAAAATATCATACCTTGAATACTATTTACATTGTTTTTTCTTATGGTACTTTATTATACTTTGTCATTACATTTTACAACTTTTTTATACATTTTTTGTTTTTCTTATTGTCCTTTGCTTTTCATTTATATTTATTTATTTTTTTTTTTTTTAATTTTTTTTTGTATATTTTCCTTAATTCATGTACAAGTTAAGTGATGAATCTGAATGATACTCAAATACTTATTTAAATTCAAATCATGTCTTTAAGGCAATATTTGCATTTTTCATTAAAGCGATAACTACATACTATTACTTTTGTACTTTGTACAGATATGTGTATAAGATAATATTGTATTATAGAGATAATAAAAAAGAAACAATTTTTTGTTTACTTCTTCTAATATTAATGACACATACCACATATCTCTGACCACCATCTCATCCTGAATATATCAATATTTTTAACTTAAGTTGGTTTAAATTTGATATATTCGTTGGATTACATTTAATCTGTTTAATAATGATTTTCTCATTTTTAAATATTTTTAAAATCAAATATGCACATACAAATAAAACAAAAAAAAAAAATGTTTGAAATTAACTGAAATCGAGAAATCATTTAAAATCGTGAATCAGATTTAATCAGTCTGTCTATAACATAATCAGATTTATGTGTCTGTATCATAATTATAATAAGATTTTACCGAAATATTTGGTTTGAATTCTTGAGCAAAATAAAACACTTTAAAAAAAAAAAACATTTAAGTATGCTAATATTTTTCGGTTTTCCGTTTGCCTTGAAATGTTTTTTCCCTTAAAAAAAACTGAAATAGATACATTTATTGATTTGAAATATTTGATATTATCCTAAATCGATATTAACAGAATTTAATAATCTGTTATAGACAAATGAAAATTTAATAACCATTTTTATCTGTTCTATTTTCATGAAATCGATATAAAAAAAAAATATATATATATTGAAATGCGAAAATGACTTTATATTGTTATTTTAATGTAAAATAAAAGAAATATACATAAAACAAAGAACATAAATTCATATCATAACGTATCTTTTATTTTTTCTTTTTTTTTTTTTTTAATGTGTAAACACAATGAATTCAGTTTTCATTATTTAAAGTTTAATTACATTTTTTATTATTATTATTTGTTATTTAATTTCGATCAAATGATGAAGATAATAAAAATGCTTATTTTTCACAATAAAATCAAATTAAATCAATAAAAAAAAAATCTAAAATGCAATTTCATTTTTATTATACGAATTGTATGCAATTTAAAACAAAATAAATTGAACCGTTTATATTGAAAAGTGGTATAAGTCAAATTTTTTTTTTTTTTATTCTATATTCTGAGATATTTTAAGTTTTACATCCGCATTGGTTCCTGTTAATCTGAGAGGTTCTCTAATTAAATTTAGTTTTTTGGTTTTTTGTTTTTAGTCTGATTTTTAAAATTTACATTTTTACAATTAAACGAAAATTACATGGAAAATTCAATATGAAATTATTTGAACTTATGCCATAAACAATGAAAACAATTTTATGTATTTGTAGTATTTCATTTGATTTGAATCAAAAATTCTTCTATTCAATGTATTAAAATTTAATTAATTTTTTTTTTTTTTTATGATTTTCTAAAAACTAAAAAAGAACATAATATAATGAAAAATTTTCAATTACTGATAATAATAATTAAAATTTCAGTTTTATCAAATTATTACATCTAAGACAATAAATGCATATTTAAATATCATATATAAACACAAAACTATTTTTTTTCAGACATTCATATATCAAGGATTATTGAATAATGAAATAAAAACCCCACAGCAACAATAGATGAATATTTGAGTTTGTATTTTTTATTATAGAGCAAAACGCATGATGATTAGAGTTAGCATATGTAAGCATGTGTGCATAAATCTCTATACTCTGTCTACTAATTCGATGCAATTAAGGTCTTATGGAAATGACATAAAGTAGTACCACTTTACATAACTTTACAGATTGTGGTAATATTGCTTGTGAGATGATCTTATTAAAAATTATGAGAGAAGAAAAAATACATGTAAATTTCCATAAGGCCTTAACTGGAATCGAATTAGTAGACAGACTATATGTAAGTATAATATAAAATGTTAATAAATTTGATTGTTGGTGTTGTTTAAATTACACTTTTATCATTTGATAAATTTCCTTATTTTGATGTGTTACATAAAAATATTTTTTACTACTTAATTTACGAGTATGTGTGTGTGTATAGACATTAAATTAATTCTTATATCTAATTTTTATTATTGTTTTAAAATGTGTTACACAATTTTTATTTTTTATTTTTATATTTTGTTTTAATGTTGACACATAAATGTATTATTTCTTAATTTAGTTGGATTTTAGTTGTATTTACCTACATATCGTTTATATATACATATTTATGTGAATGAAATAGGAAATATAAAGTTGTAACGGTTTTTATATTCTACAAAAAACGAATAAAAAAACTTTTATATGTTGGATACGTGTACATAAGTACAGTTCGAAATAAACAATAATATACATTTTGTTTGTATTTTAATGGATTTCATATAAAAATAAAGTGTGAACATTTTATTACATTAAAAATTGACCCTTTTTGTTTTCTATATCACAAACATTATTTTTATTTTTATTGATAATAATTATTTTTACTGGTACATTTGTTTAACGTTCAAAGTATGGTACATAATATCGTATTTTTCTTTTGTTAATTTTTTTTTTGATTTATTCGTATTTATTTTTGACCATTAAATTCTAGAGATCATGCATATAAGCCGTTTCAAATTTTATCCATTTGTCCTGGAAAATTCTTAATTTAAAATTAATTTAATTCTTATTATTATATTTATTCATCTTTTAAAGTAAATAAAATGTACTATAGTAATAAATTGCACATATTTATGAATGTGTTTATTTATTTATTTTTATTTATTTAAAAGGAAGGGAAGGACAATAAATTTCAAAACCTTCTCGCCTACCACAATCCATTAAGGCCTTTTGGCCAGTGTATGAATGTGAATATTACCATATATCTATAAATTATCTTATTATAATATATACGTATAAATACTAGACTTATTGATTGTTCAAATTAATTTTCAATTTAATCACATGTTAACAGTAATTCTATGATATGTGTATATTATTATGATTTATGTTAATAATTTTCTTAGGTATGTAATTCAGTATTATTTCATCATCATAAAATAAAAGGATAATAGAGATGAAATGTTATTTATAATAAACTATATGTGCATACATACATACATATGTTAACATTTTTGTAAATGTTAATATCATGTATAACTGAATACAGAGTATATGCTTGAATTTTAATTTTTTATACAATTTGAAATTTAATATGTAATCATAGTAACACTTGTTTATAATATGTACAATAATATTCAGATATCAGTAAATTTTATATTTTAATCAGCTAAAGTGTGCATATATTTAATATGTATGCAATTACATATGCATATATGCTTTTATAAACTTGATGTCATTATTTTGATCATTATATAATTACTATTTTAAAATGTAAAATGCAAACACTCCATCAAACTAATATACTGAATAAAGGCATGAAAAATTACTGAATTAATTTCAAATATTTATGATAATAATCGTAGGTGTATTAACAGAAATATTGCTTATGTGGTACACATCCAATGGAGTTTTGCTTTTATAATTACAAATATAAAATCAAAATTAATTCTATAAAATTTGCAATTTTTTCTTTTGAAATTCATATGAATTTTCGATTTTATTTTGCATGAAAAATATACTTCCACACAATCTTAATATTTCCCATACACATATACTACAAATGTGTGTCCTTATGCATATGATAAAATTATAAAACTAGATTATAGAGATTGAACGAAGTGGGAGTCAGTGTACAATTTTGGTATAAATGAATCAAAATATTTACGTGCCTGTTTTCTTGATCATGTTATTTCAATGAATATATTCTATTTTAGATATGTATAGTAGAACACAATAAAAATAAAATAAATAAAATATGCATTTTAATCAAGGAACTTAATATGGAATAAATAAGGATCTTTTATGAAGAAATTGATTCTATATTTTATTTAGAAAGTAAAAATTTTTTAGTTAAACAGTTCGTTATTATTAGCAAAAAAACATAAAAATAAAATATTATTTGTTGTCCGTATATGTGAGTGTACATATGTATGTGTGAGCACTACAATTGGATAAAAATATAAAATTCTTTACATTTTATTTTATTACTATTTTTTGTTTATTTAATTATCTTTCATTTTAACAAAAATTTGTCAATTTGTAATATAAATTATTTTTTCATTTTTCACACTCGTATTTCCTTGATCCTTTATCCAGTACATCTGATTTATTTATTTCATCAATTATTTTAGTATCATCATCAGAAGGATTTTCTATGATATATTCATTTTCAATTTCTTGTCGCATTCGTATTTTATCTAATATATATCGTTCAATAGTTATAATTGGTGATTCAAATGTTAAAGTTGTAATTATAGAAACTACAACGGTAATACTAAAAATATTGTAAAAATTTAACATCTGTAAAAAAAAAAAAGATATAATTTCACTTTAACGTTGATAATCATGATGAAAAATAGTAAAGAATTTCATTCATAATAAATTCATACCGCATCAAAATTAGAAAAATATTTATTAACTTTGGAATTTCCTACAATAATGCTATCAATTATTACATGAAAAATATAAATGCTGTATGAAAGCCGTGAAAATGGCTGCCAAATTGATAACGTAAGGAAATCATTAATTAACTTTCCATAACCTGTGTGACATGCAAATACAACCCAAGCTAGAGCTATTGCCCATGATATTCGGCTGCAAGATTCATAAAATGCAGACTCTACTATTGATTCCTGTGGATTTGGTGGAAGTCTATTATATAAACCAAAAATTGTTGCTCCAAACACAATAAAAGATCCAATCCATCCAGCCGCGGTTGCGTACTACAAATTATAAACGAAAAAAAAAAAAGCAGTTTAATATTGTAGACGAGTGCACTAGAAATGTGTTTGAATAGATATTAAAGTCAGCCATTTTTATCTATACCATTGGTAATTTAAATTCTTTATTTTTAATTGAATGCAGAAAATATCCTAATAATAAGCCAACTATCCAGGGTGAAAGTCTTGTATGAGTACGAAAATATATTGCTCGATATTTTTCAAGTATTTCTGGAATTCTATGAAGAAAAAAAAATATATTGCTATCAATATGATCTTTAACAAGAAATTGAGTTAATTATACTTACGAAGTAAAGAACACACGGTATTTATTAATATAAACAATAGCAAATACTGCTGAAATAGATCCTAATGCTAGAATAATTGGAACCGCAATAAATTTTAAACCCCATTTCCAAAGTGGAATTAAAATTAGTGGTGAAATTAAATACAATTGAATATCTACTGATAAATACCAAGTGTGAGCCAAACACTGAAAAATTTTCAAATATTTCATCTGTTATATACGTTGTTTTATTTGAATTTTCAGTTTAAAAAAAAAAAAAAAAAAATTCTTCTTACTAATTGATCTATGTTAACGTAATTTTGAACGTATAGTAATGATGTCCACCACCATTTATCACAGTCTATGAATGAATCATGAATGATTGATTTCCACATTGGTCCATTTCCAAAGTATTTAATAATTGAAACAACAAATAAAATTGCAAAACCTAGAATAGGTGTTAAACGAATGTAACGATGAATATACATAAGTGGTATATTAAGTTTTCCATTTCTGTAATTTAATTAATAAAGTACAAAACTTTTTAGTAAGTTATCTGTACTTTAAAATTTCAAAATTTTCAAAATTTCGAAACTGTAATAAAAACTCAAAAATAAAATGATGATCATAGAACTATAAATAAACTGTAATCATTTTAAAAATCATTTAAAATTAGATAACATATATGTACCTCTTATCTAATTCTTTGAAGCCGATCCATGAAACAAGTAAGCCACTTATAAATAAAAATGAATCAACAGATACAGTTGCATTTTGAATTAACATTGAATATGATGTTTCCATCCACTAAATATGTATGTATGTATAATAAAAATCAATTTTTCATGTGTGATTTTTTATTAAACATTTAAAGTTTTACACATACATAATTTTTACTTACATTGAGTATAGATCTGCGATTCATTATTATTTGATTCATCGATAAATATGAATGTCCATATATAACCCAAATCATTGATAAACAACGAATACCATTTAAACATTCAATGCTATCTGATGATCGTTTACTGATTTTAAACAATTTTCTACCATTTGTTATTAAAGAAAATGATGTTAAGAATTTAATTTTATTAACTAAAAATTGCAAATAATATAAATCATAAATTTAATAAATAAAAATAAATAAGGACAAAAAAAAAATTTAATATGATTGAAAAACCTTTAATTGAATCTGTTACATAATCGTAAATAGTGCTTAGCAATAAAAGTCCTCCAAATACAGAGAAAATTATGCTACAGCAACAAAAATCGAGTTACCAAAATAAAAAATAAATAAAAAAAAAAAATTCAGATATTACTAAAATCTATAGTGATATACTGACAATATATTTACATGGCAATTTTATCAATTATCCTTAAAGTGATTTCATTGTCCTTAATCTCACAATTATCTATTTCTAGAGATAAATCAATTGGAATTTGAGATGTATCCTTTACAATATTTAAAATTTTCTCTTGTGCATATTTTGGTTCGCAACTATCTGGTATACAAATTCCAATTTTTAATTCATCTATTCCAATAGTAAAATTATTATTTTGCATTTTTATTTTTCCAACACAATATTGTCCTTTCATAGGATTTTGATTTTCTTGTTGAAAATCTTTGAAAATATTTAAACATTCATCGTAATTACCAAATTCATTTGTATTACCCCAAAATAATCCAGATGGTAATTTACCCCAAGAATCAATTACTGTATAAATATGAATTTTTGAACTTATATCCTTTCTATTAAATATGTATATAAAAAATAATAATAAATAAATAAATAAAATTCATACTAACATTGTAATGTCCAATATTCTATTCTTGAAATTCCTGTCGTAATTTTATCAAAATGATAATCACACAAATTATTGTTATAATTTAGATATAAATTTTTAAATTCTTTTAATGTTAAATTTTTATTTGATTTGATTATATTAACATTATCTAATTTATAAGATTTTACAATTTGTACAGATAAACAATGTAAAAAAATTAAAATAAAAATTTTAGACATTTTTTTTTTTTTGTTGTTTATTTCTAATTTTTATTTTTATTAATTTTTTTTTTCTTCTAATTTACAAAATGTAACGATTTTAAATGCTTTTAAATACAAACTGTAACTGATATAATCAATCTTTTTTAAATAAAAAAAATTTTTTTTTTATATATTTTATGTATGTCTGTAAATTACTTTGATTGTAATTTTATTAATTACTGATAATAATTATCTAATATTAAATTATTTAAAAAAAAAAAAAAAAATCAATGCATTTAAATTCTTATTATTGTAAATTATTTACAATAAATTACAATTGTTCATTTTATCGTAAACATTGCATTTTTTTTTTTTTTTTTTTAATTTTAAATCAATAATAATTAGTAATACATTTTGATGATAGTGTAAAATCTCATCTAAAATAGATATCCGTATTACAATTAAATTTGTGTTGCAATTAATTCAAATTTTTTTATGTTCACAGTATTATTTAGGTGTTATAAGAAATGTACATAATATGCTTGTTATATAGGATAAATTCAAAAATACATCACTGTGCCCATTTAATGCAATATATTCAGCTTAAGATCATAATACACTGGATATTCAATCAAATAAGCAATAATGCATTTTTAAACGTACCCATAGAAAATATTTTATTATTATTATTGTGAATTAATTTCTTTATACTTAAAAATGTTTAAATTAATCAAAAATATTATCTGCTTTTAGGGATTCAAAATAATTTCAAAATTTTAAGTACAAAAAAAAAAAAACTAAATCATAAATAACTCAGTGTTTTCTCAGCATTTTCAAAAATAAAATACTGTATACCTATATAATGTTTATACATCATTTTTTATTGGTCATTATTATTTAAAAAATAAAAAAAAGAATATAACAAAATCTTAATTTTAAAACCTATGTATGTATATAATCTTTAAATTTTTTTTTAAAACTACTTATGTACATATATAGTATATGGCACCTGTTTACATTTTTATCTGTTTTATCTGAAATTAGTCTTTATCAGGTGTACACAATTGATCTTGAGATACTGAATTTATTTTAACGGAATTTGTTTTTTTATTATTTTGAAAAATAAATTTTTCTAAGCCAATAATTGGTGACTCAAATGCTAATACAGTTACAGTTGATACAACAAATGAAATACCAAATACTGACCAAAATGTAGTTATCTGTTAAAATTACAAAAAAAAAGAAAAAAACAATTTTTTTTTTTTTTTGTTTGAAAATTAGAAGAAAAAAAATTTAAACAATATCAGAAATTAATTTATGATAAACTTACTGCATCAAAATTAGAAAAATGATAATCAGTCTTTTGATTTGCAAAAATTATAAATACAACAAACATATGTGTAATGTAAATAGAATATGTAAGTCGTGATAGTGGTTGCCAAATTGGTAATGTAAGAAATTTATTAATAATTCCACCATAACCTTTATGGCATGCAAATACTATCCAAGCTAAAGCTATTGACCATGATACTCTGCTGCAGGATTCATAAAATGCAGCTTCGATTGGTGGTGCTGCTGGATTTGGTGGAAGTCTATTGTAATATCCAAATAATACAGCTCCTATTACAGTGAATGATGAAAGCCAACCAAAAATAACAGTCAACTACATATATATATACAAAAATATTCACATAATAATTTAATAAAATTATAATTTGACTTAAAATTTTAATTTACTTACATTTGATAATTTTATTGCTTTATTTCTATTTAAATGAAGATAATATCCTAATAATATTCCAACTATCCATGGTGCTATTCTTGTATGAGTAACGAAATAAGTTAATTTCATTCTATCTTGTGCTGGATTTCTATATGTTAATAACAAGTAAATTAATGTATTTTTGAATTTTTATAAAATGCAAAAAAAAAAAAATAAATAATAAATAAAACTTACAAATCAGTTACAAGAAGTAATGGAAATTTATGATTGTAAAAAATTATAAATGTAGAAGTTATTGAAGCAATTGCTAAAAGTATTGGGACAATAATGAATTTTTTACCCCATTTCCATAATGGTATTAATAATATTGGTGCAATTAAATATAAATGAGTATCAACAGATAGATACCATGTGTGTGCTATACACTAAAATTAAAAAAAAAACCAAAAAAAAAAAAAAACGTACATTTCGCTTTAAATAAAACTTAATAAAATTCATGATTATTTCATATGCTTACAATTTCATCTGAATTTACATAATTTTGTACATAAAGTAAAGTTGCCCACCAATATTTATCACATGGTGTTGTTATGAAGCCATCAATTGCATTTTTCCAAAATGGTCCAGAACCAGTATATCGCAATAATGATACAGCAAATAAAAGAGATAATGCTAATACTGGTGTTAATCTTAAAAATCTATGAAAATACATTAATGGAATATTTAACTTCCCATTACTGAAATAAATACCAAAACAAAGAAAAAAAAAAAAATTTAATTAAAAAAAAAAAAAAATTATACAAAATTTCGTTTCATATTTTTATTAAGATGAAAATAAGTCAATACAAAACTTATACCTTTTATCCAATTGTTTTAATACAATCCATGCAACTAATAATCCGCTTAATAGAAAAAATGAATCTACAGATACTGTTGCACTTTGGATTAACATTGAATATAAAGTTTGTATCCACTAAAATTAAAAAAAAAAATAAAAATTAAATACAAGACAAATTTTTAATGAGGATCATTGCAATATATTGTACTGAACTTACAGTATAAATATATTTTGCATTAATTGTTGGTAAATAAATTCCCATATGAACATGTCCAAACATAACCCAAATAATTGATAAAAATCGTATTCCATTTAAACAATCAATTACATCTGGTGATAATGATCTTTTATTAATTTTAAATAATTTTTTACCATTTGTTAATACAGAGAATGCAATGAATAATTGATTTTTGGCTTAAAAAAATTTAAAAAAAAAAAAAAATTAATACAAAATTGAAAATAAAGTATTTAACTGTAATAAACAAAACAAAATAATAATAATAAGAATGAAATGCAACTTACTTCCATCATTGTCAGCATTATAATCATAAATTGTACTTAATAATATTATACATCCGAATATGGTATAAATTAATCTAAATAATGAATAAATCAATTAAAAATCAATAATTATAATTTATAAAATAATTAATTTAATTAATCTTACATTGCAATATAATCAATTGTTCTTAATTTAAAATCTGAATTTTTAAAACAATCATTTTCTGATAATATTGTTTTATTGAATTTAATAATTAAATTAGTTTGATTATTTATAATATTTGTTATTGTATCTTGTAAATAAGCTGGATTACAACTACTTGGTATACATATACCAATTCGAATTGTAAACATTTCCTCTGGTGTTGGTATAATTCGTAGACCAGGATTAAATTCATTTCGTTGTAAATTATAATTCATTGATTTCATCATCATTGGCAATGATATATTTGGTAATGGTATTTTAGCAAAACAATATTGTCCTTTAAGATCTTTATTAGTTGAATTTTCAAAAGTTCTTGTTAAATTCATACATTCATCATAATTTCCAATATCAGCAAAATGCCCCCATAATAAACCAGATGGAATTTTACCCCATGAATCAATTACTAATATTATACGTATACGATATGAGAAAAATGAAAATTTTTATTAATTTAATTTATTTAAATATCGAATTAAAAAATTTAAAAAAAACAATTTTTTTTTCCACAAAAGAAAACTACAATTTTAAGTTATGAATTTTTTTTTTTTTTAATAAAATTTAAATGAGTAACGGAAATCAATCTCTTTAAAACTTACATTCTAATGCCCACATTTCACCAACTAATAATCCTTTTATAATTTTATTTAAATGAAAATCACAAAGATCACTATCGTATTCACTGTCTACATTTTTTAATTGTATTTTTGTTATATTATTATTACCATTTAAATTTAATAAATTTTCATTTACACGTCGTCTAAGATCAAATCCAATACCATTATTTAAAATACTTAAAAATAATATAAAAAACATTAAAAATTTCTTCATTATAATTATTCTTTTCTTTTTTTCACGTATTATTTAAAAAAAAAAAAAAAAAACAAAATTTACAAAAATCGAAATTTTACGTTATTATTCACTAGTTTAAGTTCAATTGAATAATCAAAATATTCAAAATTCATTTCAAATTTATATAGTGATATAATCATTGATTTTGATAAATTTTTAGCAATTATTGTAATAATGATGATTTTCAAAATTTTGAAAAAATTTTTTTTAATAATCATGTATACACGCCTATACACACATTTTTTTAGATGGTAAATATATTTATTGTTGTTCATTGATAAATACGTATTTGTTTGTATAATACGTATTTAAGGCATCAATTATGAGAGTCTATTCGAAAGCAAATACATAGAATCAACTTTAAAAAGTCAATCAAAATAAGTCACAGTATTATTAAAAATCAATCGACTTACATGCAAAGTATTAAAAAATTATTTTATTAAATCAGGTAAATTGATTGTTCATTTCTTAAATTTATGAATATGAAAATTTTTATTTGTGTTATCAAAATTTTCATTTTTTCAAAATTTTTGTTATAATTTTTATTTTTTTTTTAAAGTCCATCACAAAAATATCAACGACTTTTCAAGTCTATCATAGAAAATTTTTTGCTCGAATAGACTATCATAATACCAAAAGTCGATTGCAACATAAAGTCGATTAGCAATAGACTCTCATAATTGATGCCTAAGACTAGTAGTAGTAAAAACATATCACATACCGTGTTTGACTATGAGATAAAAATAAAATGATTTGTATTAACCATACATTGTGTGTAAATATCAATGTTTTCATAATGGTAGACAGAAAAACAACAAATAATTATTAATATGATTATTTCATTACTATCAACATAATATGTATAGTAAGTAAAATTTTTATTTGATTAAATTTCATCAATATCTTATGTATTAATAATGATTAGATATGTTACCAATAGATGAATGTAAAATCATGATGAAAAATTTGAAAATGATTAAAAATAAAAATGAAAATTAATTGGTAATAATTAATGTACAAGTATTTGCACATATTATGAATAGGTACTTAAATATGAATTAATAAATCATAAGTACATAGTAAATAAAAAGTTTATTGAACTTACTTTTGCATAGATAATTCAATAAAATGGTACAAATTAAAAATTTATTATTTGGCAACTTGAAGACGGATCGTATGGAACTTCTTTTTCAATACTACATAATATACTTCATACGCTAATTCGAAGCAGTTAAGGTCTTATGGAAATTACATAAAGTAAGTACCACTTAATGTTGCTGTATATTGATGTTAAAAAAAAATTCTTCTCGTATTATATGATAACTATATAGATTGTGGTAACACTACTCGTGAGACAATCTTATTAGGAATTATGAGAAAAGATCCATAATTCGCATAAGATGTTAACTGCATCGAATTAGTGTATTGGAGTTTAATTAATAATTTATTCATGTTTGTTGTAATCTGAAAATACTATTCAAAAATAGAAAATAAGAAAAAAAACTTGTATTAATTTTTCAATTCGCTTTTTTTTTTTTATTATACCAAATTTAATATTTCAATTTGATTTTTCGTTAAACAAAAAGAAAAGAAACTAACGCAATTGCGTTAATTTCTGATAATTAATTATTTTATTATTATTTCATGTTTTTATGGATCCAATCTAAATATCTGTCTACCCGTATAAAATAAGATGGATAATCATCTTCACAATGTATCGAACCAGATGATGTAACTCCAACAAGAATTTTGTTGCCAAATCTATCTATTTGAACAAGTGGACCTCCAGAATCACCAGAACATACACCAATTCCACCTTTACCTCTGGTACAAATTTTAGTCAAAATATTCCCGAAATAACATTCTTTATTTGGAAGAATAACAAGATTTACATATCTTAAAATTTTCGTATCTTCCGTTGTGTTATCAGAGGATAATCCCCATCCACTTGTAACTGTCTTTTGACCCACTAAATTGACAACTCTAGATGGTAACTTTGCAGGTTGAACAAATTCTTCAATTCAAATATGAAATCATTTATTACCAAAATACAAATAAAATTTATTATTTTTTTACTTACTATTAAATATAACCATTTGTGGTAGATGAATTAATGCAATATCATTCATTAAATTAAAAGGATTGTATTCATGATGAACTATAAAATCATTCGGCTTATTAACATGAATAGTTTGAACATTATCCCTTTTATCTAAATCATGGGCTCCTAATACAACAAAAACTTCTTGAGGTTTCTGATATTCAGTTTCACTTTGTATGACATTGCCGTTTTTCGACATAATTTGTTTACGACTATAAATGCAATGAGCTGCAGTCAAAACATAATTTTTTGAAATTACAGAACCACCACAAAAAACTCCCGAAAAATTTGTAAATTTTATATCTAAATAAACTTGATATTTAAATTGTCCAATTGCTGCCGGTTTACCACCAACAATTCTTGTTGAAATTGATTGCGAAAATGGATTAGCAAAAACATTTGTTAATATAGTAAAGATTTGTAAAAATATGAAAATGAACATCTTTTAAGTAATTTTTTTTGTGATGATCACTATTTGAAAAATTAAAAAAAAAAAAAAAAACCCCCGTAAATTAAATTATACAATTTTCACTTTATATTAATTAATAACGTTCTTTTGTATGAAAAAATTCGTTAGAGCAAGAAATATTTTATAATTGTGATCTACAAAATAATCTTGCCTTTTATATTAAATTTTTATCAAATAAATTAACACACTTTTAAGAAGAATGTTAATAAAATAACATAAATAGCGTTTATTTACATTCCAAATTACATGTGTCCTTCATACACGTTCTAATTAAATTTTATAAATTATTTTTATTTACTCGAATTATTAATTACAAATGAATTTCAATTCTATTATTAGAGTATAATTAATAATAGTTTACCACGAGCAAAAAAAAAAAATATCTGCTTAATAAACTATTTAAATAAATATAAAAGGCTCATGTTTAAACAATGAACAACTGAAATTTTCACGTGCTTTAAAATAAAACAAATCAATCTTGAGACTTGAGCCATATACTGTTAACGAAAATTTAATAAATCAATAAAATAGTGTCAACAAATGCCCTGTTATTTTTTTTTCTCCTTTTTGAGATGAATTTTTTTTTTAATCAATATATAGCAACGTAAAGTGATACTACTTTATGTTATTTCTATAAGACATTAACTCTACCGAGTTAGTAGACAGAGTATAGGCTTTAGCTAACATCAAGCTATTGGGCCAATAATGAAGATTTAAGCCATCATTTTGGCTTAATTTCGTTTTAATAACGTTTATTAAAATTAAAAAATTAAATATCAACAAATAAAAAGGTTCATAACAAATGTAAATTTATGTCATGACTAATATCAGATAGGTTAGATTAGGTTTCAGTGGCTGCTTCCGCCGGTTCCCTAAGCGTGCACACTTAGGCCAGTTTGGTCAATTGTGATACCAATGTCAGCTAATATGTAGGTAGTATTAAAAATTTACTGAAGTTCATTTGAATGGACAATAATTTAGTAACCTACATACATTTTCCTAACACTTCAGTGGAGAATCTAGTTAGGTTTAAGCTATGCAAATAAAAATAAAAATATTTGTAAACATTTCAATTAAATTTCTTTAGGTAAAAATTCAGATACAAAAAAAAAATAAATTTTTGTTTATTATGCATTTATAATCTACTTCATTTTAATATAACACGATAAAAAAATTTATATTATCAAAAAAATACTCAGTTTAACCAGTAAATTGCATTAATTGCATTACATGTTGATCTAATTCCAGTGTTTTGATAAATCCAATCTAAAAATTTGTCAACCCGAACGTACACAGATGGTGAGCCATCTTCACAATATTCACTTCCACTTTTCGTAATTGCAACAAGAATTTCATTATCGAATTCATCTGTATGGACAAGAGGACCACCAGAATCTCCACCACATGTACCAACTCCACCTTTACCATCAGTTGCTAAAAGTTGTGGGTGTTCATACGGAAGAATCGAAAGTCTTACATATCTTAACATTTTTGGAAAGTCATCTGGATTATCACTCTGTTTGCCCCATCCACTTGCAATTGCCCGTTTACCCGCTAAGTTCATCTGCCCACATGGCATATAATAAGAATTCTTAGTCAACTAATACAAATTAATTTTGTTTTTCTTTACTCAACTTACTAGTAAATTTAACGTTTTCTGGCAAATGAATCAATGCGATATCATATATTTTATCTTTAGGAGGATAATATCGAATATGTACTTTCAAATTTTGCCCGTTATCAATATGAATAACCTGAATATCGTTTCGGTTTAGATTTTTCATATTAGCTCCAAGTATGACAGTAACTGAACGTACGAAATCAAATTTTGTTCTACTGGTTGTAACTTTTCCGTTCTTCTGTAATGTTTCCACACCAACATAAATACAATGAGCTGCTGTCAAAACATAATTTTCAGATATTAGAGATCCACCGCACGAAGATCTTGTATACTTTTTTCGCATATTCAAAAAAACTTGATATTTAAATCGACCCACTGCTGCCGATTTATCGCCAACAATTCTAGTTGAAATTAATTGTGAATCTGGAGCTGAACTGGCAAGGATATTTGCCAAAATCACAAGGATTTCTACCAAAATAAGGCTGTACATGTTTCAGAAATTCAATATTTAAGCTTTTAACTGCTTCAATAATTACAAAAACTATGAAATTTTCTGATTTCTTATTACAAAACGTTTTGTCTTTTATACAGATTTTAATCAAACAACAATTTTATATTGTTTATTAATTCTAAATTACGTAAGTAATACGAATTCATTGCTCTACATTTTGTTTAATGAAATGTAAACATTATTAACATGAATGGAAAAACCATTTCTTAGTAAAAAAATGTTTTGGTGAATTTTTTTTTCCTTGAATTTTCGTAACAGCTTTTAATTGTTTGAAATATAAAATACCTACATATGTATTTACGTACAATTTTTTGTGTTTTTAAACTTTGTACAATCTCAAGAAATCCATAATTCTGATACATCCATATGTACACATGTTTTGAGACAAAAGAATTCAAATCTAGTAACTGTTAAAGTGCGTAAATTACATAGAAAATATTTGATTTAAAAAAAAAATGTTTTCCATATGAAAAATTGAACTTTTGTTTTTATTATTATTATTGTTTATTTTTTTTTTTTTTTTAGGAAAATCAAAATCATTTTGATATTTCGATAATCGAAGTTTTATATCATTTTCTACTTTTTATTATCCTTTCATGATTTACATTTAACATAGCAATAATTTATATAGTAGGAAAAAGGACGTGAATTATCTGGCTGCTAAACATGTTGATCTCATTCTAGTGTTTTGATAAATCCAATCTAAAAATTTATCGACCCTTACAAAGAAAGGTGGTATCTCACGTTCACAAGAACGACCTCCTGACGTAACACCAACAAGAATATTATTTCCAAATTCATCTGTATGAACAAGAGGACCACCAGAATCACCAAAGCATGTAGAACGTCTACCTCTAGCATCGGTATACAAACGTACATCGTATTGTTCTAATATACGAAGGTTCACATATCTTAAAACTGTCGGATAATCATTTGGATTGTCACTTGTTTGGCCCCATCCACTTGCTACAGCCCATTCACCCTTTAAGTTCATCTCCCCAAATGGTAGTTGTATAGGCTGAACAATTCCTAACAAATAAAAACCCCTCTTTAATAAAATCAACTAAAATTTTACTTTTTTAATTTTTTATCTTACTATTAAATGTTATCATTTCTGGTAAATGAATAAGTGCGATATCATGTATGTTATATGAAGGAGGATTATATTGATGATGCTTTATAATATCGTTGGAATTATTTACATGAATCAGTTGAACGCCGTCATTTAGATTGAGGTAACTCAAGTTATGAGCTCCAAATATGACAGAAACTGAGCGTATAAATTCAAATTCTGTTTCACTTTTCACAATTTTACCGTTTTCCAGTAATATTTCCACAGGAGCATAAACACAATGAGCTGCAGTTAAAACATAATTCTGAGCTATTACAGATCCAGCGCAAAAAAATTTTTTATACCTTTTGTGTATGTCCAAATATACTTGATATTTAAATTGACCTACTGCTGCCGGTTTACCACCGACAATTCTAGTTGAAACTTTCGAAACTAATTCTGAATCCGAAACTGGATCAGCCAAAATATTTGCCAGAATCACAAGGATCTGTATCAAAATAAGACTGTACATGTTTCGGAAATTCAATATCAAAGTTATTATTTCTTTAGTAAAATTACAAATATTTCAGTATGAAAATACAACTTTTCACTTAAAATATCTTTTTAATGAAGTTTTGTCAAACTCAATAATTTTCTGATTTAAGGTAGAAAATGTTGTGTCTTTTATACAAATTTCGAACGACAGGAAATCAACGTTTTTTATAAATTAAAACTTACGCAAGTCACACGTAAACTATCATACATTTTTTTCCAATGAAATGTTAACTTTACTAAAATTTGTTGAGCCTAATTATAGAAAATTTCTCGGTAATTCATATTTTGCTAAATATTTGTACTTTAAAATGAGCTATTTTCGTACCAGCTTTTATTTGTCTAAAATAGTACATTAGTAATATTATAACTCTTTTTAATTTTTTTCTTTCGTTTACTTTAATTAATTGTAGCATATTTTGATGAAAAAATTCAAATGTTCATACACGTGTATACAATTCATACAATTTTCATTTGAGACAAATTAATTCAATTTTATTAACTTTTTGAGTACGTAATGTACATGGAAAATATTTATTTAAAAAAAAATAAAAAATTAAATAACAAAATAAAAAAAACCTTTTCAAAAAAAAATTTGACTTTCTTTACTTTTTAATATAAACTTCGTAAATGTTCGTAAAACTTCGTAAAAAACAATAATACCCGTTTCCTATTTTTAAATTATCCGAAAAAATTTGAAAAATTTCTTGTAAAGTACATGCATAATCTACAATTAATACTTTTCTAAAAATTTGTGCATGTGAATTTGATGAGAATATGAATTACTTAAACCGAGGAAATCGTTCTTTACAAGTGTTACAAAGGATAATTGTTCTTGTTGATGTTTGTAACATTCTTAGTAGCTGATACTTAGTTTTGTATGAGATGAAAAGAAAATCAGGACTTACTGTCAAAAACTAATATTTTAACTAAATTCAGTATTCGTCGGTGTTTGAAGGATTAAAACCCTTACAATAACTTTATACTCACCTATAGAGACTTGAAACATTAAACATTTCTCAGAACTGAATGTCAATGCAATATTCTATAATTGGTAGAACCAAAAACTCCTAATATAGTTTTTTGCACGAAAACCTTCATTTTCTTCCTTAATCAAACACGTGTCCACTTCAAAAACAATAAACTAATATTTTTGACAATTTCAATTAAATATATTAATAAACAAACAGTTTATTCAACGTATTATCTTTATGCGTTACATGTTGATCTAATTTCAGTGTTTTGATAAATCCAATCCAAAAATTTGTCAACCCGAACGTATACAGATTGTGTGCCATCTTCACAATAATCACTTCCGCCAGCCGTAACACCAACAAGAATTTCATTACCTAATTCATCTGTATGGACAAGAGGACCACCAGAATCTCCACCACATGTACCAACTCCACCTTTACCATCAGTTGCTAAAAGTTGTGGGTGTTTATACGGAAGAATCGAAAGTCTTACATATCTTAAAATTGTTGGGTGGTCAAATGGTTTATCACTCTGTTTGCCCCATCCACTTGCTATTGCCCGTTTACCCGCTAAGTTCATCTGCCCACATGGTAATTTTATAGGTTGAACAAGACCTATTAGATAAAAAATCTTAGTCAATTTTATTTTTATTTTTCTTTACTCAACTTACTGTTAAATTTAACTTTTTGTGGTAGACGAATAAGTGCAATATCATATCTTCTATCATTAGGAGGAATATATCGACTATGTATTTTAAAATCTTTGAAATTATAAATACGAATAAGTTGAACGCCGTTAATTAAGGTTACGTTTTCAAGATTATGAGCTCCAAATACGAGAGAAACCATAGACGCAAATTCGAATTCTGTTTTACTCTTTATAACTTTACCGTTCAATTTCGTTTCTACGGGAACATAAATGCAGTGAGCTGCTGTCAAAACATAATTTTCTGCTATTAAAGATCCACTACATCTACCTCCTATATATTTTGTGCTTATTTTTAAAAATACTTGATATTTAAACTGGCCTACTGCTGCCGGTTTACCGCCGACAATTCTAGTTGAAATTAATTTTGAAAATGAAGCTGGACTGGCAAGGATATTTGCCAATATCACAAGGATTTGTATTAAAATAAAGCTGTACATGTTTCAGAAATGCACTATCTAAACTTTAACTGCTTTAATAATTACAAAAACTCTAACGTCAAATAACAAATTTGTATTTTTCACTTAAAATATCTGTTCTATGAGAATTTTGGTAAATTTGAAAATTTTCTGATTTTATATTACAAAAGGTTTTATCTTTTATACAGATTTTAATCAAACAACAATTTTATACATATTGTTTATAAATTCTAAATTACGTAGGTAATACATGCGTTGTTCCATATTTTTTCTGATGAAATATAAACATTACTTAGCATTAATTGAACATATTGAAAAAAAAAATTTTTCTTAGTAATTCTTATTTTGTTGAATTTTTATTCCTTGAATTTTCGTAATAGCTTTTATTTGTTTGAAATGTAATACAATATGTGATACAATCTAGCACATAATCTACAATAAAGTTTTATTTTCAGTTTGTTTTTTTTTTTTTTTTTTCTACATCTGACATCTGGTACCCACTTGCTCAGCCCATTTGAAATAAAACTTACGAGTACAAGGTTAGATACAAAGAAGCATCGATTTTCATGAAAAAGAAAAACCTGAAAACGTCTTTCCTGATTGAAATATGTATTTTAATTTGAATTTACTGAATTTTTGGAAAATTGTGAATAAACAATTTTACACTGATAAGTCATAAACATAAATTTAAATCTAAGAGCTTAGATCAAAATGGCATCTTTATATATGCCAATTGGGCGCAACTCTGTCGCAGTTGTGCAGCCACTTTAAAAAACATAAAAGTTTAGTGTGTTTTTAAAGCTTTGCATAACACATTTAAAATCAACTTCAGTGTTAGCAACGATTCTTTTTCAACCGAATAAAATTGGAAAATTATATTAGCAATGAGATTTATTTGAAAATCAAAAAATACGTTTAAAATTCAGTTGATATCAAAGTTAATTAATATCAAAATTTAGTAATTAAATTTTTTTTTTACACGACCTAAGTATGTACTTAGACTAAATTTATGTTCATAATTGAATAACGATTGAATGAAATTCAATTTCGTTTTTATTCTACTACACATATCCATAATTTATGTATGAACATACATTGTATCTTTGTAGATATTGATTTGCTATTGAATATTTATAAAGATTAAAAAATTTTCTTTGTTCACATTAAATTTTACATATTTAATATTTAAATATTCGTCTATCATCATATTACATACATTTTTGTAAATAATTTATTATTTGTCAAAAAAAATTTGCAATTTTTGAAATGTTTAAAAATTACAACATACATACATAAATATGCTATACTAAAATAATGTTCCATTTAAAATATGCATAAGTAGATACAAATACATTAAATTTCCTATTTTTGTAAGTTACAAAAAAAAAAAAAAATAAAAATACCATCATTGTGAGCATCATCTTTTTATCTTTACAAGGGTCCTTCGTAAAGAAAGTTTATATGCAATATATGCTCACGTACATATAAGTCTACATTTATATGATTTTGTAAAAATAAATCTCATGAAATTTCCCTTGAGAATTAACTATTTGCATATTTTTTCTTCAATGTATATTTTTTTTTTTTTCTATTTTTATTTTTTACTTCAAATTTTCTTCATAGTAAAATCAAGTTAATATATGAGAACATGTCTTTTATGCAAATAATCATTATATGTCCTTAAGGTATATACATATGTACATATTATGTATACAGTATGTGTACGTACGTATATCTAGAGTGCTTATAAAATACATTGAAGTTCTCCTATGCAGATTTTGTAATATGTTGAAGATATACAAAGATTGTTGAAAGAATGGTCTTTTTCTTAACTGCAAATAAAAATCTTTTTTCGTATGTAATTCTTCGGTATATTATGAATTTTTCAAACTTTCTTATATTTTGATATACTCAAATATTATTGCGAAATTGTATTTACTAAGAATATGATATTTTCCAAAAATTTTATTTTTATCAGTTATATTTAAAAATAATAAAAGAAAATTTCTATTAATTGTAAACATACATACATACATGTATGAATTAAACCATTACATGTGTTAAATAAAAGTATTGATACAAAAGAAAAACAATTTAAGTTTCCTCAATATTTATCTTAAGAAAGAAAATTAAAATTTTGTATTGTGTATTTTATTTTGTGTCATTATTGAAAAAAATACAGAGGAAAAACCCTTGAAAAATATACAAAATTTTAATTTAACATCATTTTTAACCTTTTACTTTTAAATTTAAATCTTTTAAAGTACATTTTAATATGGTATTTATTAATAATTATGAAAATTTTGTAGTAAAAATGTTAAATGTTTTAATTAAAATGTAAAATACATAAATGTGAACATTTTTAAATTATTTTATTACAAACATTTACATTACAACATTAAGAAAATTATTAATGTTTTTTTTTATTTTTATTTTTATATTTAATGTAGTAAAATACTCTTTTACATTATATTAAGGTAATAAAATTTTTCAATGAGAATGTATAAAATGTATACATCGACATTTTAATGTATTCAATTAATAATTATTATCTTCTCAGTTATTATACTTCGTACTTTAAATATTTTCATTACAGACCTTATCTTATGAAAGCCCTACAAACCTTTTTTTCTTCTCTCATAATTTCTCATAAGATCATCTCACGATCATTGTTATCATAATTCTCAAAGTTCTCAAACACTATTAGATGAATTTTTTAAATATCATTATACAATGATGAAAAGTGGCACTACTTTTTGTCGTTTCCATAAGGCCTGTAGGGAAAATATTTAAAGTACAAAGTATAGTAAATATTTATTTATGTACGTAAAATACATAAGAATTTACAATGTTTATTTTTTAAATTTTTTGTAAATTACTGACAAAATTTAATTTTTCTTTTATGTAACAACAACAATCAAATTGTGTATATACTCGCAATTAATTACATTCCCTTATATCTTATATATACGTGCATATTTATAGTACATATAATCATTTATAATTATCATAAAAAATAAATTTTTAATGCGAAATTAACTAAAAAAGGTGATTAAAAAATGTTCAAAAAATTATAATTATACTTTCATTGTAAAATACAAAATTTCTATATAAATATTTTAGTAAATTTTCTTATATTTTTATTTTCTTGTTTCCATTTTCATATTATTATTATCATTATATCCCCCTATTTTAAATACAGTCCGTATTTGAAATTAAAATTAAATTTTTGTATATATGCGTTTATTATCGTCATTCTTTATAATTCTTACATTGTATGTATGATGTATATGTACGAAAACACAAAAATCGTGTTTACAAGAACTGCTTTTCATTTGAAATAATAATAATAAAAAAAGGAAAATGTATGCAGAATACAAAAGTATAAGTAACCTTTCTTTGAGCGTTTATAATTAATTCTTCTTCACTTGTCAAATTATTGGGGGAAGCTGATTTTTTTTTCTATTTTCCTTAAAATTTTTCCGCCTTCATTACCGACACCAATTTAACATTTGATTTTTATTTTCTCCCTTATACCTTTTCATCCCTTTTCGTATTTACGTAATAATATATTACACATGTAAGAAAATAGAAAATTTTTATGTATGTATGTATGTACATATTTGTTTGGTATTACGATTAAAGCCTAAAACGTTTGTATCACTTAATATTGTTTCAAGTTACACGAATATACAAAGTTTTTAGTGAAAAACTTTAGGCTGTTATAACGTTATCATCACGTAACACCAACTAATTGATCTCTGATTGATCGTTATTTTTTTTTAAATTTAAGTTATAAAACTTTTATTGGACAAACATCGTGCAATAAAAACTTAAAATTTGACAGGGAAAATACTAAATTGTTTTTTTCTATTTTCTATCGCTTAGGCAGACAAATAATTTTCGCGACAATGAGTAGGAATTAGATATCAACATGAAAAGAAATAACATGCAAATAATCGATAATAAAAATATATAGAGAATATGTTGTACAAATTTTATTTTTATTGTTTATTTTTTAATTTTTTTAAGAAAATCAAAATCATTTTGATATTTCGATAATCGAAGTTTTATATCATTTTCTACTTTTTATTATCCTTTCATGATTTACATTTAACATAGCAATAATTTATATAGTAGGCAAAAGGACGTGAATTATCTGGCTGCTAAACATGTTGATCTCATTCTAGTGTTTTGATAAATCCAATCTAAAAATTTATCGACCCTTACAAAGAAAGGTGGTATCTCACGTTCACAAGAACGACCTCCTGACGTAACACCAACAAGAATATTATTTCCAAATTCATCTGTATGAACAAGAGGACCACCAGAATCACCAAAGCATGTAGCACGCCTACCTCTAGCATCGGTATACAAACGTACATCGTATTGTTCTAATATACGAAGGTTCACATATCTTAAAACTCTCGGATAATCATTTGGATTGTCACTCGTTTGGCCCCATCCACTTGCTACAGCCCATTCACCCTTTAAGTTCATCTCCCCAAATGGTAGTTGTATAGGCTGAACAATTCCTAACAAATAAAAACACCTCTTTAATAAAATCAACTAAAATTCTACTTTTTTAATTTTTTATCTTACTATTAAATGAAACCATTTGTGGTAAATGAAGAAGTGCGATATCATGTATCTTATATAGAGGAGGATTATATTGATGATGCTTTATAATATCGTTGGAATTATTAACATGAATCAGTTGAACGCCGTCATCTAGATTGAGGTAACTCAAGTTATGAGCTCCAAATATGACAGAAACTGAGCGTATAAATTCAAATTCTGTTTCACTTTCCTCAACTTTACCGTTTCCCAGTAATATTTCCACAGGACCATAAACACAATGCCCTGCAGTTAAAACATAATTCTGAGCTATTACAGATCCACCGCATCCACCTCTCGTATACCTTGTCTGTATGTCCAAATATACTTGATATTTAAATTGACCTACTGCTGCCGGTTTACCACCGACAATTCTAGTTGAAACTTTCGAAACTAATTCTGAATCCGAAACTGGATCAGCCAAAATATTTGCCAGAATCACAAGGATTTGTATCAAAATAAGACTGTACATGTTTCGGAAATTCAATATTAAGGTTATTATTTCTTTAGTAAAATTACAAATATTCCAGTTAGAAAATACAACTTTTCACTTAAAATATCTTTTTAATGAAGTTTTGTCAAACTCAATAATTTTCTGATATCAGGTAGAAAATGTTGTGTCTTTTATACAAATTTCGAACGACAGGAAATCAACGTTTTTTATAAATTAAAACTTACGTAAGTCACACGTAAACTTTCATACATTTTTTCCAATGAAATGTTAACTTTACTGAAATTTGTTGAGCCTAATTATAGAAAATTTCTCGGTAATTCATATTTTGCTAAATATTTGTACTTTAAAATGAGCTATTTTCGTACCAGCTTTTATTTATCTAAAATAGTACATTAGTAATATTATAACTCTTTTTAATTTTTTTTTTTTTTTCGTTTAGTTTAATTAATTGTAACATATTTGGACAAAAGAGTTCAATTTTTTTAACTTTTTGAGTACGTAATGTACAAAATAATATTCATAGAAGAATTTATAAAACAGACAAATAATTTTCGATACAATGGGTGCGTACGTATACATACCTACATATATATGTAAGTATTTCAACATTGCAATTTAAACATATCCAGTTAAAATTAATTAGATTTTCAAAGATTTTAGTTTTGAAACTGATTTGAATTTTCATTTATTTCTATCTTTAATTACTCATTCACATGTTTCTGACAAAATATAATTTGAATTCAAATCGTAAAATTTTTTATTTTTAACTACATATAATGAGAATGCCAAAATAATAAGCCAAAAACTCAATTTTCCATTAACTTCCACCAAATTCAAATTTTCAACATTTTTGTATTGTCTTGCTATTGCCATTGCCATGAAAACTCTTTTAAATATTAAAAAGTCAGAAAATTCAAATAATATACATACGTATACTTTTACGTGCTGCATTGTAATACGTATTTGTATAATAATGTACAAACCAAACGTAGTAAATGACAAAAAGTGCAATGAATGATTTCATATATTTTTGTATACATACATACGAATGTTTGTATACAAACAAAATATCTATAGTCTGTGTACTAATTCGGTGCAGTTAAGGCCTTATGGAAAAACGCAATAAAATCATTTCCAGAGCAGTGTTACCACAATCTGTAAAGTTATCATATAATACGAGATGAATATTTTTAATTCTATAAGACCTTAACTGCATTGAATTAGTAGACAGAGTATACATGAATAAAATTTTTGTTTGGTAACTGTTCGTTTTTGTTGTCAACACCATGCTTATTGTATATTGCTTTCTGTTATCATATTTTAGAATTTAGTGGTACCGTGGTACTTACAGGATTGATATCAGAAATTTTAATAAATAGAGAAATGTTTTCATCGTTTTCTAATTAATTTCTGTAAAAAGCATCATTCATTAATTTCAATAACAATTATAATAATTAAAATAGTTATATTTTTTCTCAAGAGGACTTTATTTAAAATAGATAACTAAAATACAGAAGATTTAAATTAATTAACATTAAATAAACCATGAATAAAAGCCATTTTCAAAAGTATGAAAAATATAAGAAAATATTGTATTCGAAATATATAATTTCTACATTGTTTGTTTTTCATTAGGAAAATTTTAAATTATTTATTTACCTAATGTAGGCATACGTATACAAAGTTTATTTTTTTAATGTTTTCATTTCTAAGAAATTATATTCAATAAAAATGTTTAATATTCCGCAATTAATACAAAGTACGTAACTGTCAAGTATACATTTTGTATATTTTAATTACATAATTGAATTATTTTATATAGTGTTATTCAGTTTGAATATCACTTAGATACTTAGAATTAATGTAGTTATATCAGCTTAAAAGGAATTTTCAACACATGTGTGTACATTTTATTGTTTTAAATTTTTTTGGTTTTTCAAACTAATATTGTTGTTTTTTTTTAAATTCTGTTTTATTTGTTTATAAAATTTTTTCACATTTTAAATGATATCCGTATGTACACGCATTCTACATATTGTTCATGTGTAGATAGTATTTAACCTAAGGCTAAAAATGTAACTACGTACGTACAAAGAAAAAAAAATGAAAATCATACAAAATCTGATTATTACTCGTATCATACAGCAACGGTATGATGACCATGATTATCATGAATTCACCCATTTTCAGTCCATTACCTAGAATTTTTCAAAATTATTTTAATAGATTTTGCTTTGTTCATACAGCGTCGCATTAATAATCAATGAAATGCATTATTATAATTATTGATTGATTGATTGATTGAAAAACGAAGGAAAAAGAAACTGAATTAATTTCAACATGAAATGACTAAATGGGTGGTGCAGTTTCCTTGTACAGAACAGTTGCTATCCATCTAGTACAGTTGCTATCTTTGATCCTTACAATTAAACAAATTGAGAAAAATAGAAAAATCCTGTCTTAATCCATATTTCGTTCTACATAAACCAAACAATAATGAATATACTTGCAATGATATACTGTATTTTTGTCAAACAAGCTGAATTTTCATTTGAACCGGATCTTGTTTTTTTATTATTTGCCCTATCAAATTAATAGGAAAATACTAGAGAATACATTGTTCATTTCAGACAAATAAAAGCTATTACGAAAATAGCTCATTTGAAAATACAAAACAAATTTTTATGTATTTAACGAAATTCGAATTACCGAGAAAATTTCTATTATTAGGCTCAACAATTTATCGTAATATCTGGTAATATTAACATTTCTCAGAAGAAAAAAATGTAGAAAACTTTACTTATTACTTACGTAACTCTTTTTTCATTAGCAATATCAATTTCTTATTTGTTCAAATTTTGTATAAAAGATAAAAATTTTCGTACCTGAATTCAGAAAGTTTTTCAATCAAATTGAACTGTTATCGAAAAGTTAAGGTTGAGATATTTGTAATTACTGAAAAAATAAAAATTTGGTTATTGAATTTCCGAAACATGTACAGTATTATTTTGATACAAATCCTTGTGATTTTGGCGAACATTCTGGTTAATCCAGTTTCGAGTTCAGAATTAGTTTCGACTAGGGTTTCTGGGGGTAAACCGGCAAGACCTGGTCAATTTAAATATCAAGTTTTTTTGTTCAGCAGAAGAAAATATTCAGGATTCTTATGTAGTGGATCTTTAATAGCGAAAAATTATGTTTTAACAGCAGCTCATTGTCTTTATGTTCCTGTGGAAATATTACTAGAGGACCGAACAATTGCAGAAAGTGAAACTGAACATGAATTTGTATATTCAGTTTCTCTCATTTTTGGAGCTCATGATACGAGTACAATAAATCAATATAACGACATCCAAGAAATGAAGATTAATGAAACCCGGGAATTTTTAGTGCATAGTCGATATAATCCTACTCAAGATAAAAGATATGACATTGCACTAATTCATCTACCACGAGCAGTTACATATAACGGTCAATTGAATAAACAAAATACAAAATTTATTCGAATTAATTAATTTTGATTCCTTGTTTTGTAGATCTTGTTCAACCTATACAATTACCACTTGGATCGATAAAGTGGCAGTACTTAGTAGGTAAACAGGCAGTAGCTAGCGGATGGGGCCAACAACGTATTGTAGAAAATGATCGCCTAGGAATTTTAAGATACGCCAACCTTGTTATTCTTTCAACTGAACATCCTACATTTTTATATACCAGTGGTAAAGGTGGAGTTGGTACATGCATTGGTGATGCTGGTAGTCCTCTTGTCCATACTGATGAATTTGGTAATGAAATTCTTGTTGGAGTTGCGTCAGGAGGAGGTGAGAAATGTGATAGTGGCTCACCATCTGCATTCGTTCGGGTTGACAAATTCTTAGATTGGATTTATCATAATACCGCAATAAACACAATATGTAACGCATTCAAATATGTTAATTGAACTATGTATGCTTTTGCAATACAAAAGTTGTAAATCATAGAAAGATAATAAACAATTCCTGTTAAATACGAGTATTTCGGACATCAATTTGATTTTTAATTTTGAACTTTATATACACTCATACGTTTATTTGGGACGAAGGTTCGTTTTTTTTCAATTGGTTAATGTTTTCCATACAAAAATAAAAGAATGAAATTCACTAAAAAAAAAAAAAAAAAAAAAAAACAATTCACTTCAAAATGAAGAATATACGTATATGCCCGATTTCAATTATCTGTATTTTCCAATATATTAAAGTCTTATGTATATGTAAATGTTAATTTTCAATTGAAATGTAAATTTTATGAATTATTTAAAATAAAATTTTTGGAAAAAAAAAATTAATTTTATTTAATATTTGAAATTGTTCTTTTCTAGGAATGAAAAAACAGAAAAAAAATATAGGAATTGAATTCTTAACTCAATTAAAATATGTTCAAAATTTCAATAAAATTCAAATGTATATTTTAACAAATTGTCTACTATGATCCAAATAGATTCAATATTACGTACCTCTGTCAACGTATGTACCTGTGTTTTATTTACAATTAAGTACAATATATAAAATAAACTGATCGCAGGATAAGAATAAATTTACAAGCCTAAAACCCAAAAGAAAATCTTCATAATTTTTCACATAAAGAAAAATAAAAACATTGATACATCTACTTACTTATGTATATCAAATATACATATGTATATAGGTAGATAGAAAATATATCCATAACCACCATCACATTCTTACGATAAAATTAAATACAAAACAGATTTTTGTGCAAAAATTCAAATTTTCATTTGAAATGGATTTTTTTGTTTAAATAAATATTTTTCATGTACGTTACGCACTTAAATGGTTAACAAAATTGAAATATTTTGTCTCAAAAAAAAACGTATTAAAATTTGAATTCAAATCAGAAAAAAAAAAACAAATACTAGCGTACAAAATACAAATTGTACATTTCAGACAAATAAAAACAATTACGAAAATATACATATGTACGTATACAGATCATTCAAATGAATGAATATTCACCAAAATATACCGAGAAATTTTCTATTGTCAAGATGAAAGATTTGATATTGCACTTATTCATTTACCACAAAAGTAATAATAACATACTAATTTAATAGTATGTTTCGAAAAAAGTGACTTTACACTACTTGATTTGTTAAATATGATTTGATTTGATTTTTGTCGAAAATACTGCAAGGCAGTTTGAAGTCATGTGGATATGTCGAATCTTACATATCAAGCCGTGTCGAATTTAACAATTTTAAATTAGAACTTGTTCTATTTTAGTTTGATTTGTTTTTGACCTATCTTCTATAACCTGAAATAAAATTCAATAAATGTTTGTTTGACAAATCAAACAGTGTAAACTAACTTTAAAGAAAGAATAAGATTTATTTGAATTGATTAATTGAGATTTTTTTTTTTGTTTTTTTATACACAAGTATCACTTCAAACCACACAGAGACTATAATGTAATCTTCGTAAATATTCGTAAAACTTCGTAAACAACAATAATACCCGTTTCGGCCGTTTCCTATTTTTAAATTATCCGAATAAATCTGAAATCTTGTAAAGTACATGCATAATCTACAGTTAATACTTTTTTAAAAATTTGTGCATGTAAATATGATAAGAAGATGAATAATTGTTCTTGTTGATGTTTGTAACATTCTTAGTAGCTGAGGACTTACTGCTAAAAACTAATATTTTAACTAAATTCAGTATTCGTGGGTGTTTGAAGGATTAAAACCCTTACAATAACTTTATACTGACCTATAGAGACTTGAAACATTAAACATTTCTCAGAACTGAATGTCAATGCAATATTCTATAATTGGTAGAACCAAAAACTCCTAATATAGTTTTTTGCATGAAAACTTCATTTTCTTCCTTAATCAAACACGTGTCCACTTCAAAAACAATAAACTAATATTTTTGACAATTTCAATTAAATATATTAATAAACAAACAGTTTATTCAACGTATTATCTTTATGCGTTACATGTTGATCTAATTTCAGTGTTTTGATAAATCCAATCCAAAAATTTGTCAACTCGAACGTAGACAGATGGTGAGCCATCTTCACAATATTCACTTCCGCCAGACGTAACACCAACAAGAATTTCATTACCAAATTCATCAGTATGGACAAGAGGACCACCAGAATCTCCACTGCATGTACCAACTCCACCACTACCATCAGTTGCTACTAGTTGTAGATGTTCAAGTGGTAAAATAGAAAGACTTACATATCTTAAAATACTTGGAATGACATCTGAGTTATCACTCTGTCTACCCCATCCACTTGTTACTGCCCGTTTATTCCCTAAATTCATCTCCCCAAATGGTAGTTGAATAGGCTGAACAAGTCCTATCAAATAAAAAACCTTAGTCAATTTATTCAAATAATTTTTTTTTTGTTTACTAAACTTACTATTAAATGTTATCATTTCTGGTAAATGAATAAGAGCAATATCATGTGTCTTATATAGAGGAGGATTATATTGACGATGCTTTATAACATTGTTCATATTATTAACATGAATAACTTGAACGCCCTGCATTAAAATATGAGCTCCAAATGTGACAGTAACTCCACGTACAAATTCAAATTCTGTTTCACTCTCTATAACCTTGCCGTATTCCAACATTTGTACAGCAGTATAAATACAATGAGCTGCTGTTAAAACATAATTTTGAGCTATCACAGATCCCCCACACATGCCTTCTGTATACCTTTTTGTTGTGTTTAAAAAGACTTGATATTTGAATTGACCTACTGCTGCCGGTTTACCGCCTACTATTCTAGTTGATACTTTCGAAACTAATTTTGAATCCGGAACTGGATCGGCCAAAATATTTCCCAGAATCACAAGGAATTGTATCAAAATAAGACTGTACATGTTTCGAAAATTCATTTTTAACTTCTTCAATAATTACAAATATTTCAGTGTGAAATAAAAACTTTAACTTTTCGATGAGAGTTCAATTAAATCAAGAAATTTTCTGAATTCAGATAGGAAAATTTTTATCTTTTATACAAATTTTGAACAAATAAGAAATTGATATTGTTCATGAAATAAGATTTACGTAAGTATTAAGTAAAGTTTTCTACATTTTTTTTCTGAGAAATGTTAATATTACCAGATAACGAACAATTGTTGAGCCTAATAAAAGAAATTTTCTCGGTAATTCGAATTTCGTTAAATACATAAAAATTTGTTTTGTATTTTCAAATAAGCTATTTTCGTAACAGCTTTTATTTGTCTGAAATGTAAAATATGGTCGCTAGGCGTAATGTACATAAAAAAATATTTATTTCAAATAAGATCCGGTTCATACCATAAAATTTAACTTTTCGCATGAAAAAAAAAATGCTCGAATTTGAAAAACTCTACTGAATTAGATTATATCATAAGTTTTGGTATGTAGAATCCAGAAGAATGCCTTGTACTTATATAAAAATATAATTTAAAAAAATATTATTATACGAAATCAGTTACAATATTATCAATGTAAAATAATTTGGATATTACAAATATTATGAACTAAAACTATTCACAAACATGTACCCATGCACATGTAACCATCTGACATTAGATGTTAGATGTAAATAAAGCAAGTCCTAAATTGCATATTTTCGTAAGAATTTAAAAGGACTATTAATTTTTTATTAAAAAAAAAAAAACGATTCGTATTTGTATGAAAGTATTACAGAAATATAAATTTGAATTTTGTATACATATTTGAACAGTTGATGTCCTGCAGGTACATGTATATATCTTCTTTTTTTTTGACAATTAATAAGAAATATGAAATGTACCTACATATAATGTATTGCTATAAAGTTCATGATGAAAACGAAATGAACAAGAAATACACTCTAAACCAAATATTAGATTGCTTTTTTGTTATTTTCTATGTATGTTTGTGTGTATAACAACACATACAAGAATGATGTTGATTTTTCAAACTGATGAAAATGTACAATCGTTTACTTATTATTATTTGTCCTTTTGTCTTTTGAAGTTTCTTGCATTAAAATAACTGAGAACTATATGAACAGTAGACAAATTATGCTTATGACAGATTCATACATTTCATTTTATTTTCTTATTTTCTTTGTTATTCAGATTTTCTTTTTTTTTTTTTAATAATATTCTTATTTTGTGTCCTTGAAAATGATATTGAAATACCTTAAATTATGATGTCTATAAGAACAGAAAATTCAATTAATAAACAATAAATTACCCAACTAACATAGTTTTTATAAATCAATTCATATTTAAAGAGAAAATTTTCATAATTTTTCCAAAATTTTTCCAAAATTTTCCTTTTGAAAAATATTTCTAATTAATTTTTTATAATTGTTTTTGAATTTTTTTCTACTTATTAAATCATCTTACAGCAAGCCAAGAACCATCACCGGGTTGTAGTGCTGTGTGCTATTGATGATGATATTTTAAAAATCAAATTTATAATAAAACAATAACACCCAATTGTATTTGTGCTTTCATTAAAATTAATAAAATAATTATTCAAAAATTTAAACTGTTGTTATTGTTTTCGATTATATAAATTATGCAAACATTTGAAATCTTATATTGTATATCCAAAACAGAAAAACGTTAGAAGGTATTTCTTTTTGTTTTTTTTTCATTAATCTTAATCGTGTAAAATGTAAATTTTGTATTAAATTATTAACAAAAAAAATGAAAATTATAAAAAACAAAATTTAAAAAAAAAAAAAACTTAGTCGAAAAATTTGAAATGAAGCCTTTAAGCTTTACTACAACTTTTTGTACGATATAAATTAAGTATATAAAATATACATTCATATTTTATTCACTTGAAGTTTGGATAATAGCAAAGTTAATTAATTTGAACTCACATATTTCTTCCTTTTTTCTGTTTCTTCCTTTAAACGTTCATATTTAACACACAGTACACGCATACTTTACTTGAAATGTGTATTTTAGACGAACAAAAAACAAAAAAAAAAAAAAAAAACATAAAACCAAAGGAATAAAAGAAAATGTTAAAAAACAAAGGGAAACAGAATAAGTATAAATGTTGAATTTTTGTGCATGTATAATCATTATGTAATTATTATTATGGCTCCAAGCTGACTCGACTTTTCAACAAATTTATGACTCTTTTTTTTTTGTTTTTTTAATTTTCTTTTTGTTCTTTATTAAAATTGTATTTTACAATGTTAACGTAAATTTTCTTTTGTTTTTTTTTTTTTTTTTAATACATTTCTTTTATACAAAGTGAAATAAAACTAACATAAAATTTTGCTTTATTTAAATTTTTAGATTTTAAGAATTTAAGTTAATTACAAATTAGTTAAAATTTTATTCAATATAATTAATATTTGATTAAAAATAATCACATCATGTGATTTAATTTAGAATTCATTAATAATGTCAAAAGGATATAAAAGAAATAGTAAAATAATCGAGAAAATTAATAATCTCTGTTGGAATTAATAAATAAATTTATTTTTAAAACTATAAACAATTAAATGAATATTTTCCAGAGAATAAAATACAATTTATGCATTTATAAACATATCAATAAAAAATAATTACAATGACATCTAATATGATATTTTTATTAAAACTTATTATTATCCTTTTTATACCATATATTCTCACATAACTACCAGGATGAATAACATACAAAGTACATATACGTGCATTGATAATCAGATATCTGATATAAATAGAAAGAAAAATCAACTTATTTAAAGATGATTTCATGCAAACTTTCAAGTCATCTACATATGTAAATGTTTGTGTACATACATTCATGCATTTTATTGTTTGTATCTATTACAAGATAAATCAATCCAACAGGATAATATTTAGTTGATAAAAAATCAAAAAAAAAAAATATATTAACAATGAAAATATACTACTTGTACAAAATGTTAAATTGATGACACCATTGAAACTTTTGAATTAACTTCAATATCATGATTATCTTTTTGTTTTGAAAAAAAAAAAAAAAAAACTTTCTCTTTTCTATGGATTTCAATCAATTTTTTATCGATCGTTTTTCAAAACAGGATATACATAAATAAACGTGTAAAATCTCACTTTTGTGTTCAATGTCGTGTTGTTTCCTCTTACACACCTTTATATACCATTATCCTTTTATATCATTTCATTTTTCATACATTTTTGATTTTGTTTTTTAATTTTTCATTTTATCGAAACTAAAAAGTGAAAACTTTTTAGTGTTTTTCTCATTTTTTTTTTTTTTTTTTGTTTTCGATATACCATGGAATATTAGACCATCCAGAAGGGATGTCTTGTATGTGTGTTTAACTTTTTTCGTTTTTTTCCCCCTTTTATTTTTAAAAAAGTCTACGTGTACTTCATCAACCTTGATATTGAACATCAATCCTTGAGGGATAGTGACAAGGAAATAGTAAAAAAATTCAATAGAGAAAACATAAAGATGCGAAAGTTGAAAATAATAGCAAAACTTGTCTTCTTTTTTTTTCATGATCGTTATAACTTTCAAGAAACGATTTCAAAAACAAAAAAGAAATAAAGAAATTTATTTATTTATTTTTTTAGTTATACAAAACAAAACGACAAGGAACTTTCTCTTTACAAAGAAAATTTTATTTTAGTTATATTTTATTTTTTTTTATTTTTAATTTAATTTTATTTTGGAAATTGTTTTGAAGTTCTCTAGAATATTTTTTTAACATATTATATACATATGTATGTATTCATATGTACACACATATACATGGAAAGTAGAAAATCATAACGAAATTTTTTTTTTAAATTGATGATTTTAATCTGTCTATTATATAAAAATATTTTTAGTGATCGTGCTATATTTGATTTCATATTTGCATATATTAAGAAAATTCAAGAGTAAACGTTGTCTCTCTGTTAGTAGGACAGAGGATACCACCTCCCTAGTCTATACTGAAATCAAATTTCATATTTTTGTTTTTCCTTTGGTTTTCCTTTTAATATTCACTCATTATCTTATTCATATTTTCTTTTCATTTAATTTGCGGATTTTTTCAACAGAAATTTTTTTTTTTTTTTTTTCTAAATATAAACATTCTTAAAAGTTAAAAATAGGAAAATAATGGCAATTGATAAATATAAAGTAAACTTCTAAATTATTGTATGAAAGTCATAAATCTTAAAAATGTAAAAGAAAAACTGCCCATAAATATCAAAAATGAAAAAAATTTAAGATTTGATTTCCGTCTAAGTAGTTTAAAGTGATGGCAATAAATTAATATCAAAATTAAACAAAATGTATTGTATGAAAAATAATTTCAACAAAAAATGTTTGTATTCAAAGAAAGATAAATATAAATTACATACATACATACATATATGTATTCCGGCATTGCAATTTTAATATATCCAGTTAAAATTAATTAGATTTTCAAAGATTTTAGTTTTGAAACTGATTTGAATTTTCATTTATTTTTATCTTTTATTACTCATTTACATGTTTCTGACAAAATATAATTTGAATTCAAATCGTAAAATTTTTTATTTTTAACTACATATAATGAGAATGCCAAAATAATAAGCCAAAAACTCAATTTTCCATTAACTTCCACCAAATACAAATTTTCAACATTTTTGTATTGTCTTGCTATTGCCATTGCCATGAAAACTCTTTTAAATATTCAAAAGTCAGAAAATTCAAATAATATACATACGTATACTTTTACGTGCTGCATTGTAATACGTATTTGTATAATAATGTACAAACCAAACGTAGTAAATGACAAAAAGTGCAATGAATGATTTCGTATATTTTACATTTTTAGATGCATTTATTTATTTTGATGATGAGTAGATTTATTATATTTAAAATTCTGTATAAGTGTTGCAAATACAACAGAATAAAGTAAAGAAAATTTCTATTACTTTTAATTATTATACAGACATCATAATTATGAAATTGTCGTCATGTTATGTTACAAAAAACAATTTTGTCTGTATACATACATACGAATGTTTGTATACAAACAAAATATCTATAGTCTGTATACTAATTCGGTGCAGTTAAGGCCTTATGGAAAAACGCAATAAAATCATTCCCAGAGCAGTGTTACCACAATCTGTAAAGTTATCATATAATACGAGATGAATATTTTTATTTCTATAAGACCTTAACTGCATTGAATTAGTAGACAGAGTATACATGAATAAAATTTTTGTTTGGTAACTGTTCGTTTTTGTTGTCAACACCATGCTTATTGTTTATTGCTTTTTGTTATCATATTTTAGAATTTAGTGGTACCGTGGTACTTACAGAATTGATATTACAGAAATTTTAATAAATAGAGAAATGTTTTCATCCTTTTCTAATTAATTTCTGTAAAAAGCATCATTCATTTATTTCAATAACAATAATAATAATTAAAATAATTATATTTTTTCTCAAGAGGACTTTATTTAAAATAGATAACTAAAATACAGAAGATTTAAATTAATTAACATTAAATAAACCATGAATAAAAGCCATTTTCAAAAGTATGAAAAATATAAGAAAATATTGTATTCGAAATATATAATTTCTACATTGTATGTTTTTCATTAGGAAAATTTTAAATTATTCAATTACCTAATGTAGGCATACGTATACAAAGTTTATTTTTTTAATGTTTTCATTTCTAAGAAATTATATTCAATAAAAATGTTTAATATTCCGCAATTAATACAAAGTACGTAACTGTCAAGTATACATTTTGTATATTTTAATTACATAATTGAATTATTTTATATAGTGTTATTCAGTTTGAATATCACTTAGATACTTAGAAATAATGTAGTTATATCATCTTAAAAGGAATTTTCAACACATGTGTGTACATTTTATTGTTTGATTTTGTTTTTGTTTTTCACATTATTATTGTTTTTTTCATTCTGTTTTATTAGTTTATGAATTGTTTTTTTTTTTTTTCAAATTTTAAATGATATCCGTATGTACACGTATTCTATTGTTCATGTGTACACAGTATTTAATCTGAGGCAAAAATAGTAAATATACCAACGTCCGTTACGTTAGCAACATGTAATCGGTTATTTATAAAACTGACACAAAAAAATATTTAAATTTTCATTTAAAGTAAATAAAATTAATTTTCTGCCTTAATGTCCCCCAATGTACAGATAATCAACAAAATATGATAAAGAAAGATGCAAATTTGATAAATTGCAAATTTTTATGGTATCTCTCTTTTTCATATCCATGGTACCTATTTACTAATAAAAGAGAGTTAAAAATAACAAAAAACAAATTCGACAAGTTGTTTTTGATGTACAGAGAAAAAAAATGAAAATCATAGAAATTTTGAATATCACCGGTATGATCCCCATTAATCCACCATTTTCTGTCCATTTACTAGAATTTTTCAAAATTATTTTAATAGATTTTGCTTTGTTCATACAGCGTCGCATTAATAATCAATGAAATGCATTATTATGATTATTGATTGATTGATTGATTGAAAAACGAAGGAAAAAGAAACTGAATTAATTTCAACATGAAATGACTAAATGGGTGGTGCAGTTTCCTTGTACAGAACAGTTGCTCTCCATCTAGTACAGTTGCTATCTTTGATCCTTACAATTAAACAAATTGAGAAAAATAGAAAAATCCTGTCTTAATCCATATTTCGTTCTACGTACATTGTTACTCCGTTCTACATAAACCAAACAATAATGAATATACTTGCAATGATATACTGTATTTTTGTCAAACAAGCTGAATTTTCATTTGAACCGGATCTTGTTTTTTTATTATTTTCCCTATCAAATTAATAGGAAAATACTAGAGAATACATTGTTCATTTCAGACAAATAAAAGCTGTTACGAAAATAGCTCATTTGAAAATACAAAACAAATATGTATTTAACGAAATTCGAATTACCGAGAAAATTTCTATTATTAGGCTCAGCAGTTTATCGTAATATCTGGTAATATAAACATTTCTCAGAAAAAAAAATGTAGAAAACTTTACTTATTACTTACGTAACTCTTTTTTCATGAGCAATATCAATTCCTTATTTGTTCAAAATTTGTATAAAAGATAAAAATTTTCGTATCTGAATTCAGAAAGTTTTTCAATCAAATTGAACTGTTATAGAAAAGTTAAGGGTGAGATATTTGTAATTACTGAAAAAATAAAAATTTGGTTATTGAATTTCCGAAACATGTACAGTATTATTTTGATACAAATCCTTGTGATTTTGGCGAACATTCTGGTTAATCCAGTTTCGAGTTCAGAATTAGTTTCGACTAGGGTTTCTGGGGGTAAACCGGCAAGACCTGGTCAATTTAAATATCAAGTTTTTTTGTCCGGCAGAAGAATATATAGTATAATCGATTGTAGTGGATCTGTGATAGCGAAAAATTATGTTTTAACAGCAGCTCATTGTCTTTATGTTCCTGTGGAAATATTACTACCGAACCGAACAGTTGTAGATTGTGAAACTGAATATAAATTCGTACATTCAGTTTTTCTCGTGCTTGGAGCTCATGATGAAGATAGCCCATATCAAATGAGGATTAATGAAACCCGGGAATTCATAGTGCATGATCGATATAAACCTCCTCAAGATAAAAGATATGATATTGCACTAATTCATCTACCACGAGCAGCTACATATAACGGTCAATTGAATAAACAAAATACAAAATTTATTCGAATTAATTAATTTTTGTTTCTTATTTTGTAGATCTTGTTCAACCTATACAACTACCACTTGGAGAGATGAACTTAATAGGTAAACAGGCAGTAGTTAGCGGATGGGACAAAAGAAATGTACAAGATCGTCAACTACCACTTTTAAAATATGCCAATCCTGTTATTCTTTCAACTGAACATCCTACATTTTTATATACCAGTGGTAAAGGTGGAGTTGGTACATGCATTGGTGATGCTGGTAGTCCTCTTGTCCATACTGATGAATTTGGTAATGAAATTCTTGTTGGAGTTGCGTCAGGAGGAGATGAGAAATGTGATAGTGGCTCACCATCTGCATTCGTTCGGGTTGACAAATTCTTAAATTGGATTTATCATAATACCGCAATAAACACAATATGTAACGCATTCAAATATGTTAATTGAACTACGGTTTTGCAATATAAAGGATTAATTTTTTGTTTTCAATTACAAATCCGTAGTTTCAAATCCGTACATTTCAATACGTTAAATGTCGTGTATTTAAAAATAAAATAAAATTTAATTCAAGTTGTAAATATTATTTTGAAACTAAAAAACTCCATTTAAATTAAAAATGTTAATTGAAACGTAATTTTTATGAATTTTTTAAAATAAAATCTCTGAAAAAAAATTTTATTTTATTTAATTTTACATTGCTTATTGAATACATTCCTATGTACAAGCGAATAGCACACGTATAAACAATTTGAAAAATATTAAATAAATTGTACCAAGTCAGTTTTACGGAAATTTGAAAAACTTTGTGATAACAGAATTTTAACTAACATTTTTTGTATATTCTTTTTATTACATGCTGAATACGAATTGAATGGTTTAAAGATCTCAAATTCTTACAATTAAATTAAATTCAATAGAAATTGTTGAGCAAAAATTCAAATTTCTATTTGAAACAAAACTTTTTTTAAATAAATATTTTTTTTTGTACATTACGCACTTGTCTCAAAACACGCATATTAAAATTTGAATTCAAACCAGAAAAAAAAAAAACAAACAAATACTACAGTACATATTGTACATTTTAGACAATTAAAAGCTGCTACGAAAATAGCTTATTTAAAAATACAAAACAAATATGTATTTAACGAAATTCGAATTACCGAGAAAATTTCTATTATTAAGCTCAAAAATTGTTCGTAATATCTGGTAATATTAACATTTCTTAGAAAATAAAAATTAACATATGACTAACGTAACTGTTAATTCACAAGCAATATTAATGTCTTATTTGTTCAAAATTTGTATAAAAGACAAAAATTTTTCGTAACTGAATTCAGAAAGTTTTTCGATTTAATTGAACTCTCATATCAAAAAGTTAAAGTTATTATTTCACACTGAAATATTTGTAATTATTGAAAAAGTAAAAATTGAATTTCCAAAATATGTGCAGTCTTATTTTGGTACAATTACTTGTGACTCTGGTGAACGTCCTGGCCAATTCAGTTTTAGATCCAAAATTAGATTCGAAAATTTCAACTAGAGTAGTAGGCGGTAAACCGGCAGCAGTAGGTCAATTTAAATATCAAGTACTTTTACAAACACGAGGAAGATATTTAACAAGAAAATGTGGTGGATCTGTGATAGCAGATAATTATGTTTTAACAGCAGCTCATTGTGTTTATATTCCCGTGGAAACATTGCTGAGAAATGGTACGATTATAGAGAGTGAAACAGAATTTGAATTTATACGTTCAGCTTCTCTTGTACTTGGAGCTAATGATTTGAATGATCTGAGCCACAATGACATTCAGATTACTCATGTTGATAAATCTCGCAATTTTAAAGTGCATTCTGAATATAATCCTCCTGAAGATGAAAGATATGATATTGCCCTTATTCATTTACCACAAAAGGTAACATTTAATAGTATGTTTCGTAAAGAAAAAATAAGATTTATTTAAATTGATTAACTGAGATTTTATTTCTTATTTTATAGGTCTTGTTCAACCTATAAAACTACCATGTGAAGAGATGAACTTAGCGGGTAAATGGGCAATAGCAAGTGGATGGGGAAGAAAGAGTGACAATCCAGATGACATGCCACAAATTTTAAGATATGTGAACCTTTCTATTCTTCCAGTCAAACGACGTACACGTTTGTATATGAATGGTACAGGTGGACATGCTACATGCTTTGGTGATTCTGGTGGTCCTCTTGTTTATACAGATGAATTTGGTAATAAAATTCTTGTTGGAATCACGTCAGGAGGAAGTAAGTTATGTAAAAATGGCAAACCACCATATTCCGTTCGAGTTGACAAATTTTTAGATTGGATAGATCAATACAGTGGAATAAGATCAACATGTGATACGTAAAAATATTTCTGTTTGGTTTTTTTTTTTGCAATATAAATTATTTATTTTGTTTTACGTTAATTATAAATCATAAAAGGATAATAAATAAATGTGTATTTTATTTCTGGTTAATATGGTAATTATCAAGATTCATTTTAAACAGAAATTGTACGTTTACAAAAATATCTGTTCTGTATATTTCGCTTTTTTTTGTCAATAAAGACGAGAAGAAAATCCTTTCTATTTTGCTCTCTTGTTATTTATTTGCTTTGTTACATTTTGCAAATTAAAAGGACAAAAATTATAACAGTGTAATATTCTTATATTGTACACTTTTATATGTACAATCCTTTTCTACATATCTGGGCATGTAGCACAGATCCATACACATATGTATGTATGTTTGTTTGTTTGCCTGGAATTTTGTTTTGCAAGCTTAATTTACATACGCATTTATACATTTTTACGTTCATACTATATTTGTATGGGATTTATTTTCCTTTTATTATTATGAATAAAGATTCTACCCTTATGCAAGGATTTACATAAAAATCACAAAAATACTCAGTTATGTAAAATACACATATATATTCATGTGTACTGTGTAGATATCAAACATATATACGTACATACATATATTGTTGTGAACATACACATGTACACAAGAAGAAACAAAATATCATTTATATAAGAAAGTATAAGGACTTAACAAGAGACAAGCATAATCAAAATATCTGTGTGTAGATTTTGTTAAATAAATTTGATGTTTTCGTTAACTTTTTTGTTGTTTTTTTTTTGTCTTACATTTTCATTTACCCACACAAGACATACAAAAAACATACAAAAAAAAAAAATTAAACCAAAAAAGTAACATTGCAATTTATTTCCACTATTTCCATTCTATTTATTTTAGGGTAAAGTAATGATGAACATATTTAGTTTTGTAACAAAAGTTTTTTCTTTGTTTATAATCATTTTCTTTACCTTTTTGATTATTTTATAAATATTAAAAATTTTTATTTTAAGATTTTTTGCCTGTTTCCCATAAATATTTATTTTGAAATTTCAAAATTAACTGAAATTTAATTTTAATTTTTTTAATCAAATTCAAAATATAACCGAATTCATCCCATTTTACCCCAAAATGTTTGGTAATTTTCTTGTTAAGGATTAAAGAAAACAACGACTAATTTACAATTTCAAGGATTTTATTTTGCTTTATTGTATATTTATATGAATGAACATGCATACATGTACATATGTATATAACAACAATGTATACAATCATAATAAAAGAAAATTTTACCTTTTGTGACATATTTCACATTTTTATTTTAATATGAATACGACAACCAGTGACGGAGCTACTCAACAGAAGGACATCGCAAAGTATGGGAATCTAATCTAAATTGAGGTCCTATACACACATAAAAATTTTATACAGATATACCAATGGAATTTTATATGCAATAACGTGTAAGTTTTGATCTACGGAAAATGTTAACCGACTGAAAAATACATTTTTATAACTTTGTTTTTTAATAGCCGGCAAAAAATTTTCGGGAAAGCCAAAAATTTTTAACTCTGCCACTGACGACAACAAAATACGTATAAGAAAATAAAAAAAATAAATAAACAAAAAGAATTCACAAATTTCATTTATTTTCATCAACGATGTCAATGCTGTACACATAAACTGTTTAATTTTGAAATGAAAAATTGAAATACGAAAAAAAAAAAAACGGAAATAACAAAAAAACAAAAACACCATTTTAGATGAAAATAAAATTATCCAATCAATTTCATTACTCTGTAAACTTTTTTCTCATACTTCTGTTTTTATGTTTTCTATAAAAACGACATTTTGTTTGTAACATTTTCTTTTACAAAATTTTTCCAAAAAAAAAAACAAAAAAAAAATTAAAACTAAAATTACTCGTACCATTAAATTTAATTTGATAAAATTTCAATAAATTTTATATTTAATTTCAATTGTAAAAAAAAAAAAAAAAAATGTTTTAATTTATAAATTTAAGACATTTTCAATTTAATTGGCCACAAATTCAATGAATTTTCTAATTTCTTCCATATATTAAATTTGAAAATAATAAAATTAAAGGAATTTTTTTTTTTTTTGGTTCCTTTTTAAATAAAATATTTTCTTTGAAAATTAAGAGAAATTTTAGAAAATAGAATAGAAAAGAATACAAAAATTTTCATGGAAAAATTTTTGTTTTATCTTTTATAAAGTCTTTTAAAAGGTCTTTAATTTAATTAACAATAATTAATTAAAAAAAAAAAAAAACAATGTTCGTATAAAAAGACATAAAGAACAAAATTATTTTAACTATTCCAAAAATTTAATTTTTAAATCTGTACGTTAATACATCACATCATGTACTATGTCGTCTCTTTAAATTTTTCACATGCATCCATACATATGTAAAGCAATAGTAAAAATGAAAATTTTCAATTAAATACATATTTTGTTTTATTATTTAAGAAACTTAAATAAAATAGTATAAATAAAAGTTCATAAATCATAATTTGATGACAATTTTGACAAATTGCATGTTTTTATAAAATGAAATTTCATAAATTTTCCATTTCATTTTCTTTTATTTATTTTCTTTTTTTTTTTTTTTTTTGTCACATGGTATGCGACAATGTTCTTCGGTTTTGTTTTTTATTTGAAATTCATGTGGTAAAGCTGTAGGAAAAGTTTGATATGTATGCACTTTCATGTACATAGTACATACATATGTATATATTTGTTTATTGGAAATATTATACGTTTTATAAGCTTTATACGTTGTAATGCATTCAAACAAGATATTAAAACCCTGATATAATTTTTTTATATATGGCAAATTAATTGTTTATTTATATTTTCCTAACAAAATGAAAATCAAATATGGAATCGGAAAATATTTTCAAACTATGTCTATAAGTACATTGATTGTTTTTCAATGAAATTTGTAATTTTGTCTTTTTGTTTACAAAAGAAAAAATTCGAAAATGTATTGTACTACTTTGCGTAGTTTCCCATAAGGCTTTAACGGCATGAAACTCGTCAATAGAGTATAAAATGCGTATATATGGCAATATATTATAAAAATTCTATAAAGGACTTTTAACAAAAATTTTTAAATTTTTTTTTTAAAGATTTTGTCAAATAAAGCTAACTAACATTTTTCCATTATAAACAAAATTTTTATCATATTTATTGCTTTTCATAATGAACTTTTACATAAGTACTAATACCAACGGTTTCGTTCTTACAATTCAATAACAATCTGGAAATAAAAGAAAAATGTTCATGTTAAAATTAGCTTATATCCAAATACATAAATGTTAAGACAAAAAAACAAGAAAATAATTAACTAACACAGTATTTTGTGTTTATCTTGAGTACAGATGCATGTACAATATTGAGAAAAAGAAAAATTCATTTAAAAAGAAAAACCCTTTGGAAAAAGAAGTAACATTTTCCAGTACATATACATAACATATCATTATAGTTTTTCATATGTACATATATAATAATACATTTTGTACACACATGTAAAAATGACTTCATATTTGTTCCATTAATTACGCTCTATATAACACATTTTATGGTCTCTATAACTTTATATTTCTTCATATTTGTCACTTAAAAGAAAAGATGATATAATTTTATTTTTTTCCAGTTATTAGAAAAAAAAAAAAATTTTTTTTTTTTGCTTATACACTAGCGCATACATACATGAAATATACAACTCGTATGAAAAACTAATATGCAGTAGTATTACATATACATATGTACATGTGCCATATAGAAATAACATCTAAAACAGATACATTTAAATTTAATACGACAAGTAAAGAATTATTTTATCCTATTGCAATAAATCAAGTTATGTGTATTAATCCTCCATAGATGTACATACATATACAATTATTCGCATTCACACATATACGTACACAAACGTGTATAACGATCATATATAAATTTTTACTCTTTTGCAGTAGTATTAACAAAAACAAAAAAAAAAAAATTGAAAAAATTTTATAACATTATAAAATACTATGTAAAAAAGTGAGGATATGCACATGTTGAAAAATAACAGAAAACTTTTTAATAAAAATGTCATATAACAATTTTAACATTACTTGACTGTTCGTATGCCACAGATGTTAGTAAAAAAATAAAAAAAATAAAATAAAATAAAAGAAAAACAGACTCACACAACCAATTTGTGCTTAAATTAAAGAAGAAAAAGAAAAAAAATGAATCAGAAAAACAGAAATAACAGAAATTTTAACATGCATGTATTTGCATGTATCAATGAAAATTTTCAATACAAAATTGAATTATCGGAAAATTATTTATGAAAATCAACTTATCCAAATAAAGAAAAAAAAAAGTACAAAATCGTTCATGATTAATAAAATAAAATTTTATTTCAAATTTATAGAAAATTTCTAACGGAAATTTTTCCATCAAACAAAAAATTACACAAGTTATTTTCAATAATTTCAATATAATCATTGAAATTCATTAAAAAAAAATAAAAATAAAAATTTTCTATGAAAAACAAAATTGCCACTTTGAAATTAACAAATAACTTTTCATGTTAATTTCAAATTATTTATCAGTTACATTCAAAATTTTCATTTTAAAAATTTGATTTTAATTTTCAATAAAACTTTTTTTTTAAAAAAAAAAAAAAAATTTTATGTAAAAGAAAATTTGTTATTTATCAAAAAAAAAAAAAAAAAAAAATTTATTTTTTATTTTGTCATAATTTCTTTTTCATTTATGAAAAAGCTCCCGAAAGGCAAATTATTTTTTGATTACTGGTGAAAAATCAATTTTTACATCAAGGATACGTTATATATAGAAGGCGCAATAAATGAATACTGTTCCAATGGGATAGATATCTCAAACTAAATGAAAAATAAATAAATAAAAAAAAAAATAAAATAAAATAAAATAAATGAAATGAACGAAAAGTTAGAATACAAAATATTAAAAAGAAAAAAAAAAAAAAATCCAAACAAGAGAAACGCATTTTCTTTACTAAACAATTCATAAATATACACCTATACTCTATTTAACTGAAAAAAAAAAAATAATAAATAAAATAAATTTCATGTGTAATAACAAATAAAAAAAAAATTTTTTTTCTTTGTGATGTACATTTTTGTGAGAAGAAACAACAAAAAAAAAACTATATACATCCTTATATAGAGGATACGTATATAGGATGAAAATCCCAAAGGCCATTTTTTTCATTTTTCCAATTTTATACACAATTTAACTTTTTTTTTTTTGTGTGTTTTCTTTTATTCTTTTCATTTCAGAATTAAGCACAATGTATAAATTTTTTTATAGATCAAAAAGTACATAGACCTGTATATAATATCCTGTACCATAATGTATATAACCATGTAAACTTTTTTTTTATTTTATACCTAGTATTCATAGGCATAATATTATTATTTGGTAGCACATAGAAATTATACAGTAGAGGTAATATTTTCTGTGTCTCTTGTTTTATTATATTTATACTTTCACATACGAGTATGTATGAGAAGAAATTAGTTTTTCATTTATTTAATTTCACTTTGAAATACATTTCTCGTATAGAAATATTATTTAAAAAAAAAAAAAACAAGAATAGATTGCATAAAGGTAATTTAAATTATCCATTGTGCTAATATCAAAAAGAGTGTCTCTACCATATTTCTATGTACTATTCTGTTATAATTGTACAGATGAAAAATGTTGTTATTTTATTTTTTCTTTTTTTTTTTATATAATAATAATTTAATGATTTTGGTTAAAATTAAGGTATACAGATTTTTTTTTCCTTTTTAGTCCTTTTTTCTTTCATATTCAACTTGATTGTTAAAAGTGGTGGGGAAAGAGAAAGAGAGAGTAAGGCCCTCTGAGCACTTAGACTAAAATAATCCATTGTTCTATACTCGAATTCAACTTTGATTAGGTTTCTATATTTTATAACTGTGTAAAATTTGAAAAAAAAGTACACAACATGGTATAATAATTTTTCTATATAAACTTTTAATGAAAAATGAAAAAATAAAATAAAATTGTAATTTAAGATCTCATATAGCTTTAACGAGTTTTTTTGTTACATAAATTTTGTTTTTTTTTTTTGTTTTTGGAAATGAATTGTAAAAAATTTTTCCATCCTGTTAATAATGTTCGTTTTATTTATTTTTTTTTTATTATTTTCAGAAATCGTTTATTTCGATAGCAAATATGAACAAAAAAAAATATATAAAAAAAGAAGCAAATATAGCTAAAGTGAAATTAGCTATTATCTAATACATAAAAGAAAATTTTTTATTTGAATTAAATTGAGAAAGTAATTTTGACGACATAAAAAAAAAAAATTTTTTTTTTTTTTTTGTTCTTGTTTCAGATATTACAAAACATAATAATAATCAACAAAAATATTATTGTATTATATTTTATTATAGAAATAATTTAAAAAAAAAAAAAATAAAACAAAAATAAATAAAAAAAAAAATAAACAGAAAATGTAATGATAATAATAGACAAAAAAATAAAAATAAAATGTTAATGTTTACAATCTGATCCTTATGTCCTGTATACAAATAAATAGAGTTTTTATGTACATGTATTATAAGCATTATTATAATTTTGTTAGGATCAATGCTTTTTTACTTTATTTATTCTGTTATATGTACATATATAGCAAGAATACATACCATGTTACTTGTTCTCACATTATTTTAAAATATTACATTTTCACTATGTACATATACATACTGTTCATTGTATAATGTTTTTGAAAAAAAAAAAAAAAAGGAAAAACTGAATATTGTATACAACATGCTTGCATGATATAACAATAAATTAAAATAAGTACACATAATGTTAATTTTAAAATATTTTACTTCAAGATGAAATTTATTTTTTATATTGTATGTACGTACATATACATTTTGTATATTTCGTTAAAATATAACACGTTTTTCTTTTTATATATATATGTACATACGTATATATATCAATACAGCCCTATACATATTACATATATAAATATGGAAAAAAACATATTAAAACAATGTAGATTTATAATCTTCTTATACAGACATTGATAGTGATTTATAGCAAATTTAAATATTATAATAAAATTTTCATTACAATTTTATAAACAAAGAATAATTTCATCTTAGATGACGTCCTTATATGTATATATACACACATTATGGGAAAGCAATATAAAAGAAAAAAAAAAAAAAAAAAACAAAAATTTTATATTCTTAGAGGAAAATTTAAAAGAAAAAAAAAAAAAAAAGAAAAATTTAAATGTAATGGAATTTTATATATCGTGTATATATTTGAAAATTTTTAATGCATATCTTTGAAATTTAGATAAATACATTTCTACATTTCGCAATTGTTTGTTTTTTTTTTTTTTTTTTAGTTTTGATCTATATGCATGTGAGTTTATTTATTTCATTGTATTATCTTGAACCTGACATGACTCTGATCACACACAGAAGGACTGATAAATTATATTAAAGAGTACACGTACATTACACCATAACGGAAAAGTACTAATAAGGTGTGTTATTCCGTCATGGATTATACTGTAAATGAATGTACATATGTACATACAAACAAATAAAATATTTTATTTTTAAAGTTTTACTGATTGCAAACTTATAAAGCAAATTTTTTTTTGAGCCAATTAATGTCATCAAGAGAGGTCTGCGATGGGATCAACAGGGTAAGTACTGATCGTCTGTGACTTATAGGTCGCATTCCAGTATTGCAATTGTTGAGGTCTTTTCCTAGTGCTCGCTATACCTCCACGATGCTGATTCCCGGAAACTAACTTATAAAGTTAGGCTGAAATTGCAAGTGCTGGGGTCCTCCTATTAGGAGGTTATGCGTGAGGCTAATAACCTCACCATGTAAAAAAGGATGTATTTGGAAACCAGGACTAGAAGCCAAGGACCAATATGATCTGTTAAGCTATTTGGATGATAATGATGAATGTCAGCAAGAAAATTTGATCAGTTTCAGTATGATCTTAGAGATCTAACACATGTGGGTTAAATTCAAACAGATGACTAAAAAAAAAAAATCTGACTAAGCATCCAGAGAAGAGCCAATGGGTTTTCCATTTGAATTGGAAAATATATTTTCTTCAAGTAAGACTTTAAAAATGTAATTTTTGCTAACTTTTTTACATACTCAGTTGTTTCTTCGTTATCATATTTTTGCTTACGAAATCTACAAGATGCTTTTTTTTTTTAAATACAAAACTTCTGATAATGATGACAAAATATGAAAAACAAAAAAAATTGAGCAATTTTACTGTTTTCCCCTCAATTCTGTTTTTTTTTTTTTCCCCCTTCTTATTCAATATCAATATTTTTCACTTTAAATTATATTCCATTATTAAATTCATTATATAATAAAGTATTTATATATTCTACGTGTAATACTCAAACAATATAATTCATCCCTCTATATAAAATTTGTCTAAAATATAATAGAAAACCGGAAATTATTTCCATCTTTAATATGTTAATTTATTACCAGGGATTATATGCTATTCATATTAATGTTTACTTAAAATTTAAAAATTTTTATAAAACATGTACTATAAAAGGTATTTTTTTATACGTACATACGTACATGCTAACATATAAAATACTCACACATATAATTTAAATCTATCATCATATATAGAAATATTACATAATAGCATATTATATACATTTTGCTAAAAATCCAATAAATGTTCATCATTATTTATTTCATTGTACATACGTATACATACATAGGTACACCTACCATTTTTTTTTTTTTTTTAAATATATCTTCTCTTCATTCTTTTGATATTATTCCTTATCTAAGGATCCACACCCCCCAAACACATACATGTGTGTTATACTGAAGTTATTTTAAATTATAATAATTATTCAAGTTGTTTTCTAAGTCACTTGATATCATGAATTATAGTCAGTCATTTTGGTAATAAATTTTTTTGTAATTTAAAAAAAAAAAAAAAAACAAAAAACGTAAAGAACGAAAAGAAGGAAAAGAACAAGAAGAAGAAGTCTTTAGAAATATCAAAAAAAGAAAATTAGTTTTTCATATTTTTTCACGTGTACAATGTATATCGATGAAAATTTTTTTTTTGATATAAATATTTCATTACATACATGCATATATTAAACGTGTATGTATAGGGTGGTATAGGTGTTTACGGTACTGTCCTAAATATTATATGTACGTACGTAGAAGGTAAGGAAATCTTAAAATAAAATTACGAAAATGATTTATTTTTGATATGCATACTTATGATGTAAATACATACATGTCATATACGTACATACATCGATATATGTATGTATGTGCACATAATAATATGATATTTGAAGTGTATACTTATATAAGAAACCAATTTAAAAAATCTACAAAGACCTGTAATATATTACATCCAAATGTACACTTTATACAGGTACATTATTACAGGTTGTGTATTTTATCGTATGTACAATTTTGTATGTATGTGTGTATATTGTAATTTTTATACAAGATACCTAAGACGGTATAAAAATGATTTCAAATACATGTACATATATATAACTACACAAGGATATCATGTTTTAGTTTTTATATCATAGATACAACGTATATATGCATATGTATGCATACACCCATCGAATAGTTAAACACATATTTTGAAAATTTTATACCATCACTTCATCCATTTATTTCCCTTTGCATACAATATATTGTCGTATATTATTAAATAAACTTAAAATATTTATCTTTTCCGTTTACAATTTTAAATATCATATATCTCTTTCACTTTTAAATATTGTATACATATCCTTGAAAAATTTTACATGTGCATTTGTATATGTGTACGTATGTACATATATGTGATATTGAGGGAAACACAAAGAAAATATAATATATATAGATAAGGGTTTTTTAAAATTCGATTTAAATTCAAATTAAGTACTAATTTATTGATCTCCTTTTTAATCATTATCCAGATAAAGGACTTTTCGTTTATTTTCCTTAACAAGAAAAAAAAATTTATTCATCTTACGATGATAATAGTGATAAGTATTAATCATTTTCAAATAATCGAAAACAAAGTAGATACTGATGAGACAAACATACATACATGGAGTTCAAAAATAGATCAATTAAATTTCTAAAATCAATAAAAATAAAAAAAAAAAACCCTAAATGCAAAATAAAAAATTTATAGCTAATATGAACAAAAATAAAAATTAAATTTAAATTTAAATTCATTTCAATCTCAAAAAATAAAAAAAATGAACTCTATAAAACATTATCAAAAATATTTATAAAACACCCTGTTTTATCCAATGAACCCATTTGAAGGTAGAAAATGTTCTTTTTTACTATATACATATGTACAATTACTAATTAAATGAAATTTAATTTAATTGTTAAATAAATATGGTGATAATTAAAAAGAAATAAATATCAAAATGGAACAGATGTTTTTTATTTTCTTTTAATTTTTATTTTCTCTCTTTTCTGTTTAGATTTTAATTTTAGATTACATGTATACATGAATTGTACATATATGGATAAATGTATATATTTGGTGAAAATGGATTTTCCTCTTATATTAAAAAAACAAAAAAAAAAAGTTTAATTAATATGTTTAGATATTTTTCTTCGTGAATTTAAATTTTCTATATTTATTTATATTTAAACTCGACTATTTTCTAAGATTTAAAATAATATAACGTGTATGTACATAAAATAAATTGCCAAATTTATTACAGGTAAAAATTTTTAAATTACATCATTACGTTTAAATTTTAATGTTTTGAATTTTTTATTTTTATTTTTTATTCATTTATTTTTTTTTTTTTTTAGAAAAATAAAGCTTTTGTTTCATTGGGATATCAAGTAATTAACATGAATTCTTCTTATTTCACTTTAAATACAAAAATAAAAAATAAATTTGGCAATAAATTTTAAATAAAATTTGACAAATGATTAAAAATAAATGAAAATAATTTTTAAATTTTAACGAGAATAAAAAATAAAGCAAAAAAAAAAAAATAATATAAAATAAAATAAAATAAACAAAATTTACATAAAATTATTCTAAAATTAATTTTACATTTTCATGATTTTGTATATATTTTGATTTATGTGTTTCGAAGAGATTCGTTAAAGCGTTTAAAAATTTTTCATGTATTTCATTTATATAGTCATCAGAGGGATTATCACATTTTGTTACATCAATTGGTGATCCAACTATAACAGAAAATTTAAAAAAAAAAAAAAACAAAGAAAAATTTTCATTTTTTTTTCATTTGTAGGCTACTTTAAGATTTACTATAGAGTCTTACCAACAGTTGTAATAGGTTTTCGTTTTGGTATAGTATTGAAAGCACCATTTAATATTATTACAGGAAAACCTATTAAACGTTTTGTAAATTCTTGCCATCTTCTTATTAATGATCCAGGAGGATTAGCTGGCTGATCATAGACATCAACTTCTCCAAATGAAAATACCGGTACTAAAGGACTTCTAAAATTTTTAAATTAAACAACAAAATGTAATGTAATGTATGTTCACAATACTACAAAAAAATTTTTAAAAAAATTATTATTTATACCCAGCTAAAATTGCTTGTTTTACGTATCCTTTACGACTTTTTGCTATTAATCGATATTCTCCTGGACGTGAAAATATTACTTCTCTTACACCACCTACAACTAAAATTGCAGCATTCGATGTAAAACCATCAGAATTTAATGAATTTTCAGGATCATTTGATTGTGTAAGTAATTTTTGAATGCATTTTTCAGATGCTATAGCTCCACCATTACCCAATATAATTTCACGTAGGAATGGTATATAAAAAAGTATATGTAATGTTAAAGGTTTTGGTCGGATACGTGGATAAAGTGTCCAAAAATTTGAAGATAAAGCAACAAAATTAAAAATTACACCATAACTAAAAAAAAAAAAAAAAAATATTTTTACATTTAATTTTCTGATTTGAAAAAAAAAATAAAAAAACAAAAACAAAATTAATTTGATTTTCACCTTAAAATTCCATGAGGAAATACAGTAAACAAATAATTTCTATTTGGTGTTAACTCACATGTTTTAACTAAATTAATTGGAAAATAATTTCTAGCATCTTCACTAGGGCAACATTTTCTTATCAATTTCCAACTACACGTAAATTAAAATTTTGTATTTAATTTAAACATTTCAAAGCCATAAATCGTAAATAAGGTATGTATAATAATTACCCGTATCCTTTTCCGCCATTATTACCAGCATCACGATCAATTACAAACCAACTGAGATAAAATAGTGACAAAAGACGGATAACAAAATTTTCTGATAAAAACTGGAAACAAAAAAAATATCACTGATAATTTTATACTTTGTCCACTAATATTATGCATTTAAGGTCTTATGGAAGAAATAATAGGTAATTTCTAATTAGACTATTTCACAAGCAATTTTATCACAATCCACGAAGCTTTTATAAAATATCAGATAAATTTTTTAAATATTTATACATAGTGATGTAAAATGTTACCACTTTAAGTAATCGCCATAAGACTTTAAATACCATATATAATTAGTTGACAGAGTATAGTCTATATTTGATAAACTTAAAAATTATACGTAAATTTGTATAAAAAAAACTTGTACTTACCAAACAATAAAAAAACACAAATGGACATATAAATGGCAGAAAACATATCAAAGATGATATTATTGTTATTGATATAAATTCAATAATTGAATTTTTTAATAAAATTAAATTTAAAAACCATTTTAATTCCATTTTATCACAAATAAAACGAGTATTAATCGAGTATATTATTTTTATAAACAGCCTTTAATGTGTGTATACAATCAATTCTACTGATTTAACCATTTGAAAATGATTCTAATAAACTGTTATTTTAAAAATTATCAATTATTTATTTTATTTTTTTATTTTTTTTTTTTTTTGTAAATCAAATAATGACAAACAAAAAAAATTACTATTACACGATTATGATAAGAAACTGAGACATACGAATGATAAGATTCATTTAATCTTATGTAGGTACCCTTTTAATAAGAATTTTTTTTTGTTTTCCATTATTTTCATTTTTGATTAACAAATTTATAGTCATAAATGGTATCATTATTTTTTTTTGTCTATGTAATAAATAAAAACACATTTTCTACCTTTGGTCATTTGACGATATTGAAAATTTACGGTATAATTTATTACGTTTTGACAATAATGATGATGAAAGTTACTGATGGGCGGACACTACTGGACAATTTATAATTATTGATTACGTGTACACATGTATACAAACATTATTAATGATTATAAACATAAACTAATTTAGTTATAAATTATAACTGTTTGTTTTAATTGTGTCTGGTTTTTTAGTCTGAAAATCTGTATAAAATAAATAATTTCAGTTCATGATGACCTTCGTATTTTCATACCCCCGTGCCAACTTATAGCTAACCAATTGAGTACAAATCATAAACAATCTAATCAAATATTTTGTTACAGGCAAAATTTTCACAGATGTTATAGTAAACAAATTTAGGTAAATAAATAAAACAAAAATTATAAATATGAAAAATATCATTTAATTGTTGACTTCATTTTATTTGTCTGTTAAACATCTTTAAAACAAAAAAAAAAAAATATATATATCTGACTAAATATAATGAAAATTCACATGAAAATCTAGAATTTTTCTTTTATTATTTTATTCAAATATTAATGGGACATTCTCATGATCAGGTATATATTTATGCTTATAAGTCTGATATAATTTAGTTAATTCATTTAAAAATTTTTCATGAATTTCATTTATATAATCTTGAGATGGATTTTTATGTTTTATAACTTCAATAGGAGCTCCAACTAAAGAAATAAAATTCACAAAAAAAAAAAAAAAAAAAAAAAAAATTAAATTAATCTTATCTTTCTAAATAATAAATCGTAATTTTGTTTTTTAAATACTTAAATGTAATAACATGAATTGTAAAGTAGAACAATTTTATTTTCATGTGAATAATGAGTTCACAATTTTTTTTTTTTTTTTTTGGTTCGATTAAACTAAATAATCTAGCTCGTGTATTGTAAATTCACTGATAAAGATTGTGTGCGAAATTCAAAACTATTCAAACTTTTCTCTTAGTTCGCTTTCGAAAACTTGAAAGGGAAATTTAAGAAAAATTTTAAATTTCGCACACAGCCAAAATATTTAAAAAAAACAAAAAGTTGATTCAACTGTAAATTAAGCTTAGATTAAGATTTTTATCTCTTACCAACAGTATTGATTGGTTTACGTCGTGGAATTACAAAGAAAGCACCATTACAAAAAATTAATGGACTACCAAATATGAGTTTTGTAAATTCATGCCATTTTCTTAATAATGATCCAGGTGGATTTGGTGGTTGATTATAAAGATCAATTTCTCCAAATGAAAATACCGGTACTAAAGGACTTCTAATTTTTTTTTTTTTTTTTTGCAAATACATAAACAATAAACTTTTAGTAATAAATTAAGTTTACAATAAAACACATTACAAAAATGTACCCAGTTAAAATTGCTTGTTTAACAAAACCTTTTCGATTTTGTACTTTTAATCGATATTCTCCAGGATGGGCAAATATCATTTCATGTATACCACCCACAACTAAAATTGCAGCATTCGATGTAAAACCATCTGAATTTACTGGATCTTTAGGATCATTTGATTGTGATAATAAATTTTGTATACATTGAGCAGAAGCACATCCTGCTCCTTGTGCTGCAATATATTCACGTACAAATGGTACATAAAATGGTAAAGTTAATGTTAACGGTTTTGGTCGTATACGAGGAAAATATTTCCAAAATTTTGAACTCAATGATACAAAATTTAATTGAACACCATAACTAAGAAAAAAAAATTTCCAAATTTTCTATTTAAACGAAAATTGTAGAATGGTAGTGTGTTTATTTACATTTACCTTGTGAGGCCATGAGGGAAAACAGCAAATAAATAATTTCTATTTGATGGTAAATCTACTGTTTTAATTAAATCTGCTGGAAAATATTTAAACGATGATTCAAATCGAGTTATATTTTTTAACCATAGCCAACTTTAGTTTGTAAATATAAAGAATTATTCTTCATTTACGTTATTATATTAGATTAAATCATAAATGAAAAATTTACCCAAGTCCTCGTCCTCCTCTATGTCCAAGATCTCTATCGATTATCATCCAAATTAAATAAGTTATACCCAAAATTCTTATTACATGACTAGTTGTTGTAAACTAATGAAATTTTAGTTTATTTTTTTTTTAAATTGTCTTCATTTATACTTAAAATTGGTCTTATTTATTTATTTTTTTTTTTTAAATCCTTTAAATGATAAACTTACCAAATAATAAAAGAACATTACTGGAAAAACGAATAAAATTATAAACATATGTAAACTTAATACAGTTATACTAAGAAATTCAATAATTTCTTGTTTTGAATACATGATTGTTGTTAACTACATATGATCACAATTTTAAACACAATCGATCAAAATTTGAATAATTTAATTTTACAACAGATATATTGAAATTACGATAAATATTAAAAAATTAATTTTTTTTTTTTTTTTTTTTTTTCAATGAAGATTGAAATATAGAAAGATGCAATATTAAGGCCACAATTTAATAATGACTATAATGCGAAAAAATCACATGTGCATGTATGTATCTAAATATGCACAATTTATACACAATTAAAATATTTAATTTTCTAATATACTCAACTGTAATACATATTCAAAATTTATGTAAAATCAATATAAAATATATAAAAATAATTCACTCAGATATTTTACATTAATGCGATAAATCATGACGGAATAAATTTACCAAGACCAAGGTGTGTTATTCAGCTCAAATGTGTTAGTCATTGTGAACCATTCCGCCTTGCATCAATCCATGATAGCTGAATGATCTACCTTAGAATATAGTATCATTACGTCATCAATGTAAACTAATAATTGATAAAAAGTAATATAATGAATGAGAAATGTGATACTATTAACAAATGTAAGCTATATAGGTACATAAGTATTTATATTGTATGCTAGCTATATAAAGGCAAATAGCTATGAATGTATGAGTATGTTTATCTTGATAGTTATTTTAATAGAAATATCTCTACACATGCCTCACATCCACATATACACAATAGATGATTGCATATGTATTGAAAATAAGCGTTACCAAAACGTATTACTAAGTTTAGAAAGATAACGTAAAATTTATTTTGTATTTCAAATGTTTATAGGGTGTTTTGATTTTCTCTTTAAATTACATACATATACGTACGTATGTGAAATTTTAATAATTTAATTTACGTTAATTCAAATTGATAATATTTAAAAAAAAAATTGTTTGTTTTTCAACCTAGTTTTAAATAAAACAAGAATAAAATTTTATTCAATTTTTGATCACCCTCTAGGTTTACATTTAATATCTTTTTAGTAATAAAAATTTATAAAAACTACAATGTTCATATTAATGTGTTTATTGACCATGAAAATACATGATTACAAATATTCACTATATATTAATAATAATTGATAAGCTTTTTTCAACGATAGAATTTATTTGTTTATAATAAAAGCTCATTTTACTGATTTCAAATAGTTTTCATCGTTCACACCACCATTTGTATGAACATACAACCATGTTACAATGTATATATTATTTTCACACTTTGGTTTGATGATATTCTGTTGATAGATTAATTATATTAAGTACCCATCTACAATTTATGTAATTGCATATTTGTATATTTTCATAATATACTGCTATAGTCCGTTTTTAAAGCATAGTCATCCACTTTCCCATGAAGCATAAAAATATTGTCCCATTTACAATTGTGAGATATGTGCAATTGTTGTTGCTTTCGTTTTTAAAATACAAAAAAAAAAAAACTGGTAATCAAAAAATTAGACTAAAAAACGAATTTATTCAAATTGAATCCGAAATAATATAAGAATAAACATTTTCAATTTAAAATGTAGGTGAATAATGCTTTAAAAACGAATTATAAACATATTCAAAAAATAAATATTGATAATGATTTGCAATTTGTATTTCTTGGAATATTTTTTTTATTTCATTACAAAAAAATTATCAAGAGTCAATTGTTTATTATCGATTATAGATTATCAATAAGAAACAAACAGAGGTTGGGTACATAGAAAATTATCAATGATAATAAAATATTTATCATTGATAATGAAATAAATTTTTTAAATAAACAATTATGTATTTTTTTAAAAAAAAGCTATTGAAAATTTTACGTTTTCTATCATAGCATATACATATGAACATACATGTGTTTACCACACATATGAATTTATACAGGGCAAACATGAATAAAAATATGGGCTTATTCATTGCACCTAAAGTAGAAAGATGCTTTTATTACGGCTTGTTCAAATGTTCCAAACATTCCCCCTACCACCCATACAATTTTTTGTTTGTCTGTTGTTTCATCAAAATTTATCACCCCCCGATCGATCAGCAAATTAAATTGAGTTATTTTTGTATAAATACGTTTTCATTTTTAAATATGAAAAGCTTTTAACTTTTACAATAAAAACAAATGCAAAATAATTTCAACAACATTTCTAATAAGTTCTTAATTCTATAAGTTATGTGATTACAATAAATTATACACACTTAAGTATTAAATTAACTTTAAAAATGAATTAATATATTTTCATAATTAATTATGTACGTGCACGTACATACATATACCTTGGAATTTAAATATTTTCACTACAAGCCTTATGGGGGAATATATGTGGCTTTTTTCTTCTCTCATAAGAGCATTTCACGAGCTGTGTTACCACAATTCTCAGAGTTCTCATACAGTATGGGGTAAGCTTTTTAAATATCAATGTACAAAAATGTAAAATGGTACTACTTTTTGTAGTTTCTATAAGGCCTGTAGTGAAAATATTTAAAGTACAAAGTATAGAATATTAAATTAACATTTTAGATATTTATTATAAACAAAAAAAAATAAAGTTTTACATTTTTTTTTTTTTTTTTTTGTATAATAAATTATTTAATAATTGAAAACTTATGTATGTAATTTTATTTTCATCATTTAAATGATGATAAAACATTTTTTCATATGTATTCGTAATTAATTATTATATACAAAGTTTGTTCATAAAATACGAATACGATTATATAGTTAAAAAAAGAAAAATGATACAAACAGAAGAAAATTTCATCAAAACAAAAAAAAAAAAAAACCAAAATAGAAGAAAACGTAGGCATAGAAAATGTAAAAAAAAAAAAAAAATGTAACAGTAGAGATTCTCTACATACCTACATAAATTATACGTAAATGCCAATTATCATTGTCCTTATTTTTATCGCATTATCTTTATATTCTTAAAGAAAATTTATGTACTCGTGTATACAATGTATTACATAAAGTATTTAATTCATTTTATATAGAAAACAGAAGAAAATGTATGTTATACAAATAAAAAATATTCTTCTGTATAATGTAATAATAATTAATCAAGATATTCTGATAAATTAGTTAAAGTAGACTTCAACAATAGGATTATAAAGATTACAAGAAACGTGATAAAATACTATATAAAATGTAATTATGGCGTTTATATACTTTTGTATAGTAGTACATATATATACCATCACACACATACATATACCAGTATGTTAAAATTGTGCCTTTACATTAATATCCTAACAAGTAATTATACATATTTTACTTTATACGAGTATTATATATACTATATAATTTAAAATCTAAGCATTTCTCATGTATTAATGAAAATTATAATTTAATTATGCTCTTATCTATAAGAAATTAAAGTTTTAATAATTTAAAAAAAAAAAAGTTTTGTTTTATTAAAAAAAAAAAAAAAAATCGGTATTAAACATTTTGATTAACGACATGTTCTAGTTCATGAAAGAACTAGAATTGAATCTATTCATTTTAGGAAATCCTTAAATAATCCATTCCCATTCCTTTGGCATTCTATCCTCTATCCAAATTTTCTTTATTATCTTGTGTAGCGTTTCTATCAACTTTTCTCCTCCCTGTTTATAGAATTCTACTGGGATGTTATCTCTATAACGCGAACTTCAGTAAGGTGACTTCTATACGTAATTTGCAAATTTTACATCATTATAACATGAAAATTGAGTTTCATATAATGTGGTTTGTTCAGTCCAAAATTTTTGTAGAACGCGTGTAATCTGCATGTAACGATTACTCCTCACTTTATGTGATATCCTTACCCTCTCACTTAGATCCTCACTTTCATATACTCCTGAAGTAAATTCTATGCTTTAAAGCTTCTTCAATTCATACAAAAAAAAGAAAAAGAACAAAAAATTGATATACCAATTTTCAAAGGAAAATTTAATAAATTTTTCTTTGTCCTTTATTTTCAATTCATAAAATTTCATCATCGATTATAGTTGTATCCTTAATTTTTTTTATCCTTTTTAGATTTACATGTATGATAAAATAAAATAATAATTTTTCTATTTCATTTTTAATATTACATACAATATTTAAATCTATACTTTGTACTTTAAATATTTTCATTACAGGCCTTATGGGAGTATACTTAATTTCTCATAAAAGCATTTCACGAGCAGTGTTACCACAATTCTCAAAGTTCTCATATAGTATGAAATGAGGTTTTTAAACATCAATATACAATGATGTAAATTGGTACCACTATTCGTAGTTTCCGTAAGGTCTGTAGTGAAAATATTTAAAGTACATAGTATAAGTAATCTTAAAACCAATTTCATTTAAATTTCTTTTTCTTTTTCTTTTGTTTTTCTAATAAGGTAAAATTATAATAAACATAAATAAGGGGAGAAAGCAAAAATAAAAACAAAAAGATCATAATATAGGAATAATAATATTTAAGTCACATAGCATTAAAGTATTTTACATGCATATCTTCTACACAGTCTGATAAACGATACATAAATAATACCCTATAAAAGTATGTAACATCTTCATTTTTTTTTTTTTTTCAGTTTACTTAAATTTATTTTTCCATTTCTTTTTTATGATTTTCTTTATATCTTTTGTTTTATCTATCAATTCATTGTGAAATATTTATGAAATGTACATACATACAAAGTAAGGCATACAAAATAGAAAATTTTAAGAAAAAAATAGAAAAAAAATTTTTTTGATATCATTTTTGATCCTTTATTTTTTTTTATAATTTATTTTTTTAAAATGACGGCACCCTAAGGGTTAATTGAAACAAATGAAAACCTGTAAAGAATATTATAATACGGAAACGGATATTATCTAATAAAAATGAATAAAATTTTATAAGAAAATACACATGCCATAATGATTTACATATATGTACATGCGTATACATGAATCATGAAATATACTTAGACATTTTCATTTACATTACAGAAAAATAATGAAAATTAAAAAAAAAAAATTTAAATTTAATATGAATAAAATGTAAATAAACATTAAAATGTGTACTTATCATGTAACATGAAATACCTTGTATACGTATTTTTAAAATGATCATAAACAATTCAGAATATACATGAAATTGGTAAATTTTTTCCTATAATGTACAATTTTCATACACAAAATAAAAATATTTTTTTTTCATATCTTTACATTTTCCAATTAACGAATTTTCCTTTTAATTTAATTTGAATATATTTTATAATTTTATAACAAGTTTAATTCGTATCAGCGAATACTTGAATTAAATTGAAAATAGTTAATATTGAAATTCAAAGTTAGATAAGTAAAATTTTTATTTATTCATGTGTATTTTTAATTTTTAATTTTTTTTTATTTTTTATTTATTTTATAGTTTTTTGTATAATAAAAAAGATTTAAAGGAATAACTCAGTACTCATAAATTAGATACACATATAAATGTGTATATACAAAGTCAAGGTTAAACATATAGAATGAAAACAAAAAAAAAAAGAAAACATACCATAGACTTTCTTTAAAAATTTACCAACAATATTTAATAAAATTTAAATAAAACGGTTAAAATTAGAAATTTGAAATAAATCAATTGTTTAAATATTTATCTCATAAATCATACGATTATTGGAAAATTCATTAATACACGTGTGATATATGAAAGTATTTTTTTTTTTTTTTTTGTATATATAATTTATATTCAATTTTTTTCATGACTATTACTAATAGAAATTATAGATAGAATTGGTAAATACCTAGATCCAGGTACACATGATCACTCAGGGGTGTGAGTGGATGGAAAGATAGAGTGGGTTGTATGACCCCCTTACTCGCCTACCATCTAAAAACATTTGATCAGTGTTGTACACGACGGTCCCACTTATCCCTCCACCCACTCACACCCCTGAGACCCCTCATACCGTGTACCCAGATCTAGATATATTATATTTACCGGCATAACCTTGTAGAAATTTTTCAAGAAAAGAAAACAAAATCTATTTCTTTTTTTATCAATATTTATTCAGCTTTCATACTTTTTTCTTGATTTAAATTATTTCTTTTTTTAAATCAACATGAAAATTGATATAAAAATTAAATTTTCTATAAAATATCATATAGTCGGTAATTTTTGAAATCATCGCAACTATGTTCATTTTTAAATTTTTTAGTGTGATTTTATTAATTATTATTGTGACATATTCAAATTGTATTGAAACTGATAAATTTTTACCAAATTTACCACTTATCAAATATGAAAATAATGAAACTGTAATTTCTGTGCATAGTACAAATAAAGTGAATAAATTAAGTCCACGTGTAATAAGAGGAAAAGTCGCTAAACCTCATCAATTTCCATTTCAAGTTTATCTAAAAACAACTGTACTTCCTGATGAAAAATTAAGTACACAATGTGGAGGATCATTAATATCACGAAACTATATTTTAACTGCCGGTCATTGTATTTACACTTTTAAATATGAGAAAGTTGAAAATGGATCAATTTATATAGATACTGAACAAAGACAATGGGTTTATTATATTAAAATATTCATTGGAGCACATGATATAACTAAATCTGAAGAGGAAAAACAACAAATATATAATTTACATGTTAGTAATTCAAAACTGCATCCACAACATGATACCTATTCATTATTAAATGATATTGCTTTGATTAAACTTCCCGAACCTGTTGTACTTAATGGTAAGTAAAATATTTAAAATTTCTGTTACGTTTACAATTACATGTGCAAAATTTAAAAAAAAAAAAAAAAAAAAAAAAAATTACATTTTAGAAAGAGTAAAAATTATTAGTTTACCTCCAAGAAGTCTAACTAATTTGGTTGGAAGAACAATTTTTGGATCAGGTTGGGGTACAATGGATGAAAAAACTGGTCACGATTCTGATGTACTACGCTATTCGAAAAATATAGTACTTAAAAATGAAGAATGCAATAAAATGGATATGAATATCAGAAAAGGTCAAATGTGTACATTTGATCCTAAAGGATCTTCAACATGTCAAGGTGATTCTGGTGGACCCAATTTTATTGAAACAAATAACGGAGAAAGAATTTTAGTAGGAATTACATCTTACTCTAATTACAAAGGATGTAGTGATAGTCCTGCTGGTCTAACTAATGTCACCGAATATTTAGATTGGATTTCATCTGAAACTGGAATTGAAATAAAAGATTAGATACAAAAAAAATGTATTTTTGCTTATTTTTCTTCTAAAATTGAAATTTCAATAAAATAATATAAATCAATAATTTTTCATATTTCGTTTTATATTCTAAAAAACAAAAAAAAAAATAAAAAAAAAATTCAGAAACTGTTCACAATTTTTTGATATATCCAGACTTTATTCCTAACATTACTTTAACCAGAATTTTATTATTATAGATACATTTGTGTGAACAAGAAAACCATCTTACCATTGTCATACAATTCAATCGGCTCAGTGTAATTACTTTATTTATGAAAAAATAAAAAATATTTTAAAATTTTTAGGATATGATCTACTTCGTCACTTTGTCTGCCCCATCCACTTGCTACATCATTTTTAAACTGCTACTTCAAACTGTGACGTAATTGATATAAATTGATTTGAGCATTTGGTATTGGTAAATTTCTTCGAACAAATTAAAAAACATTTTTGCATTCAATTATACAAATTTATTTTTCAATAATTTCAATTTTTAAAAATTTATTTAATTTTAATGTAGCATATTTTTTTTGTCTTTCTTTTTTTTCTTAATTACGAATAGAAATTCCAGTATGTTCTGATATCCAATCTAAATAATTTGAAATTCGGGTAAATACAGATGGCCATGGTTTTCCACATGTAAAACCAAATGATGCTATTCCTACTTGAGTCCAACTATTATCATCTTCTTTTATAACTAAAGCACCACCAGAATCACCACCGCATACATGAGTTTTATTATCGTTATTATTTTGACCGTTTACACAAATGTGCATAGCATCGACTATGGTATCAAAAAATCTTTTATTACATGTTTCATAATCGATTACTTTGAAATATGCGTAACGTAATTCAAATGGACGTTCTTTTGTATTTGCATTCATTACACCCCAACCAGCATGAATAACATTCTTGCCAATCAAATTGGACATACTTCGTCCTGGTAAATTCACCATTTGAATATATTCTATATAGAAATGAAAAAAAAATAAAAAAAATAATAAAAATATAAGAATGAGAATTTTGTGATTATTTTAAAAATTTCATTAATATTTAACCATTTAATTGAATTTCTTCTGGTAATTTAACCAATGCGATATCATTATAATGTTTTTGTGGTTCATATCCACGATGAATTTTAAAATTTAAAGCTGGAACATAAATTGATTTTTGATCAGGTTCATCCGAATCAGCTCTATTATGAGCACCTAATAATACTTCTGTTTCCCATACCCAAGCATATTGATCCTCGTGTTCCCACATTGTTCCATTTTCAAGTTTTTCAACTTTTTTCACGTATAAACAATGAGCAGCCGTTAAAATATATTTTTTTGAAATTAATGATCCAGAACATGTTAATGTTAATGTATACGGAAAAACTGTTGATGTTAAATAAGCTTGATATGGGAATTGATGTGGACTAGCTACTTTTGCTCCAACTATGCGAGGTGTTAAAGATTTTTTGTCTTCTGTTGGTCTATTGTAATTAAATTGATCTGGAGTAATAATTTTACCAGATATACTAACAGAAAAAAATGTTATTAACGATATAAATATTAATAATGACATCCTTGAAACGAACATGTTCGTAAAACTGAACACAATAAATTCTAATGAGCTATTTAAAAGAATTTCATTTCATTTTTATAATGGAAAAACAATCTCAATGTTTATTTTGTATTGCTTGATTTAATATGTTATTGTCAGTATATTGATACAATTGGTATTATTGTTTACATTTTTATAGATACATCAAAAAATTGAAATAATGACGAAATTATTGAAATTTTTTTTTTTTTTTTTTTTTTTTAATAAAGAGAAAGTAAAATACACAGTAAATTTTCTTTTGAAATTTACTACAAAATAAGACAATATACATACGTAGGTATACAGACCTGAAATAAATCACACTTGTTTAAATATTCATGTTTTCAAAATTTAAATTAAATCGAAAACATAAAAATGACGCGATGATTTTCAATTTATTATTTTCATTTGAAATATAGAAAATATTCGTATATTGAAATTCTTGTTTTTTTTTCTGATATTGACATGTTAACCTATTTAAAATTTCGAAAAACCAATATTTACGAGGTAATGACGCATACAAACAAAATTAATTATTTAAAAAAATTCAAATGTCTACATTTGATCTTTTAAGAAGATTTTGGCGAACGTACAAAGCTTTACATCGATCATTACAAATTACTAATTAGTGGGTGGCGAGAGCAAAGAAAATTCAGCAGATCAAAGAAAATAAACCTTCAATAACATATGGTAAACAGCAATTGATAATTAAATGAATGCATAAAAATATCATTTGTACATACTTTACTAAATCTATAGGTTTTTCAAAGACTATACAATTAATTATCACACAATTAAAAATTAAATTTACCTTAAGAATAATTTTAAATATAAGAAATATCGATAAATTAACGTCTTTAAATTTATATTACAAAAGAGAATCTACATTGAATATATTGTAACAAATTGCAATACAATTACATAAATGCATTACAAATTGTTCTCATTGCAGTGTTCTTATAAATCCAATTTAAATATCGATCAACACGCATGTAATAGGATGGTGAACCATCGTTACAATAATATGAACCAGATGATGTAACTCCAACAAGAATTTTATTACCAAATTCATCTTTATAGACAAGTGGACCTCCAGAATCACCAGAACACATAGTAGCTCCACCATATCCTATGGTACATAATTTGGTCCAATCTTTGTAATCACATTGTTCAATTGGTAAAATAACAAGATTAACATGTTTCATGATTTTAGAAATTTCTGCTGTTGCATCAGATGGTCTACCCCATCCACTTGCTACTACTTGTTTACCTGCTAAATTAACAACCTCAAATGGTAGCTGTATAGGTTGAACAAATTCTATACAAAAATATATTTTATTACAAAAAATCCAAAAAAAAAAAAAATTTTCTTTTTTATTGTTTATTTACTTACTATTAAATATAACCATTTGTGGTAAATGAATGAGTGCAATATCATTTTGTAAATTAAATGGATTATATTTATGATGAGGTATAAAATCACGTGGATCATTAATATGAATTGTTTGTACTAAATATCGATTATCTAAATTATAAGCACCAAATACAGCAAATATTTCATGTGCTAAATAAAATTCATTTAAATTTTGTAGAATTTTACCATTTGGTAATAAAGTACCTTTTGGAGCATAAATACAATGTGCAGCAGTTAATATATAATTTTCTGATATTAATGAACCACCACAAAAAGCTCCAGAAAATTTTGAATATTTTATATCTAAATAAACTTGATAACTAAATTGTCCAGATTTTATTAATTTACCACCATCATTATTAATTCGTGTTAAAATTGAATTTGATTGTTTTGATATTCGTTCAGCAGCAATAATACTTGCTATTAATGCAAGTATTTTAAATAAAATTAAATAACACATTCTCAGAGAGAGAGAGATTATAGAAGAGAGAGAACTATAAAAAAATTTCAATTTCTTATAATAATATGTTTGCTTTATAAAATATGAAACTAAGTTTTATACCATTGCACTTACAAAATTGTTCTGAATTCAATTAATGAAATTGATTATCTTTTATAGTAAGAAAAAAAAAAATTTCTTGTTTTTTTTTGTCTTTTGAAACACTATTTTACGCATATACCAAATTGTGAAAAATTGTACATGTGGCTTTCATACGAATTCTAGTGAATTTGTTAATATTTCTTATTATGTTAACAGTTCTTCAAATAATTCAAAGATATTTAAAGAATATTTTTTTTGTTTGTTGTTGTCTAGTAGTTAATCTGATCTTAATTACTTTTTAATAAATTATCAATAAAATGAAAAAAGAAACGTGTTCTCACTGAAATAAGCGAATATAATTTTAATTAACAGTAGATTAATATTATTATAAGCTGCATATGTCGAGGCCACCAAACCTCATCTTACTCCTCGTGTCATACAAAACAAAAAAAAAAAATAATAATAATAATAAGACTATTGTCTTATAATTGAGAGATTTTATTTCTTGTTTCATTTAATAACAAAAAATACAAAATGTACAAATTAATGTATTTCTTGTCGTGAAAGCTTTCAAATTTTCTACTAATTATGAAATAATTAAAATCAAATCGTACACGTGTTCTCTAAAAACAAAAGTAACTAATTTTATCGTTTCTATTTATTTACAATGTAATTAACACTTAAATTATAGATACTTTATTAAATAGATACTTCGATGATTCCGATAATGTGAATAAATGTATCTATGAAGAAATAAGCGCAAAAAAAAAAACAACAAAAAATTGTGCACAAAAATAAATTTTATTTGATACTGTTTCCAAATTATTGAATTGTTCAATTTTTATATAAATTACAAAAAAATATGACAAAAGACTTAAAATGACTAATCAATATAAAATGACCACTAAATAATCTGTTTTTGTTTTTTTTTTTTTTTTTTTTTCTGTAATTTTTTTAGAATTCAAAAATCAAAACAATAATATTGAAAAATTTATTTTATAACAAAACAAAAATCATCTTTATGACAAAAATATAATGGAACGCATAACAATATATAAACAATTAAATTATTGTTTGTGTTTACAAACAAAAAAAAAAAAAAAACAAAAAATAAAAAAAAAATTTATTTCGACGAAATTATAATTTTATTTCGAATTTTTACTTAATAAACAAAACAAATAAAAATTTCAATAGAAAAATTTTCCATTTCTTTAAAACAAAACAAAAAATAAAAAAAAATTTTTGTTCCATAAACATTTTTATTGAATTGTGTGATTTGTTTGTTCAATAATCCAATCAATATAATTACTAACACGTGTAGCTACTGATGGATAACCAACTGAACAACCAGCACCAGAACCAAATGATGTTATACCAATAACATATTTATTACCATCATCATTTTCAAATACATTTGGACCACCAGAATCACCTTGACATGCACTTTTATGATTTTTACCATTAGCACATATATGTTTATCATGTTGAATATTACCAAATGATTTATCACATTCTTTAGATGATATAATTTCTAAATTAACATAATGTAATATTTTTGGACTTTCACCGGTTGTATCATTCATTATACCCCATCCAGATGTTATAATTTCTTTACCAATTAAATCACCAATATTAGATGGTGGTAATTTAATTACTTGAACAAATTCTATCGAAAAAAAAAATTTTTTTTTTTTATTAACAAATGAAAAAGTATTTATTACTCTTTTTTTTTTAAATAAACTTTAAAATTTTTTAATAATTTACCATTTAATATTGCAGGCTCAGGAAGATATACTAAAGCAATATCATTAGCTAATTTCATTGAATCATATTCACGATTAACAATAAAATTTGGATTAGCTGGTACATAAATTTGTTGAAAATCATTTTCATTATTTAAATCATTACCACCAATATATGCTGTTAATTCCCATACCCATTGTTGTTCATGATAATGTATATTTATAGTTCCATTCGATAATAATTCATATCTATTAGTTAATAAACAATGAGCAGCTGTTAATATATATCGATCAGAGATCAATGAACCACCACACCAACTAGTTAATACTTTTGGTATAACAACTAATTTTAATCCAACTTGATATGGAAATTGTTTAAGTTTAGCAGGTTTTCCATCAATTATTCGTGTTGTTATAATTTTATTATCATTTTTATTATTTGATTTTTTAACTAATTCAATATATGGTTCATTTATAATAATTTTTGACCAATCAATTGTTGCACTAACAACAGTTAAAATAACTACTATTAATATTGTTATGAATAATATACTAGTCATATTGTCGATTTTGATTGATTTCGATCAATACAAAAATGTATTAAAAAATTTTCAACATAATCAGGCTTTTATATATTGAAATTTCTCAAAAATCAGCAGATTATTAGATTATTATGTAAACAAAACAAAAAAATAAAAACATATTCATCATATGGTGTACATTTTCTTTCTTTGTGAATAAAAAACTAGAAATTGATTGTATTTTTTCAATCTTAATTATTAATTATTAATTTTTTTTTTTTTTTTTTTTTCAATACAGATTTTTCAAGTTGTGTAAATTTTAATAATTAACGTCATAAAAATATGAATTTTCACACACCTGTACTATCAATAAATAAAACGTAATTAATTTACATTTAATTGTTTTAAAATAATTTCATACAAATTTTTATTATTTACATAATATGAATTTATTTCTAATTATGCTATAAAATAATATTCTACAAAAAATTAAACGAATAAACAAAAAATTTAAATTAACATTAAATAAATTTATATTTTCATGAATTTTAGTGTTATTGGTTTAAAAAAAAAATTTTTTTTTTTTTTTTTTAGTCAAAATTAATGTCTACATATTGTCTAGATTAAACGCATGGCATAATAAAAGGCTCGTCTTTTCATAGAATTTTGCATAAATAAAAATAAATAATGTACGTACTCGTATTCATGATTATTTATAAATTAATAATTAAATTTGATATTTAATCAATTTTTGCTGTTGCTATTAATAAAATTCTATTAAATATTTTTATTGAGTGTAGAATGTTGATTATCGTCTCGAAAATTCTTAGTAATGATGATTAGGTTCAGCCAAGATCACATTGAGCTGTTGCGCGAGAGACAGAGAGAGAGAGAGAGAGAGATAGAGAGATTATGCAAGTTAATCCATTTATTTTGAAAGTGAGACAATTTTAAAAATTTTTCAAAATCAAAATTATCACATTATTCACATTACAAGGATAATATTTCCTTTGATATTTAAAAAACAGCTATTTATGTTAAAAGTCTAAAAATTACAGATTTTATGTAGCAATTAACGTTTTTCTTTTCTATAAAAATTAATTAGATATATAAACATAAAATGTAAATATGTTTTATATTTTCAAATAATAACAAATTATTTTATTAAATTACATTTGTTTGTATAAGTTTTAAAAAATTTACTTTGCTTGTTAACAATAATTATGAATTTTTGATTATTTGTGTATAATTTTGAAAACAGAAGTTGATTATTTATTCTTCCAAATAACAAAAAACAAAAAAAAAGGTAAATATATACACCTATTTTCTGTATTATGTACAAATATTTGAATAAAATGGTTCTAATTACAATTTAAATAATACTAATAGAATTCTTAAATTTTGTTTACATAGCTGCTGTTGCTTTTTAATAATATGTAATTGTCGTTATTTACATAAAAAATAAATTCATGGAATAAATTCAAAAATTCGTCACTACTTGTTTAATATGATATTCACCTTAAGATCATAATACGTTGGATTTTCGTATCAAACAAGCAATAATGAATTTTTTAATTTATCCCATTTTTTTGATTTTTCATATTTTGGTGGTACCTTTTACATAGATGGTCTAGAAATAAACAATTTTTATTTAATTATGAAAAAAAAAAATATCATACCTAAAACACATTTTTTTATTTCACTTATGTACATATGTGTGTGTAAAATTAAAAAAAATAAAATAAAAATAAAAATATTCAAAATAATAAGTATAAAAAGAATTAAAATAATAATTAAAAATAAAAAATATGAAATTAAAAATTAAAATTTACTGTATAAATTTTGTTATTATTTTTAGATTTTTATTAAATTATTTTTATAACAATGAAAATAATAAAATTATGTGTACACCTATACATGTACATTATACCAGAAATTTTTAAAATTAAAATAAATTTTAATTCCATATAAAAACATGAATGACTGGATTGTAAGCGTATACATGTGTATATAAATGAAAATACTACATATGTGTGTATATAGTTTGTTTTTTTTTTCTAGTACTATGTACGTGTACTATGTACTGTAAAAATTCTATACACATACATACATGTATGTATGTTTATGTAATGTCTGTTTTATTATCTAAATTTTCACAGAAAATTGGAAAAATTAAACGAACCGGAAAATATGCAAATCGAGGCATTTTCCATTTTAAATGAATTGTTTGTCTTCATCTTTTTCTTCATTTTTTTTTCTTTTTCTTTTCTTCATTTTCTTTTGTTTTTTTTTATTTTTTCTTGTGTTTTATTTTGTAATGAAACATACCAGTACCACACACAATATAGCAAAAAAAAACAAAAAAAAAAAAAAAAACAAATGAAAGCAACAAAGAAAGAAAATAGATTAACTCTTGAAAATATTTTCATTTGCTTGTTGTTTGTTTGTTTTTTTTTTTGCCTTTCCTTTTGTTTTGTGATAGTATTTGCTTTATTTTCATTTCTTTACAAAAATTATTCTTTATTTAAAAAAAAAAAAGAAAAAAGAAAAATATTAGAAATGTTTTATTTTCTTATGCTTGTGTGTATGTACATTCATTTTTCTTTCATTTAAAAATTTATTTTAACATACATACATACGTACATACATATACTGTAAGAGCATGATATTTTTATAATATTGTGTTATATACATACCCACTTGTATATGTGAATTATAAAATGTGTATAGCAGTGTTATAACGATGAAATCTTTGTAAATATCAGATTTAAATGCATATTTTAATACATACACACATATAAATATGTTTCGACTGTAAAATATGTACAACGAATAAAATTTGTATATATACACTATATTATTTATTGTGGGCACTTGAATATTCTACATGAACAAGGTGGTCAAAATATATATGTACATACATGGTAATATTTTATTTCTGCATTGTCGAGGCAATACAACCTCATCTTATCCTTGTGGACTAAATCTAAACCTAAATCTAATATTTTATTTTATTTTAAACTCACACTAATTAATAGCCTTTGAATAAACGGAATTGGAAATTTGGAATTGGAAATTTCTAATTTTCACAACAACAACAAAATTATTTTTCAAAATAAAATTTTTTATCAATAATTTTAAATATATTCATTTACAATATAAAAATAATATTATTAAAATTATCACCCTATATAACAAAAGGAAAAGGAAATAAACATTTTAAATTAAATAGAGTTTTTTGTTTTTCTTTAAAAAAAATTCAAAATAAAATAAGGAGTAAGAGGAAAATTCATTTTAAAGGAAACGAATAATTTTCAAGATGAAATCCTTTATTTATTTATTTTTTTGTTTTTTTTTTTTTTTTGTTGTATTTTGAATATTTGCCCTTTTTTGTATTTTAAATTAATAACGGAAAAAAAAAATTGTTATGTTGTAAAAGACATTTCAATATTTTTGTTGTTTTTTTTTTTATTTTTTGCATAGCTAATTTCATTGTTATTTCTGCATAAAGTGCGGTAAAAAAAATTTATATAAGACAATGTCTTTTATTTTTTATTTTTTGTCTATGAGATAAATTCTATGATACTCATTACATGCGTATGTACAATTATGTACAGTCCATATAGACTGTTTTGTTATACATGCCCTGTTGTACAGTAGATAACTTCAATTAAAACTTTTTAATTCTATATAAAATGTGAAATTGCATAAATTGCATTTATTTTCATTTTGATTACATTACACACACACTCAAACATTTTATGTGCTAGTATATATGAAATGTCCAATTGTAGATGAATGTACGTATTTTTATTTTAATCATTGTCATTTTTTAATTACACAAAGTAAATGTTAAACATGAAATTATATGCATGTAAAACAAGGACCCTATAGTTATAATATGAAAATGCATGAAATGATCATATATTTTTTTGTTTTATTATTAAATTTATTCTAACAAAGTTTTAATGAAGATAGAAAAGAAAAATATTTTTTTGTTTAAGTAAATTTTTGCATTATTATTTTTTTGTCTTAAAAAAAAAAAGAAAACGAATATGAAATTATAAAAATTTCTAAGAAAAATATACAATACAATTGAATAAATAATTTTATAAAAAATTTCTACGAAAAATGAAAAAAAAATTTTTTTTTTTTTTTGTTTAACGAAATTATTAATTTGTAAAACTGAATTATAATTTAAATAAAAAATGAATGACAAATTTGTATTTTCTTTTGTTAATTAAAATTTAAATAAAAATTGTATTTTGTGAGAAACAATGAAAATTTCAATAAATAAATAAACTGTATCCATAGATACCAGATATTTCAGTAAATTTTATTTTAAAAAAAAAACAAAAAAGGAGCGTTGGATTAAGTAATTAAATTGGATTAAGTACTGCTTTGAAAATTTCAAATTTCAATTTTTTATAGAGAATATGCTAAAAACAACCCTTGTAGTATGAGCATTGTATTTTCACTAGTTACTTATTCATGATAGAATTTCCATTTAATATGTTAGTCAAGTATATGTATGTACATGTACAATATTGTACACGTTTGTGTATGTACAGTCACGAATTTTTATTTTTAACCTAGAAACAAATGTCCTGGATATACTTAATAAATTTATGATGTACCAGTAAATTCTTTCTAACAAAGAGATGTTTAATTTTTTTATGTCATTTCAAAATATGAAAATATGTTCGTACAGATAAGTATAAATACAAATCTTTAAATTAGTTCTGAATTGTCTATTTGGTTTTTTTATACTCCATCTATTAATAATACGCAGATAAGACCCATTTAAACTATAATCCATCTAAGCTATACACAGCTATGTGGGTAATCTGTTTTCTTCTCTTATAACTTTTAACTATACTCTGTCCACTAATATTATACACTTAAAGTCTTATGGAGATTACTTAAAGTGGTACCATTTTACATTACTATATGTATTGATATTCAAAATTTTCATCTGATATATAATAAAAGCTTTGAGGATTGTGGGAGTACTGCTCGTGAAACAGTCTAATTAGAAATTATGAGAGAAGAAAAAAGCCATATAAGACCCAAAATGGTCTCCATAACATTAGTGGACAGAGTATAAAGTGTTTCTCGAGCAGTATTAATGGTAATGATTGTATGGACAATATGACATGAATTTTTTGAATATCAAACTTATATTACTTTATAATAGTAAGACCTTACATAAGGTCTTAACTGAATATAATTAATGGACAAAGTATATAAGCATTTCAATTTATTTCTTTCTTCAAATTTTTATCGCTCTTCTTCATGCCAGTAATATTTCTTAATTTTTTTTAATATGTTTTTGTATGTACTTGAAAAAACAAAAAAAAAAACAAAATTATGACGATTATTATCTAGCATTAATTAATAAAATATTTAAATCTGTTTTCATAACACGGTGTATCTGTTTCTTTTATTTTTTTTTTCAAGGTAAATTCATTCTCTCTAGAGTAATGCACATTAATTTAAGCTTTATAAATTTTGTAATGTATCTATAAAATAAAATAAAATAAAATTTTTCACTGATGAATTGCAAGTAATTCATTATAACACATGTTATAAATTCATATAAAAAAAATTTATGTACCTGGGAAAGTGTATACGTAAATTGAAAAACTAATTTCTTTAAAAAAAAATTCTTATACGTATACTTTACAAATTTTGCATATTTTATCACTTATTATTAATGTATGAATTGATTTTTTTTTTTTTCATAAAAATTCAAAGTTTCTTTTTTTCTTACAAGGCCAAGGATAATATTTTATTTATATTCAAGAATATAATTTTAAAGAATTTTCATAACTTTTAAAAATTTAACTGAATACTCGTACATAAATACATTATTATAAAATATACGTGTAACAGTACACGTGTTTACGTTGATCTGATCTGAACATGTACTTTCATACATTATACATAAATGTTTATACATGCTCTTGAAAATTTTTTATCTGTAAATCAGTTTTTTTTTTAACTTTAACACAAAAAACAAAAAAAAAGTAAATTCTTAAACAAGAAAATTTCTTAAAACAATGTAATATATAAAATATTCAAAAAGTTGTAAGATATCATACATTCACGAGTATCTTATATCTAAACGTTCATAATTTTGTATATAAGCTTTTTCGTTATACACGTAAAAAGTAAAAGAACACATTAGCACACACACACAATAACAACAACAAAAAAAAATGAAGGAAAATAAAGGTTAATCCTTTTTGTTTTTTATGTGTGAAATGAATGAACATTCATTAATCATGAGTCCTTTTTAATTAGTCCAGATAAATAGGTTCATTGGGAACTTCACTTCAGAATCGATTTATCCTTGTCTTCCCAAAGGCAATATGATTACATTATATACGTATACGTAAACGAATAGAATGAAGGTAGAGAAGATGAACGTCATTTAAAACTCAAAATATATGTATATATTTTTTTTTAGTCCCTTAAGCACAGTTAAACTTACGCTGCATGCTTACTATGTATACATACGTATAGAATTTTAGAATTTCAAATTTGTATTGTGTAAAATGAATACATTATACGTATAAGATGGTACCTAACTGTTCATATAATTGAACAAATTTTTCCCTATAACGCGAATAACATTTTTTTTTTGTTTTTTTTGTTTTGTTTTACATTGTTAACTTTTTCATTTTACATCAGTGTTTTTGTTACCTAAATTCAATATGCTACACATTTTCAAGGATATATACTGATATTGGTACATATGTCTGTATAGCATAAATAAAAGATTAAAAATTTTTGAAAGAAAAAAAAAACAAAAAAAAAAAAAATAAAATAAAGTAAAATAATTGTAATAATGGGATTAAAGTTTTATACAAAATGTATATATATACGAGTACATATAAATATTTAACAATAATGGGAAAATTGTTCAATTTTCATTATTTTATTTGAAATTTTCTTTTTACAAAAAAAAAAATAAAAATAAAATTTAATGTTAAAGTTAAAATATAATAAAAAAAAAAAAAAATTTAAAATTAATTTTTCAATACATAAATTTTGAACTAATTTTAAAAATGAAATATTATACTCAAGTAAAAAATAAAAACGACACAAAACTATTTTTAATGTAAAAATCATTATTTTTTTTGTTATGTAACATTGAAATCGATCGTTTAATATGTATCTAGGGTGTTTTGATATTTACTGGAATGCAAGAAAGGTAAATGGCAATAAAAATTCCCAAATGGCATTTTCATATAGTATTGAATATTGCATAACATTGAATTACTTATTTATTAACTTAGTTTCATGTAAATGTTAAAAATAAGGATTTTCTCAGTAGATTCATAAAAAAAAAACAAAACAGTTATACAAGTTCAGATGATCAGGAAAGAAAAAAAAAAAAACATTCTTAAAAAGAAAATTCAAAGATTTTCATGCTTTTGGAAAAAGTGTAAATAAAATGTATAATCAAATTGAAAAGAAAAAAAAATTTTAAATTAACTGAATTATTTATATTTACACATTTTCCAAAGTAAGTAGAATTTATTTCATTATTAATTAATATTATGCGAGAAACAAAATGTCGTTTCATAATGAAGTATAGTAATGCCGATGGCCTTAGACTGATTAGATAAAGTTTGTAAGCTCTTTAATTTCCATGAAAAAAAATTGAATTGATGTAAATTCATGTAAATTGATCGGGAATGAGGGATACAATAAGCTTGACTTAGAAAGTTGCACTGTCGAGGCAACCAAACCTCATCTCATATTTTCAGTGCATAACAAAAACAAAATAAAAATGGAAAATTAATATAAAAATAAAAAATCAAATAAAATTATTGTTATGGTCAAAAATTTGTTGTTGCAAAATAAAATTAAATTACATAAATAAATTATATTTTTTTTTGTGCATTTTTTTATTCTATAAAAATAAAATGAAATATTTTCATATATTCCCATTACGAAATTATTATAAATAGAAAAAAAAACAAATTTTTTTATAAGTCACTTTTTCAGTTAATTTTTTTGTATAGGAAAATGGCATATATAAGCATAAAAAAGTAATTTACAAATTTTATAATCTAAAAATAAAAAGCAAAAAAAAAAAAACAAAAAATGTTAACCAAAAATAATATTATTATGTAATAAAAATAAACATCAATTTCTCTTATTTATCATTTCATATGATATTCTCATTTATTTGATAAATTCATAAAAAGAAAAAAATGTAAACATATAAATACCACACAATTTTCATATCATAATTTAAATCAACACGTCTTTCAACCATATAAATTGCTAAATAATTTGTATTTTTTTTTTTAATTTTTTTTTTTTTTGTTGGAAAATTAATGTTTTATTTGTAAATGATTGTGTGTATGTGTGCGTATATATTTATTTTCCCTTTTTTGCCGTTTGTTTTTTTTTTTTTTTTGCATATATAAATTAGCATTCAATTTAAATTTCAATCAAAACTTAAATCTTATAAATAAACTTTTTCATAGAGAAAGATTTTCACTTCCTTCTTATCCTATTCACCCCCTCCCCCCACCCCCTTCACCCTACCCACTTTTTCCAAACGTTTAACAAGAAATATTTTATTATTTTATTTTATTCGCGCCTCTCGTAAATTTTCTATGCTTGAGTTAAAGAAAAGTAATTTGTCGCCAACATTACATTATATCCTTTTTTTTTTTGTTATTTCTTACATTCTTTCCTTGTTAACAAAATCTTCAAAATATTTCTAACTTATACGCAATTCTCTATATACTTATTTATATTGTATTTAAATTTGCATATATGTGAGTATACGAAATGTAATTTTGTATTTTTTGTTTGGTTTTTTTTTGTTTAAGGAAAAGAAAAATACGAAAACGCCAAAAAGGATACAAAATTTTATTTTTCGTTTTTTATTTACATATAAATCCTTTTTTTTTTTTGCTTTTGTTTTTTGAACAGATACTACGTATAGAGAAGCAAAAAAAAATATATATAAGGCGTAACAATATGATGCGGAAATTGCACACAATAGGATCATATATCAGCCACCAACTGAGAATAAAATTTATAAGAGGCACAAAAAAAAAGAAGAAAATGAACAAAAATATAAAAAAATAAAATCTAAATAAACGAAATAAACTACAACAAATTTATTCATTATAACTGTCATTGCCCTCTTATACAAATTTATTTATTTTTTTTTCTCATTTTTTTGCTATTTTTTCTGATTTCATATTAAAAGACAAACTAACATACTCTGTTGCCAGTTTTTGTTTTTTTTTTTTTCATCTTAAAAAAAAAATTTTTTTTTATCTTATTATTAATAAGAAAAAATCATTGCAAACGAATAAAAAAATGCAAACAAAAATAGTAAAAAAAAATTTTTTTTCTTATTATTCCAACGTTATGTTTTTTTTTTATTATCATCTCATGTAGCGTAAAAAAATATTACAGCAACAAAAAATGAAATAAAATTAGTGGGTCTTGTTGTTGATGTTTTTTGTTTTTTTTTTTTTTTGCTACTTTGCTCATATTGTACACAAACAAGACCATCTTTTTCTCATATTCATAAATCACTTAAACAAATCTCTTTTTTGTAATACATGCAAAAATATAATGAACAAAAATAAGAATTTATTTATTTTATTTTATTTTTTTTTTGTTTTTGTTGCTCTATTTCAATGTCTTTTATACGTTACATACATAGAAAAAAAAAATTTTTTTTTTTTTTTTATGAATAAAAAAATAAGACAACAAAGCAAAGAAAAATAAATCGTAAAATTTATTGTTTATGTCTTATTATTATATTTATTTTTCATTTTCTTTGCTTTGTATCCTTTTTCTTCATTTAATGAAAATTTTTTTTAAAACTTTGACTATGATGATGATGAGATATGTTAACGAAAAACAAAAATAAAAAATTAAAGATATTTATAGAAGTATTCCATTTTTTTTTTTTTTTAAATAAAACATGATAATAATAACAAACAAATGAGCTAATGGATATAAAAGAAAAATCTCTAAAATAATAAATATTCAACAAAAAATGAAAAAATTTACAAATTATATTTTTATTATCAATTTACAAAACATTATGATATTTTGGAATTTGTTAACAAAAAAAAAAAACAGTGTTGTAGTCGTTCAAGATCTAGCTTAGGGCTCTATAAAAAAAAAAAAACAGCCATATTATGAGAAGGCCGGAGGTTGTTTATTTTAGACGTCTAATCACTTATACGGCTAGTACACAACTAATATTGAATTGATATTAAGAATACTTCTGGACGCTGGTACTGACTGAGCACTGAGTACTGACCCTGCCTGAGTAGTATTGAAACTTGACAGACAACTTGAAATACTTAATACACAGCTTGACTTGAAACACTTAACTTTCATGGTTTTGTTTTTATTAGCTTTGTTATTAGCTGTTATTGTGATTTCGAAATTTTAAATTTATTTTACAAAATTGTAATTTGGATTTTTTTCTAAATTGACATTGAAATTTGGATTTTTTTTTTTCCTGAAACTCGATCCGGTAATGCATTAGTAACAAATGCAAAATTTAGAAAATTTCTAAAAAATAAAATTAGTTGCGTGCGGCAAAGGTATAAAATTCTAAAATTCATCTTGCTGATTTTCCTCTTCTGTTATCAAGGACATGATGAACCGTGATACTGATAATATTTGATTATTTTCGTTAGAAAAATTTTAACTCATTTAGACAAATGAGAATTCACAACTTTATGTTTCCTTAAAACTTTAATTTTATTTTTTCAAAAGTTTGATTTTTATTAAAATTCAAAAATTTAAAAATTGTAACGATTATTTTATTTTCAAAACAGCTCTTAATTAAAAATAATATAAAGCAAGCAATTGTAACGAATTTTGTTTTTTTTTTTTGCATTTTCTTTTTTAAATTCTAAAATAAAATGTAGATTTTTCTTTTACTAAAACGCCATAGATACTAAATGAGAAAAAAAACAAAATCAAAATTTTCCTCATAAATTTTAATTCAATTTTATTCATTATAATAAATTCAAAAGCATATCATATCATTAGCCTCATTTTTGAGCCTTATATACTTATTATTGCAAATTAAACAAAAAAAAACATACAAGTATTTATTCATGGTATTCATATATAGACTATATAAAATATATATCAGGTCATTGAATAGAGAAAACCTTGTTAATATTTTCTTTGTTTAATTTTCACTTTGATTTATCTTTTTATTTATGGTATTTACTAACGTACATATTTTATACATATATTCTATAAATCTAGAAATCCTTTTTCTTGTTTAAGTTTTTCTTTTATTTTTCATTATAGTTTTTTATTTTTTTTTCTCTTTATGATTTTGTTACTTTTTTTGTTAATTTTATTTATTTATTTTTTTTTTTATTTTTTATTTTTTGCAATAACATATTAACTACAGTTGAATAAATGTTTCTAGTTCAATGATTACTGATTCATATCAAATAAAAACCAAAAAAATGAAAATTTTCTATACGATATATTTTATATAAATAAAGTTCTCTATCTCTCTATTCATATAAACATAAACAAAATCATTGCAATGAAATAAAAACAATATCTTTCAATATATAGTAATTTTCTTTTTTTATCAAAAATTTTCTTTAAGGAAATCATTTAATTTCAGATATGGACACACACACACACACACACAAGATGAAAAGTAATCATAAAATTTTAAATGAGTATAAAAAGCAAAAAAATAAAATAAATAAATAAATTGATGCTCAATTGGTCATTGGTTTGTTTGTTGTTGTTGTTGTTGTTTTTTTTTCACTTATAATTCAATTCAATATCATTACTGGTATATATACTTGTTTCAAAAGTTTCATATACACAAAAATTTTGTATACATTTTCCAACAAAATGTTATTTACAAAGCATTATATATCTGTATACAATTTTCATACTTTGTAAATATTTTCATTTTCGAATTTATCTACACAATTGATTCTAGTTTTTCTTTTTTTTTTTTTTTCTTCGTGTTAGAAACTTTTGTTTTAATCAGACTAAAACATGAAAATCTTGTATTTCTGTACTTTAAGTGATTATAAACAGAAATAAAAGTTTATTTGTTTTCAATTATGTTGCGAGAATTGAATGCTTAGCTATTCGATATTTTTTACACATTCGCAAAAATATCTTTAAGTTTTAACTATGAAGAAAAATAAAGCAAAAAAAAAACAAAATTCAAAATAATTAAATCGAAAGATCAATATCTAAATTCAATTCAATTGAGACTATTTATTATATCTAAAAAGTTCTTAACTACAATTATTGCTATATAATGAAATCCAATTGTCTAACCAATTAAAGAAAATTTATACCAATATGTTTTAATTGATGTTCATAGTAATTCGAATTTACAATTGATTATATTATTAAAATATAAAAGTAAATTCATATAAAATTAATTTTCTTTAAATTAAAACAATTAATCACTTTGTATTACTATTTTTCTTTTTATCTTTTTAAGAAAATTCTAAAAAAAAAAAACATTTAAAATTAAAATATTTTTATAAATTCAAGAAAATTAAACATTTAGAATTCTGTATATAAACAGATACAATTAATATCTATACTCTGTTTACTAATTCGGTGCAATTAAGACCCTATGGAAATGACATAAAGTAGTACCACTTTTCGTTGCTGTATATTGATATAAAAATAATTCATCTCGTTTTATACGATAATTTTACAGATTGTAATAACACTGCTCATGAGATGATCTTATGAGAAATTATAAGAGAAGAAGAGAGACATCATGTGTATTTCCATAAGGCTTCAATTGCATCGAATTAGTAGACAGAGTATTGTTCAAAATTTTCAAATTCAATATTCTTTAAAATGAAATTCAATAAATTTTCTAATTTTAAAATGTACTTTTACAAACACAATCTGACTAACATCAGATTGTACTTATGTACATATATGTCTTCGAAATACACATGTGTATCTTTGTATACTTTCCTTTTTGCGCTTTCTTATTTTATGTAAGAAATGAAAATTTACACCTTAAGTTTTTTGTAAATATTTACAATGAACCAAAAAAAAAAAGAAAAAATTATATATATAAAAGACGGAAGTCATTTTGTTGGTTGCTGATAAAAACTTTATTTTATGTTTTGGTGTTATAATATTCAATATAAAATTGAAATAAAAAAATCTAATGTACACAAATGAATGTAAATATACGTACAAGATAGAGTACAACATGTATGAGATATAAACTAAAAAAGTTTTTAAGTATCTGTTGAAACTATATATAATGTGAAAATATATGGATAATAAATAATATGTATATATACCATGTACAAACATTATGCATACATACACATACATACATATGTATGGATATATAAAATTCTTGGAAAAACCTCTATCTATGTGTCTGTGTGTTAATACACGTATCCTAAATACATAAATTGTATGTATGTAACATGTACAGATATTTTAAATGCATATAATAAGAATCAAATCAAAAACTTTTCAAGAATATGAAATGTGATATTTATTTTGTAGCTCTTTTTCTTAATATATACAAAAAAAAATAAAAAGAAAATTATAACGAAAGCATTAAGTAGAAAATTTTTATTTTTATTTATTTTTATTTTATTTTTTGTGTATGTACATTTTTCTAGCTAGTTTTTCTATAATATTTTCTTTTATGTTTTTATTTATTTATTTATAAATTTTTTTTTTTTTCACTTGTCTTTTTTATGTTACGATACTAAAAGGCTTTTCATATTATGTATTTTCATGAAAGTTTTGCTTGAAAAGTGCAAACACCTTATATGTATGTGTATATAGTATCACACTTTCAATACAGCTTATATACACATCACATATGTACATATATATGGGTATATAGAGCGTATATTGTGATATATACATTGTACATACAAATGCATGGGAAAAAGTTTTAGAGGTTTTTTTTTGAAGAATATAAACACATACACACACACATATACACATATTAGTATGTGTGTTCATATTCATAATCTTTTATAGGAGTACATTATGTGTTATGGCAATAATATCCATATATAGCCTAAGAGGAAAAATGAATGAAGAAACAAAACAAAAAAAAAAAAAAAACATTTTTCCTTTTTGAAATGTTTTTTTTTTTTTTTGTTTTTTAATATGTAGTATAAAATATATGAGAAAAAAAAAATTTTTTTTTTTTTTTTTATTTACAAATAAAAGCAAAAACAAAAGAAAACAGATAAAATGATATAAATATGATAGCACTAAGTAAACATGAAATAAAAGTGATGAATAAAAATGAAAATATTATAATCATGAAAAACAAAAAAAAAAAAAAAAAAATTCTGTTTTTTATTAAGATAAATACAACTTTATGAATAAACATTTTATTTTTATTTTGTTCCCTAAAACATTTACAATTTCATATACATATGTGATATTTATGGAAAATGACAGAAAATGCTTGCAGACAGAAACCAAAAGAAAAAAAAAAAAGAAAAAGAAAATTGTGTGAAAATTTTTCTCTTTTTGAATATGAGAAAACATTTATGAAATATTAAAAGAATTATTATGTTTGTATTTTTGAAGGTGATTTAATTTGAAATTAATTTTTATTTACAATAAAAAATGCATGAAATACGTTAAAGAGACCTACAAAAAAATATTTTCCAGGTTTTATGTACAATTGATACGAAGAAAAATAATATTGAACTATACTCTGTCTACTAATTCAGTGCAGTTGAGGCCTTATTGAAAATACACACGTCTCTCTTCTTCTCTTATAATTTCTAATAAGATCATCTCATGAGCAGAAATTTATTTATTTGAATTATGGAAAATTCAGGAAAACGTTTATAATTTACTGCTAAAAAAAAAATTTCATACCATTAACGAAAATCATAAAAATTATTTAGTAATACAAGAAAAAGAACAAAATTACATTTAAAATTTATTACTTGCATAATTTTTTTATTTAAAAAAAAAAAAAAAAAAAAAATTTAAAGTATTTTTTTTTTTATTCATACAATACATAGTTTCATATTTAACGTACAGAGAATTTTTTTTTTTTTTTTTTAGTATTTTTCTCCTCATTTTTGTACAAAATGATATGAAAATTTAACATATAACAAACAGAAATCATTATATCTTATACGTTCATTCAAGACACGTATTTAAACTCTTTTTTCATACATCATTTTTATATAATGTATGTGACATAATTTCGAAATTTTAAAGTTTCTTAAAAACAACAACAATAACAACAACAATTCAAAACGATTGTTTTTGTGACTTTGTACTTTTTTTACCTTCATTTTTATGATTTTATTTTTATCTATAAATTTACTTTTTAGGTTTCCATAAAAAAAACAAAAAAAATTTTCCTCCTTCTTTAAATTTTTCTTTAAAAAAAAAAAAAATGAAAGAAATATAAAACAAACATACGTAATTTCTATGTGATGTAAAAGAAAAGTCTACAAATCTTATTTCTAACATAGTGATCATTTCCACATATATATTGGTTCCTTGTTTTTTTTTTTTTTAGGATTTTATATGTTTATCAACTTATAGAAAAAATCATGTATCGTATCTGTATACATGCACATCTAAGGACAATAAAAAAAAATTTTTTTTTTGTTGATCCTTTATTTTTATTTATACGTTTATATATGTAGAAAACATTTTTTTTTTTGTAAATTTTAACTTTTTACATAATATCATACAAAATAGGTACCACGTGTATAGAATATCCTATTAGTATTTTTAGCACGTATGTATATATTTTTTTTTTTTGATAAATGTCATGGTTTTTTAGGTTATCCGAATGTGTTTATCCGCGTAAATATTTAAACAAAAGACGTGATATACATTTTTCTATTTACTTTCTTTTAGGGGGTCTAACAAAAGATATTTATTATTAAGAAAAAAATTAAAAAAAAATAAAAAAAAATGAATGAATTGTTCAACAAAAGTATAGAGACACATACACACATACATATGTATGTAATCATCTATACAACTTTTGACTATACTTTGTTCAAAAAGAAAGAAAAAAAAAATATGTATACAGAATTGGATTGCGTATACTAGAATATATGTATGTTTGTTAACAATACAAATTTATCATATGTGATAAATGTAATACAAAGGGGAAAGAATAAATTAAAAAGGAAATATGCTCCTTTGTAAATATTTAAAGTTACCCAAAGAAATATATTATACTCAATTTTTTTTTCTTTTTTTTGTTCATACAATTCGTAAAAGCAATTTAACCCAATATTTGACAGTAAAAAATTACAAAAACCCAATAATAAATTTTTTTTGGCCAGTTTTTTTTTTTTTTTTCCTCGTATGTTTATTATATGAAAATTTCTATGTTCGATTAATCTCTCATTTTCTTATATAGATTGATGGAAAATTTTAAATTAGATGGATATTAATATGGGTATATTAAGGTATACATTTCCCAATTATATGATAATCTCATTAAGATTCTATAAGTGAAAATGATCATTCACTTTTTAATCGTTATATTCAACTAATTATTTTCAATTATGTTTAAATAATATATTTTTTTTTTTTAATTTTTTAATATTTTATTTATTATCAATAATATTATTTAATTAAATAATAATAACAATAATATTCATGTAAATAAGAAAAACAAAAATTGATTAAAATTTTCTGTATTCGAACGTCAATGACTTTTATATGGATTAAATTATTTATTATTAATAAATTTTCTATTTTTAAAGGACAAAAAATAACATGAATTTAATATACAAAGTATTAGGGTGTCTGGGAGGTTCGTGCTGAAATTTAAAAAAATTAACGTAACCAATTCTTTTTTCAAATGAATGGTTTACATATTTTGGAAGTATACTTTGTACTTTAAATATTTTCACTATACAGGCCTTATGGGAGTATAAGTGTTTTTTTTTCTTCTCTCATTATTTCTCATAAAATCATTTCACGAGTAGTCTTGCCACAATTGTCAAAGTTCTTATAGAGCATAGATGAGATTTTTAAACATTAATATACAATGATGTAAAGTGGTACTATTTTTTGTAGTCTCTATAAGACTTGTAGTGAAAAATATTTAAAGTACAAAGTATAGTGTAGTCCATTTTTCTCCTTTTTCGAGATATTCAAAGAAACACACTAAATTATCAGTAAATCTTGTGATTTCTTAATTTTTTTTAAAAAAACGAATTTACACTATTTTCAAAATAAACGAACAAAATATACGTATAGTAACGTCTTTTATTAGATAAACACATCGATTATATTTACCATCGTTTTGATATATTCAATCCTATTAATTCGTACACCATTGACAAAGTATTCATTATAATTATTGAGGAAATCGTTAATACTGTGCTTACATCATCTACCATTGGCGCAAATTTACCGGATAACCCAATATTGTGTGACAATACAAAAAAATTGTATACGTTACATGTAAAATAAAATTCTTTATGGTCTTAGTTCTCACATACTAATATTATTTGTTTTTATATTTCTATAGATTTTAGTTAACTATCAATTTCAAATCGATATAATAACATCATTGATTATTAATCATAGTAATTTTTTATTCAAAAAACCGTCAATTTTATTTTAGTTTCGATTAAATCCTTTTTTTGATTATTATATTTACATATGGCATGACATGTTTATTGTACATTCTGTGTGTATGCACATGTTTAGTAAAAGACAAAAAAAAAAAAATTTTTTTTTAAAAAAACATGATTATATGTCATACAGATATTTTGTCTACTTTATATCTAAAATTGAATAAATTATGAGAAAGTTTAAAAAAAAAAAATAAAAATAACAAACTAAAAACATAATTACAAGTCATTGTTAAATGAAATTTAAACATGCATATTAATAACAATATGAAAAAATGTTCTGTTTCCCTTTATAATATAAATTTTATATGTATGTGTAAATTTTCAATATATACTTTATACATGTCAATGTATGGTCTCTGTACATCAATTACAAAAATTTTTTAACAACAATCAATTAAAATTAAAGGGATTAAATACAAGGGACAATCACATATATGTATAGTCGGTTAAAAACCCTTTAATTAATTGTAAAATGACATGATTATGTACAACGATTTTAATTTAAAGAAAATACATATCTGTAATTTTCGATTTTGATTGCTACTTTCTATTAAGTTTTAATACAATTGTAATACTATGTTGTCCTTTTCTATATGTTCTGTCTACTAATTCGATGCATTTATGGTCTTATGATACATAAAGTAGATACCACATTACGTCGCTGTATATTGATATTAAAAAAAAAAAATCATCTCATATTAAATGATAACTGTAAAAATTGTGATTAAAACTGCTCGTGAGATGATCTTATTAGAATTTATGAAAAAGTCACATATAATCCCATAACGCCTTAACTGTAACCGAATTAATAGACAGAGTATAAAATGTAAAACTATTTGAATAAATCATATAAAATTTCATTTTCATCATCATTATCATCTAAGATGCAACAATCTCTTGGAGGACTTTTATTTCTGTCTCCATTCATCATTTTTCAAAAGAAATACAAACAAATAAAACCATACGAGTACTATACAAGTGCTTTAAGCTAATATTAAAAAATTTAAATTTATTTGTGAAAAATTAAAATAAAATGCCAAAGTATTACTTTGTTATCATATCTGATGGCCACTGTTCTACGCTATCCTTGAACAAAAAAAAATTTTTTTTTTAACTTATCACAATGTAATTTAGAAGCATGATAAACTTTCAGAATCATCATCAGTTACTTTTTATTTTTAAAATTTTATCAATTTTACAAAATTTATTGCCTTTTAAATCACCAACTAACATACATTACAGAAACTAAAAATGATTTATATTTTTGTTGTATGTGTCAAAAAAAAAATTTTCCAGAAAAATTTTTATAAACTATTTTCTTTAAATCCTTTTTGAAAGGATTTAAAAATTCTAAGTTACATACATTTGCGTACATGAATTTTCTATATGATAGTATTTAAATTGTTTTAATCATCTTTTTTTTTTTTTTTTTGTTAAAATCTTTTCTTCCTTTAAAATTAAAAGGATATAACATCTGATGTAACATTTTATGACAATTTAATATTTAAAAAAAAAAAAAAAAAAAACAAAAAAAAACATGAAATTAACTTTCATTAAAAATAAAAGTAAAACAAATTGTGCACAATTTTATTATCAAAAGACAGAAAAAACAAACCATGAAAAGAAAAATCAAGATTTCAGAGAAAAAAAAGAAAAAAAAAACAAAATTTGAAAATTTTACGTTATCAAAAATTTCAGACAATTTAACTTTTTTGATGATTTCAATTTTATTATTATAATAATGGACAAAGCAAACAAAAAAAAAACGTACACATGAAAATGTCTTTAATAAAATTGCAATTTTTGATATTTTAAAAAGTTTTTTTGTTTTTATACTTTCAGATTTCTGAGTTTCTGTTTTTTTTTTTTTTTTTGTGTTCGTTACATTTTTACTATCATTAAAGTGTTACATACAGAACTTTTAAGCGTGTACAATTTCTATAAAGAATAATGATAATATGCTTGCATTTAAAACAAAAGAAAAAAAAAAAAGGAAAAAAAAAATGATAAAAGAAAATAAACGATATTAGATTGCATAGCTTTCTTTTCACTTGATTTCTTCATTAGATAAATGGCATTTACAATGTTATATGTAAAAACGTGTGTACACCCATACCACCCCCTACGACGTAATAGCATTTTTATCGTGTCTTAATTTTTTTTTTTTGGAACATTTTAAAGACACAAATACATATGAAAAGCTCATAATATTTAAAAGTATTCTCATTTTAAAGATTTCAATTTTTCAATTTCATGTCCATTCATTTAATGAGATATTTTACTTTTTGAATGATATTTTTTTGCTTTTTATATGAATGGTATCTTAAGTTTCTCATTTTTAATACCTAAAAAGTATAATAAAAAATAATAGTTAAAAGTTTTTTTTTTTATTGGTTTTCTTTATACCATTTTGGGTATTTTTTTTTTCTTCTTAATTTTTATTATTACCCGTAAGATAATAGAAATATTTTTTTTTTTTTTTCAAAAGAATTTCAATATGTATCTTAATTTATCCATCCCATAAGTACATAATATACAGTGAAGGCTCACATGAACAGACCATCACGTCGTCCAAGATTTTCATCAGCTTATGGGAAAGAAGAAAAGCCTCTTCATCAGCCTGTGGACATGTTCATCAATCACAGAGAGAAGAAAATTAAACGTGATTTTTTTATATTAGTACACCCCAATATTTTATGAAATTTCTGATTAAATTATAAAAAAAGTCATCAATTTTCAATGACTCAAATGAGTTTAATCTTTTTTTTTTTAAACACACGAATTAAAATAAAAAAATCCACAAAATACCTCCAATGAACGTAAATCGTTATTTTATGTTTAAAAAAAGTGAACATGACACATTGAACTGACCAAAAAAAAAAATTTTTTTTTGTACGTGTTAAATTATTAAATTATAAATTTTCCTCAAAAATGTTCCAAAAAATAATTTTCCAATGAAAATCAGACAAAAATCTGCCTGTGTCCTCTTAAAAGATCAAAAATAGACGGCCAGGCCAATCATTTTTGGTTCATTACTCTATGTATGCTTCCGTGTTCGGTGTCCAATAAAAATCAGACAAAAATCTTTTTTGCGTCCGCTTAAAAGAAGTGTCTGCTTAAAGGATGGAAAATTTCCATTTGTGCTATGAACGACCAAACATTTGGTTCATTATTCTATGCTTCCTTGTTCGTTGTTCGTTCAAAGAAATTTTAATGTATAGAGAAATGTATTCAATGGTGTACACTGTATGTACAATTTGAATGCATTTTGAATTTAAGAAATTTTTTTCAATAAAAAAAAAAACACAGTAACTATTAAACTTAAATTCAATTTAAATTTGTATAATATTCGAAAGTGTACAGTATTACAATATTATACCTGAATTTCAACATAATATATAAAAATGTATTGAAAAAATGAGTGTTTAAAAGTAATCAAATTCAAATATAAAATCACATTATGCACATTACATTGTAATAAATTCAATAACAATATGATGATATAATGGATAATAAGTAGCAGATGTTTAATTTTCATTTAGAAAACTGGTAATACAATCGAATAAGACGACATTCAATTGATTTTTATTATCTTTTACAATATCTTTTAAAGTACCATGAATTCTGTATTGTAAATGATACATTCATTGAGAAATGATAACATCAAATTTGATATCTGCATTATATTCAATTTTTATATTTAATTTAAAAATTAAAATAATAAAAAAAAATTTTTCCTAAAAAAAAAAAAGAAAATCAAAAATTTTCCTTTTTATTTTATTAAATCAAGTGTAAAACAAAAAAAATAAAAATAAAACAGAAATAATTAAATTAATTTTTTTTTTCTGAAAAAATACAAAAAAAAAATATATAAACAAAAAATCGGAAGGAATTACACATACACGAACATTTTAATTTTCCTTGATGTTTTTATTCTTGTTTTGTTTTCTTATTTTCTCTGTTCAAACAGAGAAAAATTTTCTTCCATTTTTTGTTTTTTTTTTTTTTTTGTTCATTTTTAACACAATTTTCTATTACATTTTGTTTTTCATTTTCTTCTTCATCAACATTTTATTTAATTTTTCCTCTCATGTTCATTTTTCTTTTTTTTTTTTTGTTTTTGTTGTTTGCTACCGTTTACCTAATAAACGATAACGTTGATGACAATGATTACTAAGGTGTTTTACGTCTGTATAAATAATGATATTTTATGTAAGAAATGTAAAGGCGCACAGATACACATATACAACATTTTGTATAAACTTTGCAAGTAATTTGGAAAAAAAAAAAAAAAAAGAAAAGCGAAAAGGTAGGTAAAAGGAAAAACGTTTTTATTACAATAATAATGAATGAATGATATAACTTATAACTAACGACTACATAGAGAATAGTATACAAAAAAATGTAAACAGTGTGTTTATGTATGATATCATAGTATCACAAGAAAATGATCTAATTAAATTGAGGACCTACACACAAATGTACATAAAATGTTTTAAATTTCTTTTTTGTTGGTAGCAGATGTTTAAAATTATTCATTTTTTCTATTCAAAAGTATGAATACATTTTCATTTATGTACGTGTATGAATACGCTTTTATACCTTGATATCATACGAATTAATAATCGCAATATATGTACCTTTGATACCACACACGATTTTACAATCAAAATACTTGTATACATACATACAGTAATTTTCTTAATTTTCTCAGATACATCACATACATATGTGCAATATGTACGTTCGTATGTGTATCATTTGAATTTTTCAAAAATACAAAGATACTTATTGTTTTCACTAATTTGAGAAGGAAAAAAGAAAATAGAAATTTGAAATTTTATCAAACAAATACATACAATACATATTTAGAGATACCCACATATGCACATACGTATAAACAGATCCTTGTTATATATTATCAAAACCTTTTATTTCATTTAGATAATGAACAGATGGTTAATGTGTATTTTTTTTTTATTTTTAATTATAAGTGAAATATACTCTGTCTACTAATATTACGTACTTAAGGTCTAATGGGAGTACAAATGTCTTTTTTCTTCTCTTATAATTTCTAATTAGACTGTTTCACGAGCTGTATTACCACAATCCACAAAGTTTTAATTACATATCAGATGAATTTTTTAAATATCAATACATATAGTAATGTAAAATGGTATCACTTTAAGTAATCTCCATAAGACCTGAAGTGCATAATATTAGTAGACAGAGTATAGATTAAAACATTTTTTTTTTTTTTTTTTAAATAAAAAATATAAATAAAATCTGTTCTATCACATGTATTCTAAGAGGTAAAAATTTGATATGATGTACCATTTTTTTAAAATCTTATTTAACAAAATTAAAAATTTAAAAAAAAATAATAAATAAATTCTGTTTGTTTTTAAATTTGATCCTTTTAGAAAACTAATATAACGTTTTGTTTAGAATAATTTGTAAAATGATCTGAATTTACAAATTTTATTTTTTATTTTTTTACAATGTAGAATTTTCAATTTTTTCATTTTAATTTGAAATTTTTGTATTTGTTATATGTATAAAATTAATTTACATGATTACAAATGGTCTTTTAGCAATTCAATTATATTAATGAGAATTTATTTACAAAATTTCAAAGATATACAAAAGTCAAAGTATATGCATAATCAATTAACAATTATTTATTCAATGACAAAGGATCATTGGTATAAATGTGTATAAATAATGGACAAGATTTGTATATATGTATGTATGTATATGCTTTTAATACCATCAAATACTTTTTAACATGTATTCTATCAGTGGCGGAACAAAAAATTATAATTCTGGGCCCCCAGTAAAGCAAAAATATTATTTTTTAATGCAATGTACTTATGGAAACTACGAAAAGTAGTACCACTTCACATGCCAAAAGGATAAACGCCTTTATGTAGGTAAACAAAGGGTGAGGGAGACAATAAGCTTTCTTAAGCAGTAGTGTCAAGGCAACCTAACCTCATCTCACCCTTGTGGACTCAACTAAACCTTTTTACATCATTGATTATTAATATTTAAAAAGCTCATTTCATACTGTATGAGAAATACGAGCAATGTGGGAGGGAACACTGCTCGTGAGTTATGAAATGCTCTTATGAGAAATTATGTCACGTATACTCCCATAAGACCTGTAGTGAAAATATTTAAAATACAAAGTATAAGTTAACTATTAAAGCTACAAAAAATGAATTTTTATCCTCCGTAACTGGCATGAATCTCTCCTCGATAAGAAACCTTGATGTCCATTAGTTCCGCCACTGATTCATACAAACAAACAAGTAAAGTATGACAGATACACACATGTATGTGTGTATAACATTTAAAAGACAAAGTATAGAATGAAATAATTTAATCAGTAATCAATACACGTATCATTTTTATAATATGAAATTTTAAATTAGATTGAGTTGTATTTTTTGCTTTTAAATTCTTTTTCCTCTTGTACTCTAAATACATCTGTTTAAAGTATTCTGTCCACATAATTTTCATATAATTAATAATAAATACAGAAGAACTTTTTTTCTGTTTGTTTTTTAAAAAATAAAAAAAAATAAAAAAAAACTATTTGTCTTATTTTTAAAAAGATGCAAATTTTTTTTTTTTTGTATTTCCTATCAATTTAAATAAATTAATTGAACAAATAATATGGATAATGAAGGTGGATTATTATAATTTGAATATAGGATATCTGTATCTGTACGTTAAATAAATTTTAATGGAAATTTAAAAAAAAAAAAAAAAAAAAAAAAAAACGATATGTTAAGATATTCATTAAATATTAAATAAATTGAAGGACAAAAAAAAAGCTTTCGTAATTTGCGTTACAGGACTTTGTTTTTTTTTTCACGATTTTAATTTTGGAAATTGTATTATTTTCGTTTATATCATCTTATGCCTTGTAATTAAAAATGTAATTTATATTACACGTGATATATGCATGTATACGTATCTATATGTATCCTAATGTGTTAACCAAAACGTATACCATATATACGCCAAATATCCCCTATTCTAGTTATTGTTATCAATCTTCATTTTAAACATTAATTTATTTTAATTTTCATTATAATGACAAAAATTTTCAATTATAATTTTCCTAATAATCTACACAAACATTACAATAACGTACTATCTTTTGTGTTTTTAAACAAATTTTGAACGATAAAAAAATCCTTAGTATTCATTTTCTTTAAAATTTAACATTTTTCCTTTAATCATCATGAAAAGAAAATACCCAACGACCAAATGAAATTAATTAAAATGTTTTTTTTTTTTTTTTTTTCAGTCTAAAAATCAATCAATCAATCAGTCATTATCATTTTAAGGGGATGACAAGTGAAATTATAACGGATTCGTACTTTATATGCATTTTCATTTAAATAAAACCAAAATAACAAAGAAAAATTAAAAATTATCATCATGATAATCTCATCAATTATCATTATCATGGTTATTTTAAAAGTTTTGTACATTACGTAAGAACATTGGGATACATTTTGAAGAAAAGATAAATTTTACAACTTTATTGTTGAAGTCCAATGAAAACATCTTAGCATCAACGACAGGATTATTTTAAAAGCAGTTTATTGTCACTATGATTGAGATAGATTCTGTGCGCCTAACCTTCATTATATGATAACTTCATATGCGCTTTATAAAACTCCTACAAATTTTAACGACTTTGTTTCAAATAATTAGTCCAGTCAAAACAGATACTTCAAATTTAACACGACAATATCTCATGAACCATAAATTCCATAATTCGTGAGAGAAAAATGTAAAAAAGACCTTTTCCATTGATAATCACGTAATCAGTAATGATAATTAGGCTCAGGCTCACATCGAGCTATTGCGCCATTGATAATGATGAATCACGTAAACCACAAATTTACATATAACAATTTTTGTAATGCAAATTAACATTTAGGAGATATTTATGATAAAATCATCAAAATATCACAATGGGCCTCTTTGGTCTAAGTGTGCTTGCTTGGGAGTGAGCAGGCGGCCACCTCTACCTACCAACGATAAACTGATTTTTGAATCCTTTGACCCTAAAATGAGACCAATAGGAAATTCTGACATTTTATTTTATAATGGTGGATTTAATATTTGGATCAATTATCAGCTCTATCTGAAATTTTCCCAAATTTAAAATATTTTTTTATCTATTTTGACTGGGCTGAAATTTTTTAATATTGAATTTCAAAAATTTTAATTTTTTTTTATTTAAATCCATAATTAAATTAATTAAATCAGATTATCATTATAACGTACAAAATAATACGATAAGTTATACAAAATATAAATATGGTAAGAAAATCAAGTAAAATTTTGATTAAATTTCAATTTTAATTAATTATAAATAAATTAATTTACTTTAAAAATCGAAGTGAAATTTTGAAATAAAAAGAACCAAATAAAAAAAAATAAATAAATAAAAGAATTTGGAAACTGTGTCAAAATAAACAAAAATAGGCAAACAAATGATTATTTTTAATTTAAAGTAATCGAACATGTGTATGTTTGTGTGTAAATTGCAATCACACTTGTGTACATGTTCATATCTCTCATAACCTGTGTATATACGAGAATTTTCAACATGAATAAATTTTTTTTTTTCTTTTTAAATTTTCCGATTTTCAAATGAACAATAATATTACATATGTAACGAGCATACACATGTGATTCATAAAAGATCTATAAACAATAATATGTAAACACAATCACATATGCGTTACCTGAAATCAATTCAATAATAACGATCTGTTATGAAGCAGTAACACGTACATGTGTGATTGTACATTTTTTTTTTTTTTTTTTTTTGTATAACATTGTAACAAAATTGAGTTACAAAAATTTTTCTAATTTTAATTATTTTAACAAGTTTTATCGATTTTATGTAATCGAGCAACATACATACATGCATAGTTATAAGCTTTATGGTTATAAATAAATTTTTGTATAATAAAATGTTATAAAGCATACATGCAAAATGTATCTAAAATCTATTCTTAAAGCTTTTATATTTAAGTGTGATAATCGATGTGCATTTTATATAGTACTGTGTAAAATAATGTAACCCAAGTATTTGAGGTTTTTTTTTGTCCCTTTAAATGAACGTTCGAAATGAACATATTTTCATAAATCTAATAGCATCATCAAAATACCGATCATTCTACAAGCAGATTTCATCATCGAGAAGTAAATCTATCGCAGATTTGCCGAGATGCACTTGATCTCGCTCGATGTTAGATTTACATCATTGAGGAATTTGAAATTGCTCTGTGCTAGATCAAAAAGAGCAAATTTTTAAATCTGTATTCGACAGATTTTAGTTGCTCTTTTAAGGTTATGCTATTTTTCATTACAAAAAAAAAAAAAAAAAAGAAAAAAATTGTTTTGAAATTTATTGACAGTTAACACCGCGGTCGATGATAAATCAAATTTCACATTTGACTCGTCGCGGAATGATTAGCTTTTTTGTAGAGCAATTCTAGAGCAATATAAATATGCTCGCAGATCAGATTTACGATATCTCGCTCTAGAGCAATAGCAATCTGCCTCCGAGTCAGATCTGATATCTCGATGACGCTATATAAGTTAATTATTCAGAATATGTACTTGATAATGAAAGAAAAACTGGCTATAATTTTTTTTTTTTTTTGTTGCAAATGTGCAACATATTTTGCATAGCAGTGTATAATTTTCATTTGTTACAAGCATATCACTTTTTTTTTTTTCTTCTAAATATTAAAAAATAAAATTTTTCTTCTATTTTTTTTTTTTTGTGTTTCCTGTTCTACATTTTCATATGTAATATAAAAAATTTGAAAAGCATGATTTTCATGAATTCAACCAATTATATACTTTTATCGAATTTTTTATAGTATTGTAGTTACATATCATTTTATGTACATTATTGTTCTTGTTGGTGTTTTCTTTTTCATTTTTTTTTCATTTTTTTTTTGTTTTTGAATTTTTCATATTCTGTATACGTACACGATTTTTACTACTTAATCACATTGAAAAAAATAAAAGGGAATTATTGTTAATTAGAAAGGAAAAATAAAAGGCAACACGGAAAAAGCTTAAATTTCACCTTTATGCAGTAAACATGTATACCAATTATCATTTCACCTTTTTTTATTTTTTTTTATTTTCACCTTCATGTATTGTAACTGTTAAGTGTATTCACATATATGTATATGCATGTGAGTGATACATTTTCATAATTTTTCTTTTACATATGTACATATATAGGTACATAAGAGATTAAAGGTGAGGCCTCCCAATTGACAGTGTATTATATGTAAATCGCACTTACACATTTTACATACCTACGTATATGTACATATGTATATGAAAATGATATTTATGTACATACATGTTTGTTTTGAATTTTACTTTTTTTTTACCTGAAATATTTTATTTAACGTATTTTCTCTGCATTATTATATATGTGGTTTTTTTTCTAGTCAAGATTTTAACATATGTATGTATGTATGTGGGCTACAAGGGATATTTTTATTACATATGAATATCACATTACATTTACATATTTATGGTGTAAACTGTACATGTATATACAATAAGTCATACCTAAGTGCCTATTGTAATATATGCAAAGGTGAGACAACTAAGTGTAAATAATTATGTAATATTATACCCACATACATATATGTACGTGTACGTTTTATTTTTTTTTTTTACCATATATTTAAACATTACATTCTGGTATATGAATTGAATTTTCCACATACATACAAACAAATAAAAAAAAAAGCAAAAAAATTAAAAAATTAAATAAAATTGTTATTATATGAACATCATACAGTAAATACAATTTTATTGAAGTTAATAAGAGTATTGCATGATGTTCTATTTGAAAAATTCAAAAAAAAAAAAAAAAAATTTTATATAATTACACACCAGTATTTTGCTGTGATTTATAATGTACATTCATTGAAATTAACGAATAAAAAAAAAAAAAAAACACATGTACATGGTCATGGATTTAACAACATAACGAATTGTCCTTTTTTTAAACGACCTGTATGAAGCATGTAAATAAATTTTTTTTTTTTTTTTTTTAAATAGTTTTATATGTATGCCAACTCAATATACCAAAGTACTAATTTTATAATGCTTATTATCATTATAGGTAGGAATTCATAATAAGTACTCGCATGATTTTGTATATTTATTTAATAGTCCAAACAGTGTAAACTACAGTGATAATAATAAATAACGTAAATTAGCAATTTAAATTATTAACAAATATAAATAAAATAGTAACGAAAATTATTCAAAAATAATTATATACAATTGTATCTCATGGGCAAAACCAATCTAATCTCATTCTTGTGGACTATCTCACAATTGGTCCTTTTTTTTTGGCTTAAATGTGCTTGCTTGGGATTTGGGAATGAGCACCATTACCTACCTCTTTACCTATCTCATGTTACAATACAGAAAATTTTATATTTTCTCTTTTTTATCAAAAAAATCTATTATGAAAATAAATCTTTCATATACATATGAACTGTATACATATGGACATGTGTATGTGTGTTTACATTTACATATGTATAGTAAAATTGTACCAAATATTTAAATTTATTAATGAAGTAATTGAAAATTGATTCATTAAGTCTAAAATGTCGATTTAAATTTAATGATTACATTGTAAATTTTAATTATTTTAAATTTTATACACATATGTACATACATACATACGAGTATATATTGTGTATATAAAATTTTATAATTTAACTAAAATTGTTTAAATATTCGTAATATTAAATTTTCATTTCATTTTATGAGTATGTATGTATATATTTTATCATTTTGTATTTAAATATATAAAATTTGTATTTTACAATATTGTATATAAATTTATTTTCTCAATGCATTTCCAATGTTATCTATACATATCTATGCGTATGTCCAATTTTAATACATATCTATAATACACATTTATACTGTTTAATAAATTTTATATGGATATATAAGACTGGGACTGATTGGTACATGCAATTATTTCTACACAATTACTTATTATATACAAATATTCCATATCTAATCGTACAAAATACAATCATCATAAACATTCATTTTATTAAATACGTAAATACCTTAAGGAAATTAAGAAAATTGATTTTAGTCTATATTATCCGGCTATCTAAATCCTTAATGTCTTGAATATACGTACATACATATATGCATATCTGATGCATTTGCATATATGTTCACGTCATGCTATACATTAACATATGTACATATGTGTATGTGTAACATATGTATGTACATATGTGTATAAATTCATGACATTAAAAATGTATGCCGGATAGATACTACTTAAAACGTGCAAAATATACAACAACTACTAATAGAGAGAAATGTATATATATACAAATGTGTGCATGGGTTTAAAGGCTCCATCATTATAACATTTGCCAGCATTTAAATTCATTCGAATTTAACAACTGCAGGACATTTCAAGACAATAGAATTAAATGAACTATTATCACCATTTCTATATATTTTATTTAATATAAATGTATATGATTATATGCACATAAATATGTACATATATGTACATGCATGCATGTATATATAAAATATTTATGTAATAAAATTGATATTTATATATAATACGAACGATGTGTTATTGTACAATACGATCAGATCATTATGACAAATACACACATTCGTACGTGAAAATATCCCTTTTATGCAGTATAATTGTTTTTTCTGAATTTCATTTTATATAAGATATTGGACACTTAAAATATTGAATACGTTCTGAAAAATGCTCGTACATGCTGTATACATAAAATAAATGGATATTAAATTTTATTAAAGTGATATATATTTTATTATTGTATTTAATTATGTACGTGTCTGTATGCCTTACACACATATTTCCATTCAATTAAATTTTTAATACAAAATTTTTATATATTTTTGTTTAATTTTTTTTTTTGATTCGAATATTATAAGGATAAATATTTCGTGAAAAATTTTTTCGTAAAGTACTTTGAAATTGCATTGATATCAATTAAAATAGTAAAAATTAAAAAAAAAACAAAAATTTAATTTAATTTTTTTAATACACGTGTAACGTGTGTGGATAATATTAAATTGTGCATGAAATAATTCATTTTTATTATTTCAGAGGGATTTCACTGTTTTTTTTTTAGACGGAGCTAAATGTGGGAGGGTAGGGGGTAAGGTAGAAGGTTGGTATTTATAGTAAGCAATAAAAGATGGATTACAAGTTAATTAAATACTCGAAGATAGCATTTCTGATTGTACAAAATTTTAATTGCATTTAAAGCCTTTTTTTTTTTTTTATATTAATTAGAATAAAAATTGAAATAAAATTCTTTAAATTTATTTAATTAATTTAAAAAGAATTTTCTTCTACTTATAATTCACATATTTTTTAAATTATGAAAATTATACAAATTTATCATCATCATCATCATCATCCATAGCTCGACAGACCATATCGGTCCTTGGCTTCTAGAATTGTGTCTACTGTCTCTCCACATTTCCCTATTTGTAGCACACACTCTCCAATCCTTATATCCCAACTTTTTCATCTCTTCGTTCACCGAGTCTACCCATCTCATCCTTAGTCGACCAGCTTTACAAATACAACATACAAATTTAATGTGTATGGAAAATTAAGGTCAATTTTAATTTTTCCTCAAGACTCAATAGAAGCAGACAACTAGAAAATCCTATCAATTAGAAACTGGAAGAAGACAAGATCCAGGAACAGAACCGAGTGGAGGAAATCTTTTGAGGAGGCCCGAGTCCGAATTGGACTGTAGCGCCATTGGATGGATATTTAGTTTTTCCTTATAGCTTTACACCTAAGCTTTATACATTGATTAACGGTCATGTTTCTTTAAAAAAAAATTAAAATTCGAAAATTAACAAAAAAAAAAAAAGGAATTTATACAACATATGGCCTATACACATTTACGTAATCTACGATGTATGTCCTTTATGCATTACGTACGATATTTTATTGTTTTTATCAATCATTATCTTCATCATCAGAATTACATCAGAAATTGAAAAAAAAAAAAAAACAATTCAGTTTTTATTCATTTTGTTTTTTTTTTTTTTTGCATTTCAATTTTTAATTTACCAATCAGGATATTTAACTCACATTAATTGAGAAAAAAAAATCATTCAAAACTGATGAAAAGAAAACAAAACAAAACATGCAATGCAAATGCAAATTTTTTTTTAAAATAATTCAATTACAGAAATTTTTAACTTTTTTTACCCCCGAAAATTCGATTTACAATGAAAAGGAAAAATAAAACCAAAAAAAGAAATTTTTTTTCTTTTTCCTGATAAACTGTCCGATACATCAAAAAATTTTCATTGCAATTTGTTAAAAATCAACTCATCACAAAAATGAGTTAAAAAGTTACGTCAGCATCAAAATAAAAATAAAAAAAAAATTTTTTTTCTCTGGAAAAATTACCAAAAAGGATCTGAATTGTTTATATATGTAACACTCAAAAAAAATGTAATTTATTTTAATTTGTTTTTTTTTTTTTTTTATTTTTGTTTCATCACCATTTATTTTGGGGAATTTTAATCAATAGATATCAATCAGAGGAAACAATTTTTATAAATCGTTTTCCTGACCTAATTTCATTTATTTATATATAATTTTTTTTTTTCAAAATTCAATTAAAGGTTACAAGGGAAATTAAATGAAATTTTCCCATTCAATTATAGTTACGTAGTAATTTTTCAATTTCGAATGCCTTTCACTGTGTTGACATTTTAACGTTCATCAACAGCAAATCAAAAAAGTCCTTTATTCTTATTCTGCATTATATGTCCAACTTATATGTATGTTGGTATATGTACATAGTTTGTAAATTTATTAAATATTTTCAGTATTAAATCATTTTTTCACATTTCAATTTTTATGTATTTTCTTTTAGAAAGTAGGTGTAGGGTGTTCTGTCTGTGATGACCTTGAGATTAGTGGTTAGATATTTCATATTCAATTGAAAATAGAAATAAAAAGGATGCTCACATATTATAAATGAAATATTCATTGAGATTTTTTGTGTCATTGCTTTAATACAGTATTACAAACAAGGATACAAATGACTAATAATTATTACTTTATGATTTGTGAGCCTTCTGGCACTGATTTCAGGGTATAAATCATTTAACCACTATTTTACTAAGTGGAACAATTTTTTTGTTTTTTTTTTTTTTTTTTTTTTTTTTGGATTTATTGCTTGTGTAAGAGATTCTTCTAACTTTCATATAAAAAATCTTAACAATTTATAAATTTTGTTTAAAAGTTAGCAAAATATCTGTTAGTTAGCGAAATCTGTTAACTTACGACCAGAATAGCATTTAATACTAAATTCGTAGTTCTGAAAAAATTTGTTTTAAGATCGATTTTTAAAAATTAAAAAATTTTTTTCAGTATATATATAACACAGTATTTAATTGTCAACATGATTTTCCTTTTGTGAATAAATAAAAAACAAATAAAAAAAAAAAAACCGAAATTATACTGAATTTAATTTTATACACACAAATAACATCATTAATACGTAAAAAGTATTTTATACAAACATGTATCACTGTACATATACATTACATAGATTTCATTTAGACCATTTTCATATCCTTCTCATTCAATAATACGTACATACATGTATTGATGTATGTACATGTATGTATGTATGTATGTACATCATGTATACAATGTGTAAACAAAATAATTAAAATTAATTCTGTATTTTGTATATTCTCTTTTATGTAGGTTTTATTTAATATTTTTTTAAAATACTGAAAAACAATTATTACACAGACTATCAATCATCAATCATTTAAAATGAATTATAAAAAAAAATGTAAAAAAAAAACAAAAAAAAAACACACAACAAAATTCCAACACATACACAGCAAAAGGAAAACAAAAACAAGAGAATAAAAAAAAAGGAGTTGAAATATCTGCAAACGGATAAAATAATATTTTATGAGCAAATATTAAATTTGCTATTTATTTTAATTTCGTTTTTTTAATGTAATTTCATTGATTATGTATTACAAAAAAAAAATAAATAAATAAATAAAAATAAAAATAAATAAATAAAAATAAAAATTAAAATAAATAAATATACACGAATTTTTAACTTTTTTTTTAAATGTAATAAATAAAAGAAATAAAAAAGAATTTATAATAAAATACTACTTCAATCCAATACATTAATTTTAATAATGAAAAGTAGTCTTGTATGTGTTATTTTTATGTTCTTTTTTTTTTTTTTTTTAATTTCACACTATTTTACAAAATTGTTTGACCATGTTGGAAATTATGTTACTACGGTTTTAATGAATAAGAAGTATTTTGTATCATTCAATTTTAAATTTTATATATAAAAATTATGTAGGTCAATTAATTGTTTCAAATATTTATAAAGGATCAAAGAGGAATTCAAAAAAAAAAAAAAAAAAAACAAAAAAATTTTTTTTTAAACTGATACAAAAGGTCATTAATGGCTAGAGAATATCTCATACACCCTGACGTTATAGTCCTAGCATATAGTCCAGCATGTGGTGATTCATCACAACATAATTCTATCATATGTGCACTAACTGATTAACGTGAATTTGTGATCCACTGAACTTGTTAAGGGCTAAACTCGTTGTTTTAGTCTTGACTATTTATTTGAGTCAGCAAATAAACTCGATCTATGTATCCACGTAAGTCCGTTTTCAAAGCATATAATCAAGTACTTTCTTACGAAGTACTAAAAATATTGCTCTATTAATGTTATTCATGTTAAAATTGGCAAACAGAGCAAAGGACAAATTTATTCAAATTGTCGCAGAAGAATACGAAGAAGTATTAATTTAAAATTCAGGTGGTAATGTTTTAAACGAATCGAGTCTATTCTGTTCATAGTTCTGATTTCGATAACTTTCATACAAAATTTTAAATTTGCAAGATTTTTTACAAAAGTTAGCAGAATGTGTTAGCAGAATGTCGAAATATTAACGAAATCTATTAACTGTAGCCAAAATAGTCATGAACATTTCATAATAAAAAAAAAAAAATCAATTTGTATCTATAAAATTCGTTGCAAACAAATAATTTCTTTTTTTTTTTCTTTTTTTTTATTGACATACAGTGATCATATTTTTTGAACATTATTGTATATAAAAACTTTATTTTATATCGATTACAATAAAGTGTAGTTTATTAAATATTGAATATTATTTTTATAACACAAAAAAACAAAAAAAAAAAAAACTTAATCATATGCACACAACTGATTGCATGTACAATACTTTGTTTTTTTTATTTTTTTCTGTTTTTTTTATTTTTTTGTAATTTTCATTTTGATAATATTATTGTTAAATAATTCAATATTATTTACTACGTTATTTTATTACATTTTATTGTATTTTACGTAGCATATGCGTATATATAATTAAAAAAAATGAATATTATAATTGAAAATTATTGTGAATAATGTGCACCATATTTTTGTAGTATTTTTTTTTTTTTTTTGTTTTTTTTGTTAATCATTTTCATTATTCCATACTTTCCTCTTCATTAATGTTGAATGTTACTCGAACTGAAAATAAAAAACAAAAAAAAAAAAAAAATAGAAAAAATTTTTTATTACAACAATAATTATTTAAAATGGAAATTTAACAAAAAAAAAAATAAATAAAAGTTTGTAAAAACTTTTTTTGAAAAACTGATTATCTCTGTTAAAAAAAATAAATAAATAAAACGTATGTATGCGTTGTATTTAAAAATTTTATGTATAAGAGCGTGCAAATATTTGCTCATTGATGAATTAAATATACAATGAAAACATTATAAAAAAAAACCATAATAATCATTTTTTGTTTGTTCACATATTTTCTATTTTTTTTTTTTTTTTTTTTTTTTATTACCATAAAATAATAATTTATTGCTTTTAAATTAAATTAATTATTTGAAAATAATGGTAATGAAAACAATTAAAAAAAAAACAAAAAAAATTCTTGTGTTTAATTTACCTGCTTCAAAATTTTTAATATTGAATACACGAAATCTTGGTACTTTTTCACCACCAAAAGCAAATGTAAATGGATCTTCAGGACATTGTTTCATACATTGTATTCTACCTAAAGCAAAATCATGTTTATAAACTTCATTAATTTCTCTAGAAAAAAATTAAAAAAAAAAAAATTAGATATGAAATACAAAAATATAATTTATCATTCTTACTTATCATTAAATTTCCATATTTTAAAATAACCATCTGCTGATGTTGTAGTTAATAAATTATTAATTTTAGAATTAAAACAAATATCTGATATTTCATCTTGATGTGCATTTACAGTCCATATAGATTCATTTTTTCTAATATCAATATATGTTAATTGTCCATTATTCATTCCAGCTATAAAATAATTTGAATTAATTGGATTCCATACAATTTTTTCGATTCCATTATTCATATCCCATTTTTTAAAATTTGTATCAATTGTATCTGGATCTCTACAATCGAATAATTTAATAATACCATCAGCACAACCTGTTAATAAACTTTGTGCTTCATTTGGATGAAATTTAATTGATTGAACATTATCTTTAAATCCATGAATTGTTGTATGTGGTTTGCCTTCATCTAAATCCCATAAAATGACACTTTTATCAACAGAACCACTTGATAGAATATGACTGAAATAAATTTACAAAAAAAAAAAAAAAAAAAAAAAAAAAAAAAAAAAAAAAAAAAAAAAAAAAAAATACAATGATTAAAATTAAAATAACAGAAAAATTCTTTAAAAATCTTACGGATAATGTGTATTCCATGATAAATCTAATACAGCATCTTTATGACCATATTTTGGTTTATTATTTTTACGACTACCTTTATTACCAAGTTTAAATGTTGGCTCAAATGAATCCTGAATATCAAGATCCCAAATTGTTATTATTGGATCCATATGACCAATTGCGCACATATTTCCAAATTTATCACTACCAGGATCATGATTTAACCATTCAATACAAAGTGGAAAACTTGGTAAAAGGAAATCATGATGTGTATATAAACTTTCTTCATTCTCATTGAAAACTATATGATATTCATATGATGTTCAATGATGCAAGTAAAAAATATAAAAATAAATAAATAAATAAATAATAAAAAAAAAATTATACAAGTGGGAAATAATTTCAAAAAAAAAAATATAATGAAAAATATGATGGCATTTTATATAGTTGATGAAAAAAAAAAAAAAAAAAAAAATTGAACACTTGAAAAGACACCTAAAATGAAAATAGGAAAAAAAATTTTTTTTTTATATATGTATATCTTTACCCCATACTTCCATAGTTGCAGAATCATCTGACACATGACCAACAAGAATAAGGTTATCAGTTGGTTTTATAATTTCATCTTCAGCTTCAGAATCATCATCTATGGATAGAAAATATTATTATTATGATTATTTTTCATGAAAATGAAATGAAGACAGCAAAAGACGAAAACAAAAAAAATAAAATAATATGGGTAAGGATAAAAAAAAAAAAAAAACAAAAATAGCATATGAATGAAGTGAAATATCAAATGTCAAGAGGATGAATGATGATAAAATATTATGAAAAATCCTTTGAGTACACTATTTACACATATGCATGTGAGTATTTGCATGCAACACACACAGAAATATAATACCAATGGTGTATTATGAATGCATTTATGCTATATGAAATATAAATTGACCAAATGAATATTTTTTGTTTTTTTAATTAAAAAATTTTCTTTTATTTATTTATTTTTTTTTTTCAAAGCAATTGTCTCCTAATGAAATTTCATATTTTATTAAATGTGAATACATAGAAAAGTATTCTACATTCCTAAAAAAAAAAAAAAAAAAATTATGTATGCATGTTACGTATATTTACTTTGTGTAGTAATTGATAAAATAAGATATTGAAGAAAATTCATAATTAAATATAAAATTGAAAATATTTTAATTTTAAAAATGCTTAAATAAATTTTAAGAATTAAAACTTGATAATTAAATTTTTTGTTTTTTTTTTGTTTTTTGGAATATTGGGTAAATTCAAAAATGCATCATAGCTTATTTGATGCGATATCCAGCGTATTATGATCTTAAGCTGAATATCGCATTAAATAGGCAGTAATATATATTTGAGTGGAAGCCAAGGACCAATATGAACTGTCGAGCTATGGATGATGATGATGCATATTTTAATTTACTCAAAATGCAAGAACTTAGAAATACAATGATGGAATAATAAGTTGATGGCCCCTTCGTCTGTGCATTATGAATACTGAATCCTGAGAATACAATGCATGTAATCCAAATAATAAAATAAAAATAAAAATTCTTGACTTATTTAATTTAAATTTTATACCGGTATCATAACACAACGATAATAAATTTTTTTTTTAAATCACGATATCCGATATAACAGAAAATATTCAAAATATTTAAAATTCAAACAGAATTTTTAAAGGATAAATGAAAGCATAAAAAGCTTTTAAATAAAAATTTCTGTTTCCAATACAAAAATCTAAGAAAAAGTTTCATAAAGTTTATGTATATTTTTAAAGGATAGAATATTCATTTAAAAAAAAAAAAAAAAACAAATTGGAAGTACATAACGGAAATTGGAACAATTTAATCTCACTTAAGGTGTATATTCACGTGGATTTCTTTGAATTTAAAATTTTTAATTTTAATTTTTTTACCATTAATTATTTATAATTTTTAATTAAAAATTACATGTAAAATCGTTAAAAATTATATTCTTTATATACCCGAAAGAATTATTAAATAATCTTGATACATTTTTGATAAAATCGAATTTTAAAAAATCGTACACAAAAATCACAAAAAAGTCGAGTAAAAAGTTATAAATTTAAGTTGATATTTTTGAGATAAATGTGATAAGAATTTGAAAAATTTTAATTAAGCAAATGTAAATTATTAATTATCGTTAATTAAGTTTAATTTTATGTAAATAAATTGATTTACATTAAAATTTCAATATGGTGTAGTTAATTTATTGCAAAAAAATTGAATTTTTTATGCGAGAGTAACCACGATAGAGTAACATTTTAGAGAAGGAGTATAATGAATTTTTACAAATGATTTGAATTAAAACAAACAGAATTGAATAAAAAATAGATTTTATAAAATAAATTTATAAGAAAAAATTTACAAATTTAAAAAATAAATAAAATATAAAATTTAATTTACAATTTTTAGACCGTTTTATCAAGATTGAAAAATTGAATTTTTTTTATTTTAAATTATTTAAATTACTTGCTTGTAAATCGATTAATATTGTTGATTGGTTTTTCGTTAAGCAAAACGAAATAGAAAATAAAATTCAAAAATATGCATCTAATAATGGATTATAAAATTTAAAAATGTATCACAGATTAATAATAATCACAGCCAATGGACAGCATTAAAATTATTTAATTATCGTTTCTGTAATTTTGTTTACCTTCATCATTAACTAAAGCATTCTCATCAATAGCCGCAATATTACTTATACTTGCCACTTGTGCAACGGCTAAAACGGAGAAAAAAAAAACAGTTATCGTTATCGACTGAGTATACATTGATATTTATACAATATACCTTCATCATCATATCGATTAAATTGGAATTCATCATCAGGATCATTATTTTCTGAATTTTCCATTGTAACATCATCATTACCTTCACCATTATCCTCATTTTCATTGTCATTACTGTCGCTATCATCATTTTCCTCTTCAGACCTTTAAAATAATTTAAAAATTTTTTTTTTCTAATTTTGAAAATTTTTCTAAAAGCTAAAATATTATTTACTCTAATTGATCTTTAGTATCTTTAATGACTCTGGCTAATTCTTCTGGTGTTAATACAACCTAAAAAAAAAACATTAAATAAATTTTTTTTTTTAATTTTTACAATAAAAGCACGAATAGAAAACATCGATTAAAATTTGATCATTTATTACCTTATCAGGTCTTTCCTTTGTTACACCACGTTTAACAAAACAAATTGTTGGAATGAAATCAATAACTGCTTCAGTTGGAACATCTTCCATATTTTAATAGAATTTAAAATTATTTTCACTAAATTTAAAAATTAAATATTTTCACTTTATCGGCTAACCAATAATAACAATTTGCATTAGAATTGTTTTCATTCAATCTTTTTGACAGTTTTTCACACAATTGCTAAACACGTGTTTCCTATTTGTTTTTGTTATTTTGTTTTTTTTTTTAGTACAGAAAGTAATCAACAAAATTACAGGGAATTTGCAGAAATCATCTGAAAAATAGAATTGCCATAAATTTTCTAAATTGACTTTGAAAATGTAGATGGCAGTTATAAAAACGTAATTTTTTGTTATTTGTAATCAGGACCACACACCAAAAAATAAATTTTTTAAATATAAAAAATTTGATCTCGTTTTAAAACAAATTAGCGTCTTTGAAGGACAATTTGAGTAAAATTAAAATTTCTGATTTTTAAAGAATGTGGCTCAATATCCCTCGAACATTTTCAATTCGCATATTATTATAGTGTGGTTTAAAACACTACTCAAAAATTATCTGTACTTTAAATTGAGACTTCTTCGTATTAGAAAATTTACGTAAATAACACACACACAATTAAATTTAATTTGATTATTAACGTAATAACTTGTTTATGTTTTCAAAAATTGATTGAGCTCTTGAGCCCTTTTACACTTCACAATATCCACTGACACTTTGTTATTTTTAAAACTTTGTTTTGTTTCACTTTGTTTTATTTCACTTTATTTTCTTTGTTAATAATAATTTATTCTAATTGTTTATTTCAGAATTTAAAAATTTGTTTTTGCTTTACACTGGCCGATTATAAATTAAACGTAATATTTAGCACGTACCGACCGACTATGAAAATAAAATTCAAGAGCCACTGTACAACACACCCGTTCTCCCTTACGTACAAAATACAACTGAACTGAATAAGCATTGCCTGCCATCGTCCTTTATGCTATTGACCAAGATCCATATAAAATATCCATATATTACATACATATGTATATGCACTATTATATAGATCATGCTATTGGCTAGACTACTAGACTGCCAGTGCTATGTGAGAAATAAACTTGTTTTTTTTTTCACTTTTAAATTTTTTGTACACATAGCATTGCAGTCTATCAGCGTATGAATTTAAAATCCCAAGGTCACTTACTAGTCACCAACTACTGACTAGCACTAGACTGCTAGCAAAGAGACTAGTTTCTGTTTCTGTGTACTATGACTATGGCTATGTGAACTTGAAACATGAAAGTAAACAAATGAGGATGAATACATGCATAGTGTACAGAACAGGATTACCATTGTACATTATATATTTTTTTAAAATAATTTTGTATTAAATATTCGAGGACTCTAGTAACATTTCATATGAAACATTCTTATTGGCTTGTTGGAAATAATGAGAGAAGGAAAACAACATAATACAGTCTCATAAGGCATACACTGATAATTAGTAATACACAAACGTTTGTTATATTAATTTTACTTACACAAAGTTCCATGGAGAAATGGATTTATTTGTGTCTATGAATAGAAAATTTTATTAATAAAGTGTCACTTTTAACTTTAATGTTTTTCGGAAATGTGCATTTGTAAAAAATCTTTTTTTGATGGCCCTTAAAAAATAAAATTTGTTGATTGATTGGAGGGGGAGTGGAAGGGGTTGGCATGAAAACCAAAAATTTGTTGTAGCCTTTCAAATATTATACGTGATGATGACTAGATTTATTATCAAATTCATTCGATAATGTATGGTCCCAGTAGATTCCTTATTTGGTTCTTGTATTTGTATTTGATTTGTCAGATGTCGCTGAAATACGTTAAAAGTAACCCTTAAAAAAATACCAATTTCAAAATCATCTGTTTTATTTTCAAAAATGTTTTTTTTTTTTTTGTACCGTTTACAATTAAAAACCGGTCAAATTCAACAATTTGACATGAAAAGAACAGAGACAAATATACCAACCCTAATCAAAAGCACACAAACACATTCAAATAATTTTTCGTTGTGTTTGCACTTCACAAAATATATTGAACAAACCAACAAACATGAAGAAATCACACGTAATATCTGTACGAAATTTTATCATTAACTGCGTGTCTGCCAGCCAGTTTGCTTGTGTATGCATTTTACAAAAAAATAAAAAAAAATATTTTACATGATAAAAACAACTGTTTTTTGTTTTTTATGAAATATCGACCATTTTGGTCGACCATTTGATCGCGGTCTCGCATTCGTTGTCTATTTCTTGTGCTGTGCGTGTCGTTTTCAAATCAAATTGTTCGTTCTGATAAAAAAAAAAAAAATAAAAAATTAAATTAAAAATGTTTTAAATTTCAATTAAATTAATTTCTTTTAAATAAACAAAAAAACAGAACAGTAAAATTTAGAAATTTTTGTTATTTTTTTGTGTTTATTTTGTAGATAAATTAAATTTGAAAGAAACAAAAAAAAATTTTTTTTTTCATTTAATTTTCAAAGCTCAAATTAATACGGGTTTAACAAAATCATTCTGTTTCATATTAAATCGCACAAAAAAAAAAACAATTTTTTTTTTCTTATTTGATATTGAAGACTTCTTCAAGTAACTTGACGCAGTCAGCCTACAATCAAAAATATACCGAACCGAACGGTGTTTGTCAATTGTGAGTGTTCAGTGTTGCTTCTTTTTGTTGTTTATTTTTGGTGCTTTTAAAAAAAAAAAAATTTATAAAAAAAAAAAATCAAAATGAAAATTAAAGATAATGGGCCATAGCATGTGTTCATAATTTACAAAAAAAAAACAAAAAAACAAAAACAAATTCTTTTTTAAATTTTAATTTTTAAGCTTATCTCGTATATTCAAGTTGAAGTGTGTGTAATTGAAACGAAAAAAAAAAAATAATAAAAAATAAAAAGAAAAATTTATACCGGAAAAACCGATGGGAATTTTCTTTTTATTTTTATTTTAATTAAATGAAAATATGTACATACGTCATTTATTTTGTATGTGTGTTTGTACGCCATAGATACAAATTTTTCTATAAATTTTGGAAATTAAAAAAAAAAACAACAACAAATTAATTTGCATTTGAAATTGTGTGTGTGTGTATTTTGTGTATTCAATAAAACAAAAACAAAAAAAAAAAATTTTTTTTTTTTAATAACCTCTTTTGCCCCCTTTTTACTTATCAATTTGAAAAACAGTTTACGGTTTTGTTATTAAATTTCACTAAAAAAAAAAAAAAAACAAAAACAACAAAATTCTGTGCTTTTATTATTTATTTATTTATTTTTTTTGTTTTAGTTTTTTGTTTTTCCTATTCATCATCATCCTCATCATAATCACACTTGAAGATTCATTCGCCGTCTCGTCAATTTTAATGTACATAAAAAAACAACAACAACAACAACAGCACATTAATATATAATATAGTACTCTGAGTACTTGAAAAAAAAAAAAAAAATAACAAAAAAAAAATTTAAAGTGTTACCAGAGGATAAATTTTTTTTTTTTGTTTGACTGTATTACACAGGAATAGAAATAAATTGTGTAAGTTTTGTTGCATTGCATTTTCAAGGTGCATTATAATTTGTTACAAGATTATTATTTTTTTGTTTTTGTTTTAAATACAAACCTTGGAATACATTTTTTTTTTTTTGTTTCTCATTTGATGTGATTTGTTTTGCCTGTTAAAAACAAAAAACACTCAGTTTTATTCATATTTAGTAAATTTTTACATTTTATGATTCATTGAGAGAAAAATATACTTCTTATATTAACAAACAAACGTATTGTACATGTGCTAGAAAAAAAAAAAAAAAAAAGAAAAATAAGTAAAAAAACACACCATCACAATAATATTATAATAAAATATTTTATATACTACAGCTGGTAGTGACATATCGAGTGTACACATTTTATACACACAGACCAGTATTACAAAAACAAAAATAAAAATAAAATTACAGTGACAAATTAAATTTAGTGTCAAGCTAGCTAGTGAAGTTGAAATTGTATTGTACATATACACAGCAAATTGAATGTATTATTTAAAGATATGATATATGAATAAAAATCTGTTTGAAAAATTTTCACTTTTCATGTATTAGATTTATGCTCTATTTGTGAATGCATATCTGTTGTAAATTCGATGAAACTATACCTACATACATATATAAAAAAACAGAAGCTGTAAAAGTGTGTTTCTCCATGTACACGTAGTTTTTATTTTTATTTTTTATAAATAAAATTTTTTGTACTCTTGTTATTTTTATAAATTTTATACAAAATACGGTTATATATTTTGCAATTTTATATTCTTTCTTTTAATATTAAACTATTCAAGCGAATACAATTTGTAATAAAAAAAAATTAAAAAAAATTAAAAAAAAATACACACACATTTCAAATTCAAGTGTTGCCATATTTCCATTATTTAAAAAAAATATACAACTTTACAATTTGTATTAGAGAGTGTGCAATACATCCATATATAAAATAATTTTTACACACACACACACACACTTTAACATGTACATATGTTTTTCTTTTTTAGGTGTATCTACGTATATATATATGTATAACGTTATAATGAATGATATTGTTTTGAATGTGTTGTAACGGAAATTTGCGTGGGCCAATTTATTAAAACTTGATATTTCAGTGTAATATATTTTTATTTAAATCAAAATAAAAAAAGCTAAATAAATATTATTGTGCAACATATCATAATAAAAAGCAAAAAAAAAAAATTTTTTTTGATTTGTTGGAAATAAATAAAAAAAAACAAAAATCAATTACAAATTCAAATTGCAGTGTGTATTGTGGGTACATTACATAAATTACAATAATAATAATTTACGCACAAAGAATTTACAATAAATTCATAATTCCTTAAAAGATTCTTTATTAAAGATTCTATCAAAACAGAATTATTTTAAATTACAAACAACAACAACAAAATTTCCCAAAAAGTGCTCTGAAGTGCATGCATAACAAATGTATCTTTTGTAGAATAGAATTTTAAATATTAACAGGAAATGTGTGTAAAGTGCAAATAATATAATTTTTAATTAAATATAAAAAATTACACATTAATATATTTTGTAATTATTGAAAATTCAAATAAAATGCTCTTTTGTATTATCTGATAATAAATTTGAGAAATTTTTTTTCTATTTTTCTATTTTTCAGAAATTTTTATTTTTTTTGTAATATGGTGTACGCCTAAACAAAGTCCATTCCATATTCAATCTTATTAAAAAAAAAATTTTTTTTACGAGAAAAAAAGGATGACTATGTACCATGATAATTTGTGATTACAAACTCGATGACAGACGTCAAATACATTTCGAATTAATAAATTAAACAAATTTTCTGTATATATATATCGTGAACACATAAAAATATATTACAAATAAAACATTTTTATATATATATATAATACAGAGAAACCGTTTTCATTGTGTATATATAAGTATATAATATAAAAAATTTATTTATATATATAATAAATGCTATGTGCATGTACGTACATAAAATTGTGAGTCAAAAATAATAACTACATTACATTACATATACAAAAATATGAAAGAAAAATATTATATATAAAGTTGTATTATATATTTTTGTGATAAAATATACACAACTGCACATACACACACAAAAAAAAAGTACATAAGTGATTGAGTGTATAAAGTGCACTTGCATAAAAATAATATAAGCAATTGAGTGAAAAAAAAAATAAAATAAAATAAAATAAATTCAAATAAAAAACAAAACAACAAAGTAAATTAGTATCTAGTGCTGCCAGTTTAATATATATATTTGTTTTTTTAAATTAAATTTTTTTCTTTTGTTTTTTAAATTAAATTTTTTGATTATTTTTTTTGTTTTTTTCTTATTTTGTTGGAGTTGTAAAAGTGCGTAAAAAAGTGATTTGTTATTATTTTTGTTTTTTTGTTATTTCTTTTTTACTTTAAATTTAATTAATTTGAAAAAAAAATTTTAAATTCAATTTAAAAATAAAAATAAAAAAAATAAATAAAATGCGTGAATTTAAAGTTGTTGTCCTTGGTTCCGGTGGTGTTGGTAAATCAGCATTAACGGTACAATTTGTATCAGGATGTTTCATTGAAAAATATGATCCAACTATAGAGGATTTTTATCGAAAAGAAATTGAGGTATGTAACGTATTTAAATAATTAATTATGTAATAATGATAAAATTACAATACGTATATGAATTATACGTATATACGTTATATACGTTATCATATTATTTTCTGAGAATAACATAATGTTCTATTACAAATTTTTTAAAAATATTTTTCGATTCAAGCTACAATCATTTGAAATCGTTAAAAATTTACTAGGTACTTTGCTTTCACTCATAAACCTTAAAAGGATTGAATCCAAGTTTAATCCTCTTAGTTCAACAATTTTACATTTTTGGATTTTTGTTTAATTAGTCAATGGTAAGGGTATTTTTACACGACGAGACACAAACTTAATTTTTTTTTTTTTACGATTTAAAGTTTAATCAAAATTTTTACGTACTAATAACCCCCAAGTACCGGGCTACCAGATGCATATCTCACACTTTCTTCATCTATAATGACTCGAGCTTAAAGAAGTTTTAAATCGTAATTTGTCCGATAAGTGTCTCAGTGTCTAAAAACAACATAATCATTAATTGATACTAATTACTGTTAAATTTGTATATAAACAAATGATTTTTTACGAGTTGAGTAAATTGAGTTTTTAATATGAAGGGTTCTAAGGGGATAACATATTGGAGCAAGAGCATTAAAAATTAGGTTTCATATTTCTGTAGAATCAGAGATTCTGTAGAATTAAATGTGATATTGCCCTTACAGAAATGAATGTACGAATTTTTGTAATTTTATTAGATTTAAATTATGTGCAACGTATACTCGTAAAACTCAAATATGAATTATTTATTTCGATATATACTGATAACCCTTTTCTTTTATAATCAATTAAATGAAAAATTAAAAAAGTTTTTTAAGGCCTTATTTATAGCTACCTTAAAAAAAAAAATGGAATTAAATTGTGAATGTCAGAAAAACAAAATGTAATGATCTTTTAGAGTATATCTATAAAAAATAAAATATAAACATTTTAGATGCATTTAAAATCAGTATAATTAAGTAGAACATTTCTAATTTGAAAATTTAATGTAAAAATTGAAAAGATTATTACCACAATTCATAATATAATATGTCATAACCAAAGAATAATAAAAGGTTTATGATGTGTACACGTACATATGTATACGTAAAATTTTCAATATAATATAATTTAAGAAAATTAAATGAGAAACACTTATGGGAACAGAATTTTTTGATATTTGCACGAAATCATAAAATTTACAACTTTTCAAGAATATCATCAAGAAAAATTACTTATTATATCTAGACATGGATGTATTATACAAAACAGAGAGAATCCATGAAGGTATTAAAATGAATTACATTTATTATGATCGGGTACTTGATATTATGTAATTTCTTGTATATTGTAAAATTGTAGAATATTACAGAGAAATAAACAAAAAAACGAGTTATAATGTATTTTTATACAATTCAAATTGCCTGTATATAGGTATGTAATGCAAATAATTATTATTATAATTCAAAAGAATAAAAGAAAAGCAATGATTTTTATGAGTTTCCCTATTTCAATGTTATTTTATTATTGTAATAATAATATAAACTTACGAAAAAAAAATAAAAAAAAATAAAAATCTGAACACAATTGTTGTTTACATATGTACGTATACTTTGTATATTAATTCGGTGCAGTTAAGACCTTATGGAAATGATATTAAAGTCGTATCACTTAAATTGATATTAAAAATATTCATCTCGTGTTATATGATAACTTGATTTTGGTAATACTGCTTGTGAGATGATCTTATTATACTTTGTACTTTAAAATTTAAATATTTTCACTGCAGGCCTTTTATGGAAATGACATAAAGTAGTATCATTTTACGTCGCTGTATGTTTATAAGTATATTAAAAACGTTTATCTCGTATTATTTGATGACTTTACACATTATGATAAAGATGATCTTATTAAAAATTATTGGAGAAGAAAAAAGTCATCTATATTTCCAATAAGACCTTAACTGCACCGAATTAATAGACAGACTATAGTGTAGCTATTTTTTTTTTTTTTTTTTATATTTTTATTATTATTGTTGTTTCATTCACAAAAGCATTAAAAAAAATTCACAAAATAACCTTGTATAGTTTACTTAATAACGCTATTAAATATTTGGTTAATACACTTAAGGCAATAATTTATACGTACCTATGTACAGTACAACATATTGTATGATGTATCTACGTCATAAAAATTATAAAATGAAGAAGAAAATATTATTATTTTGATAGTATGGCAATTGCAACAATTTAACGAGCTATAAAAGAATAAAAGATTTAATAATTTCATATTTTTATAGAATACAATATAATGATAATATTTATTTGGAAAATTTTTTATTGTAACAACTACAAAGTATGTAACGTAATTTTAGCTGTATGAAATTAGCCTTGAAGGGTGAAATATTGTATTGATCAAATTTTCAGTTATTTTTTAATGTTAATATGGATAATGGGCAATGTAACATAAATTACATATACATAAGTATGTGTAATATTCTGTTCTTTTCTAAATTTGATAAAAGGCAATACTATGTTTTAAATAATATAAAAATTACATTTTGTACAACCCTGTTCAATTTCAAAAAAAAAAAAAAAAAAAAAAAAGCAAAAATGTTTATATTATTTTCGAAAAGAAATTCTTTGAATTTTTTTTTTTTTTTTTTAAGTAAAGAAAAAATGAACGACAAAATGTTTAATGAAATCAAGAAAAATTCAAAACCGGAAGGTTGTCATATATATACTTAGATATTATATTTTGTCATTATAAGTATTAATAATGTACAGAATATGCGGGCTAGATGACATTATATATATACAAACGCATGCATTTTTGTATGTAAGTATGTACGTATATATGATAGAAAACTGCCTGCCTGTGTAAATTCATATTCTTAAATGTCGTTATATACTGAAATTTATATATATACACACACACAGAAAGTTAAGATGGAAAGTGCAGTACATGCATTAAACAGACAGACGAACTGGCAATGTAATAATAATAAGTGATGAATCTTCAGGGCTGCATACATAACTTACATAAATGTAAATTGTTGGACTATATGCATATAACTTTAGTGGGAGTTGTGCATACACACACATATGTATGTATATGTAAAATTCTGGACACATCCACATATTTGTTTTATTATATGAATTTAAAAAAAAAAAGTAACTGAATATAAATACGTTATTTGTACGCCGGTAATTTCTTTCATTTTATTGTACACATTCAGTTACTTAGGTATATTGATAATTACTTAAAATGTTTATTATCTATCTATATGCTAAGTACAATATAATACATATTGTACATACTTTATGGATATGTGTCCGGATGCATATATATACATATATCTATTCATGTAATATTATGTCTGAAGGATATATGTATGTACGAGAGTTAGCAACAGTTTAATTTTTAATAGTGGCCTTGCATTCATTATTTGTATTCATTGCATTTTGTTAGTGGTTAGGTATAACGATATAATGACAAAATTATAAAGTCAATATGGTGGAATATACCTACATAGGTATATTGTCTACACATACTATATACCAGTATCCATAGCTACCGCACATGATATAACATACAATACGTATATTCTTATGTCATAGACATTGGGTACATTTAAACATGCAAAAGCAATATAATGTACATATATGTATGTACATTATTTCGAGACATAAATCTCTATTGCATTGTATCTTAAAAAAAAAAAGATACTTATAATACCACTTATAAATACTACCTAGATGTTTTAACAAACTATACTTATGGTATGTGCATAAAAATTCGCATTTGATTTGTTTCATTTTTTATATTATAATGCAAATATACGTACACATACTATACACATATACACAGGTAGTACCTATGTATATATTCCATTTATTCTATATGAATTGTTTGCTTTTGCTTATTAGGTAAAATATATAATAAAAAATTGCTTAAACGGTATAGAAGTAGAGGTACAGGTACTTGGTTGGAAAACTAGTTATTCCCATTTTAGTTGAAAACTAGACTGGATTGACTAGTAAGTGTGTATATATGTATATGCGGCATTATAATTCAAATAGTGATGATAATAATAATAGTAAATATTATAAAACTAGGTATAACTATAGAATTTAGACTAAAATTATACAGACACTATATTTCATGTATCTACATTTATATTTTTTGCAGTCTTTGAACAAAGCGAGATACAAAAAAAAAAAAAAATATCAATTTTATTTATCTTTTGTTTCTATTATTACTATAATTTTTTTTTTATAAGCAGCTGTTATGGCGTATGTACATATATATACAAAACATGCACATGTAGGTATCACTAAATGCATAAATTGCAAACTATATGTTCTTAATTTAGTAAAAAAAATATAAACAAATTAGAAAAATACAACGTACATATAACCGAACTTGATTTAGGACACTATATATACAAAAATTAAAAAATGACAATGAAAAATGGAAAAAATATAATTTTGGTTTTTTTTTTTTTTTTTTTTGAATTACGAAAATTTATTTTTGCAAAGATAAAATACATAAAATAAGTAGGCAGATAAATTTTTATAAGCATGTAGGTTGTAGCATATTTATTAACTTTAATAAAACACTATTCACAAAAAAAAAAAAAAAACAAAAATTGAAATTGGTCTTTAACAACATAAATTGAAAATTCCAGTTAAAACCTTGATTATTTCATAACTGCTAAAAAATTTTTTTTTTTTATTTTTATTTATTTATTTTTTTTTAAATTGAAAAGATAAGAGAAAACATGTTAAAATGACACCATTCTAGTTTTTTTGGTATTTTTTTGTTTTTTTTTTTTTGATTGGCGTCCTACATTTTTATATGCCTAAGAAATTTTCATTTTGGTTTCAAAATGCAAAAATCTGAAGAAAAAATGAATTTTTTTTTTGTAGATTTGTTATATTATTAATTGAAGAAAAATTTGATAAAATTAAATCATTAACATTTAAAAAAAAAAAAAAACGTATCATATTTGATACAACATAATTGAGCACAACCCTTATTAGTTGGATTTCTTTTTATCGAATAATGGGGAAATTTTTTTTTTTTTTTTCTAATCTTTTGTTTACAGTCAAATAACTTTTATCTTCTTATATTAATGAATTTCAAATTTTCTAATTTTTCCTTGTATAGATTTTCCAATCCTTTTTCCTTTTAAAAAATTTTCAGTACATAAATTTAAATTTCAATTTAAATTTTAATACAAAATTATAGATCTAATCATATTCATAAAGAAAAATGAAAATTTTGATTAAATTTAATGATTTTTTATGCGCATATATAATAAGATCTTATAAACTTCATAAAAACTGTATCCTTATTATATCATATAATCTTGAATTATTGTAAATTTACTCATAAAAATTTTTTTTTTTTTTTTTTTTTTAAGTATAGTACACATCGTTATTTTCGACTTTAAATTTTTTCGTAATTTAGTTTAATTTAGATAAATCGTATTCAGTTATAATATGTAATGGGTAGGGGGCTGTTTCTAAGTAAGTTGAAGGGAATATCTAAAAACAGAAATGTACTCAAATTAGAATAATAAGGATACCGTTAATAATGAACTAGCAATGAATATGGGGTTTTAAACTATGAAATACGTATAAGACATACATATGAAAAATTGTCTTATGAGACACCTTCAGGGTGAAGAAAGTGAGGCGTATATGAGGTTGCACGGTACCTATAGGCTACCTGATACACGTCTCACTTCCTTATGGAAAGTGTTTCATAAGTTTTTATGTTTAATGTAAAAGCAGACAATGTAATCAAAAATTATATTCCCACATTGTAATTATTGCATCTTGATTATTTTTCTATTTAATGTCCTTATATACGATTTCTACTGTAAAATGAATTGTTATCTTTGTACAAAGACGAACCAAATTTGAAAAGTCGATACGTGTACATTTGAAAATTTTTGTATTAATTAGAAAATTTTGTATTAAAGAAAAAACAAAACATTTTTTCTCTGTCCATTAACGTTCTTTTTTCTTTTGTTTTTAATGATAGGCATTTCCAATTCTATTCAGAATTATGAAAATAATCTTATAAAAGCTTTCAGTGCTTTATAAAACCTTTTAAAAAAATTTTTTTTTGTTAAATAGTTTTTATTTTTATACTAACACTTTCACCATTATCATATTAAATATGAAATTTATTTAAAACGAAGGTAAGAGTTCCTTTTAGGAGGACCCACCACCGATTTTTTTTTTAAATTTTGCACACTGGTTCTACTGCAATTCTGATTGCGAGTTAAAACGTATTTTATGAAACAAACTGAATATTTTTTAACGCCCTCTAGTAGCGAAATAAGCCCGATTCGCGTCACGAGACCAGCACCATTCATCGAGTATAGTGTATACGTACCAATTTTCATAAATATCGGTTTTGGGTCTTAAAAGGAACTTCAACCAAAATGAATCTAATAAAATGATCTTTATGTATTTTTTGAATTTGACAACTCATTTTGTTTTTTGTTTTTTTTTTTTTTCTTCATAAAATAAACACATTATCATATATCGTTTATTTATTATTCATTTCATTTAAAAAGAGAAGAAAAATGAAAATATATTTGCAACAAAAAAGAAAATTTTCATAAAAATATTACATTCATGTATAAATGTTTAAAAATAAATTTTCTTTATGGTTAGAGCAACAAAAATATCCCCCCACACTAGTGTCATCTGTCATAAATCAAAATAATATGAATTTTATATTTATAATCGATTAAAATATGACCTCATAGAGAGAAAAATGCATGGAAATTTTTAAATAATTTTACAATAAATTTTTTGTATAATGTACACAAATAAATGGATTATTATTATTATTATAGTCATTGTAATAAAATATAAAAATAAAGAAACAAAAGGAAGATTATACTTTGACGAGACATTATTCAAATTTTCTTATATAAATGAGCTTGCTTACTTGTAATAAATACATACACGTAACATCATGGAACTGTAGAATAAAAATTGAAAATATTTTTGTTTTTATTTTTATCTCTGATGTTTATCGATACTGTTATGAACAAACGAACAAAAAACAAAATGGTTTGATGTCAGATGTTACCAAGACGTTAGCATGTATATATACACACATGCAGTTGAATGTTAAATACTGATAAGAATATTTAAGCAAGACTATGGTAATTTGTTGTGGCACATACACACGTGTACATCATACTCTAGAAAAGGTTTAAATTACAAGAATTTTTCTTATTATTTAGATTTTTTTTTTTGTTTTTTAAATGATAAAAGTATCTTTTTTTATAGTCTTTCAATTGAAATTTTTTTGTAATTCATAGAAATTCATATATGGTACCTAATTAAGTGAATAATTATTATACGGTTACGTTTATGTTACGTTTATTATTATGTACATGGAAGATAATATCTTGCCTGACCCTTGCATTGACATTTTAGATTATTTCAGTGATTTTAATGATTTATTATGTATCATAGTACGTATGGTAATTGCTCGTAACAAAATTAACTATTTACATACGAGTAATATATACTTATTGTTCTTGACATGTTTACTTCATATTTCCATTGAAAAAAAAAAAAAAAAAAAAAAAAAAATATTAACAGATTGATCAAATGAGCTGTTTTATTTGAAAGTGGAATAAGTCCAAAACTATCAAAGTCCAATTTTAAATATAAATCACCTTCGAAGAATACAAACTTCAGTATCCTAGAAGATATCCAAATTACGCACTTTATATAGAGATTAAAGTTTTACTTTTCTGTTAAGTTTAGTAGAAAATGTAAAACATTAAATATCTCGAAATTTAAAAAATTGACTTATTTCACTTTCAAATAAAAAACAGCTCAATGTAGGTAGGTAGGTACCTTTAATTTTTGGACTTAATAAAAGATAAATTTTAATTACACTTCAATATATTTAACCCAATACATTGACTATATATGCTTACATAAAATGAATTGAATTAATCGTTATTTATAACAACATTCCATTCATCAAAATCCAGTGTCCTTTAATTACATTATTGGATTTTTGTTTTTTTATTTAAAAAAAAAAAAAAAATAAATAAATATTTTTATAGGCAGTAAAATAGTAAATTGCTACTTACATATTTAAAATTTTGTGCATGTGTTTGCTTACATGTAAACAAGGATTACAATTTATAGTACATGATTTTCATATACTCGTAATAGTTGTAAAAAAAAAGGGTCGATCGTTTTTATATAGAATCGATGATGAGAATAACGCCAAGGGTATTTTTAAGTATATGTTATAACTTACAAAATAAAATTTTTTTTTTATTTTGCCCAAAGAAATCTTATTTAGTTTTGTTGTTGTTGTTGTTGGACATTATTTCCTAAAAAGGATAGAATATCTTTTCAAATAAAATAAATAAAGTCTTGTGCTCAATATCGATTTTATATTTACATATTTTTTTTATTCAAATGAAAAAGGAAAAATATAAAATTTTTTTTATTGATTAAAGTTCTATATTTATTTTTGAAATAAATGAAGAAAATTCTTCCTTTATATATTTTTTTTTTTATCATTTTCCTTTTATTTTTCTATTTCTATATTAACGTATATGTATAGAAATTATTTTTATTATTTCTTTTACTGTTATTTTATACATTATTATTACTGAATGTTCTTGATTGATTTCTCATTTTGTTTACATAAACAAAAACAAAAAAAAAAAAAAAATCAATATTAGCTATTACGTGAACAATAAACACAAGAAATTTAAAATGCTTGACATATTGAAATTTGTTTTTTTTTTTTTTTCAAATGTATATACAAATACGGTATACGTACATGCATTTTTATTACAAAGTTTATTTCAGTTTGTTGTCATTTTTCGTAATTTATTTATTTTATTTTTATTTTCATAGTCATCAATCATTATATATTGTCCGGATATATATCCAATACCTGTGAATGCTGTTATTTGAAATTAACTAAAAATAAAAATTTAATTTAAATATGAAAATTTATACTAAAATAGAATTAGAGCCCTCACTGTCATTATTATTATTATTTTTTATTTATTTTTTTTTTCATTTCTTATTGTGTATTTTTTATTCTTTATATTTTAATGCATTTTTATATTTTCAAATATATATATGTATGTCTACCTAATATCGGTATAACAATTTTATATACAAAAGTATTTATATATAAACGTATACGTTATATTATGTACTTATGTATATGAAGATTTTGAAATTTTTATAAATTCAAACCATATACTAAGTGACGGCTTGAGTTATTGTTTCCGTTTTAAGCTTTCAATTGGTAGGTGTTTTGCATTTTTAAAGATATACATATACAACATATAGATAAAATGAAAACATGAAAATAAATAATTAAATTCTCAGAATTGTTTGAATTTTTTTTTTTTTTTATTGTATTTTTATATAATACAAAAATACATTTAAGACAATGGATCACATTGCATGTACATATGTACGTATATGTATGTGTGTTGCATTACATATGTACATATATGTATAGTCATTAATATGTGTGTATATTTGTTGTACGTGCAAAAAGTTAATATCATATTATAATAATGACAATTCATATGATGACAATGATAAGAAAGAAAGTTTAAAATTCCATAATGAAATTTTTTCTAACTAAAACGAGTATCTTATTAATAAAAAACAGAAAAAAAAACCATATTAAATAGAATTAAAATGATTGCAATGGAAAACATGTAGGTAGGAAGTTCATCATATTCTATCTAAAAAGTCTGTATGTCTATAACAGGCATTTACAAATACAAATCTGAGCATATATTGCATTTAAATACATCATACATACATGTGTAGTGTGTATATATCTGACAATTGATTAAGTAGATATTATTAATTAATTTAAATGCATTAAAATTCACAAGAAGATATGATTTATTTAAAAAATACATTCATACGTTATACATTATTTGTACGTATACGTAAGTATACTTATAGTAATCGTTTCGTGTATGTAATTTTGTTGGTCATACGTAATTTAACAAAATAAAAATAAATTGTCTTTAACCAATTATGTACTGGTTTTATTAGCTTACAAGCATATTTGTACATGTGCACATTATTCGTCTTTATATATATTAAATTGTTAATTTATGGAAATGGTTTTTAAGGAAGTGTCACATGTATATATACATATGTACGTGAGTGTGTATTTGTCGCATTTAATTGTAGTAGAAAAATAAAAATTTCCATTAATTTGTTAATGAAATATTTTAATTTAATTCATATCTTAAATTTATATCACATACTCGAAATTTCGTTTTCGTCCATATACTCTGTCTACCAACTAATTGTATGAAATTAAGGGTTTATTGAATCATACATACATTCATGTATCATATGTATGTCGTTATTCTTCTCTCATAATTTTTAATTAAAATGTTCCACTAGTGTGTTACCAGTATCACAATCTTTAAAGTTTTCATGCAATGTAAAATGTGTACATGTAAAATATACCTACATTTTTTTTGTTTTTGTTTTTTTTTTTTTTTTTTAAATTTGAGTATAAATTTGAATGATGAAGAATTAAACAATAATTTTAATTAGGTAGGTAGGTATAGGTAGAGGTAGTCGCTTGTCAAATCCCAAGCAAGCTCATTTAAGCTAGAAAAGGCCCATTGCGATACCACACCAAGAATTTTTAAAAATCGAACCACCTAAAGCACTTCAGAAAGTCCAGAAGTCTTTTAACCGAAATCTTTCTTAAGCAAAAGAGATCTTGAAAGAAGGCAGCTCTAAGGAAATTTTCTTTACTTCTAGAGGAGGTGCTCGACGCTTTCCTCCTCCTCTTCATCTTGACATAATTTTATTTAAATATGAATAATTTTGAATAAATCTCATAAAAACTTATAAAAAATTTTTTATGTTTTTTTCTAATTAATAGAAAATAATGCTGACTTTAATTCATTTACAAAAATAAAAAAAAAATTATGAATTTTAAATTGATTTAAACAATTATTTTATATTTGAACATTATTCAATTATAATTTTTTGCTAGAAGAAAAATTCAAGTTTTATTTTTATATATATTCAAACACTTTTGAATATATGTAATAAAGTATCTCAGATTGAAAGTCTGTACATAGGTACATATATGTATGTACATGAATTTTATACGTACATATATATATGTTTGTATACATATGCATACCAATGTACCTCCTATACCATATAAGTATGAGGTAATGCACACATTGTGAATACACTTGTGAATTATAGAAGCATATTTGTAATGTTTATATAAGTACACTTCTGTTAGTTTCATGATTACCAAAGTCATGAATTAATTAAATTGTTATTTTGTAAGAATATTCATATATGTATACGTACATTCATACATGCATTTAAGTATATGTTATATTTGTACAACATAGTAAACAAAAACAAAAATTGTAATATGGAATTATGTTAGCAACAAAGTTTTTATAATAAAGATTGTAATTCATACTCGTAATTAAATTCATTTTAAAAATATATAAATTATGATTTACAGTGTAAATAATTCACTCTAATGTGTAACGTATGTATACACCCTCTATACACTATCAATGTTTAAACTGAGAGAAAATTAAATAATAATACAATGCATTTTCTATAAAATATAATATCGGAAGAATTATTTATATTTTGTTATGAAACAATTTTACAAAAAAAAAAAAATAATAAAATAAAAGAAAATTTATTTCTAATTATTCACACATAATTTTGTAATTTCTTTAGAAAAAGTTTTTTTTTTTTTTTTTTTCTTTTACAATTAATAAACATTTTGTAACATTTTGTAATTTGAAACTGTTATTTTTTTTTTTTTTTGTTTTATTCTTTTGTAAAATTTATATATAAAATCAAAATAGAACGTTAATTGCTACAAAAATTTTTATATAATGTACCTATACATGTATAAAATTCTAATTGAATAAATTATTGAAAAATTATAAGTTATTATATGTATATATATAAATTTTATTTAACTTTTGATATCTTGAACTTTTCAAGTATACTTTTAAATAAGTTTTACCCGCTCATTTTAATTTTATATGAATGTAATATTTCTTTAGATAATTTAGAAACATGATAAAAGTTTGAATTTGCCTATAGCAATTTTATTATTTTTTATTTTATTTTTAAAATTTTCCTTACTGTTATGTTTTACAAAAGTGAAAATTAAAATTTATCTTAAAAATTGAATACAACAATCTTCAATTTTGTATACATAATTCTCAACTTTAAAAATTTTTTTCATATTGATTTTTATCGCTTTTTTAAATAATAATCATTGTTATATGAAAAAAAGAAAGAGAAAAATTCTGATATTGATCAAAAATAGATAAATGACTGAAGCTATTTCATTTTCTAGACGGTTAGAGTATAAAATTACATAAGTACGTGTATACGATTATATTTAAAATGCTGAATCATTTTTATTTTGGAAAATTATTTACCTGATTGTACAAGTACTACTGTGTACATATAAATGAAACGCACCTGCCATCATGATAATATGTACATAATGTGATTGTTATTTGAGATTTAATGAATAGAGTACAAAGATAGATATTTTTTTTAGCTTTTTTTTTGTGTTCATACAGTCTGTTACTATATATATATGAACCTCCAAAATGTACCTATTTGTTTTCTTGTAAATACATTACAATGATGTACGTCTGTACGTATCATTCTGTATTGTACAAGAAAAAAAAAAAACTAATCACCTAATACACACTTAAGGAGATGAATTTGTTTCATTTTTGTATGGTTTACATTTGATGTGATACATACACATCTGACACATACATTCGTATTTTATTTGTCTATACTCTGTCTGTTAATGATTTTCATTGTACGCATTATGGAAACGATCATTGATATCGCACGATTAGGAAACAAAAAAATATCTCACAATTCAGTGAAATTCGCTTATCTTACACTAAGGTAAATAGACAACTAAAAGACATACATATATTACACTTTTGTAAAACGTGCTCTGATCATCATTAATAAACAGAATATAGAAAAGTTCATTTATCTCTTGAAACTTTTCAAAATAATATAGCGCAGGCAGACCTCATCTACACATAATGTTATCTTATGTATTACACAAGATGACAATGAAATTTACACACATAAATATCTCACCTGTATCTTTTTTCATATTGCATACAAGATGAATTTAGTGTTGGTTTTTTGTTTTTTTTTTTTGTATTCTGAGGCTCATATAAAGTGAAATTCAACCTTCTTTTTATTAGCTTTTGGATCATTCAAAAGGAAAATAAATGTACTACGATACTAAACAGCAGTAATTTAAACGAATATTGTATGTCTGTGAATATATGAGATAATACCCATGAGATGAGGGCATATTGTTGTGTTTTTATTATCATCAAATAAATTTACGTATTTATTTGAAAACAATCAAATTTTTCTTTATATATACTCGCAAATACGTATAGGTACATGACTTTTTCACCTTGATCCTTTTACTTATGATGATCATGCATGATGATTAACTCTTGAAAATTGATACTCATTGTGTACAGACGATAGAATACAGGAAATACCAAATAAAAGAATAAAAAATTTGTATTGAATAAAATTTCCTAAGAATTGAACATTTATTTAACATTTGTTTTTTTATTTATTTGACTTGTTTGTTTTTTGAAATTGAATTTATTTCATAAAATTGATTATTTTATTCTTGATGTAATCTTCTCATAATCTTCTAAAAATGTAAAAATTATACACATATACACAAATAAATTTCATATCCTTTTTCATTTTATTTATTGATACTAATTTAAAGGTTAATTGTTATCATTATTCAAAGTTTAAGTGTAATTTAATAAATTTAAAATAATATATTATATTAGATACAGATGTACATATACATATGTTTACATAAATATTGTATGTATTGTAGGTATATATATATAAGTATATAAATAAATACTAAATATAGGATTTCATTGATTGAAAACAATGAAATATAATGTATTCGCATCAAAAACGCATCACTGCCTATTTCATACCGATATTCAGGTTAAGATCATAGTACGTTGAATATCGCATCAAATAGGCAGTGATACGTTTTTGAAGATAGCCATGATCTTTTTAGAAATTACAAGAAAAGAAAAACGACAGATATACTCCCATAAGACCTTAACAGCATCGAATTAGTGTATGTAGTCTAATAATTTTGTATATTATATATAATGTAAAAAGTAAATAATTTATTTTATTTTATATTTTTATGCAATTATTTACCGTTTATATACATTTTACAATGGTGTATAAATTTTTTTTTTTTTTTTTTTGAAAATTCAAAAACGATAGAAACTGGTATAAAAAATAACGAAAATATAATTTGAAAATATTTTTCGTAAATATTATACGTACACATGATTTGTGTATTAATAAAATGATAAAATGCTTTAAAATGCTCTTTAAGTCTTTTTTATTTTTGTATCTACAAAATTGAATAATAGGTACTACAGTACGTATACTCTGTTACACGATTGGTGTACAAAATAAAATTGAAGAAAAACAATTTATTTGAAAATGAAATTTTAATGCTATAATTTATCTTAAATTGTGTCTATAAATTTATGTAACAAGAGATATTCAAAGAATTTTATCACTAGAAAATTTAAAAAAAAATTTGTTTGTCATTGATCACAGTATTTTACATTATGGTTGTACACACATGTTGTTCATAAAATGTGTTTTGGTGCTCGTTTGTATGAATAAAATGAAATTCACACTAATATATATATACTTAACATATTTCATGTTGTCGTAATAGTTTTATCATAGTAAAAACAAAATTTATAGCTAAATTATTTTTATATATTGAAAAATTATCAGTATTTCAATAAATTTTTAATTTTTTCTTTAAATAAAAATGCAACACCAACTGTGTGTTTAAAAAAAAAAAAAGTTTTGTCTAAATACAAAGTCCTTAATTTTTTATTTAAGTGAAATTATAATGTCCTTTTTTCAAATTTTTTTGATACATGATTTTCATTAAAATCCACAATTTATGATTTATCATTTAACAATCTGTTAACAAATCACGTAATTACGGGGGCTATTTCATTGTGTATTGTAGAATTTTGGTTTAAATATATGGATTTGAATTTCAGTATAATAGAGAAATACGTTTTATTTTATTTTTTAATATTAATTATTAATTTAAATGTGATATATGAGACTGTCATTTTAAAAATGAATTTCGTTGAATAAAGGCGATTAAATTTCATTGTATAATATATGGAACATTGAAATTATAACATAATACACATATGGCACACTGCACCACACGGAAATTTCATACATGTCTCATGACAATGTTATATTATGTGTACAAAATATAATTTTTAGAACGTATCTTTTGAAGTTTTAATTTCATTTGTGAAAACATACAAATTAAAATAGAGTAATGAAGTACATAATGAAAATTAAAAATGAAAAATATCTTTAATTAAATTTTTTATCTTTTTTAAAAAAAAAAGAATTAAATTAAATTAAACAATTAATTATCATTGTAACCGGATGTTGTACAGATAAAAGGATTTTATTTTCTTTTATATCAGTTTATTTTTAAGATATAAAATTTATTCTTTCCAGTATAAAATAATCATTTTATTTTTAATAAAGTTCTTCAAATATTATTATTATTATTTTTATTCAACATTAGTTAGAATATCTTAATTTAAATCTATCAAATCTCTTCTGACTATTTTAATATTCATGATTTTCTATTCTTCATGATATAAAATTTATTTTCTTTTCTATTATGCTTACTTATTTATTTATTGATTTTTTTTTTTTTTTTTTACATTGCCTTCTGATATACGTACATACAATGTCATATTTTTTTTACGTATAAAATATATTTCATCTTTTTGAAAATATTAAAATGGATTTTTTCCTTTTCCTTTTGTCAGTTTATTTTTTTTTTTGGTTCATACCAGACTAAATTTTTGTTGTATGTACCTACTAGCTATACATACATATGAATATGTGAGAAAAAAAAAAAAACAGAACTTGTAAAGAAAAAAATGACTTCGTAAATTGCACATGTCTGATGTACATTTTGTTAAAGAATTTATGACATAAACATGAAAATATTATATAAAATATTGAAAATAAAAATTTGATGATTTTAACAAAGTAATACGTGCAAATATAGTAAATATTGTTAAATATAGAAGAAGATGGTTTGTAAGATACAAGCGAATACCATACTATATGTATATGGTGAAGGTACATACATCATATGTATATTAAGTAATTTATATCTTTTCGAAAATACATATCGTAAACTTTCAAATGGAAAACAAGAATAAAAGCTTTATAAAAGAATATGCACGTACTTATGAGGAAAACCTAAGTAATATAAAAAAAAAAAAAAAAATCTTAAATAAAAAAATCAAGATAGTGAAATTGAAAGGGGACTTACATAGACAGAAAATATGTACATTTTTTTCTTATTTAACATGACTCAGTTTATCTGTTTAGTTTTATGATCATGTATATTTACGAATCTTTTGTGATTTTAAAATAATTTCATATAAAAAATTAGATGATTCCTCTCATTTGTACAAATAGTTAAAAATCATGTAAAAATTTTGTAATTTTGATGATAGAAAATTAATATCCTTTTAAGTTTTTATATATGCGCAGAGATGTGTATTCATCAACCAAGATTACCTGTCGGATATTTTTACGATCGCTAGAATTTCGTCATATTCATCAATGTGGATAAAAATTATTTTCGTACTTTATTTTTGAAATATCAAACATGTCAGTTGATTGTTATTTAATGAAATTGCTTTGAAAAAGTTAATCAACTTTTGCTACTGTATATTAATAATTTTCAAATAGTACGGTTATATTTGCAGGATATTTTTACGACTACTCAAAGGTTGTCCAAAAAAATATCTTATCCATGTTGGTGAATACGATTTATCTCGATCTAGAGATAATTTTGGTTGATGAATATCAGCCTAAAAAATAATAAAAAATACATTCATCTACAACTAATAAAGGTGAAAACAATTATGTACGAAAAATGCCTCTCTATAATACATTTTAATGCATTTTTTTTCTTCTTTTTTTTTTTTGTACTCATGTACATAAAATAAAACAGTAAAATCCATTTTTATGTTTACGTACATTCTTAACAATACAATTTTATGCTCTACAGGTGCTTTTTTGCACAATAATAAAAATTGTAATTTTATTTTTGTTTAATTTCTTTTCATTGCTAAAATGACATGGTAAACATGTTTAAATAAAAAAAAAAAAAAAACAATTTTTTTTTATATATATCTGCTAAAGGTTCAATTTCATATCATTTTTATTCTATTGTATTTGTGTTAAGAATACTGCAAAATATTGTTACATATTTTTTTTTTTTACAGTCTGCAAGACGATAAAAATAACTTCATAAAATGATCGTAAAATTAGATCTGGCTTATTTTTCAAACAAGGTTCATTTTGAATTGAGGTTCTTCGTAAAATTTCATGTCCAATACAAGGTGTTGTGTGAGTAAATGCTAATCTGCTGTCTTCATATAATGATAAATCATTTTAAGAAAGGAAAAAGATGTATGACTTTATGATATGGTATCGCAATGGTCCTTACTGGTCTAAGTGCGCTAGCTTGGGAATGAACGGGCGGCCACCTCTACCTACCTATCTAGCTACCTACTTATGAGATGGATCATTCTCGTTCTTTAAATTTTTCATCCACATGTTCTCAATGTCAAATTAAAAAATTTCTTGATCTCATTCGGTCTGTTATTTCAAATAAATGGCCAGAAATTGTAAAAAACAAGAAAAAAACAAAATTTTCAGTCATTCGGGCTTTTGTATATTACACTTTTATTCATCCTTTGGTGCCGGCTTAGATCTGCTTGTGAAACATCCTGTGATATATACATATATATTCCTATAAAATTTGCTTGCTTCTTTTTAAGATCGTCATGTGTTTGATGCATACCATCGTATTATAAATAAAACGAATAAAAATAAATGAGTGCACATGTAATATGTTGGAGCTTTTTCTTTTACAAAATAAAAATAATGTAAAAAATAATAATGAAAATGATTGGCATATGCATGTAATGTTAAAGTTTTACAATGCACACATTTGCATGTGCAATAATTTCAAAAGAAATAATAAAATCAATTTTAACTTTATTTTATTTCGTTTTTTTTTTTTTTTTTTTTTGTTAATAATTTTTAAGATCGATTTAAAGAAAAGAAATTTTTTTTAAAACAAATTTTATTCTTAATTGTTAGCAAACGTATACGAAATTACGAATTTGAAACCACAAAATTATAGATTCTTTTTTTTATTTTTAATTAAGACATTGTAATGAAAATAAGAATTAAATCGCAATGAAATAAAAGACAAAAAATAATAAATAAGAAAAACATACATATACAAATCAAAATGAAAGGAAAAGTTTCATAGAAAATGTTTTTCACATATTTTTTTTTTTTCATTTATTATAAGTATTGTATATTATAAATTAATGAGAAAATTTCATGATACGGAAAAAATAAATGAATTTTTCCCTATTTTAATGTTTAAAAATACATCACATGAATTTTCTTATATGCGCATTTATCATATTCATAAAATAAAAATATACTTATGTATGTATTTAGGTATTTAATGAATTTATGCGTCTACACATGTATGATATAATGAAAGAATTTTAAATATTTTTAATGCAATTAACGGCTATACATATACGCAAGTATATGTACATATGTACATTGTATGTATTGTACATACGCTTTGTATAATATCAATGAAATTGCTTTTACTTGAGTGGAATTCTTTTAAGAAAAATTATATTAATTAATTTAAAATTTTTCAGTTTTTTTTTTTTTAAATAAAATTTTCTCCTACATATATGTACATATAAGTACGTTATGTACCATTCAAATGAGTCAAAATTTTGTGTATTTAATTTTGACATTTTTTGTAGTGTTTACAGCATTAAAAATAATTTTTATTGACATTTTAATAATTTGGTAAATTTTTTAAATAAATTTTTTAAGAAATTTAAAAAAATAATCAAAAATAAAAATGAATCTGAAATGATTTGGAATTGGAATTATCCAACGTTATTAGTTACCCAAGAATTAAATTTAAGTTTTTAAAAACTTGAGAATTTGTTGTGAAAATTTTGATCATAAGCTGACAATTAAAATTGGATAATTAAAAAATTTCTTTAAAATACTAATAATGTCACGCTTGGATATATGTACATAATTAACTAAATAGATACGTGTCATACGATATATAGATATGTACATGTCTGCTAATACTTTTGTTTTCCTTTTATATTTGTTTTTTAAATGATATTTTATTTAGTTTTTCACTTTTTTATTTTTTTTTTTTGAAAAGAAAAAGAAAATAAATTTTTTTTTCCGGAAAAACGATACAAAATAATACAATAAGAATTGGCTCAAGGCAAAATTATCATTCTAGATATTATTTTCCTGTATATATAATTCGAATATTTGTGTTTATTTGGTACACATACATATATGCAAAGAATGAGCATATGATGGAATTTCATGCCACATATATACAAATAATGTAAGGGTAAGAAGCATACATATAATGTACATATGTATGTGTATTGTATATATATATGTATGTTTATGTAATATAATATATTTTCTTGAAATCTACAATTTAAATAAAATTGGATTGTTGCCAAGGATATTGCAATTTAGAATATTTGAAAATTTTTCACTGATATCAATTTATATATATACATAAAATACATATGTATGTAGATGATTACACGTTTGCATATATGTATGTACATGTGTTTTATCAGGTTTTATAAAATGGAATTTGTATATTGTTTTAAAAGAGAAAATCATTTTTAAATGCTGTTAAAAAGTTTCTTGAATATTTTCTAAATATCAGGTACCAGATGTGGTTAGTTGATAGCATAGTTGATAGCAACTACCTTATTTTACTGAAATGCATACATACATGTATGTGTGTTGTACGTATATATATACAAAAATATGTATATAATTTGAAAAAAAAATTTTATATGCGTGTGAGTTATAACAATTATTTTGCATATGTGCATTATAAATTTCAATTATATTAATATATGCAAATACATATGTACATATATATATATGCATTCATATTGCTTTAGAGAGAATTTCCTTAATTATATTACAAAATTTATGAATACAATAATAATATCATCAAATAACATTACAGTGGGTAAATGAAAATAAATCGTTATTATTTATCATGACGTAAATTTTAAAAATTAAAAAAATTATGAAAAATTTATTTATTCATTATAGTTATTAAAATAAATTGCAAAAAAAAATTTTTACAAATGATGATGAAATCGATTTTATTGGAAAAGATAAAATTGCTGTTTCTGTTTAAAAAAAAAAAAAAATAAATAAAAAAATATTGATCGAAATACACGAGTTCATTTAAGTGATTTATTTCGATATTTAAGTAGATATTTACAAAAAAAAAAAAAAAAAAAAAACAAAAAATTATACATTTAAAATACCAACAATGTTTGATTAAAATATTTCATTCAATTACTTTATTGTTTATCCTTTATCCATTTAAAGTCATGATTCAATTAAAACTTTTTTTCTTTTAAAATATTGTATATATATATCCTTACGGAAGGTCCTTACGGTACCTAAAAATAGTAACAACATTTACTTAAATTTAGTATTCAAATGCACTTAGTTAAAAATTTTCTTTTCAAAATAAACAAAATAGTTTGAATAACAGGGTGATATCCAAGTACCTAGACCATATACAGCATATTAGATTTGTTCTTTTTTTCTTACTGTAACCGAAATTATAATTCACATAAAACAATTAAAAGTGAAAATTAACTAAATTTAAAAGAAAAAGAAATTTAAAATGAAAAATTAAAAAAAAAAAAAAAAACATTTTAATGTTTTTAAAATTGTTGAAAAAAAAAAAACAAAAAAAAAAACAAAAATCAAAGCAATTAAAATAAAATTCATGAACATATTATAAAATTTTCAACAAGATTTAAGATTTACTTTATTCGTAAAACAAAAATAATATGTAGATTAAATTCCTTTCCATTATGTATGCATATATACATGTACAATTTTGTATGATAAAATTTTTCAACTACATACACACGTATGAGTGTTTGATCGATATACATCCACATGTACTTACATATATGCATTAGAAACGTATGGTTAAAGTACTATAGAGTAAAGCTTAATGCATACAGAAATTAATGTTTATCCACAACCAAATACAATGTCCATTGAATATAGTATGGTATATATGGTTAAATCCAGAGAAAAATATTATTATCCATATACTTAAAAACCATTTAAAAGTTTTCATTCTATGAAAATATTCTAAAAAAAAAATGTTTAACTAGTATACATTAAAAACAGCTGAAATAATGCTTAAAATTCTTTTGTTTTCGTTTTTCTTTGGATTATTGCTGTGATAATGGCTAATAGTTAGGTTAGCTAAAGGGTTAGAATAAATTTTTGTGTGTTTGTATATATGTACATTACCCAAAAGGGATTCGTTTTTTTTTTCTTTTTATTTGGTGAAATATTGTTTTAATTTTATTCAGCAATGCATATATGGTTCATAACAGAATCATGAGGTCAGTGTTTGTTTTTTGAGTTTTTCCTAAGAATATTATTCAAGTTTTACGAATATATGAGAGCAGGAAAAACATTTTTTTTTGTGTTTTGTCTTTTCACATTATTTTATTTTGTTTTTAGTTTTTCAAACAATAAAAGAAAAAAAAATTTTTTTTCCAACAATTTTTATGTATAATTATACTTTAACATACATATGTAAGTGCTATAAACGTTTATTCAAGAATTTTATAAATTTGTAATTTTTCTAAAGACTTTTTGGTAAGGCATGTTTTATTAATGCTATATGAATTTCAATTGAATCTATGTACATATGTATGTAAATGATGTAATAAAATGAAATTATTCAAATTTACATAATTAAGTTATTTAAAAGCTATTAATTAAAAAAAATTTAAACACATTCAGAAAAAGTTAAATTTAGACAAAAGCAGGCAAAAGAAAATTCTCTATTTCAAATTGAAAATATGTAGTATTGTGTCAGGATATAAAAAAAAAAAAAATATTCTAATACCATTTATTGAAATTTTTACATGATTTTTCAATTGACTGATTTAATATCGATTTAATTAAATGTAATACGTAATCGTTTATTTACAAAGTATTTAATATATCATATTTCTTTTTTGTTTTTTTCTTAATATTTTTTATTATTATTATTTTGTTTTATTTAACGTTGTTAAATCAATTGAAAAGAAAAATAGAAAAAAAATTTTTTTTTTTTTTTTATAGTTTAATAAGCATATAGGGGACTAGAATATTTTCTTAAACAAAAATACATACATATGTACATTGGAAAAAAAAGAAAAGAAATTGAGAAGCCAAAGAAAACAAATACATAAATAAAAGAATGTTTAGTGTTAAAGAATGGCATGTAAAATGACACTAAAACCTTATTCTATTTCAAATAAAAATATCAATTAATAATAATGGTAATGGTAGTAAAATATGTACAACTGTAAACATACATATACGTACACACTGTTCAGTAAATGTAACGTATATATATATATAAAGGAAAATATTAAGAAAATCCTTGTGTTAGAAAATTTTGCGTTAGGATTTACACGATTATTTATATGTATTTTAATATCGCTATGAAAAACTAGGTTAAATAATAATAATAATAAATAAAAATAAGTATAGATGTCATATTTGATGAAATAAATGATGTATATATTTCTGTTATACTATACAGATAGGCTATAAAAAATACATTATATAAGAACGAATTTTAATAAAAAAGATATGTATTAGTACGTATTATATGAGAAAATCGAATGATTGAAAGATCCAAAGATAGAAATGTGGAACAAATTAGATATGCGTATTTTAGTACAATGAATCGAAAGATCGAACCGAGAAGGGATCTAAATGTAAGGTTAAGTAGCATTAGTATATTAGAAAATAAATTAAATTATTTTTAAATTTTATCCTAAATTTTTAAATAATTTATAAAAAATAATAACAAATCACGAAATTCAACATAACCGCAATTTCAACAAATGTTAACATAACTGCAAATTCAATCTTTCAATTTTTCAATCTTTCGATCTGTGTCTTTACGATGATATTTCGACTCGATCGAAGGTAAAATACTGGATTGAGTCAAATGGATTTCACCTGGATCTTTCGATCAGCGTCTATATGGGACAGATCGAGTTCAGATGTCGTCGAGATAAGATTCAATCGAGCTTCAATCCTGCATGTAAACGATATATACATATATACATATGTTGTGTGTGTCTGATAGTCGAAAGTAATTGTATACGTTCATGTATGCATTTTTGTATCATGATCAAAAAATCAATATGGAAAGCATTAACAATAATGAGGGGAAACATTATTATTTTTATTTTTGAACTACACAAAAACACACATGGTAAAAAGTAGAAGTAAAATAATTGTATAAGCCATAAATTATTATTAATTTATCTTCAAAATTATATCAATAAAATTATACAAGTATTTTAAAGTGTAAATAATTATTTACACCTTGTATTATTTATTTATTTCGATGATTTTTGTGATAATCTGGACATATGAGTCATTTTCATATTATTATAAATATTAGATGTAAATTAAAACCAGTTTGTGCTGTTTTAACTTAAACATGGCTATCAATTATTGTTTGTTCATACCAAAAAAAAAAAAAAAAAAATCATATGATCATAAATAGAAAATAAATATCGCATCATTTTGTGACGTAAAGATTTAATATAGTTTACAATGATCAGACGTAAGCTAATTATCTATCTTTTATAAATCTTAAAATTTTTTAAATAAATAAAAAAAACAATAACAAGAGATAAATTGTACAATTTCGAAATTTAATGCGGTATTCCGTATTCTACGTTTGAAGAAGCTTTTTTTGTATAGATGGAAGCTTAAATTTATAAAGTATCTTTGTCTTGTGGCATTTTGTAATTATAAATAATATAACATTTTTAAAACAGATAGATATGGTCAATCTCATATATTTGATTTAGTCCATCAAACAAAATAAGTGTAAATTATTTTTCTTATATAACACAATATCTATTTTAATACCTGTTCCATGTGTTAATTCTCTTTGTATACAGTTTTTTTTTTTTTTTTTTTTTTTAATTTTAATAATGTTAAAAAGAAAAATGTTGCTTTTGTTATTTTTAGTATTATTGATCTAGACATAATTGCCACAATAGAAAAATGATTTGATGAATCATCTTTGTGTATATACAATTAATATAAAATATGTATGACTAAAAGTCTTAATAATTTCTTTGCACACAATTTAAATACAAATACAATTAAAAGAAAATGTTTGTTTTCTTTAAACACAACAAAAGAATAAATGATGAGTTTTAGTTATATATATGTTTATTTCATAATATGCAAAGTAATGATGTACTGAATTAACCAAAGAAGGGTACATTCTGTGTGAATTTTTTAATTTTACAATTAAACAAAATACACTTGTTATTAATTCGATTATACTCTGTCCACTAATATTAAGCACATAAGGTCTTATGGTGATTACTTAAAGTGGTACCATTTTACATCATTATGTATTGAAATTCAAAAAATTCATCTGATATATAATAAAAACTTTGTTAATTTGGGTAATACTTCTCGTGAAACAAAATTAGAAATTATGAAAGAAGAAGAAAGCCATTTGTACTCCTATAAGACCTTAAGTCAAAGTGCATAATATTAATGGGCAGAGTATAATAAATTTTAGTTCTTCTGGGCTCACATTTGTGTGATCAAAATTTAAATTCATCATACATATGTGTTTTTATCCCATTTAATGATGAGTCCTGTTTTCCAAATCCTTATAATAAAATATATTAATAGCTTGAAAAGAATGATTATAAAATAATTATTAGTAATTTTCTTCAAAATGTTTGTAAATTAAGTAATTAAACTGCTGAAATTCTAATATACAGAATATAGATTTAGACAAGTTCTTTATGGTATGACCTAAGCAGAACATTTTATAGAATTTGAATTCATTTAATAGATTTTAATAGGAATATGTAAAAAAGAAAATTTATTTAAAAATTTTGTTATTTAAGTGTTAAACCATAAATAAGGTTTGTTAAAGAATTTTTGTAAAAAAAAATTACAGATCTCATTTAAAGCTGGTCAGTTGAGTAATTAATTTTACCATATTTTCAGTTAAAAAATTTATTTTTTTTTTTTGCATAATGTTTGTAAAAACTTAGTGATTAATTAGAAATCTTTGTTTTTTTATTTATTTTCAGGTAAGATCTGTGTAAGATAATTACTGTTACGAAATACGTTTCTGTTTGTAAGTATATGTATATAATTATCTTTCCGTTTCGGTATGCTTTTAATACTCTTACAAATAATGAATTTGTTATAAGATTATTTATTAAAAATACTGAAGTTCTAGGTCATCAATAAAGATATTTAAATTTTTTTTTAATAACATTGTGATAATTATCGCGATGAAAGAAAATTCGAATTAAATTGATCTCTATTGAGATATCTAATATTTTTTCCTTTTCCTTTGGCGCAATAGCTTGATGTGAGCCAGAGTCTAATCATCATTACGATGATTTTTTGAAATGATTCTATCATAACCTGCACTATCATAGCTAATATTGAGAAATATTAATTATTCCCTAATTGAATTATTTAATTTTTATTTATGTAAATTGATATATGCGTTAATAAAGGGATTGAGAAATTAAAAAAATTTAATCTGAAGTTTTATACATTATGGGCTACACAATGGGTTAGAAGATTTATCTTTTGCACGCAAGTAGTACAGTATAGACTCTTCTTGTAACAAAAACATAAATTTGCATTATAATTTTTATTTTTTTTTTTTATTTTTAAGAAATTATACACAATAATATAAATCAAATATTGATTTGTCAGCGAAATACAAATTAATGGAACTTTTCATTTTATTCTAAATTTTATTTATATAAACTAAAAATCTAGTGTTAAAGTTAATAAAGACCGCGAAATTTAAATTATATATCCCAGATTTTATCCTATAATACTACAATAATATTTTTCGTCTTTTAATATAATAACGTGGTATTACAACTTTATCACTACTTTGCCGGTTTTTTTTTTTTTTTGTTTTGTTACATCGTTGTACTGAATTCGCTTATTATAATAGTAAGTCTGTTTAAATAACAAAAGAAGGACACATAAAATTTTGTGCTTTTTTGCCTTCTTATAGAAAATTCTATAGTATTAAAAGTAATTGTGAAAATGTCTTAACTTTATGAATATTTTCATTATTATTTCAAACTTTTTTGATGCCTTTGACATCTTACACAAAATAAATAAATACAATAGCAGACAATATTACAATAGATACATAAACTTAGCATTACAATAATATAAAAAAGGAAAATAACTTTCCCTTTCAAATTCATAAGAAAATGTATACATATATAACAAGTCATACTAGGTACATCTACACCCTTTGAGGGTTGATCAACATATTCTACATACCTACAAAGTTAAATCTAGAAGAGCTACTTCATGGTTGTATATATACAATTCAAATGGAATTCAAGAGGGTATTTAAATATAATTTATTCCAATAAAAATTATGAATTTTAAATTCATGAAATTACGTTTTATGTACACATAATAATAAAGTTTCAAGTTGTTATTTATCTTAGTAAAAAAAAAAAAAATAATAATAAAAAAAAAAAATTGTTTAGAATTATAATTAAAATTTATGATATTATTATGAATATCTTTGAAATAATTCTAGAAAAATTTAATACAATAATAAAAAATTTGAATTTTCTATAAATTAAAATAGTAAACATGTTATAACAAGAAATAAAAATAAAAATAATACCATCAGGTGTTCATGGTATTTTTTTTTTTTTTTGTCTTCATATAAACGAATAATAATTCAATGTCTTTAATTAAACAGTAAACTGTAATTGAATTTAATCTGATTTTTTTAAGAATTTCTTATTAATCTTCTCTATATTCAATCCATGAAACTGTTACAATATTACTTACATTGTATGTGTAGATAAATATCAGTTTCATGTTAGCCGACTGCATCTTATCTTTGTAAATTATATTTAGTACGATCTTTTTATAATTGAGTTTTTTTTTTTTTTGTTGCATTTTATGTTTTTTTTTTTTTTTTTTTTTTTTTTACTTTGTATCATGTTTTGTTTATCAATATAAAATATTTTATTAATTAATTTTTTTTTTTTTTCGCTCATACAATAAAGTATTCTTTTATCTAAATTAAACATCCATATTTCAAAATTTATTACGTTAACATTACACACAGTCCTGAAGAATACATGCATGTGTATATGTATGTGCATGTATTTTTTATTTAATGTTCATAGGGCTTAAACAAAATAATATATATATAAATGGGGCCTAAATAAATTAATATCAATAATTTTGTTTTAAATAATCATTAATGAATATATTGAGGCATATTAAAAGTTTAAATAAAAATGTATTTATTTTTATGATATTATTGATAATGAAATTTGTATGTAAACATAATATTTATTTTATTAAAAATCATTTTCATATTAAATTGAAGAATATTTTCAATTTTATTAACATTTTAGTAAACAAAAATAAGTTAATTAGTTAAAAACCAATAATTTGGATGTACAAGATGCCTCAGGGTAAAGGTCACAAAAAGGATCTATCTTGTAGTTTAGACTTTCAGAGTGTTTTTAGGAAAAAATTATTTCACATTTCTCCCCCTGAAATTCACCTCGTTTGAGATATATACCTACATATATGTAAAAATTTGAATATTAAAAATTTTCGGCACGTACATATACGTATATATATATATATATCTTCTGAACTATCCTGTGTACTTGGTTCATATATGTACGTACTGCTTATAAAAGCTTACCCTCAGGCATTTTAAACATGTAATTATTCTTTATTGATTTTGTGACCTTTACCTTCATTAATTTTAGGATACCCCGTACATATATATATATAAATTAAAATAAGATTATTATGTATATAAATACTAGAAAATAATTCTTTGATATAATCATTTATGTACTAATGCGTAAAATTTTCCAAATATTCTTAATATTGTTTGTATACTCTGTTCACTAATATTTTGCATTTAATGGCTTATGGCGATTACTTAAAGTGGTACTACCATTTTACATTACTATGTATTGATATTTGAAAAATTCATCTGATATATAATAAAGGCTTTGTGAACTGTGGTAATACTGCTCGTGAAACAGTTTAATTAGAAATTATGAAAGAAGAAAAAAGACATACATATGTATTCCCATAAGACCTTAAGTGCTTAATATTATTCGACAGAGCATAGATAGTGAAAATATAAATGAAAAGGAACAAAAATATGAATGGATTTGCTATAATGAAAGAAATTCAGTTATTTTTTTTTTTAAAAACATTAAAATAAATTGTTTTAATCTGGTTCTTTATACATACTTATTAGCTGAAAATCTGATATCTGAAGTGTGCACATACACTAAATTACATATGTATATATACAATACACTGTAAACATTGATACAATGGTACGTACTTGTATTATATGTACGTTCAAGTGCAATCTATATTTTATACCATCCTTCTTTTCTTACGTAACGATTTAATCCTTATTAAAATGAGTTTTTTTTTTTTTTTGTTTTGCTCTCTAAAAAACATATTGCATAATAGTATAAAACCTTTTTTATCCTATTATTTATGATTCTTCTTTTGTATATTGCACTAATTAAAACTATACGAAAAGCAAAAAACTAATTTAAAAGATGTAACACGAAGAAATTTAATTAAAAAAGTATTCATGAGTTTCAAAACGTCGAAATACTGCTTTAATGCAAGGCTTAAGGTTCTTAAATTCAAAACGGGTAACATCGTCTAAAGTTTGAAAACGTATATTGTGACCGCAGCTAAAATGCATTATTTTGGCAAATGACGTATCATGAATTTTTCTTATATATAACGCATCGGTGGCATTACATAATTGTCGTATCAAAATCGTAGTATTATCGCATAATAACAAATTTTTGACATTTTGAAACTCATTGTATTATACACACTTTTCTTTTGACTTAAATCATCTTTAACTTGGAAAAAAAAAACAATAAAATAAAAGTAATGCACGTCCAAGTATTCTAATTTTTTTTCCCCCAATATTGTAAATTTTTTAAATTTTATTTGCTAAGAAGACGTTTACATATTTTTATGCTATGATTTTATTTTATTTTTTCTCAATCAATTGACATCACGATTAAGATTTATTTTTATTTTATGGTTTACTAATCTTTGTTATATGTGTATGGTGGATACGTCACAAATTTATAGATGTTTGATTTGATGACCTTGTTGTGCACATTCCTATTTATTTTTATTGACAGGTGTTTTTTTTTTTTTTTTTTTTTTTTTTTTTTTTTTTTTTTTTTTTAACTTTATCATATGCTGTCGTTAATGCGTCATACACAATCAGTACGGTGTGTATATATATATAACGTGCATATGTGTATAAGACGATTTATTCAAGTTTCTGTATCATATTCCAAATATTTTGAATTTATAAACAATTTGAAAAAATAACTGAATAAAAATATGTTGTTTGTCGGTTAAATTTTTTGTAGTAATTGAAGTTATTTTAATTTTATCAATTAAATGAACTAAATGTTAACCAGCATAAGCTTCCGGCATTTGAAAAAATGAAATACATTAACCATGTATATGTACAATAACGAACATATGTATATGAACGTTATGTTTGAATTTATTATTGCAATTACATTCATGTTTGAATTTGTGCACCTGTTTTAATAATAATATTAAAAATCTTATGAAAAATGATTCTGTAATAATGTACTCTATATGCTAAGATAACGATAACCAATCAAGGTATTTAATTTTCATAAAAATTACAAAATTATGATTAAATTAAAAATTCAAAAAAATTAACCAAAAATAATAATTCAAACGGTATTTACTTTAAATTCACTAAAATAAGTAATTGATGTGAAAAATGTGAATTTTTTGTTAATTAAAATTTTTAATTTTATTGAATTAAAAACATATTCGATAAATTCGAAAAAAAAAAAATTAACTTTGAAAGGTGATCGGTTTCAATTAAAGAAAAAAAAAAAAACTTTGAGATAATCTCCTATACAGACCTATTTTTTTAAGCATACTTCAAACTTGTTTGTTTGCATGTTACATTTTTAAACTACAAATCAATTTAATTTCCTTTAATGTCTGGTGAAAGATAATTTTGTTTTGAGTCTACATATTTTCTTATCTATATACGTGAATTTTTTCTACACACATGCATTAATTTAATATATTTTAATGATTGTTAGTATAATGTTGAGCAAAGTTTAAAGAAAAAAAAAAATAGAAAAATAGAAAACCAAAAGTTATTGAAGTACATGTAATTATGTAAAAATTTCATTTCATTACACTTTATACATGTTAGAATGTGATACATGTACCGCTGATTAATTATGTTTGTTAAACAAAAATTACAGTTCAATTTTGAATATACCTAATATATATATGTATGTTATATGTAACAATTTCCAAATAATGTTTTAATATACACAATTTATGTTTACATATGTTATAAGTTTACACAGTATGTTGCACATATCAACCCTTTAAATCCTCAAATTGAAAATAAAAATGAAGGTATATATTCTTTATGAGATTAGGGAAACTGGAATGTGTTGAAAAGATAATTTTCTTTTTCTCTATATTCTATTTTTGTTACCCATATTTCATGTACATATTTGTACGTGTACATAGAGCATGTAAGGGTTTTAAAAATAATTGAAGCGATAATTTTCTTATATAAGTATAAAATTACATCATTGAAAAAAGAGGTATATAGGTATATAATAATACAATAATCCATTATTATGTAGATATTACACAACGACACATCAGTGGTATGAAATGTTGATGAAAAATGTAATTTATGTGGGTATGTACGTTCATTTAACATGATTGTTATTTTGTTGTACATACACAATCTGTTGCTTTTTTAAACTATTTTCTATATGTTGATAAAAATATTTAAATTTTGTTTAGCTACGCAGGTATTGAAAATAAATTGTAATATAATTGAGAATAAAATTATAAAATATTTTGTAGCTTCATTTTTGTTAATTTTCAAATCTGTAATGAAAAATAATAAAATTAAATTAAAATTGTACATAAAAACTACACGATTATTACTCAAAATGATTCAAATATCTTATTGAGAGCAAACTGGAGAAGGGACGTCATTGATAGAACTGTCTGGAGGACCAGATTTCTGGTGGCTCAGAGACAATTTGTTCTGTAGAGAGTGAAGCAACTGCTCTCTAAAGCCATCGAAGAAGAAGAAGATTCAAATATCTTGGAATTATTTTTCTATTTCTATTTTTTTTAAAATACATATAGGGTGTCCTCGAATAAGTGCCACTATAACTACGTTTCTCTTGAAGTTCAAACTGTTTCTAGCAAAAAAATCGTTCTACAAATACCTCCCGCCTAAAAACTTTTTGTGGAATGGAAACACTTTTTCATCCTATAACATAAATTATCGCACCCATCATTATATTTTGTGTTTAACTTCAAAAAAAAATTTTCCTATCTCTTCTGAAGATTTTATTGAATTCTGTGGTGTTTTCTCAAGTAGTTTAAAAAATGAATAAAATTTACATTCATATAGTCCTTTGTTTAGGTATTTATCCAAATAAAATTATGTAAATGAATTTTTATAAAATTTCAATATTAATGTTGACTTTGGATAAGTTTTATTACATTTAAAAAAAAAAAAAAAAAAAAAAAATTTAAAAACGGTTTTACTTGATTTAAAAAAAAAGTTTTTTTATTTTTAATGTTATGCGAAAATCCACAATAGCTATACAACTTTGTATCTTTTATTATTAAAAAAGTTAATGTTATTGGAATTTTGTTTTATTTTCTCTTTAACATTTGAAAATACGTGTACATGAATACATGTACACACATGTACATGTATAGGTATATTTGCTGAATTTCTTTTCCTTTTTTTTACACACTTTCCTATTTTAAACAAATTATGTTTATCATAGAAATTGCTTATGCAATTTGTATACGTACAATATAGTTTTCATTGCTTATGCATCATTCTTATGTTAGCACCTTAAATAAATCGAAATTAATCCTTTGACAGAAACTGAATAAAACTTTTCTCATTTCCTTATCACGATCTATATAAATATACTATTTCATTTTGTTCTAATATACAAAGGTTGATCAAAAAGTAATTTCAAAGCAATTTTATTTCTTATTAAACAACTAAAAAAATTTGTTATTTGTTTTTAATTTAGTTTAATTATACGATTTCTTTTGTTTAAAGAAAGAAAATGCAAATGCATTTTGATCACACTTTGTGGTACATATATAAACAGATATCAGAGATATATACAAATGATGTACATATATATAAGCATTTTATATTCTCACAAATCTTCCATTTATTTCATTCGTATTTGACTTTTGCAATATCGAAATATTCATGTTGTAATAAGAGAACAAATACAATTCTGTCGGAATAAGTATGTATATGTATGTATGCGCTTATTAACCTTTAAAAAAAAAATTTCTCAAACGTAATTTTAATAAATCTTAGTTCAAACTTTTTTTTTTTTTTTTATTTAAAAAAGCAGTAATTTCCTTTTTATATAAGTTTTATATCTTTGTTTCTCTTCTGTTTATGAACTTTTGCATATTAAAAAGAAGAAAATGGTTTCTTGTTATTATTCTTCAAGAAATGTTGAATTGTACATACATTTAAGCATTTTGTATGAGAGTACAAATTTTAAGAAATTAAATTGCCATAAAATAAAATTTATTTACAATTTTAAATTTGAAATACAGAAAATTCATTTTTTTTTTCTTCTTTATTTTATTTTTTTTTTTAAAGAAACCAAAAGCAAATATTTAATTAAAGCCTAGTGATGATATCATAATTGAAACTTTTTATGTGTTAAATAGATATTTTTCATCATACATCTGTTTTATTATATAGGCTCGTAATAATACGTTTAAAATTGTATACACATCAATCAATTTATGATCAAATAAGCATTTATAATGTTTTATTTTTTTCTAATTTTATAATAAAATCTAAATAAATTCGAAATAAACAATTGTACGTTATGTATTAATTCATTTACGTCAGATAAAATTATATTTTCTCATAACAGAATTTTAATTCAACACATGTATGTATGTATGTGCACACACATGTGGTTGTATATGATATAAAACAGCTAGTTTGTGTGTTGAGATAAAACAAAAAAAAAGATTAATATTTTGTTGAAGTTTTGTGGTTAATCATCAGTTATGTATAATTGTTCACATTAACCTCATTCTATAATAATAACTTGAAAAAACAAAGAACATACAATATAAATGATAAAATTGAATGTGTATGATAAGCATTATAGCAAGTACATTTATATGTAGCTGCTGCTATAATGAATCATGGATGTTATATGCCTCTAGATAGTTGATTATTAACCCAGATCTTTTTCATATCTATACTACTATTTTAGTATATTATGAACAAATGATAAATTTTGACATTTTCATAAATATTTCTGTATATATATGTATACCCATTTTTAGAGTATATTTTAATACTTATGGCCCGATTTAACAGTGAAGGTTTAAATTCAAGTTTAAAAAATAATTCGGTTTAACAGTGTTTGTTTAAACTCTAAACCGAGTTTAAATTTCAGTTTAATTTAAACGGAGAAATTCCGTCGTTTAACATCTGTTTAAAGAAAATGAAAAAGAAAATCAATAATTGTCAAAAAAAAAAACTGTCATAATTTAAATTTCTAATTCAAAACTTAAAATTCAGCTGTTTTTTAGCTATCAAAGCCAAATAGTAAATGATAATACAATATTCAATAAACTGCATTTCATTCACAATAGTTTCTTAAATTCAGTTTAGTTAAACTGAGACTGTTAAACTGAATTAGTTTAACTGAAAGTTTAAATTCTCGTTTAAATTTAACTAATCTGGAGTTCAAACCTTTACTGTTAAACCGGCCATTAGTCAATTTTCATTTTGCTTCTGGTTAAACACGTACAGTATGTGTTTATACATATACATGTATTCAACCAAAATATTAATTATTATTATCAGTTTAATCAACCAATGTAACAGTCAATCAAAATTTTTGGCATTAAACAATCATATATGTACGAGTATTATTCATTTAAAAACTGAATGTAGACAAAAAAAGGTAATTAAAGTCAACATAAATATAACAAGCACACGTTTCTTACACATATGTACACAATACACATGTTATTGCAGTTTGAATTGAAAACTCTGTTAGAATTAATTAACCGGATTTAAATCTTTTCAAATTCAGAAGTTAATTATTATCTCATCAAATCATATAGTGCCACACCAAGACCATTGAGTTAATATGCATGCAAATGTAAATATAATTTTTTTTTTTCTTTTCTAATTATTAATGCATATTTAATAGCAGTATCAGGTATTATGTTTCTGACATTTTAATCTTAAATCATATTTTTTTTTTTTTTTACTTTACTTTACTTTTGTTTATCTTTTTACTTTAATTTCAATCTACCTATACGTATATATAAGTTTGTATACATGTTTACAATGTTATGATAATTTTGTTATTTTGTTTATAAATTTATTTACATATATTCTTTCTGGCCAAGTTATTTCAATGATCTTTTGATGAGAAATAATGGAAAATATAATATCAAAAAAAAAGAAAGAAGAAAAAAAAAAAAGGTATGTGAAACTAAAAAGGTAAATGAATATATATATTCATATTAAATTTATTACAATGTATTTATGTGCATGGTACATGTAATTTATTCAACGGTAAACAAAAGTTTTTTGCACAAAATTAAAAAGAGAAAAAAAACATTTTTTTTTATTGTTATTATATGTACATATGTACATTTATATTGTTCTGATGATTTTTAAAACGCTGTGTAGTAAACATAAATGGCACAATTATTCTTATTAAGGCACACGTTCAAAAATAATTATCCATATATAATGATGATATCTTTGTTATATTGTTTATAACAATTGTGATGTTTATGTATGTACATATGTGTAAAGATTTTATTTTTGATTTTTTGATTTCATATTTATTTTAACCACAAAAATACTACTGAATTTAAACAAATTATATAGAAACCTTAGGATGCACGAATAATGGCTGTAAATACCATACAGATACAAGATTACAAGACACAAACTTCTAAATATTAAAATTGATGATCATCGACTACGAAAATAGAAATACATCTACATACGTTATATCAGAGATTTTATATCATATTTTATGGTTATATGTAGATGCTTCAGTTTTGGCTAATCTGTTTAGCCATATTACAGCAAGTCGTCTTTGTTGAAATGTGTGAATTTAAACATTTTTGTTCTGTGTTTTGTATCCCTAATGTATTGTCACTGTAAAGAAAAAAATGGCAAATTTTGTACAAATGTATCCATGTATCCCAGGGTTAAGAAAAATTGAAAAAATTATAAATCAATTTTTGTTGAAATAAACACGTGCGAATTCTTACATTAATATCAATTAAAACTGTCATATGCATACATATATGAAAATAAATTGCGGTTTTTCCTCAACAATAATATATTGATTTCGTTCATTTTATTTAAATTAATGCAATAATCGATTTTTTTTTTTTTTTTTATAATTTCAATAACAAGTTTTGGTTTTGTTATACACCAAAAGTTCTCCCAATACAAGTATTTGTATAATTTATTCATTATGTATTAAATTCTGGAATTTATTGATTAGCAAGCAATTAATTTTCTATAATTTAATCATATCTCTATTTATATAAAGAGCCTAAAGTCAAAATGTTATTTCCCATATCCCATACCTTAATTATCTGGTCGATGATATTTCTTAATTGCGAAATAATATTGGATTTTATAATATGTATGTAAATATCACCATAAATTATGGGTGAGTAATTTAGGGTAATAAAATATTTATCAATACAAATTGAATTGTGTACGTAATGTATATGTACTATATGTAGATTCATTTTAGGAGTATTTTCCTTATAGTAAATAATCATGCGATTTTTATAAGTTATTTACCCCTTTTCATCTTATTATTTTTAAGGTTTTAAGCTTATATGGATTTATTGGTTTTTTTTTCCCCGTCTATTTTATAATATTGGGCTCGTTAGTATCATATGTGTTTGTAAAATTTATTATTTAAAAAAAAATCCAAAACAATTTAAAAATATTTATTCGTTTTTTTTTTTATTTATTTTTTTTATTTTTTTATTTATTATTTTTTTTCTTTATATTTATTTATTTTTTCAATAAAAGCTTTTTAACCTTTAATAACATTTCACCACACATAAATATATTACCATGAACCCACTACATATGTATATCTAATAAATGTGCCGAAATAAATAAATCTAAATGTGATGATAAGGAAAATTTATTAAGATTTCTTTCTCATGTTTTATTTATCATGACGAAGTAAATTTTAATTTAGAAAATGAAGGGGAAAAAACAAAAAAAAAAAGAAAAATTGTAAGGTGTTAGATGAATAAACAAAAAATATATTGTACATAAATAATTTTCTTAGAAATTATATTATATTAAAATTTGAGAATGTTTGATTGAATGATTGATGAAGTAAAAGTAACATGAAATAAATTTTTCATATTTGTATATATATAAGAAGGTATCTAAATTATATGTACTTGATTTCATTTTAACAAAATTTTATTTAATATAAATTTTATTTAACTATAAAAAATTGATTGATTCACATTTTACGAAAATATACATTTAATACATATATACACATACATAATTTGGTATATATGTATATATGCATATGTATGTGTATCTAGCGATTTTAATGAAAATATATAGCAACAGTTTAACACATACATTCTTAATTTATTTTTCAATTGAGAAAATATATATAAAACAAATATACATAATACTCGTATGTACATATGTATCTTATTTACAAATAAACAACTTTTTGTCATTTAAGAAAAATATTTACTATTTATATATATATATAAAAACATTAAAACTTTTTTATACATGCCTGTGAATAAAAATTTATCATAAATGCATATATATAAGCATCGACATAATATAGAATAAATTAAAAGTTGAAAAACCAGAAGTTGTGTGAGAGTATTTAATATTTTATCCTATATAAACATGATAGAATTTTTTTTTTTTTTTTACTTGTGAGAAAATTTATTTGCGAATAAAAAATAAAGTAAAAAAAAAAAATTAAAAAAAAATGTTTGAATGTACAGAAAAGTAAACTCACATTTTTTGTACTATATGAAAAATTTTCTAAAGTTTTGTGTTGTATATGAGCGAATATAAAAAAAACGGCATTATATCATCACGTATAGTGCTACACGGTTTGTATATAAACACACACATAAAAGTACATATAAATTTGTTTTAATATATTTTTACCTCACCTTTTTTATTTATACTGACAGGAAAACATGAGGAAAAAAACTTGAAAATGAATTTTCTAACACATAAAACCTGTCAACATGTATCTCTATATACTTGTATACACATAGTAAAATAGATAAACAAAGTCTTGATGCATGAGTATGTACATACGAGTATACGTAGAAGTGCATAAAATACGTACAAACATGTACAAAATTTTTTTTTACAACGTAGCAAATTTCATACTTTGGTTTGAGCATAAAATTCACTATCAATTCTTTACATTCCATTCATATACATCAGATCAATCAGTCATCGTATTTATCTGTTCTCGTTGTTTTTTTTTTATTTTTTTTATTTTACTCTCAGTACAGTTAGTATGCAATGTAATTTAATGAATCTGAAAGTTCAATTAAATTTTTATCAAATTTATACAAAAAAAAAAAATCCTTTGTCATAACATAAAAATGTGTACAAGCCTTTCCATATTAATTTTAAAATATCTATATCGTATGTCACACACATTATACAATTAAGTGATTCATGCCATTATTGTTTCACTTATTATCTAAATTTAATAGCAAATGACTAAAAATTTTGAAAATTACTTATAATAATGTATTATAAATTGTTCTTGTATAAATTTATTATTATCAATGAATTTTTTTTCTCCCCTTATTGTGTCCTTTAAAAAATGTATCTAGACATAAAATGAAAATGAAATTGAAAAAAATAAAATAAAATAAAAATAAAAATAAATTTGTCAATTTAAAGTAATTTATCGTAAACGAGAATAGACATCATTTTAATATTTGACATTATATTAATGTCATAAAATATAAAATTACATTGCACTTGAGAATGTGCATATAAGCAATTTTTATTACTACATATACTGCATATAAGTACCATATTTGAAAATATGTACATCTTCCCATATTTTTATAAAATGTAATGTATACTCTGTCCACTAATATTATGCACTTAAGGTCTTATAGGAGTACATACATATGTCTCTTTTCTTCTCTTAAAATTTCTATTTAGACTGTTTCACGAGCAGTATTACCACAATCCTCAAAGCTTTTATTATGTATTAGATGAATTTTTTAAATATCAATATATAGTGATGTAAAATGGCACCACTTTAAGTAATTTCAATAAAATCTGAAGTGTATAATATTAGTAGACAGAGTATAGTAGTATACATAAATACATATAATTATGTACATATATTTAAATTGGGGAAATACTTGAAATAAATTTAAGAATGTACATACTCGTACATATGTACTTATATATCTTATTAAAAATAAGTAACAACAGTACTCTATATAAAATTTTTGTATATGTAAGTGTAATTGTGTTTACATGTGCATAGTTTATTTATAATATTTTCGTGTACATTATGTAATTTTTGAAAATTTTGTTTATTTCTCATCCAAATTTAGTTTTGAAGAGGAATTATAATACATTTAACTTAAAAAAAAAAACGAAAAATAATTCTATCTTCTCTTTTTCAAAACATATTAGATGAAATAAATATAAATTTAAATTTTATTTTAGAGATGTATGCATGATATGTGTTAAAGAAAATATCTAAAAAAAAAAAACATGAAAAAAAAATTTTTTTTTAAAATGATTTTGATTTTTGATATTTAAAAAATTATTTTATTATTTGCTTTTCTAGTAAATCACACAAGTACGTATACATATTTTGAATATTTTAAGATAAGAAAAGAACACGAGCCCCAACTACCAAATATTTTGTCATTTAAAAAGAATTTTTGATATTTAAACCAAAATATGTATGTTCATTTACAAGAATTTATGTATGTACACCGCATATACAGTACACGTGTGTCATTGTTGGTCCAGTGTTTATTAAATTTATATTTTGATAAAATTAAAAGATTAGGTAATACAATAATTTAATCAAACTTTGAGTTATAAAACAACAACATTCATGAAAATTTTGTTGAATTTGATAATTTTATAAATTTGATCAAAAAATCATAAATAGAAGAAAAATCTACATATGATGTACACAAACATACTTACACAAAAATGAAAACTTTTCTATTCATTTATAATCCTAAATACTCAAGTATTATATACATATGTATATACATTTTATGTTGTTATTATGTACAACTTAAATCAAAATGCGAATAAATATATTTTATACATGTTCATGTTGCATATGATATACAAAGTTATGAAATTATGTACTTAAATGGTAGTTTAAATTTTTTCAAAAATGAATTTTTTCGTATATTATTTATTTTTCTTTTCTTTACAAAAAAAAAAAAAAAAAAATGTAGAGTATAAGTACCTAAGTTTGAAAAAATTTAAACGGTTATTATCATGATTACAAGGTTATTTGACTCTTGAGAATGAACGCATATGTACATATATGTACTTATAGAAAATATAATATACCAAATGTAAATTTAGTAAATTATGCATTTTACATGATAAAATTTGTATAAGAGTTAAAAAACATATGAACACATGTATGCACGTACAAAATATCAGTATATGCCAAACATGCATTAAAAAAAAAAAAATATGTATCACATAATACATTAGTTAGAAGTATAGTTATACAAGTAAAAGTTATTTATGCTTAGTTTATCTTAAAGATTATGTTCATCTTCAAATTTAATTAGAAAAATTATTTTTAGCATATATTTTAATGATCAAAACTGATATACATATGAATTTGTTGTTTAAGTCCTTATACGTTGTATGTTCAAATTTTTTATGTATATACGTGTATCAAAAAATATAATAAATTAGTAAAAGTTTTCGAAAAATTCCCTTATATCATTATAGTTGTTATAATAAGTAACACAAATTTCCATGACAAAGTTATATAATCAAAATAGAAGAAAAAAAAAAAATTCTTTTTTACTAAATGAGAAAGTAAAATGTTTCAAGGTAGATATATAGTATGTAGACATAAATTTACTCCTACATCTATGAATGTAATCAAGATTAAATAAAGTAGTAATGAAATATAATTAATTGAAGTAATCATTTTCTATACGTTATGTACTCGTATATATACATAATAAAAGTTTTGTAAGGATAATCAAAGTTTTGGTATTTTACAGAGACACATATTTATACCAATTAAAATAAAAATCTAATAATCTCATTGAACACGTTTGTGATTTATTCAATGTCAGATACAATACAGTTATTTTTTTGATATATATTTTGACCAATTATTGTATACATGTACATATGTATGTATAATTCAAGACAGTATACAGAAATATATTGTCACATGGAAGTACAAATCGTGATCAATCTCTAAAAATTCAAATAGCAACAATATGATTTCATGTTGAAAATAAAATTTTATTTCTTGGTAAATTTAAACATTTATTGTGGTTTTTTTTTTTTTTTACATTTTGTTTTTCTTATTTAATAGCATTTTCATACTATCCTTTTATCTGTATTTTCAATAATGAATTTTTTTTATCACAAACAGTGTGAAATAAATGTACATATATAAACTCATTTTAAAATATTTCATACCTATGTATATACATATAAAACCAAATAGCATACAGAACATATTATATATACATAAATATATGTACATAAGTACGTAGAAATGTAACACAAATATGAAAATATTCCATCATATTTTTATTTCCTTAAAAAAAAAATAAAGGAAAAATAAGAATAAAATAAAGAAACAAAATATGAAAATCAAATAGAAATACTAAAGAGAAAAGAAAAAAATTTATATTAAAATTAATATAGAAAACAAAAAAAAGGAAAAATTTTTTTTTTATTATATAAAAATAGCAAACTGTCACGAATTCTTTCAGTAAGAAAAATTGTTTTATATTGCACATATATGTACATATACATATTTGTTATTTCTTTCAAGATATTTTATAAAAGTGTAGAAAACAAATGTGTATATATATAAGAATATGTGCTATACACATAAGGATATATATGAAAAATAAATTGCAAGATATGGTTATTTATATATTTTCCATATTTCATTTCGTGTCGTATTGAAAATCCAAAATAACAAAAATATTTTGTGTTTTTTTTTTTTTTTTTTTCGTCATACAGTACATCTATGTACCATAGACATTTATAAAATATTCATCTACAAACGCCCGCGGTATATCTAAATAGATAATATAATTATATATATCATCATGTAAACATGTCGAAATTATTATTTTTTTTTTTTGTTTTTTTCACGTTTAAATATCACCTTTTTATTTTTATTTATTTATTTTTAATGAGGAAAAGATAAAAAGATATAATGGCAGAAAAACAAAATTTGAAATTTCCGTTTTTTTTAATTGAACAAGTCGTCGTCTTTTAATTTTGCAAGAAATTAATGAAATGAAATTCTTAATATATTCATATTTTATAATATGCTATACCTATATACTATATGTACATATCTATCTGCTTGAATAAAATCAAAATTGTATGTAGATATTTACGTATATGATTTTAAATAATGATCGTGTTTGCTGTAGGGAATTTAGATTTCCTAAATTTTCATGCACGTGTCTTATTTATATTTATTATGATTTACATGTAAATAAGAAATTATTTTTTGATTTACACATGTATAAATTCAAATGTAAATTTTTTTTTTTTATTTAAATAAATTCAATATTAAATTATATATCATATTCATATGTATATAATAAATGCAGAATATTTCAAAAATAGAATTTTACAAAGTCTGGGATATTTTGAATTTTTCAAGTACGTTTGTTATTAAACGAAATTTTTAGAATTTTCAATAATTTATACATATTGAGTTATTTTAGAAAAATCGATTTTTGGTTTTCAATATCTAATCCATCCTTTATATATTTTATCTATACAAGGAATTTATACAAAATTTAAAAGAAATTTTTTTTTTAGTAAACCAAAAATATTACAGGATATTAAAGGAGATACACAAAATAATTACTGATGAGAGAAATAAATGGAATTTTTCGAATATTTTCAAACTTATTGAAGTAATTTCAACATAATTGTGTACGAGTCGGGTCGATGTGTTCGATTTGATTTTTGTATGAAATACATATTTATCAGTAAATATATTTGTATTTTTCATATTAATTAGAATCCTATTTTGGAAATAATCAATAGCAGCGAATTGAAAATTCGTAAGTGTCTGTATACCATACCACCAGTATTAACGATTTCCATTTACTTGGTCAATACATGATTTTTTTTAAAAACATTAACACTTGACAAATTTTGATAAACAAAAACATAAAAAATTAAAAAAAAAAGAAAAAATTTAGGACTCTTTTTCGAATATTTGTTTAAAATTTAAAAATACCTACGTTTGAATTTGTTTTTCTTTAGACATATTAACGTATGTTATATCGTAATTTATGTCAGAAACATTCAATTTTTTTTTCTGATATTTCTGTTAAGGGTATTTGATTCTCAATCATTCGATTAGGTACAATATGTCTTGTTAAATAGATCAATATGCCTATTTTGAATGAATAAATAAATTTAAACATATAAACTTTCATGGCATATGTAAAATTTCAAAATAATTTGAAATTATGTTATGTAATGTTCATACATATATGTTTCAATATATTACAAACAAACACTCTTGACTCTATTGATTATATTTTGACCAATTATAACAACAATTTTTGTTGTTGTTCCACACATACATACAAATGTTCATATAAAACAATTTTGTTTGGACACCAGCTGTTTTATACATATTTGAGAAAAACAAAGATGACACACACACACACACATTTGTTGTCAATTTTATATTTGTCACATAAAGATACAAAAATTGTTATCATTATTATTTTAGACATGACATAAAACAAATGTTTTAGAGCTCAAATATAATATAAAAGCATAAAATATTTAAACAATATTTCATTTTTATAATATTGACAAAGTTTTGAAAGAATTATTTCTATTAAAAGATTGTTATGTCACCTGTCAATTAAAAATACTTGAAACAAATTTCAGTCATACATATATCATAAAGTCATAATAAAAATGAAAATGTGTTGATATTGTGTTACTGAAATGACATTTAATAATTTTATTAAAGAGTTCATCAACTAAAGGAAAAGAAAAAAAAAAACAAATGAAAATAGCAACAATACAATTCGTATAATTTACTTGTAAGTTGTAGTATATAAATTTCATATTTGAAATATTCATGAGTACTAAGTATGCAATTTTTATTATTTCTTGATAATATTAAATACATTTATTATGCAAGTTTTATGGTAATTTACATTAATAATTTTAATACTTGAAAAATGAAAGAAAATCAGGTAATAATTTAGTTGCTTGCCGTGTTGCTTATACATGTTAAATAAAAATTTAAAATACAATTCTAATTCGTAAAAATGTGTGCATGCATATACAGTACCTTGATAATAATTTTTTTGAAATCAATATATAATGCATAAGTACAATGACTCACGATGAATAATTGTGATTGTTTTTAAAATTAATTCAACCATTATTTAACAAAATTTAAATTTCATTTTACTAAATTGTTAGTAAGATCTACATATTTTGAATAAAATAATATTATGTATGTGTTTGATAATAAATTTGAGTCACTGTATACAATTTTATTTTTCATAGTATAAAAATAAACTGAATAGCATATATTTGTTGAATCTAATGTACATATATAAAGTGCATATTGAATGATATGTTTTACATATTCAAGATTGTGTGCATGCATGTTACATGGCACTTAATTATATATGCTTTTTTATACTCACGTATTTACATATATGTATTTTTTGTTCACAAATACATGAATAAATAGATTTTATATATATATGCACATGTACATATATATTTACATAAAAATGTACACATACGTGAATATACGTTTATACTATTATTATTCATATACATATGTATATATATATATATACGAGTATCTACTATTTTAAATTTTGCACTTAGTCTTTTTATTTACTTACACTTACATTATGTACACAAAAAGTTATAATGTTATTAAAATAAACAGCTATTTGAATTGTATATATCTGAATAAAATGTATCTATACATAAAATTTTATAGGAGCTTATATTATAATTATGCTGTATGCTATTTTTATATACACATATGTTATAGGTTTTATGCATGTGTACCATACACATGTGTAATTATATGTGTTATCAACGAAATAAATTAATTAAATTTTTGTCATTTTGTTTTTTTTTTATGTTCAATATTTAGTATTTTAATATACAAATACTCTCATAATACGTTGTTTCATCAAGAATATATACATAAAATATTTACTATACATGAATTATAAATAAATGAATCGAGACAATTATTGATGTTCATATGTACATTTGTGTAAGTAAAACGTTTCATTATAAATATATTAATAGCTATATTTTATACACTAATTCGATTCAGTTAAGGTCTTATGAAAATTACATAAATTAGTAACCACTTTACGTCACTGTATATTGATATAAAAAAAAATTCATCTCGTACAGTATGATAATTTTACAGATTGTGATAATACTACTCGTGAGATGATCTTATTAGAAATTATGAGAAAAGAAAATAGACACATATAATCTCATGAAGTCTCAACTGCATTGAATTAGTGTATGGAGTATAGATTATTTTCCTACATAATTTGTATTTGTACTTATTATGCATGTGTATAATGCGTAGTTTACACGCAAGATAAATTCATATTTAAACCTATAGGTATACATACAGATACACCGTTTTATGTATGTGTGTCCAACGCCTGCACAATTGTGCATATGTTAAATCAAATTATATTAAATTGTGAAAGTGTAATATATGTTTTTATTAATTTCCCATAAACAAAAAAAAAAAAGAAAAAGTAAATTTATAAAGGTACATTTATATTTTGAATATAAAACATAATTTCAGAAATATTCAGATTTCTGTATTATAAAATAAAATAGTTCAAATTTTACACTAAATTATTACAAAAAGTTTATTGGAAATTTGAAAAAAAAAAAAAAAAAAAAAAAATTAGAAAATAGAAAACACCTAATTACTTCTGATGAAAATTATTCACAATAGAGACCATTTTGTTATAATTCATAATTTATAAATTGGAAATAGCTAATTTACAGTCAACCCACGTATGTACATATTTTAGAATTGAAAAGATAGTAAGCGAAAGTTTCAGATCTGCATGTACTTTAGAAAAAAATAAATAAATAAATGAACTTTCACATTATCTGTCATTTTAAATCATAGTAATCGAAAAGTTTTGAAAGAAACACTCCGTATGTATTGTATTCATGAAAATTATATAAGATACTATTTATATACACATGTATCTCAATGTTGCTCATAATTTAATAATTTTATCTCACTTATCATTTAATGTCAGACAACCTTTATCAAATTTTGTAAGGTGTTACTTTTAATACATTTCTATATCTGTCTGTGTATTATCCAAATACGTATATGTATTTCAATCATTTCAAATGCTAGTGTGAAGTCAACAACTTTTTATTTTTACTTTATAGTATTTTATTTAATTTATTTATATGACTATTAAAATATACATATTTAAAAATTTTACAATTGATTCTATGCATACTTATTACTCATTATCTACAAAATTGGAATTAATTAATTCAAATTGCAACCTAAAATAAATTCAAATATCAAATTTTCTATCAAATGTTTATTTCGAAAAAAAAAAACGTACACCGGAAATTTGATTCTTACAAATTTCATTTTCCAAAAATGATATTTATTTTCATTTTTTATATATATATGTATCTTTATTTTCTTTAGATATTCTTTGGTATTGTCATTTTCTTAATGATATTCATTTACCTTTATATTTTTTTTTTGGGAAATTAAAATGAAATCAAATAAAAATCTAAAATCATAAAATCTTCATTATATTACGCACAATTTATATTCATTTAAATTTCTTAAATTGAAAATGCGTATTATATGAAAATGATTGTAACGATTGTATGTATGTATGTGTTTAAATAGGTGAGATGTTATGTAATGATAATCAAAATGTGAATTTTTGGGAAATCAGATAAAAGCACATTGAACTGTTTAAGAAAAAAGTTATAATAATGTTAAAATACTTAAACTTGAATTTTATTTATTCTAAGAGTTTGAATGAACATTAGAATTGTCAGCAGGACAATATGTATCATTTTATCAACATAATTCATAGAGATCAAGGTTTTTTTTTTTTAAGGATATTTAAAAATCAATTTTCAAACTCGTAGTTTTGAAACGAATGCAAAATTTCCCGTTCCCGAAAAAAATTTTTTTTATTCAAATATTTAATTTCCTATAAAATGAAAATTTAAAAAATAGTTATACAAAATTGTATCTGTTCAGATATCATATTTTCTCTTATTTAAAAACATGTCATTTTCATGTCTTAAAAATATTTTGATTTACAAATAGTTCCTTATTACTTGAAAAGGATATTAAAATATATTTCAAATATTTTTACGAGATATATGAAATTAAATGTACACTATTGAATATATATATACTTTAAAATTATGAATTATACACACAACATGTATAGTTGCGTACTTTACTTATACATATGTATGTGTGTACACGTACAATATATAAAATAATTTCATGTAGTAAAAGAAAATTTATGTGACGCTAAATAAAATGGAATTTTCAAAAGGTATTTTCGTGATAGCAATAATTCTTATTATTACAACGAAATTGTATTTTATTTTTGTCTAAGAAAAATACTCTATAACGATATATGTATATGTACATGCAAACGTATATGCATGTATCTAGAAAAAGGTTATATAAACATGTACATACCGATAACTAAAAATTTATGGTACTATTTTGGATTATATTTTAGTGTCAGGTGTAAAATTTTAAAATATATGCCATTAAATGCATATAATGTAATATACACTGAGGTATAAATTAGAACCAAAAAAAAAAAAATTAAATATAATTTTTTATGTGATAAGAATAATTTCATTTTGAAATAGTTAGAACTATTGGTATCAAACAACACAACAAACATTTTTGTTTTATAAAGTATTTAAATAATTTTTATAAGTAATAAATATTAGTAAGAGGAGGCTAAGGCTCGATTTGGCCAGTAGCGCCATTGGAAGAAGAAGTAAATGTTATTATTTATACGTAAAATACAAATATTGAATAGTTTTCTTTAATAATTACGCATACATACTTTTTCTTATCAAAACTAACATAAATACGAACACTGATGGCCGTATTCACCAACCAAGATTACACATCGCATGTTTTACGGTTTGTAGAATTTTATTTTATTCATCAAAGACGATAAAAATAATTTTCGAACTTTTCTTTCGGAACTTTAAACGCATCAGCTGATGGTTATCAGTCAATAAATGGCGATGTTAAATTGATAAGTTTATCGACTTTCGCAAACGTATGTAGATTAATGATTTTCTAATAGTGAGGTTACATTTTTACCACTACATTGTTTGAAAAATATTTTTTGTTCACGTTGATAACGATTCGTCCCGGTTAATGAATACGGGTCTAAATCTCTGTGACATTTTTTGCTTCTTAAAAGGAGTACATTTAAGGAAAAATTTATTTTAATACTTCTTTACAATGAAACTCATAAAAGGATATCTTTAATATTATAAATAAATACAAATACATTGAAATGAACAACATTATCATTAAAATACTAAATGAGATAAAAAATAATTTAATAAGTTTTTGATCATAAAATGTTGTTTTTATTATTAAAAAAAAAAAAAAACCTTCATGTAGGTATATAAACATATATTGAAAATTTTCTATGTTTAAAATTATGAAATTTAATTAAATTTAATGTCTATCACCGAGTGTTCTTAATTACGTTTCAAAGAGTTTTTTTTTTTTCTTTTAAATATAATTATGGAAAGTTTGTATTTTCCTTTCGTACATAAATATACAGATCATGCTTAGAGAAAATTAAGTTTAAAAAAAAAAAATCGTATATTTACTTAAAGTTAAACAAAAGGATTAAAGTTTAATGTTAATTTAAATCTTAAAATTTACCGATAAAATGTGTAATTATAAAACTTTTTCTTTTATTTTCAGGTAAGAAAATATTTCCATTTTACTTGTAATTTTCTGGTTTATCGTAAGTATTGTTTTTATTTGTTTATTCGTTTTTTTGTTTTTTTTATTTAACCCATTTTAGTTAATCGGTTAAAAAGGATTTAATTAAATTAATTCTGGTTAGTTTTATAAACGCATAAATTTTAAATTCTTCTTGTTAATTATTTTCTCACAGATTTTTTTGTTTTTTTTTTTATTATTTCTAAAAATATACTTTACCTATATTTTTATTACAAATAAAATATATGGCATATGTAAAATACATAAACTGTACATACATATATCTATTTTATTTTGTCCCCATTTTGTCATACTGAAAATCATTTGAAAATAAAGTTAAAAAAAAAAAAATAAAAATAAAAATAAACTCTACTGGAATAAATAAACCAAGGAATGTAATAAAAACGAACTCATATACACGATAAAGCTATTAGGCTAGGTCATCAAAATCCAATATCCTTGGGAATGTTTCAATTTTATTACACATTTGATAGTAACAAATTCGTTATATACATATATAAAAGCACACATTTTACGGATAATAGCATTATATTATAAGCGGTACAGTAGATACCTACTACATATATGTAGGTACACATAACCAAGTTAAATTATATTGTAAATCGAACCCTATACATTTTTGTCATTCACATACACATATACAATATAAATATATACCTTATGTGAATATGTGATAGATACATCGTACGTCATATACATGTGTACATGGGCTTATATATAACTATGTTCTCATACATACAAATGCATTGTAATAAACATGTTCTCGTAGTTCACTCATTTATATAAATGCAAGCAGAATAATATATACTTACATATGTATATAGAAAATTTCATTTGTTCTAGTTGGTTTAATGCATATCCTTTTTTATATATATAAACTTTATAAGGAAATTGAATTTTACCACAAAACTAATATTTTATGTTGTTTTTTTATCAAAAATATATTACATATAATGAAAATGAATATAAACTGAAGATAAAATTAATAAAAAAATAAAAAAATGTTGAAATGAATGTAAAAATATACTTTAAAATTATAATAGAATCAGAAATTGAATAAATTTCTGTAACGGAACAGTAATTTATAAAAACATAATTCGCGGATAATAAAAATAAAAAAAAAAAATATATAAATTTCATTTTGATGAATTACAAATTACAAAAAATTTACAATGTAAAATATACACAGATTACGTAAAATAGACAGCGACATATTAAAATGATACATTTCCGTGAAAAACAACGAAATATAATTTTTTCAAAAAAAAAAAAAATGAGAAAATGAAAAACATAAATGTAGCGGTAAATAAGAATATACCAAAGAAGATTTGAGATTTTTCTGTATTTAGTCTCCTTGACATGATATTCTAAAATCCTTATTATACGAGATATTATTTCAAAATAATAATCCAAATTAATTATTCATTTGGCTCATTAAATTTTTAAATATGTAAAAATAACGTTTTAAAGAAAATTAAATCATAACTTTTGAAAATTTGTTTTTAAAATTTTATAAAATGTAACATGTAAATTATTGTCATAAATTTTAAGTAATTGAAATCATTTTTTTTTTTTTTTTAAATTAAAATTTATGAATTTTTATTTCTTCCTCTTAAGAAATTTTTTTTGGAATAAAAATTTAACAATTATGAAAATTTTTATTTTTGTTTTACAAACTAAATAAATTAACTAAAATAGCATGAGAAAGTTTTTTGGACTAACATAAAAAGTTGTTTAATTAAAAATATCGTATGGCAGTTATGGTGAAAGTATATCACTTTTTATATTATATGGTCGTAATGTAATACATTCGTGCTAATGAAATATACATATATAATTAAAAAGGTTAAATTTGATTACACTTGAGAATATAATTTCAGAAAAAAAAAAACCAAAAAAGCGAAAAAGTGAAATTCTTTCCTTTTGGTCTTTCTTATAGTCCTTTGTTTGTGTAATATACATACAAAATCTAGACTAAAACATACGTATAAAATACGTATTTATTTGTACATATAATGATTAAATCCTTAAGTTTGAGTTTTTGTTTTTTTTTTTTTTTTTTTTTTTTTTAAATTACTGTTGTTAATTTCACGGATAAAGGTAAAACAAGGCAAAAATAATGACATTATAAATAATTTTTTATGCTCATTTATTATACATTTTATACCAAATGTTATACTATAATTTTAAGCCATTTATTTTGTCCTTTTTTATGCATAATTTTTTTTTGTTTTTTTCATTTTATTATCCTTGAAAAATAATACTACTGGTATTTTAGTATTTACGATGTTTTAATCATAATTACTACATAGTTAAACTCTATAAGACTGTGAAAAAAAAAAGTTCAAGTCCAATGTTATGTCCTTTGTGCATATATAAATCTAATGAAAATTTTTATTTTAATTATGCACTTTAAAATTTTCTAAAATAAAATAAACAAAAGTAAAAAAAATAATGCAAAAATAAAATATGGAAAATAAAAAAAACTATGAAAATTATGAAAAGCTACCCCATTATTGTAAACAAAAAAACAAAAAAAAAAATTATTTTAATTAAAAATGAATTTTTCATAGTTATTAACGGACATTGTAAAGCATCCATTACATTACGATTTTCAAAAAATTTTTGTTTTGTTTTTTGTTTATTTTTTCCAAATCACATTTTTCAATTTCACATTTGCTTGATTTTATATATCCTATTATAATCTTTATTTAAACGGATAATTGAGGCTAGATACATTTTAAAATAGATATTTAGGAAATTTTTAATCTAAAAATTATATTTATTTATAAATTTTTTTTACTTTTTTTGAATATTTGTTTGTTTCTCTCTTCTGGAAAATTGAAATATATTTATTCAAGCCTATTTTATTTATTCATATATTTATGTTTTATTTTTTTTTATTTTTTTCTGTTGAATTTTTTATAAGGAATATTTATTTATGAAAAATGAAAAAAAAAAAAAAAGAAATCGTTTGTTTTTTTTCGCATTTATTTTTCTTTATTTTTCAAAATAATCGTTTGTTTTAGAGAAAATGGTTCGAATATAAAATTTTGTAGCTTCACTTACGTACACGTGTATAGATGTAATGGGAAAAGATTTAAGAACAAAGATTGAAAATGAAAATTTGACAATTTTAGCACATTTAGGCATAACGTACTTAAATGATATATAGATATATTAGGATATGTTCAGTGTTATACTGAATTTTTTTTTATGTTATCTAGACCAAAAATATAAAAAATATTTTAACATTATCAAATATTCATGTGGTATTAAAAAAAAAAGCAGAAAACAGAAAACATTGTAAAATTTGGCAAGAAATTGGAATACTTATTTTTTATATATTTTGTTAAACTTAACTGAGGTGTATAATATAACATAACTTGTGTACACATATGTACACTGAAAGCAACCCTTTTTTTTTCTAGATGACAAATCAGATATGGATACAAAATATTCAACCCCTTTCTATGAACCGGAAAAAATAAAAACAGGCAAAAAATAAAAATAAAAAATAAAAATTCGTTGATTTTATACTTTTGACTGACATTTAAATATTTTTTATGAGACGATATTTTCTTATATGTATTTAGAAAACATAAATGTGGATTCATGCTGTGGATTGCTCAATATTCGAGAATTTTTTTTTTTTCTCCTCATTTCTTTTGAATTTTTTTTTTGTTTTTTGTAAAAAATTCTATTTTATTTAAAAATCGACAATTATGCAAAATTTATTCCAATACTTACACGTCCACAATATATAATCATTGTATGACGTGCAATAGACTTCTAAAATTGGATCGATATCTTTTTAAGAAAGTGACAGTTAAATTGCATATCTATATAGGGTATTGTACATATATTAGTGGTTTTTATTTTATCATTTTTGATGATATGAATTTTCAAGGAAACTAAAAAAAAAAAAAAAAAAATTTTTTTTTAAAGAAAAATGTCTTACAGTTTTTAAATAACTAAAAAGAAAGAAAAATTCAACTATGATAAAAAATACTGCACGTACGCACTTATAAATACAAATAATATCGCATATTATATCTTTTGTATTCCATGGAGATATTAAAAATAAATAAATAAAAAATAATAATTCAGCATAACTTTATTTTTATTATATTATATAAAAAAGTGCATAGAAATGTTGACATTTTCAAATACAACTTTTATTAAATACATTTTATTTTTTATTTTTATTTTTTTTCTGTTTTTATCTCATGTGTGTGTTATTATGTGTACACAATTATTTTATAAAAATTTTTTCTTTATCTCTGTTTTATTTTTCTCTTGTATATATTTATATCATTGAGAAAATTTTATTTTCTTAACATGTGAACACAACAAAATACACCTATGAGATTTTATGTATTTTTTTTTTATATATATAATTTACCTTAAGGATATTTTTCTATCATGTACATTATATCCTTTAAACGTATTTTGAATTTTAAAGTTAAATTTTCTACTTCTTAATTTAATTGTATGTAGTTCTCTTATGTTTGTTTTAAGTTGTTTTAGTTTCTTTAAAAAAAACAAAAAAAAAAATATGTAATAATAATAATATACCCTAAGGAAATTTTATTTTGTACACAGATTACAATAAAAAAAAAAAAAAAAAACAAAAACAGTATTTGCACATAAAATTTCAAGTAAAAACCTAAAAGTTAAATGTAAAATTTTTAAAATTTTTATTTTTCAAAAATGAGTCGTTATAGCGTTGTAACTTGTATCCTTCTTTTTTTGGAATTTCTCAAGGTATTTTACGAAAAAGATTATAAGGATTTTTTTTTTAGTTTTAAAGAAACAATTCACAAAGTTCTAATTACCCTAATTTTCATAATTTAATTAATTGCATTTACGTGTTTGTTATTCGATGACAGATGAAATGTAAAACCTCTTTTGTAACTATACAATTGGACTTATTTTTGCCTTGTCTTACTTTTATATTTGATTGTGCATATTTGTCTCAAGCATTAAAGTAAACTATTTACCTTAAAGAATTTTTGTTTTTTTTTGTTTTGTATAATCCCTGCAGTCTTTTAAGTATTTTAAATTATTTTTTGCTTAATTTATATTTACTTGTATATTTAACTCAATGTAATAAAAACAAAATTTATTATCACGGAAATTTAAAACTACAAAAGATTAAGGAAAAATTACGAAACCATTATTAAAATCAAGGTAGTTAATAGTGCAGAGTTTTTTTTTTTTTCTGTTCATTTATTTTTCTTGTTTTCATATGTTGAAATTGAAATAATTTTTTAAAAGCCTAATGAGTCCATTTACTTTTTTTTCTTTTTCTTCTTTTTTAATTTGTATCAATGAAAGATTATTATAAAAACTTTTATAAATCTTATATTTATTGGTATATGTATATATATAGTAAAGAAATCTATATTGAAAATCGACGATATATTGTTAGCTCTAAATGAAGTTATTCTTTATAGATAATTTTATTTTCATTTTGTCAATGGTACTGCGTGTATAGATCATAAATATATTTTCCAATTTGTTGTTTGCCTTGTTTAATAAATCTATGTAAAACTTCATAATATGAAAAAAAGTATTTTCATTTTTATTTTCTATTTTTCATTTGAGTCAAAATATAATTTCCCTTTCATCGGTGTTTGACTTGTAAACAATTTTCAGTTTAAATACTTTATACATTAAAAATTTAAATACTTTCATCACAGGCCTTATGGGAGTATATATTGTGTCTTTTTGCTTCTCTCATAATTCCTCATAACATTTCACGAATCACGAGCAGTGTTACCACAATTTTCAAAGTTCTCATACAGTATGGGATGAATTTTTTAAACATCAATATACAATGATGTAAAGTGGTACGACTTTTCGTAGTTTCCATAAGGCCTATAATGAAAATATTTAAAGTACAAAGTATAGTTTATTTTTTATTTATATTTTGAACAACTTAAATATTTTGAAAATATTCCTAGAAACTCGTACATTTACATTTATTTTGAGAAATGAGAATTTTCTTTCAAAAATTATAGGAAAATTAAAAAAAAAAGGAACTTTATCAGTTCTTGACCGTACCTTAATGTGGTCAGTTATCCTACTCATATGTATGTGTGAAATTCTGTTCTCTATACTAGTTTTTTGTCCTATAAAATCTAAAATATTAATTATTTCAGGTCCATTAAGTTAATGAAATTTTATTACACGTTTCTATATATAATTATGGCATAGTTATGGTATAGTCATATTAATGAATAATGATTATATTATTATGTCTACAAATGAAAATTACACATGTGAAATTCATATTAATTCATTTTCTTCATATGTAATACATACATATACATACATATTTAAGAATATCATATAATAAATTCACATATTGTTTTGTTGCAAATTTAATTAACTTGATAATTATGTGAAATAAAATATTTAATTGGATTGTTTTAGATTTGAAATGATGATGATCATTTTTTGGAATCAATAAAAGTTGTATAACTGTATGATGAACTATAGAAACTAATTTTGCACATTTGATGAAATTTGATAAATTTAATTCTGTAAATATTAAATACTAACAAATATCAATAATATGATTTTTCACGTTATGTGTGTTAATCAAATTATTTGAATTTAATTTAATGTGAAACACGCATTATGTATGCATGATGATGCCTAACAAATATTTGTATATATGTACATATATGTAATTTAGAATTATTTTTGTACGTGTGCAAGCATAAAAATGAATTTTCTTTAATCCTATTATTTGTATTAGAATATTTTGTTTATTTTTTAACGAAAAGGAATAAAAGCATATATATACTTGAAAAACTAGAATTCTAGTTCTGTAGGACAATTAATTAAATTGTAAGTGTGACAAACGAGCTATTATCATAAATTAAAACTTTAAAAATAGGTAAATTAAATCATAGTAAATATGTAATCAATTTATTAAATAGGAATTAATATTAAATTGAAGAAAAGAAAAAAATCTTATTAACATTAATATGATGTAATCTGTCGATATATTTAATTGGACTGCTGCACATATTTTTTTAATGCCTTTAAGTCATACATGTAAGGTATGATGTGTTTAAAAATATGTATCTGCAATCATATATAATAAAATCTGTTTTATAAATAATTTTATGAATAAGAAAAAAATCTTAAATTATTATGTATGTGAGTATCACGTTTATATATAGTAAGTAACCTGTTGTACACATAGCAGTCACGTATACGTAACATATAAAAATTTATTTAATAAATTATTGAATATCATATGACATCATCAATCATTATATCTGACATTAAAATTTATTTCGACATTGAATACCGTTTTATAAGATAATATATGTAGGTACCAATACATATTGTTTTTTTTTTTTTTTTTGATTTCATATAATCAATTATTTTAAAGTGAAAATAAGTAAAATGCATTTCATTTAATGTAATTGGCATTTTTCAAAATTTATTTCCACTTTGAAATTAAAAATGTTATGCAAATTATAAATTTGTACATTATTCGTATTCACATAGTTACGGTTTGGTCATATTCACATGATTACGGTGAATGTTGGTTATGACTGTTTTAAGTAAATAATTATAAGATACATTTTCACTTATATACAGATACACTAAGAAAAAAATTGTTTCAACGTTTCTTGGATGAAATTAAAATACCAAGTAAAAATCAAGTAAATTTATTGATAATCATCTATTAAAAAGATTTAAAGATAAATAAAAGATAATATGAATAAGACATGATATGAATCTTATAATTTCGTTGAATAGCCTAATCAATTTTCATGTTTGGTATTTTGTTACACATCAAATTAAAATTAATTACGTATTTGTTACATATGTATATGTATTTTACATAATTCTTACATGATCCTTTATTCTTTAATCATATATGTATGTATATGCGTAAATTTTAATCATCATTACATCTATAATTAGATATTATTTTTTTTTATTAATTTATAAAATGTATTCTAAACGTACATGAATAAGACTAAATAAATGTTAAATTAATTAAGTAAAAAAAAAAAATGGCTACAGTTGTAGGAGTTTTTAAAAGCAAAAACAAGTTATAATTTTATCTAACTACACATATTTCTTTTTATTAATAACGACTGTTATAAATTTTGATTTCATATAATGTGTAAAAACTTAATTAGAGCAGTAATTTTGTGTTAATTATGATAACTAAAGTTGCGTGTTACAAATTCGAAAAAATTATTCTCTTGAATGATAAATAAAAAAGGAAAAGGAAAAATAAAATGTATAAAGTATATATAATCATATAAAGTATATAATCATTTATTTATTTATTTTTTAATATGAACATATGGTATTATTATTACTTATGTACATATACATATGTGAAAATGTTAATTATATGTTATTTGACACAATTTTCTATTCCGTTTGAAAATGTATTCAACAACTTGAAGAATACAACACCCATAACAGTATTATGTGTGTATACATTCATACATATTTATTTACTATACTGGCGTCACATATTTTTGTCTATAAATTAACTTACAAATATTATAAAACAAAAAAAAAAAGATCTTAATTGCAATAAACAATTTTTAAAAATTCAAAAAAAAAAAAAAAAATTTTAATTATTTATAGTCTGTCTTCTAATTCGATTCAGTTAAGGCCTTATAGAAGGTCTCTTTTCTTCTCTCATAATTTCTAATAAGATCATCTCATGAGTAGTATTTCCACAATTTGTAAGTTATCATTTAATACGAGATGAATATTTTTTAATATCAATATACAGCGACGTTACTGTACGTACGTACGTACTGTACGTAGTGATTCTACTTTATGTCATTTCCATAGGATCTTAATTGCATCGAATTAGAAGACAGACTATAAATGCTTAAGTTTAAATTTTTACGTTTACTTTTGAAAAGAATATGAAAAGCACAAATTTGAAATATTCATTTTAGTTTATTATCTTCACGTACGTGAATGGTAAATTTTGAATAAAATCAAAATTCTGTATTAAGAATTTCCAATTGAAATAGTAAATTTAAATTAGAAATTAATAACAAATCAGGCTTTAAAATATTTTTTTTAACCATAAAAATTGAATTTTTAAATGCATTTTCAATATATAATAGAAAATCAATAAATTTACATAATTATGTTTATTTTTATCATTTTTATTTTTTTCTATAATTTCTGCATAACACATGCAGATAGTTTATTTATTTATCTAAAGCTACAACAGTTTTCTTTTTCAATAATAAAATTTAATGTATTTTAATGTATGATGTATACGATAGACCTAATTAACAAATCGCGCATAAAATAATAATTTTTCATGTACATAGAAATTGCGTATGTACATAAATCAAATTGTAAAAATATTGATTTAATTGTGTATTTGTTATATTGTTGGTATATCTGATGCGTTTTGTAATAAATTTTTTTTTTTGATTATAAATTCAGTGAATTGTAATACAATATAAAAGATAAAACATTATTGCAAAAATTGAACAAAACATTTGTATACAGACATTTATGTATCAAAATATAATGAAAATACAATTAATTATTCAGAATTAAAGATATTTATCTGTTACAAGTGAAAATGAGGTTTTATGTTATTTTTCTTTTCTTTTTTTTTTTAAGAAGAAAATGAAAAAATAAATGAAGGACAGATAAACATTATAATATTATAAGTATGCAATTTTATAAAGTTTTTCATTAATAAAAAAAACAAAAAAAATGTTAAAATGTTTATAGCTTTTAAATGAACTAAAAAAAAAAAAAAAAAAAACGAATAATACAAAAATAAGAGAAAGCGATAAAATTATAAATGAAAAATGAATGAAAGTAAATATTAAAAAAAAAAAAAACAATCGCTCAAAATAATTTTAAAATGAATACTAATAACTACATAATGTAATAGTCGATCGAATATGCCATAATAAATTGTGAATTTGTTTATCACTTTAATTATAGACTTTATGTACAGTATGTACATGTAATTGTATCATTGAGAAAGGCATATAAGGTGATCATTCATTAAATAATGAATATAATTATAAACATTCAACATATCATATTCAATTTAATTTAATACCATTTTAAATATTTATCATGTCAAATTCTCATAAAAACTTGTTCATATCGGATTATAAAAATATTTTATTGTAATAAGGAAGGTTTTAAGTTTTGTTGTTTTTTATTTTTTTATTTTTATTTTTACTTTGGTCAAATAATCAAATTTTAAAATGGTTTTTACAAATATTACATATAAATAGAAATCGTAATAATAAAAAAAAAATTTTATTTTGATTGGATGAAAATTCAATGGAAAATTCGATTTATTAAAACTCTTTTTATTTTTTTACATAAATCAGCAAATTTCAATATCAATTACGTAAATCGGATTTCTTACGCTTATTACATTTTTATTTTTTATTTTTTTATTTTTTTGTATATTCAGTTTATTTTTTCATCTATGGCAACATGTGCAATTATAAAAATCTATGATTATATTTTTTTTTGCTTTTATTGAATATAATCCAAATAGTAAATGAACAAATAGAACTGGTTTTTAATGACGTTGAACGTGTGAAAAATAATAATGCATTACATTTTCAATTAACTATTCAAGCAGGTATTATAATTGAAACTAAGATATTCATCAAATCTAGTTTTCTTTGCTAATACTAATTTAAATATAACGATTTAATATACGGAAGCATTGTATGCGTACATGTAATCCATGTTTTTATATCAATGATGTATGTACACACATACATATAATGTGTACATAAATGATGTTTAAGAAAAATGATTTTTTATTAGCATTTATGTAATAGTATAAATATGAACATTTCTTGTTGTTATTTTTTTTGTATACAACATTATAGATAAATTTAAATTCTATATCTATGCAATATCTGAATGAATATGAATTGTTTTTCATTACGCACTTGTTTAAATAAATGTAATAAAAAAACAAAAACAAAAAAAAAAATTATTATTATGTCCAGACATTCATTATTATAAAATTCAGATAAATCTGAAATGGAAATTGTATTTTAATTTTTACATGAATTTATTGTTAAAATAATTTTTTAACATTTTTATATGCTTTATTTGTGAACATTATGTAGAGATATTAAAATATTATTTTTAAACTTTTTTTTTTTTTCTTCAGAATATCATTTGAATAAAATTTATACGAGATAGAAAACGAAATTTATATAAATGAATTCTATTAAAAAAAAAAAAACTTTTATACACAATTTATTCCGAAAAATAAAAACAAATATCTGTCTGTAAAGGATGTACATTCATAAAACATAATTTTTGACCAAATGACAAAATAATTGACCATTTTTTATAATTTTATTTCCTCACAAAAAAAAAAAAAACAAAAGAAAAAAAAAATTGAAAAAATAAAAAAACTGAAAGAAAAAAGTTAGGAACATGAAAATAAATTTTAGTACATTACTATATTTCAATTCATATACATATAAAATCGTTTGTACATCTATTTAGCAAATTTGGGTTTGAAAATAATAAAAATTGCTGAAAAAAGGATGTCGTCGAAAATGGTTTACTCTCAATGATTTTTACTATATTTAACAGGCTCTATATGCAATAGAGACAACACAATCACTAATTATAAATAATGAATGTGCATTACATAGGTTGGCAATTTGCCCAAAATGTGAATCTAAGGAAAATTCATTTTTAAGTTTACTAGCGTGGGTAGATGAATTTGTCTTCAAAATTTATACATACATACATATAGGAAACTGAATATTTCCTCGAATTCTTGTTTTGTTTTCGTCCTTTTTTTTTTTAAATTTGTTTATTTTTTACATCAAAGTAACAAGCATTGAATTTTTACAAAAACATAAAAAAAATATATATTAAAAGTCGTCTATTGCCAAAATTGAAAAATGTCCTTTATTTTTTATTAAAAAGAAAAATATTTCTCTGCAATACAAAGGATATAGAAGGACGAAAACGAGTTTAAGAGACTGCAGATTCTTCAAGTGTTCTTCGATGTCTACAGTTTATGTATAGATGTGCACATACATATAAGTATTTTGAGAATTTAAAAAATATATTCTTTAGATTAAAAGTAACCAGAAATTTTAATGGCTAATATTTATTATAATCAGAACAAACAAATGAAACTATCTAATTTATAAATGATATTTTCTATTTAATAAAAAATATCCAAACGTAATTCAAATTTTTCTGTACCGATAGAAGTATATGATTGATATAACAAAAAAATAAAATATTGGTAGGACTATTTCTCATAGATACTGATAGATACTGGTGGTAATTATTTTCATTATTTTCAAGAATTCCCTTTATTTTAATATTTTTATATTGACTTTTTTACCTTGAACATCCTTTTATGTATTTATTTTCCTAACTTTCTTATACATATGTACGTATTTATATATGAAATCCTACAAAATAAAATATCTTCAGGTGTATTTTGTTTTCTACGCAGAATACAAAATTCAAACAAAATTTAATCAAAATAATTGAGAAATTATAATTTAACATGATTTAGTCTTAAATATAATCTTGATTTATGTAATAAACGACTACAATGAAAATATAATCTGTATTCAATTTAAAAATTTATGAATACACATGTACAAATGTTATTAAATAAATTTGATGATTTAGTTAGTAACAGTAGTATTTTCTCATATTCAATTCACGTATTCTTGGAATCAAAGAAGCAAGAAATTGAATTTGTATAAAGTAGGTAGATATTTACATAAATACAAGTTTATATATATAACCGTAATGTCGTTATCTGAATGATTTTCTATTATCTTCATTTTGTGTATATAATTTACTTTTACTCGTTTTCTCATTTATATATAATTCATTTTTTCCTTTTTCTCTAAACCACAGAATTTTCATTCAGTCTTTCTGTAGACACATGTATATATATAGTACACATGTCCTCATATTGTATGTGTGATGTAGTGCTATGTTGAAAAGAGATGAAGTTTATCGTTATTATAAGAAATTGCAAAAAAGGATAATTTTTTACTTCATCGGTGAAACTCATCTTTTTTCGACAGCACTGTACTGAAGAAAATACGTATCCTAAGTGTACATTTTTGACTGACGTGTACAATAGTTAAATGTATATCGCATGTATATACGTACATTTATTTAATATCAAAATATAATCAATGTAACCCTAAAAGATCCTGTTTTTTAAGTGTATTCAATCACTTATTTTTCAACTTATCCAATTTTCAATTTGTTAACATGTGTGTACGTTAAACCACATGTACATGATTTTGTTATCTATATGTATATGTACATATGTATGTTAAAATTTTTTTATGTTACCTGTCTTGTGTGATAGAAATAATTTCACGTGAGTTTTTTTTTTATTTTAGATATGTCAGCATGATTAAATAGAATTGAATTCATATTATATACCTATTTATTAGTGTGTGTGTGTGTGTGTGTATTGATTACTTAGTAAAAAACAAAAAAAAAAGTATCTAAACGAATAAAGGAAATTTTGAATGTGAAAATACTTAGTGATTATTAACAATTTCTGATTAATAGTAAAATCTTATCAGGAATAAAATGTGATTTCCCCCTTTTTTTCTCTATAGTACAATTCATTTCGTGATTAAAAGTTGATTTGATAAAATTACATTTTGGCACAATAAATAAATAAATTTGATGTTTTGTCAAAACACATGCATTTGTTATCAGGTGATACAAGATTTGCTCAGGTGAGCTAGATGTGTACGTATTAAGCATATTTAAATGATTAATGACTCATAGTCTTTCTAATTCATAAAATATATTAATTTAAACAAAATTTTTGTAACGTATACGTATATATATATATATAGATATTATATGGATCGCATATATTTTACATAAAAAAAAAGTCAAAAAATTGATTGATGATTGATGAAAATTGATACAGGCTTCCGGCATTTAAAACTAATCCAATTTTCAATTTTGTGAATTTTTTTTTTTTTTTACCTTCGAACACACCCTTATTTTCAATCTGAATTTTAAACAAAAAAAAAAAAAACAACAACAAAAAGAAACAAAAAAAGAAACCTGAGTGAATTTTATTAATATTGATTACAAAAGAAATTTTAAATGTACGGCATTCGTTATATTTTTCGGTATTTTATTATTTTTTAAATTCCAATACCTCTGATGTAGATATACCTACATACATAAAAATGCTGTTATGCTGTACATGCTGTTATCATATTTAAAAAAAAAATTAATTATGAATATGAGTAAATATACAATCAGTTGTGAAGACGAATTTTCTTCGAATAAATAATTATTGCATATACTATATATACCTGTGTATCTATTTAAAAATCCGTATACGTAAATTCATCGAAAATTGTATTAATCATTAAAATATAAAAATAAAATGAAATAAAATTCAAGTAATATCGAATGTCATTCAGATTTAAAACAAACTATGTAGATATTTTATATATTTATTTTTTGCATACTGCGTATTTATTACTAGGCAACACCAAACATTACGTAATTAAATGTTTAAACAATTTTTTTTGTTTTTTTAAATAAAATGCATTAATTTGATTACATCGAAAATTATATTCATATAAATATGATATTAAACATATGCAATTTATTCTGGAATTTTAAATTAATAATCTGTATTTATAAAGAATCATCATTATTAAATCAAAGGATTTAATATAAATAATCACTAGAATTAATTAATTAAAATTTAAAATAATTAATTAAAAATAGTACACACTTGCATGTATTCGAATATAAAAATATGAATATTGAGTTACAAATAAACAAACTTGATAAATAATTTTTAGCATGCTCGCCTCCCCCCGTAGGTATGGACTTATATAATTTTTTTTTTTTTTTTAAAATATTTTCAAAAATATTTTTATGTTTGTATTTTTTGTTTCTTGATTTTGATAATTATTCTCCATACACTAATTCGATGCAGTTAAGGTCCTATGGAAATGACATAAAGTAGGAGGTATCACTTTACGTCGCTGTATATTGATATTAAAAAAATTCATGCTCGGTAACACTGCTTATGAGATGATCTTATTAGAAAATATGAGAAAGGAAAAAAAGACACATATTATACTCCGCCCATAAGACTTTAACAGCATCGAATTAGTGTGTGGAGTATAATAATTTTTTTTTGAATACAAAATAATTGAAATTAGTTTAAATGAAAAATAGTTTAAATTTGATGAAATTTTGATTTTTAATTAATTCGAAAAGGAATCTATACATAAACAATTCAGTATATGTATGTAGATATTACATCAATAATTAATTTATAATGAAGAATTTTGATCAGCAAATTCTTCTATTCATATATTACATATAGATATTACCCATATGTTGAAATATTTTCATTAATGTTTATCGTAATATACCTACACAACATAATAATATTATGTATGTAGGTCACTGAACTTAATGCAACTTATAAACCCATGTAGGTATAACAGGAATAGAATTTTTTGTTATTTTATTATTTGTAATTGAAAACTTTCAAAATTGCATTGTTCATATATAATAACCAATTTCACAATCATACATAACAGATATTTTTGTTGGATTAATATCTACGTTATTTCGTTTTATTTTTACCACATTTTATTGAATATTTTGTAGATAATTTAATTTCCTATTATTATGATATTATAAAAACAATATACTTTATTCACTTTATAATACGATCATACATTGAGTATATTATTCGACCACATAAAATTGTGATTTGTGGATAATTTAATGTTTTTTTTTTTTTTTTTTGTTTTTTCTCTTTGTTTTTGAATAGAGTTGTAATTGTCATAATATGGAATAAAATATCATTTATATATGATACTTATACACATCTGCGTAATTTTGAAATTTTGTATTTTACAAACAACGAGTACAAAATTTAATCTCTTAATCATATACATAAATACATTATGATTCACTACTATTCAGTAAAAATCATTGAAATTTCATTCAGTGAAATTTCATCTCACGATAATTTCATTAATACCAGGTAGACGTTTATATACAAATGTAATTACACGTGAAAGCAATAACAATGTTTACAAAACCTGTGAATTTTAAGAAAATGATGTAAAATTTCCAAGATATGTAACTATTTATGTATGTTGATATCCAATAATAAATTGTACGAATTGGTACCAACATCAACATCTTTTGCCACTTTATTATTATTATTGTGAATCAAATAATTATAATGGTAGATAATTTCGTCAGTAGTATCGATTACATTTCATGTTATATATACCTACGTTAAAACTACTGAATTAAATATTGTTACATACATATAGGTATGTATGTACGTACATTGTATGACCATTATTCTTACGTAGATTTCATGTAATCCTCTCGAATTGATATGGATTTCATTGACAATATTGAAGGAAAATCGAAAAAAACAAAAAATAAATTTTCTAACATTAAATAGTATAGGTATGTACGGTGTTAAAAATGATATAACAGTAGATAAATTGATTGAGAGTATAATACATGTAGTAGAAGTATCACAATATACGATTGTAATTTTGTTATCAAATTGTTATAGGTATCCCATATTGTTTTTAGCTGTCTTTCAAAATAGAAAAGGTATTTTCATTTTACAAAGTGAATTATTATGTTGTAACAGCAGATGATAAGATTATAAAAAAAAAACTTCTAAATTGTGATTTTCCGCTCTCTTATTTTCATTTTTTTTCTCAAAGAATGAATTTAATATGCAATTTAAATTGAAATTCGGTTATTAGGAATCAGATACTTTTTAAAAAAATAAAAATAAATTTTATTTTTCAATATATTTGGCATAGAATATTAAATAGAAAAATTATATTTTAGATACGATTTGAAATGTTAATCCACCTGTGCTTGATAATGTCTTAAAGCGGTAGACAGACCAAAATGAAATCGTGAATAAAATTGATTTCGTATCTGAAATCGAGAATTTTCATCGATTTTAAAATGATTTCGCATAATGAAATCGTTTTAATTAATGAAAACATTTAAATGGAAAATTTCTATTTTCCATTGTCATATTGATATGAATTTATGTTTATTAATAACTAAAATTTTCAAAATTACAAATCTCAAATATGAAATTTGAAATAAACTCGATACCATGTAGATAATAATAATAATAATACAATAACAATAACTATAAAATCGAAATCGTAAAAATTTCTGTGGAATATCACTATGTGATTTCGTTAAAGGCGATTTTTGTAAAATTAACTGATTTCGATTTTGGTCTGTCTAGGGTTTAAGTCAAAGAATATCTTATTTTATTCAATGTTACATACAACACACCATATATTTGGTATAATTACTTAAAAGGGACATAAATAATAATAAATCAATTTTTAATTACTTTTCTAAAAAAAAATTTTTACCAAATTCATTTATATTTGAGATTAAATTTTGAAAAATTTTTTAGACAAGTTAATATTTCTAAATTATGAATTATTATCTATATATGTAGGTACTACGTTGCAAAATAGTCTACACATCGTCATAAAATAAAGTTTAGAAATTAAATATCAAAACAAAATAAAAAATAAAAATAATAATAAAAGTAGAAAACTTATAACTCAATTATAAACTTTATAAATATAATAAATCATTTTCATGATACGACTATCATTATTTATAAAATTTTCAAAATTTTGTTTATAAAATGTATACACCTATACATGTATAAAAATATATTTATATACATTAAATTACGTTCATTTAATACGTATTACTCGTATAATTTATTTTCGATTACTTTTCAGTTTTCAATTTCAATTTAATGTCATAAATTCAAGGAAACCAAAAAAAAAAAAAAAAATATTTGAAATCTTAATTGAAAAAATTCCTTGAAAAAATTTTTTTTATTTTCTTTTATGTTATGTGAGAATCTTGTTTAAATTGAAGTTATTGAAACTTAGATAACTTCACAAATTATCAATGTTTAAAGGAGAAATCTTAAAAATTTTAACAAAAACAAAAAAATAAATCAAAAGCATTTCAAATTTCTGTGTAGAATTTATTTATTTTTTTTGTTTTTAAAGAACTATGGGGTAAAAATCAGAAACCAAACAACCACGACTGATTAGTCAAACATTATCAAATTTATTTTGAACAATTTACCCAATACATTCTTAGGTACATATTTGTTACTTGAGAGTATTCTTATACAGTAAATAATTGTTTGATTCATGTGAAAAGGATTTATTACATGAAAAGCAAAATAATAACGAAACTCTAATAAATTTTGCTTTTTTTTTTTTTTTTGTAAGAGTACCTATACCTATACATTTTTCGAAATGCAATCAAATGCAATCATATACTCGTACAATTATAATTTCCCATTAAAAGTCATCACATTTTATAGATCTACTGTAACAATTATTTATTGTTAATTTTTGTTGTTTAATATACACATAATCACATATTTTCATGTACAACCGTACAATTTTGCAAACTATACTTAGAAGAGATATTTCATTTCACTATTTTTATATGTATAATACTGATTGGTGTATGTATATGTGAATATGTATACATGCATTTTGTATATAAGCTCGCCTTGGCCTAAATTGGATGATGTTTAATACATGACCTGAACATCCTATTTGATTGCGTAAACAAAAACGATGATAACAGTATCATCATTCAGAAATGAAACAATGTTTACAAAGTCAGAAAGTTAACAGAGAAAGTACATAGACAGGTACATGTACATATTTATGTGTATACCTAATGTCAATTAGAATATTTATCAGAGTATCTTGGCCATTATCCTTTATATCTATCCTTTCAGTGTATATGGGTCATTTTAAAAATTTGGTCGACTTTTGAAATTTGATTTTTTTAAAAAAAAAGTTTGAATAAAATTAATTTCAAGTATTAGAAGTGCTAGAATGCAATCAAAACAAGGACTTTTGGATAGTAGCAGTTAACTTTAAAAAATTTTTACCCAAAAATTTACATGTTTTGTCTACCAGGTCAGATCAAAACTTCCCCTATGTTACCAAACTTAAAAATTAACAAAATGCAAATTATATTTAATAACAAAAATTAAGTTTTATTTCATTTTATTGGTAACATAAGAAGAAATAATATGCGTGGTTTATGGTAATAACAATTTAATTGTTTTTCTTAAAAATCTATTTTTATGTCCACTTTGTTACTCTCTTATTATTTTTGAAATAGTTTTTTTATCACAACTAAAAAAAAAAAATATGTGCTTTTTTCATTTATACATAATTAATAAACTCATTTATAGAGATAATATAATTCATAAAAATTTTCTTGACAAACTTGAATTTTCCAACAAAAATTGAAAATTCAGTCACTAGAAGCATGGGATAAATTCAAATTTTATTGAATTATGTCACCTAAGTTACTAAAAGTCCCCTAAGTTACTACAATGTTCCTTTCGTTTTTCATACAAAGGTAACGCAAGGGTAACGCATGGGACTTGTTACGCAGGGGACAAAAAATGTTCAAATATATATTTGCAAAAATTTGTTAAAAATATTATCAAAATATAAATGTCATCTTAAAGTACTTTACAACTAGAACATATTACTTCAAAATTAAAATAAAAAGCATTTGTAATCGGTTGTTTTTGAAGATAACTCAGGAGACAATGAATTAAGGCACGCGCGCTATTAAAAAACTTCGGGACTGATTTCTTTATACTTACGCACTTGTCTACAACTAAACACAAACCGACAAGTATGTACATGAATGCATGTTTGTCTGCAATGACGTAATGGAAAATTTTTAAAAAAATTAACGCTTTTATGATAGTAACATAGTGGAAGTAACGCAGTGGACAAAATCCAGGGACAAAATACTTTTTTATTTAATTTTTTTTATTTGTAAAAAAATCACTTTTTTTCGACACATTTGTTTTCTTATGATATGAATGCTTAATATAGTAGTCACATTAATACTTAATTTATAAAATATAATGAAATAAAAATGCATTGAACTTGAAATTTACTCTCGGGGACACGCCATATTCGTTGACATCATAACCATTATGTTGAAAAAAACAAACTTTTTATTTAAAATAATGAAATTTAAAATGATCATATTTTACAGAAATCAATTAAATATTGATATTTTTGCATTTTTATTTGTATTCATCGAATAATTTCCGAGAAAAATTAATTTACATGTCGAGGACAGTGAAGTCGACCAAATTTGTAAAACGACCCATATACATACCTGTATAATATATTTAACGTTATACAAGAAAATGTTATTTATATCTAACAGACATATTTAAACACTAGACATTGTAAAATATGTATGTATATATGAAAAGAGTAAAATTTTGTATTTAATCTGATGTTGGATACATTTTGAATACCATGATTTATATATGTAGATACTGCATCTAATATGTATATACATAGTAAAATGACGATGTTTTATATTTAGAATAAAGAAATGTCTGCACAGACATAATAAATGTATTGACTGATATGTTGCTTTCAAAAAAAAGATGAAAAAAAAAAAAAAAAGAATTAAATCAAAATCCCTGAATAATGTTCTTTTTTCTTGTATACAAAGCCTGACTAGACATGAGAAAAAACAAAAAAACAAATAGGAATTGAGAAACAAAGGCAAAAATGCACATGAAATGAGTCCTATTTTCATCACATTTGCCTTGATTCTACAGAATGATTTTGATACAAAAAAGAAAAAAACAAAAATCGAAAACCAAATATGCAGATGTATGTATGTAGATTACATTGTATGTACATCATATGTATGTTCTATTGCCATAATAATATCTATTAGTTTTCTCGTTTCACTTTATCAAATCAAAATTGATCTGATGATGTGCATTGAGTATAATAATATAATTTTGAAATTTTTTGCACTTTGATATACATTTCAAATTTTATATTTGATTTATCACTTGATATTGTATATCATGGAAAAATATACAAATATCAAAAGTTATCATTTTATAACAAAAAAAAAAAGAAAAATTTCAAAAATTTTTTTATATGAAAACTAATTTTCCTGTATTTGTATTGTGAATATCATTTGTACCTACAGTTTTTTGGACAAAAAAAAAAAAAAAAAAACTTTTCACTAAAATTTTCATGTACATACTCGTACATACATACACACATATACATATGTAGATGCATGTTTATATATGCAAAAACACACTAATGGCTATTTATTATCCCGTACTGTACAAATGATTATTGATCAGTTTATATATAATAGAACACGTATGTACATATTCATTTTAAATCTAGTAAAAAAGTTTAAATAACAAAGTTTGTTTTTAACTTGTATGATAAAATTAATCAAAATTTATATAATAATACTAAAAAAGTTTTAAACTTGAAAATTAGATAAGAATAAAATAGATTTTATATATACAAAAAAAAAACTTTTATATATAACTATACATATACATAAGAAAAAAAAAAAAAACTAAAATTCAAAACTAAAATTGAGAAAATAAAATAAATGAAAAAGAAAATTTATTTTGTTTAGTTGATTTAAAGAAAATTCAATTTAACATATTTTATCTTTGTTATCATTTTAAACTTAAGTTATTTAAATACATAGATTATTCAAAATTTGTATTTTAAAAATAACTTTTCTCATTATTAACAAATATACTAGAAGTTGTTGTTTTTCTACAACAACAAGATAAAAATAAGGATTTAAAAATTTATTTATTTATTTATTTATTTTTTTTTTTTTGAAATATTTTTGTCAATTATTTCGTTTTAATACGATAATATATGGGGAATTGAGAAACTAAGTATATTTTTTAGTTGTTCTTAAATGTTCTTTAATTTTCTTCTAAATTTCATTTTAATGAATAGTTTTTAAACCATAAACGTATTAAATTCATTTAGAGAATTGAATATAATCATAATTTGAATGTAAGAGTATTAAATTAAAATTTTTCATTTTTGATTTGTGCATCGCATGCACAAATAATTGCCTTAATTATATAAACAAAATACATTAAGAAATAATAACAAGAAATGATAATAAACAAAATACAAAAAAAACAATAAGAAATTCATTTATATATACATAAAACTTTAAAAAAAAAAATCAATAAATAATAAATTTAAATAAATTTTAAATAATTTTTGGGAACTAATTAAATAATCAATTAATTGATATTTGATAAAATATGCTGTATCCCAAATCGTAATTATTACAATAAAAAAATCGAAATAAACAAAATTTTCATTTTTTAAAAATATAAGTGAATACATAATATCATTTTTGCATGAAATATTTATTTTATTTTTAATTTGAACTCACATTTTATTATGATTTTGTAAAATGAATTAATCAAAATAATTTGTTTATATCTGTTAATTTATAAGTTAGATTGAATATATAGACAGATATAACGTATTTTGTTTCATATTAAAAGTTGTATTCAAATTTGAGACTGTATTAAAACATAATGATCTGATTATTACGCAGTATTATTACACAGGGTGATTCTGTTTGGGTTTTTAATACCTAAAAATTTTGTGAGCGGAGAGGAAGTGAGTCAACTGTTTAGCCGTCTAGTTAGGCTAGGGGATGTAATTTACAAACTATTAATAGTAGAGTAACTACTTCTGATGGTCAAACCTTTTTTTTTTTTTTTTTTTTTTTTTTGAATAATTCAACAGTTTTTGTTGAAATTGCTAAATGAATTGATCATTCATAAACAAAATCACTCTGGACATTGTGCATATTTATGAAATTCAAACAGATAACAGCTATGCACTGCAACGTAATACATATTTTATGTACATGTTTATTCAACTTATTTTGTTCACAATAAAAATATGAAGTTTAATTTCTATACAAATGCGTTTATATATATACGTTAAACATGAATAAATAAATATTTTGGTTTCATTCAAAATCGAAATCAATTTCATATTCATTCGAAATTAGTCAGAATACAATTTAACATTAAATCAACACACATATCTACGTACATAAAATGAAAAAAAAAAAAAAAAAAAAAAAAAAAAAAAAAAAAAAAAAAAAAAAAAAGATTTATTGGTATTGGTAAAATTTTCTTCATTGAACATAAACGTAAACATTACTATAATGTCTCTGTAGTATACGGTATTTTGAATATATATCATCAAAATTTTTATATTTTCTCGAATATGAAATTGAAGCCATTCAATCATTGAAAATACTATCAGACTATATTTTTCCACATTTTCACAGAAAAATTTATGGTATTTGATCCTATTATGAGATCTATGCTGTCTGTGCAGTACATTTTTTTTTTTGTTCAATCAGTAAGAACTAAAATTCCATTAATGAATTTTTTGGAGAAAACAAAAAATAAAAATGATTTTTTATTCTTAATTTTTTTGATGGTCATACAATGCGCATGATGTTGAGGTAGGTCTTGATGTTGTAAAAACAAAAAAAAAAAATAATGAACATATTAAAGAAGTTATTATTAAAGTCTGTAAATTTACATATATCCATGCATATTTTATTCATATATTTTTTATTTTATTATATATATATACTTGCAAGAATTAAACGTCATCGTTATATAACTTCAAATAAGACTCTTCTCATTCGGTGTATATTTTATTGCAAACATACATATAACCCTTTTTTAACATAAAAACCCAATTAAACTTTTATTTCAGTAATAATGTACATAGTGTACATTAGTAATCTGCATGAAATATTACACAGGATATTCGCGAAGAAGAGGGATACAGATTTCGGTACGTTCATTTAAATGGTATATTTTTTCTGATTTTGTTTTATTCATATTTTTTGTTTGCACTCATATTTAGAAATGTTTTGCAGGATTAAAGAATAATGCATTTTTCTTTTATACTTTAAAAAAAAATAATAATAATAATAATAATTTTAAATAATAAGAAAATTATAAAAGGTTTATCCGTAGTACATGTGACTTATATGTACACGTATATGTACATGTACAAACAATAAAAATTTTCATATATGTTAGACATAATAAAATTTTGTAGGTATGTATTTATGTATGTATGCATCTATACGTAGCAATATTTAAATATATATTTATAAGAGATCAGTTTGCCTTTTGTTTTCTATGTATTTACATTGAATTTTTTATTACCCCCTTATATTATGGAAAGACCTGTGTACTATATATTTTATTCATAATTGTTAGGTTTTTGTTTTTCCATTTTTGTTTTTTTTTCTAAGTTCAAGTAAGAGGGTCGTTTATTATATGAAATATATAAAATTATTATCGACTATATAAAAAAGTATATTTCCGTTTTTATGGTCAATAAACAACACATTCAGTTGATTTCTTTATTATTTAACGTGTATATATATATATGTATGCATACATCTATAGCCTTCTATACATTATAATTATTGATGAAATGAAATGAGTAATGAGGTATTAAAAGCATTGAACGTACATTGAACTCGATAGAATTTTTTTTTCTTTTTTATTTTTATTCAATAAATCATTTTTGATTTGTGTATTATGCATTTTAAATATCGATTTAAATAAAAAAAAAATAAGAAAACAAGAAAACATTTAAAAGGCAAATAAAATACATTTACAACCATTGTGGTAATTTAAATGAATTTGTATACCGTTGAATAAGATATATACGTATAGCCATGATCTTGAAAAGAATAAGAAAAATAGCAAATGTTTAAAGAGAATAAAAAATGAAAAGAAACTGAATGAAATTTTAATAGCATTTCATTTAATACAAAAATACAGAAATTTTCATATGTGTATGCAGTTTCAAGGAAAATAAAAATTTTATGTAGTGTATGCACATTAAATGGGATACGATAGAATTCTAAAATTAAAAATAAAAATTATATAATTATTGCAATGTAATTCAAAACTATAAAGTTAAAAAAAAAAAATCAAAAAATAGATAATTATTGATCAGCAACATTCTATGTTGAAAATTAATTATATTGTTAAATGAGCTCTTTGAATGGAAATTATGATGGCAAGGAAATTAACAGGAGGAAAATACATATATTTCGATATTTTTTTAAATGATAAATTCTAAAAGCATCTCCCCTAATTTTTAATCTGTTTAATATTAATCATCGTTATAATTGTTCTGAACAGATCTTATTTAAAAGTTATCTTTCTTGGAAAAAAAAAAAAAACAATTATCTATGTTTCAAATAAATGAAAATAAAATGAAAATGTTTACTAAAATTTAAAATAAAAATAAAAAAATAAAATCTAAATATAATGAATAAATAAATCTGTCACGTTGTCTAACTAACATTTCATTTTTCTTGAAAAACTTTCTACAAAAGTTTGAAAATTCAGAAAACCTATGTACATAAATGTATACAAAATATTTATACATTTTATTTGTATACTAATTATGACACGTAAAAATATACATAAATATACATTTAATGTAATAAAATGTATTTGTTAAAGGACTATGTTGTATGTCGTTAAAATTTTAAAAGAAATTAAAATAAAAACTTTTTAGAGAATTAAATTTTCCTTCTGTATATACGTACACATCATTTTATCTAAAGATAAACAAAAGTTTTTTAACGTAAAAGAATTTTTGTGAATTTAAATTGTCAATGTCAGACAAAAAAAAAAAGGTTCCTAACAACATGAGGGAAAATGTATGCAAATGTATATACGTATGTTTTTTTAGGTATTTTCATTTAAGTTAAATATTTGAATTTTATTTTGTTGTTTTTAAATATTTAATTATTTTTAATTTTGTGTTTTAATTAAAAAAAAAAAAAATTTTTCTTCATAATTTTTTTTATGTTCATTTTTAAAATAATAAATATTTTTTTTAGTTCATCCTTTAAAAATACTGGAAAAATTTTTCATTATTAAATTTTAAAAAAATATATTCAGTTTTTTTTTTTACATTTTTTAAAAATCAATTAAAAATTATTTTGATTATAATTTTATACTTTGTACTTTAAATATTTTCACTACGAAAATTACTATCACTTTACATCATTGTATATTGAGGTTTAAAAAGCTCACCTCATACTGTATGATAATTTTGAGAATTATGGTAACATTGCTCATGAAATGGTCTTATGAGAAATAATGAGAAAAGAAAAAAGACACATATACTCTTATAAGGCATGTAATGAAAATATTTAAAGTACAAAGTATAATTAAAAACGTATGAAATACAGAATATAATTGTTTAATATAGTAATCGATCTCTATTTTATACCACATTGTTTTATATGATGTACATATACATATGAATTGATTTGATTGATCTTCATTTAGTCTATTCCATTATCCACATTTTCAATTGAACATTTGGTGTAACCACTATTTTGGATTATGATAATTGGATTCGATATATGTACGTATTTGTGAAAATGTTCTTTTTTTTTTAATATATCAATTTCTATCAGTATCTGTATGAATTTTACAAACTTTCTTTATATATAAATGATGTTCATATTGAAGTGTATAAATATGTATATTTTCTATACGCTTATAGGCTTAGTAATATATGTATGTATGTAGGTAGTAACATATTATCTAAAGAAAATTATTCAACCATGAATTTATTTGATGTTACATAAAATATAATACACTAATATGTATAAGAATGAATGCATGAATAATAAAAGCCTAAAAGCTATAAACAATATCTGTATGACTATACATCTAAGATATGTTATAAATTATACATAAAAGTTATAAAACCTCATTTTCTCAAATAGAATTGTACATACATCTTTTGTTTAAATACGTATATTTTCTTAAAGAATGATTTTAACCAGAAGAAACAAAAAAAAAAATAATAAAATTCTAAAGTACATAAAGAAAAACTGAAAAAAAAAAAAAATTTATCCAGACATCAATAGATTTTCATGTTTACATTTTAAAAAACCAAAAACAAAAAAAAAAAAAACAACTGTTACGTGTGTACGTAAATTATCAGATAAAATGCTTACAAATTTTATATGCTTTTCTGAAATAGAAAAATAGAAGAAAAATAATTTAAAGTTTTTTTTTTATCTTTTATATACAATTTCGATTTTTCCTGCTGCATTCATCTTTTTATCCACCTGTTTAAATTTTTTTTGTCTATTTTATTTTTGTCGGATAAATTTTTTTATTTTTTTTTAAAGTGTACAATCTATTTTCACTTTTACTCTTACATTATGTCATTTAAATGTAAAAGAAAATGAATGCATGTACAATGTGTGTATAAGTTACTCGTTTTTCCAATCGTTAAATACCAATGGTTTTGGCAAATAACAACGTATCAGGCAACATGTTGTTGTTTTTTTTTTTCTTATCTTTGAAAATGTTAGAATATGTAAAATGCAGAATTAAGGAAAATTTCAAATACATGTAGTAAAACTATGTTGAATGGTTTTTTTTTTTTCTTGTAGCAATTTTCGAAACATTAACATTTTATGAGAACATTTTTGCCTAAGGATAATACCAAATCCTGAATTTATTTCATGTACACTGTTGTCACAATTTTGTATGTTTGTAGAGAGTACAAATGATATTAATTACGGTTACATAAATATGAATTTAATAATTTTTCTAATATTATATTCTGTTTATGGTTGAATTTGAAAAGCTTATTTTTTTTTTTTTTTTTTGGAATATTTAAATTTTTTTTTTCTGGTTGACATACTCTTATGCTCTTTTAATTTATCTCGTTTTTTGTTTTTTGTTTAGAAAAATACAATTTTATTTTTTTTCATTCTGTTTTCATAAACTTTTCAAATGAAAAATATTCAAAAATTTTTTAAATGAAAATTTTATAAACAATTTACCAGACATTTTTGAAATATTAATAACAGCAATATGCTATGTATGTATACGTATAAATAATTAAAAAAAAAAAAATTTGATGACAAAAAAAAATACTGAATAATTTAATAATGATTGAAATAAATATTATTAGATTGAGATGCCTTTATATTATTCATATAGTTAATTGTTTATTAAATTTAAAATGAAGGCCAAACCAACTAAAGTGTGACACAAAAAAAAATGAATTTAATTTTTTTTAATATATGCACGTACATTTATGTATGTATACGTACGCTGGTGTGTATTTTCTATACGTGTGTAATAATGTTCATTGTGTTCATGTAATAAAAAAGATTTTTTTTTTTGGTTTTTTTTTAATTTGCCATTGTGTTTAAACACATTAATTGAAATGAAAATCAAAACAATATTATTTCATTATTATTTGAAGGAATTAAACAAAAAAAAAAGAAACTATAATAGTAGTCACAAAATATTTTTTTTGTGATTTAAGAAACAATAAAAAGATACCTATATAATTTTGTTTTTAAAAAAAAAAAAAAAAAATGTCTTAAAAATAAATTGTAAATTTATGATTACTATTGTAACGATAATTCATTATGAATTTTCATGTATTTGCATGTAAAACTTCTGAAAATAAAAAGATATTTTATTACATACTTACTTATGTACGTTCTTGACATCACAACCCTCTTGCGAACCATAGCTTGATCACTATAGTCTATCTGTAAATGATTTTTAGTGCACGCCTTATAGTGCACTATTATTGTACTGTTCAGGTAGCGTAAAAATACCTCGTAATTCTATTCATTTCTTTCATATGCCGCCGGTGAAAATAAAATTCAAAAGACCCTGTGCAAAACCATCCGTCCGTCTTCCACCACGTCCGTAAGGCAAGTGAATTGAAAAATTATTTTCAACCAGTATTTGTCCTACTGCTGAGCTGTTTGCTTATATACTATGTGCTATGTCCTATGTCCTATGTCTATGTACTATAAACGACACAAAACGGAAAGTAAACAAGAATGATCGCTCAAACAAGTAAAAGTTGATTGAATACTGATCAGTGTTGTATATAAGAAAACAAAAACTAAGAAATAGGGATGATGATATGTACAGAATAGGACAGGAATACTATTTTATATCATATTTAAACAATTTTGAATTTATTCTAATTTGTATGGAGTATTTGACCAGAATTCTGGTAAAATTGCTCGTAAAACACTTTTATTAAAAATTATGAAAGAAATGTATAGTCCAATATAGATGTACTAAAAATCATTAATGAACAAAGTATAAGTGTGATTTTTTTTATATTTCACTATATTTGGAAAACAAAAATAAAAAAATTCATTACAATATATTATTTGTCGACAAACATTACATTCATTGCAAGTAATTATATACTTCAAAACAATTACATATAAATATATGTACATATGTACATGTTCATGTGACTTACAGTCTTCATATAAATTTTTATTTTTATTTCTCTATGCTAGTATTCACGCAAAGATATGTACATATGTTGTGTATACGTTTGCATTCATGAAATACACTTCTATATGTACCTTACCTATATGCATGTGACATGAAATTTGCACTATATCAATTTCACATTTTAATTCATGTGAAAATTTAATTTATGCTTTTTAAACAACTCAAATTATTGGCACATTCATTTCAATGATAATTTGCAAATTTTATACGTATTCAAGTAATATCATATTTGAACGTTTTTCTTTTTAATTAAAAAAAAATAAAAAATAAAAAATAAAATTTGAATATTAAAATTATTTTTATGGCTTCAATCACATGATGTACATGTGCATATATAGAAAAACCTTCGTAATTATTTCCTTTAAAATTTTATGCATTCAAAAAACAAAAAAAAAATTATCTTAACTAATAAAGCTGAAAAAGAAAGTTTTTCAATGAATGATTTTTAAATGATTAAATTTATTATGCCAATTAAATTGTGATCAGAGTCTTTAAAATAACTGACAAAATCACTATTAGTTTAAGATAACGAAATATATTAAATTTTTTTATATCCAATTTTTAAATGATTTTCACTGCTTCAGTTTTTTAATTAGCACACAAATATGTATGTGTGTGTGTGTGTGCGTGTTTTAACACCTACATAGTGGTAACAAATATTTGTAAATTGTATTAATTTTTATGTTAACATAAATGTAGTACCCAAAAAAAATAAATATTCAAAGAGACTCATTAACAAGTTCATTTAAAGAAAGTGTGTACCTTTGGAACAGTAACAAATTTTATTTCATATTTGATTTTTAAAAATTCGATATGTAATTTAATCCGTTATTTTTTTTAAATCAAAATAAAATACTATAAAAATTTTAGAAATATCTAAGAAGTTTACATATAGCATATTTTGTATGTAAGACCAAATAAGACCATAAGTTTATTCCCTATGAGATTAAATACATATTTAATAAAAAAAACAAAAATAAAAATCAAAATTTGCTACCGAAAAATAACACTTTAAATATCAAAAAGTTCAAATCTCATTTAACATTTCAGGTTCATCCCACATTATACAAAATAAAATGAAATGGAAAAAAACAAGATCAGGTGAAAACATATGTATTTGAACTTTAAGGTGTTTTTGTGTATAGATATCTATAAAAATAAAATTTTGATTTCTTCTAAACTGGACATGATTTTTTGGAAGACTTATGACTCACCTTTGTTTTCTTTTTTTTTTTTCTTTCTTTCAAAAGTCAAATATGTATGTAGTAGTTGTGTAATGTCCAATATATTTGACCGGTTTTACAAAAACCTGATTATCTTCTTTCTAGTTTTTTTTTTTTTCTTTTTCTTTTTTGCTTTAAAGTAATAAATTAATAAAAAGAAAAGTGAAAAATTTGACAATGTATTTCTTTGTATGTCCGTTCTTATATATGTACCTATGTACACTTTTTTAGCCACTTCATCGTTTGTTAATTATGTATGCATAGTTGTGCATGTCATACACAAACAAAAAAACACATAAATCACATTGAAAGATCAGTTTGAAATTTGACAGTACACCTCTATTCATGTTTTTCATGTAAAAGTTATAAAAATTGGTTCTACTAACCTTTTTTGTTTGTTTTTTTCTTTAAAACTTGTACGATATACCAACAAGATACTTTTGAAAAAAAAAATTTACATACTTGTCAATATGTCAATTTGTTAACAGCACATGCAACAACTGTGTAATTTCTATCACAGGTTTATTCTACCTGCCATTAAATAAAAAGTGAGATTAGAAATACATACATATAAAGATGGTAATAAAAATTACACATATCCAATATCAAATTTCTTGACAATGTTTATTATATTTTATTTTCAATAAATTTGTTTTTTATTTTGTCCAAAAGATATTTTTGGTTGCTTATTAAAAAAAATGCTTGATTTTCTTATATTTCTTAAAGCTGTTGTGTTTTATTAATAAAATTAAAAAAAAAAAAATAAATAAAATGTATGACAATAATACACAAGTCAATGAACTTTCAGTTTTGAAGACCAAAAAAAGGACTTTGATTTTGTTTTCTTTAAATTCAGTTAAAGAATATCCTATACTATTGTAATAAGTATATATGTATAATCATTTTTATACATGTGTTACATATCCACATGTATACCATAACAACCGCATTTTTTTTGAATAAAAAATTTTTCCAAAAAAAAAGAAGACATTATGGTTAATATAGTGGGACAGAAACAAAAAAAAAACAATTTTTTTTTTCTGGAAACGGCTGTAATTTTCCTTTTTCTATTTTTTCTAAAAAGGAAAAAATTCAGAAGCTGTCACGTAGTTTGTCTTTTTTCCTTCTATACTTTTGGGTTTGAATGTAAAAATCAAAATGTATTGTAACTGATGTTACAATTTTGATTATAATGATTTAGGCCATTTGAGGACTTTATCAGATATGTAAAAAAAAAAAAAAAAAATATTAAGAAAAAACATATTTGTTTCTAGTGAATATTCACCATGAATTTAGTTTGCCTGTTAGAGAAATAAATTTATTCCATTAGGTTGAACTAAATTAAATTGTACAATAGAAAAGCTCAAATATATTTGAATATATCAAAAACTATACAGATAGGAATTTTCATCATAAGAAAATTATTAATTAATTTGTTGTAAACGATTTTGCATAATTTTTACTATTTTTTCGTGATGTGCCTTCTCATTACAAGGAGGATTATAAGATGTTACAACAGATGCTGTATGATTTTGTTTTTTTTTTAAATTTTACATGGACTCTCATTAAAAGTTAGTTTAAATGTTGTTTTTTGTTTTCCAGAACTTAGAAAACAAGAATGTATGGAAATTATGAATAAAAAGACAATTTTTTTGTTTTAAGATAAAAATGTTGAATACTTTGATTTCTTAATATGAAATGGGAAACTTAAAACTGTATGGGAAAATAATGATATTGTTAACGAGCATAGATTGACATTCGTATTGTTACTATCGATGGTACATATGCATATGTATGTATGTTGAAAGCCATACAAGAAATTCATTAACATTAAATATGTTATCAAATTATCGTTAGATGTTTTTTTTGTTCTTTTTGTTATATTAAAGAATGCGCAAAGTTAATTTAATGTTGCTGTTATCCATCTTGAAAGATTAATTAGATTGATATGTTGATTCCGTATACGTAAGAACAAACAATTTTCGTAGTTGTCAAGTAATCGAAGAAAAACATATTTTTGTGTTTACAAGCCACATATGTGGATCTCTCAAAGATTTATGTAGATAGATAGATGTAAAATTATGTAAAATATGCATGTTATTTACTTTAAAGATTTATATTAGATCTGTTACTTAAAGAATGTATCTTATGTTATTTTATTTTCATCATATTTTTATTTACGTAACTTTGACATAACATGAAATTCATGTAATGTATGTATATGATGGTAAATGTTCACATTTACATACATCAAAATTTGTGTGTACTTATATGTATTTTCCCACTTTAAAAATCTTTAAAATATATTTTCATGTCATATTTTTATATTTTTTATGTATTGTGTACATACGTATACTTTTTAGGTACATACAATTTTATCCCTTTTATATATATACAACGGAAAAGTAAATGTACATTTTATGTATAAATATATATGTACATATAAGGTATACTTAAAGTCATGATAATGATATTTTGTGGTAATGACATGTAGTATGAGAATAAAAATAGTGGTTGTTTTCACAAACAAGAAAATATAAAAGCATATTAACATTCGTTATATACATATATTTGTATTACCTTCATTTATGTACATATAAGGATAATTTGTTTCCTTTATTTGCCATGTACATATTTTTTTTTGTTTTTTTTCTACTTTTTATATTTCTTTAAAAATTTGCATATATTTTTCTCTTTATACAAAAAGTAAATTTTGTTTCCCCCTTTTTTTTTTTTTTTTTTTTTTTTTTTTGGTTACATTTTATTACAAAAATTGAATCATATACTTTATAGAAAACAAAAAACAAAAATTGTACATATAATGTTAGGCTTCAATATTTAGATTTTATATTTAATGTTCGTTAAATCCTAAATACATGAGTATGTTGTGATCAAATTTTATTTTTATTCAAAAAAACAAAAAAAAATCATTATGATAAGTAACATCTTATGATTATTGAAAGTAATGTACTAAAAAACATAATAAACATTTATTACAATTTCTTATATATGTACATACATATTCTTATAAAAGAAAATGTTCTCTGAAATTGTATTTTGCCTGCGGTCACATTCTCACATTACTCTTTATAATATACCTTCAAACATAATTTGGAAGGAATTAATTCAATTATACATATACATGCAATTCATTTTTATATTTGAGCAATTGAACAATTATTTTGATCTGTGAGATTCCTGGTGTGGTATCACAATGGGCCTTTCTGGGCCTAAAAGAGCGGGCGGCCACCTCAACCTAACACAATTATTTCATACATAAATTTGATACAATTATTATTATTTAAGCATAGAAAAACTAAAAAACCATGAAAGGTAGGTCATTCTTGTTAATTAGCCTTGTTACAATTTTAACAGTAAATACCATATAGAATTTATTGCATTTACCGAGAATCATGAAAATGGAATATTTTCTTCGTCTGTTTCATAAATAGATTATTATTTTTTTTTTTTTTTCATTTCAAAGAATTTTATCAAACGAAAAAAACCAAAACTTTGATAATAAATTTTTATTGATTGTAGCTAACAAATCTTACATACATGAATTACATAAAAGTGTTTTAATTTGATATTTTTCTATTATATTTACGTATATATAGTATATGCAAAATTACATGCAAATACATACATGTATGCTCCATTAATTTTTTTTTTTTTTTTTTTTTTATCCATAAATACACTCAGTTGATTGTGATTTCATGCAGAGAAAATACGAGATAGATTTTCATTTATTTTCAATATTGTGTATAGAATTTGAATTCTAATCCATAAAAACTATTAACATTAATAACAAGAGATGTGTAAAAATGATAGTACATATATGGCATATACATATGTATGTATATGATGTAACATATGAGATAACATGTAAAAGGACGATATATAAACATGACGATGATAAATTATATATTTTGATATAAAATCATGAATGATTGATTATTGATAAAAACGACAAGTTACTTAGATTTTCATCTAGAATAATATGTTCTATGAAAATTGAAAATTTCCTAGAATTTTCCTAATACATATTTGTGGTTTCATTTTTAATTTCCGTAAAAATAAATTTTTATTTTCATCATATTGTAAATATCTCTATAATGACATACATGAGATATTCTATTAAAATAATTATTTATTAAATTTATTGTAACAAAATTTAAAGCAACAATTTAATAAAATTAAAAAAAAAAAAAACCGTTTTTTTTTTAAAGTTACAAAATTTTTCAACAAATTTATAATTGTAGTCGAATATTTATAAAAGTTCTTTAAACTGCGAAATTACTTAGTCATTAATTTTAATTAGAAATGTTATCCTTTTTTTTTTAATTTCTTTGCGTTTTACATCAATAAAAAAGTTTGCCTTTCATTTATTTAGTTATTTTTTTTTTTAATTTTAACATCAACAAGTGCATTAATAAGATATATTACATGAATTAAATAAAATAAAAAAAATAAAAATACTTTAAATAAAAAATTACCATAAGTTTATATGTACATCGAAATTTTTTTTTTCATTCTTTTGAAATAATCTCAAATAATTAATGATACAGACGAATACATAAATATTTACTTGTATATTATATTTTTAAAAAAAAAAAAATGTTTGCACATGTACATGTATTTTAATTAAAAAAAAAAAAAATATTTCGTTACAAAAATAAACATAGATACTTTATTACACCGACATAATTAAAAGTATTTTTTTTTTGTATTGAAATTTGTATATAGCACGAGTATGTATTAAACATGAATAATATGTACATACATGAATATATCGATAAAATAAATATTTTATTGTACGCATAATTATATGGGGTGTGGTCATAAATTAAGGGAAAAATATGATTGCCTTCCGAAAAAAAAAAATAAGACTTATGCATCATATATATATATACCTACAACAGTATATTGTATTATAAATATTTATATGCAAAATATACTGTATATACATATCCTGTTAATATTTCACTAAGGATTAAATATTCTTTCAAATTTATAAAAATATTCAATATATGGATATTGTTTTTTTTTTGTATTGTTGTTTATTTAATACAAGCCTATTTGAAGCTATTCTAAAGGTTTCTGAATATACTATATAATATAAAATTAATGTACATACATACATATACTTTTAATTGGATGTAAATGAATAATTTATGTCACTAATTAAGTAGCAATATTATTAATTATGTAGTAGGTTTATAAAAATGGCAAAAAAAATGAAAAAAAATGAAAAAAAAAATAAAATAATAATTACCAATAAAAATAAACAAAATTAATACTTTATTATGAATTATGTATTTTATATGCTTCATATTTTATTATTTTATTTTTTTTTCTAAGTGTTTTGTCGCTAGAATAGAAAAAAAATGTTGTTCTTGAATTTCTTTGAAAAAAAAAAAAAATAATAATAAGTAGAAAAATTTTATTATGGTAAGAAGTCCTTCAAGTCAACGTGTTATATGAACCTTTGAAATATATGTCCTCAAAATAAGGTACAAAAATTCTTCCCTTTTTTCAAATTTAGACCAATGAAAAATAAAATATATGTGTATATACTATATATGCATAAAAATCATAATAAATAATATCACAAGGGTATAAATAATGACATAAAAATGGATTCTAATTTATAAACTATACATACATATACACCCTATGGCATAACAATTTTATTTTATTTTTTTTTTAAAGAAAATGAATTTATATACATACCGTCGTTTAACATAAAATATATGAATGTGTCTCTATGTAACATGAATTTTTTTTTTTTTTTTCTTTAAATATATATTTTCTTTTGTTAACGTTTAACATATATTTAAATGTGTAAATATTCATTACTTTACCTCAGCAAAAAAAAAAGATACATTTTCTTACACTTTTCATACACTAAATTTTTTGTGAATAAATCTTTTTCTTTTTTTTTTTTTTTTGTATATATATACTACATGACAAAAAAGGGATTGGTGATGATATCATAAATTAACGTAAAAGTAACTTTTCCATTTCAAAGATATATTTTATTTTTATTGTAATATGTACATTACACATATTTTCCTTGTAAAGTCGACAAGATTCAAGATGATGTAATAGAAAAATTAATGTATATATATGTACATGTATATCGCCATGTATGCGTGTGTACGCATGTATTGTGCTTTATACTGAAAGGACAATATTATATCAAAGGTGTAAAAGTAATGTATTAAATAAATTGTACTGTTGAAGGGTTAAATTAGATAAAAATGGTGTCCTACAGTATATCATCATCATTTCTATTTTAATTTATTTTTTTTGCTTTTTGTAAATATTCTATTGTTCAATAAAAATCTTACTGTTGTCTAGCATCTTTTTTGGTTAAATGACCTTTTAAGCTCATAACAACGATGTATAGTATATGTATGTATCTTAGATACGTGAAAAATAAAATTCACATTTTTGTTTTTGTTTTTTTTTTTCTTTTTTTGTTTGTTCAATTCATGACATTTAATTTTGTGATGGCAATGGGACACAATTTAAACGTGTCATGAATATAAATTTTAAAGTGATTTTGTTAGATAATCATAAAAGGAGATAATTTTTAAATAAATGATTTTGTTTTTTTTTTTGCTTTCTTAAATTTAATGATTAATTATTTTATTTTATAATTTTTAATAAAAAAAAAAGTAAATGTATATTACGCAATTTATTTGTTAAAAAAAAAACAAAGGCAGGTTCTCTCAAACGTATTTAATTTAAAATATTTTTTAAATTATTTTGTTTACTTTATAGTTAATACACATAATATGTGATTGAACTTTTTAATTAATTAATTTTTTTTTTTTTTTTTAAATTGCATTGGGATTTAAATGATGTCAGAGTATCAAATAGAAAACTATTTATTAATTAAAACAAAAACAAAAATGAAATTCTGTATAGAGTTCATTGTATGGGCTCTGTGTGAATTCAATACAATACTTCAACACAAAAACCAAAAACAATTTTTTTTTTGTTAAATTATTGCATACATCTCTTTAGAACGATCTAAGGAATGACCAAGAATGACCTTTTTTGTTTTCACACAAAATTACTATACGAAAACAAATTCATATTCATAATAAAAGCAAAGAACTAAAAGATATGAAAACTAAATTTTTGTATATGTAATTTATAAGTTAAAATGATTAATATAAAAAGTATAACAAATTGCCTTTTACTATTATACAAAAAAAAGAAAAAAAAAAATTTACACTTTATTTTCAGAAAAAAGATACTTAAGTCATGCAAAAGAATAGCTTTAGAAATTGAATTTTACTTGTACATATTGTACACGTTATATTCTAATAAATTGAAATGTAACGTATAAAAATACTTTTGAATTATAAATGTAATGCCCAAAGAATTTTATTTTTTTGAAAAATTGCTGTTAATTCTTCACGAATTACTTTTAATATTTTATCTTAATATTACAAAAGAAAAAAAAAAAAAATCCATTTCGATTAATCTAATATAAACTATTCATCATTTTAGTGATTGATAAAGTACACTAAAAAGTATCTTTTATGTGTATAGATAGATACATCAATTTTTGTTTTGTAAGTTTTGTGTTGATGTGTAAATGTACACATGATGTACATATACACCTTTTGATAATAAATTTTCTTACAAACAAAAAAAAAAGAAAAGAAAAAAAAAAATGGATTCCTTAGATACTCTAAATTTAATGCAATTTATCATACCTTATTGTATCTAGTCCATGATTTTCTTGTACTATATTGTGTGATTTTACTTGTACATGTTAATTGCTTTTAATCTTCAAAAGTGTACTTTTATAATATTGTATTATCTTGGTATTTGATTTTTCTTTATTTTATTAAAATTTAAAAATACCCTAAATAAAATTCATATTATCGTGTATTTATATCACATCCATATGTATATCTAAAACTGTAGATCGAATTAAAATTCAAAGTATATTTAAGTTAAACTACGCTTTTGTATTTATTTTTTATTACTTAGATTAGATATTAGGTCTTATCTATTTCATTTGAATTTTTTTATTTTTTCATGTATTGTATATTTTTATTTAAGTATTTCACAAATTATTGCTTTTATATTGATTGATTTTTGATTGCATTAAAAATTAAATTCAATGATCATGTGTGTATGTGTGTGTAAATGTAAATATAATTCGTATATTTACCAATGAATGTCATTATATGTTTATATATTTCAATGAATGTCATTATATGTTTATATATTTCAATAGAATAACTTAATACGTGTGAATGAACAAATGAATCACGTATTTTGTGTGTCATACATAGGGTAAATTTGTGAGACATTACAAAACTTTGAAGTACATCTACTTCAACAAAATTTGTATTTAATTAAATTAATAGCAAAAAAAAAAAAATTTTTTTTTATTTTTAAACAAAAAATATACAATTCCTCTGTAAACATCTCATTGAAATAAAAATTCAAGTAAATACGATAACAATTGAGCTGCTTTTTATTTGAAAGTGGAATAAGTCAATTTTTTGAATTCCGAGATATTTTATATATTTTTTACATTTGTACATTCCCTACTAATCTCAATAGAAAAGTTAAAACTTTGATCTCTATAAAGTGCATAAATTTGTAATTTTTTCTTGTAAAATCTTTTAGAATACTGAAATTAGTATTCTTCTAAGGTGATTTATATATTTAAAATCGGACTTCGATAATTTTCGACTTATACCACTTTCAAAAAAACAAAAAAAAAACAGCTCAATTATATTGATGATTTTCATGAATATAATTTAACTTATCATAAATTTATTTTATTGATTGATTTTCTTTTTTTTTTTTTCAGTAAAGTAATAAAAAAAACTTTCAAAGAGATTAAAACTGTTTCATGTATATTTTCCCCTTTATTTTTCTTTGTTATTTTATTTTCTTTATAAAAAATTATGATATGTACGTTTTTCAAATTTTTTTTAATATATGAAATTATAATCTTGTAAACTACGATAAAAAAATAAAAACTTTATTTTCATCAAAAAAAGTTTTTGAAAATTTTTCACTTTTTATGTACATATTCATTTCTTTTATCATTTTTTTTTTCAAGCTGATATATATTTTCTTTTAAGTTTTGTTTTTTGTTTTCTTTTTTTTTTATCATTTGAAACGAATTGAATTTCAATGAACAGAATCAATTTAAATTTAAATGTAACAAAATGAAAACGATAAAAATATCTTTTGTTACTTTGAAAGAAAAAAAAGCGGAAAATATTTTTAAAAAAAATGAAAAAAAAAAAAAAAAAATTCTATTACTAAAACTTTGAAATGAAAAGAACAAATAAGAAAATTTTTAAATATATCGACATACATAGATATATCTTAAAAATAATATCAAATTATAATTGCAAAAAAACTACAGATGATTGGAGCGAAAGGGATATCTATTTGAATGCACTTAAAAAAACTTTGTTAAAATTTTCTTTGTAACGTAATTGATTTTTAAAAAAAGTCATTTTGTTAGTGAAATTATTGGAAAATAATTTTTCAAAGTGTGAATCCTTGATATATCAAATATGCCTTGAAATTTGTAAATCTTTAGACAAGTATGAAAATGGAAGAAAATATTTAAAAGAATTTTTTTTTTTTCTATTTTTTGTTTAACAAAAAAAAAAAAAAAACAAAAAAAGTTCTTATTTTTCTATTTAACATCAAAATAATTGTAAGCTCTTCATTTAAATGTATTGCATTAAATGTATTAAATTTGCACATTGAAATACGTTTCTGTGTATTTGTCAATTTGTGCTTTATAATTAATTACTTTTTCGACACCCGAGGATAAATTGAGACATTTATATCCTAAAGATTTATAAAAAAAAATTTTTTTTTTTTTGCTTTTTGTATAGTACTTTTATTCCTTTTTAATAAATCTACATACATATATACAGAGAAATTTAATTTATTTAATTTCCTTTTGTTGTTTACATTTTCTTTGTTGTATTACATCAGATGCATTACAAAATATTGAAAATAAAAAGAAAAAGGGAAAACAAAAATTATCATGTAAAAATATGTAATAGCTTGCTATATAGAAAATTCATTTAAATTGAAAAATCATTTAAAAATTAATGCAATTAAAATTACATTAAAAAATTTTCATCTTTGAATTTATGCTTTTTGTGTACAATAAATTGGGAAATGGTAAAAGAAAATTTTCTTTATAATTATCAAAATAATATCATGTTAGTTTTTGGAAATGATGGTTGATATTCTGGTCATTATGAGTACAAGAAAAGTAATTTAAAAAAAAACAAAAAAATTTACTTTTCTTTTTCATGCTTTTAAATACAGACAATACAGTCTAAATTGTATGGAGAATAATATAAAGTAGATAAAAACGAAACAAAACGAAAAAAAAAAAAATTATATGTGTTAATGGTAGAAAATTGACACTAAAAATCTGTAGTTTTTTTTTTTTTTTTTTTAACAAAATAATAACAATAATAATAAATGATTATAAAATGATTAATGAACAAAATGAAGTGAGAAAAGTAGAGAGAAAGAAAAAAAAGAAAACAAAATTAAAAGAAGAGTTTTTAAATTACATTTAAGTCAATTGGCAATCAGCTTTCTTTCTAAATAACTCTTGAGGCTATTCAATGATTAAAAAAAAAAGCCCATACTCATAAGTAGCTGCCAGTAAATGTATTTGTAAATAATCTACATGTAATGTATAAAAAATTAAAAAAAATAAAAAAAAATAATGTAGTTTCTGAGTCCATGAAAAATAAAATCTACATTTTACCTAGTATGTACATAATTACACAAATCATAATGGACTACCGTTGAAATATCTCTGATAAGACTTTTATAAAATACTGAATGTGTACAAAAACTTTGGAAATAAGTTGTCTAAATTTCAAATAGCTAAATTAGTTACAATTGAAAAACGTCAACAATTTGACAATCACACGATCATGTGCAGATTTTTCACATGTCATTGACAAGTCTAAAATGCATAATTGCATTGACTTAAAACTCAATGCTTTGTTATTCGAATATTTGTAGTCAAGTGTAAAACTATTGAGTTTTAAAATTTTTGAGGCATTTGTCAAAAAGTTTTTGAAATCATGATTTTCGTCAAAAGATGATCAATTGATGTTTTTAAATTGTAATTTCAATTAAGTATTTAGCAACATTTTGCTGTTCGGAATGGCTAAATTGTTGACAGTTTCAGTTTTTAATTTTTCCATATACATATTTATATGATTTTGAAAATTTAAAAATTTAAATTTTATAATTTTTTTTCAATAATTGTTGAAAATTTGAGAAATTATTTTCAGAAGATCACAAAAAAAAAAATGTAAAAATTAAATTACAGACAAAAACCATATATTGCAGTTTATATTTCATAATTTTATACAAAAGCAATGAAATTTAGCCCCATACTCGTCGAATAAATTTACTTTACCGAATTTTTTCAACAATTTAGCCATTTAGTCAATTTTAGCCACACTCCGCACACGTCCACTATATTAAAAATAGAATTTTGAAATTAATTACATTTATTGTTTGAAATGTTATTATGGACGTTAAATTGCAATAAATTTATTCATTTTTTTTTTTTTTTTTTGTATTTAAAAAGAAAATTAAAATAAAAAAGGATTTCAAATACAAAATATAATAAATTTGAATATTTTAGTTATTATTATTACAAAAATTTATGGAAATTTTGAAAATTTAATTAAATGATTTTCTAAATTGTTGAATTTATAACATTTTTTGTTTATATAATGAAAATATTGTTTTTATTTATAATTTACAAAAAGAAAAAAAAAAACATTGAGTTTTCCCAAACGATTAAGGAATTCTAATCAAGGTAAATGACATCATCAATCATTATGTAAAGTAATCGCTAACGAGTATCGTGTATAATGTATGCGAATCTATATAAACACAATGATTATATCAAAACATGTATTTTATTATTTTATACTCATATTAAAAAAATCTTGTATTTTTTTTACGATTTTTTTTAGTATTTAATGCGTAGGCGACAAGTGAATGATATGAATTATAGACAATATGTGATAATTTATACACATACGTACGTATACAATAATAAGTAGTAAGAATAAATATAATCTTCTTTAAACGAATATCTGTGTACATTGAACATGGTTTTTATTAATCTATTAACTACTTTTTAAGATTTTAGTCTATAGTCTGTCTATTAATTTGATGCAGTTAAGGTCTTATGGAAATGACATAAAGTAGTACCATTTCACGTCACTGTTAAATATTGATATTAAAAAAATTCATCTCGTATTATATGATAATTTTACAGATTGTGAAACATTACCCGTAAACATGACCTTATTAGATATTTGAGAGAAGAGACATGTGTATTTTCATAAGGCCTTAATTGCACCGAATTAGTAGACAGACTATAGAAATTTATTACGATGATATAAATACTGTATATATACCTTTAATTATAATTGTTAGATGAACACATACACATGTACATATACGTATGTATAAATTTAACACCTAGCACACACGGTATCATATAATGATATCATGTACATGGTTACATTCATTATATATACATATACAATTGGTGTTAATTAAAAGTAACTATAGCGACCTTCATCACTATTATCTGTTAAGTAAAAGATTTACAAAAATTTTACTAACAATAATATTTAATTAAATATTTAATTATATATCAAAGTTAAAATAATTTGTTAGAATTGATTTTCTTAAATGTGATTTACTTATATAAATCACTAACGTAAATAGCTTTGTCTTGTGTGTTTGAAACCAAAGCACTAATACTATGATTTAAAACTTTCTCACAATATAAAATTTAAATTTATATTTTTAAATCTAAAATTTTATTTCATTTAAATTAATTTTTAATTTTGTTTTTCTTTTGATTTTTTTTTACAGGTGAGTATTTCAATCATTTAAAAGAAATCTTATACAATCTGTAAGTAAAATCCTTAATTTTTGCATTTTTTTTTTTTATTTTACTTTTTATAATATAAAATTGTCAATTAATTTATTCTTTATAAAACATGATAAAAAATAAAAGTAAATTATATGATCGTATAAAAACCATAGATACTTTAAAGAGAAAAATTAAAAAATGTATGTTAAGATAAAAATCATAAAAGAATTGTACCACATATTGTACATAAGATACAAAAATAAAAATAAAAGTGCTATTGTACTATTTATTTTAGAAAAGGTTGGTGTATATGTCATAAGTCATTATAAAATATAAGAAAATCATATATCACCTTATCTGCACATGTGCTATTAAGTTGTAAGTGTACTTCAATATAAGTCCATATATGTTCAAGAAAAAAGGAAAAAACAAACAGAAGCATAGAAAAACTCCAAAGCAATAATACAAAATAATAATAGTAGTAGAGTAGTACACAGTAAAGTTCAATTAACATAAAATAAATTTTATCGTAACACAAATTTTTTTGATATTCATTCGTAAAATTTATAACTAAAGATACGTTACATTTTTTGTATATATATAATGTCATCGTATTACCTGAAAATTTATGCAATATAAAATAATTTAAATCACAATTTTTCTAATTATGTACGTGTGTCTAAATAATATGTTGATATCATTCATGCATTTTACAAAATTTCCATTTAATATACAATTTAAAAGATAAAAAAATCGAATAAAAGACAAATCAAAATTTTTATATACTCATATGTATAAGCTTCTATTTCAGATTTTCAGATGAATCATTTTTGTATTATTACGGGTTTGTACGTGAATACATCATTTATGCATGTTTAATAATGATAACGACTGTCCTTGATAGTAATGACTAAAATAAAATGAAATATCATGAAAATACATGTATAGCCAGCAAAACGTAATTATTCATTTAATATGAAAATGTAAACTGATAGTAACTAAATTTAGAATTTAAATTTTTTTTTTTTTTTTTTTTTTTTTTTTTGTAATATGCATTTGACTAAATATTTCATGAATATTTATAAAATTAATGATGTACTGTATTATGATCAATTTATAGATTCTCATTTACATATAAATTTTGTTTATTCGATTTGTTTTTTTTTTTTTTTTGCTTTGTATTTCATTTCGTTTGGAAACCTTGAAAATTTGTTTTTAAATATGCAAATTAATTATTTTAATTTTTTTTTTTTTTAACATCATTCATAAAGATTAAATTACAAATGAAATTTCATCCTAAATACGTAGATTTGGCGAATGATGTAAATATCAAATATTTTATATTTTTGATATTATTCATTTGAAATTTTATTGATTTTTAAGAATTATTATTAATTGATGCTATAGAGAGAATAAGACAATTGACATTATGACATCCTTTTTCAAATTCTCTGTAGTTACTTAGAAAAGCATTTTAAAAAATTTTTCTAATTAAAAATAATTTAAAAAAAACAGACCTTAAAATTATTTTTGAGAATTTTCATTTTTTGTAAATTTCTATTTAAAAATTAATAATCAATTGCAGTGAAATTCATATTTTATTTAATATATTAAGAAAATAAAAAATTCACTTGTATTTATATTTTCATCCTTTAAAGGAAAATTTTATTTTTTTGTAAAAAAAAAAAAATAAAATAAATAAAGAACTAAAATCGATAAAAGTTTTATTGACTGCATACAAAATTGTTTGCATGCAAGCATTTAACGTACTATTTTGGCATCTACATTTGTAAACTGTAAAATTAAAAATTTTTTTTTTTTTTACGAAAATGTTAAATATACATAACATATAGTGTTAAGGTGTTAAAATTCTTTATTTTATTTTAACTTGCTTTGCTTAACAATTCCATGTAACGCAAATATTTACCAATACCCTATTTTTAAAGCAATAAAAGCTAATACAGTTTAGTATGAAAAATATTTATGTTAGCTATATGCACACGTATAAACATCGCGAATATTAAAACTTAAATTGTAGAACACAGTAACATTGGATTTTTTATTTTTATACATTTGACTTTTTCACTTGTTTGTTATAACTTTTAATTTACAAGTATTTGCAAATAAGTTTTTTTTTTTTAAAAAAAAAAGAAAAAAAAAGGATATAACAGGTGCACAAAGGACTAATCTATAAATACATTTAGCGTTTAACGTGCAAATAATGTATGCATACTAAAATACTGAATATGTACATGTGTTCACTTAATATCCATGGGGACGTAATGAACAAAAAGTCAATGTACTCTATATTAAAGTAAAATTTTTAAATTTACCATAATTTATTTTCTGACTTTGTAAAACTTTTTTAAGCTTTAAATTTTCCGTTGTTTTTTTGTTTTTTTTTTTAAATAAAATTAACTTATACCAATAAAAATTTAGTAAAGCTAATTATGAAATAAATTAAAAAATTACGAGAACAAAAAAAAAAACAAAGAACAGAAGTTTCTTTCTCATTCTGAAAACACTTAAAAGAGCACTACACCTGTGATTTATAAAAAGTAAAGCTTACATGTAACCGTTTTTACTTTTTATTTTATTTAATTTTTTTTTTTTATTTTATTTTTAATACAAAATTATTCATGAATAAATAATTTGTAATTTTATTAAAAATAAATAATTGTTTATGTGTTCAGATGCCATATAAAATGCAATTATTTACTCATCTGTAAAATTTTATATTAATACACTGAGAGTAATAGCAATGAGTTTTATTTTTATTTTTTTTATTCATTTTTTTTTTTTTTTTTTTTTTTTTTTTTTAATTTTAAAGAAAATCACTTGTAATATGCAAAGTGCATTAACAATTTAATTAAATTTACTTATTTTAAATTAAAACCTGAAATGCTTTAAATTTAAACAGAAAATGTATCGCTTTGATTTCCTGTTTTTGAATTTTCATGTTTTAACGTAAATTTTTAAAGATGATTAAAAAATACAAAAAAAAAATACTTAATTCAATTTTATCCTTTTTTTATTGTCATCTTGACATTTTAATAAAAGGAAGGACATTATTTTTTGTCTATTAACCAGTCCATTTGGAAAAATGCCAATTAATAAAAATTACAGAATAAAATGACAATTTTACATTAAAAATTATTTAATACATTTTTTTTTTATATTTTTCTCAAATTCATTTTCTCATTTTTAAACAAAAACTTTAACTATAATATCACGAAAAAAAATTGTTTTCTTCTGTATTTCTGAAATACTACATAAAAATTTCTGTTTAAGTGAATTATACCATCCTTGTAAAGCTTTTATTTCTATTTTACACTATTTTTTCTTGTCTTAATTAAGCAGGTGATTTTTGATCCAATTAAAATTTCCCATTATTTTCCCATTTTAGATTAGATTAAGTTAGGTTGCAGTGGCTGCTCCCGCCGGTTCCCCAAACGTGTGCACTTAGGCCAGTTTGGCCTATTGTGATACCACAGAGAGGAGTGGAATCAAGCAAGATCGAACCTTTGCCCATTTTTCTCATTTTGATTTTTTTTTTTTTTAAATCATCAAAGTTCTTATTTAGCCAAATATCCGTAATCAGGTAATTTCAATTATTTTGTTCGTATATTTACAGGATCACATGACATATTTAAAGAAATTAATGAAAATAAAAATATCCTGTTTCTCTTTAAATCTTAGATAATAAATTAAAAATTAAATTTGAACCAAAAAATCAACGTACAATGTATTTATAAAACTTACAAAAAAAAAAAAAAGAAAAAAATCTAAGTGATGAAACAACAAAAATTTAAATAAAATACATTATTTGTCCATAATTATTGCAAATTTTGCAAAAATTCATAGCAGAATAAAGAATATAGAAATAAGATATTTTTTTATCTAAGCTAGAAAAATGTAAATTTAGCAAAAAAAAAATTTTTTTTTTTTTAAATATGTTCTAAGACTGTAATCAGATATTTTTACATACAAATCTACACATATGTACGTGTACGTACGTATGCCAAAATATTATATTATAAAATAGTGTATATTTTTTTGCAAGGTTTTTCAAAAATTTTCATGTTGTCTTTTTATCCTTATATCTTGATTTAAATTTCATCACAATATTTTATACATCATTATTACTTTAAAGCATAAAATAGATGACGTCGTTATTTTCATTCCTTTTCCTATACGATGAAAATAAAATAAGAAAAGCAAAAAAAAAAAAAAACAGAGCGAAATGTGGAAAATGCATCTTTTTACTTTTTGTAAAATAAAGAAAATCATTTTTATTTTCCTCTTTTTTTTTTTTTTTTTTGTTACATTTTCCTCATATTTGGTTGTTTGTCATTTCAATTGAATAAAATCGTCATAAAATATAAAATGAGATATGGAAAATGTTCATGGTACTGCATAATACCCGGTATTAAATTTTCTTCTTGCAGTTGCATTGAATTCGATTGAAAGCATAAATGTTTATACAAAAACATTTTCCATATAATTTATCAGCGTTCGAAAAAAACTAACTAAAATCGCATTATATTTTGTCTATTCGATTTTTTTTGTTTCATTTTCATCAATTTTTTTCCCCCTTTTTAAATTTTAATACAATTTTTTTTTTTTTTTCTTTCTAAATACTTACAATGCATAAATTTCATTTCAAAATGTATTTTCATGCAATCTACTTTAAACATTTTTCTGCTTTGTTTTAATGAAAATATCTAAAATTTTGTAAAATTTTAACAAAATGAATAACTTAATGCCAAAATGAACTAGAACGGTGACTTTGAAATTTTTTGTCAATCAGCAAACTGGATCAATCTTAAGCATAAATTTGTCTTAAATGCTGTCATAAGCTTTGAAGTTCATTTGGGTACCAAGTACCAGGTCTCATATAAATCCATCAATTTTTACCTATGTATGTTCAAAATCTTGAATTGCTTATATTAAAAATGTACACACATGTGACTTCATAAGTACAGAATATATGTCAGGTAGAAAAAAAATCATTAAATATTCCAATTTATATTTGAAGTTTGCCACGTTTCATTTTATACTTTAATCGGATAAACATTAAGAAGAAAAATAAAATCCTTCAATTAATTTTTCTTTCATGACATTTTATCCTGTTTCCATTATATATCTCTGTTAAATTTACTTTTCATAAAATTTTCATTTTTTTTTTTTCAATTAAATCCACGCTCTTGAATTTTCATTTTACGTATATATATATAACTAAAATTTATTATCTGTATCTGAGTCTAAGAAAAGAACGTTTTTCTTATTTTTTATATCCTAGAAGATTTTTTACTATTAAGAAGATTAAATAACAGATCATCATATACTTTTACATTTTTTTTTTTTAAATATTTTTTTTCTATTTTTTATTTGGTTGTTTTCATGATTATCCAGGTGTTGTGTTATTACACTAATTACATTTATTTTTCTATGAAAAATTATGAAAATTATGGAAAAACAAGATGTTTTCTTAGTCTTTATAATTTTTGTTTTTTTCTATTTGTACGTGCACGTGTTTACATAAATGAATTTAAAATGTTATAAATAATTATGGTATTTAAGGAAAAAAAAAATACCTTGAGAGCAAGTGAAATTAATTGAAACTGAGATATCATTTTTTAATTTATGCTTTTTAGTGAAAAAAGAAAAACTTTGTTTTCGTAAAATTTTTTTATCAATTAAGTCATTATGGTTTATAGTAACATAGTCTGTCTTTTTTTTTTTTTTTTTTTTTTTTTGGTAATTAAAAACCAATCTACATGGTACTAGATGCTGTTTTGTTGATACAAAAATTAATTATAAAATTCAATTTAATTGAAATTTTGAAATGAAATTAAGATTTATATATATAAAAATCGATTAGATTAGGTTTTGTTTTCATTTTTCTTTTCCTGTGTGAAAATCACTTTTCGTAATAATTTTCATAAAAATAAAAAAATTTTTTGAAGGTAAAATGCAATTTGTGTAAAATATTAAAAATTAAATAATTTCGTTTGTTTTTTTTTTTTAAATATTATTTTATAAAAATTGATTATTCAATATTTTATGGTTTCATTTAAAATGTGAATTTTATGCAAATAAACATTCAATTGAATTTATTAAAATTTAAAATGCTTGGCTAAATATTTTAAGAAAATTTTTGGAAGGGGTTTGTTTTTTTTATTGTAATTTTTAATAAAAACGTTAATTTTCATATAACTTTTTTTTTTTTCATTTTTTTTAATTTTTTTTTTTATTTATTTATTTATTTATTTCATTTTTTTTTTATTTTATTTATTTATTTATTTTTTATTTTTTTTTTATTTTTTTGAAAGAAATAAAAAATAAAATACGTTACAAATATTTAAAAAAAAAAAAAAAAATTGAAAATTGCAAATGATATACTCATTTAATGTGGATATTCATAAAATTATATTTTGATAAAATTTTTGTTACATCATTAATTGTTACTGCCCACATATAAAATTCATAATCAGGAAATAAAAATGTAACGAATAAATATAATAAATTCTCTATACCAATATCGATATCTTATCAAATTTAATAATATATGTATTTCTGATGCCAAAGAAATTTTTTTTATTTCTGTTTTATTTAAAGTTAATATTATTTACACTTTTATTGTTCAAGAAAGTAAATAACAAAATTATCATCTTCAAAGATATAACTAAAAAAATAAAAATATGATCAAAAGAAAGTTTTGAATAATAATAGCACTATCATTAAAAGTAACGACAAATCATTATATGCATATAAAACACTCCTTTTCTTATGACTCTTTAAACACATATGCATACATATATGTATGTATATATATACAGCAATTGAATACATGAATGTGTGATTCCATTTAATGATATTAAAATAATCTTAAGTAATAATTATATTATACAACAATGTATTTTAAATATACAATTGAAAATGTTGTCTTTACCTTATTTAGGTGGATTATATTTTATATAGTATATACGATAGTAAATTTCAATTACATAAATGTAAGTACTATATAAATTTACAGATTTATTACTGTCATCATCATCGTCATCATTATTGGCTTTTAATATACATACAAGTGATATATTATTGAATATAAAATTTGTTTTAATTTTTTTTTTAAATAAAATTTTAAACAGGGTGTATTTAAATTTTATTAAAATAAATGCTTATCAAATGCATTTATTTGAAAAAGATTTTTTTAACAGTTTATAAATTTGAATTTAAATTTTTATTTCATAAAATTTCAAATTCAAATCGATTTAATATTCTCCATAAATAGTTATAAAATCATTCGGATCTCTCCCTTTCGTTTACTTTAGGCTCGTGTATATTTTCTGCCAATTTCTGCCCACATTGTAAATTTTTAACTGGTTTTACATACATATAAATACATGCTTATATACAAGTTTTTGTTTTTATTTTCCTTTTGATGTGCTTGTACATAAAATATTTTAATCATTTTTATCATTTCTACGAATAATTTCGCTTATAACATTTTTATAAATTATTTAATGAACCTTTATGTTGTTGTACACAGTACACCAGTATACATATGTATGTATGTACGTGTAACCTAACCAAGTATAACTCATTTAAAGTTGTATGCTAAGATTGCCTTTTAATCTTTTGCAATTTCACTAATTTCCATAAATAAAATTATAACATAATTAAAATCAAGAAGAAGAAGAAAAAGAAAAAAAAAATTCCATATTAATTAAATTTCTTCATTAACTTTGAACAACAAATACGAACAAAAAAAAAAGTTTAAGCTTCAATTATAATTAAAAGGCATATTTCCAGTTCAATGACAAAGTTTTCATGAATTTTTGTAAACATACATTACTTTTGGTATTGTATCTGTAATACATGATGAAATATAGCTTGTTACTTGTTCATGTGTTTATATATACTTTAATACCTTTATACACAAAATTTTCAATGCACGTGAATATACATATAAGTATGTGCTTATATACGTTAGAATATATTAAATAGCAGAAATCATATAATAAGTACAAAAAATTTTTCATAACGATATTTTATATTAAAAATTTTTATAAAATTTTCACGAGGAAAAATCTTTGTAATTAATTTAAATATTATTTTCAAATTTAAAATGAATATTCAGATCATTAAAATTTTCTTTTCTTTATTCATGGTTCTTTGAATTTCCGTGTCTTGTAGTACATTTTTTTTTCTTTTCAATTTTTAAGAATTAATTATAAATACATAAAGGAAACTATCTTTAAAGAAAATTAACGAAATATTTATTTGAATTATTTTGATGATATTTTAAACAAAAATAAATAAAAGATTCATTCAAGTTTATAAGATTTTCTCTTTAGTTTTCTTGTTCATGTGAAATTACTTAGAAAAATCAGTCCTTTAAAATAATTACATCCTTTTTAGTTTTTGATTTATTTAAAAAAAATTTTTTTTTTTAGATATCTGTAAAATACATAGAATCAAAACCTTGTAGAAAAGGTGAAAAACGATTTGGAAAATAAATAAGTCAAAAAAAAAAAAAAAAAAAAAAAAAAAAAAAAAAAAAAAAAAACTTGAAAGAAGGAAACTGAAAATTATATCAAGACTTTTACACGTGTTTTTTTTTTTTGTTTTTTATTTTTATATAAACACGTTTTAATTTTTTTTTTTTTTTTTCTGCAATATTTAATTAAATTTTCCACGTGCTATCTTCATTCCGTATAATCGTTATTTCATTAAATTTTAAGTTATTAAAAAAAAAAAAAAAAAACAATTCACAATTTTAAAATAGTAAAATGTTAAACAACGACCTTGACAACCATATTTTATACTCCCACTTGAAATTAATAACCAGATACTTTTGCTTTTCAAAATACGTTTATATATAATATACGCATTATTGTCAAGGGAATGTTATTTCCTTTAAAAACTACAAGCTATCAAAATTTTTAATTAATCGAAATTGAATAAAAACAAAAAGTTTGATTGCGTTTTACATAACAAATAAAATTAATTGCATAGTAATAAATATATGAATGTGGGAGTTATTTATGAATTTGTTTTTTATTTTTTTTTTAATTGATTTTAATTACAACATGAAAAGAGCTTTTTATCATCATTAATTTTTTTTTTTTTTTTTGAAGGAAATCATCAATATATATTTTAAATTTTAATTATCATATGTAATACGAAGAGTTGAATAATATCTGTTTTAATGTGCTTATACATATGCATGTATGTATTTCATAAACTTTTTATTTGATCCCAAAACTTAATTGAAAGTTCATGAATTTATATTTTTGTTTGATACTAGACTAAATTAATTTTAAGAATGTTTTCTCTGTTAATTGATTATTACGCATTTACAAAACCATAACTCTGTGAATTTCCCTTTTTATTCCTTTCTCATCCTTTTTTGAATTCAATACGTATTATTATCTCCCTTCATTCCTCCAAGGAGAATAGGGCTGACACAAAACATTTTCAGCGGACTCTATTTTTGGCTAATGTTTTTATTTAAGCCCTCTGCTTCTTGTAATATCTTTAGGTATTCCGTGGTCTACCCATAAATCTACTACCTGGTAGGTTTCATATTCAATATGTGACTATATATATACGTAAATCGATAAAATATATAATACAAAGAAATATTAAATTACAATTAACCATTTAAAATTTCAAATCTAAATGTTGTATAAATTACTCCTTGATCAACATTAAAATAATTTTACATACCATAAATTAAACCAAATTTGTCATAGAATGAAACAATGTACACGTACATGTACATCAGATACAATCTTTTCATTTTCAATGAAGAATTCAAGTATGGTAAATGAAAATAAGTGATTTTTAATTTTGAAAATATGATGCATTTGTAAAAATTTTGTAGATGGAAAATTTTTTCATAATATCATAAATAATACAAACAAACAATAATTGTTATTTTTTATGTAACGTATTTTTTTTTTTTTTTATTAAATTCTTCAATTTCTTAAATTCTCCAGAGATTCTTGACAAAGACACTGCTTTCACTTAGAATAGAGAAAACAAAATTGATAATCTACATCAGTTAGTGTCTTCAAATTCATCTTATATTCATAAAAGGAAAAAATCAATACAAATGAATTTTTAATGTACCACACATATAAGTAGATATGCATATAAAAAATTTTCAAGAAAATTAGTTTTATCCTTAAAATTATTGTATATGGTAAAATTTTTGAATAATTTTTCAATTTTATCATTCGATATTTTGATAATTATGTAATTTTTCATTTATTAATAATTTGAAATATAAATTGTATATGTTATAAATTATTTTAAAATTACAACAAAATTCAAGTATTTTTGCCTAATAAACTTTAATACTTATGTTTTGGTATATATGTATCCGTTTGTAATTACTAAAAAGTTTTTAAGGAAATTGAATATCATCTACAAACATACTATTGTTTAGTACTATATACTATTCTGTCGAAACATACACATATATATGTCCGTGTAACTTATTAAAAATTTTGAATTCAAATCCCATTGTATATTGTCTCATTGTAAAATAGGCTGAGCTGTTGTTGTGATAAAATGTAAATGTGAAACATAAAAAAAAAAATTTTTTTTTCGTCATAATTATTAATACAACTAAAAGCCTTAGGGATTGTTAATGAAAACTCATTCGGTTTAGAATTATTTGTCGAGACATGTTGCTTGATTCCGTTACCACAATCATTGTCATCGTAATTTTGCACTTCATTCGTTTTATTGTTTCATCAGATACATCCTTGCCATATGTTATATATACATATATGCATCCTGAGAACACATATGCACATATGCAGACGACATTGATAACGATATATATACGATATTTAAAATACATACATATAACTATAAGTTTTAGTATATGTACGTATATGTTCATTTTAAACGAGATCTAGACTGATAAAATTGAAATGTATTTTGTATCAAGAAAAGGACATTGTGGAATTTTTTTTTTTTTTTTTTGTTTTTCTTTATTCAATACTATATACATATGTATGTATGTGAAATGTGTAAATTGTATTGTTCATATACATATGAGGACAAATCATTTCAAATTTCAAACACATGATGCAACCGTCATTTATGTGTACATATACATACATATGTACATATATGTATGTGAATGAAATTAACATATATGCAGCATTTGTAATGGAAATGACATTGAAATTGAGCAAATTTTATGAAATTTAATTTCAAAATATTTACATATATATTATGCACACACACAACTATGTAATATATGTTTTCATATATATACACATATATGTATGTACATCCACATATGTATGTGTATGAATATTATATACAATATCATTCATAAGACATTGTACATAAAATCAATTTAGGGGGAACATATTTTCTATTTAATGTGATTTTCAAATTTTCCATGTGATAATCATTTCTGTTGCTCGATTTTCAATATTTTCAAAAATTGAAAGAAATTAATATTATATTTTTCCCTTCAACAATGTGCACTTAACAACATTGACTTATTTATCATTATTTGATTGAATTTTTATTGGATATATTTAATTGTTTCAATCAAAATTTTCTTTTCTCTTCGAAATGGAAAAACAATTTTTCGTCAAATACTTGTGTCACATACATACATGTGATTTTAACGAATTTTTTTTTTTTGTGTTTTTCCATAAAGTAATAACTTTTCTTCGTCATATAAATGATCAATGTAAACACATATGTATATGTACACATATGTCATTATCGGCCTTACAACCCAATATGAATATCGATCTGCTTCAAGAGTCCTGAGTTATACTACTCATAACTCGTCTATATCATACATTCTTCAAATATTGTATACTATCTTCAACCGGCCAACCGATTTTTTCCGTTGCAGTTATGTAAGTGACATTTTCTTTGTCCTTTATTACGTAATTTAATCAAATATTGTATTCAATCCGAAATTTTATTCAATTTTAAAAAAGTCCATGATTTTTTTTTTTTTTTTTTGTTTTCATTATTTATTTATTAATTGGAAATAAATTATAATATGTGTAGGTACATTCATACGTACTCATTTATATGTGTTTAAATTTTAAAGTGTGCCAATTTTAATTAATTAGGTAATTTTTTTCCACTCAATATAATTTTTTTTTTTTTTGTAAATATTATTCCTATAATTAATTTATATTCATTGTATGTACATTTTAATTTATGGTACATAAAAATGAAATTGAATTTATTAAAAAAATAAAATAAATAGGTAATATATGTATATGTACGTACATAAATTCCAGTAGGTGTACTGATGTACATGATTTCCTATATAATATGTATATACAAATGAATTGAATGTCTACTATGTATACATTTACTATTTATGTACATGTAATTAATTAATACAAAAAAAATAAAAAATAAAAAAAAATCATTTTTTTTATACTATTATGAATTGAACGTATATGAATATGAATAAATAGTTTTTTTTCTCTTTCTTTTCACATATGTATGTCCATATATTTTTTTTAAATAAAATTCCATTGGTAGTTTTATCCCATTAAATGTATATATATATTGAACAAAAAAAAAAAACATAAAAATCACAATAAAATTGTAATTTTTCCAATTTAATTGAAATCAAAATGAAACAATAGTTTATGTTACATATACGAGTAGTACATATGTTATATTAACAATATTTTTTTTATGTGGCGTGTTCGAATATTCAAAATACTTATATGAGCATATTCATATGTACAGGTGCATTTTTTCGTTTTTGTTTTACTGATTTTGCTTTTATTTATTTATTTTTTTTTTTTTTGCTTTTCCATTATTACATCAATAATTTCATACTTTATTGAAAATTCATCATCATGCTTTTGAATTTTATTACATCGCATATTGTACATTTTCTATTCGATTGGAACAGATATGTATAATGCATGCAAATCTACGCATACACACTTAAGCATAAAGTATAAAAGAAAGAAAAAAAAAATTGTTTTTTTTTTTTTTCATTATAACATTATTCATAAAAATTCAATCTATTCGATGTAAGTAATAATGATTCTATTTCCTTAAAAAGAAAGATATTATTATTTTTTTTTTTTTTTTCAATATTTAAAATAAAAACAAAAAAATTTAAATAAAATGATAAAGTAACGTATAAAATTGAAATAAAAGCATTTTGTAACAAATCAATAAATTTTCTAATTTGTAAATTTTACATTATTTGTTATTTTCTTTTTTAAGCCTTTTTAATTACCATCAAATTGAAAATAATTCTCTGTAATCTTGAATTGTATGAAAAATTATTGAATATGAGTTTTTCAATTTAATTTTTTTTTTTTTTTGAATGAGATTTATTAAATTAAAAATAAAAAATCTGTTACTTTTATAATTATTTGGATTTTCTAATTTATGAAAAACAGAAAGAAAAACTGAATTTCTTAATAAATAAAATTAATTAATTATTTACATTTTATTTTATCAACGACAATATGGACAATAAAGATTATTTTATAAATAAGTAAACTTTAAAGCCAATTTAATCTAAACTCCATACACAAATTCGATGTAGTTAAGGTCTTATGGGAGTATATATGTGTCCATTTTTGCCTTTCTTATATTTTCTAATAAGATCATATCACGAGTAGTGTTACCACGATCTGTAAAGTTATCATACAACACAGCGATGTAAAGAGGTATTACTATATGTCATTTATATAAGACCTTAACTGCACTGAATTAATAAATAAATATGAAATTTTATAATTTCTATATATAGAAAATGGAACTTTGTGTAGGTAAAATTAACATAACAAACGTTTGGATATTACTGATTATCAGTGTATGCCTTATGGGAGTGGATATGTTGTTTTCCTTCTCTCATTATTCCTAATAAGAGTGTTTCATATGAAGTGTTACTAGAACTCTCGAATATTTCATACAAAATATTTAAAAAAAATATATAATGTACAATGGTAATCCTGTTCTGTACACTATGCATGTATTCATCCTCATTTGTTTACTTTCATGTTTCTAGTTCACATAGCCATAGTCATAGTACACAGAAACAGAAACTAGTCTCTCTGCTAGCAGTCTAGTGCTAGTCAGTAGTTGGTGACTAGTAAGTGACCTTGGGATTTTAAATTCATACGCTGATAGACTGCAATGCTATGTGTACAAAAAATATAAAAGTGAAAAAAAAAAAACCAGTTTATTTCTCACATAGCACTGGCAGTCTAGTAGTCTAGCCAATAGCAAGATCCATATAATAGTGCATATACATATGTATGTATGTAATATATGGATATTTTATATGGATCTTGGTCAATAGCATAAATGAGGATGATAGGCAATGCTTATTGACTATTCAGTTCAGTTGTATTTTGTACGTAAGGGAGATCGGGTGTGTTGTACAGTGGCTCTTGAATTTTATATCATATTCGGTCGGTACGTGCTAAATATTACATTTAATTTATAATCGGCCGGTGTAAAGCAAAAACAAATTTTTAAATTCTGAAATAAACAATTAAAATAAATTATTATTAACAAAGAAAATAAAGTGAAATAAAACAAAGTTTCAAAAATAACAAAGTGTCAGTGAATATTGTGAAGTGTAAAAGGGCTCAATAGCTCAATCAATTTTTGGATACGAAATAAGATCTTAACTGCATCGAACTAGCGTATGGAGTATAGAAGTGAAAAAATAAAAATCCATACATTGCGTTACATACTTTATATACGAACAGATGTACCGATTCCATACCTACATACATACATACACGTAAGAATAATTTGAAAAAGTTTAGGATTTGATTGGCATTTTACTTTTACAACATTAAAATTGAAAATGAACAGAAAATTCAAAAGAAAAACTTTCTTAGATAAATACAATTTCATTTTGCATACATTATATAAAAAAAACATTTTTTTTTTTTTTTTTGTTTTTTATTTTATATAATAAGAAATTTGAATTTATTTAAATTTTGTATACAAATGTACGTATATGTATGCTAGATATTTTTCTCTGTCTTTTTTTTTTCTTTGAAATTTTGTGTATATTTTGTGACCAATTGTTTGCCTTCTATAAATACATCATTAGCTATGTTGACAGTTTGTTAACTTCTTGGTGCTTATTTCTTTTGAATATTATTTATCTTTGGTTTTTTTTTTTTTATTTCTTTCTTGTATAAAAAAGTATATATAAAAGAAAATTACAGTACATAAAAGAACATAAAAATGAAATTACATCCTTTTACACAGAGAATAAAAAAATAAAAAAAAAACAGAAAATTAAAAGAATTTATCAAAAAGTAAAGTTATTTAAATAAATAATAAAATGTACATAATTCTAGAAAAAAAAAAAAAGGATTAACTTTAATTTTGGTTTATACTGTTACGAAATTTTTGTTCATTTTCATTTGCCTTTTATATACGTACACATATAAATTTTCATTCAAAAGAAAAAAAAAAAAAACAAGAACTCAAAGTCAAAGTTTGTCTTTATATAAAAATTTTACTATGTTGTTATTTTTTTAAAAAAAAAAGGAAAAAACAATTTTTACTGGAAGAGAAAGTTCTTAAACTCTTCGATGAAATGTTACATTATTTTTTTCATACAATTAAATATAAGATTTTCATGGTATAGAAGAACAAAAAAAAAAAAATATCCATTTAAAAAGTAAAATAAGAATTAACAAATAAAATAAAAGGAAAATAGAAAAAAAAAAAAAAAGAAAATGAATTTTTTTGTTTTACAAGAAAATGTTAATACTAAGTTTTAACAAAGTTATTGAAATTATTTATAATTAAAATTTACTATACATTATATTGGATTTCTTGGAAAATGATTAATACAAAAAAAACTTTTTATCCATTTAATATAAATTTAAAAAAAAATAATAATAAATTTGTAAATTATTTATTTATACAATTAAAACATTTTGTCAATAAGATTTCAAATAGTTTACAATTTACGAAAATTAAATATACGATTTTATTTTTCACAGTTTATTAAAATTGGGTAAATTCAAAAATGCATCACTGCTTATTTGATGCGATATTCAGCGTATTATGATCTTAAGTTGAATATTGTATCGAATAGGCAGTGATGCATTTTTGAATTTACTCTTCATTATACGAGTATGTCAGCGTTTTGGTTAGACTCTTATCATAGCGTTATCACAGCGCTATGTAAAACGTTCTTTAATTTAAGTAGAGTCTAATCAAAGCGCTGTGATAACGCTATGATAAGAGTCCAACCAAAGCGTTTTGGTTAAACTCTACTTAAATTAAAGGACGTTTTACATATGGCTATGTATCAACAGATACACAGAATAATGAATACCCATTATACTATAATTTTACTAGCCGTCTAATTCTGATTTTAGTGTCTGACACAACTGATATAGTAAATAAACTAAAAAAAATTTTCTCATATTTTCTAATATATGTACACATCAAATAATGTCATATTCTGTTAACATAATATTTTCAGTTATGTTTGAAATTTTGTACAGACAAAAAAAAATGATAAAAAAATGGTCACATCAAGTTGTTAAAATTTTTATATACATACTTCCTTCTTGAACACATACTCGTATGTGTACACATATTTGTATGAATATTTTTTTTTGTCAATTTGAATTTTATCTAACTCATCAAAGTTTTATCATCTGAGAATATATATTTTTTTTATACATGTGTGGACACATGAATATTAGACCACAAAATAATTGTTTAAAAAAAAAAAAATGTTTATATTCCATAAATATTTGTTGTCTATGTGTTAGTTAGTAATTTTGAAAAATCACAGTTCAATTAATTAAGTCCGGAAAAATGTATTTATATATGTACACCAAAATTGGGATTTTTGAATTGTAGATACTTGTTTTTTTTGTTGGTAATACACGTGTAAATTTTGGTTTTATCTTAACAGATATAAATACACGTGTAAAATAAATTATGTATAAAATACGAATTTATATTCCATTTTATAAACAAAAAAAAAAATTTTTTTTTTTCATAGTGTAGGTTTTATATGTTTCGTTATTTATTCATGATTTTATTTACAATCAATAAAAGGAAATTAATAACGTCTGATACAATATTTGTAATGGACGTACACATATTTACTTATGTATTTTAAATTTCAAATAAAATATACATATGTATATGAAACCCTTTTCCATGTATACATATACAACACAGAAAAGGACTACAAATTTGATATTAAAATTTACTATAAGCGATAGTTGTGTATTTTTCATTTTTCATAAACATACATACAAAAAAGATGGTAATGAAAACACATAATGGTAATGAAAATATTTACATTGTTTGTTTTCCACAGATTTTTACAGATTTAATAACCAATTTTAGTGATTTATTGTGTACTTTATAAACAATGTAAAAATATTAATTGGTATTCATAATAGACTATACTGAATTTTTTGTGTTTATTTATTATATAAACTCAAAAATTTTAAAGATTTTCATGTCAATTACGTTGTATACACACGCGTAAATCTTCATGTATCTTTGAATTTGAATTTGAAGTAATTGCTTTTTAGAAAATTAAGTTAAATTTCAATTAAATTATATTCTATACACTAATTCGATGCAGTTCAAGGCTTTATGGAAATGACATAAAGTAGTTCGTGAAATGATCTTATTAGAAATTATAAACTAAGAAAAAATATATACATAGTCCCATAAGGTCTTCACTGCATTGAATTAGTGTATGGAGGAGTATATAGTTAGAAATATTAGATTTTCTTGTTTTTCACGAAGGTTAAAATTTAATGGTAGACATAATTAAAAAGAAAAATAAAATCTACTTAGAACATTTATTCTAAAATAAGAATTTTTTTGTATGATGAATATTAAAACTAAGATGTTCAAAAAATTTTTTTAACGGGATGTACATATCGAATTGAAGTATTCTAAAGTAATAAATTCATTAATGTGTAATTACATATGTATATGTATATTACATATGTACTCCTGATGTATAAACGTTTATGCGTTCATTCTTTCCTGTTTAGTTAATATATGTAGACATAAATATGTCATTAAAGTCAATTCGAAAACTTAAAATATTTTCCTTTGATTTAGAAAATTGTCTGTATTTAGGAACGTATATGTAGATAGAGTGTCAGTAGTGTGTATGTATGTTATTACATATATGAATATGTGTAAGTAGCTTCATTTAAATTTAGAAACACACTATATATATTTAGCTACCTACCTGTACGTGTTTAAATACATATATTTTACATATTTTTTAAACTTTGTTCATTGTAATTTCCTTTTAATGTATACAATATTTATTCAACAGCTAAAGAACATAAAAGTCATGTCAATGATTTTATTTGTCTACAAATATGAGTTTTTACTATATACATATAAAGTATATACCTAAATGAAAATGTTCTTTTGTACATTTTTACCATATGTTAAAAATTACATGAATTCATTTTCTGTATGTATATAATATACAATCAGAAAAGTAAATATTGAAAAAGTAAAATGCATATATATTGTATTGATTTAGGAAAATCCATCATGGTGCTCAGATGATATGTAAAATCGTATGTTCAAAATAGTATGTATGTGTATACATAAATGTATGTGTATAGAAAATATACATATAAACTATTATTTTATTAATAGTCTCTGACTGAACATCGTTTACTTTTGACTCTGACTATGATATAATTTCATCAATCATCAATATGTCTGCTCTGATGATCAAATATAATTTGTCGGTGTACAACGTGTTATATACAAAACTTAATATCAAAGTAAAATATATATATATATATATACAAATATATAAAGTCAAAGGAAATGCAATCGTATGTTTTTACAGGTAATATAATTTCCCTTCATATTTTTTTTTATAAACTTTTTATTTTGTAAAATATAAATTTAAAAAAAAAAAATTTATTTACTATTAGTATAGAATTGTAAAAATTTTTCAGTTATTTTGTAGATAATAAGTAGCCATATACATATATGTACGTTTTACTATATAAAATCCGTTTCTTTATTTTATATGACATCATTTTATTGTACATTCATATAAATATTGATGCGGAAAATTTTTATTTTCATTGATTTCTATAATATTTTTCCGATTTCCGATTTTTCAACTATTTATATATGTAGTTGACGAAATCAATAAAGTTCCTTTTTAAATAAATACATATATGTATGTATGTATGTGTATATAACTGTCCTGTTTATCTTTATGATCTATATACAGTCTTGTAGTATATATATATGCATACATATCAGATCAATTTTTATTTAGAAAATTTTATTATTATTGCCTGTCATATATATTTTTCTATTTTTTATTATCAACATTTTTACTTGTCTGCTACTATAAAATTCCACAACATACGCACTATAATATATCGGAAAAGCTCCTATCTCTTCTCTCAAACTCTGTTGAAGTTTAAAAAAAAGAATAAATGCGTCGGTGTATGTGTTTACATATATTAACGGTTGTAGTAAATGTTATGATAACAAAATATTTAAAAAGAGGCTCAGAATCCTGATAAACAAATTACACTACATGTAAAAGTACACAAACACTATTATTTTGTTTACACACAAATAATTACACAAAATTTATAAATGAATTAATGTATAAAAAATATTAAAGAAAATTTCAGTGGAAAATGATTGCGTGAATTCCCTATATATTTTTTGTACGTATGCATATAAACATAATATCTGAATGTCTATTTACATTGCTAAACATGTTTAAAACATTTCAAATTCATCGTGTTTTATATATAATGCCACATTACATGATGCTCAGTAACAAAAATAAAATCATAATAGTGAAAAAAAAAGCCAAATTCAAATCCGACTACATTATATATGTACTAGAAAAGATTCATAATAATGGTTATCGGAAAATACTTTTGTACAATAAATTACACATATGGGTACACACACACATGTACTTTTTGAGTAAACTACTTTATTCCAATGATTTAGCTACCATTATAATGAAGAATTTTTCTACTTTTCAATAGTATAGTAGTAGGTAATGTATTTTCCCTGTTGAATTTCTTTTTTTTTCTTTTACAAAATAAGAAAATGAAATCTTTCTGATGTTTTAAGTATGTAAAATTGTATTTTCGCTCTAATGATTAGTGAATGGCAAATCTTTGTTGTTTTTTTTATTATTATTTTTTTTTTTTTTTTATACAAAACGTACTTGCAAACTACAATATATGATTTTTGTTGTGGAAATAATTCAGGGATACAAGACCAATAGTACATTGAACCCGTCTTAGAGAAATATTTTCTTGATGAAATATATGTATGTATGTATATCAAAGGATGAAAAAGTACATATGAATGTGTATGTAATCAAAAATAAAAAAAAAAGTAAATAAGAAATAAAATATAAATTATTAATTATCTAAAAGATTCAAAATCATTTGCTAAAATAAACTACTTTGGAAAATTTCTTCCAATAAATGAAATAAAAATTAACAAAGGAATTTAAATCATTTAATATCATTTCTTTAATTATTTTCATTTAAATCCTTAAATTTTTTTATAAAGATTTTATTTTAATTAATTTCATTTCATCACATATACTATTGATTCGTTACCAATTTCATTCTTAACAAACTTTTCTTATTAATCGTTCATAAATCACGTTACTAGACCATATGAAAAATTATTTGATTCAACAGCAAACATACAAAAGGATATTTAAACAAGAAAAAAAAAACATGGAAATAATGAAATGAGATTATTCAATCGAATAAATCTTCTTATTTTCTATTTATTTATTCTGTTTTGTGGTCTATATTTCTTTTCTTTTTGCATGCGTACATACTTTTATGTATACAGTGTTACTGGCCCACTCACAATGACTAGAATTATTTATTTTTCCTTTTTCCTTTTTGTTTTTTTTTGAAATAGTTTTGTTTTATTTTACTATTCCAATTTTCATTATTTTCTTTATATTTAATTATTTAAGTGCTATTGATATTCCGTTTTATATGCTTTCTACCTTAATTATTAAACAAATAGAATGAAATGTTTTATCTTTCCTTTTCTGTGTATAGTAAATTGTAACATTAACTGACGTTCTATGCAAATTAAATAGTTAAATTTATTAAGTTTCATTTATATTTACACGCAACGTGTATAATCATCATTATTAGCATTAATATTGTTTTTCTGATATAAAAAAAAAAAAAAAAATACTGATTGTAAGAAGAATACAAAATCAATTTATTTTTTAAATATCTTTTTTCATGATCTACAGGTGCTCCAATTTCTTTTAATTCAATCTACCATTTTCCATCTAAAGAAAAGCTCAAACATCCTTGCCACAAATAATAATTAAAATTTAATTAAATATTTATAACAATGAACATAAAAAATTTGTGGATTTCATGAAATAAGTGAGGATATCAAGTATAATCTGTATTGCACAAATTTGAAGTTAATGTAAAAAAAAAAAATTAAAGGCAGAAATCTCGAAAATCTTTCAAATCTATGTAGACTACATAAAATACGTGTTACTCCTTGCTAAAAGGACTAATGTCGTTATGTAGACAAACAAAGGGTGAGCTTTCTTAAGCTGCAGTGTCAAGGTTGCAACCCAACCTCATCTCACCCTTGTGGATTAAATCTAATCTAAATCTAAATCTAAAAAAAAAAATTAAATATTTAAATGTTCTGAATTTTAATTTTTTTTGTATTTTAATAAATTCGATAAATTTTCCAACATTAGCTAAAATTCGATTAACTGTGAAAATGTTTTCTTGTAATTCTTATTTTTTATTTTATCTCAATGATTCATATGTGAAATTCAAAATTACAAAATACACACCATTAGAATTAAAGTATCTTAAAACAATTAATCAATTTCATATGATTTATAAATCAATTAACTTTTTAAAATTAAATATGTTTTGTTTTAGTAATTTTCTAAAATAAACAAAAATAAATTAATGAAAGATGCACATGGGAAATCGTCAATAAAACAATTTCATAAATGTATGTAGATGTATGTACACACACGCTGGAGTTTCACATGTGTTAATATCTATCTATTGTGTGTTTTTTGTTTTCAAAATTCAAACTAATAAAGTCAACTATTGTTTATTCATTGTATATGGTCTTATACACATACACGAATATGTTTACATAGGAATGAAAATAGTACCTAACAATACTTAATGTAGTAATTAATTTGGGCCTATTGTAATTATAAGTCTTTGATTAATTAGTTTACTTCTTAAAAAAAAAAAAAAAAAAAAAAAAAAAAAAGTAAATAAAAACAAAAAAGGTATCTCAAGAAAATTGAAAACAAATTAATGGTAAATAAGGTACTGAATTTATGTAAAATGAAAAAAACAATGTAACAGAAAGAAAATTTATTATTATGAATGGTTTATATTGAAAGTGGTGTAAGTCCATTTTTTTTCTTCATACGAGATATTTAGAGAAACACTATGTTATAACTAAATTATGTGATTTCTTAATATTTCTCAAGCTTTTTAAAAAAAAATGGACTTACACCACTTTTAAAATAAACATTTTATAATATATACTAAAACCCTGGAAAATAATGTAATATGTACTTTATGTATGTATATGTGATTAAGAAATAAATTTTCATAAATAATTTATAATTTTATTACAACATTTCATTTTACAAAAATTTTCAATTTTTAAATAAAATTTCATTATTGTATACATATATATAAGACCTTCTACATAGGTACATATGTATATATGAATAATAAATAATTTCTAAAAAAATTTTCATTTTAAAATTTCATTATTTACTTTTTCTAAGTTTTTGTATATTTATTTATTTTTTTTTTTTTATAAACAATCAAAAAATGTTCAAATGTTATAAAATTATTTAAATTTTCTTACAATTATTTTATGTATGTGTGTGCGTGTGTGAGAGAAAAAAACAAAGTTTTTAATTAGATGTGAAGTACTACTATCATTTGCATATTATCATTTTCCCTTTGAATCTAACAACACTTAGATATTATTATTAAATTTAAATTTACTTGTTGTTGTTTAATTTATGTGTTGTAACAACAGAAAAATGATAAAATGAAGAAAACCCCAAAACAAAGCAAAAAAGAAAACACAACTTTTTTTTTTGTTTAGGTACTTTTAGTTAAAAACTTTATCTTCAAGTTTTCTATTCTTGTTTAAGTGATTTATGAACGGTAAGTGCGGTTATGAAACGATTTGTATATACAGATATGCACATTATACAAACACAAGAATAAAATAAAAAAAAAAAGATTAATTTTCTCGTATATATAAACTTTGTCTTGTGCATTCTTTGTATATGTACAAAAATTTTAAATTTGTATTTTGTTTTGTCATATTTTGTTACTACGAGTATGTATATAAAAACTTTTTCATTTTACTAAACTAAAAATACATTAAAATACATTTTTAATTGTTTTTCATTTATTTTTTGTTTTTTTTTTTGTGTTTTTTTTTTTTTTATTCAAAAATTGAACTGCTCAAATTTACATACATAAGTGTAAAACCTTTCAGAAGTAAAATTTTCAATTTAAATTATACTGATGTACACTTCACTTTTCATTTTCTTATATTGAAAATTTTTAGTGTGAAAATCATTAAGTGCGAAAATTAAGAAAATTCTTTAGCAGCTTTTTTTTTTTTTTCTTTTCTTAATTGTTATTTTTCTTATATTATAAGGAAATAATTGTGTCCATCATTGCGTCTGTTTTATTTCTATTATTTTTACTATTTAAAATTCTATGATTTAAGGATAATTTCGATTCTATGTTTTCTTAGAAAATTACTTTATATCCGAATTTAAGAAAATTTGAATAACGAATTTATTAAAAAGTTTTAATTTAAGGATGTAATATAGTTTCTTAGGTTCTAACAAATGCCTTCGATCCGCTTCTTTTTTTAATTACCTATACTCTAATATTATGCACTTAAGGTCTTAAGGACTCTATGATACCACTTTAAGTAATCTCCATAATATCTTAATTGCACATTATTAGTGGACAGAGTATACATAGGTCCTAACAAATGCCTTCGACCCGCCTCTTTTTTGATTACCTAACTTTTATTTTTCATATTATGTTTTATGTTTTTGGTAATTTCGTCATTTTTTGTTCTCGTGACATCTCGTGAAATCATTTTTGGACCTTTATAAGCTTTGATATGCCTTCGACCCGCCTCTTTTTTGATTACCTAACTTTTATTTTTCATATTATGTTTTATGTTTTTGGTAATTTCGTCATTTTTTGTTCTCGTGACATCTCGTGAAATCATTTTTGGACCTTTATAAGCTTTGATATGTTCTCATTTTTAATTATTTGACTTATTTTTGCATTTTTTCAATATTTTTCATTTTTTATTTTCTTAGACTAATGTACATTACATATAGTCTGATTATGTTCTATGTCTACTATCGAAGTCTGTTTTTGTAATTATTGAAATATCATAATATTTTGTTTATTATCTTGCACTGATTTAAATTATTCTTACTATTAAATAACATTTAATTGCTTAATAAATTATAAAACTAAACAATACCTTGTACCCATATATTAAAAATAAAAAAAATATACAAAAAAAAAATTTAATAAACGATATTATAACACATTTTTTCTTTAAATAAATGTATTATCTATGTACATGTAAATTGTGTAAGAATTCATTTACATAAGTAATGTTCATATATATACGTACATAATATTCACTTCATTATCGTTATCGATATATGTATGTACGTATCACTCAGAAATAAAAAAAAATTGCATATTTTTATACTTTTCTTTTTTTTTCGTTTTTGTTTTCAAAAAATAAAAATAAATACATTTTTTTTTTATTTTACTGAAAAAAGAAACATTTCTGTTCATAGTCATAATATTTATAAAATTCGATAATAAAACGTAAAAGAAAAATGAAAATTTTTATATAGAAAGAAAATGAAGTCATAAAAAAATAACTGACTTTTTTTTTCATATTGTAATAATAATATGAAATGGAAATAAAAAAAAAAAACCAAAAAATATGAAAGAATGAGCACGAAAACTAAAGAAAACTTTTTTGTAGTTTATTTGATTGTAGAGCTTTAGTTAGTTGGCATTTTGCCTGAATGAAGGTAAAATTTACTTTATATAATATACGAATGTATATGTACGTATATCTATGTACTACACATGTACATAAATATGCATTTTTAATAATGTGAGACGAGAAAATATCCTTTTTGTTGTCGCTTTTCTTTTTATTTTTTTTTAAAATCTCATTATTACTTTGACAATTTTTATTTTTTTTTTTTTTCTTTTATTAAGAGATGTTATCTGTTTTCTTCGTCTTCTTCTTTATTACTTCACATAATTTAATAAGTACTATAAAATGATGTAAGAAGCATAAAAACAAAAAAAAAAATGAAACGCTCAAAAATTATTTTTAATTTTATTTTTTATTCTTTTAAAAAAAAAAACAAAATTCAAATAGAAGAAATATAAAAATGAATATTTTATGTAAAAATAATTTGAATATTGTTCGTTACATTTAAATACAATTTTTTTTTTTTTTCTTATTTAAATTTTTTTTTACTTTCTTTTAAAGAAAAATTTTGTACCTATAATTATACTTTGATAGTGAAAATGATTATATAACTATGTATTTTAAATCAAATGATTTTATATTGTCTGTAGTAAAAAATATTTTTGAAATAAAATTTAAAAATTTTAAATTTTTTGTAAAATTTCATCAACTTTATAAAATCCTTTTTTCTTATTGATTTTCAAATGAAAATTCATTTATAGATTGATAATAAAATGAAAAACCCTAAAAGTACTTTAGTGAAAATATTTAATAAATAAGTTCTATTTGTAATTTAAATTCAAATTTTAAAAATAACAAATTTTTCTTTGACTCAGTACTTTGATGATAATACCACATTGTGTACATTGTAAAAGTGAGAACTTATCAAATAATGTAAAATATAGAAATACGTATTTATCACAGGCATAGGTCAAGATTATATAAAAATGAAATTATCAGTAAATGTTTATATGGAAAATTAATAAAAAGGGATTTGTTGATCGACAACATATACCAATATATGTATTATATGTATTATAACATACATATAGACACATATAAAAATAATTTACATTTTTTATTATCGGGCATATACCTATACATGTATAATAAGCATATTATTAACAATAATCTTGAATGAAACAAGGTCGTACGATAACCTTATAACTAAATAAATAAAATGATATTAAGTATTTATTTCTCAATAAAGTGTGAATATATATATACACATACATACATATATGAATTCACGATTATCTTTCACATGGACATTAACATAACATAACATATTTACATATGTATGTATGTGTATGTACATATATGAATGAATATATAAATAAAATGAAAATCTTTAAATTACACAAACATGTATGCTTTATTATATAAATATAAAAAAAAAAATTTATTTTTTTTTTATTTTTATATCTCTCAAATAAATTCTGAACATCATGTGAATACTGATAATAATTCTAATATTTTTATTTTTATCATTTAGTATCTAAAAATTATTTTATTGTTTATTCATATCACGTACTAAGTTATTATTATTTATTTTTTTTTTTTTTGTTTTTTTTTTTATTACATTAAAATGTTAAAATGCTATAAAGAAAAGAAATAACATAAAATTTAACAAAAAATACATTTTAAAATAATAAATTCTCATCATTTTTATATATTTTATAAGTTTAAATTTAAAAGAAAATTATTTCTAATTCAAATTTTATGCAACAAATTTTTCCTTAAAGCCAGCAACAATATGTAAATAAATAAAATACAAAAAAAAAATGAATTTACGTGTAGAAAAATTTAATACATGCTTTGGGTGGGTCTTTTGTATTTTAATTTGATGTCTTTACAAATACAATATTGACCTAGTCAAAATAGACATTCAATTTCGGCCAAAATTGGGAAAAGAGCTTATAACTGATAAAGACGGTAAATAAAGTACTACTATTTGAAATAAACTAGGATTGGTAGAGACTTTTGACATTACATTTATAAAGGTGTATTTATCGTATACACAAATTTTTTGATCTTCTTGAATATTTCTTAAGTTTGAGATTTTTTGTCCATCATTTTGGTCAGGACTAAATCTCTTTTATAATTTTTTTTTAAATTTATGTGCCTGTTCGAATGTACACGGCACAATTAATTCATCATCAATCATAATTTACTTTTTTACATTTCAAAACAACTGACGTGTACTTGTACACAAGTCATGTACTTGTATATATGAAATAAAGATAACAGGTACATAATAATAGTAATCATTGTTTGTGTCCTATTGTATTTGTAAAAGATAATTTGCAATTCAGAAAGAAATTGGAAAACTAGATTTTAATTACAATTATCAATGTAGACACTGATTGTAAATTAGAACATACGTAGGTTCGTGCGTAATAGAATACTACATGATTAAAATTAAAAATGTTCTAAATAAAATATTTGAGTCAATAAGGACAGGACACAGTACAATATTAACCGTTCTATTGGAAAATACTTTAAACCTTCTTTAAATACTAAACCTAAGTGAATCATGTCTAGTATAAAAATATTATTTTTGTGCTGTTTTTTATTCTGTGGAAGTCAGGCTCAAACTCAGCTAACCAACGTAATCCCTGTAATACAAAATATCAGCACGACATATGGAATAAAGCATATAAACATTTTTTACGATCAAAATCTATGTGGCATTTACAACTGCACAAGTATGATGCTTTCCGAATTATCTAATGTAACGAAAATCGTTATTTCAAAATCAATTTCAGCAGAAATGCGATTTTTCACGGATAAGGATACTTCATTGTCAGTTGTTTTCGCTACACACAGAAACTTGAATGGTTTTCGTTATATGTTAAATGGAATTAATTTTTTACATCAAATGAAAATCGTATATGTAAAAATAAATGGACACATAAAAATTAATGGAATTAAATATTTTTTTGATGTTATGAAAGACATATCCGCAATAAATTGTATTTTAATTACGACTGATGATGATGAAACAGTTCAGATTTACGGTTATGATCCTTTCCCCGAAATAAATATAAAAAATATGACAAAATCATCTGTTGGTGAATTTTATCGGGGTAAATATCTGAATAACTTTCGAGAACAAGAAATTAAACTTGCTGTAGTGATAAACTCGGTAAAAGAAAAATACAAGGGAATAAAAGGATTTTCTAAAAACCTTGTTTTTTTCGAGATATTTGTTCGTTATTATAATTTCCTTGTAACTTGGGTGACACCTGCTCGTAATCCATCAAGTACTGATATTATGGAAGATTTGTTTAAATCAAATGAAGTCGAAATTATAGTAAACCCTATTACAATGCAATATTCTAAAGACTCGTCAGAATTTATTACATATGATCCGTCTGACCAAATTTGCTTTGTGGTTCCAATAGGTCAACAAATTCCCACATATATGTATTTAATTCGACCTTTTAAAACAGAAGTTTGGCTTTTGATTGCATTTAGCATATTTATTTTGACGACATTGTTATACTGTGCACGTCTTTTAGTGTTTAAAACATCAGAATATGGTGATTCACTGTGTGAAATCATTAAAGGAATACTATGTGTAAGTGTTGTAAAAGACGTGAATACAACAAAAATGCAACTTCGATTGATTGGTTTTGCAATTTTTCTTTTTGGATTTATTCTTACAAACATATATTTGTCGTTATCAACAAGCTTTTTCACAAAAAATGATTTTAAAACAGAAATTGAGACATTATCAGATATCATGAAAGCAAATATTAAAATAAAGGCATCAGAAAGAGAACTGAGAGTGTATACAAAATTTTTTGATCTTTCTTCTGATTTCGTACAAAAAGTTTTTATCAATATAACTGATAAACATAATAAGGAAAAATATAAGAATTACAGTAGTGGAGCCTACTTAACATTATCAAATGTGTGGGAATATAATCAGAAAAATGACCTATTGTTGAACATAAAACGTGAACATAAAACAAACATTTGTAGAGGAAATGTAAACATTGGATATGCTGTTAAAGCCAACTCATATTTGCGTTTGCCTTTGAAAAATTTTCTGACTCGTGTAAGAGAGACAGGACTCTATGATCATTGGGGATCCGAAACATTACATTCCATTGTACTGAATAATCGTTTGTATGATGAAACGACACCAGTCGAGGACACCTCGAATAAAGTCATAAATATGGATCATTTGAAAATAATATGGTTGTGCTGGTTAACGGGTATAGCAATTAGTTGTATCGTATTTATGTTCGAGTGCAGAAAAAAGATAAATGACATTTTTCACTCGATCACATTTTTTAAAAAATCACATTAATTCATCAGTTATGAAATTGTAATTGGAATTGGAATTTCATTGTCCAAGAAAGAAAATATCCTTTTGGGAAACTCCAAACTATGTACTGCTGCATCTCAATTAGTATAATTTTTGTACACGATTTTCGTATTTTATTGAATTTTACAATTTGAGTGTGAAATACAAGGATACTGATTTAAGCATAATATACACATGTGTAATTTTTTTTGTTATTTTTGTAAATATGTACCTACTATGTATTCAAAATTATTTTTAATGGTACCTTAAATTTTTCATCGAATCTAGAGTTCTTAATTGGGATGAGATATAAGTACATATGCACGATTTCAGCTTTGTTGGTTTTTAATTAAGTTCCCTTAGGTTTGGGTTTTTAATGTATAAATTTTGTTCAAGTGTTACAAATAAAACAAATATATTTGAAAAAGAGAAAACTTAGTGTGTTTTTTTAATATGACCTACCTATTGTCTTAGCGTTTTGAACAAATTGTTTTTTTTTTTTTTTTTTGTAATATGTGAAAATGAACAAAACGTAAAGTTTGACCTATGTTTAAAAACGTATAAACATGTATTATACTCTATCCACTAATTCTTTGCAATTTAACCCTTATGAAAGTACAAACGTTTTTTTTCTCTCATGATTTTTAATAAATGTGTTTCACAACCAGGAATGCGTTCCAAAACTATGTAACCACTGTGGAGGTTCAAGCTTCTAATTAGTTAAACTTTAACGAGAATTTAAACTTTCAGTTAAACTAATTCAGTTTTACAGTCTAGTTTAATCTTCCGTTTAACTAAACTGAGTTTAAGGAACTATTGTGAATGAAATGCAGTTTTTTGAATACTGTATTATCATTTATTTTTGGCATTAACTGATGAATTTCAAATTTTAATTATGACAGATTTTTTGACAATTATTAATTTTCTTCTTTATTATCAATAAACGGAATTTAAACGACAAAATTCTTCGGCTTAACCTAAACTTGCTTTGAAGTTTAAACTAAAGATACGTGGACATGGTAAGAGAAATTCAAGTAAAGCTCTACTAAAAAATGCATCATTCATTGTACATTGTATAATTATTATAAAATATTATTATAATATTATAATTTTATTACAATATTTTATTATATTAAAATATTCATGTACATATGTATGAATTTCATTATATTATAATTATCATATTCAAAAATATTTATTATAGATTATATCAAACAACAAAAAATCAGACGATATTCTTAATATTATAGTATAAAAACTCTACCAACAATTTAACTAGTTAAATAGAGCTGGTAGAGCGGTCAAAAAAACGTAGAGTTCTCTGCGAGGAAGCTTTCTCTCTATCGTAGAGAGAGAGAGTTCTACATAGAGCTCTACAAGGGTGTTTACATATTTCTATTTGTGGTAGAGCTCTACAAAAATTTCTCTATCGTGTCCACATACCTATATACAGTGTAAATGTATGTATATGTAGATAATGAATGCAATATGTTAAAGCAATTATAAAATCACATGCTTGAATAATTGTTTAGGTATTTTACAAAAGCACAATTTTCCTCAACAATTTTCTAAATATTCATGAATGTTATATGTATACGTGTACTTTCTTTTTACATTTTGTTTTATGTTATTTATATTACAACGATAATAACAATAAATCGCATGCAAAATTTTCTAACAATAACCTAAAAAACTACTCCTTAATGGCAATGCATGTTATGATGTGCAGTAGTTTTAAAATAAAATAATTTTAAAATTTTCTATATGTGCACAAAAACTATTTGTTATTTAAGTATTATTTACTAATTACCTAAATTAAGTTGATTTTTGTTTTGTTATTTATAATACCATCTATTTAACGTGCAAATGCATCAAGAAAAGAAAAAAAGGAAAAATTATTTTAAAATTTAATTTAATTTCAGTATATGTACATAATATGATTAAATTTCCTTTTGTTATGGCTACAAACTTGAATCCTTTTAAAATCACTTGAATTCAATCATATATAATACTTACATTTTCTTTTCTCAATTTTCTTTTTTCCTTTTTTTTCTTTTTTGTTTTCTGATAATAAAATTGCATTAAATGTGTTTATTTTCATTTAATATTTGCACAAAATACAAAAAGTATATTGAATTTCCTTTTATATACACGAATACATACTTTGAACAGTGCTCATTTTCATTTTGTTTATATTTTATTTCATTTTTTTATTTTTGCCTTTTTCCAGTTTTCCAGTTTTCCTTTCTGAAATTGTAATAAAAATTATTTTGCCAAGCAACATCAAATATGATTTTGGAAATTTTATGTCATCATATTCCTTTTGACTATTAAATGTCTACCATGCCATATAGTACATACTTATACGTATTTGTAATGTGCAAACATCATAATACAACAATTTATAAAATATTATTTTTATTCTGATGTACGTATGTGCTATATAGTATGTACACACATTACACGTGTGTAAATATTAGACATTTTCTATGTGTATGAAAATCATTTTAATAGACTGCAAAAGAAAATATATTACATTAAATGTTCACAATAAAAATGATCGTCAAAGAGAAATGAAAGAAAAAAATATATACTCAATCAAATACAAAAAAAGGGATATTCGTTTACATTACATAATTGTGATGTATATTAGCATTTTATCTTAGCTCTTTGAAAACGTACACATTTGCACCTTTTATTGTTCGATTTGCTTATCTTGTAATTCAATTTCTTTATTTGTAATTGTATTGTATGTAAATTGGTAAAAAATTTTCTTAAAATAACGAAATATCTATGATAAATTTTTCTTTTTAAAATGTTTTTCTATGATATGCTTAATTATTAAATATCTGTTTTAACGAGCTCTTAATATATATACATAAATTTGTATCCTTTCAAACCGATATGAGTCAAATCTATGTTACGGTATAAAATGCTAGTCTAAACGAGGCTTATATTTATGTGTATCTAGAACAAAAAAAAAAAAGGGTTAGCAAATAATGTTAGAACAATTTAACATCTCAAAATGATCTTCATGATTCTTTATTTCTTACAAAATAAACGTTTCAATTATTAAAATATATAATTTTCATTTGATACACACTCAATTTAATTAAAATTATTTTTTTACTACACAGAAAAATAAATCAAATTATTCTTATAAATAAAAATAATAATTGGAAAATTTTAAAAATCATAGCAAAATTTTGAATATATAAAAATACGTTAAATTTTCTTTTATTACATGTTTCTATTTTCTTTATTTATCCTTGTCTACTAGTTTTATTATGATTAAGTGTAATGTTTAAACATAATATTGTCAATGATAAAAAAATTTTTCTTTTTATTTTTTTAAATGGGGGAAATTCATGTTACTTGATGATGAAAATCTTCTCAAACATCACATAAATTATATTAAGAAAATTTTTCAATTTACGAAATATGCGATGTTTGGGAAATTTTTCACAGAAATTACAGAAACCGTTTAAATGTTTCCCAGGCATATAATTTAAATATTTAAAAAGGAGGAAAAACCAGTTACCGACAGAAAGATCCTTCCATTCGTTTACATAAAACAACGAAAAATTTCGTCTATTTAACATTTTGCATGTACGTTTTCATTTTTATATTGGCACATTGATTTTTAAATGCAAATGCATCGAATGTTAAATACGTTCATTTACCATCGGAAAAATTGGAGCGGTGCCTTGACCTGATAAACACGGTAAATACAGTACTACTACTTGAGGTAAAGTAGGATTGGTAGAGGCTTTTGAAATTACATTTATAAAGATGTATTTATCGAATACACCAATTTCCGGATCTGCTACCATATTTCTTAAATTTGAGTTTTTTTGTCCATCTTTTTGGTCAGAGCTAAATCTTCTTTATAACTTTTTTTCAAATTTGTGTCTGTTCGAATGTACACGGCACAATTGATTCAAATTCAATCATAATTTACTTTTTTACATTTCATATCAACTGACGTGTACTTGTGTAATCATTATTTTCGTTCCATTCTATTTGTAAAAGATAATTTGTAATTCAGAATGAAATTAAAAAATGAGATTGTAATTACAGTTATCCATATAGACACTGATGATAAATTAGAACATACATAGGTTCGTGCGTAATACAATACTACATTATTGAAATTAAAAATATTTGAGTCAATAAGGACAGGACACAGTACACAGTATCACATTAACCGTTCTATTGGAAAATACTTTAAACCTTCTTTAAATACTAAACCTAAGTGAATCATGTCTAGTATAAAAATATTATTTTTGTGCTGTTTTTTATTCTGTGGAAGTCAGGCTCAAACTCAGCTAACCAACGTAATCCCTGTAATACAAAATATCAGCACGACATATGGAATAAAGCACATAAACATTTTTTACGATCAAAATCTATGTGGCATTTACAACTGCACAAGTATGATGCTTTCCGAATTATCTGATGTAACGAAAATCGTTATTTCAAAATCAATTTCAGCAGAAATGCGATTTTTCACGGATAAGGATACTTCATTGTCAGTTGTTTTCGCTACACACAGAAACTTGAATGGTTTTCGTTATATGTTAAATGGAATTAATTTTTTACATCAAATGAAAATCGTATATGTAAAAATAAATGGACACATAAAAATTAATGGAATTAAATTTTTTTTCGATGCTATGAAAGATATTTCTGCAATAAATTGTATTTTAATTACCACTGATGATGATGAAACAGTTCAGATTTACGGTTATGATCCTTTCCCCGAAATAAATATAAAAAATATGACAAAATCAAATGTTGGTGAATTTTATCGGGATAAATATCTGAATAACTTTCGAGAACAAAAACTTAAATTTGCTGTAGTGATGAACTCGATAAAAGAAAAAAACATGAAAATAAAAGGATTTTCTAACAACATTGCTTTTTTCGAGACATTTGTTCGTTATTATAATTTCCTTGAAACTTTGGTGACACCTGCTCATAATCCATCAAGTACTGATATTATGGAAGATTTGTTTAAGTCAGATGAAGTCGAAATTATAGCAAACCCTATTACAATGCGATATTTAAAGGACTCGTCACAATTTATTACATATGCGTCTGACCAAATTTGCTTTGTGGTTCCAATAGGCCAACAAATTCCCACATATATGTATTTAATTCGACCTTTTAAAACAGAAGTTTGGCTTTTGATTGCATTTAGCATATTTATTTTGACGACTTTGTTATACTGTGCACGTCTTTTAGTGTTTAAAACATCAGAATATGGTGATTCACTGTGTGAAATCATTAAAGGAATACTATGTTTAAGTGTTGTAAAAGACGTGAATACAACAAAAATGCAACTTCGATTGATTGGTTTTGCAATTTTTCTTTTTGGATTCATTCTTACAAACATATATTTGTCGTTATCAACAAGCTTTTTCACAAAAAATGATTTTAAAACAGAAATTGAGACATTATCAGATATCATGAAAGCAAATATTAAAATAAAAGCATCCGAAAGAGAACTGAGAATGTATACAAAATTATTTGAACTCTCTTCTGATTTCGTACAAAAGGTTTTCATCAATACAACTAATAAACATAATAAGGAAAAATATAAGAATTACAATAGTGGAGCCCGCTTAACATTATCAAGTGTGTGGGAATATAATCAGAAAAATGACCTTTTGTTGAACATAAAACGTGAACATAAAACAGACATTTGTAGAGGAAATGTAAACATTGGATATGCTGTTAAAGCCAACTCATATTTGCGTTTGCCTTTGAAAAATTTTCTGACTCGTGTAATAGAGACAGGACTCTATGATCATTGGAAATCTAAAACATTTCATTCCATTGTACTGAATAATCGTTTGTATGATGAAACGACACCAGTCGAGGACACCTCGAATAAAGTCATAAATATGGATCATTTGAAAATAATATGGTTGTGCTGGTTAACGGGTATAGCAATTAGTTGTATCGTATTTATGTTCGAGTGCAGAAAAAAGATAAATGACATTTTTCACTCGATCACATTTTGTAAAAAATCACATTAATTCATCAGTTATGAAATTGTAATTGGAATTGGAATTTCATTGTCCAAGAAAGAAAATATTCTTTTGGGACACTTAAAAACTCTGTACTGCTCTTATATATCTCAATTAGTATTATTTTCGTATTTTATTAAATTTTAAAATTTGAGTGTGAAATACAAGGACACTGATTTAATCATAATATACACATGTGTAATTTTTTTTTGTTATTTTTGTAAATATGTACCTACTATGTATTCAAAATTATTTTTAATGGTACCTTAAGTTTTTCATCGAATCTAGAATTCTTAATTGGGATGAGATATAAGTACATATGCACGATTTCAGCTTTGTTGGTTTTTAATTAAGTTCCCTTAGGTTTGGGTTTTTAATGTATAAATTTTGTTCAAGTATCACAAATAAAACAATTATATTTGAAAAAGAGAAAACTTTGTGTTTCTTTAATAAAATAATTTTAAAATTTTCTAATTGTGCACAAAAACTATTTGTTATTTAAGTATTATTTAGTATTACCTAAATTATAGTATTAATTTTAACATTCATGTATGTGTCAGGTATGAGTCAAATCTATGTTACGGTATAAAATGCTAGTCTAAACGAGGCTTGTATTTATGTGTATCTAGAACAAAAAAAAAAAAAGGGTTAGCAAATAATGTTAGAACAATTTAACATCTCAAAATGATCTTCATGATTCTTTATTTCTTACAAAATAAACGTTTCAATTATTAAAATTTATAATTTTCATTTGATACACACTCAATTTAATTAAAATTAGTTTTTTACTACACAGAAAAATAAATCAAATTATTCTTATAAATAAAAATAATAATTGGAAAATTTTAAAAATCATAGCAAAATTTTGAATATATAAAAATACATTAAATATTACATTTTTGAATTATCGTCAAAATAATATTTTGAAAAATTAAATTTTCATTAGAACACTGTCTAGTACATTATAGTGAATAAAATTCTTTCATAATTTATTGTGTATGTATCAGACTATATTTAAATCGTTTATTTTGAAAGTGGTGTAAGTCAATTTTTTTCTTGTGAGATATTTAAAAGAAGACTAAATAATAAGTAAATTACATGATTTTTTGATATTTCTCACAAGTTTTTTTAAAAAATGAATTTACAGCACTTTCAAAATAAACGGTCCATATAATATATAAATACGTTCATATACGTACATGTAGAATGGCAATAAATTCATATTATATTAATGAGGAAGCTATTTTGTTTGATAGCATTATACAAAACATTTATGATCGTCAAAAAACAATGACAAAACAAATTTCTCTTTCTGTTTCATAAATTCTTCAACACAACATAACACACAAGAGAGAATGAAGTTCTTCAGTCTCACTATACCATTTAAAATATAAAAAAAAAAATTTTAATTAAAAACTTTCTTTATTTACATCGATTTTATCACTACATTTATAAAAATTATAAAGAAAAACCAAAAAAAAAAAAAAAAACGGAAAACTTTAAGGAAAATCGTTTCTATTTTCTTTATTTATCCTTTTATACTAGTTTTATTATGATTAAGTGTAATGTTTAAACATAATATTGTCAATGATAAAAGAATTTTTCTTTTTATTTTTTTAAATGGGGGAAATTCATGTTACTTGATAATGAAAATCTTCTCAGACATCACATAAATTATATTAAGAAAATTTTTCAATTTACGAAATATGCGATGTTTGGGAAATTTTTCACAGAAATTACAGAAACCGTTTAAATGTTTCCCAGGCATATAATTTAAATATTTAAAAAGGAGGAAAAACCAGTTACCGACAGAAAGATCCTTCCATTCGTTTACATAAAACAACGAAAAATTTCGTCTATTTAACATTTTGCATGTACGTTTTCATTTTTATATTGGCACATTGATTTTTAAATGCAAATGCATCGAATGTTAAATACGTTCATTTACCATCGGAAAAATTGGAGCGGTGCCTTGACCTGATAAACACGGTAAATACAGTACTACTACTTGAGGTAAAGTAGGATTGGTAGAGGCTTTTGAAATTACATTTATAAAGATGTATTTATCGAATACACCAATTTCCGGATCTGCTACCATATTTCTTAAATTTGAGTTTTTTTGTCCATCTTTTTGGTCAGAGCTAAATCTTCTTTATAACTTTTTTTCAAATTTGTGTCTGTTCGAATGTACACGGCACAATTGATTCAAATTCAATCATAATTTACTTTTTTACATTTCATATCAACTGACGTGTACTTGTGTAATCATTATTTTCGTTCCATTCTATTTGTAAAAGATAATTTGTAATTCAGAATGAAATTAAAAAATGAGATTGTAATTACAGTTATCCATATAGACACTGATGATAAATTAGAACATACATAGGTTCGTGCGTAATACAATACTACATTATTGAAATTAAAAATATTTGAGTCAATAAGGACAGGACACAGTACACAGTATCACATTAACCGTTCTATTGGAAAATACTTTAAACCTTCTTTAAATACTAAACCTAAGTGAATCATGTCTAGTATAAAAATATTATTTTTGTGCTGTTTTTTATTCTGTGGAAGTCAGGCTCAAACTCAGCTAACCAACGTAATCCCTGTAATACAAAATATCAGCACGACATATGGAATAAAGCATATAAACATTTTTTACGATCAAAATCTATGTGGCATTTACAACTGTACAAGTATGATGCTTTCCGAATTATCTGATGTAACGAAAATCGTTATTTCAAAATCAATTTCAGCAGAAATGCGATTTTTCACGGATAAGGATACTTCATTGTCAGTTGTTTTCGCTACACACAGAAACTTGAATGGTTTTCGTTATATGTTAAATGGAATTAATTTTTTACATCAAATGAAAATCGTATATGTAAAAATAAATGGACACATAAAAATTAATGGAATCAAGTATTTCTTCGACACTATGAAAGATATTTCTGCAATAAATTGTATTTTAATTACGACTGATGATGATGAAACAGTTCAGATTTACGGTTATGATCCTTTCCCCGAAATAAATATAAAAAATATGACAAAATCAAATGTTGGTGAATTTTATCGAGGTAAATATCCGAATAACTTTCGAGATCAAGAAATTAAACTTGCTGTAGTGATAAACTCGGTAAAAGAAAAAAACAAGGAAATGAAAGGATTTTCTAAAAACCTTGTTTTTTTCGAGACATTTGTTCGTTATTATAATTTCCTTGTAACTTGGGTGACACCTGCTCGTAATCCATCAAGTACTGATATTTTAGAAGATGTGGTAAAGTCAGATGAAGTCGAAATTATAGTAAACCCTATTTCAATGAAATATTTTAAAGACACGTCAGAATTTATTACATATGCGTCTGACCAAATTTGCTTTGTGGTTCCAATAGGCCAACAAATTCCCACATATATGTATTTAATTCGACCTTTTAAAACAGAAGTTTGGCTTTTGATTGCATTTAGCATATTTATTTTGACGACTTTGTTATACTGTGCACGTCTTTTAGTGTTTAAAACATCAGAATATGGTGATTCACTGTGTGAAATCATTAAAGGAATACTATGTTTAAGTGTTGTAAAAGACGTGAATACAACAAAAATGCAACTTCGATTGATTGGTTTTGCAATTTTTCTTTTTGGATTCATTCTTACAAACATATATTTGTCGTTATCAACAAGCTTTTTCACAAAAAATGATTTTAAAACAGAAATTGAGACATTATCAGATATCATGAAAGCAAATATTAAAATAAAAGCATCCGAAAGAGAACTGAAAATGTATACAAAATTTTTTGATCTTTCTTCTGATTTCGTACAAAAGGTTTTCATCAATACAACTAATAAACATAATAAGGAAAAATATAAGAATTACAGTAGTGGAGCCTACTTAACATTATCAAATGTGTGGGAATATAATCATAAAAATGACCTTTTGTTGAACATAAAACGTGAACATAAAACAGACATTTGTAGAGGAAATGTAAACATTGGATATGCTGTTAAAGCCAACTCATATTTGCGACTGCCTTTGAAAAATTTTCTGACTCGTGTAATAGAGACAGGACTCTATGATCATTGGAAATCTAAAGCATTTCATTCCACTGTACTGAAAAATCGTTTGTATGGTAAAACGACACCAGTCGAGGACACCACGAATAAAGTCATAAATATGGATCATTTGAAAATAATTTGGTTTTGCTGGTTAACGGGTATAGCAATTAGTTGTATCGTATTTATGTTCGAGTGCAGAAAAAAGATAAATTACATTTTTCACTCGATCACATTTTGTAAAAAATCACATTAATTCATCAGTTATACGATTGGAGAGTTTTATACAGTTGTTTGCAGTGTTGTGTAATCCTGATATATTTCATTGTCAAAGAAAGAAAATATCCTTTTGGGAACCTCAAAACTCTGTACTGCTGCATCTCAATTAGTATAATTTTTGTACACGATTTTCGTATTTTATTGAATTTTACAATTTGAGTGTGAAATACAAGGATACTGATTTAATCATAATATACACATGTGTAATTTTTTTTTGTTATTTTTGTAAATATGTACCTACTATGTATTCAACATTATTTTTAATGGTACCTTAAATTTTTCATCGAATCTAGAATTCTTAATTGGGATGAGATATAAGTACATATGCACGATTTCAGCTTTGTTGGTTTTTAATTAAGTTCCCTTAGGTTTGGGTTTTTAATGTATAAATTTTGTTCAAGTATCACAAATAAAACAAATGTATTTGAAAAAGACAAAACTAAAAGTGTTTGTTTTTAATATGACCTACCTAATGTCTTAACATTTTGAACAAACTGTCTTTTCTTTTTTTGTAAATTTAAATAGGGGAAATTCATTTTACTTGATGAAAATCTTCTCAGACATCACATAAATTATATTAAGAAAATTTTTCAAATTCATGAGATATGCGATGTTTGAGAAATTTTTCACAAAATGACATAAATCTTCTAAATGTTTTACAGGCATGTAATTTAAATATTTAAAAAGGAGAAAAAACCAGTTACCGACAGAAAGATCCTTTCATTTGTTTACATTTAAAAAAAAAAAACGAAAATTTAGACCCAACATTTGTAAACAAAAAAATATAAAATACAAATTTTTTTTACAAAAATTCTATGCCTATGTATCAATTTAATATAAATGCAAGGATTTTTATTGTTAGTCTGTTTTTCGGTTTTGTTTTCAAATAAAAAAACGGAAATAATTTGTTTTTTTTTTTTTTTTTTTTTTACAATTTTCAGATATAGTCCACCTAAATTTTCTATGTAAAGATGTTGTTTTGTCTATATCATATGATTTTTTAATTTTTCCACGGGGTAAATGTCCTTTTCACATGTATTGTATGATATGCTTTTAAACAAACACATACTATTAAATGATTCATAGAAATGAAAATTGCAAAACAAAAAATTACTAAGAAGTGAAAAAATGAAAGAGAAAAATTTTTGAAAAAAAAAAGAAAAAAAAAATAAAAATTTTTTTTTTTGTCGGTTTTTGTGCCTAAGTGATTTTTACAAAATATAAAATGGTTTGAATAGAAAATAGAATAAAATGGTTTAAATAGAAGGAAATTTTCTATTTTTTTTTTTTTTTTTTTGTAAAAAGTGAAAGCTGTAAGTAGTATTATTATTATCTTGCTATAACCATATAAATACACATGTATAGAAGAGATACAATAAAGTTTTACTATATTATGTACTAAGCTGCATTTATTATTATATAAAAAAAAAAAAAAAAAACACTTGAGGGTTTCAAGTCTAATGAAAATTTTCTGGCAAATAGCTGTTTACTTGTTTTTTTTTTTTATTTTGTAGTTTTTCAAGAAAAACAAAACAAAAAAAAGAAAGAAAATTTAAGAAAAACAAAAAATTATGCTCGTTGCTGACGGATAATTTTCTTTATCTTAAGAGATATTTTTAAAGAAAAAGGAACTCTATATTATACAGATCTTATAACTGCATAAAATGATATGGCTACATACATATATATATACATAACACTCGTACATTATATTATGTGGACAATTTATATAGTATATACACATTTTAAATGAACTTTGTGCAGTTGAACTCAATTATTCTTGTAGATAGGATTCATCTTCAGTTTTTCTATATATAATTTTAAACACTCTTATCCTTATATCTATTTATATATACATACATTAAATATCTTTCTTATAAAATATCATTATAAGTATCTTAATACATTACCACGTATATTTTCTGTTTATTTTAAAAATTCATTATATATGTATGAAAGCACACATTTTATATGTATACTTGTTTAGATCAAAACATTATACTACCACATATACATATATGTACATATATGTACATTCATTTTACACCCTTACACAATGCTATATCTTATGTATCCTTGCTATATGTGTAAAATTTCTTCATTATTACATATAAATTCATAAAATGAATTTTCTTTTCTTTTTTTTTTTTTTTTGATGTACATATGTACATGTGTATGTACATATTTGTAAATATTTATAAGATTTTATCTCTCAGGTGCATATTTTTGTAGATACCTAATACATACGAGTATATATGTATATATAAAATATTTATATACATGTACAATAAGTACATACATATATACATAAAAATAGTTTAATGAAAAATATATGAAATAATCTAAGGAAAGATACTTTAACTTTAAATAATAAACCCTTTTGATGTATGTAGACACATTACATGAAGTAAACATACATATCATAGATTTTCTGGACTTACATTATTATATTGTTATGTTTCTCTTACATAATGCATTAATGAATACTTTGTATTATATACATACATACATACTCGTATATAGGAATATTATTTAGTTTTTTGTTTAGCAAATGAAGGAATAAAATATATCTAATCTCTTATTGATGAAACAATTTTATATACTATGTGTATACGTAAGAAATAAGGAAATAAAATAAATAGATTTTATATAGATACATAGAATCTATTATACATACATATACATAATATTTAAAGATAACAGTAATTGAGTCCAAGTTATTATATGATGTTTTATCAGGCGATTACAATCCATATTGTATTTTCACATGCGTTGTTATACCATCTAATTTTATATATATACTTTGTATTTTAAATATTTTCACTACATGCCTTATGGTAAACTACAAAAAGTAATGCCATTGTACATCAATGTATATTGAGGTTTAAAAAGCTCATTCCATACTGTATTAGAACTTTGAGAATTGTGATAACACTGCTCGTGAAATGGTCTTATGAGAAATTATGAGAGAAGAAAAAAGACACATATATACTTTCATAAGGCCTGTAATGAAAATATTTATAATACAAAGTATAAATATGTTAAGTTATATTTTAAGTAAAATTACTAAAAACAAACAAAAATTTGAAATTCTTAATATATAAAATGAAAATCGATATTATGTACATATTTTATATATACGTGTCTTTATGTGTGTATGCATTTATAGTTCACCTTTTGTGTCCAATAGCAATTTATTTTTTTTTTTAGTCTGTTGGAAATAAATAAGAAATTTTTTATTATTACATTTTAAGTCTATTTTTATTACCATACATATGTCATTTTACAAATAGAAAATGTAAATTACTATATTTCCTATAATTCAAGGATAATTCTTGTCTGTATTCTGTCAGAATAATAAAATATGATATTTAGGTCAGTTTTTATTATATCCATACATGATTGTAAACGGTAATAGAACGTATTTTAGCATATTCTTTTATGTAATTCGTGTATTTGATGCGTAAAAAAAAAAAATTATTAAAATAAAAATTAAATTATGTTACGTTAAGCACCTTATTACCTAAGCACCTTAGTTCTTGTTATATATATGTACGTAACATTCCTAGTATTTTTCTCTGAAAACCATTTTATGTGTACTATGTAGGTGTCATAATTCCTATAGTACTTCAAAATAAAGCTTCTTTTTTTTTTTTTTTTTATAATTGTTTGTCCTCATTTTCTATACTATTTTGAATTTCCTACTTTTATATGAATTTTAATTCAAATTTCTAACTAGAATTATAATCAAATAAAATAAGGAATAAAATTCAAAATGGGATGTTTTGCCTTCTTGAAATCCTTTTAATTTACTTTTGATGTCAACATGTTATCGTCATTTCATTTTTTACTTTCTCAACAATGATACATACATACTAGATTTTAATAATATTCGTACATATTCATTTAATATGTCCTTGACATAAAAAAAAAAAAAAAAAAAAAATCATAATTAGAAAAAAAAATCTTTATCCTATTCTTAATTACATTATGCGTGTATAGCACACGTGTACTGATTAATCCATACACACTGTGCATACGTATACGCCCTTATCAGTCAAAAGCCATGAGTTTTTTTGCGGAACGGGACAAGGAGGATTTAATTTTCACTAATACATTCTCAAAAAATAAATATAAATATAAATATAGTATATTTCTCTATCTTTAACGCAACAGCTCGATGTGAGCCTGGGCTCAATTATCATTACGATGATTTTTCGAGACGATTCTATCATACATGCATCTACAGTTTAACGTGGGTTGTGAACCACTGAGTTTGTTGAAGTAGAGATTTAAACTCAATTTTGTATGATAGGGCTTAGACCAAATATGTACATATATACGTAGTATGTGTATTTATTGGAAAAAAGGTGTAAACGATTTCACGTGTTCACTAACGATTTTTTTTTATATTTCTAAATTTAGTCACATAAACATAAAAAAATTATCCATAATTATTTGATGATTATCACAGATATGTTATCATATATTTATTTTTCCCTTAATCGACATAATTTTAATAGCAATAGAATAATTTCATAATAAAAATTTTTTATTAAATTAAATTTCTAATTTTATTATTATTATTTTTTTTTTTTTCATTTTGATTTTGAAATTTTTAGGTCGACAATTCACCATGTGTTTTAGAAATATTAGATACAGCTGGTACAGAACAATTTGCCTCAATGAGAGATTTGTATATAAAAAATGGACATGGTTTTATAGTTATGTATTCATTAACAAATCATCAAACGTTTCAGGTAAATTTGAAAAAAAAAAAAAAAAAATTTTTTTTTTTTAAATTAAAAGTTAAAAAAAAAAATATTTAAAAAAATTCTTGATTTTTCTTTCAGGATATATCAAATATGAAAAATGTAATTAGTCGAGTAAAAGGTAGTCAACCCGCCCCTATTCTACTAGTCGCCAATAAATTGGATTTAGATTGCCAAAGAGAAGTTTCAACTGCAGAAGGTAACAAACAATAAACAACAACATTAATTTTAATTAATTCAATTTATTGTTTATAAAATTCGTTTTAATTCCAAATTACAGAAAATTAATCACTTTTACGTAAAAATTTATTTTTTTTTTTTCACCATAAATTTTCTCATGAAAACCCTTAGAAAACATAGAAAAATAATACCAATATTAAAAAATGTTTTTAATTAAAATGAATTACAATTTAAGAAAATTGAACGATATGTTGTGAGAAATTTCTGGTGTGGTATTACAATAATGGGCCTTTTTAGCCTAAATGTGTTTGCTTGAGAATGAGCGGGCAGCCACTTCTACCTACCTAAGAAAATTGAAATTATTTCATTTATTTTGGTATCATTTTGTTTATATACCAAAAGTCAAGTAATTTATGTCATTACAAAAATGTGAGGAGGAAGAGGGGGGGGGGGGGAAGGCCAAATATAAAGTAATAAACCAACAAAGTGATTTAGATTAAATCTTTTTAATTGTCTTCATAGTTACTAACTTAAATTTAAATCATTCATTAATTAGTCAGCACATTAATCCGTATACGTATCCATATAATACGAACTTACATGTACATTGCATATACTTACATACAAAATATTTTATATTAACAAAAATAATAAAAGCATATTTGAAGCATAAATTTAGTTCATAACCGAACTTTTTATTATATATAGCCTACGTAATCAAAATGTTTAAAAAACAATTTTGAAATAGTTTTGAAAATGATTTTCATATCCTTTTTTTATATACATACATACATCAAACACATTTGTATGATGATGTACACAAAACACTCACAGTACATAAGCTTGAAAATTTTTATATTTGTATAAAAAGAGAACAAAAAAAAAAACAAAAAAAAAAAAATCCTATGATTTCCCAATTGTAAAATTTATTTAAAAAATAAAATATAAAAGTTTTCAATTTTTTGTTATTATTATTTTTGGCTGATTATTGCTAAATTTTGTTGTTGGTGTAGTGTCATCAATTTTTCAGATATTCTCTATATAATATTTGGGTCAACATAAAATCATTACATTACAAAAAAAGCTAAAAGAAAAAACAAAAATTTTCCTTTTTTAAAATTTCATTATGTAGTGTACTTTGAAATGTTTATTCTGATTTCGTTTTATGATTTCTAATTTTTTTTTTTTTTTTTTGTAAGGATCAAATTTGTCCTAATTTTTTCTTTTTCCATTTTTAAACTGTTCAATCAGCTAGAAAAATGAAATTTAATAGTTCTATATTTTTCTAACTAACGTTTAGATACACATGAAATTGGATATGTAGTAAAGTGGGTGATCGAGGCCACCACACCTCATCTCACTCACTGTTTTGGGGGAACAAAAAAAAAAAAAAAGCAAAATGGGTGGTGAATTTTTGTATAGTTATTTCTTCCCTTTTAAGATTTTTTTTTTTTTTGTCAATATTTTCCTACATTTTTTTTTTGTTTTGTTAAACTTCTCTCGTAAGCATATGTACACAATGTACTTAATAAAAATTTGTTTGCTTAGTTAGCTAAAACATTTTTGAAATGTTTTTTTTTTTTTTTTTTTCTCCTCAAGTATAATTACAGAGAATGGCCTCTAGGACTATCATTTAAAACAAAATCACTATTAGGAGACCCTTTTTCCTTTTCCTTTTTTTTTTTTTTTTTTTTGATTGCTGTAAAATGTAATTGTTTTGATATTTTTTTTTTTTTATCCTTTTTATACCCGGCTTTAGGAAAACAAAACTTATATTCTTTGTATCTAACCAATATATGTATATAAAAACATTACGATAATCCAAATTAAAAACACAATACAATGTTTGAACATCCTAAAATGGAATTTAAAAATTTTCACTTTTAACCAATAATTTTAAAAAGCCAATTTACAATCTAGTGACAAAAAAAAAAAAAAATGGAAATAAAGGCAATTATAATAAACCTCAGGATTTTTATTTGAAATTCAATTAGATTAGTAAGCAAATTTGTTAAAGCTAAATTTTTGTTTTTTTATTACACCAAAATATTTTTCATTCCATTTTCATTAAGAATGTCCTTGAATGTGGTTGTAATTGAAATTAAAAAAAAAAAAAAATAATAGCGAAATCATCGTTGGCTTATTTTAATTGAAAAATAAATTACTTTAAAATCCGTTTTGTTTTTTTTTATTTCTAAGCGAAAATCTTTTTAATTTGTTTTTCTTAATTTTTGTCTGGGTTTTTTTTTTTTTTTTTTTAAATCATTTCACCTGCTATGAATATTTTAAACTTCCTGAAAATCGAAAATGATGCAAAGAAAATATAAAAGCAAATTTCATTGGAAAAAAAAAATGTTTTAAAATTTTCCATTCAAATTTAATTGGAATAGTGATGCAGAAAAAATGAAAAATAATTAAATAAAAAAAATATTAATTAGAATTTAATTTACTTAACGAACGAATAATTTAGATAATTACTAACAAAATTCCATTATAATCGTTTGTGATAATCGATTTATTTAAATTGCATGCAAAATCAATAAATTCTGTAACATACATATTTAAATACGTAAATATTGGAACTTGTAAGCTACCGTATATGTAACATGTTCTGTGTGTTACATACGATATAAATAAAATTCAATTATAAATGTAAATTTATTGAAAGTAAATCAGATTAAATACGTACACGTATACGTAACTGTAGAAAATCTTATTTTAATCCGTTTTTAACATAAATTTTAATTCAAAATTGAATTTGTAATATTCATGTCATTTCAATTTTAAATTTTATCAATGTATTTAAATTACTTTAATTACAAAAATGAGAAATTTTATGGTGAAATTTGAAATGTTTCAATAATAAAAGAGATAAAATTAAAACAAAATACAATTTTTATACTTTATACTTTAATTATTTTCACTACAAGTCTTATGGTAAACTACAAAATGTAGTATCAGTTTACATAATTGTATATTGATATTTAAAAAGGACATCCCATAGTGTATGAGAAAAATGAGAAATGTGGCAACATTGCTAATGAAATGCTCTTATGAGAAGAGAGAAGAAAAAAGCCACATATACTCGCATAAGGCCTATAGTGAAAATAAATTAAAGTACAAAGTATAGTTAAAATTTAAATTCGAATTTAAGTTAAAATTATTTTTATTTTTTGTATTTATCTTAATAATTTTGTTTTTTTCATGTTTTTATTTTTATTTTTTTTAATTTTTTTTTTTTTAGGTAATGCATTAGCACAACTTTGGGATTGTCCATTTATAGAGGCATCAGCCAAAGATCGTATCAATGTAAATGAAGTATTTGCAACAATTGTCCGTGAAATGAATATGACATCTGAGAAACGGCAAAAAAAAAGTTATTGTTGCTGTACACTTTTATAGAAAATTTTTATTATCAAACAAAATTTAAATTTAAATAATAATAATAATAATAATAATAATAATTATGATAATAAATAAATAAATGAAACACTAAAAATTTAAAAAAAAAAATTTAAAAAAAAAATATATATATATATCAAAAATAACTGAAAATAAAAATAATGATAATAATTCATATATATATATAAATATTATATAATTATAAGTAAATAGAAAAAATAAATAAATAAATAAATAAATAAAAAATTAAAAAATACATTATGTAATAAGTAGTAAGAAAAGATTTAAAAAAAAAAAAAAAAACAATTTTGTTTTTTGCAGATAAAATTGAAACTAAAAAGAAAAACGGGAGAAAAAAAACAAAAAAACTTTAAAATGTGGTATAGAATATAAAAATCGAAAGTATGAAAATGAAACAAAAATTAGAATTAATGAAATAAAAAATAAAAATAAAAAATAAAAAATAATTATATAAGTAACATTACAATGTAATAATTAATTATTTTATCAAAAATAAATGAAAAAAAAATTTTTTTTTTTTTGAAAAAAAGAAAACACAAAAAAAAATGAGAAAGAAGAAAATGAGATAAAGAAAATAAATAAAAAAATAAATAAATAAGATAATGTGTATGTATTGAAAAATATTTTTTCTATGTGAATGATAATAAATTGAAAAGTAAAAATAAATAAATAAATAAATAAATAAATAGATAAAATACAAATAAATTAAATTTTAAAGAAATTTTTATTTTTAAATTCAAATTTTTTTTGTTTTTTTTTTTTTTTTAACTTAACGTGGAACAAAAAATAATATAAAAAAATAACAGACCAACCAATACAACAAAAATATTGCTACAATGCTTAAAAAATATCTTTATTTTCATTTTTTTTTTTTTTAATTAAATTTTCATTAATATCTCTTTTTTATTGTTTATTATTATATTTTTAATTTTATTTTTATTTTTTTTTTTTTTTAATTTTTATTGAACAATATTATGTACTAATTTTATTTTTGTTGATTTTCAAATTTCTTTTAAAATACAATAATCGTGTTAAATTGGAATTTTTTTGTAAAAATTCAATTCAAAAAAAGGTAAATCTCGTGTTGTTGTGCAAAATTAACGATTTTAAAAATAACAAAAAACATGTTAAATTAATTGCATTAAATTTTTGTACCGTACAATCTGTTAAAATTACAGATCATACAAAAATCATATTGTAAAAATTCAATTTTTGTTGATCGAACTTTTGCTGAATTTTTATTTGTATTTTATTTTGTTTTTGGTTTTTTTATTTATAAAATCATAAATACAAATTTTTTTTTTTTTTTCAAATTTTATTAATACAAAGCTACAAGTACATATTTTCTACACTAATAAAAAAAAACAAAAAAAAAAATAAAATAAAATAAAAATAAAAAACAAAATAATAAAAAATCCATGCAAAATGAAACAATCTAAAAGGCAAAACAAAAATGAACAAAATAAAAACCTAATAAAAAAAAAAAATGAAATATTCTATACATACATATTATATAATTCTATATATTTTTATTAGATTTACATTTTACAAATACATAATGATAAAATTTAAATGAAAAACATAAATGAACACAAAAACAAAAAAACAAAAAAAAAATCATTAAATACATAAAACTCTATACAAAGTAAAGAAAAACAAACAGTTTTATAAATTCTACTCTCAATCTTTAATTTTTTTTATTTTACTGTAAATATTATTTTAATTTGTTCTTAAAAAAAAAAAAAATGCATTTCTTTATGTGGTCATTTTTTCTGTTTTTGTTTTTTTTTTTTTTTTATTTTAAAAAATATTTCTAACTTTTGTTTTTAAAAAAAAAATTTTCGTGTCTTAGTTTTATGATCTTTTTTTTTGTATTTTTGTAACTTTTTTTTTACAAATTCAATTCAAATAAAATCAAAATCACTTTTTTGAAAAATTCAAAATCATATTATAAACTGAAACTGCCGCCTACAAAATATACACACAAATGAAAATATCAAAAAAAATATCGCACATAGAAAATTTATTTTCCATTTTTCAAACAACAAATATATTTCCTTGAATGTTTTTTTATTTTTTTTTTTTTTTTACCTACAATGAATTTTAAATTGAAATTTACAAATTCCCAAAGCTAAATTATAAAAAATTTTCCAAATTTAAAAGTTCAGAATTAAATAAATAAAATCTTTTGAATAAAAGAGGAATAAAAGTGATTTTGCATTAAATATAATTATGTACTATTTTCTTTTATGATGTTTAATTTTTAAAGAAAACAATAAAATATGTAAGTTTTGTTTTTGTTAAATTTTTGTAAGAAATAATGGAAAAAAAAAATTTAAAAAAATTTTTTTTTTTTTTTTTTTCTTACAAAAATCTGTAAATTACATTATGAGTCTAATATGATATCTGAAGTCATGATTGATGATATTATGATAATAAAAAAATTTTTGATAATTTAAATAAATGAATGTAATAAATAATTTTAAATCATTAAAAATTGAAATGAAATAAAATTATTGAAAATTATAAAATAAATAATTATGAAGTCAAAACAAAAAAAAAAAAAACTAAATAAGAGAAAAGAATTTTTGTTTTTTTTTTTTTTAAGGAAAATCAAAAAAAATGTGTATGTAAATTAAAAGAAAAAAAAATGTTTTTTTTTCTAATTAAATGTTTTCTCTATTTTTTTTTTAAGTATCAAATAAAAATGCAAATGTTATTATAAAACAAAATGAAAATTATTTAATGTTTTTTCAATTTATTTTTATTATTTTTCTTTTTTTTTTAATTATTTGTGGTATTTATTTTGGAAATGGCATGAATTGAAAATTTTCAAAATTGAATTTTTCATAATTTACATTATAAGAATTAAGATATATAATATAAACATAATGTTTTAAACACAATACAGCGACGGGAAACTGCTACAAACAACTACAAGATACCAGTTATTAGGTCAGCTACCAAATATAAAATTGAATATAAATTTTAATTTTGTACTTGGCAAGCTACCGTATATTCAACACCATCTACTACATATACATAAATGTGTTAAGAAAATTGTGATGGTCTTTTGATTGCTTATATCTGGATCTTGTCAGCGTATTGTGTCTATAACATAAATCTTAAAATATGCTGAAACTTGTAAAGATGATTTGTGCCACTTTCAAAATTTCTCGTTTTTTTTTTGTTTTTTTTTTTTTTTTAATTTCATAATTTCTATCCTTTTTTGAATTCCCATAAATTTTTTGTTTTTAACTGTATTTGACTATGTATCCTTCTTTATTTTATTTATATTGCTAAAATGTATCTTTAAAAAGAAAAGAAAAAAATAGAAACAAGAAAAAAATTATTGGGCCTAAGTACATATACTCTGTGCGTGTATTTCGTTGTTAATAATCAAAATAAAAATAAAAAAACAAAAAAATATTATAATGTATGTATTTAACGAGACAACAAAATCAATTTCATCAATTTAATAAATTGAATGAAAATTTTCCTTTTTGTAAATAATTAAAAATTTAAATAAAAAAAAAAAAATTTTTTTTTTAAATGTATTCATGTGTGTGCGTGTTAAATAATTATTTGTAACTTTATTACAGGGTAAAAATAAATGAAAAAAACAAAATTTAATCGTAATTTAGTAATTTCTAGGATATAAATTGGCATTTTAAAAATTACGAGGGCCATTCATAAGCCAAATCGATTATTTTTTGTTAATTTCAATTTTTTTTTTTATTATTTTTTTTAATTTTTAGGCTTACAAAACAAATCGGTTGACTTCAAACTTTTCACATTTAAAAAGAAAATTGACTGAAAACTATAGACTTAAAATACTATTAAATTAGTAAAGTTAATTTAAGCATCGAATAACAAAAACAACTATTTCCATTTAAAAAAAAAAAAAAAGGAATTTTTACTACTTTGTTATGGATTTATGAATTTAATCGATTTGGCTAATGATTAAAATTTTTTTCTTTTTTTTTTTTTAAGTATTGATGTATTAAATGTATTTTGTGTATATATAAAATAAAAATTCGTTATTATAAAAATAACTCACGACAGTGTATTGTATACAGGAACGAAAAATTAGGTGTTTTTAAAATTTAAAAAAATTTAACCGTCATTTGCTTACTTTTTTCTGGATTTTTTTTTTTTTTTTTTTTTTTAAACGTTTCGATTCCGAGCCATTGTAATTAAAATTCTTCAAAATTTGCTATTCTAAGTTTTTTGAATACTTTTTTTTATCATTTGAAATTATCATATTGAAGAGATAATGGAATAAAAAAAAAAAAGAAAATACAATGAAAGAATTGAGGTGGTTTGATCTATGAGAAATTTCTGGTATGATAAATTACAATGGGCCTTTTTAGCCTAAGTGTGCTTACTTGGGGGAATAATAAGCGGACGGCCACCTCTACCTACCTATGAACGCGAATTGATTTTGAATTCGTTAATTTTGTATTCAAAATGAAAATGAAATATCTACAATTCGAAACTTTAAGGACGATATTCTTAGATAAAAATTTTGAATTAATCAAAAATGAAAAAATAAAAATGATAAAATGAATGAAAATCTTCAAATTACAATGAAATAATAAAATATGAAAAAAAATAAATAAAAATTAATTTTAGGTGTCAATTACTGTAAATAATAATACGCTATCATTTAAATATAACGTTTCTTATCTGTATATGTATGGAATTATTTTTATATTATTGTTATTATTTTTTTTTTTCTTTGTTTATAATTTTTATAGATGGATAATAGAATTTAAACAAAGAATAAAAAAATCATAAAAAATGAAAAAATAAAAATAAAACAAAATTTTTTGTAATAAAAATAAAACAGGTATATGAGTATCATATCCAATTATTAAAATGAAATGAATTTGAGATTTTGTTTTTATGCTTAAAAAGGTGTGCATGAATTCCAAAAAACAAATAATAATAAATTAAAAAAAATATAAAAAAATAAAAATCACTGAAATAATAAAATTTCAAATCACAATAATGAAAAAAAAAACCTAAATTTGACTGTATATGGTTTACAAAAAAAAAAAAAAAAAAACTAATTAAATGTTTCTTAAATGTAAAAATTAAAAAAATAAATAAATACTGTACTTGCTATGTGTCTAGTACTTCGTGTATTGTTAACAATTTAAATTAGAAATAAAAAAAAACAAACAAAATGAAAGTAAATAAAAATAATAAATACATAAAAATATAAAAAATACATAGACAAAAAAAATATCAAATAATTGAATACAATTAAAATTGAAATAAATAAATGAATTTTATTGAATAATTAAAAAAAAAAACAGAAGAAAAAACAAAAATACGAAAAATTGTCTTGAGAATGAAAAGAACAAAAAAAAAAAAAAGAAAAAATCAATTTTTGTAATCACAATAAAAGATTAAATGCATATTTATTAATTTTGAAATTTAATTGTAACGGAAATTATTATGAAAATGGGACACACATAACATCATCAATTATGAGATTCAATCTCATATACTGGTATATCAGTCTCATTTATTGGTAACTGCCTGTATCTGCATCAGATTCTCTTGAATCTTTGAATCATTCATTCTACATGAATGATAACATTTCGTCAACTTACGCGATATGTATGTCCCTTAAATTTATCATTATCAATGTCCTACATACAAAGGCATTTAAATCAAATTATTGAAATTTGATATTTAATCTTTTTATATGTGAATACAACAATCAATAAAAAAAATTTTATAATTTTAATTAAATGAATAGGAAAGCAAAAAAAAAAAAAAAAAATTTAATTAATTAAAGTATAAACAGAAAAAGCATTTAAAAAAAACAAAAAAAGAGAAAAAAAAATTGAAAATATAGAAAAAATAAATAAATAAATAAATTTTGTACTGAGAGTATTAAAAATTATGTGAAATATAAAATAAAAATAAAATTAATTACTTATTAAAACAGATACGTATTGCAATGTGTCGATTAAATGATTTTGTACTTGGGATGTATTTAATTTAAAACAAACAAACAAAAAATTTTTTTTTATATTTTTTTTTTTTTATTTTTTTTTCGATTAACATTCATACCCGTTTTACTAAAAGAAACAGGGAAAGGAAAATTATATAAAAATATTTAAAAAGGAAACAACAGTACATGGATAAAAATTGATGTTACACATTAGAATTTATTTTAATTTCTTCTCAACAACAACAATAATGAATCTATCTAATTAATATTAATGATTTGGGTATAAAGTACAAAATATCACAGATAATTCTTAATCAAATTCCAATTGCCTAAATGTTCCATCAATCCCAAAAAGATCACTATATTTTGATTTTCCATTACGTTTTGATTCATCTGTCCCATAATTATTATCTTGTAAAAACCAATCTCTAAATTTTATGAAAGTATCTGCTGATTTATCTGTTTTTAAATAAAAATCAAATTTTTTTTTGTTTTTTTTTGTTTTTTTTTTTTTTTTTTGAAAAATATTTTTTTGGGGATTTCCCAAAAATGTTCATATTAAAATTACTTAAAAGTATTAAAACAGATTCCAATTGACCTCCGTATTCTTTGGGTAAACAGCTTTTTGGTATATGATTGTAAAATGACTCAAAATTATCATGCACATAAATCTGTTCAAATATAATTGAAAAAAAAAAAAATTAAGTGAATTTGTACATCATTTGCATATCACGTGCCATTAATGAAATTTTTGGTTTTTTACAAATTACTTTCAAGAAAATAAAAAATCACAAAAAAATAATTGGAGCTTTTAATGACTTAATGGTACTTTCATAAATACGTCGTCGACGATAAAAATTAAATTCATAAATTTCTTTCCAATGCAATTTCGTAGAAATGTATCAGGTTCATTTATTTAAGCTAGTCTGCAAAGTTTACAGAAATTACTCAATCGCTTTTTAAACAGTTGACAACTCAAGATTACAATTCCAGCACATTCGGGTCGTTAACACCATATCGATGATGTATTCATGGAAGTACCCTAATAGTAATTCTTATAAAAAAAAAAAAAAAACGAAAAATTAATGTAACATACCCGTTTCCTAAATTTATCATTCATAAAATTATAAGCAATTTTAAAAAGAACATCAAAAATTTTTGGTGGATTTAAAAAATGTATTCCTTTTTGCCGATATGGATATCCTTCTTGAATAGCCTTTATGAATTTTCTAAAAAAAAAAAAATATTGCATATAAGAAAATGGAAAACAAATTAAAATTAATTTATACATAATTACTTTATAACCATTGGTGTAATTTCATTGGCATATGTTGTTGATAATCCTTTTAAATCGATTATAACTATTTGACCTGATATTATTAAATTATCATCATTAATCATAGCTAAATCAGATGCCATAAATGAATATTTTAGAATATCATTTAATGAAAATTCATTTGGATTATAAACAAATGGACGATTTAAAATAATTCTAGCACCATTATTTGGATGTGGTTTTGGTAAATATATTGAAATTCTGAAAATACATAATATTAAATTCAATTATTTAAAAAAAAAAAAATTCTATTCAATTGATTTTTAAGTTTTTCATCATCAATTATCATTTTCAATTTAGCATAACAGCCCGGATATTAACCATGGCCTAATCATTGTGATGATGATCCCTCTTTTAATTTTTTTAATTTTCATTTATTTCTTAATTTACCCTAAATTAATAATTTGTTGAAATTTATCATTAAATGGATCACGATTTGAAAATATCTCAGGAATAGCTGTACGAATCGTATAATATGCATCTAATTTTTCTTTAGTCCTTTCTATACTATATTTACTACTACGTAGAAATGCTATTAAAAATTGATCATCTGTAAAATGAAAAATTCAAAAAAAAAAAACAAAAAAACCAAAAATGTAAGAAATCCAAATCTATAATTGGGTAAATTCAAAAATGTATCACCGCCTATTTGATGTGATACTCAGAGTATTATGATCTTAAGCTGAATATCAGCATGCAAATAGGTAGTGATGCGTTTTTGAGGATAGCCATTATGTAATGGAATTTTCGTTTGTATCTAACCTGTTCTAGATTTTAAATGTGGTTGCTTAGATAACCAATTTTTTATCAATATCAAACTATCGAAAATTTTTTGTTGATTTTCATTTAATTCATTTTCAGCAATTTTTTGTAAATCATTTGGTAATTTTCTGATATTTAATTGAGACATGTCTTTATTTTTATTTTTTTTAAATTTCTCAAAAAAACAAAATTCGTTAGATTTATACGTTATTAATTTTCAAAAAAAAAATTTTTTTTTATATGCTAAAATCAAACAAAAATAAAATCAATAATTTTTTTTTTTTTTAATTTGTACAATGCAATTATTTTTTTTTTAAAAATTAAACAATTGAGTTGTTTTATTTGATAAAGTGGAATAAGTCCAAAACTATCGAAATTCAATTTTAAAATATAAATCACCTTCGAAGAATACAAACTTCAGTATCCTAGAAGATATCCAAATTTACGCATTTTATATAGAAATTAAAGTTTTACTTTTTTGTTGATTTTAGTAGGAAATGTAAAACATAAAAATATTTCGGAATTTAAAAAAAATTGAACTTATTCCACTTTCAAATAAAAAACAGCTCAATTTTTCATAAATCATTACAATTTAAAAAAACAGAAAAAAAAAGTTACATAAAATTGCATACAAAGTTGATTTAGTGGGCTGTGTTATGCATTAACACAGAGAGGTATTATCGCTCAAATGCACTCTGTAATAACATGGCAACGTGTAATTATTGGTAAAAAAATAAAAAAAAATTTAATTTATAATTAGTAAATTGTTTTATAATAAAAAATAAAATAAAAAAAAATTTTTTTTTTCAAATATACTCTGACAATTTAATTAATAAATAAATGGGTGCATTGATGATAATACAAAAAAAAAAAAAAATCACGCATGCATTTAATTACATACTGAATTTATTACTGAATAAAGCCTTAAAGCTCTTTCATATTTTATGTTCAGTTGTTTCAAAATTACATATCTTTTTGAAAATAATTAAAAATTTATTAAATAATTTTTTTATTTTTAATGTTTTATTATATTCTGATACAAAGCATTTTATATTAATAAAAAACAAAAAAAAAAAAAAAATGTATTCAATTTTATTGAACAAAGGTTACAAGCACAATGCAAAGGTAACAATACCATAATAACATAATAATGCGTTAAAATGCAAAATTATTTGCATTACATAATAAACCCACAATTTTTTTTTTTTTTTAAGTTATGCATATTTTCACCTTTTAATTAAATAAAAAATTTTTTTTAAATTTATATGAACTCTTTTAGTCAATTCACGCGATGCCAAAAATAACGTAAATTTATTTATTTTTTTTATTAATTGAATTAATTTTTAGTTCCAACGTTTTATTCAAAATTTTAAAATTTTTTTTTTAAATAATTTTTATTTCTTTATAAAACAATGATTTGTTTAAAAACTGAGACCATTACAATGACTGAATCAACGTTACGAAATACGTTTTGAAAATAAAAAAATACAACTCAAACTTAATTAAGATACATTATAAACGAGAAATTTCAAATCATATCAACGTTATTTTAATCTGTATACCCCCTAGGCCTCTACTTACCTTGTTCTCATCATTTTGTTCTCAATTTATTGAAAATTATAAAAAAATTCTGAATATTAACGAAGCATTCATGATCGATTCACACACATATACATACGTAAAGCACATGCATATAAAAATCGTAAAAACAAAATGTTGATATTCAATTTTATTTGTTTCGTAATTTTCATTACATACATTTAAATGAATTTGAAATTTTTAAATAATTTCTCTGTTGTATATTAAATATGAGAATGTAATAATTACGTAAATTATTCTTTCGTTCTGATATTATAGTGAGCCGGTTTTATTTAATGATCATTTAGAATTATACTTTGTTTATTAATTACTACATTCAGTTGAAAAGCCTTATGGGAGTACGTTTTTAATGATTTCTACTACCACAATGGATTTCCACAATCCATACGATATTGTTATTGTTTAAGTGGCTACGCAATAGTGCAAAAATGCCATTTTGATGCCACATTTGATCGTTGGTACCTTATCTACGAAAATTAGCAAGGTAGATCCATACGATACAAAGAGATGAATTTTTTCGATACGTGATGAAACCAATATACAATGATTTAAAACGTGATACTATATACAATAATCACTAATACATTTACATTTATTTTAAGAATGAATTAGTGAAAATGAAATCCCTTTCCGCCTGCCTTGTTCCGCAAAACTCATGGCTTTTGGCTGATAGGGTTTTTTTTCGTAGTTTCCATAAGGCCTGTGGACAATAATTAGTAAACAGAGTATAGTTAGAGAACGTTATGTATTGTATAATAATTTTCTCAATTGTCTTACAGATATGATTACATATTTTCCAGTTACGCAATCACGTATTACTGGTTTTTAATATTTTAAAATTTTTTTTTTTTAATTTAAACAAAAATAAATAAACATTTTTAAAAATTTATATTTTAAATTATTTTTATTATGTGACAAATTTTTAATATGACCTTGTAAAAAAAATTTTCAAAAAAAATAAAAAAATGAAAAAAATCTTTGTAAATGGTTTTTTTTACCAAATTTTCAAAATCAGATAAGTTTTTCAAACCGCAAGTAATGCAAAACAAGGAAATTAAGTATAAATGAATTAATAAATTATTTTTTTTTTTTTATTTTTGTATATTTTTATTCATACATAATTAAATTACAAATTGATATTTTCGTTAATGTGTTTTAAAAATAAAATACAAAATAAATCACATAAATTGTGATGATAATTAAAATTTCAATGAAAATGTTATCTATTCAATTTTTTTTTTTTTTGTTTTTTAAATTGAATTAATTTCTATTTAATTTTTTTTTAATAATTTTTTTTTACCTAAATACGTAATAAATAGAAAATACATGATCAAAAAAAAACAAAAAAAAAAATACAATATTATTTAATAATAAATGAAAATGTTTAAATGTTTTATCTATAATACTTATGGAATATAAAATTCTACAAAATAATAAGCTTAAAGCTAAAAAAAAAAAAAAATCAAAAAATATTTTAGGGTAACCCAATAATATTCATGTATGTGAATTTGTTTATACGATATTATGATAGGGGGATGAAGGAGAGTTTACATGAGAACGTATTACCAAAAACCACATTAAATAAAGTATACATATACTAAAATGTATTGTATATTGCACATAAGATGAAAAATTTACTTGTTTTTTTTTTGTTGTTGTTGTTGTTTTGTTAGAATTATCTTCAAATGTATCTAAAATTTTAATTTGAACATTTCAATGAAAATGACTGTTGTTATATATAGAAAAATAATAAGAAAATATAATCGCTAGTATTTTTTATTTATTTTTTTAATATAATCCTGAAGGGATATCAGTTACTTTTGAATCAGCATGAGATCTTGTTCGTGATGTTTGTTTAACAATTCCAATATTATTTATATGACATGCAGAACCATTATAACCAGTTGATATTTTTAATGTTGGACTACTACCAAAATAAATTTGTTGATTTGTTTTTGATTTATCACCAATACCACCAACACCACCACCTGATGATGATGGTGTTAATACAATATCAATCATTGAATCTAAACCATATGATTCGATTCGTTCAAGATTTTTTGAGACACGTTTAGCTTGTAATGCAGCTGCTATATCTGGTTTTGGATATTTTTGTGGTGTATTCATTTCAGTCATAAAGAATACACCATTAAAATGTTGTGGAGGTGGTGGTGGTGGTGGTACAGTTGGTGCTTTACTAGATTGTGTCGGTGCACCAGTTCCATGTTCAATTGAACTAGCACGTAATGCATTCATTGTTGGATCATCTTCAATTTCTCGTGCTTGCATTATAACATCAAGAATTTCACGATTTGTGCTTGGATGCATGCTATTATTACCTATTTCCAAATTTAATTCATCATGAATATGATGATGATGATGATGATGGTGATTAATACCAACCGTACCATTTAAACCGCCTACATTACCACCTAAACCACCGTCAGTATCAAAATCTAAATCATCAAAAAATGATGCTCGACTATTGTTATGTATTAATAAAAGTCCATATTCGGAAGCATCTAAATCAGAACCACCTCCACCACCACCTGCACCTGTATGTGGAACTAAATGTGCAAGTGATCTTGATTTTCGTGGTGGTTGGGGTAAAACATTTACTGGAATGATTTCTTGTTCTTTTGTTTCCCTCTGTATAAATTTATGTCCAGTAATAGAAATCTCAGTACTATTTATTTGTCTTTCAGCATCAATTGCAATACTATTAAGTTCATCAATTACATCAAGAATTGCATCATCGTCTTTTTGATGTTCAGGATTTTCATTTTCATTAAGAACAATACTAAATTTTTCTGTATTTTTCTGAGGGAGCACTAGGATAGGAACTGGACTTAATGATTGTCCTGTTTCTGAACTGCTGATTCCTTCATCTTCATGTTCAGAAGAATTTTGTTTACCTGTTGGTGGTACATGTCTTGGCAAAGCAATCGGACGTTTATCAAGACTCTTACAGCTTTCACTTTGTGCACCTTGTAAACGAAAAACTTCACGTTGAAGCTCAGCACATCGTTCTTGTAATCGGCGTTCCATTGATGTCAAAACAGATTTTTCCTCCTGTAAAATCTAAAAATTAAACATATAATAAATAAATTTAAAAAAAATTTCATGGATTTGTACAATAAAAATCAGTATTTACTTGAACTCTCCGTTCCAAAATCACCATTTGACTACGAATTCTTTCTGATTCCCTTGCTTGAAGTTGTAATTTTTCCACATCAATTTTAATCTCATCGAAATGTTTGATTTCTGCTCGTAATTTCTCAAGCCATGGAGAAGTGGATGAAATAGTCTGAAATGACAAGAAATTTTTTAATCTGGTGTTAACGAGCTTTAAAAAAAAAAAAAGAGAAAAAAAATTTTGTACTTTTGTTATGTTGTTGGCATCAAAACCAGCTTGAAATAATTCAGCTTGTAAATATAATCGATTTTGTAAACTCTCTGCACTTTCCAAAAAAGTGTTAATAAATCTAAAATATAAAAATGATTTTTTTTTTGTTTTTGTCCAATTAATTACAAATGAATGCTTACTTAATTCCAAAAGCCTGAAGTTCACCAGATCCTCCTCCACTATTTAACATACCAATAAGTAAACGAAATCTAACTGGTTCACCACATCTCAGTCTTAATGTTGATAATGCTTCAGAGACTGCTGCATGTCCTGCTAAAATACTTTTATGGGTTCCACTACCAATTATAGAACTTTTATCACAAGCTGCTGTTAATAATTGTAGAGCTAAAATTCTAGCTCGAATACCCTGACCAGTTGCTGAAGCAGCCAATGGAAGTAAACCAACTGGTGTTGTACCTAAACGGGAGCTAGCTTCTGGTGATCGACAACAACATATACTTAAACATTGCCTACAAAAACAGATGACAAATTGTTTGATAAACAGAAATGTGTACATGTTTAATTAAAATTTTAATTACAGGCATGCTAATTCATCTAAAAGTGCTCGTCTCTGATATGATTGTGAATTTCTAGGCATTGAAGATGTCCCTGTCGCAGTTGTCGTTGCTCCTGATGGCATTGTATTATTTGTACTCATGGTTTGACTGAGCTGAATTGCTCGTAACACTTCTAAAAGAAGACTAACACCATCGAGAGGTGGTGAAACAAATTCCTGTACAAAACTTTAGAAAAACAAATAAAACAATTATTGCATACAAAAAAAATAAATTCAAGGCAATTGACATAAAGTCCAAATACACTCTCACCTTGGAAAAGATGCTCTTAAATCTGCTCTAAGTTTTGTTAGAAGATCTGTGATAGAACCAAATTGACGTAAACTCATCTCACAGTCTGTTTCTGGAGGAGCCGGTATTGGGCTTCTGGAAATAGCATAAGCATAATTGAATTTAAAAAAATAAAGAAACAATTTTATATTTAATTTACTTGTATTCAGAACATTTTGCCGGAAGTGTCTGAGCTCGATAATTATCTTGAAGTTTATCATTTTCATTATTTGTGTCGTAAATTGATTTACCATTTCCACTTTGTTGCCTTTTTCCAAATTTCTTTAATGAAAGTGTATAATCTTCTGGATTGTATACTGGAGGCCTTTGATTTTCCTAATACAAAAATAAAAATTTATCATTTAGTTTTTTTTAATTTCTTAAATGAAGTTAAAAACAAAAATATAAAAATAAAATTTTTTTTTTGGTTTCGCATTTTTGGATGTAAAAATATTTTGTGTAAATTTGAATTTCACTTCATTGAGAACAATGAAGTTCTGTAACCTGTTGCAAATTATTATAAAATTTTATTAAAATCAAATAAAAGTAAAGAAATTTAAAAAAAAAAAAAAAATATTAAGACCAAAAAAAAATTTGCTTCCCGTGCCGGGAATCGAACCCGGGCCTCCTGGGTGAGAGCCAGGTATCCTAGCCACTAGACCACACGGGACACATGATTGTTATAGTTCAATATCATTTAAGTACTGTAAAAAATCTATAAATACATGTAGACTTAATAAATTATTCAAAATCATAAAAATATGTCTACAAATATTTCTCTACAATAATATTAAACATATATCGAAAATTCGAACCAAATTTCTTATAGGAAAAATTGTTTAGATCATCCTGCCATCTATTACTTAATTCTTTACATTAAATTTAAAAATTTAAATTTTAACCGTTTTAACGTATTTTTTGAATAGATGCATGTGCAAAGCAATACATATCACGTATGTAGTGCATAATGTAACAATTTTCTATTCATATAAGGATAAGCGAAAGTTTGCAAATAAACAGAAAATCGTACAAAAGTATTGGTAATTACCAAAATAAAAAAAAAAAAATTGATTATGTATACAAAATAAATAAGAATTTATTAAATTCGTTAAAAAATTTTTTACCTTTGTTGTATAATTTGGTGGCCAGGACACTGATGTGTCCATCATCATTTTTGGTGAACAAATTTGTGTACCAAGTGGATTATGACAAGCACTTGGTGCCATCTGATATCCAATACAAAATGATGAAAGTTCACTGAAAAACACAAACAAAATTTATTCGATTAAAAATAATTATTTTGTTTTTGTTTTTTAAATATCTTAAATTAGAAAAGCTTAATTTTAATTAGAATTTTAATTTTATAGTCATTCTAGTTTGACTAAATTTAGTTAAGTTGATCAAATTCATATTCAATGTTGTCCACCATGGAACACTAAATATCGATATGAAAAAATACTGTTTTAAATTTTTGTGGTTATAATTACTATAAGTGTCATCATTTCAAGTCATACTGGTCAAGTTCAACTTCTTATATCGTATCTTTAAATGTAATTTTCTTATTAACATTGTATTAACTAGGGCAATTAACAGATTTGGTTAAAAATTTCAAGATTTCATATAAACAACCAATTACAATTATTGCCAATTTTAATGGATTTTCATGTTAAAATTTTTTTTTTTTTCATTTAATTTGGACTTGAATTGCATTAACATTTAAATGTGTGTGTATAGTACAAGTACAGGTTGTGTACTATATAAGACAAAATTTTTTTTAAATTATAACTAAAATTGCATTTGACATAAATTTCATTCATTTCAGTTTTTTTTTTTTTTTTTTTTTAATCTCATTTTATTATTTGTGTGGGTATAATTCATATCTTGATTACGGAATTTATGATAAATTAGTAATATTTATCCGGATAATATGTCATTTACTTTCTCTGCATGAAAACTGTTCAAACAACTAAAATATGGCAACATACATACTTTGAACTGGAAATTATTATTTTTAAAAATATTTGTTGCATTTGTATGAGTTGTGATTTAATATAAATGCAATTTATTTGATTAATTAAAGATATTCAAATTTTAAAATTCAGTGTAGGCAATCGTTACATATGTACATGCTCATACATATCGTTGTCGTTCTGTGAAAAATCACAAAAAGTACAAAATATGTAGTAGTAGTTTTGAAATAATAATGTTCAAAGTTGAAAAACTGTTATTATGTCCAAAATTCACTAAGTCCATTTAGTAGTGATTTTCATTTGATGAAATTTGTTTTTAATTTTTATTTTTATGGACAATAAATTGCCACCCCCCCAAGACCCGCCAGAGCCTTTTGGGTAAACATCACTTAAACAATTTGGCATAGTGATTGTGATTTTCTTTATAACTTCGTATTTTATGTTCGATCGATTTAATGAGTTTTGTTAAAATACTTTTATGAAATTTCCAAAAAAAAAAAATTGTGTAAAAAAATCAATTTAGCCAAAATGTAACTTAGTGAATTTTCACAGAACGACGACAATATGTGAGTAAAGGTATTTACAACTAGCCTACATATGATAGTAGAAAATATTGAATTGTAACATCATTTCATAGCACATAAGGATAAGAGCCTTAATTTTGAATTTATCTTATTATGAACACATTTAAATAAAGCCAAAAAGAAGGATATCTCTTATTGCTAAAAATTAACGATTTTTTTTTTTCATTATTTAAAAAACAACAATCTATTCAATCTATTTAATTTGTATATATAAACAAACTTGAGAGTTAGGGGAATGAGAGTTTATAAAATGTAAACACAGATGTATAAAAAATTTAAATAATTCAAATTAAAATATATTCAACAGTTGGTTGAACTTTAATTATCGTAAATTAGATTTCACATCATTTAATCAATTGGTAAATTTCTATATGTAAAATTATATTCTCGAATATTTTCATATTCAAATGAGCAATAATTATCTATATAAAATATTGTTGCTTTATAAAGGTATTTACCAGATGCTATTTTCATTGTGATTTTTTATTACAATTATTTTATTTTATTTTTATTTTTATTTTTTTTTTAATGTTTATGAACAGATTTTATTGTGTTAATAATAAAATACATGTACACACGTAGTAAATCATGTATTACTGTGTATATAGCGTGTATATCCATATCAACCATATGTGATACCATGGTAATCATCTAAGAAGATTTTTTCTTTTTTTTTTTTTCTGCACGATGATCAATTTATGAATTTTTTTTTTTTTCAAGAATTTTTTTTTTTACTACAATTTGCAAATATTTTTATAACTTTCATATTACATACTCTCGTATATTAAAATTCACAGCAATTTATTAAGCCTTTGGCTATCAATTTTGATTTAAATAAAAAAAAAAAAAAATAAAAAATAAAAAATAAAATAAAATTAATTGAATGTGTATATAAACAATTTAGCATAACATGAGATTAGATACAGACATGTATGTACATATATAAAAGGGAACCAATGAACTTAAATTTCTCACATTTATATTTATTTGCAACTGAATTGCAAAATGAATTAAATTATTTTGTTAGCATGTGTATAAACACATTTTATTGTGTTTATAAAATTTTTTTTTGTTTTTTTTTTTTTTTAAACATCGTGATTCCCATAATAGAAAAAAAAACAAACGACAACAATAAAAACTCCCACAATTCGTGATTATGAATGAACATTGTGTCGTTGTTAATTACATTTAAAAAAAAAAAAAAGTTGCCAATTAATTTTATTTATTTTTATTTTAAATGATTATTTAGCATATGATTAAAAGTGATTTTCATGGAAATAAAAAAAAGAAAAACAAATGAAAAATTAAGAAAAATCATTGAACATTTTTCATACACATAGCATATGCCTTATGGTAATGTCGTTAGCATATAATATGAATTGCATTTTCATTGTTTCTAATAGAGATTTATGTTTGATTATAAGGACGTAATTCAAACAAATTAAGAAAAAAAAACAAAAATTATTGCTTTAATGTTTGAATTATGTTCTAAAGCCTATTTAAAAAAATTTAAAAAAAAAGATGATCATATCAAGTTTAAATAAAAATTCTCTTTTACACCTTTTACTCAGAAAAAACTATTACAATGATAAATGATTTTTCATTAAATTAAAAAAAAAAAAAAAAAAAAAAAAATAGACATAAAATCTAATGTACAAGAATTTTTAAAAGAAGAGAAAAACTAATACTCAATACTGTTAAAGTATCTAATTTCATTTCATTTTATTCACATGGGTACAATTTTAACGTTTTTTTTTTTTTTATTTTTGGTTCTTTCTTTTATTTCGGTAACTTGATCTGTTTTAAAATAACATTTTTTTTTTTTTTTTCAAAATTTCAAATACTAATATAGGGTATGCCAGAGTAAAAGTCATAAAACACGTCCTTAATATAATCATGCACTGACGAAGTATTCACTATAAGGAAATCGTTAGTACTATGGTATATAATACAGATCTGAGATCGTTTTCATACTGGATATTCGAAAACTAATTGCCTTTTCTGCGTTATGAACTGCACTTGTAAAGTTTGAATTTTAATAAATCCAGTTATTTTCGTCTAATTTCAATGAAAAAAAAACTTTTTGAGAAATCTTGAGTTTCAACTTTGGCTAACAAAAAATATGATTTAAATACATAGAATAATTTAAGAGATATTGACAAATACGTATGTGATGTCATGTACCCAACTTGTTCGAAAATTTTCAATCCACGATTTCTTAGAAGACCTAAATTGTATGTAACGATATTTTTTCACTAGAAATAGTCTAAACTATACAAAAAACAAAACATTTTCTAATCTTTGTTATGGGACACCCCTCATCAAAAATAAATCAGAAAACAAATAGCGTTATTTATAAAATAAGAAAATTTTCAATTCTTATATTCAATAGATAGATAGCAATTAAATTTGAAAATAATTCAAAAAATAACAACAACAAAAAAATCTATAAGTGTGAAATTAATGATTTGTAATTATGGTGACAAATGAACCGTGATAAACTAAGACAAATCAAAAATAAAAAAATAAAAATAATGTACATAGAAAAGAATACCATAGAGAAGTAACAAAGATGTTTACATAGATACATTATTGCTTTTTAAAAATTTTAATAAGACAAAAATTATAATAAAACAAAACAAAACAAAAAAAACAGAAAATTACTTTCACTTAATATGGCGACATCAAAATTATTTGTCTTACTGTGAATTTAACAAGCGAATCGAATTAAATTTAAAAAAAAAAAAAAAAATGAAAATCTAAAAATTAAAAAATAAAAAAAAAAAATCAAATAAAATACTTATTTGACGCAAACAATATTTAAAATATAAAATAAAAATTTTCCCTTGTTTTTAACATAATTAGAGAAACAAAAACAGGTCTTTTCTTCTAAGAATTTCAATAAAAAGAAAATAGAAAAAAAATTTTCCTCAATTTACAAAAAAAAAAAAAGTTATGGAAAATTAAAATGTTTTATTTTATTATAATAATTTACGTATTGTATTTTTATAATTGATTGTTTGTAATACAATTTTCAAATGTCTGTATACATATATTGTCTGTTCATAAAATGTATTTTATATAGATAATAGGATGGTTTAAAAAATGATTGTATTCTAACTGATCATTAATGTTACAATATAATCAAAAGAAAGAAGAAAAAAAAAATAAACAAATAAAAGGTTATTAGTTTTTCTTTTTATTTAAAAAAAAAAAAAAAATAAAATAAAAGAAAACAATAAAAATAAATGAAATTCCAGCATAACATCGATTTAGTAAATATGTACTAATCAACATCAATATTAAATGTCCGTAATAATAATGATGCGATCTTCATGATGATGATAATTCTTTTTAAATTTTTTCATTGTATTCACGAATAATAAACATTTATTATTTATTTTTTTTTTATTTTTTTTTATTTTTTTTAGTTTTTTAAAATTTCAAAAAACCAAGAAAAGAATAAGCATAATTATTATTATGAAGATCATCAACAACAACAACAACAACAAAAATAATATGAGACAAGAAAAAATTTTAAATAATAATAATAACAGAAGAAATATCAACAACAAAACAATATTAGTTTGGTATATATACAGTGCTGTACAACATTATTTGTGCTCTGGCTATTTTCGAAAATTGAAAAGTTATTTGAATTGTTGAAAACGTATGTTGTTGTCTAGTTCTGTGACGTACTACGAGTATGTACGTAATCTGACTATATTGGCCATGCATTGTCATATATGTATACAGAAATAAAGACAATCTTGAAAATGTTGTATGGTTGGTTCATTTCATTTTTGGTCTACTTTTCTTTAAAATGTGTGTATATACCAGCATTACATATTTATTTACTTATATTGTTGCTGCAAATATAGCAACACAATAATAATATAAATATGTATTCAATTTTTATTTCATATCTAACGGTTAGAATTTTCCTTTAGGCATTATCATCCCATTTCTCATGTATGTTATGCATGTACATGTATTCAAAAAGGAAGACTTTAAAACTAAGTTAAATCAAGATATTTAAAATACAATAAATAAATCTATTAAATTTACTTTTACAGATTTATACAGTTTTAAAAATACATATACAAAAAAACAAAATTTTTATACTCTGTCCACAAATATATTATGCACTTAAGGTCTTACGGCGGATTACTTAAAGTGGTACCATTTTACATCACTATATGTATTGATATTCAAAAAATTCATCTGATATATAATGGAAACTTTGTGGATCGTGGTAATATTGCTCATGAAACAGTCTAATTAGAGATTATGAAAGAAGAATAAGACTTTAAGTGCACATAATATTATTGGATAAAGTATAGTCAATATAAGATCGAAGAAGCAAAATATAGTATTAAAAAATATCCATATGTATTATTGTTTGAATTGTTTATTCAATGTCCATACGAAAAATCATGTTTTTGTTTTTTTGTATTTGTAAACTACTTTTTGGAATGCTACTGAATTTTTATTTCCACAATGAAGTAAAATGAAGTGAATTGGAAGCATTATATAGACCATATAACCATAAAAGAAAACTTGTATTTGGACAATATATGTTCTTTTATAATCTAATATTGTTTAAAGAAGAAAAATTATAAAAAAAAAAATAAAAAGAATAAATGATTGATTTTTGATTGGCATAACTGAGCCATGGTTAATATAAAAACAATAACAAAAAATACGTATCATTATCAAATTAAAATTATGTTGCCCAAAAGATTTGAATCAGACTTCTGTGATTTTATCTTTTTGTTTTTTTTGTTTTTCTTGAAGCATTTCAATTTCGATGTTCAAAATTATAGATGCTATGATTTTTTTTGATGGTAAATGAACGCATATAAATTGAATATCAAATTGAACATCACGTAATTCGGTTAGTATATTATTATTTTACAATTGCGTGATTATTAGTTATTCTTGATAACACGCAAATGAAAAAAAAAAAAAAAAAAAAAAAACAAAATAAATGAAAATTGAAATGAAAATCTAAATTATTTCTTTTAATTTGATTTAATTTAGGTATTGTCCTATTTGTATCTTGTATACCTGTAAACTCTGAAAGAAAATGAAAAATCATTAGAATTTTCTTAGTTTTTCATTTTTTTTTTTAATCGTTATTTTTTAAATCATTTATTTTATTCAATTTAAATTTATATTTTATAAAATTGTTCAAGAATTTGTTCGAATTCGAAACTTGATGATTTGTTAACATAAATTAAATTTAAAATATTTCAATTACATTATATTCACTTTATACATGATAAATGAATATGTAAGAAAAATTGTTTTTTTTTTTTATTACAAGATATTATACTGTAGATATGGTACATAAAATATTCATGAATATATTGTTACATAAAATGATCATTTTGTTTTTCGATAAACAAAATATAACCAGAGATTTTGTAAAAAAAAAAAAAAAAAAAAATTTTTTTTGTTACTACTTACATGAAAATTTAATAAGGAAAAAAAAATAATAAACACATCAGCATATAATAATAATGATCAGTATACACCGTTATTATAATTTATTATTTCATATTACAAAAAGGAAAAAAAAAAAAAAATTTATCTGTTGTATAAAATGCTATATAAGAAATTACATTCATATAAAATGTATCTATATGTACTAGATTTTATAACACTTATAAGGTGTTGTTGATCTGCATCTTTTACCATCATCATTAATTGTGTTACTCATACATATGCACATACATATGTATATGGTGGTGATAATTTTATAATGACTTTTTAAAAACTGTATATCTATATAGATATGCATATAAATGGACATATAGGCATGAAATATTTTCATATAAAAGTAAGTTTAATTGATGATTTCTACTTCTTGTAGAGACATCAGGCTTCTTTTATTTTACTTCAATTTCAGTTAATCTACCAATAACTGTTTAACATCTTTTATTACGAATTTTTTTTTAGTTTTTTTTTACGTTATACAGATCTGATGAAGTCTTTTATTCGCGTGCCATTATTTTATTAAATGTAATCAATCGAATCCAAAGTATAAAGTTGAGGGTTCCAATATTCTATAAAAAATTACCTACATTATTATATATATGAACACCTTTATGTAATGGTATACTTTTATATGTGTGCAATGTTAATACAAGGCAGTTAATGACTTTTCTGAAAGATTGTTTTGTTATTTCTTGTTTTTTTTTTTTTTTTTTTTTTAATATAACAATTGGCTACATAAAAATGTAATATATAACATTTAACGTATTACTTTATAAAATAATTTTTCAGATAGGTAGCTAAATTTAGATTCGCGTTTATAATATAATACCCAGATAGATACATTTAACTAGTAATAAAGAGTGTAAAAAAACTATAAAAATCTATGAAAATGTTTTTTTTTTTTTTTTGCCATCTAAACAAGTACCTATAAAAATGTAACGTATAAAGAGATCTTTTGAAAATTTCTCATATGAAAATATGTACATACATTTAAAATCTCACATTACGTAATTTATTTGTAGCAAAAAAAAAAAAAAAAAATTCGATTAAATTTTTTTTTTCCAATATTTTATATTGGATAATAAATACGGTATACATATGTATCTACATAATAACTGTTAAATGGTGTTTTCCTATCTGTTTCAAAAATTTTTTTTTTCCTTATGCTTTTGACGCTTAGTACTACTAATAACGTTTACATATTATCACAAACAATGTAATACTGTTTGTAGTGTTTGTGATATCTCATGTTATGTGTATGTAATGTGTGTCATAATTAAGTTTAATAAAATTACAAATTTTTTTATTAAATGCCTACTCTGTTTTTTTTTTAGTTGTATCAGCTTGATACAGATAAAAATATAATTTTCTGCAAATATGTACCTATGTGTGTCACATTTAAAATTAATTGGGTAAATTAGTTAAAAAATATCAATATCTTAAATTTTTTTTCACATTACAACAATTTTTTCAATTTATAATTTAACATTTATCGAACATAAATTAATAATGTTATGTTTATTATGATTAATGTTAATATCAAGGAAATATAAAATTTATATTTTTATTTTTATTTTTAATCATTTAAATAATTTTATTTTTATTTAATAAATTGAAAGAGCTGTAAAGCCATGGAAATGACCATCATATCCCATATGGTCTAGTGGCTAGGATACCTGGCTTTCACCCAGGAGGCCCGGGTTCGATTCCCGGTATGGGAAGACCTATTTTTTTGTCTCAAATATGTCTCATAATTTTTTTTTAACAATCTACTATAAAATGTGAAAATTTTATTAGGAAATGTAAATAAAATTTCTTGTACATATATTTTTTATATTTATTGTACAAAAAAAAAAAATAATAATGCCAATAAAATAAACTTAAAAAAAAAAAAAAATAATGTCCTCCCCGGCGGGGAATCGAACCCCGGTCTCCCGCGTGACAGGCGGGGATACTGACCACTATACTACCGAGGACTTGAAAATATTGTTTCATTTTAAAATTTTCATATATTTTGTGATCTTCAGTGATCTTTTCAGTGATCTTAATCAGATAACAAGACAGTCCATACATGAGTATCTGTACATTATACTTATATGTATGCTATTTACGTTACCAAAAATACTACATATAATTTTATGTATGCCGAGCATAATTCAAAATGATTCTATTTTGATCATGTACCAGTTTCATGATATATCGCTAAAATATTTTCAAGTCTATACGAATGGCATATGAACAATTCTGTCCAATTGTTAACCAATTCAATATCATTATGAAGTTAAAAAGTTAATCAGTAGTTAAGAATATAATTATTGTAATTACTCAATGATAACTTATTCGATGATATTAATTAAAGCTTAGTTAATTAAAGTAATGTGGGAGTGAAAGGAATTAATATACGAATATAAGATTTTATAGTTTTGAAATTAGTATGGCCAATTGGTATGTCCAGACTGATCAATCCACCTACCAGGCACCACCAATGCATAAGGTGTATAATTCTCAATTTAAAATCAAATTAAAATTTTTCTGTAATTCTTTTACAATTTCTGTAAAATAAAATGATCTTTCTGTGTGTACTTAGCTATTTTATATGCCCTGTAAACGAACACTCATTTATTCTGTATAAAAATTTAAATTTTTTTTTTTTATTTAACGATCGATCGTAATATCAATTTATTGTATATAATATCTGGTTGTATAATTGAACAAAACTATAAAACCATTTTGATTGATTTGAATATATTGACCAAAGTCGATATAAATAATGATTATAAAAGTATGTATCTATATAATTATATTTTATTACTACCTAGTTAGATGTTACATATGCAATATTAATGTATTAAATTATGAATGTGGGTGTTTTATTATATTATGAAAAGTCTATTTCCATTATACATAAGTACATTTTGTACATTAATAAATTATTTATTGTACGATAATAAAATTGTCTATTAGTAAGTTAAAAATAGAAAAAGAAAAAAAAAATTAAATTCAATAAAAATTGATCAAACAATAGGAGCACATATGAATATGCATAATAGTATGGACAAAATGGACGTAATATACATAATTCAATGATTTAATAACTTTTTGTCTTCGCGTAATAAATAATAAAATTAAAAAAAAAAAAAAAAAATTTTTTTTTGCTACCTTCAAAATTCATATTTCCAAAATTAATCTTCAAGGTAAATTTAAATTATCCATTTATTTCTATCCATACTTGTAATCATACGGTAAAAAGGAAAATTTTATGTACAGTAAGTGTACCATTATGAATTAAGACAGTTTATAAAGATTTAAGTACTTATAAACCCATTTAAAATTTTTTTTTTTTTTTAAAAATCTATCATTTAAAATGATTTTTTTTTTTTTTTTTTTTTGTCTTTTTTAAATAATAATACCAATAAATGTCCATTTTTAGTATTAATTCACTTTCGTTACGCATTGAATTACCACGTACACTCCCCATATATCGATGTCCATCCATTAAATAAAACTTTTATTTCAACATTTTAATGGCAGCTTTCAAAACGTATAGATATTAAAAACAAAAAAAAAAAAAAGATTACTTAGGATTTTTTTTTGTTTTTTTTTTTTTTTTCAAAAAATTTGTACTTTATATGGTACTTAAAAATTACATACGTAAAAATACGAGATCGTATATATAATTTTCTTTTATATCGCACGTAATTTAATTTTTAGATAAATTTCATCCTCATTTTTTCATAATAATAAATATGTAGGTAAAATTTAAAAATGAAATCCAGTTATCTAGATTTGTAGAAAGGTAACGAAAAATCATTATATAATGTGTACTTGTTTTTAAAACCTATATTTTATAAAAAATTTTAATTGAAATTTATAATTCAAATTAAAAAATTTCGTATACCTATGTAGGAAAACTAAAAAGCATTGGAAAATTTTTATATGAAATTTTCTTCAAATTTAAATGGTATGTATTAAACATTTCATTTAGTAATTATTTAGAAATTTTTTTTTAATTAAATCATTAAATTTAATTTAATAAAAGCATTTTATCAGCAAAAGTTAGAATATAGCCTTTATAAGATATGTATCTATTTTATTTGTGGTTCTATACTCTATACACTATAATTCGATGCAGTTAAGGTCTTATGGGAATATAGATATGTGTCCTTTTTCTGTTCCTCGTAATTTTCAATGAGTAGTGTTACCAATCTGTAAAATTATCATATAATAAGATATGCGTAAAGATACTTTATGTTAGAGAGATTGGACAAATACCTAAACGTTAACGTAGAGTTGTCAAAAGTACGAAAAATTCTAAGTTTAACGTCCTTCAGTTTGGGCATAAGCTTACGTAGAACGGATAATACGTAAATAATTTACTATGTAAGATTATGCCCAAACTGATGGACGTTAAACGTAGAATTTTTCGTACTTTTGATAACTCTATGGTTACCTTTACGTGTTTGCCAAATCTCTCTGTTATTTCCATAAGACCTTAACTACATCGAATTAGTGTATGGAGTCTGTATTTACGTTCAAGTTTAAAATTAAATTTTTTAACTTAATACTAATGTGTATACAATTAAATATTTTATGTTTATGCTCTTTATCTATGATTTTGTACTTATTTTTTTATCTTTAAAAATATGAGATTAAAATTGTTTTATCTTCTTCATAAAATTAAATAAAATGGAAATTTTTTTAAATACGCAATTTTATTTAATAATTTTTAATTAATATTTCATAACACATCACATGGCATGTATTTTTCATTTAAATTTAATGGATGTTTCTTTCATAATTGTAATGCAAATATTTACAAAATATTAATAATACAATTTTTTTATTTTTCTTATCATGAAAAGCGAATACATTTCAATGTAAATACATTTAATTATTTTGTATTTGTACATAGATATATTTTTTTTATCATATAATAAAATGTTTTAAAATATGTGTAATAATTTTTTCTTTAAATATTACATTGCTTGCATGCTATTTTGTAAACCCTTTTTATCAGTTAACAAGAAGTTAACTTGATATCTTTCTTCATCATTCTATTATTTATTTTGAATAAAAAATAAATAAACAATTATTATTTTTTTTTTCTTTCAATTTTCTTTATCTTTTATTTAAAATATGTATTCATGTATTTATTTTTTGTTTTTCTTATTTTCTTAAGAATATGTCATAAGTTTACATAATATTTCTGTCATTATATGATTTTATTTTTAATGTAAATATAACGCATAAACATCAAGATAAATTATACACATATAACGAAAGATTTTAAATGATATGAGAAAGCTTTGTACGAATTGCATGGAAAACTAAATGCTAAAATGCTGAATTACTTACCAGTAAACAATTTAGCGCTATTTTTCTGTGCGAATTACTTGTTCTATGTATTTTAACGGTTTAGATTCCGTATATTTTATGTGATTTTAAAAATTCACATTAAAAAACTTTTAAATTTTTTAAATAATTGTTAGAAGTTCAAAAAATGTATAAATTCAAAACTATAACAATATACAATTACAATTTATAGTAATTTAGCCGCATTTAGCGTACTCGATGCGAGTACAAAATTTAAACTAATTCTTTCAATATTCAACACTTTAGCATATTTTCACTGCAATTCGCACATACTCAGAATAAAAACCAACAAAAAAAAAAAAACAAATGTGAATAATAAAACAAAAATTACAAGAAAAAAAAAAAGAAATGAAAAACATGAAAAAAAAAAATAAAAAATAAAATATAAAAATACATAAACTATACGGTATTAGATTGTAAAATAAATCAAAAATTCAATTTAATGTTATTTTCAAATGTTTTTTGTTAAAAAATTATTATTATTATTATTATTCAAGAAACACGTTTCATTTTATGATAATTTTGTATTCTTTAATTTCGTATCTTCTACATACATCGATTTATTATAGCATGGACATATACGTAGATTCATTGATAGGTGGATATTCGTTGAAGAACTCATCAAAGATCGATTAGAAAACGATCAAAATATGTGTACATATATAGACTGATACACATATGTATGTTTTGTATCAATTCATGTACAATGTACAGGGCGTGCATATATAAATTTTTTTTACGTAAATACTTTAATTTAAATACGATATGGGATAATAGATGTACAAATCAAAAATTCATTTTTTAATAATAATATATCGCGTGTTGTCATATTTAATTCATTTGTATTATAAATTTTTATAGGCATGATACACATATTTTTTTTTTTTTCTTTTTTTTTTGTAACTATAAATTTAATAAATTTTAAATTCTTAATGTGTATATAGAACATATACATACATACGTAAAGTCGTGCCAGAAATGATATTTATATGCACGTAATTGGAATAATGCTATATCATAAGGGATATATCTACATATAGTCATGTGTATGTACATCAGAACTTCATTTTATGGTTATTTTATTTTAATGAAGTTCATAAAAAATGTACACAATGCTCATCAGGTATACTCTAGATAACAATGCATACCCACAATGATGCTCTCTATAATCTCAAATTTATTTTTTTTTTATTTTTTTTTTTTTAAGTTTTTTTCGAAATAAAATACAAAATGTTTTAATCGTGCATTTTGTTTAAATTTAATTTTTTTTTTTTTGTCTGCATTATTTCTGGGTTATTTATTTTTTTTTTTTAATGGCTCATTTTATGTCGTATATTATTACTATTGTTATTTTTTTTTTTTTAAACGATTATAGTGTCAAATCTATAATTTATATACGAATAATAAACAATAATTTTCATTATATTGCGTGAAATTAAAGTAAATTAATGATTTGTTATTATAATAAGTAAATTTAAAAGAATATTTAATGGATTTCTTTGATTCTATATAGTATAGCTGTACCTCTATATCTTATGAAAAACTTAAGAAAATGTAATTAGAATTTTTTTTTTTTTTTTTAAATTATTTATGATATTTAATTTATTTCGATTTTAATTTATTCGAAAAATTCTAAGAATTTTTTTAATTTTATTAAAAAATTTATTAAAAATTTTATTTCAGTGTGATTTGAAAATATTTAAAAATTTTAATTTTAAAAATTGGACGAGAAAAACAAAAATTAAAAAATAAAATTTTGAATTCAATTATTCGTTTATTTAAACCATGAAAATTAATCAGTAGGGCTATAACGTGTTTTGAATTGTGTAAAAAATGTTTTGAAAATATTTTTATTTAGGTATTTATTTATTTTTTTGTTGTTAGAAATCAGATAAGACATTTAAAACAAACAAAAAAATTATTTTTGAGAAAGAATATTCTATTGTTATTGTTTATTTATACAGTCTGTATCCAATACAACTATACTCTGTCCACTAATATTATGCACTTAAGGTCTTATAGAAAAACATTTACGTATTTTTTCTTCTCTCATAATCTCTAATTAGACTGTTTCATGAGCAGTATTACCACACCCCCCAAAGCTTTTTTTATATAATCAGATGAATTTTTTGAATATCAATACATAGTGATGTAAAATGGTATCACTTTAAGTAATCACCATAAGACCTTAAGTGCATAATATTAGTGAACAGAGTATAGTAGAAATTAATTACAAATTTTATTTTATAAAGTACAAATACATAACTTATTGTAACGTATTTTTAGGTCTTACGTATTGTAATTGTACAGTACAAACACACTCTTTAATATTTATTTTAAAATTACCTATCTCCGTTTATACTGTGTCAATGGCCTAGCATTTTTCGGTTATTTTATTTTTTTTTTAATTAAAAAAAAAAGTCTAAAATCTGATTACCTTGAATATTTTGAATTTGGAAACGGTAATTAAAAATTCAATCTTGATTAGGCTTTAAAAAAGTGTACCCATACATATATTTATTGTTTGGCATGAAAATATCATGCATATACGAAGAAATACAAACGTATACTCTATAATAATGTACTTGTACAAATATTAACAGAGAAGGTACCTTATAAATTTAAGTATAATATAATTTCACAAATGATATGTATGTATGGTATACGGGCAATATAGACTATATAACAGTTATAATCATTATATCATACATCATATAATGAATGACGTGCATATTTGATGTGGGTGTTGTATATTAACTTTTGAAATTTTTAAACCATCTGTCTGTCTGTAATTTATAATTTTTTGTTTTTCTTCTTTTTTTTTCCCTCCCCATTTTATTTTAACTGATTATATAAGTGTGAGAATTTAATTTTTTTTTTCAACTATAAATAAAACTGATATTCAAGTCAAACAAACAAAAAATCAACTGAATTGATTTAACTGATTAATTAATTTATCATGCATTTCAATTTGCCGAAATTAATATGAACAAAAACAAAAAAAAAAAAGAAAAAATATCAAATGAAGCTGCATTGAAATGAAAAATTTTCTTTACTCCATACATTAATTCGATGCAATTGAGGTCTTATGGAAATGACATACCAATTACGTCACTGTTATATTGATATTAAAAAAATTCATCTCATATTGTATGAAAACTTTAAAAATTGTGGTGACACTCCTCGTGACATGATCTTATTAGAAATTACGAGAAAAGAAAAAGGATACACATAAAGCCTTAATTGCATCGAATTAGTGTATGGAGTATATAGTTTTCCATTGTATGCTGGTATTTCATTTCCTTAATCAATTTTTATAATTAATTATTAACAGAAATCGATTTAAAAATATTCGCACATAAATGCAAAGATATCTCTACAAGTGTAAACAGAGAAAAATAAATAAAAGGAAATATCAATCCATAGAAACACTCGATGGAAAACAATTTTTCTTTAACCGCATTTTCAATCATCATCCATATTGATGATCAATATTTTTCCTTATCATTTTTTATTTATCATTTTGATTTTTTATATCTTTTCATTTTATTTGTTATTTAAATATCTTTTTAAATATTTAATATTGATTTTGTTTTTCTTTTTCTCTCTCTGTGTTTATTCAATTTTTATTGTTTGAATAAAATTACAACAAAAACAAAATTTTTTTTTTTTCGAAAATTTAAATTGCGTATAGGCATATTTACAAACAGTAAATAAAAAAATTCTATATACATTATAATGTTATCTATAATCAAAAATCTACTTAGTTTACATATGCAATAATTATATACGTATGAAAATCATATATTAAATGCATATATGCATGTATTGTACATAAAAATTCACATTTTCAATTTTCAATATATTTTTCTATGTACAATGCACATATGTACATATTTACATGAATTTATATTTTTTATTTGCAACAACAGATAAATTTATTCATCGATAAAAATGATCGATTGATCGATTTATATCGGATCTCTTTTATATTGTACATTAAAATTTGTATGAATTTCAAAGCATTAATGTATTATGCATATTACAAACATATAATAAAGACTATTGAATTTTATTTAACAAAAAAAAAAAAAAAAAAAAAAAAAAAAATTTTTTTTTATAAATAAAGACGCCGTGTTATCATGTTGTTTGAATCTTTTTCAAACTAAAAAAAAAAAAAAACAAAAAATCTTCAAGAAAAATATTTTATAAAAGCATGAATTTCTGTTTACTCATTTTCAATAGATTTTCATTTTATATATACTCTTTAAATATTGATGTTTAGACAAAATCAAAAAAAAAAAAAATTACAGATTTTTTTTTTTTGTTCCTCTTAGTTAAAGAATGGCCAATAACTTATAAAGAAGAAACCATATAGACATTAAATAGATCTTATAATGTTCTTTTTTTATGAAATACTTTTTCTAACGGTATTTTTTTTTTTCATTTCTTTTTTTTTTTTTTCATCTTCTTCTTCTGTATAAGAAATGATTTATGTATATGTGAAATAATAATATATACACAGATGATATTTTCTTTACCATATTTATAGTTTAAAGAACATACATATATTTTTGATGAAGACTCCAGATAATTACACATATGCATATATATTGGTAAAAACTGTGAAATTTAAATTTTGATTTAGATAAATTTTTCAACATACAACTGTGTATACATTTATAGCATATTTCGTATACATTATATTTAAAAGAAGATGGAAAATTATTATTAGATATTAGACCGTATAGAGTATATATACACGCTATAGAATGTACATACATGAGCTCATACATATGTATGTATGCATATGGTAAGTATGTACGTGTGTATCTCGTAGTTATTTGCATTTTGAGTTGTGATTAAATTATAAGAAATCTGGAAAATGCGTCTTCTTTCTTAAAAGATTATTTTAATGAATTTTCAATACAAAGAGACCGAATTTTTCTTATTTATTTTTTTTTTTGTTCTTATTTTGATAATAAATTAAACGTTGTAAATTTTAATTTATGAAACAAAAAAAAAAAGTTTTTTTTTATTTTTTAATTAAAATTACTGAATTTGTTTTTAAATTAAAATTATTTAAAAAATTTGCATGAAATTTTTATTTTCCCATTTGGAAAATTTTTTCACAGTGAAAACATGGTAAGAGGTAAAATTACTTTCAAATTTCAAAACCTCTCTTTTTTTTTTTGTTTAATGAAAATTTCAATTTTTCCTTTTGTCCGTTTATCAATGAATATATCAATTTAAATTCATAACAAAGCAAAAAAAAAAAAATTTTCTTTTTCAATTTAATTTTTTTTCGAATAAATTTTCTAATCATTATATGAAATTTCGTGGTTTAGCATTTAAATTTATAAAATATCTTTTATTATAAATAAAATTTTTTATTTTTCTATTTTATCGCGGTTTGACTTTGGATGTAGTGAAAAAAATAAAAAATAAAATAAAATAAATAAATGAGCAAATTTGAAATGTGTCTTGCATGTAACTGATAATTTTATATTTTCCTAATGTTTTCTTTAGGTTTTATGAAAGAATTCTAAGGAATCTGATGTTAAATACTCGTTGTATGTATTCATGTGTAAAAATCTTTGACATTTATTTACTGTATGCAAAATGAAATTATCATATTATTCCTATATGTGCAGATATATGTATTTATCAATACGTCTGCAATGCAATCATTATTAAACTTACATTATCAATCAAATGTGTATTCTTTTATTTTTATTTTTTAATAATATCAGCTATAGGAAAAAACGATAAATGGTTTATGTCAGTTGGTTTTTAGTTAAAAATCTAATGATGATGATGATGATGATGACTATGACGGTGATGATGATGACAACGACAACAATTTTCTGATGATGATGACAACGTCTATGTATATGTGTAATATATCAATTTATTATTTATAGTCTGTCTACTAATTCAGTGCAATTAAGGACTTATGGAAATATACACTAACTTTTTTCTTCTCTCATAATTTCTAATAAGATAATCTCCCGGGTAGTGTTACCACAATCTTTAAAGTTATCATACAATACAGCGACGTAAAGTGGTACTACTTTATGTCATTCCCATAAGATCTTAACTGCGCTGAGTTAGTAGACAGAGTATACTACTATAGAGTGCATTATACATTTTAAAATTTATCATTTGCACATGTACACATTACATACTATGTACATATATGTAATCATTATGCCGTACAATTTCAACTGTCTGCAATAGTTAATGTCGGTATAAATTTATTTTGTTTAAAAATGATAATACATTAAGAAAGACAAAAATAAAATGCAATAAAAATTGACATTTTTGTTTTTTTTTTTTTTTTTGTTTTTTAAATATTATTCTTAACAAATTCTAGAATTTTTTTGTTTTTTTTTTGCTATTATTTTTCACCTCCAACAAGGTATTTAATTGCATTTTTGCCTCTTTTTTTTATCAGTTTTCTTTTAATGTTTATTTTCTTTGTTTTACAATCATCTTTACAAGTTCTTTTTATTTTTATTTAATTTTTTATTTAATGTGTGAAGTTTTTTCTTGTTTTCTTCTGTATATATATTCCATTTATTTTGATAAACGAATACAAAATGTGAATATGTAGATACATGAAAAACGATAAAATCAAAAAAAAAAAAAAAAATCAGGGATACAAAAGAATACAAGGAAAATTACAAAAAAAAAAAAAAAAAGATTTGTCGAGATAATAAATTGCATATTATATGAACTTATAGAGCTATATTTTTTTTTTACATGAGAGTGTACAATAAATGTACACGTATAAGTATGTATCTTTTGGATTACATCTATCATCTGTAATATCTTGCATATAACATCCCATATATGTATGTATACATGATGAATTTTTATATTATGTCTCTGGAATATAACATCTTTTTGTATCATACATGTTATCTGTCATATTTTTTGACATTTCCGTTTTGTATATTGAAAATGTTTTAGATAATATCTAAAAAAACAAAAAAAAAAATTTTTTTTTTTTTACATATGTATATGCTGAGCAATTTACATAAATGAAAAAGTTCATAATGCAAATTATGATGGTGAGAATTCTAAAGTATAGTGTACAAGGTTTTTATTTTTATTTATTTATTTTTTTTCAAATTTTATCACAGATGTATTTTTTTTTTTTAGATTTTATTCAGTGGATCTAAGGACTTTTAAATAGAAAAAGAAAAATTTTTTTTTTTTTGTTTCAATTTATTTTCTTGAGAAATCTATAAATGAAAACAAAATGTTCACTTTTATGAAAAAATAAATCCAAACTCTATAAATTTAATTTAAAGAATGCACCTACAAAAGATTCAGAAATTTTAATGAAGGTTGTCTGAACATTGAACAAGATAAATCCATTATACAGATCTCTGGAGGCCAAAGCTCTGGACATATAGAACACAATGTTCTACAAAATTTTATAGATCAATTAAATAAGAATTTTAAAAAACATTCTCTAAACAACGTGAATTTTGTTGTTAAAATTCAATTAAATTAATACCGAATAAAATTGTTCAATACAATCTAAATTAAGCTTAAGTGTAATAACAAATTACATGTAATGTGTAAAGAGAAAAAGTATCGTAGTAGGTGAAAATGTCATATCTTCACTTTCTATATTTACGAAAATTTAAAATACCTTTTTTTTTTTTTTTTTTGGTCACTGCGTACACTTTTCTTTAGTGCGATCTGTGTTTTTGCCTTTTTTCCTGAATTATTATGAATTTAAAATATTTTTATTAATGGATTTTTTTGTTTCATACATATAAGTGTACATATACAGATCGTAAATGACTTTTTTTTTGAAATTTCTTTTCTTAAAATTTAACTGAGAAAAATGTACTTGATAATTATTAATTGAATACACATTATCAGCATAAATGGACGATGATGGACCCTTGCTGGTAATTCAAAAAAAAAAAAAAAAATTCACTATGTGTATACCTATTAAAATTTTTACCTTTTTTTTTTTTTTTTTTTGTGTTTCATTTTTGTAGAATTATAAACAGTGTATACATATGAAGTGAATTAGATAATTATCTAATGACCGGTTAAAAAGGTTAAATTGAAATCAAATTAAGTAAAAAAAAAAAAACAGAAAAGAAAACTTTTCCTCTTAAGAAAAATTTTCCTCTTTTGTTTCATAAAAATTAAAAAAAAAAACAAAATAGAGGAAAAGTCATCTCGCAATTATTATCATTTTCCCCCCTTTACACGTAACAACGTGTACATAAAATATAAGCGCCCAACGAAACCTTCAATTCAATATGAAAGTTATTTTTAAAATAAAATTAAGATTTTCATTTTAATGGATAATATTTAAAAAAATAATTCATTTCTTTTTACTTCCTAAAAATATAATTTTTAACTGACACTCTCTATGTGTACTTTATGTTATGTTATGTTGAATTTCTTTAAAAAAAAAAAACAAAAACAAAATCATAGAAAATAAAGCAACACCCAAAAAAAAAGAAGTTCAATATGATCATCGAAGTAATAATTTAAAAAGAAGCTAAAAATAATAATAAAATAAATTTTATGATCTACAAACAAATGCAAAACAATTAAACGTGAAAAAACTAGGACAAATTAATATTAAATTTTTTTTTTATGTTTTATGTTTTATTTGTGTGCTAAAGAAATATGACGTGTATAAAATATTTATATTTAAGTACATACTGTGATTTGACTTAATTTGACTTGTTTTCATCTCATGTAAAATAATATGTAATGTATGTATATACCATTGCAATTCAATTTTATTACATTTTCACAATACTATTCATAAAAATATGTTTGTTGTTTTTAGTTTTTTTTTTTTTATCGTGTCATTAATAATTTATTTAGATTGTTAGAAAATAGCACCTATAAAAAATATGCCATTGTATGTATGTGTAAGTACTCTCTGGAAGGTATCATACATACATACATGAATTTAATTATATACTTTATACGATACAATAATTTGTTAAGAATTTCTCATACATTTTTCTATCACTATATAGATAGAAATTCATTTTAATGAAAATAATATAAAAAGACAGGTAACAAGGTGTGATAGATTTTCTTTATTTAATTTTTTTTTTTTTTTTTTGAAAGGTGTTATATTTTTACAAGATTTTTATTTATTTTTATTTATTTTTATTTTTCATTTAATGAATTTTTATTACGGATAGAGAGGGAATGAAAAACCGAAAAAATATTTGAGATATTTTTTTTTGTATAAAAAATGATCTGTGTACACGTATTGTATAATAAAAGGATATAATACAAGATGTCATAGTACATCATTTGAATTTAATACATAGATACTCTGTCCACAAATATATTATGCACTTAAGATCTTATGGCGGATTACTTAAAGTGGTACCATTTTACATCACTATATGTATTGATATTCAAAAAATTCATCTGATTATGTAGTAAAAGTTTTGTGAATTGTGGTAATATTGCTCATGAAACAGTTTAATTAGAAATTATGAGAGAAAAAAAAAAACACATATGAACTCCCATAAGACCTTAAATGCATATAATATTAGTGGACAAAGTATAAAACCTAATTTTTAGAAATACAAAAAATGAAAAATTAAATACCATTACAATTTCAAATAACAAAAACATAACAAAAATTTGTACAATTGAAATCAAATATTTATCACATGCACATATGTATGTGTACATTAAATATGTACATATATTGCATGCTTTAACTTTCAATTTGATTCAATTTTAGCATTCATCACGCTATTATACGCAAACATATATTTATGCGTTCATAAATAGAAGTCATATCAAATTTTATTTATTTATGATTTATAAATGAATGAATTACATCGTATAACTTGAGTATTTGAAATAAAACAAAAAAAAAAATTTTTTTTTTTTATCTTGTTTTCTATTTTCTATTATATTTTTCAAAGAATTTTTTTTTTCTCTTTTGTTTTTATTTGAAATTTAAAAAAAAAATAAATAAATGAAAATTCAAATAGAAAAAATTCTGAATGAAAAGGAATGCTACATAATATGTAATACGTATGCTGATAATTATTTTAATGAATGATACATGACTAGTTGATTTTAATCAAATTGTTAAGCGGAATTTTATGTTTTTCATTTTTTGTTTTTTTTTTTTTTTTTTTACCTTTCTTAATAGTATGCGTGTTTATACGATATACGTATACGTATACAAAAAAAGGTATCAATTGTAAATATAAGGTATAAGATACACGCATACAAATGTATTGAAATTTTTCATTATAAGAAGAGGGTGTGCGTATATGAAACTCCCAATGACTTTATCACGCATACAGTCGCCTATATTTGCGACTATACAAACATGAACTGAAATGTACATTTTAAATTACCTCATGAATGGCATGTGAATATTTTGTTTGTTAATCAACAAATCAAAAAGAAAATTCTTTAACTTCTTTTGTCTTTTGTTGCCTTTCCTTCTATTATTATATTGTTTATATTACAATTATTGTTATCATGATTATTCTTGATTAAAAAGACAATATATATGATTAACCCGTACTGACTATATATTTACATGTTCTTATAAAACATTGAATACAAACACATAAACGACATAGCGTTAAATTGTACAATGATGAAAAGATAATCATAAATGATTTAAATGCAATGTCCGTTGTATATATATGTATATGCGAAAAAATCTAATACAAAAAAAAAAAAAAAAAAAAATTTATTCATAAGACAATAGGAAAACCATTTAAAAATAATAATCAAATTATGAATAAATTATAAAAAATTTGTTTAGAACCTATTCCGTATATTCCGTTGCTCATTGGGTCAACGAAATGAAAATAATATACGGAAAAGTATAGAATTTCTTAAGAAAAACAATAAATAATAATTACAATATAACAAACTATAAATGCGTACTTTTGTTTAATGGTCTTTTACTTCATGGTCTTTACTTTTGTTGCTGTAACCACTTACAACATTTTTCACAGTCTCGAAAAATCATCATAATAATGATTAGGCCTAGGCTTACATCAAGCTGATGATGATAATGAAAATACAAATTAGATGCTATTTCCTTGTTAACAATATATTCTAGCCAAATCAAGGACTATCGAGTTACACATGCTCATACATGTTCGATATTCCAGAAAAAAGGCTTGATAGAAATATTTTTTGTAGTTCTATTACTAAAATTATAATTTGAAGAGAATACTATGTGATTTACACGATTCATTTGTATGTAATTAGGAAACTATTCTTCTTCTTTTATTAGCATTACAACTCTGGATGGGTTTTGGCTTCCGTAACCATCTACCTCCACTTATCCCTGTCCAATGTTTGTTGTTGCCAGTTCCTGCCATCAATTGTAATTAGGGATCTAATCTTAATTAATAGGATACATAATGCAAATTAAATACAACAATTTAACGTAAAACATGAAAAACGAAACAAAATTTAATCAAATAAAATTAATTAAAAAAAAAATTTTTTTAATTATAATTTCAAATTTTCTATTTTTTTTTCAACTAAAATAACAAATTAAATAAAATAATGAATTCACATATTTCGTTACATTCGATTAAATCATTTTTATTGTACACATTACATAGGCAACATCAAATTGTATACGTATTTAAAAACACAAATATTTAGAGTGAAACTAATTAGATATATATGTATGTAAGAGAAAAAATTTAAAAAATGTGATATTTTGCAAAAGAAAAATTTAACATGACTAATAAAAATATTTTGTGTATTTTCATAATTTGCAAAAAAAAAACAAAAAAGAAATTAAGAAAAATAATAAATAAATAAAAAAATTTTTGCATGTTCACGTAAATAAAATAATCCGTCAAAATGAACACTGTGATGAATGGATTATGGATTACATTTATTATTATTATAGTTATTTACAAAATATCTGTATATATAGTGCAAAGCATTTTTTTTTTTTTTTTCTAATAAAAGGCTATATAAGACTGAGACTCTATACGTTATCGTACTTAATTCGACTATTCGGTGGTTAAGTTTTTTTGTTTTTAACATGGTAACTAAAGAAAAATTGAATAAAAATTGAATTAAAAATTTTGCTACCATTATAAAACTGGTATACTATGAATTTATTATAGTAAAGGAAAATTTTTATTCAATTATTTCGTATATCTCATAATCATTTTTGTATTAAAAGTGAGGTTTTTTTTTTTTTTTTTGCATACATACATTATGGTATTAGCGTATTAGTATGGAAAACATGAAATATGTTATGTTGACCATATATAAACATCGTTATATATGAATACAGGCAGTGTACATTCATCACATAAAATTATTGTACAAATAAAAAAAAATTGAACAAAATATATTCATATATAAATATAGTTGTAGTAGCAACACGGTTTTTTTGTATCTTTTTTGTAATGCAGATTTTTTAAAAAAAATAATTACGACGCCTAATATGAAATTTATCGTGAAATATTGCTAAAAGATTTAAATTGCTAATTTAAACCGGTGTACGCGGATATATGTTAATTAAATAAAATGCATTTATCTACAGCATTTATATACATAAATCAATTTTAAATATTTAGTATGTATAAAGAATTTAATGATATAATAAATATCGAATTATTTAATCAAATTAAAATTTTGTTGAATACAATAATAAATTTTATGTATCGTTCCTATATACATTATTAAATGTATCTATTCATTTCAAATTTCCAGAATACTTTTTCAAAAGAGCGTAATAAGAATTTTTCAATTTTATTTTTGAATTTTTTAAAAATTGTTAAGAAAGAAAATGTATTGCTTTATTTAAAAAAAAAAAAAAATTTTTTAATGTATTCATATGATGAGGCCCTGGCTCGATTTGGGCTGTAGCGCCATCGAAACGAAACTCATATATAATGAAAATGCTACAGTTAAAGAATATACCTATAAGAATTGAACAACTGAAACCAAGACCTACAAGGCTGTATACAGGTCCCACATGTAGAAATTTGAATTTAAGAAAGAAAAAAAAAAAAACGACCAAAAAACAATAAAAATCTGAAGAATTAAAATGAGATGGGCCAATTTCAACTAAAAAAAAAATATAGAGAAAATTTGTTCAAAAAAACTAAAAAAGATAATAAAATAAATTTGGTATCATTTAGTATACCACATACACAACATCTGAAATTTTTTAAAAAATAAATAAAAAAAAAAAAAATAAATTCAAAATATGTATTAACTGTGTGTATGTCAATAAACTGAATAAAATAAAAAAAAATTAATTTGTAAATCTATGAAAAACGTAGTAAAATACAGATCTTAAGATAAAAATGAAGTTATTAATAAAATAACAAATAAAATGTGACAATTAAAATTTAAAATATTAAAAAACAAAAATACATTTTAATATATTTATTGACAATTATTTTAAGATTTTCGTGATCTACATAAATGTTTAACAATCTCATAAAATACTTAGTAGGGGGGTTATTGTTAATTTTTTCGCTAGATCACGATACATATAAAAATGACAAATATTCGATATCAATTTAGTGTTGAAATTATAATTTGCATAAATTATTCCACAAAAAAAAAAAAAAAAAAAAAAAACAAAACAAAATTGTTCTAACCACAAATTTTCTACAGGAAACAAATTGTTTAATGCTGTTCAATATAAATGAAAAATTTATTTGACATCGTTTAAATCATTTAAGCACCTGTACAGACATATTTCTTTAAGAAATACAGAAAAAAAAAATGTACAACTTCGAATACGTTCTTGTATACAGATTTATTGTCACATCATAAATAAAAAAATATTTAATAAAATATTAATTAATTAAATAAATTTTATTCTCTTGAAATTTTTCTACTTCCTGTTCTCTTCTTCTAAATACTTTCTTATACATAGATTCATGTTACATAAAATTCAAATTTAAATATGAACTTGAAAAACAAAAAAAAAAAAATTTTTTTTTTTTCAAGATTTCCTTTCAATATGTTAATTTTCTGACTTTAACGCACATTGAGGTTGAAAATTAAAATTATGTAACTTAAGTATAGTAATTTTGCAATGTTATTATATGCACTACAGAGTCTGATAACAAATACAAATGCAAGTGGAATGCTCTTTTCATTCAAATAAAAATGAATGAATAAATTTTAATAAATTAAATAATCGGAAATGATGAATACATGTACCATAAATTTAGTATTTTAATGTATAGGAAATTTTAATACGACTGCAATATGTCTGTAATGTGTTAATGACAGGACTGCGATATAATGTTAAAATAATAATTAATCTGTGGTTATTACTGCTATTGATCATGAAAAATATATTTAAACAAATTTTTTGTTTCATATTAAAAGAAAGGAAACCAGGGAAGATGTGCATCTGATTAAGATGTTTTAAACCACATCATTTTATTATTTATCATTTTTTCCGTTATATACAAAATTTGTCTTTTGTAATTTTCTTTAATTACATCATATGAAGGTGAAAAAAAAAAAATTTACACAAACAAATTTTTAAATGATCATATCAAGTTTCATAACGTATCCGATTTAAAACTGTGGAAAGTCTTACTACATTATACTGATGCCAATGAAAATTTCATTTTTATTTGTTTACATTTTTATGCTTAATATTTATAAATGTTTATAAAAATTAAACATTTTATTTAAATTTGATTATGATTTTAATTAGTACAACAATTTAAAATGAATATGTATAAAAAAAATTTTCATATACTCTAATCACATGTGATATTATCACAAATTATGAGGAAATTTTTTTACACAAAGTACATAACGAGCTCTCAGGTTTTTTTTTTTTTTTTGCCACTTTTCTTTTCTTTTAATGAATGATCGATAAAAACTTACAAATTTTTCCTTTATTTTTCATTTTGAATTTCAACATGAACAACAAAACTGTTTACTATATAAAAAATTAAAAAAAAAAATTTTTTTTTTTTTATTTCATAAACGACAATTTTCATTATTATTTCATGTTTTTTGTTTTTTTTTTGAAATTTAATTTTTCATTGTATCGTTTTGTACATATACCAGTATTTAATAAAATTTTCAAAATACACGTAATTATTGTCAAATAATGTACACAATTATTCTTCGATTAAGATACATTTTTTTTAAAAAAAAATCTTTTTTTTAATTTTTTATATAGTAAACAGTTTTGTTGTTCATGTTGAAAAAAAATTTTTTTTTTTTTGATTGCATTTGATTATATATCAGTTATTTCATTATTTTTTTAAAGTAATTTTATATTTGTTTTAAATTTTATTTTTAACGAATTTTTTAACAAATAAAAAAGCAAAATTATATAAATTTGTTGTACACTATATATAACTGACAAAACTATAGAGAAAATGAATTTTATTATTTCGTTATCTGATTGGTTTCGCATAAAAAAAAATTTGAAATAATATAAAAATTTTATCGCAATAATTTTGTACTTTGTTATACATTTTATATAGGTAAAGTAAAGAAAATAAAATTTGTATAATTTCTTTTTTTATTTTTTTTTAAATTTTTTATTATTTTTTTATTTTTTTAAATTTTTTTTGTTTTTATTTATTTATTATTTTTTTTTTATTTTTACAAAATTTCTGCATGGAAATACTTATACAATTATTGGTTCATTTGACTTAAAATAAGATTATGTTACGTTTAATCACATCATCGAAGCAATAAATATGAATTCGTGCAAATATGTATGCATATAAGAATGCCAATTTTCATTTTTCCTAATGCGATATATTTATGTATATTTTAATCTTTAAATTAAATGACAGTTTATATGGATTAAAATTTTTTGTTTTGTTTTTTTTTTTTTCATTTTATTGTATAACACCTTTTGAGTAGGTGCATATATGCAAATGAATATGCACACATTTAACATTTTGAATGACCTTTAATTACCTTAAAATTTTTATTTTAATGCTTTTTTTTTGTTTTTTTTTACAGGTTCTTGATATTTATTTGCATTTATAAATCTGTCTATTAATTAAAATGTAACACCATAATAAAAAGAAAATATATTACAATCGAAATAAGATTGATTTATGAATAAAAATAATATACATAAGGATTTCATTTTTTTTATGTGATTCTTACATCATGCATGGAGGTAACTTGTTTTTATAATTTTTCAATTTTGAAAAATTGTTTGCACTTTTCAAGGATATACAGATTAGACTGTATATTATTAAAATGGACAATATAAAACACATTACAATAAAACATAAATTTTGAATAACATACAATGTAAGATACCTGCTTGATATGTATAGGCTTTGTATATGAATTAAACAAACGTAAAGATGAAAATGTAACACAAACATATACAGAGAGAGAGAGAGAGAGAAAAAACAAAAAAGTAAAAACAAATTTTTTTAATCCAGTTTTTCTAGAAATCAATTTTTAAATTTTGATTGACAGTATACCACTTATATATGTACATATCTTATAAATAATTTATGTGATTTATCTGGGAGTTTTATTCAATATTTTGTACAATGATGATTTTATTGATTTATTTCACGTATGTGCAACGTACACATGTGTCCTCTTTATATTGAATTTTTATGTTCATCTTCTTGTTAAAAAAAATTTTAATTTTATCGATCTTATATACATATATTCGCAATATTGTACATAAAACTGAAATATTTTTTCCATTTTTTTGTTTTTCCTTTTTTTTTTTTTTTTTTTGTCCAATTATTATTTTTGTAGGTATTCAATTTTACAATTTTTGATTGTGTCACATCAATCAAATTTTTATCATATGTGTATCACTTGATTTGTAATAAAAAAAAAATTAATTTAATTATCATAATATTATGATGACCGTTACATGACTTTATATTTTACTTCTTTTACTGAATTTAATGAAAAATACTTTATGATTTCACTGGATTTTGTATTCTAGTTAAAATATATTTTCTTTTTCCAAACGCGGGGAATGAGATGAGGTTTGGTGGCCTCGAGACTGCAGCTTAATTTAATCAGCTTATTGTATCCGTCACCCCCGGTATTTTTACATAAAGGCCCATATTCTCTTGGCAAGGAGTATGACATACTTTATATGTAGTCGTCAGTGTTGGAAAGATCCTTCAGATTCCTACCCTCTGAAGTAATCCGTTAAAATAAATTGAAAAAAACAAAAAAAAATTTTTTCAATGGTCAAATAATAGCACATTCAGTTACATTTTAAGCTTAAGGCAAAAGATGTTTAAATCACGAAATAAAATAACAATAAAGAATTTAAATTGAAATTTATAAAAAAAAAAAAAAAATAATAAAAATTCAGAAAATTATTATTTGAAATTTATTAACGTATTTTCAATTATTGGGTGTTGGTCTTATATTAGATACCTACAATTTAAAATTTATACGTTAAAAAAAAAAATAATAAAAGGAAAATTGTAAAGAAAGTCCATTAAAAATGTAATTTTAAATTTTTTCTTAAAACCAGAAATCATTGAAATTCGAGAAATTTTATAATATAAAAACTAATTTTCCATGAAAATATTTAAAAAAAAAAAATTATTTATATGATTTGAAAAATTTTTTTGTGAAAATATAAATTTTATACTTAAAATAAGAGCAGTTGTTAAAATTTTTCCATTTTATATACCTTCATATGATATAAATTATAAATATATTAGATTAAAATGAAAATGAAATTTATAATTCATATTAAATTATGGTACATTTTAATAACTTTAAAAAACACATTAAATTTTTATAACTGCTTGTAATTAGGTGTTAAAATAAGAAAATTTTTGAAATGCTTAAGTGATACATACATTTATATATTTTTTTATGTATGTACATTAAGTAATGATATAAAAGCATATACGCGTGCATTTAAAAAAATTTTTCATTTCAATTTTATTTTTTATAATAAAATACATATTTGGATCTCACTTGATTTCCCTGAAATTAATGCATTTTAAATACAAAAAGAAAAAACAAAAATATATGCATTTAATTACATATAAGAGAACAATTTAAGCCAAATTAATGAAAATTCATTTTAAGAAATATTGCCAAAAGTTACAAAAGGTCTTAAAAATTTTTTACTTTTCTTTTGAATTATTTATTACAATGATAAAATGCAGAAAACATGTTTAATACCTTCTGTTACTTGCCATACAATGCGTATACGTATGTATGTATTTCCCTGCATAATAAATTATTCTAGAAGGAGAATAATTGGCAAAAAAAAAAAAAAAAAAAAGAAGAAAATTCAGAAAAAAGGAAATGAAATTCAGTTCATTGTACGCAAATATCTACGTGTATGTAATTTATATTAAATTAACGAAAAAAACAAAAAATGTTGTCTGAAAGTGAAATTTCAAAAAAAAAAAAACAACAACATTATTTATTCCTTAACGTACTTTTTTAATTCATATTCTCACATTTAACTCAATTTTTGAAGCGTGAATAATTTGCCATTGCTATAAAATAAAAATTATACTTTTAAATATAAATTATCGTTGTTTTGTTTTTTTTTGGTTTCTTTTGTAAATTTATCTGTTAACAAGAATTTTAAATCGAAAATTGTTATAATTTTTATTTAGATACAAGAGACAAAAAAAAAAAAAAAACAACAGAACAAAACAAAACAATAGGTAACGCATCCACAATAATTATTTTAATGTAATACTTGACATATTTGTCCATTTTATTTGTTGGTTAAAATAAATTTCTTGAATTTTGTTAGCCAGTGTTATATAAATGCAAGCAGAGTTAAACTTGCATAAAAGAAAAAAAAAAAAAAAATTAAAATGTAAGAAGAATTTTTTGCTCAGAAAAATATATGACCACGAACAAACCACATAAATGCATTGATATTTATACGTTGTACGGTATTACTATACCTAAATATATAAATAAATAAATAAATAAATAAATATGTATGTAGGTACAAATAAAATAATTTAAACTTTAAGTACAGAGTATGGGAGTGTTAAGAAAAACTCGTCCAAAATGATTCAAAAACCGTGACAAGAATTCGTTTATTTAGAAAAAAAAAAAAAAAAAATTAGTACTAGAAGTATTATTTCAGTACATTGTACACGTAGGTATCTGTATAAATTCTTGACTTTTTTTTTTTTTTAAATGCTAATTGCATTATAACCACATATGTACGTATGTGTTAGTACTTTTTAAATTAACATTATGAAGATATATAGACGAGATTTAATTTTACTTTTATTTTCCGGAATTTTCTTTTTTTTTTATAACCATTTTAGATATTATTTTGTTATTTTTCCTTTAATTTTATTTCATGACAAAATTTAAAATATTTTTGTGTATACAATGCGATAAAATCAATTTTTAAAAACCTTTTAAACTATAGAAGAAGAAAAATTCTTAGACTACAACACCTAAAATATGTACAGATGGGTTTGAAGATGGTTTTTTGTTTTTTTTCGTTTTTTTTTTTTTTTTTTTTTTTAAAGCGGAATGTAATACAGAAGCAATTATTATCAGTTTCTTAAAATCAGTTTTCAAAAAGAAAAATCCAATACAAAAAAAAAAAAATTTAAAAATATAAAAATGCGACACCATCATACATGATTTAATGTTAATGAACTTTTTGTCGTCGATTAATGTATGAGTATGTGTGCGTTTTGTATTTTTGTTTTTTTTTTTTTTTTTGTTCAAATAATGCTTACCTTTCGATATTCGTCCAAAAATTCAATTTCACAAGAAAAATGTACTTTTATTGTTATTATAATAAAACATTTGAAATATGATAAAAAAAAAAACAGAATCTAATAACTTTAGAACTAAAGTATGAAATTATTTATTCAAACACTTGAACAAGGAAAAAAAAAATTCGATAATAGCATTCGCTAAACATTCTTTTATTCTTTATTAAATTATTATTAGAATGCATTCCAATATTATTACGTTATATCATTGAAATTTCACTTAACATTGTAAGGTATTCTTATATTTTCGTTATTTTCTTTGTGTTTTAAAAATAAAAAAAAAAAAAAAAATTTGTTTTTTTTTTATACTTATCTATCAACAATTTAAAATTGAAATTGAAAAAATTAAAAAAAAATTTTTTTTTGTATTTTTTTGTTGTTTTTTTTTGTTTTTTTGTTGTATGTAACACTAAAATTTAATTTTTCATTTGAATTAAATATGCAAATTGCACACATACGTATACATACATATGTGTGCATATATGATATTCATGTAGCGATATGGTAAAAAAATTTTACCATACCAATCTTTTTTGCGGTTAATGTACCTTTTTTCTTCGTTCACAATTAAAAAAAAAAAATAAATAAATAAAAAATAATTCACTATACACTGGTATAAAAGAATATTTTCTTCTTTCTTTTTAGATATATAAATATAAATATACGAACATGCAATGCAATCAACTTTATGAAAGTTAAAAATTGTTAGTTGGAATATAAGGTAAGAAACAACTTATAAAAATAAATAATTTTTTTTAATTTTACTGACAAACATCAATGTTCTAAAAGATCGCGCACTCTTAGTACCGTTACTATCCAATCAAAGAAGTCCATCCGTCCGTTCTAAACTGAACTTAAAAAAGAAAAAAAAATTTTTTTTTGCCCTCTTGCTTTAGTGGATTTTTCAAATATTAAGATGCTGCTAAACAAGTTTAAAATGTTCATAACAACAACGATCAATTGAAGTTTTACAATAAAGTAAAAAAATTAAAAAAAAAAAAATTTAAAGAAAAATAATAATAAGTTTTATTAGAAGCAACACAGAAATTCAGTCGATGACACCGTCAAGAATTCCTTCCTCTATCCGTATAGATACAGTATCACCTATGTAACGTACGTACTTATATATTATAAAGTATATTTGAGGATCATACGTACAATTTGTACTTAGTGTGCTGTATGTAATTTTTAATATAACGATGATGATGATGATGATAATGACGAAGATGATGACGAAGATGATGATGAAGACGATGATGAAGACGATTATGAAGATGATGATGATGATGATGATGATGATGGTTAACTAACCAACTACGTATGTTTATTTTTAGTTCCTGTATTTAAGAAAAAGGAAAATATTCTGCAATTATGTTGATTGTATATCTTCTGCCGGATTCTTTAAATGCGCGACAGCGATAGATTATACATATTTGTTGCATGCATTTATATGCATACAAAAATTCGAAAAAAAGCGAACTTAATAGATCCACGACCGATTTAATACTGATGTTGCACTTAAAGAAATACTCAATACTAAACTTAAGATGTATAACTTAAGTTATATTCAAAACGGATTCTTTTAGCTTTTTAAGACCATAGTCACAATATTTCTTAACAAAATATCTTATTTTCGTTTGAAGTTATTTTCTAAGAGCTCTTTGCTGGGTTTTGCTTAAAGTCAAACCAAAATACATTATATCCAACCACTTGACTTACAGTTGTGTATCTATAAACATAGCTTATATAGAATTTAAATGGAATTTGTTCAGCAGTAAAATGAATAATTGTAAGAGTCTAGCCGTTAGGCAAATGATCATCAACAGAAATATATGACTGACTGAATCTTTAAGCGATCAGAGTGAATTCATCCATCCATGATATAGCTTGAACTTTTTTTATTTTAAAGAGTTCATTCGCGTCTCACGTGTTAATGAAATACATACATATTATAATTTACATTAAAATTGTATAAATTTGATTTATTTTTGTTATTTTAGTACTCAAAATAGACGACTATATACAAATGCTTTTGATTAACTTTACTTGATCATAAATTACATATACTATTGTTATTTTGATCTACAGGTGATTGATAACATATGAATTTTATTTGAATATATGTAGGTATACCGGTAGTGTGGGCAGTAAATTAAAAGTGGTTGCGGTCATATTGATTCGTATAGCTCTGTACGCACATGTGCATATGTTGTGCATATATAAAAGATTAAGAATTATAAATAAATAAATAATCTATGAGTATTAATAAATCAAGGGCAAATCGTTTAAATTTAAAAATCCATATAGAGTTTGTCAAATGATCTTATCTTATTTTGTCTTTATAGATAAATATCATTTTAATTCAATTAAAATTAAATTTTGTTTTTTTTTTCTTTAATTTTGTTCTTATATTTCTAATTCGATTAAAATTTATATTTATTTATTTTTTTTTTTTGTTTCATTTTATCCTTTATTAATTATTTAATTTTATATGTAAGGTAATTACCTTTCTTTAATGATCTTTTATTATTCATATAAACAAGAAATTTTATCATAGTTTTAAGATGTCAATTGCAATTTTATATACATAATAATCTATTTAATCTTAATGTTAACTTATATAAATACATTTTATATTCTTATATGTATTTTATAGCATATGTTATATTATGTGTATGTATGTAGAGTAGATTTCATGGCTTAAATCTAAATTATTACAACACCTCAAGGTATGGGAACAAATTAAAATTCATTATACAATGTTGTTGTATATACATAGGTTTATTTATGGTCATTAAAATTTTACATATGTATGTATTCGTTCAATTTCCTGTGAGTATATAATATGTATATGTAAATGTATCTGATTAAGAAAAAGGTAATGCAGTTTATATATAGAGCTATAGAATAAACTGGATTGGAAGATTTTTATGTTTAATGCACAAGTATAAGAAATAAGAATTTTTTTTTGTTATTTTATTTATAAGAACCTCATTTTGTTATATGCTTTTCATATAATAAGAAACACCTAAATCATGTTTTAGACACAACGATACTAACCGACTTTTAAGAGTGTGGGTTGATTCTTGAAACTATATATAAATAAAAATGTTGTTGTGAATGTGAGTGAATACACAGATATTTTCGAATGTATGTAAAGAAAATTATGAAACATATTTGTTTATAATACATTTAAGCACGTATCGAAACAATACAGTAATTGTATATTCAATATATTTGCATATTTTAACTAAGATCTTGTGGTGCAATACAGATAGATACATTTTAACATCTAAACAAAAATTTAATTTTTGAATATTTCGAATATTGTTTCGATTAACAATGATCGTGCAAGTCATGCATGATACTGGTTTCATAAAAAAAAAAATTTTATAATCTTGACATTGACAATAACTTTAAAAAAAAAAAAAATCTCTTCATATGGTTTACATATTCATTGGCCATTTTATAGACGATGCATATTATTTGCTATTACTGCATTTATATTCAAAAATCCAAAGAAAAAGACGGTTATGATTGAAAGATTTAAAAAGGAAATTCATTTTACGTTTTGAAATCCCCGGCTCCGGTTTAATGTGACATCTATTTTCTAGTTACAGTATCTTGAAGTTAACAACGTACGAAATGCACATGAGCATAAAATGCAAACTCAAGTGCATGCATGCAAACATGTTTTCACATTTGATTCAAAATTCAGATATTATTTCTAACAAAATTATTTTGCTCCTATAAATATGCTTCAAATATAAACTTTTTAAATTATATTTCAAAATTTATTATGGTGCAAAACCAAAAGTTATTTGTAAATTTATTCGAAAACGAATAAACTACTTCCATCACTAATTCGAATAATTTTGAATTTTAATCAATTGCAGAATTTTTTAATTTCCGTTATATTTTGATTCAAAAAAAAAAAATTATCAATTGTTACAACAAAAAAAAAAAAACACAAAATGAATTAAAATTATTATTTGTACTTACCTTTCACATATTGACATACGTAGACCAGAACTTGAATAATATGCATTTTGCTTTGATTCATAACAATAATTGCAACTACAAAATGAATATTGTGATCCATATAATGTTGATTCATCACTAAAATTAGGATCTGTTTCAAAGCAACTATCAATGAAACTTTCAGGTGCACCTGAATCTTCAGATGTTGATTGAGTTGAACGTCGTCTATAAAAAAAAAATGAAAATTACATTTGAAATATAAAATGCAAAATTTTTATATATATGGAAATGAATGGATATTAGAAATTCATTCCATACATACTTTTTTCCTTTAGCATCAACTGAATCGACAACAACATTCCATGTTTTATGTATTAAATACAATAGAAATAGTACTCTTGATCCTTCTTGACGACTAGAAGATTGATTACTTTTTTGACTTCGTGAAAGAGTAGAATTGAAACCATTACCATTACTAGTTAATGTATTTCCCATGTTATTGTATATGACACTTTTGATGCATTATTTTAACAAAAAAAAAAAAAACAAAAAAAAACAAATAAAAAAAATTTCTTAAATATTGATCTGAAATAATTAAAAAAAAAAAAAAATTAAAAATAAATTAATTAACAGAATTCAATTAAATAATTTATTTGAAATTTTCATTAAAATAAAATACAAATGAATTGTTAGAATTTTTAATTCTAAATTATTTCCCTATATATAAGAATTGAATATTCTAGAAATGTATTTGAAACTGTATATTATAACTAATAGTAACATTTTTTGATATTTTTCTCATATAAAAAATAATTATTAATAATATTTCAACGGGATAATTTTACCTTAAGGTATTTAAAATAATTATTATTTTATTCTAAATCTTGGTATACAATTACATAACAAAACACAAGTCATCGCATACACAAAAGGTAAATTGTATATGTATAAATAATTTAATCTGAAAAATTTTCTTAAACTAATTTTCTAGAATGTAGAAATTTTCATATGAAAATTCACCTTGATTTAATTCTATACTCTGTTTACTAATTCAATGCACTTTTTTTTTCTCTCATAATTTCTAATAAGATCATCTCACGAGCAGCGTTACCACAATTTGTAAAGTTATCAGATAATACGAAATGAATTTTTTAAATATCAATATACAGTGACGTAAAGTGGTTCTACTTTATGTCGTTTTCATAAGGTCTTAACTGCATCGAATTAGTGTATAGAGTATAATTGGTATAACGCTTATGTTATTATGTAATTTTAAATAAAACCCATATTTATATAATGCACTTTATTAGCACAAAACAAAATATAAATAAATACCCATAATAATAACTGATACATTAATAGCGGTAAAAAAAAATTTTTAACCCATTTATTTCTGTATGATTTTCTATTTAACACACACAAAAAAAAAAAAAGAATTTAAAAAAAAAGACAAAAATCTCAACAATTTAAAAATGTAATAAATAAATAAAACTAAAGATATAAAAAAAAGTATATCATATTGAAGACAAGTATTAAAAAATTCCATCAAACTGTTTTTTTTTGTTTACAGAAAAATGACTGAATATGATTATATATCATTCAGAAATATAGAAAAAAAATCAACTTCGTGTTCAAATGAAAATGTATAATCGTGCAGAAATAATATAATATTGGTTAATTAAGAAGAATATCTTAAGATATATTCTTTTAGAAAATAAATACACCCATTATTATTGTTAGTTTACGTTTTTTTTTTTTTGTTTTGTTACATATTGTGTACTGAATTCAAAACATAATAATAATGGACACAATATGTGATCATATATAACGTATATCGACATCATTTTGACGTTAATTATGAAGATGTTAAACAAGTCAATCTACTCTGAAGATCATATGTAATACAATAGATTGATAACCGGGAAAATATGTGTCTTATTATTAAATTGCTATCATCATCATCATCATTATGTATTATATTAATATGATTATCAAAAGATTTCATAGAATAGATACTAAATTACATATAAATTCTTTAAAATTGTTTTTATTCTTGACTACCTAACAACATGCATCATGTGGATATGTAGGTGAATTATGCAACATTAAATTTGCAATATACATATTTAAAATGTACATTCTGTGTACTTATACATTTTGCAATTTAACTTTACATAATCTATTATGGGTACATGAATAGATATTTTATTAAATTCAATAAAAAATTAAAATATTTTAAATTTCCATTAAGGATGGAAAGAAATTCTGGAGGAGGCCAAGGCAAAAAATCGGCTATGGAGCCACTACTAAATGAATTAAATTTCAATTATTTATAATTTCCATTATCAGATAATCAATTTCAATTTTTCATAATTTACATCGATTTATAAAATATGTTATGTTATTGTAACGTTATTCCAATACGTGGATGTTAAATTTAATCGTATTTATTTACAAATATTTTGATTTGATATTTTAATTTAAATTTGTAACCTTGTAAAATGTTTATAAACAATAAATACAGATAAAATAATAAATTTATTTAATAAAATAAATAAATTTGATTTGATTCAAAATACGATCGATTAAGAAAATTATTTTCATTAACCCAACTGAAACTTTGCAATTAAAAAACTTATAATTTACACCTTATATGGATGAAAATTAACAATAAAGAAAATTAATGAAAATCATTTATTTACTGCTCATATAAGAGAAATATATGATTATTGTCAATTTCATTGCATTTGAAAAATTTTTTTTGCTACATTTGTATACATGATGATATTACATACTCGTACATAAAACGTACATTTTGTACGTGTTTTGTTAATAATTCAATTGAACTTTCCTTTGTATGACAGACAGGCAATTCATTAACCCAGTTAACAGATTTGCAATTAATCAAAATATGTAACAAAAACAGAAAAACAGAAAAGAAAAAAAAAACAAAAAATCATATACATTAATTTGTTATTTTGCATTTCTAATAATCATTATGGAAACAAGTAAATCATTGAATAGATTAGTAGATCATTTTCGTGTTATTTCTGTTACTGGCATTTCTTTTGTTTTCTATCAAAATATCAGGTGTAAATTTAATTAATTATTTATGTACAGTACAATAGTATTTAATAATAAGGTAAATAAAAATTTTTAAATATTTTCTTAAACGTATATAACATTTTATCTTTGTTATCAAATGTTATTCTGAAAGGTAAAAGATCATTAAGTGTAGATATACACGTATTTTAAGATCGTCTAAATTCCAAAGTTGCATACACAGAGATAATTCCGATTTTGGGTTAAAAACCGAAATCATTTCAGTTTAATCACAAACTTTTGGTATTTCGGAAAATTTTTTTGAGGAAAATTTCATATTATGTCAATGATAAATATCATCATCATGTTGTATTGAAATGATAGCATAACAGATTACTGTTAACTGATAGTTAACAGACAATGTACAAATGGTATATGTAAATAAAGTAGAAAAAGAATGTATAAGTTAGTTATAAGACAAATGAATAGCTCATTCGTGTAGATCAAATTCAAATTTCCAATGTTGGTCATATACATATCGCATATAGTCGCGTTTTTTCCCTCATTTAATTATTTTGTTAAAGAAAAATTCGCGACTTCTTTTATTTAAAATTTTCAAGTGCCGGTTTTAACATTTTACCGTTTCTGAAATGCACCCCTATATACACTTGTATGAGTGAAAATGTTATAACAATACTTATGTATGTATGCTCATGTTTACAAAGAAAAAGAACATTTAACATTTTTCGCCTAAGGTATTTAAAAATGCTCTTTATGATGTTTAACAAATTCTTACACTTTTGGGTAAATGTTCAACAGTTCACTTTAAATGTTATTTACACAAAAATTCTAAATATAAAATCACGAAATTTTTTATAATTTTACGTTACAAAAAAAAAAATTTTTTTTTTTTTTTTTAGTTTTAAAAGTTATTACATAAAATTGATAATAATTTTCTATAACAGATAATAAATTTTTATATAAATGGAAATTGTAACAGTTCTTGGATATAATATTCATATTTTTTTTTTTTTTTTTACATGTGAACACATGAAAAATAGATTATATTTAACAAACAAAAAGAAAACATAAGATGAAATATATAATTCGTGATGATCATCATTTTAAAAATCTCTATTATGCTTATATGCTGGGTTAAATGCGTGATTTACAAGAAGCAATAAAAGAAAGCAAACTAAAAGTAAAGGTCAAATTGTATTTTATTATTGGATAAAAACTCAATGTTATACATATCAACTCAACGATATTTTTCTTGTAAGCAAAAAAACAAAAAAGTAATAATAATAATAAAAATTCATTTTTCTGAATCATTAGTAACAAATGAAATTATCTTGTATTATAGATTTACTTAAATACCCTTTAGGTTTAATGATTTTATACAATTATTCATTTTATTTCATATTTCGTTTTTAAATGTAATAGAAAATTGTTTTTGATTACAGAAAAATTGAATTGAAATATATTATACTCTGTCCACTAATATTATGTACTTAAGGTCTTATGGGAGTTCATTTGTCTTTTTTCTTCTCTTATAATTTCTAATTAGACTGTTTCACGAGCAGTATTACAACAATCCACAAAACTTTTATTATATAATCAGATGAATTTTTTGAATATCAATACATATAGTGATGTAAAATGATACCAATTTAAGTAATCTTCATAAGACCTTAACTACCCTAGTAACCATGTCTAAGGAAAAGTAAAAGACAATCTGTAGAATTTGTCCATGTTCAAGGTTTTAAGTCCACAGACAAATCCCATGAATTTCTGATAATATTTTGAGGATTGTTCTATTGATAAATGCAACGCTTTCCAAGGATTTATTTTACAAATAGTCTCATGAATTTCTTCAGATTTTATAACGAAAATTTCTGAAGAAAATTTCTATGGATAATCCAAAGACAAGGTCGGCCTTTTTTCCATGTATAAATAATATTGGTGGACAGAGTATAGAGTAAGTAAACATGTATAACCAAACACATACATATATTTATATAAAAGCATACACAATGTACGATCATTATTTGAAATTATGATGTGAAAATTTAATGAAAATTTATTTTCTTGGAAATTAAATTTTTTTTTTATAGATTTTTGTTGATTAAAAATATGAAAAAAAAAATACAAATACTGTAAAGAAAATTAAAAAGGAAATGAAATCAATATTGATTATTTTAAGACTAATACTTAAATATTATTGTTTAATTTGAAGATAACATTGAATAATAGTTGCTTTAAAATAATTATTTTATTTTTATTTTGCAATTACCTGCATTCTCATTTTAATTACAAAAATCTTTGAGATCTGTACTTCAGTACATAGTTTATGTTCCTTACATTTTTTTTTATGTTTTCTTAAGTAATTTTTTTAATTTTAATGGAGACAAGAATAAATTTTAATCGTTTCCTTCAATTTCCTCGAATATTACAATCTGGTACAACGTACACGACTCTGTACATTTTACAGACAAATTACATTTATAAATAAAAAGAAAAACGAAGATAACATGAAAATGAAAACTATAAATCATTCACATTAAAAATCAAATTAAATTTAAATTATAACTGTTTTATTTAATGATTAATTAAATTATTACGAAATTATACAAAATACAAATATGTATATGAAATAAAAAGAAAAGCCGGAAAAGCTCGCTTGTACATACAAATATGCCGACATATGTACACGTTTTGTTTATTAAACAAATATGGTATTTATTTACAAATTTTTCTTTCTTTTCATGTAACTTTCTTCTCTTTTGTTTTTTTTTGCTTTTTTTTTAGATTATTTTCACTGATTGTCTTTTATTTCTTTTTTTTAATAAATTTCGCATGGCATACAAATTGAATAAGTGAAAATGTCATATTAGAAAAACAAAATATGACTGATATTAAGGGAAATAAACATAAAAATTTAGTAACATATTCTCAAAGAATAAATTATAAAGTTGGTAATTTTAACGTAATTATACACATACTCAACACACATGTGTACGAATGCACATCTATATAAGGTTGTCTTTACATATAAACAGAAATATGACGATTTTCTCAGGTACAATATTAACCTGTGTATTTTTTACACAATATTTTCGTTTTTTTTTTTTTTTTTTTTTTTTTTTTTTTTTTGTATTGGATTATCTTTTTTCTTTCTGGCACACGAAAATTATCTAAAAATGAGAAAACAAAAAAATTATGTATTTGCATGATGAACAAAAAATGGGGTCCATTAGCTCTAATTAAAAAATTTGAAATTTGTCTTTTAGCTGTTTTACACAGTTTTTTTTTTTTGTTTTTCTTTTTTGGTTTTTCTTTTGTTGAGATATAAGACCTTTTTTTTTTGTGTGTATATTGTACCTGTGCTATACTAACTTATTATTATTATTATTATCACGTTGATGGATTTAATATGGCTTATAATAATATTCACCTCATTTACGGTTGTTGATAAAGAATGCATTACAGATACATGCATGGATCTTTTATGTATCTGTAAGTTTGCTTGCTAGAGTTTGCCACATACATTGTGCATTACAATCCCAACCAAGCACAATCTTAAAATCAAAAAAAAAAAAAAAAAAAAAATCACGTATAATATCTACACTCTATACATTAATTCGATGCAGTTAAAGCCTTATGGGCCTCTCTTTTCTTATCTCATAATTTCTAATAAGATCATCTCATGAGCAGTGTTACTACAATCTTTAAAGTTCTCATACAGTAAAGTGGTACTACTTTTTAGTCACTTCCATAAGGCCTTAATTGCATCGAATTAATGTATGGAGTATAACTGGTACTTAACGTACCCAAATTTTCATATGTGTACACGATAACGTATTTGTACAACTCTGTTACCGCTTAAGTTGTTTTCATTTATTTACATATATTAATTACATTTTAATGTGTGAGAATGAGTTTTGTTTTTTTTTTTTGTCTCTGTTTTAATAAAAAGCTATAAATTATTAACACACTATGGCAGTGTATTTGTGTCTATTTGAAAAACATTTTCTCTATATAATATTAGGAATTATGATTTAAAAAAAAAAAAAAAAAAAAAACAAAAAAAAGTAGAAGAGATTAAAAAACAAAAAGAAAAGAAAAAAAAATAGAAAAATATTATACTATAATTGTAATTTAATATAATATTAAGATGATATTTTTTGTTTTTATTATAGCTACTGGTTTTTTATTAGCGTAAAAAGTAGTGCACAAATGTTAAATGCTGCGTAAATTTTATTTTTTATTTTTTTAGTTTTAGTTTTTCCTTCTTTTGTAAAATGAGAAAATCTTTTCGACATACATATACGTACACCTGATATTAGATATGAGAAAATACAGTGAATTAGGTGTAAAAATATATAATAAATAAATACATATAGAAAAATTTATTCATATATACAGAACTTAATTACAATAATTTAAATTTGTTTTTTTTTTTTTAATTGCGCTATTTTGTTTTTTTTTTTTTTTTATTTTTGCATATCAACACAAATAATGTATATCATCTTTACATTGCATTTGACATGTATACAGATACAATTTTTTGTATGCACTGTAAAAATATTCATGTGTTTATATTAAAATTTTAATTATTTTAATGGTATTTTTTATCATAAATTTATTAAACATAAATGAGGAAAAAAAAAATTTAATGCAAAAAAAAAATCAATTTAATTTGTTTACAACAAATATATGTACAAATCTGTCCACTAATTATATGCAGCAGTTAGTTAAGTCTTTATAAAAGTAAATTTGTATGTACACGTACGTATGTCTATTTCCTTTTCTCATAATTTCTAATCAGAGCATTTCACGAACATTATATACTATAATCTTTAAAGATTTATAAAAATCTTGAAAATAAATACAGATAAATTAGTGGATAAAGTATAAATGTTGTGATTTAATTTATTTTTTAATGAATTGAGATAATTTTATATTTTTATGTACAATTTAGTAGTAAAATATTTTCTTATCTTCAAGAAATCTTCAAGAATTCTTCAAGAAATCTCCAAGAGAGGTAAAAGAATATGAAAGAAAATTTCTTATCATCAAGAAATCTTCAAGAATTCTCCAAGAGAGATAATCAATGATCAAAATTGAAGGACTGCAATCATATACATATGTAAAGGAAGAAGGTGAAAAGCTTTTAACACATAAAAATAATCCTTTTATGTGTCTTATATTATTTTAATAAAAAATAGCTTTTTACATTTTAATTTAATTTTCTTACTATACTGATAAGAAAAAAAAAAAAGGAAATTAAAAAAATTTCTTTCACTTTGCATTATGCATGCATGCAGGTATGAAATCATTAAAGGAAACGGAACCAAAATAAATTAACATTTAAATAGAAATTAAAAATCATATAGACAAAAGCAAATCTCTTTCGTGACGTATTTTTGACATTTTAAATTACTATCATATACATACGAAGCATAAATATCTAATTTTCCATTCATTCATTTATTTATTCATTTGTGAATACATTTCATGTTTCATTCATATATGATAGATGCCATCAAATGGAATACATTCATAAATTTTTGTAATTTGTAGTAAATAATTTCTCTGACAGTTTTTTTTTTTTTTTTTTCTTCTATTTTTGAATTTATTATTAGTGCATTAGCACGTTTAAAGGTGTTTCATAGCTACAGTCATTATGAATAATTAAATGCACTAAACTGGAAATTATTATAAATGAATCGCATAAATATGTATAATCATGAAGACATATACTTAAAAATCGAAAAATAAAAAATAAAAATTTTGAGTCCATTAAAAATGATACTAATGATAAGCCATGATGGGTAGGTAGGTAGAGGTGGTCGCCTGCTCATTCCTAAGTATACGAATAAAATAATATACTCTGTAAAACAAGAAGATATTGTTCACTTTTACTTTTATATGCATAAATAAATAAACTTTGTATTTAATTAACATAAAATCATATCGAATTTTAAATGATATACCAATTGTATTTTTATATTTAAGGTAAATTGTATGAGATCTTTAAGATATTATACTTAAAATGGTATCTTGCTTGGTTTTTTTCTAGATTTCAGTTAAAGTTATTTATATAAACTAAAAAGCGTAAAAAATTTTAACTAGTTTATGAAAAAAAAATTTTTCCTATATATGTAATTTTTATTTATTTATTTAACTATTTGTTTTTTTTTTTTTTTTTTTTGTACTTTGTTTTTCTCTCATGTTTTTTCGCAATATTCAATGACATAAATATTTTTCTTTAAGCGCAATCGAATTTATTTAACAAAAATAGAAATATTATTGATAATATTGCATTTTAAAATAATTTTACCATTTTTATGATATAACTGCAATTAACTCCACAATGTTACACATGTTCATGTATGTATGATGATAATAAGAAAATCTAACTATGGACTAAGATTGGACTAAGTATGTATGTCGTAAATGGACATAGTGCAAATTTTTGTAATATTTTACAATACAATTTTACTATTTATGGTAAAATATAAAATAAAACTTGTAATACTGCTTTCACGTAAGTTGTAATCCATTAATAAAATTCATAACAAATTGTATACCTACATATGTACATATGTATGAATTTTATCATTTTGTAAACAAAAAAACTGAAGGAATTTATCATATATGTCATCATATTATTATTATGGTGATGATGAACATACATAGTATGTAATTGAACATATGTTAAACATGGATAATGGCTAAATACATATACTTATACATTTAATTGATCAAAACTGATTAACTTATGACTGATTGAACAGGCACTATAACCACCTTCATATTTTATCAATTTACAATTTATACAAGTTATAACAAAATCCTTTTATGATCATAATTATATACATAAAAGAGTTTGTATGTATGTATGTGAAAGCAACAAAACTTAACATCTTTCTTTAATGTTATTTTACAAAAAAAAAAAAAAAAACAAACGAAGATGTAACAACATCAGAATCAACTAATGGTAATAACCGAATTAAATCAAGTATTTATCTTTATTTTTACATATTATAAAAGATATTTTATCTTGTATTTTATCTTAGATTTTACATCTGTGTAATGTTTTCCATGTGATTTTTCTAAATTTATTAAAAATTTTAAATCTATGTGATATTTCCGTTGTATATTCATATGTCCGTAAATGAGTACAAATAAAAATACAAGAGTTGAATTATTTATTTGAATTTTGTATGATATACTACACTGTGTCCGATTAATATGTATATTCAGTTAAAAGTTAAAACATTTACGGAAATTACGTAAAATACCACCGATATTTAGAAAATTCATCTGATATTGTATGAAAACTTTAAATATTGTGGTAACATTGCTCATGAAAATGATTCAATTAGAAATCAAAAAAATCATAATTGCGTATAATTAGTGGACAGAGTGGACAGAGTGTAACTTGATCTAAAAAAAAAAAAAAATTTTTTTTTTTTTTTCGTTAAACATTTTCCTCTGTCTTTGCTTTGTATCAACTTTTGTTGATATTTAAAATGGGAATAGCATTTTAATTCCACTATAATAGATCCTAAATTATCCATCTTCGACAAAATTAATTTACATTTCCTTTGTAAAACTTGATTTTAGCCTAAAATACACAATTTTCATAAAACCTTGCCTTGTAATATAATTCCCTGTAGAATGTTCAAAATAACGAAAAAAATATTTGAAATTTTGCATATAATATTTTACATGATGTGAACGATAAATATGAAAATTAAAAAAAAAAATTCAATTAATTTTTATTTTGTGTAATTTAATTATAGAATTGCCTGTAATGTATATCTGTTATCTGTTGTGTATCTGTTTCAATTATACACGTGTATTCAGGGTGAAAAATAAAAATCATAATATTTTTTTTTTGTTTATATTTTGTAAAAATAATGTAAACAATGAATGTAAGAAAAACAAAAAAACACACAACACAGATAATAATGCGTTCATGAAATGTTTTTTACCTCTTGATAAGCAATTGTATACCAGGTACATCAGGTAAAATGTACAATTTTTATAACACACATTACATATTGTCTGTATTTAGAATGCAATATGTATGATATGCAATTAAGTACTCGTAAAATTTTATTCCAAAACACATACTGATACTCATTGTATAACGTATAGGATACATTTATATAGACAATAAAAATAAAAATACAATTTTATATAAAATGCGCAGTCAATATCGGGTTCATATCCATATCTTTGAAAAAGATAAGAAAATTTGTTTTTTTTTTTTTTTTGCAGACATTATTATTATTATGTTGTTTCAATATAGTGTACATTTTAACATGTAACATATTCATAAGTTGTCTGTACAGGAAATAAGATACAATATGATATTACATTTTATACATACTTAAAAAGTAGAAGGAGGAATCCAAATAAATGAGTAAAAAATCTCGTTACATTTCAATGAAGATACATTTTACCTTTAATATATTTTTTTTTTGTTTTTTTTCTTTTCAGTTATGATAAAATGATTTTAAATTTTCTTTTTTTTGTTTCTTTAAATTTTTTTTTGTGTTTTTCAGTAATGAAAAAATGAATTTAAATTTTTTGTTTTTCCTTCTCTCTTCCTGAAGTTAAAAATTACAAATATTAAATTTTATATGGTAATATAATGGATATTAAATAATTTTGATCTTATATTTTTAATTTTGCAAAATTTGTAAATGTATTTGTACACATAATAAAAATAAAAAAAAAATTCTTAACTAAATTTTTAATAATAATTTTTAAAATTGTATAAACTTAAAGAAAATTATCGTAAATAGGAAATGGAAGTTAATCCAAAATTACGATTATTAAAGTATAATTTTATGAAAAATCAAATCAACAAAATAAATTTTTGGTTTTTTTTTTTTTTTAAACTGTTATTACATTTTTGCAAAATTGAACATTTTAAATTTTTTCATAAATTTTGCCTCAATTTTAATAAAGAAAATTGTTTTGATTACATCATACATGTATTTTTAGCAAAAATATATGAACCTACGATATAGTGTTGAAACAAAATAAGATAAAGCATTATGTAAGATTTTTTGTCCATTTTTTTTTTTTTTTCTCATAAATTTTAGTAAATTATAAAGAAAATCATTTACTACTTCATGTACACTCTTGTACAGGATCACTTATACACATGTAAATGAAAATCTATTCAAGTAGATCTAAATATATAAAAATCAAGCAGTACATGGATATTTTTTTTTTTTCATTGTACATACTATATTTTATTCGTAATTTTAAATGGTCAATTTCAACTGAAGTGAATTTATCTCAGGGAAACGTTTTTTTTTTTTTTTTGTAATGTTTGTAAAAATGATCGTAAATCATGGTTAAAATTATGATTAAAATTATATTATTCAACATATTGTATTTAAATTGTGCACAAAATGTTAATTGTCTAATAAAGTCTAATAACAACTACAATATAAAAAAAAAAATGAGAATTTATTTTTATGATATTAAAAAATATGAGAAATTTTAATTTTAAATGATACTCGTAAAAATTAATAATCTAATTTGATCTCTTGTATTTTTAAAATAAAATAAAATTAACATTTAATTGGCATAATTTCCTATAATATACAAACAAAATGTTTTTCTTTAAATGAATTGAGATTTTCTTTATTATTTGATCTGTGAGATTCCTGGTATGGTATCACAATGGGCCTTTTTGGCCTAAGTGTGCTTGTTTGGGAGTGAGCAGGCGGCCACCTTTACCTACCTACATACCTTCTTTATTATTTATAATTTTATTAATTTATTGTATAGGATGATCAATTTCAAGGTGAAATGTTGACTTGCATCTTCCAAAGGAATTAATATTGCATGCAAAAAAAAATTTTTTTTTTTTAAATTTATGATTCCTTTATTTCACGGGATCACACTGATTGATTATACGCTATTAGATTTGCTGGTATAATATAATTAATTGGAAAGTGGGAAGATACAGGTACAAGTTTAAAAGATGAGGTAATAAAGCAATTTATGAAGGTCATTGTTTTAATATATTACACATATAAGTAGATTTCTAGAATTGGCCGTTACTTTTATTAGCAATAAAAAAAACTAACTGAACTTTAACCTTCTTTACACACATTTTATTTATATGTATGTAAAAAATATGCCTACACATACATATGTATATTAATTTTTCTCATCTTTTATTATCTATATAATTTCGAAAGTCTATTGAAGCATATTAAAGATATCAATAAAGATAATAAATTATAAAAATGCAAAATAAAAAAAAAAAAATAAAAAAATTTTTTTTTTTTTATCATATTTTATATTCATTTACACATGTGTGTAATTTCTGTAACAAAATACATTATAAAATGTCCTTAATTATTTCGATGAAATTAAATGATTGAGAAATGTGTGTAATAAATATATTGCAGAGTAATAAATTGAGAACACGTTTTTAAATGCAATTCTAAATTTTATGAAATTTAAATAAATGTATTGTAATGTAGTAGATATGTTGTATTTTTAATAGATTTTACTTGTATCTACATATAACGTATCTGTATATGCAATGTAAGCATGCAATGCGTTTCACAAGTGAAAAACATTTAAAAAGTGATTTTCATTACAACATCCTAGTTCTATGAAAAAGAAAACCAGCTCGATTTGTTGATCTATAAAAATGGATTTGTTTTTTTTTTTTTAAATGCATCGATGGAGCAATGTATGTACGAACATAATTTTATATCTAAATAATATGATGAACATGGAGAAAGAAAAATAAATAAAAGAAAAATAAATAATTTAAATTCAATGTGTATGCAATGTATATGCATACATGCGTACACACATATGTATATAAAAGCTGTGATAAAAACGTACAATTGCAATGACCCATAAAAAAATTAAAGTTGGTTGGCAGGTTGTTGGAGATCTTTAAAATGCAAAAAATTATTGTATGTATGTTTTTGAGATTTGTTGGTGTTCTATTTTCATTTTAAAATACTGAAAATGTGTACATACGTATGTAGATATATGAATGGGTGGCCTACTTATGTAATTATACATTTACTTCGTATCATATGTGTGTATTTTGATATCAACGACTCAACTTTGTCTAAGCTTAAAGTATTGATATTACAAGATATTACTACGTTCAAATGTGTGCATACAGAGATGACATTTTGAAATCAATTTATGCATGAAAACCAGTTATTAAAAGTGATTGAAATTCGCTACTTTAACTACATGTACTTGTATACATTCTAATTTGTAGCTATTTTACAATTTTACTAATAATAGAAATTAATTTAATACATTCACTTTTATTTGACAAATCCAAAAAGGAAAAAAATGAAAATTTGTTAAAATTTGAAAAGATTTAAGGAAATAAATATAAAGAGCAGATTGAATTTAATTTAAGCTTAAGAAATACAATAAAATTGTTAGAAATATTTATTTCCTGGTAATAATGGTAAAAAAGGAAAATAGAAAATCATAGATAAATAATTGAAAAATGTTGAATAATTAAATGAGATTTTTATGGTTAAAATCGAGTGATATAAAAAATAACAAAATAGAATTTCAATAGGTTACCGATCGAATGATACAATTGTCTTGGGAAAATCATCAAGATTTAGGCCCTGGCTCAACATTGGGCTGTCACGCCAATGATGATGATGATATCGATCGAATGATCATTTTTTGTATTTGATCATTTGAAAATTCGTGTGATAACAGGCAATAATCCAATTGCGATTAATTGCAATTTATTACACGTTATTTATAATTTATACAATTTTGATCACATTAATTATTGCTTCCATTTGATCATTTTCATTGTATTGGTCAGAAGTTCAGCTGTTATCCCTTTTTTATTTTCCTGAATTTTAGAATTTCTGCTAAAATCCAAACAAGACAGATCCAAATTCTTAATGTAAAGGAAATCCATTCAAAAAAAAAAAAAAAAATACTAATTTTAATATAATGCATGGATTATATTAAAAAAAAAAAAAAAAAATGAAAAATTTTATAAAATCCAATTTAAATTAGATTGAACAGTGAAGCAAATAATGTTACTATATAGAAGTCAGTAGCCTTTTAATAAACAATATTTTCTAAGTAAATTAAACTTACAATATTTATCTAGTATGTTGCATTCATAGCATGTAAGATGGTCATCAGACTGATATATGTATATCCCATACGTTATAATTATATTCGATATTATTTGTAATCAGCTTTCTTATTATTATTTATTATTTATTTTTTATATTAACTATTCACTATACTGGAACAATTACTAGGTAATTTTTATTTTTTTCAACATGAAATAATTTTAATCCACATTTAATTAAAATTGAACTCATATAGATACATTATGAATAAACACTGCTATATATGCAATCTATTCATATAAATGGTAATTTAAAATTACACTGAAAAAAAAAAAATAAAATTAAAAAAAAAAAATTTAAACTCATTAACAACATGCAGATATTATTCGTATTAAAAATTTATAATGTTAAAATTAAAAATAACAACACTGTAATTTACATTTTGTATAGGGTACAAACGCTCTTATTAATTTCATGAATTTTGTAATTAATGCACGTATTGTTAAATCACAATTGGCTACAACATTTAATATTTCAATTCAATTTCATATTGAACCATTTAATATTGACTAGTTCAAAGTATATAAAGAATATTTACCATTTTATATTCAATTAAAAAAAAAAAAAAAAAAAAAAAAACAAAAAAAGGTGTAAATTAAAGAAGAAAGTTCATCCAGTGGACTAAATTTTACTTCTTATACCTACATTCAAAAAAAAAATTATTATCACTAAACACGTTTAAAAATTACAAAGTTTTATTGTAAGATACCCAGTAAGATACGAACGTGCGATCGAATGCAATCTTCAAAGTAGACTGTAGATATGTGAAAATATTAACTCAGGTACACTCAGGCACACTCAGGTAAATATTGTACAATAGTAAAATCAAAAGAAAACTGAATTAAAGATTCAGCTTGGGCGATGTTGATGATGATGATGATGGACTTATATAAAGTAAAAAAATCACAATGAATAGACCATGGCTCAATTTATCGTCATCAAACTTTTTTTTTGTTTTTGTTCTTATTTTGTGCAATGGTGATGACAGTGATCGGTATTTCTTCAAGTAAATACAAATAAAAAAAAAAAAATTTTTTTTGTTTTTTTCTTATGCGGTTAAAAACTTCTGTTTTTAAGGTTTGTATACAAAACAGTATTTTGTTTTTTGCTTCCCTTTAACATTTATATAGACATTAATATAAGATGTTAGGTAAATACAAGAAAAATTGTTGAATTGCAAAATTATTATTATTACCGACGAAGTAACTTACATTATTGTCTTTTATAAATTGAAATTATGAAAAATAAGTTATAACTGCTGAGTACAAGTTTATTTATTTTTTTTTATATTGATGTAACATACGTGTGGTGGTGTTCAATTTTTTAAATTATTAAAAATCGAGATTAAAATACAATTCCAATTCCGATTTAGTGGAATAACAAAAAAAAAAAATAAATAAATTGATCATTCTTGTATTCTGAACGCATGTATTTTGTTGTAGATCAACTATAGTGCATATATCGGTCAATTATCTAAAGTCTAAACTATCTTTTATTAATTCCTGTTTTGTTTACATATTTTATATTAATTCTTGTATGACTTACTTCTGTCAATTCTTTATTAATTTATCACACTTTATATTATGACTAATTGTGTCATATAAGTCTAGTTTTTCACTCATTCTGAGTTTTTCTTTTTTCTCTTTTTTTTTGTATGTATTAACATGGTTATTATATACTAAATGTTTCCATTCTGGAGATAATAATCTAGAAAAAGAAAAATGATTTCTTGTAAAGTAAGTTGGTTTAGAATGACAGGAAGACAGTTTTTCTCATGAATATAATAACATCACTTGTGGGTACAAGAATGTTGGAATTGAATAAATTAAAAAAAAAAAAAAAAAAAAAAATGAAATTATAATGAAAAGCCACCATGAGTGGATACTCTAGAAGAAGTGGTCATTTACTATTGGATCAATCACATTACGTATACATGAAAGAAGAAATAAAAGAAGAAATTATTAATCTTTGCTCTTGATACAAACACGTTTGTTATACTCTGTACATACACGGTTTTATGGTTTTCTTTTTCTGCACAATTCCATGCAAAATCTCTGGTGGTAACCAGAGGCCATAATTTTGTAAAACAACTCGTAAACATTGAATTCATAATTTTCAATTTTAAGTGTTCATAATATGGCATTACAAATACGATAAAAGATAATTATAATTATACTTTAATGAAAATCTCACTAAACCATATAATTTACGTGGATTTTATTGATTTACGTTTTGTTAATAATTTTTTTGTTATTATTTTTATATGATTATTTCTGGTTTTTAGTTTGAATTTAAATTTTAAAATTCAAATTTAGAAATAACGTGTATACTATCCATCCAATGGCGCTACAGTCCAAATCAGACTCGGGCCTCCTCTAGAGACTTCCTCTACTCGACTCTGTCTCTGCATTTCGTCCTCCAATTTCTAATTGTCAGCATCTTTTGGCAGTCTGCTTCTATTGAGTCCACCCACCGTTTCCTTTGTTTTCCTACTGGTCGTCCTACTAACGTCTATACTATCATCTGGTTTAACTGGGAATATTTTTAATTTGTTCAAACAGTTTGTTTTACATCAAGAAAATAAAGATAAAGATTCTCATTTTATTGAATTTGATAAAAACCACGTTATGAAGTTTAAAATTTTAAGGATCTTAAATGCAACATTGCAATGTTTAAATGCAACATATTGTATTAAAATAAAAATATGTAAATTATTATTCTATTATTTTTGAATAGGTGTTTCTCAGACCTTCATGTACCATGTAGCAATTAAATACTGGCTATACATATTTTATAAATTACACACGTTCTACAGAATTCACGTTTAAAATGAAATTATTTAAAATTATAATCTACATACTAGATTTAACAATTTTTCTGCTGCCCTTTAATTAGCACAATTGTTTTTTAAATCATTTTTACAGAATTCGTGATATGCAAAAACAGATACTTTTATAAATGATTATACATTTTGTTAAATTTGATTTGTATGTTAATTTTATTTCATATACATACATAAACATGTGTATATATTTTAAATTGTTGATTTATTTATACTTATATACAAATCAGGACAATTTGATGTGTACAAAACAATTTATTAGGTCAAATTCTTTGAACATTTCATATTAAATCATTTTTAAAGACCTTTATCGGTATACAATCTCATATTAAACTGATGTACCAGTTTTGTAGATTGAAACTTTTTTTTTTTTTGTTAATTCGAATTTATCTATAATATATTTTACAATTGCAATTGAATTGATTACAAGTACACATATGTAAATGCATTTCAACATTGAGGTATGTATGAATAATAATAAATTGTATCTTTATCATGGAATTTAAAGCAATGAACTGATTGAAATATTATGATGATGACGATGATAATTGTATGATGGTGATGGTAATGATGATATCTTGTAAAATATATAAGTTCGTGTACACTGCTTAAATACATATTATGAAGGAAGCAAACATATTATATTTCTGTAAATTTATATTTTGCATTTAATTTGTTATTTTCTATTTGCAGTATATTTTATTACATATGTTATATTATTTTGCATTTGTAATTGTAGCCCCACAGATTTTTTAAAAAAAAAAAAGATTTTAATACAAGACACGTATGATTTTTAGGTATACTATGTACATACATAGCTAATATTCCGTTTTTAGATTATAGTTCTTATATACAATTTTTTTTTTTTTTTTAAAAACAGTTAGTGGGCAAATGCATGATGCATACATATACATATAAGACCATGAACGACTTATTTTTTCTTGTCAGCAATTATTACAATCACATCATTTTTATTGTAATAAATGTGTAGGTATAAATGAATTCAAATAAATATAGATGTAAAAAAAACATATATCATGTATAAGTCATCAGATTTCTCAATGGAAATATTTAAAAAAAAAAAAAAAAAAACGTTACTTATAATGAAGTTATACGATATGATATGAAAATATAAATGAATTAAAAAATATGTAAAAATACTGTTTTACAGATATGACGATTCTTTAATGCATAAATGTTAATACACAAACATATACGCAAATATCTAACTTATAAAACATGTGTACGTAGGAAAGTCCATCAATTGTAAATGGTATTACATCTACTTATTGTATATACAGTGATATGATAAAATATATTTGATCCATAGAAAACTTGTTGTCACATTCCTTAACATATAGTATATACCTATAATTGTTATTGATTTTCATAACATATTCAAGGAATTTTCGTAAATTACACTTAAAAGGATGTATTAGCAATACACACTTTATACCTATATTTACATATATGTATGTCTGTACAAATATGTGTGCAATGGCAAAATATTTACTATATACTTTGTACTTTAAATATTTTCACTACAGGCCTTATGGGAAATACAAAAAGTAGTACCACTTTACATCATAATTGTATATTGATATTTAAAAGGCTCATCTCATACTGTATGAGAACTTTGAGAATTCTGACCACATTGCTAGAGTAAAATGCTCTTATGCTTATGAGAAATAATGAGACAAGAAAAAAGACATATATACTCCCATAAGGCATATAGTGAAAATATTAAAAGTACAATGTATAGAAAATTACAATTTTTTTAATTGAAAATAAGAAAGTCAAGTATCTAAATGATAAAACAAAAAAAATAAATAAATAAATAAAAATTTACAAAGATCGTGATATTGTAACAAAACAAAAAAGAAATTTAAATCAAATAAATGAAAATATTAGTTTCAAAATTGAAATATTCAAACATTGTACTTTATGAGCATATGTACTACATGCTCATATTAATTTTTATTGATGCAATATATTTACTTTTTTATAAATGAATGAATTTTAAACTAAAATTTTGAAAATCATGTTCGTTTACATTTTCACTATTAAAAAAAAAAAAATGTTTTTTTTTTTTTCTTGGCAAAATATAATAAAAATTGTGTGTTTAGAAATTGTACACTAAACAATGATATATGTACTATATGTACATAAATGCTCTAAACCATGTAATGAAAAAATAAAAAAAAAATAAAAAAAACATTTTCATAATATTGATAATTTTCATGAAAAAATTTATGAATGCATGCAAAATTTAAACATGATAGATTTCAACAAATCGTGTATTGGTGCTTCAAAATGAAAATATACTTTTACTTTTATATCCCCTACATACATATGTAAATGAATTTTTTTTAAATAAAATAAAAGTTCAATAATTCATTAATACATGTACGAATGAAAATTAAATCATAAGTCAAAGAGACAAAATGTCTTCAAGAAAAAGGAAAAAAGAAATTAATCATAATCCGATCCGATTGGTCATTCATCAATGAAGCCAAAATCATAACAAAAGGATTTGAATATAAAAATCAGTTAGAAATTTTCATATTTTCATTTTACTTTCATTACACAATAAATATAGTAGCTTTTTTCAAGAGTTTCATATTTATATACTTTCATATTTTCGTTCATTACCCAATACCCAAACCCATTTTGTAAAATAGAAATTCATTCGAGGTGAAAAATGAAAATCAGTCTGTAACGGTTTGATAAAATTTCATAATTTAAACTGTATGGAAAAACAAAAAAAGGGAAAGTCCCTGGCAAATAAATAATTTGGATACGTAATCAAAAGTAATTCAAAATTAACGGCTTTTTCCATCGATCAATAAATTTGAAAAATTAATGAAATGTTAAAAAATTTTCCGATATTTATTTTACATTCAAAAAAATTTTAAATATAAAAATATAAATTTAAATCGAAAAAAAAAATGAAAATTTGAAAATAAAAAAAAAATAACTAAAACTGTACCTATGACACCGAGTACTGAAACTGAGTTAAAATAAAACAAAACCGCTCTCTTATATCGTAAATCTACTATTAGAATTTTAAAATGGCTACCCAGCCACGTTCTTCATGTTCGATTCATCATTGTGTGTAAATCGATCACTCCAAATATCACCAGTTCTAATACATAGATCACAAGTCCATCCATTTATTTTTAAGTCCAATCACAAATGCATATTAGATTTAATTGTATGCAAAAAATTGTATACGTTAAAACGATTAACGGTATATTGTAACAATTGAGATAGATAACACATTTTATATAGATTAATTTGTTATTTGTTACAGAAATTTAAATTACCAAAATTTCGTTTTATTCAAAATTTATTCTACAGTTAATAATTTGATTTTGAATTTTAATGAAACAACTTGGGATCTGGAATAAATAAATTCTATAATATGCGTATCATTGATAATTACATTCAAAATGCCTACATTTAGTTTGTTTCAAAATTTTGCATTTGTTTTTTTTTGATTTTATTTTTGATATTTTATGTTGTTAACAGTTGGATAATTTATAATTATTTATGTCTACGAATTAACAAAAAAACAATATTAATAACTCTCTTGTTTTTCTTTTGGAATTTGTACCATCTGATTGTTGGAAAAAAAATTACAACAACTAAAAAGAATATTCCAGTTATAAAAAATTCAAATTTATAGTGTTCATCATACGTTTACCTTATTTTTCTATTTCACTTTATTTATTGCACAATTAATACAAACAAAAATTTCTATGTACCAAGTTTTAGCTTTATATACGAATACACGTATGTACGCTATTCATTTAAGTACTCATACATGTACACATTATAGTTAAAATTTTCGTAAACGAAAAACAAAAATTAGAACAAATTTGTATACATATCGTATATTGTTTTGTTTTTGTGTGTTTTTTTATTCACTGCCATACGTACGTGGGCTGTAATAAACTGATTGATTTATATTTTCACATAGGTATATAAAAAGTATTGTAAAGAATTGAAAAAGATAAATGATATAACAATGAAAATACAGGAAAAAATATTTAAAAAAAAAAATGAAATAAAATTTTACACAAAAAAAAGAGAAATGTTTTTTTCTCATTACGCACATGTACACATGTGTACGTACATGTGTTATTAAGTAGTAACGTACATGTATGAAAATACATACGACAATAAGTTTTATCTGTATACGTGGATTTTAATGATTATTCACATTTGTTTATTATTTATACTCGTATGTACATAAAATAGTTTTTTTTTTTTTTTGTTTTTTGTATTTTACCTTTGTATATACGTTATTGTTTTTATTTTTTATTATTTTTTTTTGCATATCCTTTTATAAACATATTTTTATGGTTTGTTGTTTTAAATTTTTAACGGATTTTATTTTATGCTTCAAATAATTTTGAAAATTATTGCAAATGTATAATCGTTAATATATAAAATAGAAATGGTGATCAATTTTTTTTTTTTTTTGATTATTATTCAACTATAAATAATGAAAAAAAGAAAAAATACAACATAACAAGCATTTTCATGAAAATGTTCATTTTCTATACAAGCCCATATAACATATACATGTAGATACGTTACATACATATAACAAATGATGGTAAAGGATCATATTGCATACAATTAAAATTCATGTTTTACCTACTGTATACATAGCATACATATGTACATACTCGTATATAGTTTTTTTTTTTTTTTTTTTTTTGATATTATTCACGCATTTCATTGTTCATTTGACCATGTAAAATCCAGAAAAAATAAGCAAAAATAAAATACAAAAAATTTAAAATAAAATAGGAATAAAAAAAAAATATTGAGGAAAATTGTTAAAAATTTTAAAAATATTTTGAAATGTGAGAAATAAACAAAAAAACAAAAACACTCAAACAAAAATGAATATTGTTGGTATACGCATATAACGTACCTAAATTACTGTATAAGTATTTTTCGATAGTGTTATATGTGACCATTCGCATATATATACACAAAACACATTAGTATGTATACAGTAATCTGTATATAGATTTCATCAAATTTTTATATATATTGCCTGGTATTACATATACCGTTCGCTTACAATGAATTTACTGTGTGATATGTAAAAAATTTTTAATCTGATAAATTATTAATAAATTAATTCGTAAAATGCATGCTTCATAAAAGTTACATACATACATACAATTGATAAAATTATTTTCGTACACATTTACAAATTAAATGTAAATGAAATACATTTGAAATGCATCTGATACATATTGGGGGGGGTGGTATACAAATGTAGGTACTTATGTATATATGTGAAAATATAATACAACACTGTTAATGGCAAAGGTGCACTTGTACAAAACATTTGTTTATACCCGGCTGTACATAATATTAAATATACTGTTTTCGATATAAATCCATAAACCAGGTATGTACATATGTGTAACAATTATCCAAAATGAAAAATGAAAAATCGTGTGCAAGCAATTTATTTGAAAAATTTATTAGTTATTGAGTGTTTTCGAAATGGGAAGATATGAAATGTACAATATGCGTTAAAATGTTTGAAAGGGAGTTTGAGTGGGTCTAGACAATTCTTCTATGCTATATAAAAATCTATATAGTCATCTATAACATTGTAGAGAAACAAAAAGAAAAAAAAAAATTTGCTGATAATAAAAAAACAAATTAAAAGTACTCATCTGGTGTTTAAACGAATGCAGTTATATAGGGCCAATAGTATATGATGTATACTTTGTATCATAGAAAAATTAAAACAAATATGTTCAATCATTTAAAAAAAATACAAAGTTTTCTAGTCATGTTTTGATATTGTTTTACAAATAATAAAAATAAAAATTTTATATTTGATAATAAATTGAGAAAAATAATCAACAAATACTACACAACATTTTTTTTTTTTGTTTTTTAAAAAAACGGAAAAAAATTAAATTTTAATTTTGCTATCATTTAGCAATAAAAAAAAAAAACAAAACAATTGAAATATATTTTTCAAAATTTACTGTTAAATATAAATTATAAAATATCAATCAGTTATGAATGAATAATTCGAAAAATTGGAAATAGGAAAAATTTTATAATTTATAAAATTTTATTTAGTTATTTTTTTTTTTATAATTTTCACATCCGATGCAATTGATGTTGTTGTATTGCGCATATCCCTGAAATTTTTTTAAAAATTACTTGGAATGTTTTAAATACATTATCATCAGCGTTATGACTGTTGGTGAATTTTAATATTCTTTTTAAATTTGATTTTAAAATGATATTTTGTATTTAATAATTTAAAATATAAAAATTTATGCTCAGATGTTTCAGATATTCATGAAAAATTATATTTATTATACTATGTACATAAATTCAGTACTTTCGTATAATTCCGATAAATAAATTTATCAAAAAATATCGAGTTATGGCAAATATGTACTTGGTTGCAAAATTGGTATGGTTATAATAAGCTGTGCACAACTCACAATTTTATGCCGTAACATACAAATTAATGTGGATTTTCACTATGCAAAATTCATTTAACGCGGAATATTTACATATATAGAAATAATATAGGAATCGCATTAGATCGAAAAAGACGTTGTGATAGACATTGTGGTAGAAGACTTGAATAAATTGGAAAATGAAGGCAATATGAATACAGAAGGCTAGAGGAAATCCATGGAGGAGGCCAATCTGTATACCTGCCATAACAGACAACAAAACAAATATTATACTACATGTAATCTATTAGAGAAGAAACATAAAATGTTGAATAAATGTATCATTTCTTAAAACCAAAAAAGAAAATTAATTCAAAGTCATAATTTTTTTGTAAAAAAAAAAATTTATCTATTTTTTTACTTATTTTATTTATCTCATTTACATGAGTCATAAATGCCTATTTCACACAAAAACCAAACAAAACCAATTTTCTGATGATTATTGTTTAAAAAACAAACAATATACAATCATTTATCATTTTTGTTTTGTTTTTTTTTTTTTTGTCCTAAATAAAAAGAAAAACCAAAGTCAAAAGGAAAACAAAAAAAAAAAACAAATATTCGTTTAAATGTAAGTAAAAATCGTTATCGTACCTGTACACAAAAGTATAAGAAATAATTTAAAGCTTTGAATACAAAAACAAATTTACTTCGTTTTTTTGTCATTTTCTTTTTATTTTTCATTTCTTTGTTTTTGTTTTTTTTTTTTTTTTTCAATTTTTCAAATCAAGTAAAAGAAAATGAATCTAATATTCGATAAAACACACTTTTCAGCGAGAAAAATAATTTCACCATCATCTAAAAAAGAATAAGGTAAGTGAACAAGCAATGATATATTTATATGTAAGTATTTCATCTTGTTCCTCTTCTTAGGAAGGTAAATACGTCTATGTATGTATGTGGGTGTGAACGTGTATATATATGTAAAATGTACACATAAATACATGAGTCAATATTAATCGAATAGCATATGGGTGAAAATTGGTAAAACGATGGTACAATTTTACTGTGTTCTTTTCTTCTTTTTTTTTGGTTTTTGTAATTCAATTGAAGTGATGAAGTGTATAGATAGCGGAAAATCGTTAAGTTAGTCATTCGTAATTTTCACACACAATTCACATTTTTCACATTTTCCATTTTTTGATGTGATATTATATAAAAATAAAAAATAAAAATAGAATTACAAAAGAATTGGTTTGAGGCATAAAGAAATGAAATAAAAGAGAAAGAAAGACACAGAAAGAAAAAAAAAATACGAATGATTACAAAATGAAATGAATTTGGTTTTTATAACGAAAAGTAATAAAAAAAAAAAACAAAAATGAGGAAAATTGAGAAAATAAAAAAAAAATTATAGAAAAATGTAGAATTTTTTTTTTTTTTTTTGTTTTGTTATTTTTCTTTTTTCATTTTATTCATTTTCCTATAAAAAATCTTTTGAGGTTTTTCTTGAATAGTCTGATGTGTCTGCAATTTTCATTTTTTTTTTCTCCATTCGTGTTTTTTTTTTATTTTTTGGTCGATTGAAATTGCAAAAAATAAAAAAAAAGAAAACTGAACAAAATGAATTGTAGAGAAATTTTTTGAATTTGTTAGAAGTAAAATTTGTTATCTTTAATGAATTTAATTTTCTCAATTTCATGTGAAATTAATTTTATTTTATTGTTTTTAATTTGAATGTATAGAATATTAAATACAAGAATGGCTGAAATTTGTTGAGGTGTGTAGCATCATCAATGGAGGGAGGAAACGAATAAGAATACTAAGTAAATAAATTTTTTTTTTTTTTAAATTTTATTCATATATTAGATTAGTTTTTTTTTCGATCATCTATAATTACCGTATGTTGGATGGTTTCCAAAAAAAAAAAAAAAAATAAAATAACATTTCATTCAATTTCATTACTAAACTTTGTATACTTTTGAAAAATTGTAAATTTGTTTTTTATTTTTTTATTTTTTTGTATTTTCAAACCTTTTCGTAAAAAAAATTATTTCTTCAATTTCATTTCCATTTACATTATTTCACTTTTTTTTTATTTATTTTTATTTTTTTTTTATTTGTTTGTTATTTTTCAGAATTTCAATTACCGTGAAGTTTAGAATATTTATAGACGATATTTCTGATATCAGACTTTTGGAAAATCAATTTCCGTTGAATCCTCATAAATAACAGAGATCCTTACTCAAACCTCAAAATGAAAAAAAATATATACATATATGTAAAAATAAATAAATAAAAAAAAGGAATCAGAAAAAAAAAAAACATCTACAAGAGAGAAGAAAAAAAAATCGTACATGTAAGAAAAATAAAATAAATCGTTTCTTGCTTTTTTTCCTTAAAAAATGAATCCATCAAAAATGTAGAAATGCCCAATTTCATTGGATTCTGTTGCATATGTACATACACGTATGGGTTGGTGGATACAAGATATATGTATGTATGTATAGCACATATAGAAATGTTTAATATATACCATGAAAACAATTTTCTGTTATATTTTGTTTCTTCTTCTTCTTATTTTTGTTCCTTCCTATATTTTTTTTATTTTTATTATTATTATATTTTGAAAAAATAAAAAATAAACAAGTGGACATTTACAAATGAACTTCATCATGTTAAACACATGTATCAATTTCCACATAATGTATTCTAGGCCATATTTTGTTGTTGTTGTTATTGTTGTTATTTTTTAATCCACCCTAGTTTTACCCTTTGCAATGATTCGAATTATATATGTGTTTTATATGTAACGTATACTGTAGATATACTCATTTTAGTTGGTTTGTATGTTTGCATTTATCTTACATAAGTTTAGATTTAATACTTTTATAAAGATCAGTTTTCTTAAACTAACTAAAATTATAGATACTGTTTTTTCTTTTTTCGTTTGTTCTTTTTTTTTTTTTGTTTTGGCTTGTAATATGTTTATTTTGTATTTATTTATTTTTTATTTTTTTATTTCTAAAAGGAAAAGGGGAAAATAAAATAAATGAATAGAAAATCTAGTCAAATGTAACCGACCAGAAGATTGAAACGTATGTCTTTTAAAAGGAAAATTTCTTTTTCTCAAACTGTAAAGAAAAAAAATAAAAAAATAAAAAACTAAAGAAAGATATTTTTTATCATTATATCTTTGACTTATCATTATTATTACAATCATGTTTATTATATGTGTACACGAGCACAACATTCATATATCAATTTTAAATTCCTTGGCATTCACATAATATTTTGTATCATTGATACATGGGAAAATATCAATCAATCACAAACATATTGCATACCCACATACATACATATGTACATTTACATTGAACATTACATGGTAAATAAAAAATATAAATAAATTAAAGTGGTTTAAAAAAATTTTCAACAGGACAAACAGAGGAAAATTTGATATTATAAAATTCATTGAATTATTTAATATTTGGTATTTCCTGTTAAACATATTTCATGCACACATGCATATGTAATGTATGTACATGCTATTGGAGTATTAGGATTAGATTGCAATCATTTACACCACAATGTGAAATTTAAGTATAAAATAAAATCAATTTTTTTAATATCCTTGGACTTTTAACATTCTTCTTATTTTATTTTATTTTTTTTTTCTGGAAAATTGGCCAGTCAATAGAATTAGATGAATTTTCTTTAGTTGATTTATGACAATTAGAAAAATGATGGCATTCAAAAGTGTACATATACATTAATATAGAAATGAAAATTTATTTTTTCAGAATTTGAAAAATGAAGGACATTTTTTTATATAACTGATGAAAATTTAGTTAGGAAATAATTGAAAAATACCTCATTTCAATAAAATGAAAAAAAAAAAAACAAAATTTAAATATAAATATTACATCTTCGAAATTTAATTTAATACAGGAAATGTTTGATATGGCTTGTTTCCTTTTTGGGGGTAATGAAATACATTATGTGATATGGCATGGTATGGTACGGTAGAGTTTTTTTTTTTTTATAATTAATAAGCTTCTACGTGTAGAGAATTCCCTGTGTTTTCTGATATCATATTTTTACGATATGGATCAGTTTTTCTTGTACTAGATCTGTGAAATTTCTTAATTTCTTATTTTTTACTTTTTGTTCTCGGGCTGGTTTGAGATGGATCTCTGAGCCTAAGGCTTTGACTAAGTAAAAACCGTACTTAGTGCTCATTTTATCTTGATCTCTATATTCATTTCTACTAGGAAAAGAAATACATGCTAGAAATTATCAAGCGATTAAATTTTCTTCTTGGATAAAGCTTAAGAAAATTTTTTCTTAGAAAATGAATTTTCAATACGTTATAGTATTTTAGATTTTATTTTTTTTTTTTCAGTGTATACAAATACATACATAATTGGCTTTCCATTAATTAACATTTTATTGTGTTATTCAATCATTTGCTAATTTATTGTTATTCTTTTCTTTTTTTTTTCTTTTATTTCATTTTGCACATACGTACTAATATTTTTTTTTTTTTTTTTACTTTTCGATCAAATTTTTTTTTTGCTTTTGTTAACCATTTCGTTATTTGTTTTTTTTTTTTTCTGAATCATACATATGTTATGTTCAAAGTTCAAACATAAAATTTTATATTTCTATGGAAAAACTCATTCTTATAAAAAATATATATATGTATCTCTCAATATAACCTTATTGTATTACCAAAACTTTTTTTTTTTATATTTTTTCAGTATTTATCTTATAAATAAACCAAAAACTACAAAATTATTTTCTTTTACATACATAAGTATTTTCTTTTTAGAATTTGTACATTTTTTTTTTGTTTTCTATATGTTATATCGTAACTAATCCAATTTGTTGTAATTAAGTTAAATAAATAAATAAATGAATGAAAAACCTAGAAAAGAAAAATAGTAAATATTACACAAAATACAAAGTATATATATAAGTATTGTACGTACTGTAATAAAAAAATGAATTTCCTAATTTCTTATTTTATTAGGTACATACATATATGTACTTGTATATACGAAACAGAGTATACATTTCTGATGTACATGTATTTCTGTTCAATTTTTTGTTTTTGTTTTTTGTTAGATTTAAAAAGAAAATAAAAAGAAAATCTTTTATTCTTTTATTAAGTATAGGTTTTTTTTGTGTTTTTCTTTTTTTGATCTAAACATATATACAAATGTATTTTCATCAACAATGATGAAAATGAAAGGAAGAAAAAGAGAAAAACGAAAATAAAAAAACATAAGGAAAACTATAATGATGAAAATATATTGTAGTTGCATTTGATGTCTAGAAAGGTAGACATTTAAAATAAAAAAACCAACGAAATAAAAATAAAAATAAAAAAAACAAAATGGACAAGAACATATTCATATGGTGGAAAAAGGTTTTTATTCTATTTCCTTTTTAATTTTTCAACATACAAACTTACAATATGTTACACACTTGTATATGCGGTTCATTGTACATGGAACTACACTCTACACGTACATATGTGCATTGTATGAACATGAATAAACAAAAACAGCAAAGACAAAAAAAAAAAATTTAGTTAGAGAAAGTCAAGAAAACTTTCGTGAAATTTTCCAACAAAAAAAAAAAAAAAAAAAAAAAAAAATAATAATAAACAATGTGATGAATATGTATGTATTCATATGTTTGAACAAGAAACTCTAAAAATGAACAACGAAAATAAAAAAAAAATTTATTCTTTATTGTTTTTATATTACTTTGACCCTTTCTTAGAAAATTTCTTCTTCTTTTCCTTTTTTTCATCCTGTATAGTCTAGTAGCTTCTGTATGTTTGCTATTGTTATTCTACCAAAAAAACAAAACAAGAAAAAAAAATTTTTTTTTTTTTTTGTACAAAAGAGTTACGTATACAGACTACAGGAAGAAGAATAAAGAACAAGAAAATATGTAATAAAAGCCACAAAGATTGTTAAACGTATAATATAATTATGTTCAATGTTTATTTTATTTCTATGCGGGTATTTTCATATGTTTACAATTACATATTTGATTTTGACCAAAAAAAATACTTTTCTTTTTCTGATTTTTCTGGCATACATTTTTATTTATTTTTCTTTCATATTTTTGTTTTGTTTTGTGGTCAATGTATGTGTGTGGTATGAAAACAAAAAAAAAAACATGTGCTAAAGAAAAAATTGTGGTCTTTAACATATCTCTTTAATTATATCACTATTATATAGAAACACGACGACATGAGATCCACAAAAAGTGAAAAGGAAAAACTTTGTCTTATTTTTATTTATATTTTTTTTTTTTCTTGTACAGGTACTACATACATATGTATGTAGTACCTGTCTTGGAAGAATGACTTTTATGTTTTTATCCTTTCAGATACTGTATATTAATACAAAATCCTAATAAGTATAATAATCAAATATGTGTATTACACAGTCGTAGTATGTACTATATTGTCCTATATAAGTTGTATAATGAAAATAAATTTATTCTCAAACATATATTCACTTATTTATTGTATATGTTGATTTAGTTTGTAATTTTGTTTTTGGTCGAAGAAAAAAAAATAGAAAATTAACAACAATAAAAAAAAATTTTTCATTTTTAGACTTTTTATAGACTTCATTCATTCATTTTGATATGTGACAAATACAGACATGATGATGTGCTTTTTATACTATGAACATGAATTTGCTAAAAATAAAATTTTTCTTCTTTTCCTTATTTTTTTTCCGGTACAGTCAACACATGCACATAATGAGAAAAAAACATTTCTCTCTTTTTTTTTAATTTTACTTCTTTTTTTTAAATATTTTTATTTAAATATTTTTTCCTGTATTTTCATTGTTATATCATTTATCTTTTTCAATTCTTTACAATACTTTTTATATACCTATGTGAAAATATAAATCAATCAGTTTATTACAGCCCACGTACGTATGGCAGTGAATAAAAAAACAAAAACAAAACGGTATACGATATGTATACAAATTTGTTCTAATTTTTGTTTTTCGTTTACGAAAATTTTAACTATAATGTGTACATGTATGAGTACTTAAATACATAGCGTATATACGTGTATTCGTATATAAAACAAAAACTTGGTACATACACATAATATTCAAACGATAAATATTACATAGAAATTTTTGTTTGTATTAATTGTGCAATAAATAAAGTGAAATAGAAAAATAAGGTAAACGTATGATGAACACTATAAATTTGAATTTTTTATAACTGGAATATTCTTTTTAGTTGTTGTAATTTTTTTTCCAACAATCAGATGGTACAAATTCCAAAAGAAAAACAAGAGAGTTATTAATATTGTTTTTTTGTTAATTCGTAGACATAAATAATTATAAATTATCCAACTGTTAACAACATAAAATATCAAAAATAAAATCAAAAAAACAAATGCAAAATTTTGAAACAAACTAAATGTAGGCATTATGAGTGTAATTATCAATGATACGCATATTATAGATTTTATTTATTCCAGATCCCAAGTTATTTCATTAAAATTCAAAATCAAATTTAATAACTGTGGAATAAATTTTGAATAATACAAAATTTTGGTAATTTAAATTTCTGTAACAAATAACAAATTAATCTATATCAAATGTATTATCTATCTCAATTGTTACATTATACTGTTAATCGTTTTAACGTATACAATTTTTTGCATACAATTAAATCTAATATGCATTTGTGGATGGACTTAAAAATAAATGGATGGACTTGTGATCTATGTATTAGAACTGGTGATATTTGGAGTGATCAATTTACACACAATGAACATGAATCGAACATGAAGAACGTGGCAGGGTAGCCATTTTAAAATTCTAATAGTAATTTGCGATATAAAAGAGCGATTTATTTTTATTTTAATTCGATTTCAGTTCGAGGTGTTATAGGTGCGGTTTTTTTTATTTCTTTTATTGAAAAATTTAAAATTTTGAATTTTTATTTTTGAAATTTAATAAAAAATAATATTTAAAAAAAATAAAATAGCCAATTAAATTAATAGTCAATAAAATAAAATACAAATTTTCAATTTGTAAGTATTTGCAAAAAAAAAAATATTTTTTAAATTATTTTTTATTTTATTTTTATTTTTTTTTTTTTTGTTCATTGTTGTTTTGTTGCTGTGTTTCAAAAAATTCGTACAAAAAAAAAATGACGAAAAAATTATTTAAATCATATCTAGAGAAAAGGGTTCATTCTTATGATCACATTTCTTTTAGGGGTCGTTTTTTTTTTATCATATCATTGTTACTTGATTGTCTTAATGTAGAGCTTAAATATACGTAAATCCGTTAGAATTTTTATTTTACTTTTGTTTTTTTCTTTTACTTGTGAATTTATTATTTAGTTACTTTTTTTTCTACAAAATAGAATTTGATATGAATTTCTTTTTCATCATTAACGGCATAAACAAAAAAAAAAAAAAAAATAAAAAAAAAAAATAAATCAAATCGATGACCTTCAATATATACATAATCCGATAAAATGAAATGTGCTATCTTTATCATAATTTATTTTTTTTTTCTTTTTATGATATTTGATTTTCATTTACTTTGAAACCAACAAAAAAAATGTTCAAATAATAATTTCGCTTCCCAGAAAAAAAAAAAGAAAATAAATATAAACTAAAATTATCATACTTTCAACAAAATTATTATAAAAAAAAAAAAACTGTAATAACTGTATACTCGTAAAAAAAGAAAAAATAAGTATCAAGTTAAAGTTGAAATTCCAGAATTTTCACAAAATTATTTTTATGATAACAAATTGTGTATTATTCGGTAATACGAAGAGATATGTAAAAGTAAAGATAGGAAAAAAAGAAATGATTTTCCATTTTATCATTCTTCTATATATGTATATGAAATTTAGCTTCAAACAAATTTTACAGTAATTAATTTCAGAAGAAATCCTTTGAAACTTCAAAAGAAGTAAAGATTAAAAGATTTTTCATTTTTTTCTTTTTTTTGTTAAGTTTAAAACTATCATGATCTTTTGTGAATTACAATATAAAAGGAATCCTTACATGAATGTCGCAAAATTTTCAATGTTATTCGTTATATAAAAATGCAATGATATCATCTAATAAGAAAAAAATTTTTTTTTTTTTGAATCATTAAAAGTTTTACCTAATGATAGTTGAAAAAAAAAATTGTTTTTTTTTGTTTTTTTGTTGCAGTATATTCTAGTATAATCGTAATAATCATTTTAAATTTTTGTTCTTTTAATATTAAAATAAAAAAAGTTCAATATCATTATATGCATTTTACTTTTCTTGTCTTCGTATTTACATACATTTGTAAGCCTTGAATGGAAAATGTGTTGTCTGGTACACACAAAATTCACAAGAAAAACCTTTCAAAAAGTGAAAAAAAAAAAATTAAGTATTTTCTTTTCATTGGAAAAGTAAGGCAAAAAAAAAAATATTTTAATAAAATACAAATTGTTTTCAAGGGAGAAATTTACTTTGACTTTAAGAAGACGATATCTTAATAGAGTCGTCGTATTTAAATTTGTTTATTTTTTTTTTATTTTTAAATATTTTCTGAATTGCAGGTTTATGTGTGATGCTTGCATTTTTGTACATTCAGAGCATATATGTATGTACTTTTAAGCATGTAAGCTATATGTATCTACTATGCTACTATTTTCAATTTTAAATGATCGCTTCGTGTTACATTAAAAATTCTTATAATGTTATGCATAACTTTCTACGGGAAAATTAAAATATTTTTTTTATTTATTTATTTTTTTTTTTTTGCAACATGTATGCATTTTTGTGTATATGTGTAACAAATATGTAAGTGCATAAACATGACATGAGCATGTTACAAATGTAAAAAAAAAGTCAATTTAAAAGCTTACATAAATATATAACGTATATGTAGTTCATTTTATATTTTACCTTTATATTTATATAATACCACTATTATACTAACAGTATGGTAATAATGTCTAAAATCATTTTTCTTTAATTTTTTTTTTTTTTCTAATGTCTGTTTACAAGTATCTTATGTTTTTATATAATTGCATCTACCTACATATACAAGTATGTAAATTTCAAGTATGTATGTACATACATATATACAACTTTTTGTATATATATAAGAGTTTTTAGTTAGCTTTATTTGTGAATATCATATGTATATGTATATACATATTTTACATATTGCATTACACTTATCCTTTGAAGACTAATGATCCTTAAAAATAAAGTGTAACATTGTACATATAAAAGAAATACATATATAAAGAACTACTTAGATAACACCTTAATGAATTTTAATTTTTATGTGAAGTACTATCGCATATAGTGTATATATGTAGATATAAGTATAAAAGGGTGTAATGGAAATGTAAGTGACTATAAAAACTATTTAAAAAAAAATATTAAAAAAATTAAAAAACAAAAAATTTTGTTTTGACTTATAAACACAAAAACACCCATTTTCCTTGAATACAAACAGATGCAATCATCTAGACGTATTAATTAAAAGAATGATCCTTTTCATATAAATATAACTTACTTAACATATAATACATAAGATATTAACTGAATTTTTATTACACACGTACATATGTATGCTATGAAATGAATTTCTTTTTTCTTTTTTTTTTCATTTCAAAAGTACTACTTAAGTTTTCTTTTAATTTTCTTTTTATTTGCATATAAACTACATAAATATGTATATATGTACATATTTCTTATATATTTTACATAACAAACAGACTTTGATTATATTTAAAATGAATTTTTGCTTAACCTATTTTCAAATTCATAAATTAATCATACACACTTTATAATGTATGTATGTACATTCAACGTAATATATACGCGTATTTTTTATATGTTATACATGTACATATATAAAGTATATAATATATAAACACTAGTAGTGTAGTAATATATTTTAAGTAAAATTAAAAATTTTTTTCATCATAATATATGCAATAATTTCTTGTATATGTATTTTTTTCCCATTTTCTATTTAAGAAAAAAGAAAAAAAGAAAAGAAAAGAAAAGTGCATGCATAAGATCTATTCAATTTAAGTGATTTTCTAGAGAAAATAAAAAAAAAAAAAAATACGAACATAAGAATGTGTACACATACGTGTACGTATAATGTGTCTTAAAAGTGAATCTCTGTGTAGTACATACTAGACATGTATGTATGCATGAATTCATTATACTTTTGGCAATATGTAAGACGATGATATGAATATTTCATTTAATCAAAGTAATAAAAATCTATTATGAGTGCGCTCTCATAATATTTAAATATATGTACATTTAATACATAAAATTCATGAAATATTAAAAGTGTAAGTATTGAAAAAAAAAAAATGGAAATATGTGTGTACACTCATATCATTTTGTATTCGTAATAATATTAAAATATTTTGAATAATTCAATGATTCAAATGAACAAAATATTGAAATGTATTTCATTGAAAAAACAAAAAAAAAAAAAAAAACAAAAAATTTTTCTCTTATTTCATTCAGAAAAGGATAGTTTAAATAATTCGAATAAAAAATTTTTTATCATCCTTGTATGAATTTTTAGTATTTTGTTACAACTGATGTGTCTGGATTAGAAAAAAAATTTCTAATCTTAAAAATGTTTGTCTTCTATACTATATTTAATAAAAATAAATATGTATGTAGTAACATAATGACCACAATTTGGTTTATCTTTCCATTGGAATTACAGTCCCATAGTTTAGTAATATAGGATCTGAATATAGTATGTAATTGTTAAAATAACATTATCGCTGATTTTTAATGCAGATCATGGATAAATTCAAAAATGCATCACTGCCTATTTGATACGATATTCAGCTTGAGATCATAAATACACACTGAATATCGTATCAAATAAGCAGTTATGCATTTTTTTTTTTAATTTACCTCATTTGATAGATAATTTGATGATTGTTATATCAAAAATGAAAATTAAAATTAAGGACATTTTATTCCTATCTAAAGGCTATAAAGTATAACAAAATGCCCTTTGTATTAATTTTCATTTTTAACCAAAAATTAATCTATTAAAAGGTCTAAGCATTAAAAATTGCCTTAGATAGGTGATAAATTCTGTCTAAAGAAAATGTAAGATCATTTTTATCCTTCTCATTAGAGGGATGATTGGAAAATTTTTACATTTTAAATTATACTCTCTAAAAATTTATCTGTTTTGTAACTTTTGAATTTGAACATGTTATGTTATGGATTTATTTGATGCAAATTATTATTTACATATGTATGTATAGTTTTTAATAAAATAAAAAAAAAAAAAAAAAAAAAAAAAAAACAAAATTGAAACCAATTTAATGTAAATACGATTATATGAAAATGTACTACAAATTAAAAATTATTATTTACAATACTAAGTGGTCTGAATATATTTTGTACTTTTTATAGATACATACATGTGTACACTATAATATAATGTTGTTAATTAACTAAAATACAATTTTTTTTGTTTTTTTTTTTTTTTTTTAAATATTTTAAAATGAAATAATCTAATAGAATATGTATAATTAATTCAATTGTACACAAAATGTTTGCATATATAAAATAGTACATTAAACATTTTAATATTTACATGCACCATTATACATTGTGTACCATTTATTATTGTTATTAGATTTATAAACATTTTAAAATTATAAACTATCATTGCAAATATTTGTCCTTTAATATATGTACATACATGTATGAATTGTATATACATTGGCGTACCCAGCTAGGGGCAGGGAAGAGCAGTTGCCCCCCTCTAGAAGAAATAAAAAAAAATTAAAACCATGTTCATCGTAATTTAAATTCTCATTTTACGCTATGTCCTTTAAATTTGTATATGCGTACGTGAGTTGAAAATGTTTTAATCATTTTGAGTGTAACGGTATAAAATCTCCTATTGATTTTGATAATATCCTTTTTCTTGGTATAAAATGTAATATATTTGATCCTTCTCCTAGATGAGTTGCACCTCTCTAGTTCATATCCTGGATACGCCCTTGTGTATACATACATATAATCCATATACATATATGTAAATGTATATTATATATATAAAATGCTTTCATTATATGTATTATACATAATCAAAGTTCATTGACATAATTTTCATTTTATGCATTTTATTTACATTTTATGATACATCTCATGTAATATGTTGACATAAAAGTTCAACATATCCTTTTCAATATTAATTAAAATGCCAAACAAATAAAACTTTTTGTTTTTAAATTTTTTATTGTTATTATTATTATTATTATTGTTGTTGTTGTTTTATTTATTTATCCATTTTTATTTGCAAAATAAAATGATAGAGTCTAAAAAAAAACAAAAATGTTTTTCCATAAAATTATTCATGAAAATTAAATGACTTCAAATTAGTGTCTGATCCTAATTCCGACAAAATGTTTTCATATTTTATATTTATGTAAATAAATATGTACATGTACATATACGTGTGTGGGCATATATTACATACATGATGTCATACATATGCACTGATGTACAAACATAGAAACGCACACATACATCCACATATGTATATTTGATAATATCTTCACATAAAAGCTAAGGGTTGAAGTGAACATTTTTTAGGGTGTATGGGATTTGTTTGCATATCATAAATGCGGAATATAATAATATATAACTTTTATTTCTTATATATATAGCACATGTTTATATTTTTTAATTGTTCAGATTCATTGTTGCTTTTTTTTTTGTTTTGTCAACAAATTGCTGTTTTCTTTTTTCTTTTTTTTTCAAAGTTCATACTTTATATTGCTGTTGTTTAAATGTTACAAATTATTGTTTCATATTAAGAGGATGATATTCAAAAAAAAAAAAAAAAAACTTGACTGAATTTTAAATTTGATTTTTAAGAAATAAAAAATAAAATTATTAATTTTTTAGTTAATTTAACTATAAGTAATGGACACATGATACTATCGCAAATGATTCTCAAGTAAAAAGTGATTTTGTCGAAATGCCCGAATATTTTCAATAAAATTAAATTAAAAAATTTTGGTTATAGATCACTTATTTTCTATATATGTAACCTTCAGCATAACATATTATAAAAATGCGGATATGATGTGTAATGTTATGTTTTGCGGAATAAACGCAATATTCATGTATGTATGTGTGTTTAGATTAAATTTTTTCCAAGCTTCATCGGAGAATATAATACACGTATGTACATGTAATTGTATAAATTTATACATATATGTATGTATATAGAAATGATGCTGTAAATGCATATACATACGTATGTATGTAAATACATACATGGAGCGAATATCCCCCTGCGGCGACAAAGATAATCTTTTCTATTCATACATACATATATACGAATTTATAAATTTTGCAGATTTCATAGTATTCATATCATATCATTATTCAATGTTTGTATGCATATATACGCGTATTCATAATCCTTTCAGACATAACGAAATCGTGCAAATATAGATATGTATATAAATGGCTACATATATATGCTTATATACATACATATGTATGTAAATATAAATAATTATCAGGATGAATGCATGTATATATAAAAGTAATTTTTTAGTAAATATATGTAAAAAATAATTTATACATATGTACACATTCATATATGTATGAAACACTTGATTACGTATGTGTATATGATACATATATGTGTAAACAATTTTAAGTGTTATATAATGAAAATATAAAAGTACGAATAAAATATATGTATGCATACAAAAATTATCAGTTATATACAATTATGATGAAATTAGGGAGGAAAATTCAAGCGAGATAACGTTGATGACAAGAATCGTCGATTTTTTTTTATTTTCTTTACGTATTGTATGATGTGTGTGTGAGGATCTTTTCGTTCTCATACCAAACATTCATTTTCCTAAATTGAATGTATGATGTAGTGTTATATATGCGACACATTTAAAATGTTATACTCATTATGCAAATTTTTTAAGCTGTTAATTATAAAAGAAAATTTTATGCAAATATTTAAACTGTTCTAGTAAATCTCTTATATTAACAAAGATATTAAAAGAAGTTATGAAATAAAAAAAAAAAAAAAAAAAAAAAAAAATTAAAAAAAAAATAATATTAATAATTTTTACAACAATTAGCATTTATTTTGCATTAAATATATACAGCTCCATCAATAAAACTTTATGCATATATTTTTTTTTTTTTTTAAATGAGCCTTAATTAGAATGAAATCTAGATTGCGCACATGTGTTAAACGTTTGCTGTCGATTTTATCAATCTTAACGTTTCAGATCAGCTTTATACATACATTATTTCATTTTATGAAAATTTTTCTTTTTTTATCAAAGCGGAAAAGCACTAAGAAAGGAAATTAACAAAATCACCTACCGTTTATAGTCATCAAAATGTAAAAAAAAAAATTAAAAACAAATATTTGATATTTTTAATTACATCCAAAAAATTTATTATGCTTAGCTTTAAAATTGTTTATCCTAAAAAGATGAACAAAAAAAAAAAAAAATATATTTTCTTTTTCATTTTGAAAAGGATAAAAAAAAATTGTTTTAAAAAATATATTCTTTGATATCAAAATTTTATTTAGTTTACTTACGACATAGTTGTTTAAAGATCGTATCATTAAAAAGAAAAGAAAATAAATCAAGAGAAAAAAACAAAACCAAAAATTCCAGTCTTAATTCTGTTGACAAATGAAATGTTTGTTTGTTTGTATTCATTTTCATTTCTCATACAAGTATTTATACTCGTATTGTACATTATCCTTTTTATTTATATTTTTTTCTCTTTTTTTTTTCTTTGGTGTTGATTTTCTTTCAAAATAATTCTAAATTATATTGGGGTTAAAGTTTCATTTTACTTGTAATCAATCCTATTTTGAAAAATTTTTTTATTCATAAAAAATAGAAGTGATGAAGAAAACGAAGAAAAATTCGGAAAAGTCTAAACAAAAGAGAAAATATGTGTATGGGAATGTTTACAAATAAATATTATATCCCGAATGCCTTGTATATGTATATGTAAGAAATTATATAATATGGTAGAAGCCGTATATATACATACATCCATGACATGTATATATGTACATATGTATATAATGCGTAAAATTGCTATTGCATGCATAATGAAAAGGGTAATGGCCAGGATTTGACAACTTGGCACATTTCTGCATATTAAAAACTTTGAATTATGTAATTTTCTAGTTTTACTTCATTTTTTGTTTATGTTTAAAAATAGAACGAACAAAGAGAACAGGGTGTTCCAAAACAAATTCAAATCGAAGAGCTATGTAATAAAAAAAAATATTCACAAATATATAATCTTTGGCATCGATTCTCGTAGTCACGTCACTTATTGTTCGTCACCGTGACAGTAGAAGATAGATATTCTCATAGTCATTTTCGAGACGTGACTATAAGATTCGAGGCTTTTATAAATTTTTTAAAATCATATTCGAAGCACATTATAGTTGTTTAAGAAAATTAATTTACAAAATAAAATTTGAAATTTATTTTTAAAAAAATTTTGAAATAAAATTTAAAATGAATTTAATACTTTGTATTTTAATTATAAGCTGAATATTCATATCTTAGTATTACGTGGCATATTTTTAATAAAAATGTTTTTTTTTTTTTTTTTTTAAATCACCCTGACTGTAATGTTATGCCTTAAATAGTAGAATTGGACTATTTTATTAACATCACATAATAACAAGTACATATGTACAAAAATTGTAGATTTAAATAGAAAACTAAAAGAAATTTAACAGAAATCAAGTTTTGTTGAATTTATAAAATACTAGAACTAGAATAAATAATATGATAGACTTTTCTCAGCAATCAAAATGTATATTTACATATATATGTATGTACAGTATAAGGTGTGACAGACACTTATTTTGTTTTATCTCAAGTATGTACATAGCCATACATAAAATATCCATATATAAGTGAATATAATCAAATTTTAGAATTTTAAAATTTCGAAAAAAAAAAAAAATTTTTTTTTTGAAATAAATTGTATAAACCCCATCAAGTTTTTGGTATTCCTCAGAAATTATACATTTTCCAGATACATAACATATGTACTTATGTATTATAAGTAAACTTTTCATCTTAAATTATTTTATTATTGTTTGTAAGTGAACAAAAAACAAAATACAATAAGAAAATTGTTTACCCTTGTCAGATTATGTAACATTTTGTTGCAGTTTATATAATATAATTTCTATATAATATGTACGTCTATGTACAAAAAATTAGAGATTTATATGCCATGACAGATATATAAAATAACTTACATAAAATGTTCATTGTATGCATATACATACGTTTCTATATAAACTACATACATACATGTAGAAAAACATTTGGTTTTTTTTTTTTTATTTTCTTAAAGCGATACTTTTATCTTTATTTTTCCTTTCTTTTCGAATATTAAAATTAGAAAATTGAAAAATTCATGAATAATAAACAATTTTTGTGTTTTTTTTTTTTTTTTTATTATTAAAATGAGCATGTAAGTGTATATACGTAGGATATTAAATGCACAGAGATTGCTAAGGACTTACAGTATACACTGTAGTTTAAAATTAAACTATATTTTCTTTTTTAAAAAAATAAAAATAGGAGTAGGAGTTTAAAAAAAAAACAAAAAAACGATAAAAAATTTAAAATTCTTAAAATGATTATTTTCAAAACTTGAACATTTTCTTGAATATAAATTTTTGTTTTGTTTTTTTTTTTTTTTTTTTTTTATTTTATTATTTTGTGTTCATGATATTACTGTACTGTACAAAAAGCATAAAATATAATTTTTTTTTGACATGAAAAAAATTCAAAAAAAAAATAATGCATTCTTGCATATGAGTACTATAAATATTTTATCTATCGTACATAAAAAAGTATTTTAAAAAAAATAAATAAAATATAAAATAAAAATTGAGAAAAAAAATATTATGAAGCAGTCATGAATTCAGAAACCCCATAATTTACTTTTTTTTTTTAATGATTATTTTACAATACATAAGTCATAAGTCATGTGGAATGAACGTTCATATGAACACTTTATTGTGGTACTTTTTTTTGTAAATTTGTTTTTTTTTATCTGTTTTACAGTTTACTGGTAATTCTCTTGTCTTTTTTTTTTTCCAAGAATATCATGTCAATGTTACTGTATATGTAAATTTGTAAAAAAAAAAATTATAGCATACGTTATGCACATTTAGAAAATTTGAATATTATAAACAAACTTAAATAAATTACATTAAAAAAAAAATTTTTTTTATTTAATTAATTAAATTTTTTGTATCTAAATTTGATTTGAAATGTATTCAAACTCATTTTTATAATACATTGGAGATTAATATTTGAAAAAAAAAAAAAAAAAAAATTTTTTTTAATGTAACTATAAAAAAAATATTTTATTCTAAATAATTCAATATGACTCAATGTATGTACGTTACATGGAATAAAAACTTACATATGAATGCAATATCTGGAGATACATAGTAGAATGCATGCATTATATGGCATACATTGCATGCATATATGTACAAATGTAATAAATTTTTCAATGTCCGATTTGTAGAGTATTAAAAATTTGCATAATGAATTCATATATATTTGTATAAAATACAAAAAAAAAAAAAATATATTCATTTTTGTAAATATTTATTTTATATATCATATTGTATATAATATTAAATAAATAAATATTATATACAAAAATTATATAGAAAATGAAAAGATATGGTTCACATATAGTTGAAATTAAATATTTGTACTTATGTATACATACAAATGTATCTGATACAATCGTTTTAAATAAATAAAATACATACATATATACTAACACATTAAAATTTCATGAAAATACATAGGATGTCCTATATATGATTATATTTATATATAAATGCTACTATGATGGTCATGACATTTTGTTCCGTATGCATATAAAAGATTACAAAATCCAGGAAGACTTCTGTATACAGAAAATAAACTAAATACGTGCATATACTCTGGTTCTGTGCACATAAATGTATGCGTATTTGCTTTAAAATGAAATATGAAAAATAAAAAAAAATAAAAATAAATAAATAAAAATGAAAAGGAAAAATTAGAATGAAAACCGGAGCCATGTATTGTAAATGTTATATACATATGCAAATGTCAAGAGCATATAAAAAAATGCAAAAGACAACGACTGAACTTTTTAACTCCTAGACATTTAAAAAATGATTTTATGTTTTTTTTTTATTTATTTTTATTTTTTTTTTTTTTTTGTTCAAGAAAAAACTCATTTCCAGTATCATTTTCCCTTTTTTTTGCAATTGCATATCCTCGAATGTTAATATGTATGTGTGCATGTAGGCATGCATATTTAGTTTATAGCATGATTTTTAGTCGACCGTAAGAAAATGACTTTATATATAGTGCAGTGAATTATTTAACTATTGTGCCTCTACTACTACTACTACTACTACTACTATGTACATACATACATGTAATATCCTTGGACGCCAACAGGATACACAAAATTCATAAATGCTATTCTGTTTTTATTTTTTACAAATTTTTCCATTTTTCATTTTTATCATTTCACATATACTCGTATATGTATATAATTGTGTGTACATATGTAACATATATATAAAGGATATAACTGTTGGATTTTGGCTGTCATCACTTGGCATAGAATTTTAGATTTTTATCCAGTTCATATAAGTATAAATGTTCAATTTTAAGTACATGCATAATATGCAGTGGACTGCAGGCTTATTTATGTCTTTAGATTGCAGAAATTGTAATCTTTAACGGACATCATTTATTTATAAATTTTATGATTTTAAAATTTTATACATATACTATACCATTGCACATATGTATGTATGTATGCATTCTAACTAATAAAATGTACATAATATACATAAATTTACGAAAGGATAAACGATATCATAACTCGAATTTTTAAAGTTTTGTATTATAATTTGTAACTAAAGAGCTTGCATGGTATAACAAAAGTATAGCAAGTTATTGATTTATATACATTTACATTATAGCAATCGTAGTAGTGTGTGGTTTAATAAAATTTATATCAAATTTATGACACTTTTTTAAATCTTGAAGATTTTTGTAATAAATTGAATATGAGATGTTCATATCCTTCTCTTACTTATTACAGATTTTTTTTTTTTTTTTCCAATAAATTTTTTCTTTATTTTCATTGTTCTTTTTTTGTTTGTACATACCAAAACTTTTTCAAATAAATAAATAAAAAAAAAAAAATAAAAACTAGACTTTAAAAAAAATTCTAAATTTATTTGGACTAAAAATAAATTTACAATTTTATCCAAAAAAAAAAAAAAAAAAAAAAAAAAAACAAAGTGTATAAGTACATGAAGTGAAAATATATAACAACCGCAGAACTGTTTTTAAAGTGCTTACAGGTAGACATACCTACATGTACATATATAGGCATATTAAAAACATCAAGAAAAAAATACCATCCCTTCTATATATAAATTTTGTATATCCTTTAATTTTAGGCATTCCATAATGGATAAAGTCTGAGGTATTTACACATATCGTCTGTGTATTTATAACACTTTTATTTTTATTATTTATTTATTTATTTTTTTTTATGTATTTACTGCTATAATATACAGATATCTGCTTTTTACTATCCATCTTACATATTTAATTTTGACTTCATTAATAATTGAAAGAAATGCCATCAGTTTTCATGCCTTTATTACATTTTCCTTCACTCATTTTTCTTCTTTTTTTTTTTTTGTTTATGCTGCATAAAATAAAATAAAAAAAAAATGCTTTTGATATTTTATAGAAAAACGTAAAGAAAGTATAACGAAATTTTCTTCAAATTTTCATTTATCACTCGTTATGTATTTGTGGTTTATATAACATACATATGAAAGGAAAAGAAAAATTATAATCAAACTTAAAAACAAAAAAAAACAAAAAGGATCTACATACATGTATAAAAAGCATGTACTTGGATTTCTTATCGCACACACACTTTATACATATGTACCTCTACTACAGAGAAAATGAATATGTATAGTATTATTATTTTATTATTTGATGTTTTCTCTTCTTCATTTTCTTTTTTCTTTTTCTTTTTCAAAATAAATTTATCCATTTGCCTTTTATCTTTTCGCTTTTTTTTTTTTCTTCTTTTTTTTTTTTATAAATATTATATACTTATACGATTTGCTTATGATGGCACGAGTGATTCCTATATGTATTGCTATGTGTATATAAATGTATTAAAAGGAAAATGTTTTCAAAAAAGGACGACAAAAAACATCTTAAACATATGTGTACATGTACATGAATATATGCATTTATTGTATATTTTAGTATATTTTGTAACTCATACTTAATCATGTTTTATAAGAATTTTTCTTTGGTATTATATGCGATCTTCATTTTCATCATCATCACCATATCGCATACATGAAAATATACAAAACCAAAAAAAAAAAAAAAACCATTAAAAGAAAGCTACAAGAAAAATAAAGAAAAAAAAAAAACAACCAAACTTTACTTATGTGAATTACAGTACGTATTGCTTTTTAGATGCACACGTGACTTGAATGTCTTGTTTTACAATTCAATCAGCATTTACTCTAGAGAAACCATCAAACTTTACGTACGTTTTTTTTTGTAGTAAAAAAAACACATAAATATGTACACATTAAAAGTATATGCATATGTACGATAAAAAACCATAAAACATACAAAATATAGAATATATGTATGTATGTTTTCTATTTTTGCTTCTATTTTACTACTATTATCGCTATAATATTATGGTGTGTAAAAATAAAATGTCATAACTAAACTCTGATACTAGACTGTGTGTATAACTTTACTTTAGTCGTTACGTTTAAATTTTTGTTCCATTTATATGTATTTGTTTTTTTATACTTGTATTTGTTATATATTGCACGTACATAATATAATATTATACTTAATATTATATAATTTAAGCTATAGATATCAATGAAATACGTTCCTTTAAGAAAGAAACATTATAAAATTTATCTAAACAAGTATGCACATGTATATTATGTATATTATGTGCACCAACGTATCAATACATCAATTATTGTATTTTTTTATTTCAGATATCCTTACATATATACATTACATATAAATTGCAATTGTAGGATACAAATTTTTATACTGTACAAATGTAAATTTTTAATGCAACACGTAAAATACATATACATATGTATATTTTTTTTTTTTTTGTTCAATATATTTTACCTTTTAAAAAGGACTTACGTATATCTATTATTCAAATCTAATGATCATAAACATATCTACATACAGAGAATATTAAATTTTAAATGTTCAATGTATATTTTTAGTTTATTTACCCTTGACCAATTATGAGTTATATGATGTATATATGTATATGAAATTCATGTTGTAAAAAATTACAATAAAATGAATTTTTTTTTTGGTTTTTAATATTCATTTTAAATTTTGGCTAAATTTTTTTGGTAAATTTATCAATACTATTAATTTTACTTTATTATTATATATAAAAGAAATTACACAGATACGAAAAAGGATAAAATTAAAAAATTTGAAATCAGCAATACTGGCTCAATTTAGCCAAATTGTATTTTTTTTAATTTTTTTTTTGTGAAATATAACCACACGATATAACCAACTGTAATGAAGTTGTACGTTTGTGTTTTTTTTTTAAACTTTGTAACTTGAATAGTTCAATTTGTTTCTAATATTAGTTTTAGCGTTTTTGTTTTTTTTTTTTTGTCTTTCTGTTTTTTACCTTCTAGTCTATAATTTTGTATATTGATTAGTCTGCATTGGTAACAAAAGTTTAAAATGATTTTCCATTTTGTTTTGTTTTGTTTTTCTTTTTTTTGTTTTCATTGCAATGCAATTCAATGCGAAAAAAAAAATGTTTTTTATAAAATTGAAAAGAAAATAACCAACTGGCTGGACTATTACAGACGTCTGTAGATTTCATTTATACATATACATATTTTGTGTTGTACTTTTTATATATTAAACTCACCTATACTACATCTGAATATGTACATATATGTATATAAGAATGGTATACCGTCATCATATTCAATTAAACAAAATAAAAAGTTTTTCAATTAAAATAGAAATAATGAAAATAATAAAATAAAAAAAAAATTAAAAAAAACAAGTCAACTATATAATATAGAATAAATTCAATACAAATACAAACGTATTTTTATTTATTTGTGTACATGAGACCATATCAGAGTTTACTAGGCGTTTGTAATTAAATGAAAATAATTTAAGAATATATATGTAGATAATTGTAAATGTATTGTAAAATAACAAGAAAAAGTAATTCATATATGTATGTGCATGTGTGAATTTATTTTGCCCTGTTTGTGTGTTCATGTACAAGAAAAATAAAAAAAATTTGAAAAAGTACATTGTCTGCAACACATATGTCTATCCTTTATAATATTCATATAAAAAAATGCTATAACATTATAACACTTTACGTTAATGTTTAAAAAAGGACAACATATAAGGTAATTAAAAAATTTTGTATAATACATGTACCATATTAAATTTAACAATATTTAAATTTTTTTCATAAATAAAATTTTTATTACCTTTAAAAATGTTATAATTGTTCTGAAATTTTTAATTTACTTAATTTCTTTAGCTGGAAATTTAATTATTAATTTTTATATTTTATTTGAAAAACTTATAGTTAAAAGGGAAAATACGTTTATTTTCAATAACAATATTAATTTAATTTGATTTCTAGAATTTAAATAAATATTTCCAAAAAAAAAAAAAAAAAAAATCAATGTATTATACTGGCTTGCTTTTTTTGTATTCCCTTAAAAAAAAAAAAAAAAATTATTTTTTATTAATTTCTTCTTATTAATTAACTATGAAAATTAATAAAATGCAAGAAACTGAAAAAGTGATTGTACTTTCATTTTTATTGTTGAAAATCTTAAAAAACGATTTATCTGTATACGTATATGAACACGTAAAGGATAATTTTGAAATAATTAAAATTTTTTTTTTAAAAGAAATTCATACATTCCCAACTAAATAGTTTTCCTTTATGACATCTCGAAGTCATATTTACATCCTTGACCGTGGAAATTGGTAATAATAAGAATTTTTTATTTTTATTTTTATTTAATAATTTAATTCAATTACGTTACAATGCTTTTAAATGTAAATAATAGTCATGAATTTTTGTTGTTTTTTTTTTTTTTTTTTTGAATATAAGAGCTGAAAACCCCTAGTTTAATGTGTAATCAGTCAATTATTATGCTTTACTCCTTTTTGGTGAAAATGAATTTAAAAAGGATTTATACTATGGAAAACAACAACACATAACACTGCTATGAATAATATGTACCATCACAATTCGATGATCAAAATTACATTCACAATGTTTACATAAAGTAGACATATTACGCTATTGGAATTTTTAAATTACATCATATAGTAACTGTATTTGTAAGATCTTAACACGTATAATAATTCAAAAAATATTTTCCATCAGAAGGATTTATTTTCTTTAATGTTAACCATTTTATAAAAGTAGACGTACATACATATATGTATACATAAATAGTAATAAATTTTCATGATGTTTTTATAAATGACTTTACTAAATAATTCACGTTGCTAATAATGTTGTAAGAATACACAAATAAAACATACATATAATAAGAAAGCAAGGGGTTAAACGTAAATAGATTGTAAAATGAATTATTTTTTCTTTTTCTTTCATTTAATTGCCTTTCATTTGAAAATGTTGCATTTATCTTTTTTTTTTACATTGAAAATTACATAGAAAATTGACTTCTTTTCTAAATGCGACAAATGAATTTTACAAAAGGATCTTATTTACATATAATTTTCTATAATATACAAGGATATATATAAATATATATATTACTTACTCCTTATGTTTATGTATAAACAAAGTACCTATCTTTATATTCATAAAATCTGTCTTCTTAACGATGGAACAAATCTTTATGAAAATTTTTTAAATACACACAAAAATAATTTTGTGTATTTGTAATGTTTAATTATACATGTTGTATATTTTATACATTTTATTTTTAAATACCTAAATATGTATGTATATATAAATCTAAGAAATCAAAGAAATGAAAAAAGAGAAAATTAAAATAAGAGAATGAAATAAAAAAAAAAAAAAAAACATTTTTTTTTTAGGCTAAAAATTCAGATTAAGTGGAACTTATATAGATGGTAATAAATTTTCAAGGAGCAATTAAAAGGATTTTTTCATCCACAAAGTCTTTGTACTGATTTCATTTTCTATTTTACAAGATACATATAAAATATTTTGTATTTTCTTTCGTTTTTCTTTATTTTCGAATTATTTATATTTTATTAATCGCAAGAGCATTTTTGAAAAACAAATTTTATTTGAAGATATTTGAAAATTTGAAAATAAATAACGAATTATTCATATTTTTTTAATAAAGCCAGAACAATGATATAAAGATTTCTAAAGTTTTTCATTTATTAAAAAAAAAAAAAATTAAAATGAATTTATTTGAAATTTTTAATTTACTAGAAACTAATAGTAAATCATGTATGAATAAACAGACATTCATTAAATGTAATAATAGAACATAGAATTTATAAGTAATAATTTAGTAATAGATACTCTGATTTTCTCTTCTTAATGAAAAACAAAAAAAAAACGTTATAATGAATGGTACTAAAAATCAAATAAAAAGCTATCTAAAATTACTTTCTCTCAGTACATAAACATTTTGAAAAGAAAATAAAAACTATATTCAAAATTATTAAATAAATTAACACTGGAGTCCAGTTAAAAATGTTACAATTTTGTTTATTTTATAGTGTTTGTGATTATTGTTGCCCTTTTTCTTAATAATTTTTCAAAAAACTAAATTGAAATTAAATGTAATTTTTTGATGATAACAATGATATTAGCAATATAATGATAAACAAAGGTCATTAAACTTTTCTATAAATTTATTACATAAAATATCTCCTGAAGGGATATAAAATAATAATAATAAAAAAAAAATATAATAATAATGTAATATTGCTTATAAATGAAATACAAATACATATATACGAGTAGTGTATATAAGCAAATAAAAAAGAAAAAAAAAATTTATATGTTATGTATCAGTAGCAACATTCTTCTAGGATAATAATTGTGTACTCAACTTGAGGTGAAAATAAAATGAAAAAAAAAATAAATAAGTAAATAAAATATGATAATATAACTCAATGTTTTATGGCATACAGCTCTAATTGAAATTTGTTGTTATTTTTAAAGAAGGATATAATAATGCTTTTATATGATAGCATACATACATAGATCCTTTGAAGGTAATTTTTCACATAAAATAATATCAGTAAATCCTTTAAGAAGGATATCTCTATGGTATTTCATCTGTAATTACCCGCATCTATGATTATTGTTTACTTACTTATGTTTATGTACATATGTATGTATATACATTCATACATATACGAGTACATATATGTATGTATGTACTAATATGCGCTGTACATTTGCGGTAATAAAAGTTCGTACGTACAATACAATTACTATATGTATGGTTTATATATATACATACATATGTGTGTATTTTATAAACTTTATATATATGTAATACATAAAATGTATGGATGATGCGTCTACATACGGTTTGTATATTAAACAAAATGACTTTTGTAGAAAATATTAAGACATACATAGTTGAAAAAAAATATATATAAAAGACCCCTTTATGTTTAATGGTGATGATATGTATTTTATAAAATGCGTTCTATAGACGAGAGCAAATTTCTGCACATCCAGTATCGTGTGTGTTACATAATTTGTACGACTATATGCCATTACCATCAATAATCATTAAGTCATAATCATACATCACATTTAAATACCAATTTTAACTTCCGGATAAGTATCCAACCAGATAATAATTTAAGACTACGCTACTTTAAGCATATATAACAACAAATTCACATGATAAAAGTATAAAATCAAGTAAAATATACTATGCAAGAATATACATATGTATGTATGCAAGTAAAATATAATTTTTCGGTTATTTTATATTTTACATGTCCATACGCAAACGTACATACATATGTACATATTTGTATTGGGCAAAAAATGTTTAGATTCCTTTAACCTGCGTTTTGACCATCATAAATACTTTCTCTAAATTTTATCAATGCTCAATGAACGAAAATAGTATCTCGTAAATCGTATGTTTTAAATGTAATTTTGGTAATTGGTTAAAATCTTATACCAAAAAGTCAGCCAAATACGTGTTTGATACGATATCATCATCATCATCATCATCATCATCATCATCATCATTATTATTATTATTATTATTATTATTACGATTGCGGTCATTGGTCAGTTAAATAGAAAATCCTTAAAATTCTATATAAATAAAATTAAATCATAAATAATGAATTTCAGATCCTTTATAATTGAGACAAAAGATTTAAGAAAATAAAATAAATGAAAAAAAAAAATAATAATAATAACAAAAACCAACAATTATTTTAGTATATTTTATGTGCACTGGCACTCTATTAAATATGATTAAGATAATATAATGTAGATTTATATTAAGTCACGTTAAGAAAAAAAATATATACAGAAGATATTTAAAAATTTATTATTGTTATTATCGTTTGTAATTATGAACGTTATTTTTGAAAAAAAAAAAAAAAAAAAATGAAAAACATTAAACAGTCCTACGGGAATTAATTAAAGTTAAGAAACAAATTAAAGTAAATAAGGAATACGAATTATGAAATGTATTATAAAATTCAAACAAATTAATTCAAATTATTGTAAAAAATTGTAAATGATTCACATGTACATGTTTAATAAGAGATTATAAATGGGGGGAAAAAGACAATTATTTAATTTTGATTAATTTTAGTTTGAAAATAATAAAAATAGGAAAATCAAGGAAACTATATTATTCCTATTGAAGGATCAGGAGAGGCAGGCCAGAAAAAGCAGATGGCTAAATGGAGTAGCGGAGGATATAAAAAGAATGGGTATAATTAACTTCAGGAGCAAGGCAGGAGACCGAGCTGAATGGAGACGCATTGTGGAGGAAGCTATGGTCCATAAAGGACTGTAAAGCTATGGAAGAAGAAGGATCAAAATTGTGGTTACAATAAGAAATCATACAAATGTAAAAATGTATATAGGTACATACATATCTACAGTAGCACATAATATACCTGTGTATATAAAAACTATAAAATTAAAATTTCTTACAGATTGTCAGATTTTATATTTTCTGTATTCATTTTCATTTACTTTTCAATTTCATTAAAATAAAATTTTCTAAAAATTTAAAAATAAAAACTGTTTTTTGTTTTTGTAAAAAATATATAAAATAAGAAACCTCGTATAACATAAATAAGCAGGTGTCATGTTATCTATTCATTTTATGTTAGCGATAGTACCTAATGAACATTTTTATTTTAATTTGATTTTCCTCTTGAATGAATATGATGGAAAAATTTGATGGACTTGAGCGCAGTTTGAAAATTTACATTTATTTTCTGTTTTTTTTTTTTTCGTTTTTTAACTTCATAAATTTTTTATGTAAAATAGTGAAGGAAATATAAAAATCTGATAAGATATTCATAAAAAAAAAAAATGAAAGAAAAAATAACGAAAAATATGAAAAACTTTTATCTAGTTTTTATATTTTTTTGTATGTGTTTGTTATCTATGACACGTATTCTTTTAACTGTTGATGCTTTAATATTCAGATCAGAAGTTTTTGTTTGTTTGTTTGATTTTAAAAGCAAACTACACATACATACATACTACGAGTATGTACGTAATCTGAGTATATTGTTATTAGGTGTTATAATTCATCAGATCTCTTGATTAAAAAAAATTTTTTTTTTTTAAATTTTTATGAGTTTTTTAAACGAAAAGCAAATGTGGTAAGTATCATTGGAAAATTTCATTTTCGTAATTATGGACCACTTTTATATGATGCATTGTTTGAAATTTAAGGTCATATATTAAAAAATATTTTTTAAAAAAAAATTTATGTAACAAAAAAAAGTTATCAAAATCAATAATGATTTAAATTAAACATGATTTTTGTCTGTCTCATCAATATTTTATATTGTTAGTTACTTAAGTTAATAAAATACAATAAAATTGTGTACTACAACATTTTATTCATTATTTTCCTTTAAGCAATTTATATATACAATAAATACGTAAAACCAATTTTCTTTTTAACATATAGAATTTTGATATCATGTAATAAAATTGTGTCCTTTTTCTTATTCCTTATGAAAAAAAAAAAAAAACAAGAAAAAATATAAAGATGATATTTAAGTAGATATTTACGATACAAGTTCAAGTTAAAATTTAATGTTAACAAAAATATATAAGATAGGTTGAGTTCATGTTTGCAGTAGAAAATTGATTGCAGTATCTAATTTATCAAAACTAAGCTAGTACTAACTTAGCAGAATACAGCTAAGCTAAGCAGTTTGTGCAGCTGTTTTTATGAACTGTCTATTGCAAAAAATAAAGAAATATCCACACATCACAATCTGTGTTTGCCAGATCACTTACAGTATGTTTTTTAATTTTTTAAGATAGGCACGTGTTAAATCATACAAGATTTAAAAAAAAAAAAAAACATAATTAGAGTTTATGATTTATATTTGCTACCGTGGGGTTGTTGTTGTTTTCGTTTATAAAACGCAGTAAACTAGAAATCTGGTAAAACTGGCGTAGAAAGAGAAAAAGACGTAAAAGAATAAGAAGAAGCACCACTAACAACAACACGTGCCTAGATTAAAAAAAAAACGAAGTATAGTTTACTGTATGTCTTTTTCTAGTCTTAAATTTGTAGACATAATTTTACAGCTTCTAAAACTGCTGTAAAACTTGTACAGAATTGACAACGTTAACTTACTGCTTTCGCACAGAAACGAACATGCATACAATGCGTTTGCAAAACTAACTTAGAACTGCAAACGTGAACTCATTCATACATTTACAAAAAAAAATAACAAATAAAAATTATGAACCCTCTATAATATTCCTACATACGTATACACCGTGTATATTTAAGTAAGCTAAAGGCAAAAATAATTTTGATAAAAACAAATTTTCAAAAGTTTTCATTATTTCGTATGTATATATATTTGTTATTTTTCGATAAGAAAAATTTTTACAATAAATTTTACCTCGTTAAAACGAAAAATACGTTACATTCTTATTTATGTATGTATGTATACGCACATTTTGTATTTATATATATATATTTTGAATATTTGATAGACTACCAAACCTATTCTATATGTGTATACAATATGTTTTGAATTTATTTTTTTGATACTTTTCATAACTTATTAGGACAAAGTTAAGAAACTTTTACTGTACTTGTATAGTTAAAAATATATAATAAAATTTATTTGTATGGTAAAGTACTTGAGACGACATTAAAATTTACGAAAAGAATTTTTTTTTTTTTTTTGTTTGTTTTGAAAATTTTTTATAATGATATCTTTATTTCATTTTTCCTTGAAGCCTTTTTATTATTTTATAATATGTACCTACATATATAAAGTTAATATAGAATTTGATATTAATTTTATTTGATTGTTTTTTTCAAAAAATTTTAATGGAAACTAAATTTTCTTACATAATTTATTTATTATTGTTAATTATTTTATTATATAAAATTTGTAATAAAATTTAATAACTTCAATATGCCATCCAATAGGATATTTAAAATATTTAAATGAAAAAGTTTTAATGACATTGCAAATAAATTTGAGGATTAAAAAGTGTAGAAAAATTATTTAGACATTTTATTAGGTTTCTTTATCATAAAATTTTTTTATTTTGTAATAATATATATGGCGATACCGGTAATATATGGTATAGCAATTGACCTTTCTGGCCTAAGAGTGCTTGCGAGCGACCACCTTTACCTACATACCTACCCACCTACCTAATAATACATGGTAATAGTTTACATACTTTAATAGATCATGGTTTATCTTTTTTATAAAACTTTTTTATATAATAGAGAGATTTTATTTTATTATATCAAAATTATTATTTATTTTGTAATTTAAATAATAAAATTTATGGAATTAAAATCGTAAAGTAGTTAGAGCTACGTTATCGTTGGAATAGTATCCGGCATGGGATTCGTATAATTTTTGCCACTGTTCACCATGAACGTAATAGTATAATGAAATAAAAGTGCCAGTTTTGGATTTGAAGTTTTTGTAGAGGTAAACATTACCATTCTTCAGGCCGACATCAAACGAAGACCTGAAATTTATTGCAATTATATGTTGTAAACAATCAGAAGTAATACAAAATAAATACCAGACAATCGAGGTGTCGTGAATGCTTGGAATTACAGTATCCAACCACTTATTATTTCGAATATCAAAAATGCTGCCGGTTCCATGCACGTCCGAAATACAATATAACAGATTTTTGTCCATACAGACTTTCCGATATGTTTCTGAACTAATTGCAATTTGTGTCCATTTGTCTTCTCTCGGGTCAAATCTTTCAATAGTTTTTTTCTTACCTCCAATAACATATATACAGTCATCTACAAAATATTTGAATCGAAATTACATTGTCATATTGAAATTTATTTTGAAATCAATTACCAGTTGAACAAATTCCAAATTCTGATTTGTTGTCAATAAATTTCGGACCATTTATCCATTTCTCCCTACCCAAATCAAAATATTCCATTGTGTTTTCCTTATCACCACCGCATACGTATATTTTGTCATGTAAACATGTGGCACCATGATTTTCTCGGCTCATGTTCATTGATGGAAAATTTCTGCATTTTTTTTGAATCGGACAATGATAAGTACAGTGTTTGTATGTTTCACTAAGTCCACCGACAAAGAGAAAGTTATTATAGAACACTGTATGAGCCGCATTTTTTATTGGGTAGGGCAACAAAATTTTCAGTGTTCGAGTATTATTATCGTATAGTTCACAGTGTGATCCGGTTATTAAAAAAATGTTCTCTTCTGAGTTGCCATATCTTGGAACAATTGCTTTATTCATTACAAATTCTTTTTGATTGAGTTTCATTTTAGTTTCACATATGTCGTAAACTAGTAGCGAAAATGGTTGATTCTTCTTCAAGAGATCAGAATTAAAAATATTTGAAATCATGAACTTTTCTGTTATGAATGAATGTCGAATTTCTTTGAATAATTTTTCTAAATGTTCGCTACGATTTTCATAATCGCCATTAACCCATGACATAATCATTTTACATGTTTTATCCTCTGTACAACTCAACTTATCCTGTTGTAATAATTTTAGCACCTACATGCAAAAAACAAACTGGTTTATATATTTTAAAAAATAAATTAAAAGCTGTTGGTATTCACCTCGTTATGTTCCAATTTATTGAAAAATTCAGCTGTAAATAGTTTCTCCGCATTTTGTGCTATATATTCTACGCAATTTTGCAACAACTTTTCACAATTATTAAGCTCTGAAATAGGTTATTATTATTGTATTATACATTTAACTAATCACATTACTAATGTTTTGAGTTTTCAATTTCTTACCTGAAAATCTCCAAACATCCAAGCAATTAATATCATTTATATTCTTCTCAATGTAATCAACTGTAAAATTTTGTAAATTTTTAAGTAATAAGTACGATGCATCCTCGAAAACTTGCATCATATTATTTTGATTTATTTCAATTTCACCCGAATATATATAATTTAGAATATCTTCAAGAGATTCACGAGTTAATTTTGTTAGGGTCATACCGTCATCAGCTCTAGTTTCAATAAAATTGGCTAAAAAGAGAAATCAACGATATTTTACAATTTTTATTTTTAGATAATATAAAATTGTGGTAATCCAATCAAAATCAAATTTTGTTGTACAACTTGGTCAAATCATCTAATTAAATTTAAGTATGGCATTCAATAAAAGTTGTTTTTTCAACTCGATCAAGTTGTATAACTCATTAAATTATTTTTGGCGAATAAATAAATTCATCTAAATTTACTGTTAAATAAACATTTGAAATATAAACATGCAGACACGATCACACATTTATGGACAGGAAATGATCCTCCATCTTCTGTTCGCAAAGTCCAATCACAGAACTAGACAACAATGATAAATAGAAAAAAGGATGTATTTATTTATGTTATAATTTTTAATTTTTCAATATGTGACCATATTAGTAAATTCAAATTTATATCTACATAACCACATACATACATATGTATGTACCTACATATGTTCGTGCATACGTTTTCGACAATCCCAAATAATTTTGAACATTTCGATTTTTTAATAGGTACACACACATATGTATGTATATGTCAATCACGGAATTTAAAATAATAGGTAGTTGGTATTTCAAAAAACATAAAATGAGGACATGTATCCTAAAAGACAGAAGAATCAGACATACATGTGTATGTACATCATACTGACCTTGTGATTTTCACTTTTACGATATTCATTCAAATGAATTAATATCTCGTGGCTGAGCGTAGAATCTTTGAAAGTTTTTTGATCTTGTGCTTCGGACATTTCTTGTACCTCGGACATTTCTTGAACTTCAAGATATTATAACGCACTTGTAATCCTTTATGTAGAAAAAATCTGAAAATTAGAATATTTATCTAAAAAATTCAATATAAATAGAAGTAAATAGCGACAAAGAAACCATTGTTTCGAAGTAGAATTTATTTTTTAATTAAGGAGCACGATATTAATTCAATTTCTCACGAAAAAAATAAAAAGATTAAAAAATTTTGTCATAAAAGTACGTGTTTTAATTCTAAACACATAATTTTCCTATAAACACTAATTATATAAAACACGTGATGACGTCACAACCGTTTACATACGTTACCTGTATATTCTTTCTACCATGCGTAATGCAGACGTGCACTTCACAATTAATTATTAAATTGAACCAACCTTTCTTTTTCTTTTATTTATTGAATGCAAGTTCAAATTTTTATCTATTTTCACTTGTGTAATATTTGCTTACTTTTTGTAAAAAAAAATTATCAAAAAGCAAAAATTATACACTGGATTTTAATTTGTTTTCAATTAATTAATGCGACTAAATTAACACTTCTGCTATTTTATCTGGCCAGGCACTTTATTCTTTTTTCTTCAGGACACAAAAATCAAATATTAATATTAATTGATAAGATTAATAAATTAACCATATTGTGAACTGATCACTCAACGTCAAGGTTTATATACATTATAAATAGACTTTCCAATGTCTGTATGTTTACAAAAACTGTCTTCGAAATGTCTTCGAAGAAAATTAAGTGGGAGACCAAAACCAAAAAAAAAACAATGCAGATTTTGTAGAAGGCTAAGTTTTTTTCCCATTAAATTTACTAATAATTATAAAACTAAAATTTAACATATGTATCTATAGGAATTTTAAAAATGGAGTTGTTCCACTTTCAAAAAAATCGGCTCATGTTATTACAGATATTTGAAATCTACCTGGTTGTATTATATGTACAGTTTATATACGCAAAGCAATTATTCATATGCGGTTAATGCAATACACGTAAATTTGCCTTATATGTATATATATATTATAGACTATACAAAATGAATTATTTAATGCGTGTTGCAGTTAAGTATGTATTTGTATATATTATTCCTATTATAGGACTTCAATTATATTTTACGTTTTGTTTAGTATACATATATGTATGTTCAAAATCCTGTTTTGTTATTACGTATACACTTTAAACATTGTTTACATGTGTTAAATAAAAGTATATGCGCATATTATTTGAACAAATAAACAAATCCTTCTCTAGCAATTATTATATGTATACACATACATACATAGCGTATACAATATATCTAAAAAATTAATATTAATGAAAAAGGTAGTATAATTTCAAATTTTATGTACACAGCCTCACCTCACAGGTATTTAGAAATTTGATCATGATGTAACTGTATGTGTGTGTATACCGAGAAATATGTATGTTTTCAAACTTCTATACCAATTCTTGGAATAATTCGAAAATAAAAAAAAAAACGAAAGAAAATACCAAATATTACCTATATGTCTATCGAATAAATTATAATAGAAATTAAATGTTTTGGCAATTGAATTTTTATGTTTAAACTTTTCATAGTTTATTTATTGTACAATATATAAAAAGGATTTTTTAAAAATAATTTTGTAAAAACTTTATCATTGATTTTCTAGAAAATTGAATAGTTACATTTTAATTTAATTCGTTTTTTTTTTCTTTTAATGCACTAAAAATTTTATAGTAAAATTTCATTATTTTTTATAGAGAAAATTTTTTTTTGTCCACTGTTACGTCTATTTTATTTTATAAAAAAAATGAAGAGTTCTTTTTAATTTAAAAATACTTGAATTTAATTTCCACTAATTTACATTTACAAGAGTTAACAAAATAAAATTAAAAAAAAAAAAATTTTTTTTTTTTTTTGAATAATTCAAAAATGATAAAAAGGAAACCCTGATATACCTACCTATTAAGTAAATACAATTTTATTTCTGTTTCCTTTATTCATCTTTATTTGATTTTTGTTGTTTTTTTTTTCTTTACAAAATTTAAGTACCGTAAATACTTGAAATTATAAATTAATTATTGACAAATGAAATAAATTACAATTTTCTTTCATTTTCCATTTCCTTATAAAAAAATTTGAAAGAAAATATAAAAATTAGCTCTAGTTTATCATATTTTAGTGATGTCTAGTTTATCATATAGTATTTTATATGCAATACACATAAACTACTTTTATAAATAAAATTTTACTTTTTATTATTAAGTTTAAAACCCAATGATGTGACCAATGTTATACATATACATATGTATGTAGCTCATCGTCAATCACGGTAACAGCGTCATTAAAAAATTACTGGTAATTCGCCTAATATACGTTTTATAATACTTTTTTTTTTAAATGTGTTAAAAAACGATATAAAATTTTTGTCTATTCCTTGAGTTTTCTTTGTGATCTTTATGTTTTTTAATGAAATTTGATTTGAATCGATGTTAAAAAAATTTTTTTTGATGAAAACGACAAATTATTGATACTATTACGAGTATATATGTACCTATGAAATTTATGGTGCAACTGTTATTAATGGTAACGCTATTATTCAACACTAAATGTTATAGATTTTATCTAACATATTAGAACATAAGATGATTAGGCCATGTGATACAATAATAAAAATTCATAGTCAGCTTTTATATTAAAGATAAAAACTTATGAAACACTTTCCAATACTTCCAGTGTAACGGGTGAAGGAAGTGAGGTGCGTATCAGGTGGCTCATAAGACAATTTTTCATTTATGTGTCTTGTAAGTGTCTCATAGTTTAAAACCCCCTATACATACATGTGAAGTAAACTCAAATGTAAATTCAAATATGGAATGTGCTTTCTTTGAAGTCAAATTTAAATTTCATTTAATGTTTTATAAATTTTTGTATATACGTACATACACATTCCGTGTAATAAATATTAAATTTCTTGTACATATTGTATTCATACATACATATGTAAATTTTTAAAATTTATTTTTAAATTTAATATTTAAATTTAATTTGATAGATTTTTATTTTTTATTATTTGAAAATAATATTTTTCGAATTCTATTATAGCTTTCAAAATATAAAATAAAATTTCATCTAAAAAACACGAAAAAACAAAAAAATATGCAATCTAATGCTTTTCAAAGTTTACATAAGTACAGTATAAGTATAAGGATATTTGAAATTCATGATCAATAAAATAATTCATATTTCACTGTTGTCAAAGTCAAAAATAATTTTAGTTAAATTTTTTTTATTTTTTATTTTTTAAATTTAATACAAAAAAATATACATTTTACAAAGTATAATGTGAAATTGAGAAAAACAATTTTCATTTTTATCAATCAAATACATTATATGATTTGATTGTTTATAATTTTGTAAAATTGTACCACATTTTATTTTTTATTGAATTTATGTAATAATTTCGATGGGATATTGAACATTTGAAAAATTTACAAAAAAAAAAAAAAAAAAAAATTCACTCAAAAATTTTAATTGGGTTTTAGAATATCATTTATTGAACTGGAAAAAAAAATTTTTTTTCATAGATTATTTGAAAATTATGGTAAAATATTTTGAATAATTTATTTATTTATTTATTTTTTTTTTATATATAAAAATAAGTTGAAAACAAAATAAATTTTGTGTATGTAAAATAAATATGATAAATAATAAAAAAAAAAAATGTATTTAAAAAATTATCAATTTAATTGGGACCAAAATACGCGGTATTCAAATTTTTTTTTTTTTACTCATTGAATTAGTATATTGCTCTTTAAAGAATGGGAATTAAAACTCATAAGCTCATATCATATATTCGTCATAAATTTGTAAAAAACAAAAAAAAAAAAAAAGAAATCATAAAATGACCAAAATTCATAAAATTTTCATACCACAATAAACATCATTTTTTTTTTTTATTTTTTTTTTTAATGAAATTGAAAAACATTCTAATATTGTTCAAATTTACAGTTGATATATTTTACAAAATTAAATAATAATTAAAATGCACTGATTATGAAGTGTAATCATTCGATTATTATGGTATTGTGGTAGTATTGTAGGGTGTGTGTTTAATTACATCTCCAACAAATTGTTCAGTATATCTGTATAAGTGGTATTGGAATAAATTACAAATTATATGAATTTGATTTATTATTATATCATGTAAAATACATTATGTGAAAAATACATAAAAACGTATGTACTTATATGGGACAATTTTGAATGAAATTATTTATTTGATGTTTTCACAAAAAAAAAAACGCACACATCATACATGTACATATACATATGTGTATATATGAATTATATATATCAAAATGAAATTTTTAATTACTTTAAACAAAAATAATTTTATTAATTTATTATCTCTTACGTAATCAACGTTATTATATCAATTAAATTTATATAATGAGTGCTTTTGATGTTACAATTACATTTCTTGTGTAAATTACAATTAATTATTAAATTGTGAATATTCAAAAAATAGGTTTAATTCTTCTCATCCTTATTATTAAGTTATTTTAATGTTTGTGGTTTTTTTTTATTTCTAAAAAATTAATTAAATTTTTAATTTTCTAATTTTTTTTTTAGAAAACGACCTTAATTATCTCTAGTAGCAAGTCCCAGAATGTCAAGGATCCTGACAATTTTTCTTTAAAATTACTTTTTTTTTCCTTTAAAATCAATGAAAATTGGTAAATACAATTTTTAAATTTTTCATTTTTTCAGTATTTATCAAATTTAAAATAGAAAATTATGATAACAGTAATATTTTTGATATTATTGGGCTCAATCGCTTATTAAATAACATATACATATGTACATGCATGTACATATATTCCAATTTAGTTCAAAATAGAAGCCTTTATTGAACTAATTTGAAATAGCAATAAAATATTAATTATCAACTGAGTCCTTAAAGTTTTTATAAATTGTTCATGTATTCACATAGTAACCGTTTGTAATGTATTCATGTAATTTATTATTTATACGTATGTATATTAATTGTTTTTCATTCTTATTGTGATTGTATATTAAAATAAAATACAAAAATAACTCTTTTAAATTTTCTTTATTTTTTTGTATGAAATATACATACAATAATATTATATTACCTTTTTTTTTTTATTGTTATTCAATTATTGTATATTTATTGATGTATTTACTCGGGCAAATAAATTCAAATTCAATATAAATTTTTATCACCATCTCAAAATTTCAAGAATTCATTTAAAATAATTTTTTTTTTTTTGTCAAATTTTATTTTTGTATTTTTGTTGTTTTTGTTTTTGTTTTTTTTTTTTGTTTTTCTTGTATTAAAGCAATGATTTTCTTTTTTCAAATTTTCATAAAATATTATTTTCAATATACATACATATACATGAAGGTATGTTATATAAAAAGTTAACAAATGGTTTGATTGTTAGGTCTAGATCTGTCCAATTAGGTATAAAGCACGAATTGTAAATCCTTAACTAGCGATTGTAAATATAGATAAGGAGCTTACTGTCCTAAATTTTAACAAAAATTACATATTATATATAATATTACGATGATAGAAACATGTGTATGTGTAAAAGTAAGGCACGTTATATGCTAACATCTATATAACTAATAGCAAATAACGATAAAATATATTTTTGAATGATGTGAAATACTTACATTATACATTTTTATAAGATTCTTCTTATTTTTTTTTTAGAAGAGAATTGACAAACAAATCCCTTATATATACTTTGTGTATATATTTACTTTATTTATCAATAACAAAAAATAGAATAAGTAAAGAAGATAATGATGATGACAGTATTAAGGATACTACTAGGAAGAAGAAATTTTCAATAAAAAAATTTTATTTAAAATTTCAAGTTAAATTTAATGCTATTGAATAGGATAAGCTATACACGTAAAGTTACAAAATTAAATAATGAGATACTGTTTCCTTAGTCACAATACATTTTAATGTGTATATACATACATATGTCGTTTTATATAATATAAAAAAAAAAATACTATACTTGACCTCGTTCACTAATCAAATTATTATTCGTTAATTTTTTTTTGGTCTTCAAACGAATCACACTAGTCAAGTATTTATGCATGCATGTGTTTATAGTTTTTTTTTTTTTTTTTGAATGATATGTACGAGTAGCTTACGAGAATATTTTAATATATATATTTTTTTTGTATGTGTTTGTTATCTATGACACGTATTCTTTTAACTGTTGATGCTTTAATATTCAGATCAGAAGTTTTTGTTTGTTTGTTTGATTTTAAAAGCAAACTACACATACATACATACTACGAGTATGTACGTAATCTGAGTATATTGTTATTAGGTGTTATAATTCATCAGATCTCTTGATTAAATTTTTTTTTTTTTTAAATTTTTATGAGTTTTTTAAACGAAAAGCAAATGTGGTAAGTATCATTGGAAAACTTCATTTTCGTAATTATGAACCACTTTTATATGATGCATTGTTTGAAATCTAAGGTCATATATTAAAAAATATTTTTAAAAAAAAATTGATGTAATAAAAAAATGTTATCAATAATGATTTAAATTAAACATGATTTTTGTCTGTCTCATCAATATTTTATATTGTTAGTTACTTAAGTTAATAAAATACAATAAAATTATGTACTACAACATTTTATTCATTATTTTCTTTTAAGCAATTTATATATACAATAAATACGTAAAACCAATTTTCTTTTTAACATATAGAATTTTGATATCATGTAATAAAATTGTGTCCTTTTTCTTATTCCTTATGAAAAAAAAAAAAAAACAAGAAAAAATATAAAGATGATATTTAAGTAGATATTTACGATACAAGTTCAAGTTAAAATTTAATGTTAACAAAAATATATAAAATAGGTTGAGTTCATGTTTGCAGTAGAAAATTGATTGCAGTATCTAATTTATCAAAACTAAGCTAGTACTAACTTAGCAGAATACAGCTAAGCTAAGCAGTTTGTGCAGCTGTTTTTATGAACTGTCTATTGCAAAAAATAAAGAAATATCCACACTATCACAATCTGTGTTTTCCAGATCACTTACAATATGTTTTTTTAATTTTTTAAGATAGGCACGTGTTAAATCATACAAGATTTAAAAAAAAACATAATTAGAGTTTATGATTTATATTTGCTACCGTAGGGTTGTTGTTGTTTTCGTTTATAAAATGCAGTAAACTAGCAATCTGGTAAAACTGGCGTAGAAAGAGAAAAAGACGAATTTATACAAATTGAACGTAAAAGAATAAGAAGAAGCACCACTAACAACAACACGTGCCTAGATTAAAAAAAACGAAGTATAGTTTACTGTATGTCTTTTTCTAGTCTTAAATTTGTAGACATAATTTTACAGCTTCTAAAACTGCTGTAAAACTTGTACAGAATTGACAACGTGAACTTACTGCTTTCGCACAGAAACGAACATGCATACAATGCGTTTGCAAAACTAACTTAGAACTGCAAACGTGAATTCATTCATACATTTACAAAAAAAATAACAAATAAAAATTATGAACCCTCTATAATATTTCTACATACGTATACACCGTGTATATTTAAGTAAGCTAAAGACAAAAATAATTTTGATAAAAACAAATTTTCAAAAGTTTTCATTATTTCGTATGTATATACTATATATTTGTTATTTTTCGATAAGAAAAATTTTTACAATAAATTTTACCTCGTTAAAACGAAAAATACGTTACATTCTTATTTATGTATGTATGTATACGCACATTTTGTATTTATATATATATATTTTGAATATTTGATAGACTACCAAACCTATTCTATATGTGTATACAATATGTTTTGAATTTATTTTTTTTTTTGTTTTTTTGATACTTTTCATAACTTATTAATACAAAGTTAAGAAATTTTTACTGTACTTGTATAGTTAAAAATATATAATAAAATTTATTTGTATAGTAAAGTACTTGAGACGACATTAAAATTTACGAAAAGAATTTTTTTTTTGTTTGTTTTGAAAAATTTTTATAATGATATCTTTATTTCATTTTTCCTTAAAGCCTTTTTATTATTTTATAATATGTATCTAAATATATAAAGTTAATATAGAATTTGATATTAATTTTATTTGATTGTATTTTTCAAAAAATTTTAATGGAAACTAAATTTTCTTACATACATAATTTATTTATTATTGTTAATTATTTTATTATATAAATTTGTAATAAAATTTAATAACTTCAATATGCCATTCAATAGGATATTTAAAATATTTAAATGAAAAAGTTTTAATGGCATTGCAAATAAATTTGAGGATTAAAAAGTGTAGAAAAATTATTTAGACATTTTATTAGGTTTCTTTATCATAAAATTTTTTTATTTTGTAATAATATATATGGCGATACCGGTAATATATGGTATAGCAATGGACCTTTCTGGCCTAAGAGTGCTTGCGAGCGACCACCTTTACCTACATACCTACCCACCTACCTAATAATACATGGCAATAGTTTACATACTTTAATAGGTCATGGTTTATTTACATAATTTTGTAAAAATTCTTTTGAAATCAAAATGAAGTTCAATGTAAAATCTTTTCATTTTACCAATTTCGAATCAAAAAAAAAAAAAAAAAAACATTAAATTTACAAGTCTTTTCTTTTATCTAAATATTCTAGTAATAAAATTTATGGAATTAAAATCGTAAAGTAGTTAGAGCTACGTAATCGTTGGAATAGTATCCGGCATGGGATTCGTATAATTTTTGCCACTGTTCACCATGAACGTAATAGTATAATGAAATAAAAGTGCCAGTTTTGGATTTGAAGTTTTTGTAGACATAAACATTACCATTCTTCAGGCCGACATCAAACGAAGACCTGAAATTTATTGCAATTATATGCTGTAAACAATCAGAAGTAATACAAAATAAATACCAGACAATCGAGGTGCTGTGAATGCTTGGAATTACAGTATCCAAACACTTGTTATTTCGAATATCAAAAATTTTGCCGTTTCCATACATGTCCACAATACAGTATAACAGATTTTTGTCCATACAGACTTTTCGATATGTTTCTGAACTAATTGCAATTTGTGTCCATTTGTCTTCTCTCGGGTCAAATCTTTCAATAGTTTTTTTCTTACCTCCAACAACATATATACAGTCATCTACAAATTATTTGAATCGAAATTACATTGTCATATTGAAATTTATTTTGAAATCAATTACCAGTTGAACAAATTCCAAATTCTTGTTGGTTGTCAGTAAATTTAGAACCATTTATCCATTTCTTCCTACCCAAATCAAAATATTCCATTGTGTTTTCCTTATCACCACCGGTTATTAAAAAAATTTTCTCTTCTGAGTTGCCATATCTTGGAACAATTGCTTTATTCATTACAAATTCTTTTTGATTGAGTTTCATTTTAGTTTCACATATATCGTGAACTAGTAACGAAAATGGTTGATTCTTCTTCAAGAGATCAGAATTAAAAATATTTGAAATCATGAACTTTTCTGTTATGAATAAATATCGAATTTCTTTGAATAAATTTTCAAAATGTTCGCTACGATTTTCATAATCGCGATTAACCCATGACAATATCATTTTACATGTTTTATCCTCTGTACAACTCAACTTATCCTGTTGTAATAATTTTAGCACCTACATGCAAAAAAACAAACTGGTTTATATATTTTAAAAAATAGATTAAAAGCTGTTGGTATTCACCTCGTTATGTTCCAATTTATTGAAAAATTCAGCTGTAAAAAGTTTCTCCGCATTTTGTGCTATATATTCTATGCATTTTTGCAACAACTTTTCACAATTATTCAGCTCTGAAATAGATTATTATTATTGTATTAAAAAATTTAACTAATTACATTACTAATGTTTTGATTTTTCAATTTCTTACCTGAAAATCTCCAAACATCCAAGCAATTAATATCATTTATATTCTTCTCAATGTAATCAGCTGTAAAATTTTGTAAATTTTTAAGTAATAAGAACGATGCATCCTCGAATATTTGCATCATATTATCTTGATTTATTCGATTTCACCCGAATATATATAATTTAGAATATCTTCAAGAGATTCACGAGTTAATTTTGTTAGGGTCATACCGTCATCATATGTAGTTTCAATGAAATTGGCTAAAAAGAGAAATCAACGATATTTTACAATTTTTATCTTTAGATAATATAAAATTGTGGTAATCCAATCAAAATCAAATTTTGTTGTACAACTTGGTCAAATCATCTAATTAAATTGAAGTATGGCATTCAAAAAAAGTTGTTTTTTCAACTCGATCAAGTTGTATAATTCATTAAATTATTTTTGGTGAATAAATAAATTCATCTAAATTTACTGTTAAATAAACATTTGAAATATAATCATGCAGACACGATCACACATTTATGGACAGGAAATGATCCTCCATCTTCTGTTCGCAAAGTCCAATCACAGAACTAGACAACAATGATAAATAGAAAAAAGGATGTATTTATTTATGTTATAATTTTTAATTTTTCAATATGTGACCATATTAATAAATTCAAACTTATATTTACATAACCACATACATACATATGTATGTACCTATATATGTTCGTGCATACGTTTTCGACAATCCCAAATAATTTTGAACATTTCGATTTTTTAATAGGTACACACACGTGTGTATGTATATATCAAACACAACACGGAATTTAAAATAATAGGTAGTTGGTATCTTAAAAAACATAAAATGAGGACATGTATCCTAAAAGACAGAAGAATCAGACACACATACATATGTATGTATGTACATTATACTGACCTGGTGGTTTTCACTTTTACGATATTCATTCAACTGAATTAATATCTCTCGGATGAGCGTAGAATTTTTGAAAGTATTTTGATCTTGTGCTTCGGACATTTCTTGTACTTCAAGATATAACGCACTTGCAGTTCTATATCTCGAAAAAATCTGAAATTTAGAATAATATAACCAAAAAACAATTTTTTTTAAAATGCTGTCAGTTAAAATCTTTAAAAACTGATATTTCAAAATAAAGTAATAGCGCCATCATTCTTTCATAGCGAAAACGCGTAAATCAAAAACTAAATTATAAATTCCATTAATATACACATATTTATGTAAATCCCCTGTTTCAACAGTTGGCTTTACATAACCTCAAAAGCTCAAATAAAAAATATAGATATGCAATCATGCAATGCAATAAAAATTAAATAGTCGTTAAGACGTACCTTCGAATTTCAATTCAAATCAAAGCGAAAAATTGTATCTATTTATCAAAACACATTAATTATAATAATTATAACACATTTAATAATGACGCTATTACTGATGTACATCAGTATGTATGCAATATGCATGGGTATACAATACACGTAATGCATGGTATAAAGGAAACGTATGTAAACGGTTGTGACGTCATCACGTGTTTTATATAATTAGTGTTTATAGGAAAATTATGTGTTTAGAATTAAAACGCGTACTTTTATGACAAAAGTTTTCAATCTTTTTATTTTTTTAGTGAGAAATTGAATTAATATTTTGCCCCTTAATTAAAAAACTAAAGTCTACTTCGAAACAATGGTTTTTTTTTTGTCGTTAATAACATCTAGGTATTTGTTTTGAATTTAAAATTTGGTGATTTAAAACTTGTTTTTGGAAACATATGCATATTTTTTCGAAATCACACAAAAACTTATAATTAAGATTTAAGTATACAATTACAAAAAAATACATAGACGCGTATAAACAATTATTAATTATTTTGTCCTTGCACATCACGTTATTTTTCCTTACTACTTAATACTAAAAACACGTAATGACGTCATCAAAAGAGCACATAAGAAGAAGAGCACTGTATAGTCTTTGTACCACATTGGTAGTAGTAAGGAAAAATAACGTGATATGCAAGGAAAAAATAATTAATAATTGTTTATACGTGTCTATCTAATTTTTTTGTAATTGTATACCTAATTATAACTTTTTATGTGATTTCGGAAAAATATGCATGTTTCCAAAAACAAATTTTAAATCACCTTCTAAAATATTCAATATAAACAGAAGTAAATAACAACAAAAAACCATTGTTTCGAAGTAGAATTTATTTTTTAATTAAGGGGCACAATATTAATTCAATTTCTCACGAAAAAAATAAAAAGATTAAAAAATTTTGTCATAAAAGTACGTGTTTTAATTCTAAACACATAATTTTCCTATAAACACTAATTATATAAAACACGTGATGACGTCACAACCGTTTACATACGTTACCTGTATATTCTTTCTACCATGCGTAATGCAGACGTGCACTTCACAATTAATTATTAAATTAAACCAACCTTTCTTTTTCTTTTATTTATTGAATGCAAGTTCAAATTTTTGTCTATTTTCACTTGTGTAATATTTGCTTACTTTTTGTAAAAAAAATTTATCAAAAAGCAAAAATTATACACTGGATTTTAATTTGTTTTCAATTAATTAAGGCGACTAAATTAACACTTCTGCTATTTTATCTGGCCAGGCACTTTATTCTTTTTTCTCCAGGACACAAAAATCAAATAATGGGTGCTATTAAGTCACATTTTCAAAATCTGTAATAAAATCTGTAGCGAGTTGCTACAGATTATGATTTTTACAGATCTGTACGAATCGGTATTCAAGATGTACACAACTTACTGATCTTTTCACTTTCCATAATTTTTAATTTCGAAACTGGAATCTGTTGTCAAAACTTTGATATTTGACATAAATAAAAAAGGATAGATACATATATATCGTTATATATATATCTATCCTTTTTGCACTTATTTAAAATTATAAATCGTAAAAATCATTATTTTTAAAACTAGATTGAAATTTGCATGCTAATTATCTAAAAATGAATTTAATATACATACTTACATATGTATGAGTATGCATATACATAACTAATTTTTTTACATACGTATGTATATGCGTCTTTTTAGTTTTAAACCAAATTTAAATTTGCGCTTTTAATATGTAAAAATTAATTGAACATATACTTATATGTAAATATACACATACATATATACATATACGTATATATACATAACCCAATGTACTAGAAATGTCATATAACAAAAATTGGAAAGATAAAAGTACATCCATTTCTTTCTTTCACGATTACAGATTTTCAGTTGTCAAGTCTACAGATTTTCATAAAAGATTGCCATGTTGAATACGAATTCGAGAGATTGCAGATTTTTTTTTCTGTTGTCAAAATTTGTTCGAAATTCGAAAAAATATTACAGAATCTGTAATCAGTGCCATGTCGAATAGCACCGATTATATGATTTGATTGTTTATAGTTTTGTAAAATTGAACCACATTTTATTTTTTATTGAATTTATGTAATAATTTCGATGGGATATTGAACATTTGAAAAATTTACAAAAAAGAAAAAAATTTTCACTCAAAAATTTTAATTGGATTTTAAAATATCATTTATTGAACTGGAAAAAAAAAATTTTTTTTCATAGATTATTTGAAAATTATGGTAAAATATTTTGAATAATTTATTTATTTATTTTTTTTTTTTATATAAAAATAAGTTGAAAACAAAATAAATTTTGTGTATGTAAAATGAATATGATAAATAAAAAATAAAAAAAAATGTATTTAAAAAATTATCAATTTAATTGGGACCAAAATACGCGGTATTCAAATTTTTTTTTTTTACTCATTGGATTAGTATATTGCTCTTTAAAGAATGGAAATTAAAACTCATAAGCTCATATCATATATTCGTCATAAATTTGTAAAAAAAGAAAAGAAATCATAAAATGACCAAAATTCATAAAATTTTCATACCACAATAAACATCATTTTTTTTTTTTTTTTTTTAAATAAAATTGAAAAACATTCTAATATTGTTCAAATTTACAGTTGATATATTTTACAAAATTAAATAATAATTAAAATGCACTGATTATGAAGTGTAATCATTCGATTATTATGGTATTGTGGTAGTATTGTAGGGTGTGTGTTTAATTACATCTCCAACAAATTGTTCAGTATATCTGTATAAGTGGTATTGGAATAAATTACAAATTATATGAATTTGATTTATTATTATACCATGTAAAATACAGTATGTGAAAAGTACATAAAAACGTATGTACTTATATGGGACAATTTTGAATGAAATTATTTATTTAAAGTTTTCACAAAAAAAAAAACGCACACATCATACATGTACATATGAAATTTTTAATTACTTTAAACAAAAATAATTTTATTAATTTATTATCTCTTACGTAATCAACGTTATTATATCAATTAAATTTATATAATGAGTGCTTTTGCTGTTACAATTACATTTCTTGTGTAAATTACAATTAATTATTAAATTGTGAATATTCAAAAAATGGGTTTAATTCTTCTCATCCTTATTATTAAGTTATTTTAATGTTTGTGTTTTTTTTTTATTTCTAAAAAATTAATTAAATTTTTAATTTTCTAATTTTTTTTCAGAAAACTACCTTAATTATCTCTAGTAGGAAGTCCCAGAATGTCAAGGATTCTGACCATTTTTCTTTGAAAATCAATGAAAATTGGCAAATGCAATTTTTAAATTTTTCATTTTTTCAGTATTTATCAAATTTAAAATAGAAAATTATGATAACAGTAATATTTTTGATATTATTGGGCTCAATCGCTTATTAAATAACATATACATATGTACATGCATGTACATATATTCCAATTTAGTTCAAAATAGAAGCCTTTATTGAACTAATTTGAAATAGCAATAGCAAAAACAAAAAAAAAACGTTATAATGAATAGTAATAAAAATCAAATAAAAAGCTATCTAAAATTACTTTCTCTCAGTACATAAACATTTTGAAAAGAAAATAAAAACTATATTCAAAATTATTAAATAAATTAACACTGGAGTCCAGTTGAAAATGTTACAATTTGGTTTATTTTATAATGTTTGTGATTACTGTTGCCCTTTTTCTTAATAATTTTTTAAAAACTAAATTGAAATTAAATGTGATTTTTTGATGAGAACAATGATATTAGCAATATAATGATAAACAAAGGACATTAAACTTTTCCATAAATTTATTACATAAAATATCTCCTGAAGGGATATAAAATAATAATAATAAAAAAAAATATAATAATAATGTAATATTGCTTATAAATGAAATACAAGTACACCTAAGTCTGTTTTTACACGGTAGATTGGTTCCAGAAGAAGCCGTGTAAAAAAAAACCGTGTAAAAAAAGACATTGATCTTATACAAAAATGGGTGATTTGTTCCTAATCTCTAAAACCTATTAAAATTAGTGAAAAACAAGAATTTTTAAGAACAAGAATTCATGTTTATTTTATTAAATCAAATATATAATGCTTATTTTCACAAGCATAGTAATTAATGATAAAAAAGATATGCACTCTAATCTTAAAAGTAATATAAATTAAATGTATGGCAAGTTCAGGAACTAAAAAACTATGTTGTAAACGAAAAGAATAGGTTATTCAATTTTTAAGGTAAAAAATAAAATAAAATAGAATAAGTGATAATCATAAATACAACAACATAAATTTAATTGCTGTCGTCATCAGTTATTCGCATTCGCTTGCTTCGAACGCGTATTTGCTTTGACCAGTAAAAATTGTTTGTACGCGCTAAAGGGGAATTCACTTAAATCTTTTCAGACTTTTTTCTTTCATAAATACTTTTTTGTGATATGAACATACTTCGCAAAAATTAAATTTGACAAAAAAAATTTAAGTACATAAAATTTCAAATCGTGCTAAATGGAATAAAATCGTGTAAAAAAAATTAAAAATATTCAATTTTCAAACCGTGTTATATCAAAACCGTGTACAAAAAGACCGTGTAAAAACAGACTTAGGTGTACATATATACGAGTAGTGTATATAAGCAAATAAAAAAGAAAAAAAAAATTTATATGTTATGTATCAGTACCAACATTCTTCTAGGATAATAATTGTGTACTCAACTTGAGGTGAAAATAAAATGAAAAAAACAAAAGTAAATAAAATATGATAATATAACTCAATGTTTTATGGCATACAGCTCTAATTGAAATTTGTTGTTATTTTTAAAGAAGGATAAGAATGCTTTTATATGATAGCATACATACATAGATCCTTTGAAGGTAATTTTTCACATAAAATAATATCAGTAAATCCTTTAAGAAGGATATCTCTATGGTATTTCATCTGTAATTACCCGCATCTATGATTATTGTTTACTTACTTATGTTTATGTACATATGTATGTATATACATTCATACATATACGAGTACATACATATATGCGCTGTACATTTGCGGTAATAGTTCGTACGTACAATACAATTACTATATGTATGGTTTTTATATATACATACATACATATGTGTGTATTTTATAAATTTTATATATATGTAATACATAAAATGTATGGATGATGCGTCTACATACGGTTTGTATATTAAACAAAATGACTTTTGTAGAAAATATTAAGACATACATAGTTGAAAAAAAATATATATAAAAGACCCCTTTATCGTCATGTTTAATGGTGATGATGTGTATTTTATAAAATGCGTTCTATAGACGAGAGCAAATTTCTGCACATCCAGTATCGTGTGTGTTACATAATTTGTACGACTATATGCCATTACCATCAATAATCATTAAGTCATAATCATACATCACATTTAAATACCAATTTCAACTTCCGGATAAGTATCCAACCAGATAATAATTTAAGACTACGCTACTTTAAGCATATATAACAACAAATTCAAATATATTAAAATATACCATGCAAGAATATACATATGTATGTATGTATGCAAGTAAAATATAATTTTTCGGTTATTTTATATTTTACATGTCCATATGCAAACGTACATACATATGTACATATTTGTATTGGGCAAAAAATGTTTAGATTCCTTTAACCTGCGTTTTGACCATCATAAATACTTTCTCTAAATTTTATCAATGCTCAATGAACGAAAATAGTATCTCGTAAATCGTATGTTTTAAATGTAATTTTGGTAATTGGTTAAAATCTTATACCAAAAAGTCAGCCAAATACGTGTTTGATACGATATCATCATCATCATCATCATCATTATTATTATTATTATTACGATTGCGGTCATTGGTCAGTTAAATAGAAAATCCTTAAAATTCTATATAAATAAAATTAAATCATAAATAATGAATTTCAGATCCTTTATAATTGAGACAAAAGATTTAAGAAAATAAAATAAATGAAAAAAAAAATAATAATAATAATAACAAAAACCAACAATTATTTTAGTATATTTTATGTGCACTGGCACTCTATTAAATATGATTAAGATAATATAATGTAGATTTATATTAAGTCACGTTAAGAAAAAAAATATATACAGAAAATATTTAAAAATTTATTATTGTTATTATCGTTTGTAATTATGAACGTTATTTTTGAAAAAAAAAAAAAAATGAAGAAAAACATTAAACAGTCCTACGGGAATTAATTAAAGTTAAGAAACAAATTAAAGTAAATAAGGAATACGAATTATGAAATGTATTATAAAATTCAAAGAAATTAATTCAAATTATTGTAAAAAATTGTAAACGATTCACATGTACATGTTTAATAACAGATTATAAATGGGGGGAAAAAAATATTATTTAATTTTGATTAATTTTAGTTTGAAAATAATAAAAATAGGAAAATCAAGGGAACTATATTATTCCTATTGAAGGATCAGGAGAGGCAGGCCAGAAAAAGCAGATGGCTAAATGGAGTAGCGGAGGATATGAAAAGAATGGGTATAATAAACTTCAGGAGCAAGGCAGGAGACCGAGCTGAATGGAGACGCATTGTGGAGGAAGCTATGGTCCATAAAGGACCGTAAAGCTATGGAAGAAGAAGAAAAAGGATCAAAATTGTGGTTACAATAAGAAATCATACAAATGTAAAAATGTATATAGGTACATACATATCTACAGTAGCACATAATATACCTGTGTATATAAAAACTATAAAATTAAAATTTCTTACAGATTGTCAGATTTTATATTTTCTGTACTCATTTTCATTTACTTTTCAATTTCATTAAAATAAAATTTTCTAAAAATTTAAAAATAAAAACTGTTTTTTGTTTTTGTAAAAAATATATAAAATAAGAAACCTCGTATAACATGAATAGCAGGTGTCATGTTATCTATTCATTTTATGTTAGCGATAGTACCTAATGAACATTTTTATTTTAATTTGATTTTCCTCTTGAATGAATATGATGGAAAAATTTGATGGACTTGAGCGCAGTTTGAAAATTTACATTTATTTTCTGTTTTTTTTTTTTTTTCGTTTTTTAACATCATAAATTTTTTATGTAAAATAGTGAAGGAAATATAAAAATCTGATAAGATATTCATAAAAAAAAATGAAAGAAAAAATAACGAAAAATATGAAAAACTTTTATCTAGTTTTTTTTTGAATGATATGTACGAGTAGCTTACGAGAATATTTTAATATATATATTTTTTTTGTATGTGTTTGTTATCTATGACACGTATTCTTTTAACTGTTGATGCTTTAATATTCAGATCAGAAGTTTTTGTTTGTTTGTTTGATTTTAAAAGCAAACTACACATACATACATACTACGAGTATGTACGTAATCTGAGTATATTGTTATTAGGTGTTATAATTCATCAGATCTCTTGATTAAATTTTTTTTTTTTTTAAATTTTTATGAGTTTTTTAAACGAAAAGCAAATGTGGTAAGTATCATTGGAAAACTTCATTTTCGTAATTATGAACCACTTTTATATGATGCATTGTTTGAAATCTAAGGTCATATATTAAAAAATATTTTTAAAAAAAAATTGATGTAATAAAAAAATGTTATCAATAATGATTTAAATTAAACATGATTTTTGTCTGTCTCATCAATATTTTATATTGTTAGTTACTTAAGTTAATAAAATACAATAAAATTATGTACTACAACATTTTATTCATTATTTTCTTTTAAGCAATTTATATATACAATAAATACGTAAAACCAATTTTCTTTTTAACATATAGAATTTTGATATCATGTAATAAAATTGTGTCCTTTTTCTTATTCCTTATGAAAAAAAAAAAAAAACAAGAAAAAATATAAAGATGATATTTAAGTAGATATTTACGATACAAGTTCAAGTTAAAATTTAATGTTAACAAAAATATATAAAATAGGTTGAGTTCATGTTTGCAGTAGAAAATTGATTGCAGTATCTAATTTATCAAAACTAAGCTAGTACTAACTTAGCAGAATACAGCTAAGCTAAGCAGTTTGTGCAGCTGTTTTTATGAACTGTCTATTGCAAAAAATAAAGAAATATCCACACTATCACAATCTGTGTTTTCCAGATCACTTACAATATGTTTTTTTAATTTTTTAAGATAGGCACGTGTTAAATCATACAAGATTTAAAAAAAAACATAATTAGAGTTTATGATTTATATTTGCTACCGTAGGGTTGTTGTTGTTTTCGTTTATAAAATGCAGTAAACTAGCAATCTGGTAAAACTGGCGTAGAAAGAGAAAAAGACGAATTTATACAAATTGAACGTAAAAGAATAAGAAGAAGCACCACTAACAACAACACGTGCCTAGATTAAAAAAAACGAAGTATAGTTTACTGTATGTCTTTTTCTAGTCTTAAATTTGTAGACATAATTTTACAGCTTCTAAAACTGCTGTAAAACTTGTACAGAATTGACAACGTGAACTTACTGCTTTCGCACAGAAACGAACATGCATACAATGCGTTTGCAAAACTAACTTAGAACTGCAAACGTGAACTCATTCATACATTTACAAAAAAAATAACAAATAAAAATTATGAACCCTCCATAATATTTCTACATACGTATACACCGTGTATATTTAAGTAAGCTAAAGACAAAAATAATTTTGATAAAAACAAATTTTCAAAAGTTTTCATTATTTCGTATGTATATATATTTGTTATTTTTCGATAAGAAAAATTTTTACAATAAATTTTACCTCGTTAAAACGAAAAATACGTTACATTCTTATTTATGTATGTATGTATACGCACATTTTGTATTTATATATATATATTTTGAATATTTGATAGACTACCAAACCTATTCTATATGTGTATACAATATGTTTTGAATTTATTTTTTTTTTTGTTTTTTTGATACTTTTCATAACTTATTAATACAAAGTTAAGAAATTTTTACTGTACTTGTATAGTTAAAAATATATAATAAAATTTATTTGTATAGTAAAGTACTTGAGACGACATTAAAATTTACGAAAAGAATTTTTTTTTTGTTTGTTTTGAAAAATTTTTATAATGATATCTTTATTTCATTTTTCCTTAAAGCCTTTTTATTATTTTATAATATGTATCTAAATATATAAAGTTAATATAGAATTTGATATTAATTTTATTTGATTGTATTTTTCAAAAAATTTTAATGGAAACTAAATTTTCTTACATACATAATTTATTTATTATTGTTAATTATTTTATTATATAAATTTGTAATAAAATTTAATAACTTCAATATGCCATTCAATAGGATATTTAAAATATTTAAATGAAAAAGTTTTAATGGCATTGCAAATAAATTTGAGGATTAAAAAGTGTAGAAAAATTATTTAGACATTTTATTAGGTTTCTTTATCATAAAATTTTTTTATTTTGTAATAATATATATGGCGATACCGGTAATATATGGTATAGCAATGGACCTTTCTGGCCTAAGAGTGCTTGCGAGCGACCACCTTTACCTACATACCTACCCACCTACCTAATAATACATGGTAATAGTTTACATACTTTAATAGATCATGGTTTATCTTTTTTATAAAACTTTTTTATATAATAGAGAGATTTTATTTTATTATATCAAAATTATTATTTATTTTGTAATTTAAATAATAAAATTTATGGAATTAAAATCGTAAAGTAGTTAGAGCTACGTTATCGTTGGAATAGTATCCGGCATGGGATTCGTATAATTTTTGCCACTGTTCACCATGAACGTAATAGTATAATGAAATAAAAGTGCCAGTTTTGGATTTGAAGTTTTTGTAGAGGTAAACATTACCATTCTTCAGACCGACATCAAACGAAGACCTGAAATTTATTGCAATTATATGCTGTAAACAATCAGAAGTAATACAAAATAAATACCAGACAATCGAGGTGCTGTGAATGCTTGGAATTACAGTATCCAACCACTTATTATTTCGAATATCAAAAATGCTGCCGGTTCCATGCACGTCCGAAATACAATATAACAGATTTTTGTCCATACAGACTTTCCGATATGTTTCTGAACTAATTGCAATTTGTGTCCATTTGTCTTCTCTCGGGTCAAATCTTTCAATAGTTTTTTTCTTACCTCCAATAACATATATACAGTCATCTACAAAATATTTGAATCGAAATTACATTGTCATATTGAAATTTATTTTGAAATCAATTACCAGTTGAACAAATTCCAAATTCTGATTTGTTGTCAATAAATTTCGGACCATTTATCCATTTCTCCCTACCCAAATCAAAATATTCCATTGTGTTTTCCTTATCACCACCGCATACGTATATTTTGTCATGTAAACATGTGGCACCATGATTTTCTCGGCTCATGTTCATTGATGGAAAATTTCTGCATTTTTTTTGAATCGGACAATGATAAGTACAGTGTTTGTATGTTTCACTAAGTCCACCGACAAAGAGAAAGTTATTATAGAACACTGTATGAGCCGCATTTTTTATTGGGTAGGGCAACAAAATTTTCAGTGTTCGAGTATTATTATCGTATAGTTCACAGTGTGATCCGGTTATTAAAAAAATGTTCTCTTCTGAGTTGCCATATCTTGGAACAATTGCTTTATTCATTACAAATTCTTTTTGATTGAGTTTCATTTTAGTTTCACATATGTCGTAAACTAGTAACGAAAATGGTTGATTCTTCTTCAAGAGATCAGAATTAAAAATATTTGAAATCATGAACTTTTCTGTTATGAATGAATGTCGAATTTCTTTGAATAATTTTTCTAAATGTTCGCTACGATTTTCATAATCGCCATTAACCCATGACAATATCATTTTACATGTTTTATCCTCTGTACAACTCAACTTATCCTGTTGTAATAATTTTAGCACCTACATGCAAAAAACAAACTGGTTTATATATTTTAAAAAATAGATTAAAAGCTGTTGGTATTCACCTCGTTATGTTCCAATTTATTGAAAAATTCAGCTGTAAATAGTTTCTCCGCATTTTGTGCTATATATTCTACGCAATTTTGCAACAACTTTTCACAATTATTAAGCTCTGAAATAGGTTATTATTATTGTATTATACATTTAACTAATCACATTACTAATGTTTTGAGTTTTCAATTTCTTACCTGAAAATCTCCAAACATCCAAGCAATTAATATCATTTATATTCTTCTCAATGTAATCAGCTGTAAAATTTTGTAAATTTTTAAGTAATAAGTACGATGCATCCTCGAAAATTTGCATCATATTATATTGATTTATTTCAATTTCACCCGAATATATATAATTTAGAATATCTTCAAGAGATTCACGAGTTAATTTTGTTAGGGTCATACCGTCATCAGCTCTAGTTTCAATAAAATTGGCTAAAAAGAGAAATCAACGATATTTTACAATTTTTATCTTTAGATAATATAAAATTGTGGTAATCCAATCAAAATCAAATTTTGTTGTACAACTTGGTCAAATCATCTAATTAAATTTAAGTATGGCATTCAAAAAAAGTTGTTTTTTCAACTCGATCAAGTTGTATAACTCATTAAATTATTTTTGGCGAATAAATAAATTCATCTAAATTTACTGTTAAATAAACATTTGAAATATAAACATGCAGACACGATCACACATTTATGGACAGGAAATGATCCTCCATCTTCTGTTCGCAAAGTCCAATCACAGAACTAGACAACAATGATAAATAGAAAAAAGGATGTATTTATTTATGTTATAATTTTTAATTTTTCAATATGTGACCATATTAATAAATTCAAACTTATATTTACATAACCACATACATACATATGTATGTACCTATATATGTTCGTGCATACGTTTTCGACAATCCCAAATAATTTTGAACATTTCGATTTTTTAATAGGTACACACACGTGTGTATGTATATATCAAACACAACACGGAATTTAAAATAATAGGTAGTTGGTATCTTAAAAAACATAAAATGAGGACATGTATCCTAAAAGACAGAAGAATCAGACATACATGTGTATGTACATCATACTGACCTTGTGATTTTCACTTTTACGATATTCATTCAACTGAATTAATATCTCGTGGCTGAGCGTAGAATTTTTGAAAGTATTTTGATCTTGTGCTTCGGACATTTCTTGTACTTCAAGATATAACGCACTTGCAGTTCTATATCTCGAAAAAATCTGAAATTTAGAATAATATAACCAAAAAACATTTATTTTTATTTTTATTTTTGTCATAAATTTTGTCATAAAAGTACGTGTTTTAATTCTTAACACATAATTTTCCTATAAACACTAATTATATAAAACACGTGATGACGTCACAACCGTTTACATACGTTACCTGTATAGTCTTTCTACCATGCGTAATGCAGACGTGCACTTCACAATTAATTATTAAATTAAACCAACCTTTCTTTTTCTTTTATTTATTGAATGCAAGTTCAAATTTTTGTCTATTTTCACTTGTGTAATATTTGCTTACTTTTTGTAAAAAAAAATTATCAAAAAGCAAAAATATACACTGGATTTTAATTTGTTTTCAATTAATTAATGCGACTAAATTAACACTTCTGCTATTTTATCTGGCCAGGCACTTTATTCTTTTTTCTTCAGGACACAAAAATCAAATATTAATATTAATTGATAAGATTAATAAATTAACCATATTGTGAACTGATCACTCAACGTCAAGGTTTATATACATTATAAATAGACTTTCTAATGTCTGTATGTTTACAAAAACTGTCTTCGAAATGTCTTCGAAGAAAATTAAGTGGGAGACCAAAACCAAAAAAAAAAAAAAAACACAATGCAGATTTTGTAGAAGTCTAAGTTTTTTTCCCATTAAATTTACTAGTAATTATAAAAGTAAAATTTAACATATGTATCTATAGGAATTTTAAAAATGGAGTTGTTCCACTTTCAAAAAAATCGGCTCATGTTATTACAGATATTTGAAATCTACCTGGTTGTATTATATGTACAGTTTATATACGCATAGCAATTATTCATATGCGGTTAATGCAATACACGTAAATTTGCCTTATATGTATATATATATTATAGACTATACAAAATGAATTATATTTAATGCGTGTTGCAGTTAAGTATGTATTTGTATATATTATTCCTATTATAGGACTTCAATTATATTTTACGTTTTGTTTAGTATACATATGTGTATGTTCAAAATCCTGTTTTGTTATTACGTATACACTTTAAACATTGTTTACATGTGTTAAATAAAAGTATATGCATATTATTTGAACAAATAAACAAATCCTTCTCTAGCAATTATTATATGTATACACATACATACATAGCGTATACAATATACCTAAAAAATTAATATTAATTGTAAAAGGTAGTATAATTTCAAATGTTATGTACACAGCCTCACCTCACAGGTATTTAGAAATTTGATCATGATGTAACTGTATGTGTGTGTATACCGAGAAATATGTTTTCAAACTTCTATACCAATTCTTGGAATAATTCAAAAATAAAAAAAAAAACGAAAGAAAATACCAAATATTACCTATATGTCTATCGAATAAATTATAATAGAAGTTAAATGTTTTGGCAATTGAATTTTTATGTTTAAACTTTTCATAGTTTTTTTATTGTACAATATATAAAAAGGATTTTTTAAAAATAATTTTGTAAAAACTTTATTTATTATATATCTATCATTGATTTTCTAGAAAATTGAATAGTTACATTCGTGTTTTATTTTTTTTTTTCTTTTAATGCACTAAAAATTTTATAGTAAAATTTCATAATTTTTAATAGAGAAAATTTTTTTTTGTCCACTGTTACGTCTATTTTATTTTTAAAAAAAATGAAGAGTTCTTTTTAATTTAAAAATACTTGAATTTAATTTCCACTAATTTACATTTACAAGAGTTAACAAAATAAAATTTAAAAAAAAAAATTTTTTTTTTTGAATAATTCAAAAATGATAAAAAGGAAACCTTGATATACCTACCTATTAAGTAAATACAATTTTATTTCTGTTTCCTTTATTCATCTTTATTTGATTTTTGTTGTTTTTTTTTTTCTTTACAAAATTTAAGTACCGTAAATACTTGAAATTATAAATTAATTATTGACAAATGATATAAATTACAATTTTCTTTCATTTTCCATTTCCTTATAAAAAAAAAATTGAAAGAAAATATAAAAATTAGCTCTAGTTTATCATATTTTAGTGATGTCTAGTTTATCATATAGTATTTTATATGCAATACACATAAACTACTTTTATAAATAAAATTTTACTTTTTATTATTAAGCTTAAAACCCAATGATGTGACCAATGTTATACATATGTATATGTAGCTCATCGTCAATCACGGTAACAGCATCATTAAAAAATTACTGGTAATTCGCCTAATATACGTTTTATAATACTTTTTTTTTTAAATGTGTGATATAAAATTTTTGTCTATTCCTTGAATTTTCTTTGTGATCTTTATGTTTTTTAATGAAATTTGATTTGAATCGATGTTAAAAAAATTTTTTTTTGATGAAAACGACAAATTATTGATACTTTTACGAGTATATATATACCTATGAAATTTATGGTGCAACTGTTATTAATGGTAACGCTATTATTCAACACTAAATGTTATAGATTTTATCTAACATATTAGAACATAAGATGATTAGGCCATGTGATACAACAATAAAAATTCATAGTCAGCTTTTATATTAAAGATAAAAACTTATGAAACACTTTCCAATACTTCCAGTGTAACGGGTAAAGGAAGTGAGGTGCGTATCACGTAAGTGTCTCATAGTTTAAAACCCCCTATACATACATGTGAAGTAAACTCAAATGTAAATTCAAATATGGAATGTGCTTTCTTTGAAGTCAAATTTAAATTTCATTTAATGTTTTATAAATTTTTGTATATACGTTGTATTACACATTCCGTGTAATAAATATTAAATTTCTTGTACATATTGTATTCATACATACATATGTAAATTTTTAAAATTTATTTTTAAATTTAATATTTAAATTTAATTTGATAGATTTTTATTTTTTATTATTTGAAAATAATATTTTTCGAATTCTATTATAGCTTTCAAAATATAAAATAAAATTTCATCTAATAAAATGGAAAAACAAAAAAATATGCAATCTAATGCTTTTCAAAGTTTACATATGTACAGTATAAGTATAAGGATATTTGAAATTCATGATCAATAAAATAATTCATATTTCACTGTTGTCAAAGTCAAAAATAATTTTAGTTAAATTTTTTATCTGTTAAATTTAATTTAGCAAAACAAAAAAATATACATTTTACAAAGTATATAATGTGAAATTGAGAAAAACAATTTTCATTTTTATCAATCAAATACATTATATGATTTGATTGTTTATAATTTTGTAAAATTGTACCACATTTTATTTTTTATTGAATTTATGTAATAATTTCGATGGGATATTGAACATTTGAAAAATTTACAAAAAAAAAAAAAAAAAATTTTTTTCACTCAAAAATTTTAATTGGGTTTTAGAATATCATTTATTGAACTGGAAAAAAAAATTTTTTTTTCATAGATTATTTGAAAATTATGGTAAAATATTTTGAATAATTTATTTATTTATTTTTTTTTTAATATGTATATATAAAAATAAGTTAAAAACAAAATAAATTTTGTGTATGTAAAATAAATATGATAAATAATAAAAAAAAAAATGTATTTAAAAAATTATCAATTTAATTGGGACCAAAATACGCGGTATTCAATTTTTTTTTTTTTTTTACTCATTGAATTAGTATATTGCTCTTTAAAGAATGGGAATTAAAACTCATAAGCTCATATCATTTATTCGTCATAAATTTGTAAAAAAAAAGAAAAAAAAAGAAATCATAAAATGACCAAAATTCATAAAATTTTCATACCACAATAAACATCATTTTTTTTTTTTATTTTTTTAAATAAAATTGAAAAACATTCTAATATTGTTCAAATTTACAGTTGATATATTTTACAAAATTAAATAATAATTAAAATGCACTGATTATGAAGTGTAATCATTCGATTATTATGGTATTGTGGTAGTATTGTAGGGTGTGTGTTTTAATTACATCCCCAACAAATTGTTCAGTATATCTGTATAAGTGGTATTGGAATAAATTACAAATTATATGAATTTGATTTATTATTATATCATGTAAAATACATTATGTGAAAAGTACATAAAAACGTATGTACTTATATGGGACAATTTTGAATGAAATTATTTATTTGATGTTTTCACAAAAAAAAAACGCACACTTCATACATGTACATTTACATATGTATGTGTATATATGAATTATATATCAAAATGAAATTTTTAATTACTTTAAACAAAAATAATTTTATTAATTTATTATCTCTTACGTAATCAACGTTATTATATCAATTAAATTTATATAATGAGTGCTTTTGCTGTTACAATTACATTTCTTGTGTAAATTACAATTAATTATTAAAAATTGTGAATATTCAATTATTGGGTTTAATTCTTCTTATCCTTATTATTAAGTTATTTTAATGTTTGTGGTTTTTTTTTTTTATTTCTAAAAAATTAATTAAATTTTTAATTTTCTAATTTTGTTTTTTAGAAAAGGACCTTAATTATCTCTAGTAGCAAGTCCCAGAATGTCAAGGATCCTGACAATTTTTCTTTAAAATTATTTTTTTTTCTTTTAAAATCAATGAAAATTGAAGCCTTTATTGAACTAATTTGAAATAGCAATAAAATATTAATTTTCAACTGAGTCCTTAAAGTTTTATAAATTGTTCATGTATTCACATAGTAACCGTTTGTAATGTATTCATGTAATTTATTATTTATACGTATGTATATTAATTGTTTTTCATTCTTATTGTGATTGTATATTAAAATAAAATACAAAAATAACTCTTTTAAATTTTCTTTATTTTTTTGTATGAAATATACAATAATATTATATTACCTTTTTTTTTTATTGTTATTCAATTATTGTATATTTATTGATGTATTTACTCGGGCAAATAAATTCAAATTCAATATAACTTTTTATCACCATCTCAAAATTTCAAGAATTCATTTAAAATAATTTTTATTTTTTTGTCAAATTTTATTTTTGTATTTTTTTTTTTTTTGTTTTTCTTGTATTAAAGCAATGATTTTCCTTTTTCAAATTTTCATAAAATATTATTTCCAATATACATACATATACATATACATGAAGGTATGTTATATAAAAAGTTAACAAATGGTTTGATTGTTAGGTCTAGATCTGTCCAATTAGGTATAAAGCACGAATTGTAAATCCTTAACTAGCGATTGTAAATATAGATAAGGAGCTTACTGTCCTAAATTTTAACAAAATTACATATTTTATATTATAATATTACGATGATAGAAACATGTGTATGTGTAAAAGGAAGACGTTATATGCTAACATCTATATAACTAATAGCAAATAACGATAAAATATATTTTTGAATGATGTGAAATACTTACATTATACATTTTTATAAGATTCTTCTTATTTTTTTTTTTTTTTTTTTTTAGAAGAGAATTGACAAACAAATCCCTTATATATACTTTGTGTATATATTTACTTTATTTATCAATAACAAAAAATAGAATAAGTAAAGAAGATAATGATGATGACAGTATTAAGGATACTACTAGGAAGAAGAAATTTTCAATAAAAAAATTTTATTTAAAATTTCAAGTTAAATTTAATGCTATTGAATAGGATAAGCTATACACGTAAAGTTACAAAATTAAATAATGAGATACTGTTTCCTTAGTCACAATACATTTTAATGTGTATATACATACATATGTCGTTTTATATAATATAAAAAAAAAAATACTATACTTGACCTCGTTCACTAATCAAATTATTATTCGTTAATTTTTTTTTGGTCTTCAAACGAATCACACTAGTCAAGTATTTATGCATGCATGTGTTTAGAACATATGTGAACATCTAGTTTTTTTTTTGTTTTTTCAAATTTGAAACGAACCTTTTTGTGTTTAATAACAATTTATCAAATGTTTAAAAAATTTCAACAGTATAACACCTCTTATTAAAATCATCATATATGTAATACCATCATGTATATATGTACATAAATATAATGAAAATAATAAATTAAAAGAAAATTTTTCATTAAATTTCCATGTGCTTAAATATAAAAAACAAAACAAAAAAAAGAAGAAAATTATTAAAAATAATAAATTTCGAGTTTATTTTGGGTTGTGGTCATTTTCGTTGTTTAGTTTTATTTGCTAATTAGCACATACATACGTAAGTGTAAGTTAACTTTATTCAATTTTCTTAAGACTTTTCTCAAAAAACCTCAAAATAAAAATACTTCCTCTTATTTTATTGATATTGTCATTTTTTTTGGTTTTAATCTTCTGTAAAACAAAATTCCAAGATCCGTGACTCAAATTATTCAAAATTATTGAGTCAACAGCGCATTATACCCATATATTTTATACTTTCATAAGTATAACAGACTCTTTGGTATAATACAAAATCCAATGATAAGGTAAACCTTATCTTTTTTGATTTTTGCTATAGCATACATGTATACATGTGTAACACATAAATATATGCTATACACACACTGTATATATATGTAAATTCAGAAATATAAATTAAATAAAAAAATATTAGAATAAAATTCATAAACATTTTATATAAATTTTTTAAATACAATAATTTCAATATAATAACGTGAGAAATCATAATTATTACACACTTATCACACTCTGTTGTTTATTTATTTATTTATTTTTTTTTTTTGGTATTTTCTTTTAATTTATAATTTTCTTTTTTCCGCATTTTTTTTTCTTCTTTTTTTTTTATTCAAAGTTAATGATGTGGGAATTTTCGTGATTGTTGTCTATTATTTTTTATTTCTAAGGAGGATATTTTTTTTTTTAAAAAAAAAAAGGCAATACACATGAACTTATTCAAATCAAATAGAATTTTCTTTATTTTCTTTGGTAGAAAAAAAAAAAAAAAAAACAATAATAATATTATTTTTGATTGTGATAACGTTATACAATAAAAAAAATAAAAAATAAAAACCAAAACACACATTAATGTGCTTAAAAAAATATAAACAAAAATTATATAGAAAAACAAAAGGAAAAATCAAATAATTATAAATATTGCGAAAATTGTATTGTACCCATATCCTTGAATATTTCGTCACCTTTTTATTATCGTATGTTCTATAATTTTCTTTTTTATAAATATAAAAGCAATTAATAAATAAAAACAAATTGAGGAGTGCCTTTTTTATCTAATGTGTCCATTGTGTCACATAATATCATTTTATATCCTTTTATTTTTAGATATGCTTTAATTTTAGTTTCTTTTATTCCTTTTTAATTTTTTTTTCTGTTTTTTTTTGTTTTTTTTTATTATGGTTCTATTTTATATATTTCAACTTAAATATTCAATAAAATTTTATTTTTATCTAAATTTTTTTCCTTTTGTTTGATAAATTATTTCAAAATTGTTTTATTTTGTATATTAGATATGCAATATATTAGTATTATGTATTATTATTATTATAATTTTTTTTTTATGTTTTAAATGGCATACTTTATTCAAAGTATATGAAATAATTTTGTAATGTATAGAAACTTTGGGCCATTGTTTATTTAATTTGGATTTTCTTTTTTTTGTTCCTTCTTGTGTTTAGTGGTTTTTAACTAAAAGACTTTTTGTTTTAATTTATTTATTCATTTACGTTTTTTTTTTTTTTTTACCATACATGATATTGTTTGTTTTTTTTTTTTTTTTTTGTTTTCTTTTCAACAATTCCATTTTGTCACGCTAGAAGAGTTATGAATATCAAATGACCTCGTTGACATTGCACACGATTCTTATATACATATGTTGTATGGTATTTGATATTTGAAAAAGAAAAATTATAATAATAAAAAATAAATATAATCAAGAAAAATATAAAACAAAAAACAAAAAAAAAATCAGAAAAAGAAAAAAGTTTATGTTTTTTTATTTTTAATTATTATACGCGTCATATTCATATGATGTATACGCAAACATGTTAAATGTTAAAAAATAAAAAAAAATAAAAAAATGAAAAATAAAAAATTATGTATATAAAATTTATGTAAAACGTGTATTTACTTATTTTTACTTATATTTCTGTTTTACTTTTAATTTATTGTTGTCTTTTCTTAAAAATCAACGAAATAATTCATTTGATCTTTTTCTTTTTTCTTTTTTTTTTTTAATACGTAAACAAAATATAAACTGTGTTTGTGATTTATGTGAATATATACAATGTATCACTTATAAATCACAATCACAAAATATTTATTTCTGATCCTTATATACATTGTTAAATTTTATATTTTTGTAATAAAATCACATTATTAAGGATATTATTATGGATAACAATAAAAATGTAAGTAACTTTTAGGATTTTTCTTTGTTGTTTTTCATTTTATTATTTTTTTTTGTTTTTTTTTTTTTTTTAAATTTTATTCTGATATCTCTTTTTTTTTTTTAACCGTCTTTAGTCATGCAATCATCTACTACGATAACAAAAAAAAATGAAAATGTTTACGTTATAGTTATATAGTATATAGGGTATTCAAAAATATGTTACTTAGGTACATACAATTTTCAACCTTACATAGAAGCGTATCATGCTACAGTTTAATGTAAATATCCATTGCGTTTTGGGATTATTATTAATTCATGAATTTAAAAAACAAAAAAAAAAAACAAAAAAAAACCAATGTATGTACACACATACACATTTATTCTCATTTTCATTGTATAATCTCTAATGGAAAACAAAGGAAAATATATATAACAAATTAAAAGCTAAAATTTTTAACTGATAAGCGAAAAATAAAAAAGGGTGAAAAAACAATTAAGGGATTAATTTAGTGAAAGTTTCACACTTTTTATTTTTTATTTTTTTTACTCTTTTTTTATTTTATTTATTTTTTTGGTTTATGTATTCAATATAACGGACATATAGAAATACATGAAACAAATGAAATTATAAGAAACAAAAACGAATGTATGTATATCAAGGAAACACTTAACATTAATATGTTTTTTTTGTGTTCGGATAGATTTTTGTATGTGTGTGTATGTATAAATATAAATACATAAATAGATCCATAGTTGTATATGCTATATATTTTAATTGCGTAACTTTATGACAACATTTTTATATAAGATAACCATATATAAACCATTTAGAAAAATAAATTGAAATTTAAGAAAATGGAAGGACATTTTTTATCTTCCACTTCGTCTCGATTCTGCTCATATATGGAGTTAGGTTAAGTTTGTGCATCTATGATTTGTTATATTCGTACGTAATTTTTTATCGAGTAATCATACATACTTCATTGACTCATATCGTACACGCACATGACACATACATATGTACATGTGTGTGAATAATAAAAGAGAGAGAGAGTGTACCACATAATCAATTTTGATGTTTTTTAAACGAATTAAATTCTTTATTAAATGAAGAATAATAATGTATGAACGAATATAATATAATATGGATGTTGTATCAACATTAACGAATAAATATCCTTACTACAGATATTTAATATAATGGCAGAATAAATTATTATGTAAATGTAATGTGGTACGTGAAAATAGAGTATATGTACAAAATATGTGCCACAAAAAAGGTTAAAAAATATTCTATTTTTCTTGTTTTCTTTAATTAAAAAAAAGAAAACATCGAGGTCGAGATAAATATTTATAACAATTTGTAAACCCTATAATAAATGAGTAATGTTGTTAAAATTTTCGCAATTAAAATAAATTAAAGAGAATTTAATTAAGTTTTTTTTTCTGTATAATTTTTAATATCTTTTTTTGTTTGTTTGAATTTTTGTTTTTTTTTTGTCCTAACTAAATTCATAGGTTCTTTAAATGAAATATTTCATTAAGAAAGGATATTTATAAAGCTAAATTCTTTATGCTCATATTCATATGATTTTCCTTTATGAGTAAAAAAGATACATGAAAAATAATGTAAAATCTTGTATTTATGTATAAAAAAAATTAACATTTTCGTTTGCGTTAAATAAAATGCGTTTTTTTAACGCATAAACGCATTGTGTAGACAGTAAGTTGATATGATGATCTTGGCTGGCAAAGTAAAAAAAATATCAAAAATAAAATTTTTTATTCCTTACATGCCCATAATTATGAGATAAAATGAATTAATAAAAAAAAAAAATTTAAATTTGTACCTGTAATATGAAAATTTGTTATTTCTTTTATATGTACATAAACTAATCACTCATTTGTAATTTTAAATCGATTTCCATGAATTCTTTAAATCTATTTTCCAAACATTCAGGTAAAATTTGCTATATAAAATGCATTTAAATTTAAAATTTTATTTCATGTCAATATATTTCGAAAATTTTAAAAGGTATTCAATTTTCTGTGAAATTTAAAAATTTTATTAGGGGTCAAATTCATTAGATATATTTCATTAATTAACAACTAATGGTGACAAATTTATGAAAAAACTAAGAATTTCACAAAAAATATCCAAGAAATACATATGTATAATTCAGTTATTGTGAAATTAGTCAGATTTAAGGATTAGTGAAATTAAGGATTTTATTATGAATTTGGGTAAAGTAAATTATACCTGAATGTTTGGAAAATAGATCAAAAGAATTCATGGAAGTGGATTTAAAATTACAAATGAGTGATTAGTACAGGTAAAAATTTAAAATTTTTTTTATTAATTCATTTTATCTTATAATTATGGGCATGTAAAAATATTATTTTTGATATTTTTTTACTTTGCCATCTAAGATCATCATATCAAAGACAATCATAATTCAAACCATATAGGTATGTACATATGAATGTGCTCAATTCGCATGTACGTGAAAAAAAAAAGATAAATATGTTTAAATAAAAAACAGGCTTTATACTTTCTTTTTCGTGAGTAAGCTCTGTGTATATTTTTGTCAATTTTTTTGTTTTTTTTTTTAGCTCATATCTTTATTTCTGATGATAATGTGACTTCGTTTTCTTTAGAGACCAATAATGAAAGCAAAAATTGTAAAATACCAGTTAAAAATAAAATTCATAATATAAATAGCCAAGAATATTCAATAACAGTATAACAGTACGAATATTATTAACTTAATAAAGTACATTGCAAAGATAATGAATAAAAATTTAAAAAAAAAAAAAAAAAATTCTTTTTACAATAAAATAAAAATGGTGGTAGAAAAAAAAAAGAAGAATATTCTTAGTAGCAAAATTCTAAAGTTTTATTGGGATTTCATTAAAGAAGAAAAAAAATTAAAATTAAAATGAAAAGACAACAGAAAAATCCAAGAATACTATGTACATACATACAAAATGTTTAAACGAAATGTAACCAAGAAAATACAAATATTTTACAACATTTCACAACTTTATATTCATAAAGCTTTCATAAAATCTGCTATTTTAGCAAATTATACCATTAAGTAAAATACAAGAATAACAGAAAGAAAAAAAAAATTAAAGAAATAAAATATAATTTAAGAAATAAAAACAAAAAATATGTATATGCAAATATAAAAATTTATTTATTGCGTTTTTTTCATTTTCGTCTTTAATATTCTTGTTTCTCAAAGGAACAGATTTTATTTTATTTTATTATTTTTTTTTAAATTATTTTTTTTTTTTTGTAGTTTTCACATTTAATGTATTTAATGTGCTTTAGATAAATAACACATAAACAAGGTGTCCCACAATAGAATCATTAAGCTAATTTTTCTTAAATCTACACCAAGTCTTTTCCGTTAGTTTGGTCGGAAAATTTTTGGGTCACATATACTAATTTTTCTTTTTTTTGTATTTCTTTTTGTTTTTTATTTCTAATTTGGACTGATTTTATTTAAAATTTAATTTATTGAATCAACTTAAAAAAGATCCAATCTTGATTTACATTTTACATAATTATTTGTAAGTTTATTTCCTTACATTTAAAAATTTTCTATTCATAAGATTTCATAAGAAATGCATTTTAGAGTGAAAAAAGGAAAGAAAATTTTCTAAATAAATTTTTACTAGGATTTATCTTAATTACACGGTTAACAAATTTAATAATATTTGTTTCAGGACATCCTATAGATACATTTTAAATTTAAAGGGACTGTATATACATTTACGAAAAACAAAAAAGACAAAATAAAACATTGGTTTGAGTAAAAAAAATAAAAATAAAAAAATACGTTTTGCTGTTTTTTATTTTTTTGAATTTCTTATTTTCATTGCTTTAAAACAGAAATTGAAATAAAACATAAAAAACCAAAAGAAAATGAAAAAAAATTACATAAGTATAAAATGAGAAAAAGAAAAGCAAAAAAAACAAAAAAAATCTTTCAAGTTTATGAAAAAATTATGAACATATTACGTTTACACGAAAACATTATATAGAGAAAAAAAAATTTTTTTTTTTATTTTGTGCTTTTTTGAGTACACAATTTTTTTTTTTTTTTTGTTTATAAATAAAAATGAATGAAAATTTACTTATCTTATTATTATCAAAGTGCCCCATAGAATTTTAATTGTTTGCTTGTACATTCGGATATGTGTGTGTGTGTACAATGAGTATATGAAAAAAAAAAAAAATATTAAATAATAAAAAAATAATAAATAAATTATTTCGTTTTTATTACTGTAAGTAAAGAAAATAAGGAAAAAACAAAAGCAGAAGATAGAAAGATTTCCGTTTTTCTTTTTTGCTTTCATTCATTTCATATGCCAAACAATAATTGCTGTCTATTATGAATGCTACAGATGTTGTACTTTTGAATATTTTTTTTTTTTTTTTTAATTATGACCAGAAGTAACGTAAAATAAATTAAAAATATGAAAATGGACTGCATAAACAAATATTAAAGCATATATGTATGTATGTGATGGTATCCACTATACATATAATTTCATTAAAATAAAATGAAATATAGTCTCGTGTACAAACATATAAAATCTAAACAAAATTATTATTTACGTGACGTCACAACGAAATTGTACAAATTTTGTTCATATAAAATATTTGCATATTTCATCTATAGCTGAAAATTTGAATAAAATTTGGTCATAATGCAGATACACACATCTTAAACACTTTGGTATTCAATAAATTCTTATATAGCTTCATATGTACAAAATATACAATAAAATTGGTAATCTAGTAAGGTAATTTCAAGCTTTATAATTTCATGTGTGAACTTTGACTTACTCTAAAATCTGGCTTCGAAAACTCTTTTCGGTTTACCAAAGTCTAGGTATATAAATTTATGCAGTTTACGTATAGTACATACATTGATTTTCCTAATGAAATTCGAAAAATTCGTGATCACGCTGTACCATTTTCTATGTCATGTTGTCATCTTTGACCCTGCTTTCTGATTTTTTTCGAAATGATACTTTGAGAAAATTACGTTATGCCTTTGAGTTTGAATTTAATATAAAATTTTCATAGAAAATGGTTAAACTATATCGTCTAAACTTAATTTAACAAACTAAATACTTGTCGAGAATTTTTCATGAATGCATGTCACAAAACAAAAAAAAAACGGAAAAACCAAATAACAATTAAAAATTAAATTTAGTAAAATGAAAATAATGAAATCAAGAATTATTTGATATACATAAAAAGAAAGAAAATAGTGTTTTATGTTAAACATTTTGTATTTTGCTTCAAGAAAATTATACAAAACTCATTATATTGTATAAATTTCATGAAATGTTTTAAAAGTTTTTCCTTTTTTTTTTTTTGTTTTTGTTTTTGTGACTTATTCATGTTTCTTTGTAGTAGTTTCAGTTAATTTCATTTAAAGTTACTGTACTGTATTAAAATGTTTATTCATATACAATTCTAGTAAAAGTTTGTACATATGTATATAATATATAGTATATAGTATATAGTATACTCGTACATCCATATATGTATGTAATTGCATAGTAATGGTTCTACATATATAGTATTTTTTCCATAAACAGAGCAATGCATTATCCTTTTCCCTTTTTTTTTTTTAATTTTTGTAAATATCCTTACACATATGTACATACATAGTCCTTAAGGCATAGAATTAAAGTTTAAATAAAATTTTCTTTGTAAGTAAGTATAAGTAGATATATGTAATGTACACAAATACACTCTTTATAACAAGTATATTTAAATGAACATTAAATGTGTAAATAAAATGAAGGCATTTATGTTCAAATATGTAAATGTATAAATATTCTCATAAGTGTACAATTCATAATATAATTTTATATAATAGTAGATAATATGACCAAAAACTAAATTCATATAGTAGCATTTACATATGTAAAATTTTTCAAGTATTCCGAAGATATTTTTTGGTCATATGTGAGTATATAAACATACAAAAAAAAAAAAAACATGTAATACGCACACATTAGTATTTTGATAATGTACATACATAGATTCATATATGCTGAATGTATATGTTGTCCAGCATATGTATAAAAATATAATTTTAACTTTTATGTAAGTACATATGTATCCGTACATGTGCATATTTTTGTGTATAAGAATTTTATACAGTATAATATGCAATTTTAATATATGTATGTTTAAGTTTAAATGAAATAAGAAAAGCTTTTATGAAAATTACTATCAAAACTTATTGCTGTGGTTGCAGTATGTTTTGTAACTATAAGATAAACCGCAATCACAACGTTTATTGCATTTAATTGCTATAATAAAGATGAATTTCATAAACCCTAACTAAAATTCTCAAATAAATGTGATGCGGTATATTGTGTATATAGTTTGCGTTTAAATGGTGGTTTAATCAGATATTATTTTGGTTTTGGTTTATTTTATTTTTTTATTTATTTTTCTTTTCCTTTTTTTTTTTTTTTGTTAAATAAAACAGTATATGTGCTTACGATAACACATGCCATTAACAAAATAATGATTATAAATAATTGTCTAAAATGCATTTTATTTTTTGCAATATTGTCTGGGAATTTATCTTTTCTTTTTTTTTCTTTTTTATTGTATTATTCCCAAATGTAATATTCAAATATGTATAAAAAAAAATGTTAGACAACAAAATAATTGTCCATTAAAGAGTTTGAGATTTAAATTTTTTAAAGGAATTTAAACAGTTATTATTATTTTATGATATCCGTTGACTATATTTGTTAAAAGCACTCAATTCTTAATAGAATATTTAATAAGATATTTGTAAACAATTTTACACACCCTTATACTTCGTACTTTAAATATTTTCACTACGGGGCTTATAGAGACTATAAAAAGTAGTACCACTTTACATCATAATAAAAAAAAATTTCTTTATAATCACGTAATTAAATAAATCATAAAAAAAAAAATAAATAAAAACTAACAATAAAATTTATATAAGTAAAAATATTGAAATTAAGCATAGAAACCATAAAAAATAAATTTTATAATATCCACGTGAATGATATTTTAAATACACGTGATTTATAATAATTTTCAAAAATGTTTAATTTAAATTTTCGATTATAACGAATATTTCATCATTGTATATATTAAGTAAAACGAATAATTGTCATGGAAAAATAATTAAAAAAAACTAAAAATAAAACAAATAACAAAAAGCTATTATTTAGCAAAAATCCTTTCAAAATTGATAAAGGATATAATAATAAACAAATGAACAGAAAATAAATGAATAAATAGAATTTAGTATTATTCAAAATGTCTGGTAAATTTGTTACACGTGAACTAACCTAAAAAAAAAAGTTTTTTTGTTTTTCTTCTTTAAAAGTTTTGTCAAATTTATATAAACGTATGCTATATAGACTTCCGTTTTCTATTACGTTCATATAAATTTATTATAAATAGAATCTTTTTTTTTTTTTTTTTTTTTAATCCTTTTTATCATTTTATAAAATTAATAATAAAATTTTTACATAATTCGTGCATTTATCATGAAATGAAATGAATTTTATTAGTAACAGTAACAAAAGAAAAGAACAAATTGAAAGAAAACAAAAAAAAAAAAAAAAGAAGAAGGTAAATAAAACTAAAAATTGAATTTAACTGATTTTGTCAGTTTTATTGATATTACGTAGAAAAACAATACAAAATGAATTTTTTTTTTTTTTTTTTTTTTTGTTATTATTTATACGCACGTGTATATTTTATGGAGCATAAAACCAAACGATATATTATTATGATTTTGATGTTGTTAATGATATACATATGTATTGTGATGACGGTAACTGTTAATGGGGTTGACTATTTTATTAAAATGAACTGACTGACTATATATAAAATGAAAAATAATATATGAATGAGAATATGGGGATTAATTAACGTACAGAGTATTTAATTCAAAATAAAAGTTAACCACATTGTAATCAGATTAGTTGCTATAGTAACAAACACAAGTCGGTACTTATTATTTGTTAAAAATAAAAAAATAAAAAATAATAATCAGCTTTATCCTTTTGATTGCTTACTTTATGCTTAATATAATGTCTTTGTTTTTTTTTTTTTTTTTTTTTTTGTTTGATAGCTAACTGCTGTCACTTTTTGATAACAAAAATATTATATACGTATGTACATATGTATATGTATTTATTTTTATGTATTTAATATACATATGTATGTACCAGAATAAGCAATCTATGTACATACGTATCATAACAACGAAAATCGCATTAATTCTTACAATTTTTATATGTATGTCCACCAAAACAATAATTAAATTTTCATAAAATTTCCTTTATCCTTTTGTTGGGCTATCATTAATTGGGAACAAAAATAAATGAATGAAATGAAAATGAAAATAAAATAAAAAAAAAAAAAAAACTGAAATAAGAGAAATTCGTAGAATTGATGTGTATCATCAGGACTACAGAATATTTGTATTTGGAGTATGTATAACAAACTTTTTCAAAAAAACAAAAAACAAAAAAAAATACCAAAAAGCATCTGTACTGAATTAACCGTGAATCCTTATATAAAATCCATATTCAAGACAAAATTTAAATGAAAAGAGATAAACTTAAATGAAAAAAAATAAAAATAAAATCCAGATAAAAAAGAAAAATTTTTCTTCAAGTGGATACGATGTATAGACAGGATATTCCAGCTTTCTGTTTGGACTTATCCGGACGATTTGAAATTCATTTTAAAAATTTGTCTTTTTCATAAAATACTGAGTATAGTACAGTATATGCAGTTAGATATTTTTGTTTGGTTTCGGAATAGACATTACATACTATATACATTTATGTATATGTGAACGTAAAAATTTTTGTGGATATATATTCACAGAGGTGCATTTAGTTAGGCATCCTTTAAACCGATAAAATGTAAAAAAACAAAAAAAAAAAAAAAATAAAATTAAGAATGAAAACAAAATGTGACAAAAAAAACTACAAAACGAACAAACTATATAGGATTTGTCCACATCCAATCATATATGTATGTCCCACATTGCTTGTTTTCGGATTGCACATCATGTATACATTTATATTTATGTATCTATGTTTGTATTTTGAAATTTTACAACAGACTATATTATTTTTGAATATAGCCATATATGTATGAAATATATTCGTATTAGTTTGTACGGATATAAAATAAGTTTCAAAATGTGCCATTGTTTTCGAATATCCTATTATTGTCCTTTTTGAAAATTTTATACATTCAAATATATATGTACATATGTATATAGTACATTTTTGTGTAAATACATGTTGTATTATTATTTGTAAATTCATTGTATTTTCATAGTTAAAACTGAAAATTAACAAGGATTTGTAATTTTATAGAATATAGAGACAACAACAAGAAAAAAAAAAAAAATCTTTATTACATAACATAGTTAATTCTTTTAGAATTAAGATTACACAAAAAATAAAAATAAATGATTTGTTTGAAAATGAATAGAATGAAAAAAATCTATTTAAAAAATAATAATAATAAATTATAGAAGGATTTTTAGTTACATAATTCGATTACAATGAAAAAGAAAAAAAATTTAAACACTATAAAACCAAAATTTATTATGTTATACCTAATTTTTTGGCTTCTGTTAATTTTGTAAAAGTTTCAAAATACATTTTTAGATTATAGAAAAAGTAATTTTAATTGATTTAATTAATTTTTCCTTATTTTCCTATTTTATTATATTTGAAATCTGAAAGACTAAAAATAAACCGATTTTTCACAGAATTCGATTTTCTAACAGAATCGTTTCAATATTTTTTTTTGTTTTTTTTTTTAAATCGACATACGTTTCGTATTAAATAAAATTATGTATTCTGTCAATCATTTGTTACTTTGAAAAATCTATTAAAAACTTATTGACAGTGATACGTACATACGTACGTATTTTAAGTAATATCTAGTTTGAAAATCTGTATTTTATTTTGTCTTGATAGGAAGATTTTTCCTAAAAAAATGGTTTCCACGTGTACAAATAAAAACGTGTATGTTAAAAAATTTTCAAATGAAATTTTGCTAAACATTGAATTGCGTTCGAAAAATAAATACATAATAATTTTAGAATTTTTTTAAATTGCCTTAATCCAACTTGTTAATTTTATACTTACACGAATTGAAAAAGAAAAATGAATGTTTTCGTTCTTTTATTGTTAATTACTTTTTGTTTTTTTTTTTCATTTTTATTGCAACTAAAAATAACAAATAAACAATTAACATAGTAAAATTTTCTATATAATATTGAATAGAGTTTCATATATAATTTTTAAAAAACAATCATATTTAACAAATAATGAAATTAATAAAAACAAAAACATTTTTTGTTACAAGACTTTTCATAAATTTCATAGTAAACAAAAAATTACACTATAAAGTATAAAACATGATTCAAATAGAAGTAAAAACGTAATTAATTTATTTTTAAATAATTTTCTTTCATTTTTTATTACTGTGTTTATTGTAAAATTGCGTGGTTTGTTATTATTTCAATTTTTACATTTGTTTACATTACACAACATTTACTGCTGAGACCCATTGGTAGTGCCTGTTTCAACGACAGCAACATAATTTTTATAATTCAATAATTTTGATGATTTTTCTTTGCCGTCGAGAAAAAATTTTTGGTTTTGATTAAATTGATTTTACGATATCAAAAAAAATTAGAAAAAATTCAAAAATTACTTGTAACAATTTTCAATTGAATTTAAAAGAAAAATTAAATAAATATCAGCTTTTTTTATACAGTGACTCAGAACACGTTGCTGTCGTTAACTCTGACGCTATCACTGGAACCCAGACTTTATTATTAAAAATTGTACAGTTTTGTAAAGGTTAATAAGGGCCTAAAATGTGTTGTATATTTTTTTTTTATTTTTTTTTTGGTTTTTGTATAATCAACAAAAACCAATAAAATTCAATCATATAATCTCGATTAATTGTGTTGATTATTAAAAACAAAAAAATGTTTATATATTCTTAATTAGAAAATAAAATCATAAAAATTTTAATTTTTGTTTTTATTTTCTCTAATATATGAAGGAAATAAATAACGCTTAATCAGGAAATCTTTAAGAAAGGACATATTAAAAATATTAAAAAAAAAAAATTATATGTATTCTAATATTGTGTTGATGAACAATACGACTGGTATACGATAATATATAGTAAATTTTTATAGTTGCCAAAAATAAAATTAATTATTACAATTTTGTACTGTGTATATTTTATACATTTAACACGAAGACATTTAAGTATCATAAAAACAACCATGGAAAAAAAAATTTTTTTAGGCAAATGATTCGTTTCATACCAAAAGCAAGAAATTATTTCTAAATATCAAGCAAAGTAATTAAAACAAAAAAAATTATTCTACGTATACTTTGTACTTTAAATATTTTCACTACAGGCTTTATAGAAAATACGAAAAGTGGTACCACTGTACATCATTGTACATTAATGTTTAAAAAGCTCATCTCATACTGTATGAGAACTTTGTGGATTGTGGTAACTCTGTTCGTGAAATGCTCTTATGAGAAATAATGAGAAAAGAAACAAGACACATAGACTCCCATAAGGCCTATAGTGAGAATATTTAAAGCATAAAGTATAGAACATTACAAAATAACCGAATAAAAAATGTATTTGCACTAATTTTTACTTATTTTTATTTTTGTTTATTTTCAGAATTATATATTTCATTTTAATTTTCAATATAAATAACAAATTATTTTGAATTTCAAATATAAACATTATGAATAATAAATTATTGGCCAGTATAATTATTATAATTGATGTAATGATGTGAAAATTTCTGTTTATTTTAATAAATAAAAAAAAACTACCTAAATTATTCAAGGACGAGTTTCACAATTGAAAGGATACAAATGCTTTTGTAATTTTGAATTTTATTTCTTACAAACGGATACGTACAAATGTACGCATGTACCGTGTTTTCTTTTCTTCTTTTTTTTTTTTTTAAATAGTACAATTTTATTTATTTGTACGTAAACAATTTGCATACATATTCATACTTAAATTTAGATTAATTTAATGTCATATTTTTAGTATATAACAAATGAATTAGTGATTTAAATGTAAAATCACGTAAAATGTAAATCTTGTTCTTATAACATTTCTAATTAATGTATTTAAACTTTCCAAAACAAAAAAAAAGGATGAAAAACATCCTTTCTTAACAACACAATTTTTTTTTTTGTAAGTATTCATTATACATGATAATATACAAAGTAAAATATATATCAAAATTATCTTAATCCCTTTACCATCAAGTAAAATAATAATTCTTAATTTTTATTTTATGTTTTTCCTTATATTTTGAGAAATTTGTTTTTCTTTTTAATTTTTATCTTTTATTTTATTTCATTTATTTTATTATTTTTTTTTTTTTTTTGTATGAAAGAAAAGCGATTTCTTTTCCCTTACTTATATTTTTGTACATATGTAGTACATTTTATATTCACGTACATGAAAATTTTCTTGGCTTGAATAACACAAAAACAAAAAAAAAAAAATATATGAAAAGAAAAATTTTCTACATTTTATCGTCACATTTTTATACCACAAAAAAGTTTAAGTGAAAACATGTCTGCATAAATGTTACATCAAATAAAAAAAAAAAAAAAAAAAATTTTTTTTTTTTAATATGTAATACATATACACATGTTGCAAGGAAATATATAGGAGTCATATATATGTATATAGCAAGCATTTTACCATTACCTTTTTTCCATTACCATTATATGATCATAATCTAAGTACGTTTCTTACCGTTGCCATACGACCCTATACGCATCAAGTATATATAACAACATATTCGTATATGTACCGTAATCATCTTTCGTGTCATCAAAACTTTTAATATCTTTTCTAAAGTAGCATCACTTTGGGAATGAGATCGGGGTGTATATGTAGTTCATTTTATCATCGTACATATTTTTTTTATTTTTTTGTTTTATTTCAATTTTTTTTTTTTTTTTCTTTTACTTGCATAAGAATTTTTTAATGGTTGTTTAGATAGATGAGTACAAAACAACATAAGATTTTTGCAATGTATAATATAAAAAATGTTCACTTTTTAACCACCTTAAAACATTTTTATATCATTCCTTTTTGTCCCCAAACCAAACAAATTCACATTTACATTGATTTAGGTTTATGATCATGTGAATAATGGTGTTAAAGAAACAACTTCTTATCTCTAGTGTTTTACACATTCATATAAAATGAAATAAATAAATAAAAAAAAAAAAAAAGAAGCCAACAACAAGCAAAAGAATATCATCATAGAAAATGTATATATAAATATATTTTTATTTATTTTTTGTTTTTTTTTCATGAAACGTGTTTTCTAGAAATTCAACATAAAAAATATTTTAAATGGATTACACATATAGATTTCATGTTTTTTTATTATTCGTAATACTTATTTAAACTTTTACTTCTCAATATATAGAAATTTTTGTATTTAATAAATTGTATCATATCTGTATAATGTATTTATTTTTGTATTTTTTATTTATTTTTTTCTTTTTTTTTTTTTTTTTTATATAAAAAGTCTTAAGGAGACAATTTAAAATGTTCTTGTAATTGTTATCACTTCAAGAAAATTTTGATAATAAATTTAAATTATATTTTAAATGGAATATTGTAAACATTTTAAAAAAAAAAAATATCTAATTGTTATATAGAACCATTAAGGAGATAACTTTAGGGTTTGTATACCCTGGAAAAGAATTTTTTTTTTTTTTTTTTAAATTTTCCATGTACTAAATGTATTGTATTACAGAGATACTAATGGTACAACATAAAAATTTCAACATTGATTTTGATCTTTTTTGTTTTTTTTTTTTTTGAAATCCATAAAAATTTAAAATTTTCATAAAGAAAAAAAAAAATATTAAGATATTTAAAATCATGAGAAAAAAATTATATAATAAAATTTTATACATACATTATGTATGTATGTATGTAAATTTTTTTATTTCGATTTTATTTTTTTGTAAAGTAATACACAATTTTAGTTAATTTATTTTGACTTAAATTATTAGGTACTAAATTAGATGAAATTAATTTATAGTCTGTCTACTAATTCGATGCAGCTCAAGGCCTTATGAAAATGACATAAATTAGTACCCCTTTACATAGCTGTGTATTGATATTTAAAAAATTAATCTTGTATTATATGATAACTTTACAGATTGTGGTAATACTGGTCGTGAGATGATCTTATTAGAAATTATGAGAGAGAAAAAAAAAAAGACATTTGTGTTTCCATAAGACCTTACTTGCAACGAATTAGTAGACAGACTATATAGTAACATAATTCTCATTTTAGTCTGATTTGCTTTATATAAATCATTTAATTTCAAAATAAAAAATATTTCATCTTAATGTAGTTAATTAAATATGGCTTATTATATGCAAAGCTTCTTAAGTTTTCTTTTATCTTATAAAATCGATATTAAAGTGATTTAATTTAAATTTTTACTAATTTCAGTTATTATACATTCAAAATTTCATTTAAAAAAAAAATCTTAATATCATTAAATTAAATTTAATTTTTTATACGAAATTCATATTATTATCATACACTCACATATGAAACATATATATAACAATTCATACGCTGCATATGTGATGATCATCATAATAATAATCATAATTTTAATATGCAATGTAAATATAATTTCATTCATAAAATGTAATCAAAGAAAAAGTAATTATAATTTTCTTTATATAATAATCTTATGAAAATCTACATAACAATTAAATTAGTATTCTTATACGTTACTCTTTTAATATATAAAATATCTTATACATGTATGATACGTGTGTTCGTATACATATATGAAGTGCATTTATGAAAATTTTCAAGTTTTATATATGTAGTATCAAAATACATACACATTCATTATTCATTTTATAAAATAACGTACGTGTACAAAATCTAATAAATTTTAATAGTTTGTCTTTGGTATCTTCTTACAATTTGAGTACATAATACTACTTATATGTTTAAGTAATTTTAAGTAACAGAAAATAAATCATTAACACGAGTACTCTTAAAGGAAATGTAAAAAAAAAAAAAGAAAATAAGTAAAATTGAAACTAATAAAATTCAAGTTGACTTTATATTATTTTATATAATGATGTCTCTTGTATTTGTGTTTGTATTTTCTTTCATTTTTTTTTTTTTTTGTATTCACAAAAAAGTAATTATACAATAAGAGATTTTATACATTCTCTTGTATTATATAAACCACAAAAGAAAATACTAAATAGTAGTTTGTTTTCTGTATTTTCATTTTATATAATAAAATATTATGTATGTATATAATACAGTAGTAGTAGTAGTATTTTCATGGTAATTGAGTTTATAAAGGAAAATAAGCATTTATCAACATCAACGCGTGAAAATTAAAAGGAAAAATTATATCAATGAGTCATGTCACGCATGATGTGATAAAACGAGGACTAATTAGATGTAAGCACGTTTATATATGTATGTATAAATGTATTTTTTGTCTTTATTATATATATTATAAAAAGTTATTTTTATATGTCATGTACATGTTATAGAACACCTTTAAAAATGTATAAATTTTCCTCCCTTTCATTTTTAAGGATAACAAAAGGAAAAATTTATTTATTTATTTTTTGTTTTTTTTTTTGTTTTGTATACTAGAGAGGAAATACATTTATGTACTGTATAATAAACATAAAATGTAACATCAAAAATTTTAAACATTTTCACATATCATTTTTATACAATCTCTTTTGTGACATAAAATGTATATACATAAGTACATATATAGAATACGTTACCGTAAATTAAATTAAATTATTTAAAATAAAAGATTGCTAACGACAAATAATTAATAACCGACAACATTTAATGTTTTGTAATATCTTTATATATTTTATGAGGCACACATGTAAAATAGAGAGAGAGACAGTTTACTCCTGGTAATTATAACAATGAACTGAACGTTAAAGTAAGTTTGTTAGTATAGTAACAAAAGAATGAAAAATAAGAATTAATTTTTCATTTCTCTTCAAGGATCATAGAATGAAAAAAAAAAAAAAATTAAATCAAAATAAAAGTTAAACTTTGAATTACTTTTAAAAAATTTAATTTTTAAAATGAATTTAAGGTGTATAACGCACATGTGTGTACATTATGATTTGAATTTTATTCTTATTTCCATTCTTTAACTTAATTTAAAATAAATCATAAAGGCAAAACAATGAAAATATCATATTTGTCTAATATAATTGCAAATATCACCTGCAGAATTTTTTGCCACTACACTTATGTACATATATGTAAACCTCATTAATTTTATAAAATAAAAATTTTTCTATTTTCAAATTTAATAATCCAAATAATATCTCTTATAAAACAAAAAAAAAAAAAATCAGAAAATAAAAAAAAAAAAAAAAGTAAAATAAAAATTCTTTACAAAACTTATAACTATATTTTAGAATGTGTGTACAATATTATACACATCATAAAAACCATAATTTATTTGATATCATAATTTTAACAGGTATAATAAAATATATCCTTAAAAAAATAAAATTGTATACATATACATACATATGGGGTTAACATATATACAAATGTAGCACAATATATGACATAGACTTATTATGTTTATGTGTACATATATGCATTCACAGGGAATAAAATATTATATATTTAAGTTTATATTTATTTATTTTATTTGATTTTTTTTGTTTCATTTTTTTTTTTGTTTTTCTCCATTATTTATACATATTCGACTAAGTAACTGTATTATTTTCATCATAAGTATATAAGATAATGATAAAGTCATCTTGAGTAAAAGGAAAATGATGACAGAAATAAGTACACAATTGTATGTGGGGATGTACATACTTGTGTATTCTTACCCAGTTAAATAATGTTATTAAAACTAAAGAATTGAAATGTCAAAATGGATGAGATTTATTACATAATATATACATACATAATAAAGAATCCACCATAAGACATACAGATGTATGTATTTATATGCAGCGAAATACACATATACAAAGTCATGTATTTATATCAGATTACATCAGGAAGACTATCCAGAAGGAAGTAGTTGATGCAAAGGAACACAAGTTACACAATTATATATTATACAACAATATTTCGTATGACCTCATCATATTCAGTAATCTATCTCATTTCCCATTGTGAATTATGAAACCCGGTGTTATATGAACAGCGACAAAGTCTACATATATACATTTTATTGCAAAATCCTAGTACAATCTATAAAGCTCTTCAGGACAATTTTGCAAGATCTTACATACACACATGCATTTCATGAATGTGTATGTATATGCATGAACTTGCATCACAAAAGGTTACTATACATATATTTTGTTGTATCATCGAGTCAACCCACAAGGATAATATAATATTCTGAATAGTTTTTATAAGATAAAAATAATATGATGTATACCGGAAGATTATTCTATTTTCATTTCCACGCAAGTGAAAAAATTTATAGCCTTGGAAATAATGAATTTTAACTTTTTTTTTTTTTCATATTTTTTTAATGAAAATTATTTTCAAATTTTATTTATTATTTAAAATTTCTTATTATTCTTTTGAAAGATAAAAATAAAATTCAGCAAATCGGACTTTTTAACTTTATTACTTGATAAATTAAAAAAAATAATAAACAAATAATACTTCAAAAATTTTCTGTTGTAGAATCCTAACTTAGTATTTAAAAACAAAAAAAAAAACGATAATTAAAAACATAAACTATGGAGCAATAATTTTATTTAAATTATTCTATGGTAATGTCATTTAATTTGAAAATTACATAGTAAATATATTCTTGTAAGATTTTATAAAATTTCAAATAAAATTTATTTTCTCATTACATTTCTGATTGTATGTTTTCTTTAACGTACACAATATTATCCTACAATTTTTTATTTATTTTTTTATTATTAAATAAAAGTTTTATTTAATAAAATTCGAAATGAAATTTTATATAACATTTGACATCAATTTGTTTGCATAAAAATTTATTCTATAAAAGTATCTATAGTATGTACTTACTCTGCTGTGAATATAAAATTTTCTGTGTACACTGTAGACTGTTTCAAATATTTTCCTTAATATGTATACCTGTCAAAAAAGTTATAAAAAACACTATGGAATTACTTATATGACCATGTTATATAATATTTAATAAATTAAATATTTTTAGTTTATATACTTTTATACATGCAATGCTAAACAAAAAACTTTTCTATATTACAAATATATTTAAAGCTTAAATGTGATATTCGTGTGTATTATACAATATAGTCTGTTGATCAATTATTTAACTATGCATCCCTTATGAAAATATTCATTGGCATTGCGCTATTTAGAAAACAAAAAATTACCCTAAAATTCTACCCGTCTGTTCCATATGCCGTCGGTGAAAAAAAAAATATATAATAGCCGCTTTGTAAAAGCCCGTCCGTCTTCCACCACATCCAAAAGGCAAGTGATTGATAAATTCAAAATTGAATAATTATTTGTATTAGGCTACGCCACTCAAGGACTCTAGAAACTCAAAAATCATGCGAAACTTGAAAAGTCCGAATAAAATATAAAAACAAGTTTGCACAAGTAAAACTCAATTGAACAGGCTCAGTGTGAACAGTGGATGTAAATAAAAAAACAAAAAAATATGAAATGCGTATGAAGGACATGATATGTACAGGAGTATCGTCTTACATCCAATTTATTAAATTTATTCAATTTTGTGTGAAAAATTTAAGCATTCTGGCAACTTCGTAACTCTTTTATTACAAATTAAATAAAAAAAGGATATATACATATATGTAGTCTCATAAAGCATAAATTGGATAAATCATTAATAAACAAACTATAAATATTTTCTTCATTTTATTTACATACATACGCGTATACACTTTACGTACAATATGAGTTGTAAAACTTTATCAAACTTAAACTATAAACAAAATTTTACTAGTCAATTTAATTAAGGATACCTGTACGTATGGAAGTGTGAATTGCACTATAATATCTAAATGAAACAAAATTTGTGTGATTTAATTTTTATTGTAAATTATTATAAGGTGTCGTAAACACATTACATTTCTATATACTATATAACAATGGTCATTTTACTTACTTTAATTTAAAGAAGGATAGTAAATTGTAATTTACGATTATTTAAATAAAAAATAATAAATTTTTAATTAATATCTGGAAATTGAATTTTTTTGTTAATAATTTTTGTTTTTTTTATGTTCCAAAACGAACACCTTATGTATAAAAGAAAAGAAACTCATACCTAACATAATAACGTAAACATTATTTGAATTTTTTTTATAAACATTTCAAACATATGATACATGCGAATGAGTTTTATATGAAATTTTATACTATTATTTAAATAAGTTCTGGTTATATTATATTTTGAAACACATTAGTATATATAGTATAGATTACTATGTGTATAATATGATTGTTTAAGAAATTCATTTTCGTATACAAATGTGTGTGCGAAATGTGTGTCTCGTATATTATATATATTAAATCGAATTTGTTGCATTTGTATATGTATATCACATGAGACATAAGTATGAAAGTATGTAGACTTTAATGTGTAAGACATTTTAAATTCCAAAACAAAAACATACGAAATTTAATAATAGAACAACACATGTATGTATGCGAGAATATATATAAAGAAAATTATAGCATTGCAAACAACATACACACATACAAGTAAACAATATAATATGTAAACATATAAGACAGGTCCCACAGGTATTTAAAGTTGCTTTTACCATCACTGTTTTTCAGTATTTTATACTAAAAAAGTTTTATAATATGCAAAATACATAAGGACTGCATATCTAAAAAAAAAAAAAAAATACATACATACATATATGGATGTATATATCCTCATATACAAAGTTCTAAAGTTTAAAAACATCATATGATATGATATCAAGTACAATATTATCTATGTATTTAAATTGAAGAGAAAATGTTACTAATATTCAATAACTAAAACTATAAATATATGCATAACATGCATCATGTGTTTCTTATATAATACTATTATTATTTTGAATATAACATAAATATGTACATATGTGCAGTGTACACAATTACTGATATAAAATATTAAGATCATTCTATAATAAATGCAATATCTTTTAATTTGGACATTTGAATGATAAAAAGAAATTATCATTTTCGAATGGTCTATTTTATTTTCTGTTTTTATTGGATTGGATAATTTTAAAGATTTTCATATAGGTCCTAAAATATGAAAAAATAAAGGAAATTTCTTATTAGTTGACTAATAGACGACAATAATTCATTATATAAAATCAAGGATAATTATAAACATTGAAAATATCTCGAAGAATGAAGCCGATGTTTAAGGCACTTTTTCTTCTTCCTTTTAGCTCTATAACCCATTGTGGGTTTTGGCTGACCTGTTGATGTTTAAGACACTATCAACATTAATTGTAGAATGACCTTTGTCCGTATAACATGTACATACATAAATACTGCATATATCGATATGTTTGAGTACATGCATATTTTATAATATTAGAATATGATTGAACGTATATATTTTACTACTCATATGTATTTACCTATATAGATACAATATGGATTTTAAAATTGCATAAAACTTATGTTTTTAGTAGCAGATTCATGTTATTTTTTTTTATTATTATTATTATTCAGTTTTTCTTTATAATAAACAAATCCATATATGTACATGAAATGTCTACATTTTTTTTTTTTTTTTTATCTTTTCATAAAACATAATAAAATTTCATAAATTTTATAAACACATACGTAGTACATCCGTGGTCTAGTACATTATCGCATAAAATACTTCGTATACATACTCACATATATGCATATATACTTGTATATAGATATCATGCATGCAAGCAAATATCACGTTAACAAATAATACAATATCCACCTATAAAATACGATTACTTCATATTTTCTTTTATTTTTCAAACAATTCAAACTATTCTAATAATTTCTCAAAGGTATTCCTTTTCAAAATTTTTGTATGACATTTCCATTTTATACATATTTACGATGGGTTATAATCTTCGTGCAAAATGTACATACATCTGTATGTCATACATTATATACATATGTATGTAACACATTATAAATGTATAAGTATTGCATGTATAGTACATACGAGTAATGTACTACATATTATGTATAACTGCCTTATAACATTACAAAGGATAATATGCAATTTTCATTTTTGCAAAAATATCCTTTTTCGTATACATATATATAATAAATGTATGACAAATGAAAAAATCTATATATACATGTACATACATTCTATTTAATATACAATATATACATTATGTCATTCTTATTATTTTATAATAATATTACTATACAAAATACAATATACTTTTATGATTATTGTCACTGATGTAAATATTATATCTGTACTGCATTTACTATGAATATGCCAATAATGATAGAATTCTGGTGTATGGTATACATATGTGTACTCCCATAACACATCTATATATATGAATATTTTATTTAATATGAAAATCGAACAAGATTATTGGAATATTTTCCTTTTATATACAAACGTATTCATGGATACATTAAATAAAAATATATAAAAATAAATAAATATATAATAAAAATGAAAATGAGTATAACGTATCATATATCCCTTTGGAAAATTTTTTTGAATAAATAATATTAAATTCTTATATAGAATGCAATAAAAGTATAAATGAATTTTTACATACATATATACAAGAATAAATGTATATGTACATGATTTTATTATTTTTGCTGTTTTTGTCATCAACTCAATGATGTTGATAATGATGATGATGATAATGATGATACCAACAACAAAATAATAATAAAGTTTAATTTTAACCGAATTAATATTAAAAATATTTTGTAAATGTATAATACACGTATTTAAATGAGATATTTATTCGTAATTACATAAAATATCGATTCAATCGTATTAAAATAATTAAATAAAATTTCAAAATATTACAATTATGGTAAATATATAAAATTATTTGCATATATAGTATACACACATTTCTATATTTAGTAAACACATATAAACATGCGTTATTTGTACATACATACATGTTTAAATGATATTTAATTGAAATATTTTTCAAGTTAAATATGTATGTATAAAAGATTTCTTTTAAAATAAAATAATATTTTAATGAACATATTTTTTAGAGGTTTCCATAATAATTTCAAGAAAATATTCCATATTTCAAAGATGCATTAAATGGAAAAATAGAATTTATATGGATGTAAATATATCTCATAATTATACTCTGTCAACTAATTTGATGCAGTTAAGGTCTTATAGAAATGACATAAAGTAGTACCACTTTACATCGCTGTATATTGATATTAAAAAAAAAATGCTTCTCGTATTATATGATAATTTTACAGATTGTAGTAACACTGTTCGTGAGATGATCTTATTAAAAATCATGAGAGAAGAAAAATGACACATATACCCCCATAAGAAGGCGGTAAACAACCTGGAGACGAATGGTACGGAATGAATATGACAAATCGTTTAATGAGTTACGGAAAATTGCAGAAGATCGAGATAGATGGCAGATCCTTTACTGATAGCCTAAATGTTCTTAGAAGAATATGACAATTATTATTATTATTATTATACCCTCCCATAAGACCTTAACTGCATCGAATTAATAGACAGTATATAATATTAAAAATTTATATAAAATCAAAAAAAAAAAAAAAAACTGCAATCTTTAATTTTTACTCTTTCATAATTTCGAATCCTTATATATACCAGAAAATAAATAAAATCATTTTTAATAGCAATTTGATTTCTAATTTTATTATTGATATCTATAAATATGAATTGTGCAATATAATCAGTAATAAAATATAATTTAATGTTATATACTTATTACATATGACATACGGTTATCATCATATAACAGAAAAATAAAAAAATAAAAAAACTTTATACTAATAACGTAATAATATAATGTGCTGTAATGATGATAACACAACAAATACAAAAAATCAACAAACCAAAAACAACAAAAAAAAGTCCTGGAAAATATGTGATAACAAAAAAAAATTATATCTAAAAATGAAGAAGAAAAAAAAAAATATATATTCCATTGAAAATAAATTCCTTAAAAGCTCCCTTATGACTGTACAAATAAGGCAATATACATAACCGTCAATATTATTACTATTTTCATGTACATATGGATGTTTGAAAAATGATATAAACTTTAGTGAAAAGACCAAAAACAAACAACAAAAAAAAAAAAATAATAATAATAATAATAATAATATGTAGTAATAAACATGGTCCTGAGCGAATTTCAGAGTTCATTGTATAAATTGCTACTGTTTTTATGACAATATCAAGTCAATTGCGTGCAAATTGACGAAAAATATTGCTTGTCGGTTATAAAATGATTGTTAGTAAAATATAAGAATCAAAAAAAAAAAAAAAAAAAAATTGAAACCAGACCAGACCCAGTAGCACAAACAAACAGTTTCATATATAAATTATATGATTCCATATTTTTCATAAATAAAAAAACTCAAAGAAATCTCAAAATGATGATTTTTACAAGTTTTTGTTATGATTTTCTGTATATGCTGTCTTAAGGCAATCAACTAAAAAATTCATTTTGTATTTATTATTTGCCATAATAAAATGTGACTTCCTGACCATTAAGTATTAAATGTTATGAAAATCTCATAATCAAATCAAAATCATTATTATACATATTTTCATGTACATTATGTATAACTGAAAATTGATGGTATATAAGCATTTGTTGTTTTGTTTTTTTTTTTATATGGTATCATTTTATTAGATATATAACAAACAAACGTATATCCTTTTATGTGTGTTTAAAGAACATTTTACAAAATACATAAACATAAATAACCCTTTTTGCTTTAGTATATTAGGCACATAATTTTATAAATTTCGGAAATGCTATAAACAGCGTTATTTTATTTTATCTTGGTGTTTTTTTTTTTTTTTTTTTTTGTTGTTGTATGACGATTAAATGTGTATATTTTATTATGGGCATTTTAAGGACAAATAAAATGATAATGAAAATTTAAATGAAAATGATAATAAATGTAACATACAAGTTTGTATTGAATTTAAAACAAAAAAAAAAAATGATTTTGCACAATTTTGTGTAAAATTATTAGGTAGGTAGGTAGAGGTGGTCGCTCACCAAATCCCAAGCAAGCTCATTTAGGCCAGAAAGGCCAATTGCGCGATACCACACCAGGAATTTTTAAAGATCAAGTGTAAAATTATTACACTCACAATAATTAATTTTTATGATTTATTTTTATATACATATTTCTGTGTATATAAAAATTATTTTCTTATCATTGTAATTTAGTTATTCATATAAAAATGAAAAAATTTTTTTTTACTTTAAATATTTAATTATATTTTAATGTATTTTAATAAAGGAATTCCTTAACAGAAATGCTTATATATTTTATGATTATTATTATTATTATTAATTTTTTGTTAGAATGGCATTTAATAATGAATGTGTAAATCCTTTTTAATAAAATTTTAAATTATTTAATATGTTATTATGTGAAAATTTTGTTGTTATTTCTCTTTAAATGAAATTTAAACAATGGTTTTTCCTTATTATTAATTTAATTTTCACATTATTATTTAAGCTTTTTAATAAAATGTTTGAAAATAAAATTTTAGTTAATACTTTAATATTAAAAGGAATTTAAGAAATATCATCTAAAAAATTTCTAGCATACATTTCCTTTTTAGATATTTTTTTTTGTTCCTTCATTCATGATATATACGCGAGACGTATGTACATTCCATTTGGCTATATGCACTAATACAATATAAATGTAATTACCTTTGTATCATTGAGTTTTCACTCCTTCAGATAAACGACTTTTGGTTAAATGCCAATTTGTGCAATAAAATTTCCGTTTTTAAGCGATATATATTCAAGTTACAAATACAAATGTGTAGAATAAAATGATCTTTATTGGTTATATGAAAATGCGATTGCATGCATATATAGACCATATTTGACATATACACACACATAAAACACAACAGACACCAGACAAGACAAAAATGAGTAGACATGTCCGGCATACGGATATCTATGTGTGTTATATTAAAGATACGAAATTAAAGAGCAATATTCCAACTTGAACTTTGTTATTATACAATCATATTATACACTTTTGTATATGCATGTATATAAACATATTATATTTAGATCAACAAACATACATGTGTGTATAAACTTACATATACATGCGAGTACATTGTACAAAACTGAACAAGATTTTCATGAATCCTTATCTGGAACATATATTAAAAAGGATATGAGACTAATGGATGAAGACCACAAAAGCAATTGTCGCACATCTGTTTTTTTTTTATATATGTACAGATATACAAACATTATTATATATAAACACATGAACAAATGTGTAGAATTGTTATCCTTATCCTCAGACAAATAAAATACAAGATTTGTTAAAACACATCATATACAGAAATAGTTCATTTTTTTTATACTCGAATTTTCAACTAATACAACTACTATACAGATATTGTGTTTGTATTAAAATATATGTACATACATATGTGAATATTAGTTTATTAGTTTAATATTTAAATTTTAAGATATAACACATTGAATAAATTATCAATGTAAAATTATATTTGTTTGAATTTTTAAATTTATTACATTTTAAATATCAAAAAAAAAAAAAAATTTTTTAGAAAATATTCCATTAACTGTTAAATGTATATCTAAGGATATGTGTACATATGTATGTACGTAAATCAATCTACTAAGTTATTTTGAAAATTCGATGAAAATATTTCATATAATTTTTATCAGACGGTACGGTAACGTATATATGAATATTTTGTCGTGGATAAGAATAATATATGTATGTTATTCCTAAACTCATACATTCATGTATTTTTATATGTTTTCGCATACAGCAAAGGCATATATTTTAAACGCATACACATACCTACATACGTATACGTTACATGTAGTAATTTTTCAACGCACGTGTATGTGAAAATAATTAAATTTTCTTTAATTCTATGCTAATGATAATGATTAATGCCTTGAGCTTGTTGCTTATTATTTCATTTTGTTTTTTTTTTTTTTTCCGTTTTTTTTTTTCTTTTTGCTTTTCTTGCTTCAAAATAATATTTAACAGTAAAAGTGGGTGATAAATGATGAAATGAAAGCATAAATAATGTAATAATATGTTTTAGAAAATAATATGATATACATTTAAATAGATACATAAACATACAGACATATGTATGTATATGAATATATAAATTTTACGCATATTTCTAAGCATATTACGTACAGTCAATGTCATATAAAATTAACTTCTGTATAAATAAATTATTAACAAATGCACCTTTAATTTTAAATTACATATTAAGTCAGTGTAATTACAAGTGTACATGACATGATAAAATATATGTATCTAAAATTGGTAATGGAAATATAAGAATTCACTAATATACGCAATGTTGTATAAGTACATGTCGTAAAGGAATGTTACCATAATGGAATAAGCTTGAAGTTATTAGAATCTGTTGTTGTAACCATAAATAAATTTTGATTCTTAATTTTGAACAACAATAAAATTGAATTTTAATGCATTATATGCAATTTTTATGTTTGTTAACCATTAAAATTCCTTGTGTGGTATTGCAATGGGCCGTTCTGGTCTAAGTGTGCTTGCTCAGGATTTGGCGAGTGACCACCCCTACCTACCTAGCTACTTACCCATCTAGCCATGAAATACATAAAAACCATCAATTTCTTTGTTATAGGAGGACATTGAATTAGAAGGCCAAGGCTCGATTTGGGCTGTAACATCATTGAAAGAAGAAGAAGAGGAAAACTAAAATTCATTTTCCAGAAAAAGAAAATTCACTTAAAGTAGAAATTAAACCATTAAAAAAAAACTAAAAAATTTATTTCCATTTTTACCGGTTCATATTTAATCGAATAAAAATTAATATTATTGTTCAACAATTTATCACATTGACTGTCATATTTTAATTTTCTCTTTTTAATCATTTCCTACAGTTTCTTAAGAAAATGATTTCTACTATGTATATTTTATGCTTGTGAAACATTTCAAAGAATATTTTGTCATATTTGATATAAATTATGTATCATATATTTTAATATAATAATAATATAGTCATGCGAACAAAAAAAAAATAAACTTGTATGTGAAATAATAAAGATAATAATAATTCCATACAGTTAACATATGATCATACATATGTCATACTATACTTTGATTGATGAATTGGAAATTTCGTTCTTTACTTTTAGATGTTAGCATAATAATAATCATCATCATTACTATCACATATGTACATACATACATATGTATGTATGTCTCTGTATGTCGTATACGTGTGTTAAATTTTATACAACTGAAGTGAAATAATAAGCAAAAACATGTTCTATACTTTATATTTTAAATATTTTTACTACAGGCCTTATGGGAGTATATGTGTCTCATAATTTCTCATAAGAGCATTTCAAGAGCAGAGTTACCACAATTCTCAAAGTTCTCATACAGTATGGGATGAGCTTTTTAAACATCAATATACAATGATGTAAAGTGATAGTAATTTTCGTACTTTCCATAAGGTCTGCAATGAAAATACTTAAAGTACAAAGTATAGTTGGATCTAACTATATGTATAATATATAATACACACATGTGTGCTATATGAAAATATGTACATTCAAATTTAAATCTTTATTATTTTCACAATTCCTTGTGGTTTTTGTGTTGAAAATTTTCTCTTCATTTGACAAACTTGAAAATTTTTTGATAAAATTTTGACATATTTCATATTTATGGCAGATGTTCAAATTTATTTTTAAAAAAAAAAAAAAAAAGAAAAGATTTTTACATGTTATTTTCAATTTAAACATTATTTACAACAATATATTAGTACGAGTATATTATTATAATATTGCCTAGTGTTACAATTTAATACTCTTATAATTATCTAAAACAAAAAAAAAACAAATATGTACTTATGTATGTTACTTATCTTATCTTAATTTTAAATTCAAAAAATTTGAAAATTTAATTAAATTGACTATAAATGAGTTCTTATGTTTTCAATTAAAATTTATTAATTCAAATATATTTTTGTTACTTATGAAAATGAGAAAATCAATATTTTATTTTAAATTCTTTAATAAATTGATAATTTATACAGAATGTGAAAATGTCGTCTGTATGTATGTAAATATCTACAAATGTATTCATTCGATAATTTTCATTAATATTTTTAATTTTTTTAATTAACCACATTTGAAATACATCTACATATGTATAATCATCATCAGCAATGGCGTAACCCAGGGCCTAATCATATCATTACGCGATGATTTGTCAAGATGATTCTATCATACGTCCATTACAGATTATTATTATTACACAATGGGTCTTTTTGGCCTAAGTGTGCTTACTTAGAAATGATCGGGCGGCCACCTCTACCTCTACAATTTAAAGTGGATTGCGAACCACTAAATTTGTTGAAGTAGAGACTTAATATTATAAATGCATCTAATATGTACATTTTTTTAGTATGTATTTGCATATTTCATTATTATTCCAAGATTATCAATCTTATTAGCCGATTATCACCATATGTACGATATACGACCATCTGTATACATACGTGTATGTACGTATATGTACATTTCATTAAATTAAAATAATTTTTACTTGATAAATGAATTTATTACTTTTATCATTTTTAATAAATTTTACGGTTCATTTTTTAAGTCAAAATATCATTCATTTCTATCATCAATTTAATTACATTATATGTTCAATACATTTTCTCTTATATACCCATATATGTAGTGTGTTATACAATGCCATAATTCAATCAAATTCAATACAAAAAAAAAAAAAAATAGAAAAAAAAATTAAAAACATTTTCTCCCTTTTTATTTTATTTAATTCATTTTTTTTTATTATTGTTATTTCTTTTCTTTGTGCAAAGATTTATCAGCATCGATCATTTCACCCTTTTAATTTGAAATCATTCAATTCGACCCAATTCGTTATTTTATTTTTTTTATTTTTTTTTTTGTTTTGTCCCCAGTTATAACATTAGTTTCATTAAATCAAAACAAAATATCAGAAAGTAAAAGAATGAAAATAAAAATCAAAATACAAAAATAAAAGAAAAACTTTCACATTTCTTCATTCATCCATTTAAGATAATTAAAATAATGTGTCAGACATTTTCCTTTTTTGCTTTCCTTTTTTCTTAACAATGACAAATCTTCAAAAGAATTGTAAACAAACACCAAACATATTTGGCACATTGATATATGTTTGTATATAATATGATGAATTTATTTTTTGAATGTATTGTTACTCGTATATATGTATAATAAATAAAATAACAAAAACTCAAATACCTATAAATACGTTATGTGTACATGCACATACTGATATTTGTATCATGATAATGTAATAATATAATACGTATCTTTTATTTGAGAATATTAGAAGCAAACATTAAACAGAATTGAAAAGATCGTATATAAAAGATAAGAACAGGAAGAAAATAAAGAAAAAGTAAAATGAAAAATCAAAAAAAAAAAAAAAAAAAACAAAAAAACAAACCAACCAATAACCCTTAAAATGATATTAACTTTACATTTTCTGGAATAAAAAAAAAAAAAAAGAAAATAAAAATGAAAAATAAAAATTCATTTTCTTTCTTCTGTTGTTGATGAAATTGGTGAAAAATTACGATACACACCTACATATGTATATTGAAATATATTTTTGTGTAAATTTTGTTTTAAGTAAAAAAGAATTTATCATTTTTCTATTTGATATTATCACCGCATATTTCATTCTTTCCTTATACAATAATAATTTTGATTGCAAGGATAATGCAAGGATTTTCATTTTCATAAGTCAAATACTTATTTACTTTGGACTACCTCATAATTAAATAAATTTCAATTATAATCATTTATCGATCACTTGAAATACATAAATAATTATTTATATATCAGAATTGAGTAAATATGTATTTAATATGATAAATTTTTTTTTATTAATAAATCCTTCAAATAGTGATGAAAATTCGTTACAATTTCGAATTTTTGTCATATTTATAAATATTTCATGCAATATTAGAAAGTTATTTGTTATTATGTATTTTGTTTATTTTTTTTTATTTTTATTTTTGTTTTTTGACAATAATCATATATACATCATTTATGTACACAAAAATACAATTGTACATGTACCATATAAAATTCATGAAATGAAAAATAAAGAGAAAATCTAACAATTACTCTGGAAAATTTCTTGCTGTCTTTTGTTTATTCCTTTTTGAATTGAAAAAAAAAAAAAAAAAAATACCAAAAATAACAAAATAAAAGGAAGAAAAAGTTTAGAGGGTGAACGATGATGGATTATATGTATTATTTATAATTTCTTTTACTATTATAACATGAACAAATTTTGTACTATATATAATATTTTTAGGTACATTATATGTTGACAATTTTACATCTGGTAAAATTGTATTCGTATATTTATAAATACGATAACAGTCCTGTAGTAAATTGAAATAGTGAATAGAAAAATATACAACATTCAAAACGAAAGGGAAGGATATTTTTTGAAGAATTTGCACAGGAAAATCATGTATAATTCAATATTAGTATGTACATCCAATAGATATACTCGAATACAATATTGGTATAGTATCCTTGTTTTTTATGTGGTTCTTTTTTTTCTCTTTTCTTATTTTGATAAAAATGCAAGCAAAAAAAAAAAAAGAAAAAAAAATTTTTTTTTTTTATATTGAAATAAAATAGAAAAAGTCACAAATTGAAAACATGTCAATAGCTTTGTTAGTTGCGTTCATCTGTCAAAAAGTTAATTCATTACTTGCTTGTCGTATTCGTATTATTATTATTATTATTATGTATTATTGTGCAGATAAAAATAAAAAATAAAATAAAAAAAAAATGAAAATAGTAAGACGTTACCTCAAAGAGAAGAAAAATATTTTCATTTTTGATTTTCATTTTTCCAAAATTCTTTTTTTTTCCTTCTTCATTTTTCTTTAATACATCTACAGAATAGTATACACGTGTATACATAGTTTTTTGTATCATGTGTACGTGCAACTCTTATATACATATATGTAGTATTGCTTGTACACGAAATTTTCATGAAATTTTTCATTATTTTCATTTTTATTTTCTTTTTTCACATGTCAAATTCATCTAATATGATAAGAAAATAAATTGGGGTATAAAATATTAACAAAATGATTTTCTGAAACATTAACAAAATTGTGTAATTGAAAAAAAAAAGGGTCATGGCCCCTATAACATATTTTGTTGTAATTTTAGTAGTTAAGCTTCTCTTGTTAGTTGTTTTCATCTTATTTTTTTTTTTTTTTTTGTATCATTTGTACATGTGAGTATTTAAACTTAATAACTTTTAACAATCATTTATACCCTAAAAATATGTTAAAAACTTTTATTCTATTCAACTTAATTAATTTTATAGAAAAAAAGAAAAGATTTTTTTTTTTTTTAATCAAAAATTAAATTTTTGAAGTTATCAGCATTATTGAAAATCTTATTAGTAATTCACGTGTTTTTTTATTTTTTTGCTTAATTTACTGTTTTTGTCTTTTTTTTTTTTTTTTTTTGTAACTGTCAATAATGTGTGACAACGACAGTAAATCTATCATTAATATGAAATTTTTCCAAATTGTTCAAAATTACAAATCCTATTGAAGAAAAATAGAAAATTCGAACTTGGTAACAAGTAAAAGTGATAAACAATTTTGAAGTAAGCAAAAAAAGTTAATTAAAAAAAGAAAAAAAAAAAAAAATAAAACTTAATTTTATCATTATCTAAGGCGTCAATTATGTGAGTCTATTGCTAATCGACTTTGGCGTCAATTATGTGAGTCTATTGCTAATCGACCTAATGTTGAAATACACTATCGGTCTTCTTTTTCGGTTATCTTTTTCGGTTTACTATCGGTTTTGAAAGTCTTCTTTTTTTATTCTATAGATTTCAAAATTCTAAGATATTTTTGTGATAGATTTAAAAAACAAAAAAATGACAACAAAAAATTTGAAAAAATAAAAATTATGTCAATACAAATAAAAAATGTTCATGTAAATTTAATAAGTAAACAATTAGGTTACCTAATTTTAGTACTATATAATTTTTTAATGTTATGCGGGTAAGTCGATTAATTGACATAATACCGTGATTTTTTTTGATCGACTTTTAAAATTCGATTCTATGTATATCGAATAGACTCTCATAATTGATGCCTAAGTATCTTCAAAAATAGACTTTTTCAAATTAACAACAGTCACATAATCAATTATTTACCTCTAATCAATTTTTCTAATGTTTTTTTTAAGCAAAATTTTTTAAATCAAATAATTTGTAAAAGGACTGTTGCTACATTTGAAGCCATGAAAAAAACAAAAATCACAGCATATTTTATTTATGCAGACACATATGCAGTTAAAAATAACAAAATTCATGTAATATTTATCTGATAGTTATCTTTACAAGCATTAGAAAAATAATCTATTACTGATGATGTTACTTTAAATTTCATTTTTATTTTTTTCTTTTATTTTTCTTGTACATAAAAATGTCCTGTAGTTTGTTTGTTTTTTTTCATTTCTCAATTTTTCTATATTTTTACACATTTATTCGATATCATTGTCATAATATTTAACTTTTTAAAAAGAAAATGAATGAATTCCGTTTTTTGTTTTTTTTTTAAATAAATTTATTGTTATATGTATTTTTGTAACTTAAGTGTAATCTATATGTCGATTATTATTTTGAGGGTGGAGTCAATGATCCTTTAAAATTGCATTGTATGTACAATACGATGTCTATGTTTTTATATATATACAAAATGATAATGTATATACAGATATATTTTTTATATTGTACATATACACACACACACATATATAAAAATACATATGTTCATATTTATAATAAAAACCGATAAAATAATTTTTCTGCTACATTTGCAATTTCATGGTGCCATAAGCCTTTATTTTATTTTTGTTATGGCTCAATTCCTTTTTAAATGTTATGAAAAAAACAAAAAAAAAACAAAAAAAAGAAAAATAATGTAGAAATAAAATTCGAGAAAGTAAAAAACAAAACAAAAAACAAAACACTTAAATGATAAAACAAAAAATGAATATTATTGAACAAAAGGACAAAAGTTACAAAAATCACCACTTAAAACATAGATCTAGACATTATGATTGTCGATTATAAATTTTTCATATTCGAAGAATTTTTATTTTTTGTTTTTTTATTTTTGGTCAAAATATCACGTCTCATAAATTTCTCTTTATTTTTGTTTTGTCATGTCTTTTCAATAAAATAAAATATTCTATGCTGTATTGTAGAGTTTTTATCCTTTGAATAAAAATGATCAAAGTTTTTCTTATAATATTTTTTTTTAAGTTTTCATTTATTTTTCATTTATTTTTCATTATTTTGATACGTAAAAAAAATCAATACTAAATACATGTACATGTATTTATAGACATGTTATCTGTGTAAATTTATTATTATTATTATTATATTTGAACTTTTAAGTTTTCTTTATTTGATTCTTATTTACTTATCTATAATATAAGTAATAATCATGAATTTCTGAAGAAATAACAAAAGTTTATATCACTTTATGGTCTTTTAATTTTTATTTTTATTTATTTTTCCTTTTTGTTTTTCTACATCATGTTTACATGTATTTTGAGTATAGAGAAAAATAAAAAAAATAAAAAATAAAATTTGTTGATTTACTTTTATTTTTTTTTTTTAATATATTTTTCATTGTTATTATGTCTTTTATTATTAAATCTACTAATGTTTATATTTTTAATTGGATTTAATTTTAAATGCTTACAATCAAACTATATAAAAGCCCCCAAAAAAAATGAATTTTTTATGGACATATTTTATTTGGTATTTTTTTATATCCTTTTTCTTCCTTCAGTAAAAGTCATATCATATAAATTTTGTTATTGTTGTTTTTATTGATGAAATGTAATAAAAGAAAATATTTATTATGATCACAATCATTTCTATACTTTTTTTTTAATTTAAATTACAGTCATGATTGCTGTACATATAAAAGATACATGTCCTTTATTTTGTTTTTATTTAATCAGTTTAAAAAAAAAAAAAAAAAAAAAATTTATCATTATAAAAAATTTATACATAAAATGCAATTTATTTTTATTTTTATTATATTTTATTTGTTTGAAAAGAAAAAGAAAAACAAAAAAAAAATCAAATCAACAATAAATATTTTATCATTAATTTTATGTTTTCTTTTTTCTTTTTTTTTTGTACTTCATTTAAATGGATATGATAAATAGAAAAAGAAAAAAATTTAAGTAAATTTTACAAAATTTATGTACTCATCGAAATTAATATTGAAAATTTTCAAATGACAAAATGATAAATTACAAAATGCAACAAAAATATAATTACAAAAATTCCAAAATTTATTGACTATGGAAAAATGTTGGTTTTCAAAACAAAAAGGAAAAATCTTTGTTTAAACGGTAGCATTAAAAAAAAAAAAATGAAAAAGACCAAAAATTGTTTCAAGTACATATGTAAAAAAAAGTTCATCGTACTCAAAATGTATTTTAGTAAATTATTATTTTAAATAAAATATGGTTAAAAATGAATTTAAAAAAAATTTTTGTAATCAAAAAGGATTGAATTGAAAATAAAATGGAATTTATTTCAATTTAACATTCATAATATGTTTAAAAATATGTTTTGTTAAAAGTTATATGCAATTTACTGATATGCAAATGTTTTTGTTTAGTGTATCTAATTTTTACAATTATTTTATTTATTGTTTTGTATATAAATCACAAACAAAAGACATAAACACATAACATATGAATAACGTTTGTGGGTAGTATAAAATATAATGTGAGGAAAATTTTTTTTTTTTTGTTTTTTGAAACATATTCAACAATGACTTTTACAAATACAAAATGAAATCATAATTAATTTTTTAATTACTTGGAACAGCTTAATATATATATTTTTTTTTCCTCTTGTTTACTAACAAATAAAAATGATGTAAATCCATTTAAAACAACTAAACTTCACATTTGTTTAACTAAAAGAATTTACCTACCATATATATACTCTCGTATATGTATGTACAGTAATTTGATATTGTATTTTCATTGTATATGGTAAGTGTACGTAATTTTGTTTGTATTTTCAAATAATATATATCAAACAATTGAAACAAAGTACCATACATTTTCCCTCATATTTCACACTTATTTACGTTACCCATGTACAATATATTTTTGCTACCCAACATATGTACTCATATGTACAATATACATATGTATGTATGTAGATTGAATTTTCATATATAGAAAATTCAGAAAATTCGTCAAGGATATTGTTAGATGAATTAATATCATCGTTTTACAAGTACAAATGAATGTACATGAAAATACTTTTCATATGTGTATACATATGTTATGTATGCATATTTTAAATGTATTTGTAAAGATATATAAAATGAATATAAACGTTAAAAAACAAATTTTCCTCCTTTACACCATTTACTTCACGAGTATGATGTGTGTGTGTGTGTGTAATACTCGTATTCAGTATTCAGTATTCTCTCCCTTTTTTTACATATCCTTATTTAGTATTCAAAATTTGTATATGGTAGTACAATTGAAAAACGGAAACAAATGAAGTTCAATTTGTAACATTTCATTAAGAGGATGTTTAAACATGAAACTTTTACTCAATAATACATTTTCATCCCTTCATCATGTCATTCTTTAAAATTCTCATACTCAAGAGGTATAACATTCAATTGTGTACAATATCATATATACCATATAGAGCCTAGTGTATGCATTGTATACATATTTACAAAATATTGTATATACTTGTATCTTATATTATAGATACATTTTCATGTTTTGTTACTTACACCTTTTTTTTATAGACACTTACATATACGTATATGGGAAATCGATGATTTTTAAAAAGGAGAAAAGGCAAAAAAACAAAAAAAACAAAACAAAAAAGAAATCACCTTTCACAATGTAAATAAAACAAACAAAATGTTAAAATAAATATAAAAATAAAAAAAAATAAAGAAGAAGGGAAATTTGAAAAAGAAAATGAGAAAGAAGAGAAAAACATAATCAAAACAAAAAAAAAAAACAAATTGCTACAATTTAGTGTTCTGTTAAAGCTTTTTTCACATTATCTTTCGGTTCAGTTTTATTATCATTTTGTTTTTTTTTGTTTTGTTTGGCTTCAATGTTGCTTATCCGTTAAATATGTAAGTGTAAGTACTTGTAGATCCTCTCACACACTGATATTAGGTGTATACGAGTATACGAACATACGTGGTACAAATCATCTAAAAAACAACAAATTTAAAATAATAATAAAAAAAAACCAATTGCATAAAAAATAAGTAAAAAATAAAAAAAAAAATAATAAAAGAATTTTAAAAACGAAAAATAATAGTAGAAAATGAGAAAACTCTAGAGAATACAAAAAATCCATCACATAAAAAAGGAAATCAATTTAGTGTAAAAATTTTAATAAAAATCTTTCAAATACGAATACGTCGTATCAAGTCGTATTCTTTTATTCCATAGTATTTTATTTTATTTTATTTTTTTTGTTTTTTGTTTTCTGTCTGTATTATGTGTACACTTTGTACGTTATTAAAACAATTGTAATTTTCACATTTTTACTTCAGTCTGTGGAATATTATGGTTTTGAAAATTTCAAATAAAAAAAAAAAAAAAACAAAAACCAAAGAAAATAAAAGGAAGAATGGTAATAAAAAAGAGGAACTTATCGTAGCAATAAGAAAATCACTACATATTAGAAAACTGAATAATACAAATGAAAATAAAATACAAAAAAAAAAAAAAAAAAAACACTTACATGTAATTGTGATAAAAAAAAAAATAGAAAAAGGATTGATTGATTTACAAAATTAAACATAAAATTATATAAAATGTTTTAAATTGCACAAGAAAATGTATAATAAATTTTGTATAGTAGAAAAATTGCTATTATCCTTTTATTGCTTTAATTTTTTTTTTTTTTTTTTTTGTATATTGAACGAATTGAAAAATTGCATTTTTAAAATTTAATTTTAGACAAAAAAAAGCACAATGATTTCATGCTGATATTCCATGTAAATGTAATTTTATTAGAATTATTTTTTTACTTTTTCATACATCAAGAGCCAAAACAAGTCCCCTTAATCTAAGTTTTCGTCTGGTAACGGCTATTGTTTTAGCGGGGTCGGTGATCGGTCTTCACCTATCATCAAGTATCGAGTTGGAGGATCAGTTTTTGATCCTAGTACTTTACTTTTTGCAAGGATTAACAGGAGTCGAGATGTAACTAGTGAGGTGAAGAGCCAAACGACGCACCGAATAACTTAATCTATTCAATCGAAATTGGGGTTTTTTACCTCTACTGCTTTATCTTGACCAATATTTAAAAACAAAAAAGCAATTTTTTGTGAAATATTGAACAATTGAAAAAGGAATTCGATGGTTAATTGTTGTATAATTTGTTTCAATATACACCGTTCTATACGAAACAAATCAAAAGTCTACGAGCGCCCATCGTTATACTTTTCAAGTTTTGTTGTTTATTTTGTTAACAAAGAAAATTATGTAGAAATTTTGTACATTTTAATGAATTTAAAAAAAAAAAAAAAAAAGAAAATTTAAAAATCTAATTTTTTTTTTTGTTTTTCCTGTGATCACAATCACATTATGTCTTCGGGCACGTTTAGAATATAAATCAATAAATTACAATTGGAAAGGTATTAACAAACACGTGATTCATGAACTTATTTTTTTATTTTTTCATTTTATTTTCTTACGCTATTTACAATATTATTATTTTAATTCGTATTCCGTTAAAGTTTAACCACATAAATAAGGAACGATTATCAATAATTGTCGATTACGACATGCCATTAATTACCTTTATTAGTTACATTTATGTATATGTACGTATATAAACAAATAAAATTAACGATTTATGTAGAAAATCAAAATGAAAAATTATTATGGGCCTTATTTTTTCCTGTATACCCTCTATATTATATATTGGATATCAATATAAATACTGAAATACTGAAATATCTTAAAATGAAACGAATATTTGATTTAAAAATTAAAATTTTATTCACGTGCCATATAGTCTAATTAAGGGATTTCACATTTTGAAATCTTTAAGTTTTTCATCTTTATTTTTTCCTTTTTTGTTTGTGTCTTGTTTTGTCTAGCTCTTTAATTAAATTTCAAATTAAAATGTGCAATCTCATTTTACATACACACACACATATAAAACATGATTTTGGATGGTATTTTTTTTTACTGTTGTTTTATACATTTTTTTTTTTTATCATTTTTTTATATACATTTTTTTTTATTCTTGTCTTTTTTTTTTCTGGTTATATTGAATGTTGTAAATATAACCAATTACGGTTTTATACGCGTACATAAACGTGTATGATACACATATACAATGTAATGTATGTACAATAAATGCGTATCTATCTTGTTAAACAAAGCATAATACTAATAATCCTTTATAAAATACTTGCCCTTATATGCTAAGAAAATATAGTTAGTTTTATCCTTTTTTTGTTTTTTTTTTCTGGTTTTATTCTCTTTATTTTTCTTCATTTTGGTATATTTTTCTTCATCATTTCATTATAATGTGCTCATATGTATACGTATACACATATTTTAGTACATATAAAAATATAAGTACAAAAGTCTTGTTTCGAACAAATATATAAAATGAAAGTCAGAAACCATTACAAGGATTTAGTAAGACCAATAAATTGTAATTATATACCCTAAAAAAAAAAAGGATATTTGTACGTATATACATTCTACGCATTTAAACATTGAAAATGAATTTAATGTAGACATACATATAATAATATATGCTTGATACAGTCAAGTACAAAAATCACAAAACAACTTGAACATTTTGTTTTTCTTGCATTGAATAAAAGGAAACTTCTAAAGCGTATAAGTACTTCAAGATTTTCACTTTTGGAGCCTAGTAATAGTGACTGTGTCAACACCAGTCCAACCGTCATTTTAAAATTTTAAATGTAATTCGTACATAAGACAAATAATATCGACAATTCTTTTCAACATTTTTTTAGGTGCTATTAACACAAGCCTGATTGTGGAATTGAATCCTGAAAACTCATCAATTGAAATCCTGAAGATTTTCTTTTAAGTCATTTCGTACTTTGGTGAAAATATATTTCTGTTATATAAAAATTTAAAAAAAAAAGCAACATGTACCCTTATTAAAGAGACCTGATATAACATCATGATATTGGTACCCCAATAGAATAGATAAATAAATGTACATTCAATTTTTTTGTAAGACAGTTAAATTCATTTATACCATTGATATTTTCTACACTTATTAAACAAAAATAATTCCATATAAATAAAGTAATGTTTTGATATCTAAAATTCGGATTTTATGTATTTAATATATTTTGTATTTTCTGTATATATATATACTCATTAATGTGCCCAAAATCCTGCTCAATATATCTCTTGTATATGTATATATTTATTTCAAATATGAGTTAATGTACATATACTAACAAACATGCCATACATATGTATGTAGTATATTTGTTAGAATTAAATTATAAAGATGAATGAAAAAGACATGCTTGTTACACTAATTGACATCTTCATTTTCTTTTAAAAAAAAGTTTATATATATTCGGACAAAAATGGTCAATTAGTTGTGTTTTGTTTCTTATTTGTTATTTTATATTATATTGAATTAGTATTATTATGTAAGTTTTATCCTTTTTTTTATTTATGTATCCACATTAATACATATGAAAACATGAAGAAATTAACATATAAAATAGGAAAAATAAAATAAAAAGAAAAATAGAAAATGAAAATTTTATTAAGCGTAATGTAAAAGTTTTTAATTATAAATGAATAATTATATGTATGTATATTATAGATTCTATTTTATGTTTAAATATAAAATAATATTCTTATCCATTTATTTAATTTTATTTTGATTAATATCAGTTTTTTATATTAAGTTATAAAACAAAAGATTTATTTTAAATGTGGATATTTCAATTTGTAAACTTAGCTCAATACGTAAAGTTATTGGCTTCTGAAGCATAAAGTCTCAGGTTCGATCTCATAGGGACGACTGACAAATGGGACTTGTGTCGTACCACCAAGTGGTGTCCCTGGTCTTAAGACTAAGAAGGTATTTTTCAGGCGAAAATTTCCTGGTTAAGTTTGTACTCAGTACTGGGAAGCTAGAGCTAAATATGATGCAAATCAAAACTACCATCGCCCACTGAAATAAACAACAACAAAAAAAAAATATATTTCAATTTGTAAAATTCGAAAAAAAAAAATTAAAAGTACTGAAAGCGCTAACGATTTTGATTTTTTTTTTACAATTTTCAAATTTCATGATTAATATGAGACCAATGAAAATTAAATCATTTTCCTTGTCTATACCATAGGCGCACATCCATTGCTACATACGCAATTTTTTTCATGGAATATTACTAATGAAATATTATGTAATTTTTTAATTATGTAAAGACCGTTTATAGTTAGTAATAAAATTCTAAAAAAAAAAAAAATGATCTAAAATACTGATGAATTTCACCTTTTACAAAAGACTTAAATAAACAGTATATATACCTTTGTGCATGTTATTAATGTTCTATTAAAGGTCCTTTACATTTTATTTTCATTTTTATTACTCTGTTATTATTTATTTGTTGCTTTTACCTTTTTTACTTTATTGTTTTATTTGTTTTGCAAAAAAAATAAAGAAGAAAACTTGATTAATTTAATGGAAAAATTAGTGAACATTTGACATCATAAATGTCGAGAGTGAATAAAAATTTTGTTAAAGTAATAAAAAAATCACACAAATAAAAAAGAGTAATAAAAATGAAAAAAAAAAAACAAAAAGCAAAATACTTTTACACTTGTACTATAAATATACACATCATGATATACATAGATAAAATTTTCATATATCAATGTAAGTATATATAATATCATAATTACACCCTCATATTTAAATAAACAATTATTGTCTGACAGAGTATATATGTACATATTCACATTTGATTGTGGTTTTATAATCATTTTTTTCTGGGTTTTTTTTTTTTTTTCGTTCATTATAATGACAACAATGACATTAAATTTTGTTACATTTTGTTTTGTCCTTTTTACTCCTATATGGGCCATACATATATAATTTGAATTGAATGTGCACCTATGTTGAAGCTCTTTCTAAGTATCAAAATTTCAAATCACACAGAAAAATGTATAACAATCAAACAACAAGTAAAGGCAAAAAAAAAATTTTTTTTTATTGCAGGAAAAGTAATAAAAGTCGAAATTAATTGCTCTCATAAAAAAAAAAAAAATGTTGGTGCTATTTTGCTATTTATGTAAAATCACATTATATTTCGTATACATATATGTATGTACAAGTATACACACATATTTACATATAGATCCGATATATGTACATATGTATACATACTTATGTAGACAATTTATTACATGCATAATGTGAATGAGACTCATTTATTTTGAAAGTGGCATAAGTACCAAAAATGATTTTATTTTCTTTTGCTTTGCAAAATTATCCTTTCACTTTGTAAGGATGGAAATTTTGTTCCTCGAAGGGGGTTTAAAAGAATTTAAAAAATTTAAAAGAATTTAAAGATTTAATTAGCCATCAAAATTTTAGTTTCCAGTAAAAGTTAGCATTAAAGCCTCATCTTAGCATAAAGCAAATATCTTGGAATTTTCGAAATTGACTTATACCACTTTCAAAAATAAATATCACTCCAATATAACTATAAGTTTGCAAAACAAAAAAAAAAACGTACAAAATGTCCTTGATTGGGTAAAAAGCTTAATACCATACTTTATATACATTTTTATATACATTACATATGTCTATACACATACATACATGTCTATATCGTATGCAATGTGTAAAAAATAAAATAATAAAAATAAAATTTCAAATGAATTCAAGCAGAAAATTAAACTACGTTATTCACAACTTTTTAACTTTTTCCCCAAATACAATAAAACAAAACAATAATAAAATTTTATTATTACAATTATTAAGGTAAAAATCAAATTAAAAATTTTTTAAATGAAAAAAAAAACAAAAAAAATTAATTTAATGATTTTGGATAAAAAACGAGAAAATACAAAAATATTTAATACATCGTTTTATTTTTGTTGATGCTTTTTATTTTCCATTGGATTTTTAATTTTTAAAGTACTCGCTAGTTGCATACAATTTTATAAAATAAGGAAAAGAAAATAGAAAACAAGTTATAATGTCTAGACGTCTCACAAAATTTATATATTGAATGAAAAAAAACAAAAAAAAAAAATTTTTTTTTTTTTTTTAACTTTTTAATAATTTTGTTTACACAATTTTATATTTTTCATTATTTAACTTTTATTACAAAGAATAAAAATTCATTAAACAAATCAATTGCAAGTTACAATTAAAAATGAAAATTAAAAATAAAATAAAAAATTCAATTTGAAATTAAAGTACATCGTCGTATGTATATACATGAAGGTGTATTTTTTTCAACTAAAGGATATCAAGCTGTTTTTATTTTATTTTATTTTTTTTTAATTTATTTTCATTTTAATTAATTATTTACAAATCTAGCGATTATTTCATTTTCAGCAAAAAGCAACGTTATTAATAAATAAATACAGATTTAAATATATGAATGGAAACATGTGGATACTTATCTACAACAGGATGTAGGATTTATGAGAGAGCTTTTTTTGTTGTTTTTTTTTTTTTTTTTAACAAAAAATGCTATTTTTAGTTTACAACTTTATATAAAATAAATGCATGTAGACAGAGAACAATTTTTTTCATGTTTTTTGTTTTTTTTTTAAATTTTACTCCCATTGATAGTTACCTACACAGTATCCTGTACACGTGTAAGTAACATCCATTTGTAGTAAAAAGCAAAAAAGGTATTTTATTATTTAAAATAACAAATGGACATTAAAAAATGAAGGTAAACTAAAAATACAAATTAATGAGTACTAAAAAAAAAAAAAACAAAACAACAAAAAACAGACCTACATGCCTTTTTTTTTTTTTTTACGAAACTTTATAAAACAAATTTCCCTAACTTTATGTGAACAGTACAACATAAGTATACAAGATTAATGGTCACAAAAAAATAAAATTATTTTTCTTCTCTTTTTTTTTTGTTTATTTTTTAATAAAGTGTGAATTATAATAGAAATTTTTTTGTTTATTACAAAAATAAAAATAAAAATATTATTTTTACTTTATAATTTATAAAAATAAATAACCTGAAAAAATAAAATGAGAATGGACAAAATATTACGTATGCACATTCATAATAAATAAAAAAAAAAAGGACATTTTTAAAAAAAAATAAATTTTCTGTTTAAATATTTTATAAACTTTTAATAGTCAGCTGAGAACATTTTCCTAAAAAATTTTATTATTTCATACACACTAAAGGCATATGCTGAAATCATACAACACCTACATACATGCAAAAATATCTGGGCAGTGTAGGTTCACGTTTTTCTTTCATTACGCTTTTATGATTTAAAGTGTATTTGAAAACATCAAAAAAAAAATGGAAAATCTTTGATTCTGAAATTTAAAAAAAAAATCCTCTAATTAAATTTTTCAGTATAAATCAGTAAAAAAAATTTTTTTTTTTAAATGTAAGTAAACAAACAATCATGGGAAAATATAATAACTTGAGTATTTTTGGCCTAAGTGTGCTTGCTTGGGAACGAGCGGGCGGCCACCTCTACCTAATAACTTGACTATAAAATAAATTTGCCGAACATTTACAAAACCTTATGTTTTTCTTTACATGTCTAAGACATACAAAATATCTGTGTATACGGCCTTGCATTTGGTAATGAAACCCGAAAGTAAAGTTTCCTGTTGATTCTCTTATGTGTCTAACTTCTTGATTTGAAAATAATGACAGAAAAAAAAAATCAAAAAAGGATAAACTCGGTTAAGGATAGAACTTCGGAAGATATTTTATAAAAATATGTTTGTTACTTATTTACTATAAGACACAATTTGCAAGTTTTTTAAAACGGATCAAAATGTATTTTGTACATCAATCGCTTTCTTGCAAGAATTTACATAACGCATACATATAAAAAAGATAACTATGACTTTATTTCATGGTTGACATTGATATATTCAATTCTATACTGACAATTTCCTTTTAACTATATAAAACACAGTCAACTTATGCTCTATATAGAAGTTCAATTTTTTTTTTTTTTTATGACCATCCGACCCTTTTTATAGTGAATGAAAATTTTCCTATTTTCCATACAATGTTATAAAGGACAATATAACGATACAATTTCATGAAAACTTTAAATGAGCGAGAAATTGTTTTAATTTTTCCAGAATTTTATATGTATGTATGTGTATACTATCAACCAGAAATAAATGAGTCCTAAGAGTGTACTTACAATTTATGACTATTTAAGAATTTATGTATACTCGACAATATAATATGCATATACGCGTACCATGTAATTTACGTATTTAAATGATAAAAAATAAAAAAAAAAATACAAGCCATACAAGTCACCACATCAGTTTTATTATGCGCGAAATTAGGTTAAAATTTTTTTTGGTACAGACAATTTTCATTTTCTTCTTTTTTTTTTCATTTTTTTTTTTTTTTACATTTTCTTTTATATTTTATTAAACTTTATAGTTTCTGTTAAGTTTCAATGCAAAAATTCCTTTATTCTGGTTTACAATATGGTGTATTATATACATTTTTAAATTTATTCTCAAAATTGTCTGTATTGTGTGTATATCATGCTGTAATATAAAATATAAAAAAAAGAAAATACAACCAAAGTTTATTTTCATTTTAAAATACTTAATTACAATTTAATATGTATGTTATCCTCTTGAAGTTAATTTAAATTTAATTTTTTAATGAATACAAATGGTACTTCTTTGAATATATATACTTGGTAATTAAACTATCGTAACTTTTATTAAAATAATCAAAATAAAACAACAAAATCAAAAAAAAAAAAATTTTTTTTTTAGTATTTTATCAACATATAACATACTGTATGTGTGTGTGTGTTGTGAAATATGTATGTAAAAGTTTTTAATTTAAATGTTGACTGTTGTAATATAGGATATAATTTGAATAAATCTACTTTTAAAAATTTATATTTCTCTATTGAGAATTTTTTTTTTATGTACAAAAGTAGTACATACATATTAAATTGCAATTTTTTCTACATACATATACATATATAGTACATATGTATAAGAAATGAATGCATTTTCATTTTTCTTTAGACTTTTTTAAAAATTTTTTTCTGGTTCATAAAATATATGTAGTATCTCTGAAATGATTAAATTATTCATTTAATGAATATAATGACACAAAAAAAAAAATGAAAAAAAAAATAAAAATAAATAAAAAATAAATTCCATGGAAAATAATGAATGTACGTATCCACGTGCATATTCAAGAATTTAAAAAATTACTGATTTTAATTTATTTTTCATAATTTTGTATATGTAATACATAAGCATACTATACTTAATAATATTTTACATGTGCTCATGGACGTATGTATGTTTTTTTTTGAAATCTGTATTAAATAGGACATATATCCAAGGATAATATATAAATTTACCTTTCTAAATAATTCAATGTTTATCAATTCATGCGAAATAAACTCCTAACGATTTGAAAAAAAATCACATAAATTACATAATTCACATAAAACCTGAATATTAAGCTGAATTCGCAAATAATTCTTTTTTTTTAAATTTAAATTTAATGTAATTTTATTTATTAGATTTTTAAATAAATTAGAATTACTAATGGTATCCTTTCAAATCAAATTGTTTAGAAAAAAAAAAAAACAAAAAATTCAAAGTACGTACATATGAATATTACTTAATTTTCTATTTTCTATTTTTTTTTTTCTTGTCAATGAAGTAAACAAATTTGATTTTCAATTTAAATACATTTGAAATTTTATTGTTAATATGTGAATTGTAATACTACCAAAAATGCCCTTATGTTCTATATATGTATAATATGGATCTGTGTATGTGGTAGCCTTGTACATTTTATACATGTGAAAATCTATATTTGTTTCGTGTGCGTTTTTTTCTTTCTTACTTTTAAGATCAGAACCCCATCGTAATAATAATATAAATGTATGTATATAATATAATTTAAATATGGTAATGGTTCTTACGTCCTTTTTGAAAATTTAATTTTTGTATTTCCTTCGATTATGTGTAAATACACACAGTACATGTAAGGACACAGTAGTATGTGTGTGTAAGAGTAATGCATAAATGAAAATATCACAGCTTTAACACACGCCTGTATGCACATATGTATGTATTATAAAATAGCAAACAATGGGATTTTATTCCCTATTCACCTACTGAATTCACTTTTTTTTTTTTTTTTTTGTTATGATTCTTATACAGAATATTGAAAAATTTCCTTTTCTTCTCCTTTAAATGTATGTACATATATTTCGTTTATTTATTTATTTTTTTTTTGTTTTTTCACCTTCTATTCATTGAAAGAAGGAGGAATATAAAAGAATTGTAAAATTTAAGTATTTTGTATATGACGATAAAATGTAAAATATTTTTTTTTTTTTTAAATTGTGTAACTATTGTTGTACACATGTACATACATAATATCGTATTTGTATTGTTAACTTGTATGCGTTATTATATACATTATGCAATATACATATGTACATATCTATATATAAATATTTATTTGTATTTCATATCCGCATTATAAACGAGGTAACATAACAAAAGGATATATGAAATTATATACAATACAAGGATAGGGTAAAGAAAAATATATATACGAATATGTGTACATACATATATTTTTTTTACTAACAAATATAAACTTAAAAATTTATGAATATGACAGAAGCTCTTGTATTTATTTTTTATGTTGCATTTATAAACGTACTCTATTTGTTTTCGTTATGTTGATAAAAAAAAAAAAAAAAATATACAAAAAAAAACAGAATAAAAAAAAATAATAATAACAGTATTAAATAAATAAATAAAAAGAAAAAGAAAAACAAAATTTAAACACATACAAATGAATAAATAAATAAGAAAATAAAAAGAAAATTGAAACACAGATCGTATTAATGCAAATAAATAAAAAAAAAAATATATGAAAAAATATAATGAAAATCCTATTTACGTATACATACTCGTATATAGATTCCCATTTCATTGTTTTTTAGCTCCCTGTATATTATATACTTGCGTTACATATATTATGCATGATTGCAGTAAATATTTCAGTTCATGGTTATTTTGCTTCTTGTTATCTGGACGTTTTTCGTTTTTTTATTTTCATACAAAAGTCGTATACATATTTTTTTTTTTTTTGAATACATGGTCCAGGGATATATCAAGGGAGAAAACATTGCTAATAAAATACAACAAACAAATAAAAAACAACAAAGAAAAATAACAAAAACAAAATGAATAAAATATAAATACGACAATATCCTTGTTTACTCTTTACAGTGTAAGAAGAAAAATAATAATAAAATTAAAAAAACAAGAATAAAAAAACCATCTACTTATTTTGTACTGTGGTCAACAATGGCATTGAGATATTCCTTTTTTATGTACAAAAAAAAAAAAACATATTTACTATTTATTTTACAAAAGCATTATTAAAACATACGATAAGAAAATTTAATACATACGTACAAAAAATCAAAAAAAAAAAAAATATAACACACATAAAAACACAATGAATTATATTAAGTTATAAAAAAGAAAAAAAAGCTTTAATACAAACAACACTCTGTTGTAAAGATTTAAAAAAAAGAAAAGAAAAAAAAATTGAACTTAAAAATAAAGGGAGAAATAAAAAATCAAATGATTTGATGTAATTTTAATTGTATATATATCGCGCGATATACATATACGTCCATATATACCGAAAATATTACCGAAGACAATTTAACAGAAGCAACAAAAGAAAAGATAAAACAGAATTCAGTCGAAGAAAAACATTACAATACAACAAAGTGTTAGAAAAATGCTTTTTTCTATTTTTTTTTTTTTTTTTGTATATTTCAAAAAGTTCACAAAGAATATAAAGCTGACAACGATCTGTTTTAACAAGAATGCTTGTATAAAAAAGGAAGAAATATAAAATATATCCTTTGGAATTTTTAATAAAAAAATAAATTTTTTGAATGATACTGTTGAAATTTTCTTTTGTTATATTATGTAACAAATAAAATTGCTATTTCTTTGTATTTACAAAGGTATATAACGCACCAGAATGTACTATAAAATATGTGTGTATATTTGTATTCTTTTAACTTGCATTCAAGTTGTTGTTTTTTTAGATTTTTAAGAATTTTATAATTCAAATAAAATAAACAGAAAAATAATATACAAAAGAAAATTTTTGTTGATTTCTTCGATACTTTCATATATAAAAAAAAATTTTTTTTTTTTCTGTTTCGAGTAATTCAAGATTTTCTTATTAAAATAGATTCAATGTACCAATGATTTTCTTCAGAATTTATAAATTTAAAAAAAAAAAAAAAATTCTTTTATTTAATTTAATTTATTACAAAATTTTTTTATTAATTCGCTCTCTTCCGTCCATCTGTTTAACTAAGTAGAAATTTTGTAATTGACTTTAAACTAGATTCATGAGTCTTGAATCCTGATGTGTTACTGATTAAAAATTTTAAACACAAATCGGAACTGGTTGGTAGTGCAATGATAACAAAAAACTAGATAATTAGTGCTTGAACTCAGGTAACAATTGAATCTAAATCAGTAACAATTTCGTTGCATTGCAAATAATATGAAATGTTGTTTAACAAGGAAACTACTCTCTAAATACACCTCAATTTTATCTTCCTGTTATCTTGCGTCCCACAATTTTCATTTTCTTTTTAATATTTTCATAGCTATTACAAATTCATAATAACAAATTTTTAAATTTCATTTCTGTAAGGGGTTAGAAATCTGTATGGGTTGAGGAAAAATTACATTATCCTTTTTAAGCCCTTCTTAAAAATCGTGGTATATTAAATCCACTTTGTTTTTTTTTTTTTTTTTGTTTCATTTAAATAACTATTTTTTTTTTGTTTCTTCAAATTTACACTTTTCTAATTTTAATTGAAAATTTCATTACACGTAAATAAACTAAAGTAAAATCTAAAAAAAAAACGTTTACATTTCCACAAAATTTAATTTTTCAATTAAAATGTATAAATATTTGAAATTTTTTAGTTACCATTATTTTTCCACATATATAGTATACACAACATACAAACATGTACATATGTATGTAGTTAAACAGAGGCAACAAATTTTCCTATATGTATACATTTCAGTATACACATTGAAATACTAAAAATCTTTAATTCTTGAATCCGATAAATGAATTTTTAGAATTTAAATCTTTTTCATCATCATGCAGTGAAATAATGTTGTAACAAAATATTCTAAATGAAAAATATTTGTATCCATGTAAAGCTTAAATTTTATGGGCTATTTTGTTATACACTCATGTGAGTGATGATGATGATGATGATGATGATGATGACGATAATGGTAATGATAACATTGATAATACGTTTGAAACATTGAAAACATTTAAAATAACATTCTTCTGTTGCATTTCACAGTCGGTACAGAATTAAATAGAAAGCAATTTTGGTTGACTTTTTTTTTGTTTTTCGTAATCTTTTATTTATTTAAATAGTTTTTTTTTTTCAACGGAAAAACATTCAGAGTACATTTATACATGTTACAGATACATAAAAACTATTAAGAGATACAATGTGTACAATGTAATTAAAATTAATGTAAACGTTACTAAATTGATTAAACGGTTAATCAAATTTATTTGTATAACTTTTAATTTACATGAATGATATGCACATATGTATGTATGTACATTGATTTTTAGGTAAAAATTCTTAATACATGACTCTAAACTATGTGTTCGAATGTACACAAATCTACATTTTTATTTGTATATTTGCATTGCAATGTAATAATGGTTTTTTTTTTTTTTTTTTTTTTTGGAAAACCTGTAATTACTAACACTACTGGAGGTACGAAAGGTTCATTATATGTATGTATATGTATGAAAATAAACATTATACCATAATACCATACAGATACTTGGAGTCTGCTATAAAAAGGTAGGATATAAAATTAAACACGATCCCCAAGCATATAATGGAATTAGCACTTAGTGGAATCCAATGTAAGCAGATTTTATTTAAAACTTAATTCAATCATGCTAAGGTAATTCTATATGTTTTCTGCATAACTATATATGTACGTACATACATATATTCATAAATTACTCGCTTTACATATGTATCCTTTTTACATTTAATATACAAACACTGATGAACAAATACTGAATATATGTAAATGAAAAAAAAAAAGGATTTATAATGTTTTACATTTATTGGAAAAAAGAAAAAAGAAAAAAACAAAACAAATTTTCCAAAGATAAATTCAAACGTTTTTACAAGCAATTTAAGCTGTCATGTCACAAAATGAAAATAAAGATAAAATGTATCGTGAAAATTGATAACAAAAACAAAAATAAATAAAGGTAGAAAAGAAAATCATTTGTACAAAACATTTCATTTTGATTCCCTATTTGTTATTGGATTTTTCTTTTATTTTTTTTTTATTTTTTCAATTTTACAATAGAATAAATCCACATCGTTCAATTACTGCACGTATATAAACATTAATGTAGACATGTACAAAGTTTTTACACATGTAAAGCCACAATTTTCTCTTATACGAAAATCACACGTAAACGTATATTGGTTTATCTATTATTTTTATTTTATGTAAAAAAAAAATAAAATAAAAAGGAAAAACACAAAAGGTAAAAAAAAAAAAAAAATTGTTTGAAAATATTAAGTCAAATAATTACTATAAAAATAGAAATTATAATAATAAAACGTTTATGTATACTTCATTTCATCTCACACTGAATAAATTTTCATGATATATGTTTGGAGTGTACAAAAAAATAAAAAATAGAGAATTGGATAATCGAATGTATATTGCTTGCTGTATGAAGCATTAAGGGCCAATTTCTTCAATTCCAAAAATTTGGTTTTCTTTACTTCTAGTTAAAACTTATCTTCAAGATAAAGTTATCCGGTTGAGGTTCGGGATATCTTTAAGATGATATAGATATCTCGACTACATCGCGGCGCCACTCGATACTTGCGATAACTTGTTTTTGTAAATTACACATGAAGTTGGTTTCATGTAATTTTTTAAAGGGTTTTGAAACGTATCTCTATCCTGAAGATAGTTAATCTTCAAAATTAATGAAGAAAATCATTCTAGAAGATATCTCTCGGTTAATTTTATGCTCAAGATAGCTATCTAAAGGTATGAAGAAATCGGGCCTAAATGATCATAGTTGTATGTGTTGTATTATAGAATTGCGTTAAAATATAACTGCCAGTATCAGAATTCGAATTCTAATTTTGTGATCCAGAAATGAAAAGGTATATAAAAGATTTTTCTTTTTTGTGACAATAAAAAGCTAAGATTTTCTGTAAAATCACATTCACATTCGTAGATATTTCAGTAATGTTTTACATATACATATGTATAAATAATCTTACACATTAGTTTGTACGTGTATAACATGTTATAAACAAGTATACGTATGTGCTTTAAATTATTTACATTCTGTAATTCAACTATATACAAACGTACCTATTACATATAATAAAGGTATACAGAAAAATTTTGTAATTCAAAGCACGTACGCACAAATAAATTGTTTTAAATCTACCCTCAAACAGTATGGATAAGATGATGATGATGATGATGATGATGACGATGAAATGAACAAGGATGCTAGGCTTGATATACTAGCTGATATCAAATGATATCATTCACATTCAGCTTGTTAATATTGGTATCTAAACATATAATATAAAGGTAGAATATTTAAAATGTTACTATAACTGCAGAACCACTATCATCATCATCATCATCTAGTATCATTATCAACATCATCAACATCATCATCCTTATTCAGATCCTTATTATTGCATTAGTGGTATTGGACTTTATATATATGCTATAACCATTTATATAAAATAAAAATTGGAAAATTCTAGTCAAAAGAGATGAAAGGTCGGAAATAGTAAATTCCTGAAATGATCTTTTAAATGTCGGTCCATTTCCATTGCATACATATACATTTGTATATTTTCATATTTACACGTACATACATATATGCCATACTATATAGAATATTTTGTATCTAAGAAATTGAAAATGAGAATTACCACAAAATATTTGCGGAATTAAATGCTGCTTCGGATATTTATTAGGTAAACCAAAATTATATAATATAATATTATATCGCATTCGTAAACAGTTATAAATGTGTACGTATTTAATATACATATGAATATAATATTCATGTACATACAAAGTACATAACCATATTAATGCTATAAAAGTAATGAAGGAGAACTTAATAAATTGGAAAATCGTTTTATGAGCAGTATTTTATTTAGGCATCAATCCACAAAATTCATATATGGCTTACATTTATGCATGTTTACATACATATATTTTGATTATATACATATGCATACATATGCACGTATAAATTTATGGTAAACACCATACAAACATACCTGATAGGTATTAATGCTTTCAAAAAGAAAATAATCACTTTCTGGGATCTCTGAAGAGGTAATACACAAAATTTAAGAAAATTACAAATATCTGATTAAATGTATTATATTTAATATAATATGTTTTGCTAGAGCATTTTTTTTTTTATTTCTTTGAGCTCCTCGTTTTTCTTAATTATTATACATAAGTAATATATATATATAATATGTTATGTATACGAGCATCATTTAATATGAATATTACATAAGAAAATACAAATAAAATTAAATTTTAAGGATTCATTTTAGGTTTATTTATATGATATCATCATTGTAAATACGTACATACATGCGAGATGATAGTGAATTATTTATAATGTATTTTAAGTAAAATAATGTACATTATATAAATGTATGTACATTTTGTACATATAAATGTAGGCATTTCAATTATATATAATCAATTTTAAGTCATTATTATTTTAAATTGTTCGTAATTAATTTAGATAATGGATATACATTTAACAGATTATATTGTAACTATATACAATTAAATAAATAGATATTTGTATCTAACATTTTGTGTGTTTTATTTTATAAACATTTTATATCTTTCCCGGTCTACTATACATACAAGTATTTATATTGTGGAAATAGATTTAAAATTTTTATTATATGTTTTACATATTATAATCCTTATAAAAATTTTTTTTTTTTTTTACATGTAGACTAAAATATATTATATAAAACATAACATTTGAAAAGGCAAAATATAAAATACACGTATTTCTATCATGTACACATATAAGCATAAAAGTATGTTACGTACGTACAATAAAATGTGACTGAGGTTCATTTACTTGAAATTAATGAAAAAGAAAATTTATTCGATTTTTACGATATCAAATCAGAAAATAAAAACAAAAATAAATAAAGAAGAAAAATAAAAATAAAAATAAAATAAATGTACATAAAAATAAACATTAAAAATATTCTAAATACGAGGACATTTTTATGCAATTACTTATTTCTATATATAGTATTGTGCGAATGCGGAATATTAAATTTTTTATCTCCAATGCGTAAACGTACGCATATCCGTTTTACATGACAATGAAGCTTCTTAAAAAAAAATTTATTCTGTCATAAAATAAAAATGTTTTGATTTACAAAAAAAAAAAGAAAAAAAAAATGAAAAAACAAAAAAAAAAAAACATTTTAATTGATAAATTTAATTTTACATTTTCATATAAAAGAAATTATAAATTTCTGTTAAATAAATTTTAAAATTATTTTAATAATTAGGTCTGCACATGTAAAATATAAAAATTACCATTTACTCTAATTTTTCTAAAGAATAGAAAATAAGAAAAGAAAAACCCCTGTAATTGATTTAAATTTGAAAAATATAACCATGTATTTTTCTTATTTATACAATTTTACCACTGTATTACGTATTGTAGAAAAATTTTAATCAATTTAAAAAACAAAAAAAAAAATGTAGGTATTTTCATGATAAATCATGTGATATAAAATTCATTGAATGAATATTATAAACAACAATATTTCACATAAATACTTATGTAGTAGTGTATTTTTGCATTACTATTCATTATATACGTTATTCACATGAATAATTTAAAAATTGTTTATAGTTTCAGTTGAAAAATGAAAACCTTAAAAGCCCATTCAAACTTAATTAAATTTCAAAGGATAAATGCAATTTATTTACAAGCTAAAAAAAACAAAAAAAATAAAATAAAATATAAATAAAAATAAAAAACTATAACGAAAATGAACACCATTATAGAATATATGTTTTGTGGAAATATATCAATTTTACACGTGTGTATCTTTAATATTAAAATAATGCCATATATCTCTTTTACGGCACTCATTTACAATTTTTTCACACATGGTCACTAAGAATTCCAATTCAGGCATTCAACTTTTTTTTGTAACATTTTGTAAAGTTCCTCATATTTAATGGATTTTAATCTTTTTTTATTGGTCATTTTCATGAATTTTCCAAGTTATTGCAATATTGCGTGGACTATAGTCTGTCTACTAATTCGATTCAGTTAAAGTCGAGTATTCTGCTTCTTGAAATTTTTAAATTTTAAACTTATGGGTAATGAAATTAATTTAAAAATAATATCATTGAAAAAAAATTATGATAATAATGATTAATCGTTAATTATGAAATATTTTACGTAAAATTGAATAAAATTTTTATTTAAAAAAAAAAAAAAAAGTCAAAAACGAAAAATGCTAAAAACTTGAAAAATTCATGAAATTAAACAAAATTAAATACTTTTTTCCATATTAAATATGTACCATTATACATAATAAGTATTTATATAATCGAGTATTACATAATGCGTATATTTATTTTTTGTTAATTAAAAACTACAAAATAAATACTCGGATGTATGGAATTATTCTTTTGATAAATCTTCATTGATATGTTTGTACATATGTATATGTATACAATTCGAATTTATTTTATATAATGTCGTTTATAAATAAAAATATCTACGTATGTATATGCAAATAAAATAGTGTGCGATGTATTAAAAGAAAATTTTTGTAATTAAATTTTTAAACCTTTTTTTTTTATATTTTCGTATGATCTTTTGTGTACTTTTCATTTAGGTAAAACGTGTACATAAATATGTACATGCTTATATATGTATATGAAAATGGGAAAAAAAGTAAAATTATTTTATTATACAATGTAAACATACAATTATACCATATATACGGGTATGATAATGTTTACACAATCAGTAAATATATTGAGTACATATGTATGTATTTATGTATATATACAAATACATATGTATGTATATGTACGTATCTGTAAAAGAGAATTTCTCATAGTCATGAAAAATATATGATTATATACATACGTATATACATTTATATGTCTATGCAAAATACTTATATATACTTATATCTACACAAAAATACATATAAACGTATGTAAGTCATATATACATATACATATATAGGTACATTCATTTATGTATGTTTAATCAACATACAAATATATGTATATAAGCATAATTTAAAATTCTGTTTACGATTTTTGTTTTTTGTAAATTTGACATAATACATATATGTACATATGTACGTACATATACATAAATATGTACGTACGAGTACGTTATATAACAAATATTTTATATAAAATATAGAAATTTTCTATACTGTTGAGTATTTTAAATATTTACAATGTTATATAAGTTAATAAAAATATAAATTATTTCATACAATGTAATGATGTCTACATATCTACGTACATGCATAGACAGCAGACACATACATACATATGTGTGTGCTTATATGTTACCTTATAGTTATAATATTAAAAAGGATTATTTATAAAATATGCATACACAGTATGTAAGCATGTGTCTGTATAGGAAAAAATCAATTTACAAAAAAACAATATTTAACTTATAAGTAAATGTTAAGATTATTTTCTTTGAAAATTCAAGTATGTATGTATGTATGTACACCTATGCTTTCATATAAACACATCCATTTATTACCTACTAATCAATTACTTACTAGAACAGGAAGCCTTTAACATAGAAATTTATAATTAAAAGTTATCGGAAATTGTAACTTCGATTATATATGTATTTATAAAATATTTCTAATATATTTATGCATTTTGCCTGTAGAAATATTTTAAAATGTTTACATTTATTGAATATATTTATTTTCTAGAGTTAAAAGTTCCTTTGAAAAGTTATTCAGATTTTCTAATTTTCACATCAAAGACTTTTTATACATAAGTATGTAAAATATGTCATCAAATATTTTCATAGCAAAAAATCAGTTTTGAAGAGAGCTATCAACATGGTATGGTTTCAACCTACCAACAGGCAACTCACTAAACACTGCGAAGATCTTAATACGGAAAGTTATACCATTTTAACATTTTACATTAGTATCTTGCAACACTTTATTTATTGTTAAGGATTTGATCACCGAAATTTGATAAACTATAATGTTGACTGATACAAATTGTGGTTTAATTTGAAATTATCACACAAATAAATTACACAAAACAAAGAAAAATCTAAGGTCAAAACAAGAATGAATGCAAATATACTCTGTCCCCTAATATTATTCACTTATGGTCTTATGGCGATTACTTAAAGTGGTACCATTTTACATCACTATGTATTGTTATTTAAAAAATTCATCTGATTATATAATAAAAGCTTTGTGGAGTGTGATAATACTGCTTCTGAAATACTCTAATTAGAAATTATGAGAGAAGAAAAATGACAGATGTACTCCCATAAGATCTTAAGTGCATAATATTTAGTGGACAGAGTATAATTCATGAAATCTATAAAATCATTTTATTAAATGATGACAAAAAGAAATTTAAATTTGAATTTTCATTCATAAATATTTATATTGCATACAAATATCCTTTTCCATTATTTTTAACTAATCGTCATCCAATGAAATAAAAATTTGTGAAAAATTTTTGAAAAATAATAAACGTTTTAAACTATCAAAACGATAACATAACAATATTCAAAATTTGTATAGTAAACAATAAATATTCAAAATTATTCAATTTTTTTTTTTTTTTATTGAAAAAACAAATGATAAAGTACAAAAATAAAAAAATAGAAAATAACACAAAATAACATTATTTAAAATAGAAAAATTTCGAATATACATATTTTATGGTTATCATATGCATATATAAAAGTACATATCTATGTATGTTATGTATGTGGGTGGTATTTTTGTATATATAGTATGCATCATTATTTAAACGAATAAATAAAATAATAATAATATAATCGAAAGAAATCCCATTCGTATTTATGCAATAAAAAATCCTTAAGGGATAAATATTTTATTTATAGCATTCATATACATAGTTTACAAGTAAGCATCTCTACTTTTTATAAAAAAAAAAAAAAAAAAAAAAAAAAAAATAGAAATTTTTAAAAGGCAATTTCAAATAGCTTTGAATATTATAAATTTATTTATTTATTTTTTTATTTTTTTATTATTTCATTTTAGATTATTTATTTTTTTGCATTTTATCCAAAATAACGTAGACACAAAGTATACGTGTGAATTTATTAAATTGAATACGTATCTTTTATGTGACTTAATAAAATGAAATGGTGAAAAACAAATTTTTGTTTTTTTTTTTAATTTTTTTCTTGAATCTTTCCAATTGTAATGATGATGACGATGACGGTTGATGACGGTTTCATCGTTTTTATATTTTTCGTTGCTTATATTGTTTATTTTTATGTATGCGTATTTCATTTAATATATTGATGTGTATGTGTGTGTGTGTGTATGCAAAATATTGAAATTCTATGGTCCTGAAAATATTAGAATTTTTTTTTGTTTTTTGTCTTTTAAAAACAACGAAATAAATACATAAACATTGTAAATACAATTGCATGTATATGTATGCAATCCCTTCAATGTTATATTTTCATTTGTTATTTAAAGGATTTTTATATCCTTTACTGTTATGTACATAAAATATATATTCAGTTTAGATATCAATTTTATTTTTCAACATTCAGACAAATAAATTTTAAGGATTCACTTTTATTTATGTTCGTCGATCATTTTCTTTATTATAATACCGCCTTCATTTTGATTCTACATACATGTGTATATACTCTACTATATATTAGAATCCGGTCATTGATATCGTTATTCCTTTTGTTATAGACACGTTTCCATTGCTTATTGTATAATGTATAACAACGCCATATTATGTGGCATATAAAATACATTTAAAACCTCTTCTATACTAAAATTTATTATAACAAAAAAAATTTTTTGGTGTAATATTTTTTAACATTATCGTTTGGTCCTGATTATATATTTTATATACGCTCTTGTATTTGGTTTTCCACTCAATTTCAATTCATAGTCAGCCTTTTTCTTCATGGCTTTTAGTTTTAAAAGTGCAATATCGTTTTATTATTATTATTTTTTTTTTTTTTTGGTATTTTTTCTAGTTTTTCAATAATTCAGTAGACATATTTACATATGCACGTACATATGTATGTATGTAATATTCCTTTGATGGTACTGTACCGGATTACATTGAAAACTAAAATATAATGTGGTTGTAAATATTTTTCTAAATATATTTATGTCAAAGACTATTCTACAAAATATCTTTGCCTATTTTATATATAAATTATCCATAAAACAGAAAAGTTTGTTTGCATTTGCATATAACATTCTACAAAATTCTTATATGTATGTGTACTAAAGAAAATTCCAAAACAAAAAAGTTAAGAAGAGTTTTGTATTTTAGTATATTGTACATGAATGTCCCTTCATGAATTACGTATGTACATTTATTGCACTTGGTATATAGCATATTGTTTGATACAAGTACGTGAAATATATAGAAATTATTTTAATATTACTTTGTTTAGACGAAAAGTTATCTGTGGTATGTTATTTGTCCTTTGTGTAAAAATGTCATCATCTTTGCTATATTATCAATACTACAGAAACATTTTTTGTATATACACAAATGTACAAATAATACACACCACACATATAACACAATTTTGCAATATGTACGGTTAATAATGCAAAATATTTCCACAGAGACGACTTTAGAAATTGTTTAAAAAACAAAAAAAACGAAAAAAAAAAAAAAAACAATTTACCTCCGGTCATATATAGTAAATTGTATTACATATGTACATATGTGAACATATCTTGATAGTATAATGCATAAATCCGACTCCTTATTTATATTTTTTTTGTATATTCTTAGAATTTATAAGCATAGAAAAGTTGATTTAAATCCTGGGGGGTGTCAACAGGAAATACAAACGTATATATACTACATAATCGTGTATAGAATTTTAGAAAATCGTGTTTGTAACATTTAAAAGTTATTTGTTAACTGTTTAGAGAATTTAATATTATTACATGTTACTGTAATATCGTAATTGCTACTTATATACATACAATCATATAGACCATATATGTACGTTAAACACTTCTATATCAAAGGTTTCTGTTCAAATATGGAATATGCAAGAAAAATTAAAGACTTTTAAAATCAAAACTTTTTACCCCTTTTTTTAGAAAAAAACTTTATTATTGTATAGATCCTTGAAAATCTCACTTTGTAATTTATTTGATTCGTTAAGCAAGTAAGAATTCTTATTTGTATACAAAAATCTAAAAGAAAATAACAAAAAGGATGCAAATCAATGAATGTGTTACGTACAATATTTTATATATACGAAACATTCAATTTTATGTATACAATTTACAATACATTGTTTTATTTTATTTTTATTTTTTTCATTTTATATTTTTTACATTTTGTTTTACAAATGTGAAAATTTTCAATTGATGACATTTTATTGAGTGGAAAAAGTGGTGTATAAACAACACCCACTAATACCACCCATTTTACAATACATACACATTTATTTATGTATGTGCAAATGACAAAATATATTCTTTTAACTTTAAAGTTGATTTTATTCTTTTCTTATTTTTTATTTTACTATTTTTTTTTATTTTGTTATTTTCCTTTTCCTCTTCGTTTTTATTCATTTAATTTTCAAGCTGTCGGAAAGGAAGTAACATAAATTACAGTCATGTGTTGGATACAAGTACACTAAGAAAAATTTCTTTAAGACAGCCCCATGTTCAATAGAATTTATTACGACGACAATACGATTTTAAGTTTTAAAAATTGAATGTTAATTTTTTGTTTCTTTTTTTTTTTTTTTTTTTTTAACAAACATCAAATACACATATGTGTACATGTGATGTATGCGTATACGGGTAAATGATAAAAAATTTGTACACATTATATATAAATACAATTTGATCAAGCATTTTTTGTGGTTGATTAAATAATTTTACAAAATGTTTTTCTACAGTTTTTTTTTTTCTTTTTTTTTAAATGTAAATCAAAATTACATATATGCGTAACTAAATGAAATATTCTGTATTTCTATTCAAAAAAAAAAAAAAATTTTTTCCAATATTTAATAAAAAACCACGTATGAAAGGATTACCCTTTTGAACCCTTTAAAATTGTATTAAAATCAAAATCAAATTAGAATAAAGATTATATCGTCACCTGCTTTCATGTTTAATGAGCTGTTATTTAATTTTTGTTTAGCAAGATGTGTCAACTTTTTTCAAATTACTCTTGAAATTAAATTTAATAAAAAAAAAAAAAAACAGACAAAATAGTAATAATCTTTTTTATTAACTCTTTCATTTACATTGATGCATATGTCGTCAACCGCAAGGGTAAGTGAACGTTTTCCTTTGCTGATTCTTATGATTTTCACTTTTTTTGTCCTTTATTATTTTCATTTTCCAAAAGAAACAAAAAATAAATAAATAAATAAACGGGTAAATACATACACAATTGCTATAAAAAATTTGAAGTTCTCGGATACAAATTTATCATTCAATTTTATATACCATTATAATGTAAATTCATTTTTTTTTTTTTTTTTTGTATTTTTGTATTTGATGCTATCTCCATTTTGTCGCATATACTGCGTATGTATGTAGAACGGTGTTTTTTTAAATAATCTCTAAATAATTTTGTATTGTTATATATATTTTAATTTTTACAATATTCTTGTATTTTTGCTAACGAGAATTTGATGAGACCGCGAGGAATAAAATGTATACACAAAGATATCAAGATATTTATAAGTTATAAAATAATGTTTTAATATAATGTGAAACTTAAATCTTAATATGTATGTAGAGATGTGTACATTTGTGTACATATAAAATTTATATTTTGTATAGGTATCGGAAAAAATCCATATGGCGCCATAATGATATATCCATATCCTTAAGGAGAACAAAAGTAAAAATTGTAAAATAAATACAAAAAAAGGAAAGAAAAATAAAAATAAAGGAAATATAATATATATAGGATACATAGGATACATGGAGCCATAAGCATAGTTTAATCTGTTTGCAAAAGATTAATCAGATGCTAATATTTACCAGTTAATATGCGTATACATATGTGTTTGTTCATACAAATTCTTCTGTTTTTATATGTATATAAAGTAAAGCGAAAAAAATATATGTATATATTTCTTTATGGTTGTATTTAATAATGATATTTTTCATTTATTTATTTTTTTTTTTGTTTTATTATTATTGATTACATAATGTTTACTCAAAGCATTCATTATTTCTTATTATTATGATTATATGATAATATTCCCTTAAGGGAATTTTATGCATGATTAGCAAATATCCTTTATTTTACATACATATAATATATATGTATATATATTTACTATATACAGTCTTATATGTATGTGTATGTCTTCACATATGTCATACATTTTGAATTATTATATTTATAAGATATTTTTGTATAGAAAATGAATATTCATGAGATGATGATGATGATGATCAATCAAGTGTAAAAAATAATATTATGCCATTTTACTAATTAACTTATCATAAACAATTGCTTTCTAAAATAAATTTATTTTATGTCAATATTTTATTATTTAAATCTGCGTGCAAGTATAAGTCTATTTTAATTTGTTTTTTTTGTTTTTTTTTGTGTGTTTTGTTTGGCTTTTTTTTTTTTTCTGATTTAATAAATTACATTTTTCTTAATAATGAAATTATTATGTGTACACACATGAATTATCCTTTATACAAATACACATGTGTACACATAATCATTCAAAAAAGAAAAATTTTATAGAATATATATCCGTTAATTAATACTATTTAAATAAATTTTATTTTATTGTAAATATTATATCCTGAAATAAAAATTATATGACTTGTCGCATATATACAATATGCATCCTTTGATACCTATTTTCTTTAATAAAAAATTAAAAATAATTATGAACTTTTTTTTCTATGCTATGAATAGAATTTGTACATAATAAGTGCAATTAATTTTTAAAAAAAAATTAAATATTTCCCTAATGCAATTCGAAATATTACAACTATAATCAAGTAAATGAAAATTGACCATTAAACCACTAAATCCTTAAGGTTATTACATTTAATTTAAATATAAATTCATTAATCTTCACATATTAATTTTATACTCATTATAATCCGTCTCATTCATAGACTACCAAACCAATTAATAAAAAAAAAATACAAACACTCACTACACCAGAAAGCACAACTTGGCATATTTACGTATAAAAATATAAGTATATATGTATCATCTTTATGAAAAGAAACAACTTCATTAGTCTTAATTAAGTCTACAAGATGACTTTGCAAATTTTTTATAATTATACATATTTCCCTATTGTTTTTCTTTATTATAATTTTTTTTTTTTTTTTTTTGGTATTTCAAATATTTTATCATTTTTATATCCCAATACTGATTACATATATACTTTTAGTATACGTATAACATAGAAATACATATGAGAAATTATTTCATATTCGTTCATATTTCTTTAATGAATGTAACTTTATATTATACCTACATATAAGAATTTATTTTGTATTTTTTTTTTTTTGTTTTTTTTTTTTTGTATACAAAATCATCACCAATACACAATAAATGGTTTTCAAGTTTTTTTTTTTTTTGTTATTTTGTATAAAAATATTTCTATAATAATTAATAGTGAAGAAGAGTACCCTAACGACTTTTTGATACTTAACAGCTGCCAAAATCCTTATTAATGGCTTTTAGCTTTTACCTCCTTCTGGGAAAAAAAAAAGCATCGATTTTTTTTTTTTTTTTTTTTTTTGGATTTGAAGATGGTTGTTGTTATTCGTGTTTTTTGGAATTATATTATAAACAAGAAAAAGAAAAAAAAAATGATAACAAAAACAATCAATGTTTTTTTTTTATAGAGTTTTTTGTACGAATTCAAACGTGCTTATTGTATATTTGTGCATGTTTGCACCTATGGCGTTCATATATACAACAACTCACAATAATACACGTATTTATGTACTGCTTATTATTACATATTTTCCCTTTATTCATGTATGTACATTTTATTATGCCAACTTTCTGGAATAATACAAAATTTAAGTATCCTATCATCTATTAAATGATAAATGATAAAAAGTTTTAGTAAAAATTATTAAACTGAAAATGAATATCTTATATATACTCATATAACAGATACATGAAATATGTATGTATGTATTTTTCATGTAAAGAAAATTTTTGATGATGTCTATATATTTATATAAATGAATAAATGTATATATATATAAAACACAGATTGTCTATGTATATGTATGGATTATTTAAAATTTTATTATTAAATATCGTCATAACAACAACAACAACAACTACATAGACGTAAAAAAGTTTTTCTTTTTTTTTTAACTTTAACGTCATATGCACTACATCAGTACATTCCACAAAAAAGGATCTCATACTTCTTATTTTCTCTTATTTCTTCATCATATTTCATGTACTGTGTTAATCAGAAATTTGTTTATTCATGATATTTTGAGATTTTTGTTAATTTTTTTTTTTTTTTGTACATTACTTTTTAAACTTTTTATGTACTTTTTTTTTTTTCTTGGATGCGACCAACTTAATTAAGTTATCTATCTGTTTTTTGTGAAAAAAAAAAAAGGAAAATTTGAGGAAACTTCATATGTACATTGAAACATCCAAACGTATATCAACGTACGTATTCTAATGTCAAAGATCCTTATTTATTTTAATTTTGTTTTTCTTTTACATTTTTTTGTCCTTGTAATCGTCTATGAAGTTTTCATACATGTATGAGTATACGTTATGTGTATATTTACACCATGTACACCATCAACATTATTTTAGATTAAAAATAAAGGAGAAGTAGTGCCTTTTTTTTTTGTTTTTGTCGATTTTGCAAGCAACATATGTTGGGGACAATTACATCGTCTGCTATTCCAACAAAAACAAAAAAAAAAAAAATAAAAATGAATTTTGTATATTACGTTTATGTACTGTAAATATTATATTACACAAACTATGCTTACATATACTCTACATCATGTACGTAGTTGTACCCATTTTTATGTTCGTATATGTATAGTCTATATGATTTCATGAAAATTTATTCTGTTTTTTATTATTATTATATAGATCACCTTAAGTGTTTCGTGATTTTCCGGTATCTGGACACAATATAAGGGGAGTGTCAATTCTAATTAAGATGAAAGAAATCTTATGTATTAAATAATGCGAAAATTATATACGTACATAGAAAAAGTACACAGTGTAATTTTCAAACGAACAGAACAAAAAAAAAAAAAAAACAAAATATATTTAGAAAAAAAAAAACGACAAAAAAAAAAAAATAAGGCGTTTCCTTTTAAAATCTTACTCTACATACACATATAATGTTTCATTTTGCTAATTTTGTATTTTTCTAATTATCATTTTAATATGTTTTTATTTTTTTTTTTTCTATTTTCATTTTATCCTGCTGTTTTTTTTCAAAAGCAAATAAAATTTGCTTTGCTACTGTTGTCATTTAAAAAAAAAAAAAAAATTAAAATAAGGAAATTTTTTTTAATAAACATTTTGTATAAAAATTTTATTTATTTTTTATTTTTCGCAAAATTAGTCAGCATAAATGATTATATCATGATATAGCTAAATAAATTTTGAAGTATTATTACAGTTTAATTAAAACAATTTTGTCCTTCTCTACGTAATTACAAGGAAATTTAAAAAATGCCTTCTTATTTAAATAAAGACATAAACTCGATATAAGCTCACACAAAAACTTGATGTAATATGCTTTAATACAAAATTTATATTAGAAATATTGAGACATCTTTAATCATACATTGTTGATAATATATTTAAAAAAAAAAAAATTCTCAATTCAAATGAAAATATCTAAAAGGATTAAAAGTCACAATTTCTTAATAAAACGAACATTGAAATTTTTCTTTTTTTAATTTTTTATGTCCCATACATTGTTTTGTAATTTTTTGTTTTTTTTTTTTTTTCTAATGCATTTTTTTAAACTTTTACATATTGCATTAACAGACACATTTGTATTATTATTTTTTTTTTCTTTTATTCCTTTTTTTGTTTTTTTAAACAGACTCTATATTCTGTTATATGAAAATGTTCTTGAAAAGTTAAAAAAAAAAAAAAAACAAACAAACAACAAATGGAAAGCCTCAATTTATAGGGCAAAGTTTTGAAAATACGTGCATATTTCAACAATACATTAAAAAAAGGATACATTATAGTACATGCATATACTTTATTTATTTGATATGCAGATGTATATAGGATATGTTTTTTTTTTCTATTTTTTTTTTTTTCAACTATATGCGTGTAAAACATAAATGTTAATGTGTTGGTAATTTTAGTTATATATTTTAAAATGTGTGTATAAATAAGTATTGTGAATGTATTAGAAAGTATTTGCTAACGATAGCATACAATGTCTAGACGTAATTTTTCACTTCTATGTTAACATCAACTATGAAATGCTTGAAAATACGTACATATAAAATTGCAATTTTTTTTTTTGTTTTTTTTTTTTTTTTTTTTCAAGAAAAAGGATTTATATTGTGGTGTTGAATAGCCTTAATTACTGCTCATTTTTACTTACTTTGTATTTGAGTGTACTCATATTCATTTTTACTTGAATTTGAGTAAGTATACACTATACAGAACATGAAATTAAGAATATTTTTAAAGTTTTTCTTTTTTTTTTTTATATAATTTAAACAGCTGGATTGATTTATAACAATCATTTTAGAATTTTTTCTGTCGAGATTTTTCTTTTTATAAATATAATAAATAATTTTGCTCAGAAATCTTCCAATTACAATGAACTCATAATTAAGAATATTATTAACAGAGATTTGAATTGTTTACATGCATTTATATGTTATACAAAATTTTAAAATTTTAAAATTTCAGGTAATAAAAAAAATGATGATTGAGTTAATGATGATTAAATGATGAAAAAAAGAAAACTTACATGATAAATAAAGGGAACTAATATTATGAAATTAATTCTACTGCTACCTGTTTACCTCCTCTTTGTTACGTCGATTTTAATACAGTAGTGAACGATGTTCCTCGTTAATTCCTTGGTAATCTAGAAACCGCATGTGAGGTATTTTGGAATCGAATTAAGATGATGAAACGGAACACAGACAATTTCAGATGAAATCACAGAATGTCTCAAAACCGGTAGGACCCATAATACGTTTAACTTACGCCAATAAATTTGAATTTTAAATATTTTATTGATTTATACAAATTATTAAACATCATTCTTGTACAATTAACATCAACTAAAAAAATATTTTCCGACATAGAAACTTACATTAAGAATTTTCCTGAAAGACATGCTCCCCAAAGCAAAAAGAATTGATGCGGATAAATTAATAAATTAATTAATGCAGAATTTGAATGTTTAACGATATTATACATTCATATTATCAACAAACCAGCAAATAGATTAGGATCTGTCTTTGATTTGAGTTACACATGTAATGTAGAAAAATTAAATGAATTATAAATAATGTACTCATAAATTATTTAAAAAATTTTAATTGTATAAATATAAAACGTAAATCAATTTCATTGTATGATTTTTCAATATTCATTACATATTTCATAATTTATACATATATTCGTTCATACATCCATTAGTGATGAGGACATTTAGTACACGTGTACATACTTATTAAATAATCACTTGCTTGTGTACATCTTACTCACTTGCTTGTGTACATCTTATAAAATGAAATAAATAAAACATTAATAATTAATAATGTTGATTCTATTTAATGTTTTCTATTTATTTTACCTTTTATCAAAAAAATAAAAAATAAAAAATATTAACAAAAATGAATATTAATGTCAAGAGTTCCATTAAAAATAAGTAACTTATGCCCTAATATCATGGTTACAGTGACACCCTTTTTATCTTTATGTACACATGATATTATTATTATTATTGAATTGAATTTTTATAATACACAAACACATGCGAAAATATATATTCTAAAGAATATTGAGATATACGTATCTCTGTATATCAACAATTTCTAATAGATACAAGTTATGGTTACAACGAAAAAATTTTTTGAAAATAAATATAACTAAAATTTAAAATTTCATATGTACACATTTTTACGCACACTCTTTTTTATACACATTTAAAAGGAAAATAAAATAAAATATATAAAGCTAAAGTACTTCTCAATTTATTTAACAGTGATGAGAAAAAAAAAAGGCATAAAATCCGTTAATTGAAAATTAATTTTTTATAAGCAAGAAAGTATATATTGGGATACGTATATGTATACCCATGTATATATATATTGTATAAGGATAAGTATGCGAGGGTTTAAATGAAGTCTTTTATACTTCTTATTTTATTTTCATCTTAAATTTGTATACATGTGTATGTGTACAGGGAAAAAGGACATTGGGTAGAAAATCTGTAAAAAGAAGATACATACATATGTATATGGTTTGGTATAATAAATGTCTTTACAAAAAAAAAAACATACGCTTTATTTTTATTTTTCGGACAATAAATATGTGTATCAAATATGTATCCCCTTTTATCAAAAAAAAAAAAAATAAATAAATAAAAATAAAATAAAATAAAAAATAAAAATTGTAAAAGAAAACTTTCAATTTTACGGAACGTAAAGTTTTTGTATTTTTTTATTTTTATTTTTGTTGTTTTTTCTTTTAAACTCGCCCTTACTAGATCCATATGGATAAAATGTTTTTTTTTTCTTTCGTTTTCTTGCTTTTTTGCTGCTCCAGTTACGTTTTGCTCTTTTTTCCCTTTCACCCCTTAAATATTTCACAATTTTTCTTATTTTTTTTTTTTTTTTGTATATGTATTTATTTTATATTCTTATTTTTATTTCATTATTTTCGTCTGTTTTTACTTTTGATGATAACAAATTTTTGTTTCCTTTTTATTTTTCTTATACAATTTTTATTTTTTTTTTTCATTTTTACTTTTTCTGTTTTTTTTTTTTTTTTGTTTTTTTGAAAATTGTGTTTGCGTGCAATAAAATACCTTTGAACTCATTCTCTTGTATTTAAACAAAAAATTCCACATTCATTCATTTTCACATTCCTTCTTCTACACCCACAATTTTACACGTACATACATATATACAATTACAAACGTATTTGATATCCTGTCCAAATTCTCATATGTACGTGCATATTAGTGTAGTATATGTGTGCATACAGCGATATATATACGTACATATGGAATTCATGATGTAGCCATTTTTTTTTCTTGTTTTTTATAGCCATCATAAAAATTTCGTTTTTTTTTTTTTTTTTTATATATTTTCATTCTGTTTATTTTAGGTCGTTTTATTTATTTATTTTTTTATTTTTTGTTTATCCTTTGTATGTACCGTATTTTAGAGGTTTTTAGTTTTACTCATTCTACTATTACTGATATTCTCTTGTATACTATATTATTTAATGTTACATACAATATCTGAAACAAAAGGATCATATACACTTATATACATATGTACAAGAAAATATAATGTTATTTACAACACTGTATCATGACATTTTAATGTCACCAAAAAAAAAAAAAAAAAATACCAAAATGAAGGCACTATAATAATATATAATACACGAATGCAAGTAAGAAATGTACAAAAAAAAACAAAAAAAAAAATGCGTATATAAATGTTAAGAAAAAAGAAAAAAAAAGTTAAACCCAATATGCCAACAGGTTTATAACTTAAACTGCCCATTTATCTACATTTTCCAGAATTTTGTAAAAAAGATAAATGAGAGTGATGTATCTATAAAAATGTGTACGTTATATATCCATTTATATTCTATATAAAATATATATCTTCTTTTTCTGTTTTATGAAAGCATTTATTTATAAACATATTTGTGAACTGAAATATACTTATTTAAAAAAAAAAAAAAAAAAAAAAAACAAAAATCCTTTACATAATAAAGTACATACATGCGAAGTCAAAAGATATGTATGTGTATATGCAATCGTCCATATTTAATTCAGGATAAAATATAATTTTATGTATTGTAAAAACTTAACAGAAAGAAAATTGAAATAAAATTGAATTTTTCATTTTATTTTATACATAGGTAGGGGGGGTGGGCCCGTTATACAAAAATAAAAAGCACTAGTATACAAAATTGAATTTTTATGATTATATGCAGTTATAAAAGACCACCACACAAAAAGAAAAGCAAATGAAAATTTTTGTATTATGTACGCAATACAAGTAAAAGTAATTTATGCAGGAAAAACAATATACTATATTCATACTTTTAATTATTAATTTTGTTTTTGTTTTGTTTTGTTTTTTTTTTCCTGTTTAATAACATTATGTATATTAAAAATGTAGATAATTATTTTCATTTTTCGTGCAAGAATGTTCACATTACGTACATTCCAGTAAATGAAAATGAAAATGAAAAAAACCAAAATTAAAGGAAAATATGTGAATGAGTATTAAATAATTTTTAAGAAATTATAGTTCTCGGTACAACTTTGTACAAAAGAAAAACATGCGATCGGATATTTTTCTTTTAATCATTTTCACATGCCATTATACTTGCAATTTACTTAACATATATACATTCCATATAGACATTTATTTTAATAATACTACATAAATTTTAGATATCTACGATATAGATACAAATGTTGAAATTCAATTTGAAAATTTTTCTTTTTTTTTTTTGTTTCATGTTATTTACATAAACTGCATTAATTTATTTCGTTGACAATTCGTTTTGATTAATTTATTTATATATTTAGTTTTTAACTTTGTAATTGCGTGAAAAACGATTCCTTTTTTTTGTTTTTGTATTTATAGATACAATTTTTCCGGATTTTTCAAATTATGAATTTTATAAAATAATTCCTATACTCGTAATGTACAATATTTTTGTATTGTTATGTTTTCCAATTTTTTTTTTTTTTTTTTAAATTGATAAACACGAACACTTCCATATGCGTTTTAATAACGGAAGAAAATAATACCCTGATTCTAAAATGAATTTTTTAAGATACAGCACACCCATGTTCTAAAAACAAGGATAACTCTGTTACCTTGAATACGAAAAATGAATACGAATTTTCAATAGAAATAATTTTCTATTCGAGGCAGGGAAAAAAAAATTTGATTTAATTTTTTGTTTTTTGAATGAAAAGCCAGAAAGGAATTCTATCAGCCTAAATGGACAATAAGAAAAAAATACAATAAAATAAAATAAAATTATATTCGTGTACAATGTAATTCTCGAAAAGGGCTGTAGCATCACTGATGATGATGATGATTCGTATAAAATGGATATAAAATAGTAGAAATCAAATTATTATGCAACATTACACTTGTGTACACATCATATACGTGCATATGTATAATTCTTCCTGTAATGGAAAATACGAAGAAAAAACAAAAGAAAGAATGAACAAAACCATTTACTCCTTTTTATGTTGTAAGAAGAAAGTTAAAGTTCTGCATACATTTTTTTCAAAAATAAGTAGCATTGCTGTATAAAAGCTGTGTATATATAGGCTCTCATCTGTTTAAATACAAAGAAATAAACCATTTTATGAAGAGAATGGCTGATTGTATCCATGATGAATCTTTTGAGTGAATTAAATTTAAAATGAAATATTAACAAAAAATAAAAAAAAATGAAAAAATGAAAGAAAATAAAAATTTCCCTTAACGCAAATTTCTTTCATATTGAAATGAATTCAACGTTTTCTTCTTGTTTGGTATACAAAGATTCTATAATAAAAACGTTTATGAATTTTGCATGAATATTTGTTATAGGCAAATGTGTGTACTTATTTTGTATGCATATATACTTGAACATTTTCGTATATGTTAAAAAATACAAAAAAAAAAAAAAAGGAATGAAAAGGAAAACAAATTTCGAAGTGAAAAAAAAAAAATTATAATTTAATTCGAAATAGAAATTTTTTTTATGTTTTTGTTTTGTGTATATATGTATTATGTCAGGAAGGTACAGACGGCTGGGACATATAAAAAAATAATTTTTTTCCTATTTTGTCATTTTACGCTGTATTTGAAATGAGAAAGGACTCATGAGAAAACTTTTTTAGTTTCTCATTGTCGTGTGTGTATGTATGCGTTTAAAAAAAAAAATAAAAAATAACATAAAATAACTGAGTATATATTTACATTCGTAAAAATGTGTTTAACAATTCAAATCATAGGCATACCATGTACATGTGTATGAAACTCATTTTCATAATATATATGCATAAAAAATGACAGTGTTTATTGTGAATAAAATTTACATGCCTTTAACGTACACAAACTTATCTATACACATACAAAAAGTAACTCAATTTGAAATTCATGATTTTCTTTTCCTTTTTTTCTTTACAAATGGAAAATGAAATGGACAAAGAAAAAAGGAAAAATCTATTTAAAAAAAAAAAAAAACAAAAAATATGTGTAAATGTTTTGTTAAAATAGTACGTTATGTATTCAGGAACAATTTATTTGTAATCGTTAAAATTCTTAAATAATTTATTAAAAAATATAAACAGTCGTTTTGTTTTCTTAATTCTGATTTTAAATTATTTTTAGGACCACTATCGATCTGTGTAAGGATATTTGACAAACATTTTCATTTAAATGTTTCAAAATTTTAATACGAAAAACATAAAATGAACCGTTGACTTTAAAAGTGGTTTAAGTCAATTTTTTAAAAATAAAGTTGAGAAATTACATAATTTACTTATTAATTTAATGTTCCTGTGAATAGGGAGATTGGGCAAACGACGTACACGTATGTCTACTATGTAAACCGTAAATGTGAAGCTCTACGTTGCTAACGTATATTTTTTTATAATTAATCATGTGGCCGTACGTGTGATACGTATAAAGTTGGAACAGTTTGGTCAAAATCAAACTGATCAAACGGAGAATACATAAATAATTTACTACGTAAGCTTATGCCCAAACTGAAGAACGTTAAATGTAGAATTTTTCGTACTTTTTACAATTCTACATTAACGTTTAAATATTTTCCCAATCTTCCTAATATCTCGAAAAATATAAAAAAAATTTGGACTTACACCACTTTCAAAATAAACGATTCAACTAGAGATAAAATAAATAATTTAAAATTTTGTTACAAAAAATGACTTTTCTATATTTTCGATCATCTATAAAATAAAATTAAAATTTTATAGAATCTTAGATATATTAAAATCACTCTAATATAAAAATATTTTTTTATAACTTCTAATTACGAAAACTGTTTAACGATAAAAACAAACATTTATTCAACTTATGTTCCTGTATGTATTGAAATAAAAACATAACAAAATACTACATACATTATTTATAATGTCTTTTAAAAGGAAAAATTTCTTATTTTTTTATTGATTGTAATAAAAATTTTATCACGTAAAATTAATACAAAAAAAAACGAAATGAAATGAAAAATACAATCTTATAAATATAAGTACATACATTAGGGTATACGTAAATTTTATTTTCATATGTTTTTCTTTTTCTTGAAGTAAACGTGTTTAAATAATGTCTCCAAAGTAACAACAACAAGAAAAACATAAATGAAAAGAACAATTCAAATTTACGGACATCAAATATCTTAGGGAAATGGCAATAGCAAAAGACATATATTTGACAATAATCTTATTTTTTATGTGTCTACGTAGAAAACGCTTCTTTTTTTTTTTTTTAAACTCATCCTTTATGTGTCATCTTTTTATGGTATTATTGGAAAAAGGAAAATTCTGTTTTTTATTTTTTATTTTTTTTTGTACATTACATTTACATATATGTACACATGCATATAAACTAAAAGCGATATTTTTATTTATTACTGCAGTATTTATGCATCATTTCCCAATGAAACTTTTTTTAAAAAAAAAAAAAGTCCTAAAAAAAATACCGAATAGCATACACGTGGTTTGTCGTATCTATGTAGATTATATTTGTAGGCCTATAACACGGATCTATATGAGTGTATTAGATACTAGCATTTTGTTTTAAACATGATAAATGTAATCTAAAAATGAAATGATCTCAATTTTGGTTTATCGATTTGATATTCATTTTGTTATTTTTCTTTGTTTTCTCAGTCATTAATTTTTTGTTTTTCTTTTTTACATTTTAATATTGCGTTGACAATGAATGACTACAAATACATACAATTCCGATTGTATATGTAATTTTTCTTTTCTTTTTTAGAAAAAAATTTGCATTATAGAAAGAATACCAGATAAAACCATTTAAATCATAAGGGTGTGAAATGATCTATTACGTGAAAAAAAAAAAAAACGATTTTTTATATTAAATTTTCCTTATTTGTTAAACGATTTTTCTTTTTTGTGCATATTCTCAAAAGTATTGCATAACAAATTTAATTCCAAATGATTGATTGATTGATTACGTACGTATTTTGAATGATATAAGATGATGGTATAACTGGATATCTCTTAAATTTTTATTATTTTTATACAATTTTGAAAAATAAAAAAAAAAACAAAACAATGAATGAAAAATATATTCAGGTTTCATTAAAAAAAAAAAAATGTTTTTCTTTTTTTAAATGATGGAATATAAAATTTACGGAAAATTTGATAATATTTTAAATATTTTTTGTTATTTTCAAATGGAAATTTTATTTTATTTTCATTTTCTATTTAATATGTTTAGAGAAAACATTAAAATAGAAAAACACAAAAACAATTTAAGTATTTTCTGCATTTTTCTCATGTAAATCATTTTATAAATAGCAAAAAAAAACAGAAAACAATAAAGTGTACATTTCATTTTTCTTTTTTTTTTGTTGATTTCCATTTTCTTCACTTTGTTATTTATCTAGTCAAGTATAAAATACATAACATATAGAAAATATAATTCGGAAATCAGTTATTTCCGTATATTTTAAATACCATATTGACAATTTATTTTTCTATTACTTTTTTACTAAAAGTATTTTCCTTATTTTGTACTTTATATTTGTTCGTTTTTTTTTTTTTTTATTTCAAAAACTTCACTTGAAAATTTGTTTGATATTGGTAAGTGATATATGTAGGTATGCATATATAAAGTCAATATAATGAATAACTTTGAATACATACACTTTTCGTTTTGTGTATTTATATTGTACTATTAAATGCCATAGTACAATCCCATATATGTATGTATTATCTAGATTCTAAGAAAAATTTCAAAATTCTTCGTTTCTCGTATGTAAAATAAAACTGAACTTTTCCTCTTCTTCTTCTTCTTTTTATGTTTTTTTTTTTTTATAAACTTTATTTTAAGTTTGTTTTCTTCATGTCTATGCATACACTATGTAATGTTCATGTATTAACTTTTTTATTGACTGTCTCGTATCAATAAAAAACATAGAAAATGTAAAAAAAATAAAAAATATATAGTAAAATGGAAAAATTTCCAGTAGGAAATATAAATGATATCCTGCATAATGTAATGTATATTATAAAAAAACTTTTAATGGATTTCACATTATAGTTGAATATAGTTAGTTGAAATATATTTTATAAAATTTACCATTTAAAAGAAAAAAAAACAAGAAAAAAACTTAACATTTCGATACTATGGAATGACAACAAATAATATTGTAAAGAAAATTAAAATAGGAAAAAAAAGAAAATAATAGACAAATTTTTGTAATTATTCGTATTTGTGAATTATACGTGTTACAAATAAAATATATAACAACAAAATAATTTTCAAAATAACAATTTTACTTGAACAAATCAACATTTCAAATTGGTTATTTAGGAGGAACTGGTACAAAATCAGTAGTACACCCGGTATTCTGCACAAAACTTTATGTTTATGTTTACAAATTAATTTTTATATATTTCTAAATAAAAACATAAAATTTCAAATTTGTTAAATTGATTTAAATTTTTATTTTTTTTTTATTTTTTAAATTTTTTATCATTGTAACGCATATATTCCCTTTTAAATTCCCTTTTTTCCGTTAAGATAAGAAAAATGCACAAAAGATCAAAAACATGTTGTGTACGATATTACTGAAAAGCAAAAAACAAAAAAATGAAAACATTATAAACTTTTATATAACTTGAATATATTACTCATAAAATATCTCAATCGAGAGATGGCTTGGGATTAAAACATTTCTTAAACTTTTTAACATATTATATAAAAGTACAAAGTTATTTGTTGACATTAATATGTATCTAAGGATATATAAAATAATAATAATAAAAAAAAAAATTACATAATCAGTACAAAAAGATAAAAACTTTTAGTCAAATATATTTCTTGTGGTAATTTTCAAAACAAACAAATTTCGTTACATTATTCAAAGTTAATAAAATAACAAATTTCAAAATGATAAAAATATTTTATAGTGAGCAAAAAAAAAAAAACAAAGATTTAAGAAAAAAGGAACAAATTTTTGTAAATTAAATAAAAAATAAAAAAAAAATAAATAAAAAACAAATAAAGAAAACAATCAATTCTCTAATACTATTTGCCCTTTTATTTAATTCAAACAAATCCCCTTAGATAAAGGAAGAAATTTTCAATTTTCACATTACATTTCCATTATATATATATACACACACATGTGTCTTAATTTTAAGATAATTTTTGTAACTAAACTCTTTTTCTATATTTGTATTTATTTGATCTCTATATGATTATTATCCATTTATAAACATACATCCGAAAAAAAAAACAAATAAATAAATTTCTATTTTTATGATTTTTCTAGGATAATTGTAAAAACAAAAAAAAAAATTAAATCTTCTTATTATAAAAAAAAAAAAAATATGTAATTAAAAGATCACACAAAAATTTATCTTTATTTTAAATAGAAATACAAGAAATTTATTTATAAAAATATATAGTATTATATTTAAGCCTTAGAATATTGTATTTAGAGAGTCTTTAAGGACAATATCATTTTCAGTATTTTAAGAATATATGATCCCAAAAGCTTTTTAAATACACGCACATAATCTAATAATATACGAGCATATTTATGTATGTTTTTATGAAAACGGAAGAATGTATTTCATTGATTTTTAGTTTAGATTATTTAATACTTTGTAACTAAAAATAAATCCCAAAAAATATATGTACATAGTTTGAAATAGAAATTTTTTTGTTTTTTTTTCTTGTCTAAATACTGATCGCGTATTACTTGTGTATGTATTGTTTTTTTTTTTTCGTTGCTTTTGGTGTTTACAAGGCCATTTCATATATATATCAAAATATAGTCCTATCATATCCTAGGGATATATTTCATTTAAATGTATCACACTTAAAAAAAAATTTGTTTTTGTGTTTTTTTTTTTTTAATGTTCATTTTCATGTTCAAAATTTCATATGTGTATGTATGTACAAATGAGCATATAGGCGGGATGAATTAACTAAGAAAAATTCGATATAAACAAAAGATATATACAAGTATAAATACATTATTCCAACATATTTACTAAATTTATGTAACGTTAAAACAATAATACATTAAAAATAAATTATTAGATTTGTGATTTTTTTTTTATTTTTTCTTATTTTTGATAAAAAACACATACATACATATTTTATTTTATATATTCACTTTTTATAGCTTTAAAAAAAAAATACGTTTATATATATTTCGATATAAGAATAAGAAACAGACAGAAACTTAATTTCATTTTGATTGTCAACTTTATTTCATTATAAGGCCCCAAATATGTACTTACAAACACACATATGTATGTATGTGTGTATATAAAAATCCTATTATTCCCTCCCAATTGTAATCTTTTTATCCTTGAATGACAGCAAAAAGCCATTTCTTATGGGCATATATTTGTGTACATATACAGTTTATAAACATAACATATGTATTTATGTGTACATATATACATACATAACTGGTAAAATGGCAAAATAAAAGAAAAACCCCGAAAGGAATCAAATAATAGTAATAATAAGAAGACAAAAAAAAAATATACATATATATGTATGTATGTATAAGAAGTAAAAACAAAATCTCAGAGAATGTGTTTCCTATTATTGTATTATTTTTGTGTACATATATGTAGAAGAAAATTCAAAATCAGCAGCTTTATCATGTAACATATATTACACACAAAATCACATGGAAAATGGTGTATGTACAAACAATTTTTTTCACTTTCACAAACTAAGAATTTTCCTTTTTTTTTTTTTTGTGTTTTTTGGTGGTGTTTTTCTTCTTATACCAAAACAAAAGAAAAAAAAAATAAAAAAATTATTTTTTTCATAATATTTTCAGATTTAGCTTTAGGAATTTGTTAGCTTTTTTGAGATTTTATGTTTTTTTTTTTGTACATATAGAATTTATATTGCTCCTCATATATAAATACATCTAAAGAATATTGTGTGTATGTTACATAATATGTTACATTTGAATATGTTGGATTTTTATTTTCGAATTTGTTTTCTTGTTTTTTTTTTTTTTCGTCGTAATATTTTTTATTATTATTTTTATTATCATCACTATTTTTGGTTGTTTTTTTTTTTTTGTTTTTTTATGAACACCAAAATGATGTGTTAAAATATTGAACGATAATAATAGTAAATTTAGTAGAATAGCAGCTATAATAGAAATTTTATTTATATATGTAAAAATTTACGATAATAAAATAAAAATTCACGCATACATTATAATATGATGTGTGTGAGAGATTTTAACATTTTTTTATTTATTTAATATATTCAAGATTTAATATTAGTAATCTGAAACATATTAAAACAATAAAATAAGTAAACACGATCAGTTTCTATAATATATTCAATGCTGTTGTAAGACAATCTCACAAATTAAGAAGTAATGTGTTCACTGTAACATTTCAGTATTTTTGTAAAGCCAACATGAAATTCTTCAAATAATTTTCTTATTCTTTGATACCTTTAGAGAGTAGTTGCTTTACTCTCTCTACGGAACAAATTGTCCCTGAGCCTCTAGACTTTAAATAATTTTAAAATGAAAATGAAATTAAATACATTCCGATAAAGCTAAAACATTCATTTCTTAGCAGGAAAATAATTAAAAATGATTTTTAAAACGACAAGAAATTTGTTATGATGCCAGATGTACTAATACAATGGGGCTTGGATACAGAAATCATGCAAGGCTACTGATAGAAAATTAGAAAAATTCATGATTTGCTTAACTAATGCATTTACAATACATTTTGAAATTTAAAACTTTGCATTAAGACGGCATTTAAACATTTTAAAATTCATCGAAATACCTTATAGGCCTCATACACTACACAAGCATGTATGCACAATCATATGAAGCTACTCCACACCATATTGCACAATCATCATTTTCATCGAGAATTTCAGAGTAGGAACATGTAGTGCACGTAGCTTCATATGATTGTGCATGCATGTTAGTGCAATGTATGGGGGGGCGCCTATTAAGCTTTCTTGAAATCATACAACAAAAAATTTAAATTATTATTAATTAAAACAATTAACAAGCACTTGTTGACCATGCATATGTTAAATGTGTTAAATATCCATTGTTTACTTACACGAATACCTTTTTATTACCTATATTGATAAAAAAAAAAAATAAAGCAAAAAATCCTATTTATGAATTTATTTAGAAATTATAAAACTTGGAATGTAACATTTCATTTAAAAAAAAAAAAACGAGTAAACAAAATGACACATTTTAATATGTTATAATAAATCAATAAATTAAGTTCAGTTTATCATCATCAGTCAACCAATGTAATAAATAAAAATATGACATAATTATTGAGCAAAAAAAAAAAATCAATCATCAATAAAAAAGAAAATACAGAGAATTTCAATTATTTATAAAAAAAAAAAAAATACAGATTTTTTTTTTTGTATATTTATTTAAGATTTCCGCATTATTTTTACTTAATATGTTTACATATTGATTGTTCGATTTAATAAATTATCAATTTAAATTGTCCACTTTTTTTTTGTTTTTTTTTTGTTTTTTTTCTCTTGCACATCACGTTTTATATTACCATTATGTATGTATGTATATAATACATTTTATAGACAGGTCTTTTTCTGTATCAGGTTCTATATAATTAATTCAATATAAAATTTATGATAATATTAAAATATTACACAGACATAGTAATTTAATGTGCTTTATGTCGTATACGTCACAAATATAAATTTTAAATGTGCAATATTTGTATACAATATTGCATTTAAATAGAATTTCATTTAATTTAACATTTATAAAATGTAAAATTTAATTATTTAATATATAAAATGATTGTATTGAAAAGCTTTTTATTTAAAATTAAATGAATTTTAAGTAGGTTAAATTGTGTTAGGTATTATTTTTGTTTTTTTTTTTTTTCTTTTTTTTTTGCTATTATTATTGACTTGCATATCATTTCATTTATTAATGAGAGTAAAAGTTGAGAAATATTTATATAAACAATTTTATTTAAAATTCATGTATATGTATGTATTAGCATGGAAATAATAAATATTATTCAATATGTTATTAACTTTTTAGTAATTTACATTTAAATATATAAAACAATGAAAACTTATTACATTGAATTGAATGTAATAATTTAAAATACCAATACAAGAAATTTGTAATGAGATTACATGAAAAATTCAATTTAACAATGCAAAGTTGCTAAATATAAAAAAAACAAACAAATCAATTCATTCTAATTAAATAAATTAAAATTAATTTAAAATACATACAGCAAATGTACATTACACAGACCTTTATATAATTTTCCATCAAATTTTTCTCACAATTTTCAAAATTAAATATTCAAATAATTTGTAATTAATGAAAATAATTAAATAGAAAAAAAAAAAAAAAAATATGTACATATGTAAATTAAACACAAATAAAGAATCACTGACCTTTATATTGTGATAACGTATAATCTATATACATGGAAATTAGACTGCGTTCGGTTATGCCAATTGATTGATCTTTCGATACGTCATTTGATCTTATTGTACAAATATCATTTGATGTTTGTTTTGCAAATTTTTTATTGTCATTTGCTTATAGAAAAATATCAATTAAAAAATGAAATCAGTTATTTTAATGAATTGCATGATTGACTCAACACGTGTCAAAAATTTAATACAAAATTTCATTACCAAATGATATGACGACAGTTAACTGCTAAACTGAACGATTAACGATTTTCAAATGCAATACAAAACGATTGATATTTTTTATCTGCAGTGCAGATGACATTTACCGAACGCAGCCTTATTCAAGATTAATTATAAAACAACATTTAAGCGCACCATAACGTAATATGTCCATATTATAAATAAATAAATATAAAAATTTATGATAGATAGATAAATTATTTGTTACAGTATTATTGCACAAGATTTAAAAATGCAAATTACGATTACATATTTCAATTAACATACGATTGCTAATTTCCATATGTGTGTATGAAGTAAAAACGTTTAATATGAAAATAATGCAATATTTTTATTAAACATGTAAATAGACAACAAGATAATTTCCTTATAACTCTAACTAACAACTTAGGAGATACTTCAAATAGACTCAAAATAGAGTCTCAATAAAATATTTAAAATATTATTCAACAAAAAAAAAAATTTTTTTTTTGTTTTTTTTAAATTCAATTTCCGTAACCGTCATTCAAAAAAATTTAAATTTAAATTTTATAAAAGATTATTTTAGTGCAATCAAAATTTTGCCTTTAAAAAAAATTTTTTTGTTATTTTTTGTTATTTTAGTTAAATATAATTGAATAAAAATTAATAACATAATTGCAAAAAGAAAAAAACAAAAAAATTTTTATAATTATATTCAAATGAAATATAACTAATTTAAATTAGTGACAATTTTCCAATGAATGGTGTCATGCACACGACAAATGAATGAATGGACAAATAAAAAAAAAACTAGCAATATTTGCCGGAAAATAAATTTATAATAATTTTTTAATTTTTTTTTTTAATTTTAAATCGCTTTTTGTATGTTTGCAAAGAAAACGTAATTTTTTGTTACATTTTATTTGAAAGCAATAATTAATCAAAAATTGTCTAGATGATGCCAACGGAAAAAAAAAAAGAATAAAAATACTCTCCGATATTTATTGCATAATTATGTGTTATCATTAACGTATATTTTTATTAAATTATTATAATTGTTTAATTTGATATTATATTGCAATGACGATATATACATTGAAAGTAATCATACCATGATTATTATTTTTTTTTGTTTTTAGCCGGTGAGATATATTTTTGTTTTTCCTTCTAATTAATTTTTTTTTTTTTTTTTTTGTGTGTATCTATCTGAATAAAAAAAAAGAGTATAAACAATTTAATACAATAACATTCAAATTAACGCGTGCATGAAATCAGAAAACTACATATCACTTATATGAAGGAAAAAAAAACAAAAACAAAAACAAAAATTTTATTATCAATAAAATTTTTTCTATTGTTTACTATATTATGTAGTGCAAATTCTCACATACATATTAAATTTTTTACTATATAATTTTTTTATATACATTGTGTGTATATGTATAACATATGTATGTATTTTACAATCTACATTTAAATTTAATTTTTAATTTTTTTTTTTTATTATTTTTGTTGTTGTTGTTTTTTTTTTATATTAATTATTTTATACATCAACAATTATATCAATGATGTATACAGCAATGAACTTGAACTTGAAAAATTTTTTTTTTGTTATTTATTAAATTATAATATGATATAATTATCAATGTCTTTACATAATGTCATACATTAGAATACTTATTATTAATATACAATCAAAGCTGCGATTGAATGTTTTTCAAATTAAACTGGTTTTATGGTTAAAAAAAAAAAAATTTTTTTCATAATTGATCGATCAAAAATATAATTCTAATCGTTTTCCTATATAATGTAAAGATTTCTACACATGTTAGTCTAAAAATCAATAACCCTTTAAAAAAAACTTATTTACATGATTTTGTTATCACTACTTGAGCTATTTTTTTTTTGGGGGTTTCAAACAAATATACCACATTCATGTGTAAACAACACTTATATGTATAACAAGCCAATAATTATTAAATTTTCCATAAAGAAAATAAATAAAAAGTTTTTAACGGAAAGAAAAAATTATTTTTTATTAATTAAATTTTTTTTTTTTTTTTTGAAGAGTATTCGTTAATTACATAATTGCATTTTTATACAATTTTTTTTCAATATGAAAAATTAATTGAAAACAATATTATTATGGCACTGTGAAATCATGTAGCGTATCTGTCGTATACAATGTAATCGTTTACATACAGATATCTATACTTTGTATTTTAAATATTTTCATTATATGCCTTATGGGAGTACATTTTTTTCTTTTTCTCAATAATTTCTCATAAGAGCAACATCATGAGCAGTGTTACCACAATTCTGAAAATCTCATATACAGTAATACAGTATAAGATAAGCTTTTTAATTATGTATCAACATGCAATGGTATAAAGTGGTGCTACTTTTCGTAGTTTCCATAAGGCCTGTAGTGAAAATAATTAAAGTACAAAGTATACATGATAATAAGTTTTAAATGAGCATTTAAATATGATAATTATTTAAGTTTGCATTTACATATGATATTGTAATGAGTCATTTACACATATGCAAAATAAATAATGATGATGATAATGAAGTTCATATATTTTTATATACTCGACAACATATAAAAATACCCTTGGTGGCTTTATTAATGAAACATTCATGTAGATACATATATGAGATTGATCGATATTTTCATTAAAAATATATGTAAGAGAAAAACTTGTAATTGACACAAAAGTGTCAAGGAATTAAACTATTATAATTACAATAATTTTTCTTTAATGCAAAAAAAAAAAAACAATTTTTTTTTTTATCATAAAATACAGATGCCTAATTAGCATACTCGCATATAATAATAAATTATTTGAGAAAAATTTTATAAATTTCATTTTATGAATATGTATGAAATAATTTTTGAAATTAAATTTTTCATGAATTATATTACATTGATGTAAAATTTAAATTTACAAATAAATTTGAAATTTTTGTGATGAAATTTCAAGAATCAAAGTTCTCTTCTTAAAAGAAAAGAAAAAAAAAAAAACATTTCCTTTAAAATTTGAAAAATATAATTAAATATTGAATGTGTGTTGAACTTGGACTTCAATCATTGTTTTATTTTCATACTTCTGCAACGGCTATTATGAAAAATAAACATTTTTAATTTAATCATGTGTTTAAAAACGGGTTATACAGGGAGTATCTGTGAAATGAATGAATTAGAGATCTTCATCTTCATCTCATTTCAAGTATAGAGATACTTCACATATTGTCAGCTTTTACATTAAAGATAAAAATTTATGAAACACTTTCCACTACTTCCAGTGTAACAGGTGAAGGCAGTGAGACGTTGTATCAGGTATACCATAGCTACCGTGCAACCACATACACGCCTCACTTTCTTCATCCGGTGTCTCATAAGACAATTTTTCATATATGTCTTGTATGTGTCTCAATGTTTAAAACCCTCAAGACTTTCAATAAACAATGCTTTCATATTCAAACAGCCCGAATTTTAAAATGTATTACACGCTTTATGATATCTGTTCTTGCACACCTTATACCATTATACGTGATTAAACTATCAATAACCGAAAATAATATACTTAATCGTCTTCTTCCCATATATCTACCTACCTACTACAAAAATAATAATAATTTCTTCATATCAAAGTTCATTTAGGAGATAGACGATCAAAAATCTAAATCTTTAACAAACATCATTAATTTTTAAATCAAAATAAATTAGGCAAAAATAAAAAAAAAATCAAAAAACATAAACAAATACAAAAAAAAAAAAAAACTAAGAGCTCGTATGACTGAAACTGAAGGTAATATTGATGTGTATTGCGCAAAATCGTGTGATTTACGAGATATTAAAAAGTGATTTAAAAAAAAAATAAGAATTAAAATGATAATCAATTTGAGAAATAGAAAGGGGATTAACCATTACAATGTGATAAAAAAAATTTAATATTCAATTCAAGATTTTCTTAAAATCACATAAGTAAATTATTTTAAAATAATTTTTTGAATTTTAATGTACTCACTCATACACAAGTATACGAGTATATTTTAAGATTCAAATTTTTTTATTCTATACGCAAAAAAATTAATAAATCATCTCTAAATGATATTAGATATTATCAATTTAATAGAAGGTAATTCTAATTACAAAATATAATATCTGATTCTAATGTTCTATCTTTATTGTTTTATTTATCAAAATCACAAATATGACACACGTGCGAAATTTTTATATATATTTTGTATTCAACAATAATAAATGTAATTATTGAAGTAATTTTCATTGTAATTTATAAAATCCGATACTCATATAAACGAAAAAAAAAATTAGATACTAGCAAAAAACAAATTTTCAAAGTATATAAATTACGACTGTACGTTATTTTTATTTTCGGGGTTTTAGTTTTATTAAAAAAAAAAAAAAAAAAAAAAAATTAATTGCTTACTGTGTCTAGTACAAAAATTTGGCAATCATAATTTTTTTTTATTTCGCAATTTTTGGCTCGTGACAAAAAATATTATCTTTCGTACTTCAATCTTTATTACTTTTACCTAAACTTTCAATGATGAAAGTCAAATTTAGGATACAATTTTTTTTTTTTTAATAAATTTTTTTTTTAATAAATAAATTGAAAAAATTTTCCATTGTTCTTTATTGCATATTTTCAATAATCTGTTCAATAATAATACCTGGTACGAGAATTTGTATTTCTGACCCATCTATTTACATTTATTCTAAACTAATCTAAAGTCTGATGATTTCAAGGTTAAAAATTATTCAAAAAAAAAAACTTTACAATTAAATTTGCAATGTGAATTAAAATAAATATTAAAATTTAATTATTTCAAAAAAAAAAAAAAAGTAACGTTCCATATAATTTTGTTTATAATACTTTTCCCAAACCTACATTACTCTGTATACCCAGTCGGAAAAATTACAAAGTTTTCCTCAGAAAGGTGAGGAGAAATTTTGAAAATTTAAAGATAAAATGTAAAGAGATTCTTATATGTAGATAAATATGATCCAAATAAGAGTTAAGCAAATTCTAGGCATACTGCATGTGAATGTAAATAAATAACGCTTTGTTTTTAAAGTAAAAATAAAAATAAATCAAAGAAGAAAGAAAAGGAAAACCCTTCCCAATTAATAGCATGTCCTTGTAAAAAATAATTTACAAGAGACACAGAAAAGATACGGAACTTCTTGAGATGATTTCTGTAGGCATGGTTTAAAAGCCAAACCCTACACATCCAACTGGGATACGTAATACATACGTGTGAATAGAATTTATAAACAATAAACTTCTAAGTTCTATCTAAAATAAAATTCTAAGAAAATTTTCATGTGTATATTATAAATCATGAAGTGTAAAATTAATTTTGTGTAAAGCATTAATTTTTTTTTTTAAATTAATTTTTATATTGTGTGAAAATAAATATTTTCATACTTATTAAACAAAAAAAAAGAAAAAAAATGAAAAATAAGATAAAAAATCAATTACATTGTTTTTATCTCATTCATGATTATGTGATTATTTTATATAGTATGCATAGTTAAGCATCGAATGAATCAATTTTTTTTTTTTTCTTTTATTTTTTAATGAAAATGAATTATAGATAATAATTGTAAAAATTCAAAACAAATCAATGTCAAATATTTTAAATCATCATAACAAATAAAAAACTGAAAAATAATATTGATCTATGAATCAATTTAATTTATTTATTTAAATAATTATCATGTTGTTGAAACTTTTACTTTTATTATGATCATCATCATCATCATCAACACCATCATAGTTATCGAAATTTTTTTTTTTTTTTTTTTTTTTTTTTTTTTTTATAGAGTACTGATGCTAATTAAATTTCATTTACTTTGATTTACATACACTTGTTATTATAACGATTTATTTTCAATTGTTATATGTACAGATACAAATAATTATATGCATATGAAAAATATGAAAATTGATAAATATAAATAATTTATTTTTTATTTATTTTATTTTCATTTGCTACAGTGTAATAAAAAACGAAATTACATAGAAAACAAGTGTTCATGTACATGTACATGTTAAGTATCTCTCACCTGATTAAATTGTTATAAAATCTATAGAAATGCTGTTTTTGAAAACTACTATACACGTACAAGAATGAAAGTCAAAATAAATGAACAAAATAAAAAAAAAAAAAAAACACAAAAAAAAAATCTTTATAAGCTTTTTAGAATGAGTAATATTATGTATGTACGTACAAATGGTAATTACAATAAGCTCCATTTAATTCTTTTGAACTTTGATCAATCAAAATAACAACAAATACGTCAATACAAATTAACAATTCCTCTTTTTATGACAATTACATATACATACAAACAAAATCAATATATGAGACAACAAAAAAAAAAAATTTATTATTCAACATGTGTGTATAAAGCATAATAATAAAATGATCACAAGAATTCAAGCATTTAATCGGTTAGAGAGAAAAAAGTATAAAAACTGAATGAAAAATTGAAATGAACATCAGTAGAATATCTGAAATCTATCAGTTAATAACATTGTAAAGAATATTAAGTTCTCTTTTAAATAAATTTAAAAACCGGTAACAATAAAAATGAAATCTTTAATTGTATTCGCAATTGTAGCTGTCGTCGCTGTTAGTGCAATAGTAAGTTTCAAAATAAAAATTAAAAAAAAAAAAATACGAAATTATAATTTGAAAAAGGAATTTTAAAATAAGAACTTTGAAATTAAAATTATTTAAATTTTTTTTTTAATTTGATTTAATTTAGCCCTTCACTGAAGAACAATTGGCTAAAGGTAAAGAATTAGCAGCTGCCTGTGCTCAAGAACAAGGTGTTGATCCTGCTGCTGTTGAAAAATTGAAAGGTGGTGATTTCGCAAATCCAGATAAAAAAATCCAATGCTTTGCCAATTGTTTCTTAGAAAAGGCTGGTTTCATTAAAGATGGACAAATGCAAGAAGATGTTGTTTTACAAAAATTATCAACAACAACTGAAAAAGAAAAAGTACAAAAATTGATTGATGCATGTAAAACTACAACTGGTGCTGATAATTGTGAAAAGGCATACAATTTATTCAAATGCTATCAAGAAAATAAACCATAAACAAAAAAAAAAAAACATGGATTTAAATTGATCTATCAAACGTATGGCTTGTGATTATTTCCTTTGCTTCTTATATATTTTTAAAATGATAAAAAAACAAAACAAATAGTGAATTCCTATACGAAAAAAAAAAAAACGTTTTTTTTTTTCAATATGTGATGTAAACAAAAACAAAGAACATTCATAATGTACATTATAATATTAAATAATAAATCTTGCATTTAAGTGAAAACTTAAAATAATTGTTTCTTTTTTTTGAATTTATGATTTATCTAATGGCCTTGGGTTTGATTCTTCTTTAAACCTTTGAACGCAAACCTTCTAAACAAATGCAGAATGATTTCATACATTCACATAGACCATGCATGGTAACGTTGCTAATTTTATTTGAAATTTAGAAAAAGGATCTGATTTTGGCTGAAATGCAATTAAATAGCAACGATCCCTTTATTAAATTTTAAATGGAAATCACATATTTAACAACACATTAAATTTGTGTTCTTTATACAACGTAAACTATGAAATATTTAAAAACAGGCCATTTTAAATGGGACATTTAATATCGTCATGGTTTAAATTTCGAATAACAAAATTTTTCCCTGTTTTTTTTTGAATCACTTATTGTTCTCTGTTTGTTTTTTTTTCTTGTAAAGTATTTTTTCTAAATGTTTTTCTACATTTAAAAAATAATAATAATTAATTTGGTCCACTGCTGTTCTTTATAGGGACAAAATAAAAGACATAAGAAAATAAAAATATTTTCGGTACAAATTTTCACTACATAAAGTATTAAAGTTCACAAAAAAAAAACAAAAAATGTTTATAAACTTCATACAGAATAAGTTACAAACATTAATTTTAATTTTGTTTCATTTTTTTTTTTGTTTTTTTTTTTTTGTTCTTTTTTTTTTGTAAAATTGTTGCTTCTAAACAACATAAAAATTGTTTAATTTATTTGATTGGACAGAATTTAAATAGCGTTGGTACATTCTAAACAAAAGCAAAAAGGACTTGTGCACAAATGTAAAGTAAAATTAATGTTTTTAACTTTTCCTTTTCCAATATACCAAAAGTGCCTAGTACTGATACAAATGAACAAATAAATTAAATACAAAAAACAACAAAAAATTGGAAAATGAAAAAAAAGAAAATTTTTAAAGTACATTTTAGTGTGTAGAACCTAATTTGAATCGTTCATTATTGTCATTGTTAGAGGTTTTTATTTCTAACAATAAAATACAAAATGATTTCTACAAACACACATACAAAAAATAAAAATTTTTTTGCATTCAATAAAAATAAATTTTCTCAGTGTTTATTTACTTTTTCCATGGATTTTTTTTCAACAAAATCCAAAAAACAAAAAATCTTTATAGAAAGATACATGAACTAAAATAATGATGATGATGGTAATAGCGTATATGGTTGATGGTATTTAAAAGAAATTTAGATTTGTTACATTTTTATACAACTAACACAAATATAATGTCTGATATCATAATATATGACTATGGAAATTGACTATAAAAATGGGACAATAATTAAATGCAGCTAATAACAAATAAATTAAATAGGAAAAAGATTTTTCTTAAAAAATAAATAAAAAATAAAAAAATAAAATGAAATGAACTTTAATTGTAAAACGTTAATTTTAAATGTCATGGCATGGGGATTCTGATTATTTAGAAAATACATAAATATTTCATTTTTAATGTTCTTGCTGTTAACCATGTTTATTTATCATTTTAGGGTTTTGTAGTTTTTGAAAAAAAATAAAAAATAAATAAATAAATAAATAACGTTAAAAATTTCTTTAAAAAATTCAATGTTTATATGTGAAATATTTTTATAAAAAAATAAAAATTTTATTATAATAGCAAATATAAGGATAATAGTTTATGATAATAGATTACAGTGTTCTTCTGTTTTTTAACTCCTAGATCTGCAGACAATTAGAGAAATTTTTTTTATGGAAGCTTAACTTGATCGACTTTTAAATTAAAAATTTAAAGAAAAATGCTCGCATTTATTCAATTAAATTAAAATAAATATATTAAAAAAAAAAAAAATTAAAGAGCATAAAAATACCGCACAATTCTACCCATATGCCGTCGGTGAAAAAAAAAAATTGAATAGCCGCTTTGCAAAAACCCGTCCGTCTTCCATCACATTCAAAAGGCAAGTGATTAGTGAATTCAAAATTGAATAATTATTTGTATTAGGCTACGCCACTGTCCTACTCAAGGTCAACTTGTTTATGCTACTTGGACTTGCTTCACTGCTATGCTATGTACACATACAGTAGAAACTAAAGAATCATACGAAACTTGAAAAATGCGAATAAAACATAAAAACAAATTTGGATAAGTAAAACTCAATTGAACAGGCTCAGTGTGAACAGTGGATGTAAATAAAAAGACAAAAAAATATGAAATGCGTATGAAGGACATGATATGTACAGGAGTATCGTCTTACATCGCATTTATTCAATTTATTTAATTTTGTGTGAAAAATTTAAGAATTCTGGCAACCTTGAAACTCTTTTATTAGAAATTAAATGAAAAAAAGACAATAAACTGAAAATCATTAATAAACAAACTATGGGTTTGAATAAACTCTGATGTTTTATTTTTATTTTTTTTTTTAGATTTTCTTTTTTCACGTTTTTTGTCATTTTTACTTATTATTCTGAATTGTTTTAAATATAAATTTTTATTTAATTGATTTTCTCTTCAACGCCTATTATCATTAATTTTACGACTTCCGTCTTTTATTAAATTGGAACAATAAGAAATACGAGCAAAAAAAATAAAATAAATAAAAAAATTTTATTTCTTCATTTCTAGTTTTGTTTTTTCAAGAAAAAAAAAAAAAGAAAAATCGAAAAAAAAAACAGAAAAACAGAGAAAAATGAAATAAATTACTTCAAATCAAGTTTAAATTTTTAAATGATGATAGAATTATCTCATTCCAAAATGGTTGTTTGGTTGACTGGTTGGTTATTTGCAAAAACTGAAAAAAAATTTTCCTGAATGTTTGTATGTATGTACATAGATCAAATGAAATTCTGCTTGTTGAATAAAAAACGACAAGGATATATTCTTTGAATATAAATGTGACATGTTTAAGAAACAACAAAAAAAAAAAATCAAATAAGAACTTTTGAAAGTTTTTGCAATGAAATTTAAGTTAAAATTATGAACGAAAAAAAAACAACTGTTTGAGAAAAAAAAAACAGCCATTGATAAAAGAATAAGAGAAAAGTTTTCTTCCTTATAAAAAAAAAAAATAATGAAGTTGAGGATCCTTCCATTTTTATAATTTCATTACATTGAAATTGATGGTAGGGTCCAGTTTAACATAAAAATCAGCTAAAACGTCATAAGCTTCCTGAATACAAGTTATATAACAGAATTATGCAAATTTTTTTTTATATACATATGTACAAATATAGTAATATCCTTGTTTTAATGTCATACTGTCATGAATTTAATTTTACTTTTGTTTTTTTTTTTCTATTAAAACATCTACGTATTTTCTGTTTATTATTTTTTTTTTCTATTTTATTTCAGTTTTAATTTTTATTTTTTTTTAAATTTTTTTTTGTTTTATTTTTGTAATTTATTTAAAAAACTTTTTAAATTCTCTATGCATATGTAAATACGTATATCCTGATGGCTGTCATCAAGATGCTAATTTCAAATAAAAGATTATCTATTTCATAATCTATAGCTTATAACGTAAATAACTACACATCAAATGAAAGAAAATAAAATGTAAAATAAAAAAGCAAATTTAAGTACTTATACAATAGTATAAAATTAAAAAAATAAAAAAAAAAAATCCGTAATTAATTCTCTTGTTGCTTAAAGGCATCAAAATGGAGTACATGGTACAGAACAAATAAAAAAAAAAAATACAGCAACAAACAAAAAACCTTGAAAACTTAAGAATTTGTTTAATTGGAAGGTTTTAAGTAAGATAATTGTGATCATCATGAATTTCTATAGTCTGTCTATTAATTCAATGTAGTTAAGGTCTTATGGAAATATTTCTCTTTTCTTCCCTCTAATAAGATCATCCCAGAAGCAGTGTTACCACAATCTGTAAAGTAATCATATAATACGAGATGAATATTTTTTAATATCAATATAACAACGACGTAAAGTGAAATTACTTTATGTCATTTCCAAAAGACCTTAACTGCATCGAATTAGTAGACAGACTATAATCGATCTGTTCTTAGGATAAAAAATACATGATAATTGATTTTTGAATTAATATTCATATCTTGAAAAAAGTTTTCATATGAAAACATGAAATTTTTAAATTCGATTTGGTTCATTTATTCTTTGTTTTCGTTTTTTTTTTTTTTAACAAAACAAAGATACCGTGAGAAGAAATTTAAAAAATAAATCGAAAATACTCATAAAATGAATACGAGAAATTTGTTTCTAACACAAAAATAAAATGAATAGAAAACTTTTATGAATTTTCAATAGCATCCTTGACCGTATTTCTTTGCATTTCATAAAATAAAAATTTAAATAAACAACCAAACAAAAAAGAACATAATTTAACTCAGAAATAAACATTATTAAAAAAAATACAAAAAAATACAAAAAAATAAAAGTAAGTTATTATTAATTTACATTTTCTCTCCTTCTTTCGTAACAAAGTTTTCAAAAAAAAACAAACAAAAAAGTTCATTGAACTTTTTTTTATTTTTAAATTTAATTTTTATATAGAAAATTTTCAACGTTTTGTTTACGTCTTCCTTTCTGTTTGTTTTTTTTTTTTTTTTGTTTTTTTTTAAACATTTTAAAGTGTCCTAAAGAATAATCATTTTATTTATAAAACAAAAAGATACAAATTTTGTCTCATTTATAAAACAATAAGTCTCAAATACCATAAATTATATTTTTCTTCCGTTTTTCAACTTTTCCATATCGTATTGTCTACATTCTTTGTTTTTGTTTTTGTTTTTTTGAAAAAGAAAATGTAATAAATACGAGGGAAAATTTTTAAGAGAAGTCATTTTCATGTATTTTTGTAAGGATATGAAATTATTAAATTATACAGTTGAGTTTGTACAAAGAAAAAATCATAATATGAAAAAGTGGAATTCATTTTTAAATAATGTTTTTCTTAATTTTATGAAAAATTATTTATTTTTCTTTCATTTTCATGTTGTGTACGTTATTTTCCTTTTTTTTTTTTGTTTTGTTTTGTATTTTTGTTATTTTTTCTTCTGCATAATCAATCACAATGGATTTATTTTGTTTAAAAAAAAAAAAAAAAAAAGGCTGACATTACATTGAATCCCAGTAGAAATGTAACAAAAGGTGTTCATGTAAATGTGAAAATATGCTGTCTAGACTTTTCTGTATAGTCTTTCATTTTAGTTTTATGTAATTTATATACATACGTGTATTATGATACGTTAATGTTAAATATTACCTTTATCAACATTCTTTTACAGAAATGGATCAGACTGAAACATTTTATTAATTTTCCGTATTATTAAATAAAACATTTCAATATTTTAAGGAATTTTCTACATGCTCATTTCGAACAGAAAAATCGTTAAAATAAAAAGGATCTTTTATTTTCACCATCAGATATCTTTCGGTTCGAGTGTTTTTGGGTATAAATGCGTCCCTATATGTAAACAATGTAAATTTTTTAAATCCTTTCAACGGTTTAAATGTATTTAAAATTTAAAATCTAGAATTTCAACAACTAATGTACAATCGACAACTTAAAATCTTTAAATAGAAATAAAAATGATTGGAACAAATTGAACGACATAAAAAAAAAATGGATAAAGGAAATGTTTTTTTTTTTTTTTTCATTAGTTTTAAAGCTCTTCTATACAATATGATGTGAAAAATATCAATTGACATTTAATCAATCAATCAAAATAATAAAAATAGAAAAAATAAGGTATATTCTATTGTATAGAAAATTGGCAAAGACATCCACCTATAAAGAAATTTATCATTCATTTATTTTTAATATAATGAACGCATGTATTATATATGACAAACATAGTACATATGTATGCATGTTGTTCATATTAGTGTATTTTGTGTGAAATTTAATTATATATACATAAACTCAAGTACATATATTTTCCTTTACATACATGTTATGTACACGTATGTATGTATGTACATTTTCTGCCTGTTACATTTTCAATAAATTTTTCTTGATTCAACCTTGACACCATGAAGTCTCCTATTTAACAGCAATAACAATTAAAACTTTTTTTTTTGTTATTTTTCTATTTTCTTATTGTGTATGTGTGTGTAATTTTTATATATTTTTCCTTTTTCTCATTGTGTTCTAACATAATAGGGAAAAAAATAAAAACGATTTTATTTTTTTTTTGTTTTTGTTTTTTTTTTGTGACTCTTAACACAAATTATGTTTGACATGGGAAAAAGGAATTGTACGTACGAGTATATATGTATGTACGTTGTTGTATGCATTAAATGAATAACACAATATCAAAGCTAACAAAAATATGTACAAATACAAAAACAAGAAAAAATAAATAAATAAATAAAAATAAAAATGAAATTGAAATCGATTGTATTAAAAGCTTTCTTTCTTTTAACTCACGTGTTACATTCATTTTATTATTATCGCATGTATTATATACATCAGTATGTACGTATTACAGATGTATACATAAGTATGTGTTGTACTTTTTTTGGGTATCATATACATATAATTTTTGATTATATACTATGTACATACTTTTATTGTGTATAACATATGTAACTGAATATCATATACATACTCGTATATATGTATATTCTATATTAATAAATTAAAGCTTATGTACATTATGTATAATTCTATTTTTGAAATGAGGAAAAGAAAAACAAATGACATGAAATACGTAATGGGCAACAACAACAAAATAAGAGAAAGAAAGAAATAATAAAAACAAAAAAAAAAAAAAAAACAAATAGCATTAAAAGAAAAAGGAAAAAATTTATTCATGAAGGATATGATCCGGAAAATCGAAAAACGTCGGTTAAAAGAAAAACAAAATATAATAAATGAATATATGGCAAAAAAAAAAAAAAAAAATGTAAAACAAAAAAACCAAATTTGTTTTCCATTTTTTCTTTTCTTTTTTTCTAATTAATATCCTTTGGATTTATACGTTTATGTATTTGTTTTTTTTTTTTGCTTTTAGTTCATTAATATTTTATTATTTACAAAATTCTCAAATCAATCGAATTAAAATAAAAGTATAAAAATTGTATTTTTTGTTTCATATTCGAATAAAATAATTTAATTCACTTTGTTACAATTACAATTTATTTCTAAAATGCATGCATTTTTTTTTTTATTTTATGAAATTCTATTCAAAAAATTTTATGCATTAATTAAAATATGAAAATTTTTTAAAAATAAATGTTTAGAAAATGTAAAGAAAAATTGCAAAATAATATGAAGAATAATTTTCTGAAAACTTAACTGCTTAAAGGACACTAATAAACTGATAAAAATCATATTGTAATAGTAAAAAAAAAAAAAAAAGAAAAAAAAATTCTTAAAATAAAATGAGAGGAAAAAAATATTTGAGAAAATTTCTTTCACTTTGCAGATTTTATACTTTCAGGACATGCGTTCAAAAATACAAAATTTTCTCTTCATTCTTATTTATATGATATTTTCAATTCTAGCCGCTATATATTCATTTTGTCGCTAATGTGTACTGTTTTTTTTTTTTTTTGTATCCTTTTTTCCTTAAATAAAATATCGAACATGCGCTTTAACAGTGTAATAAATAAAACAAAAAAAAAAAAAAATCCTTTTTTTACCCCTATAATGTATTCATAAATTATTAAGTTTAAATATTGACTTGAACTTGGCATATTCAAATAAGGAAAAGAAGGAATAAAAGAAATATAAAAGAGTTTTCTTCTTCTTTTTTTTTTTCTAGTTTTCCTTTCCATGTTTTTTGTATACCCATAATATGTAACTTACTTTATTTCCTTTTTATTTTTTTTTTTTTTCAGTCATTTTTTACAGTTTTACAAACATAGAAATTTGTATATTCTGCAGCCATGTACACACGTACACGAACAATTTTTTTTCTATGTAAAAAAATTTTTTTTTTTTTTTATTATACATAATACAAAATATACAAGTATGTATGTATTCTGAAAATAGCAAATTTATTTATTATGCATAGTAGAGTAAAGTGGAATTGTAAGTTTTATGTGGTTGTATTAAATTAAGATAATGAGACAAAATGGAAAAATTATGAAAATGAAAGAAAAAGAAAAAAAAATTATATAAAATGTAAATGAAAATTGGAATACATATTTGATTATGTACATGTGATTTTATGCAAAGTGAATTTTCATAAAAGGAAAATAATCAAATAAATTTTAATAAAGAATAAAAAAAATAATAATAAAAAATTAATAATTATGCACATGAAGAAAATTTTCCATTTTTCCATTGAGAAGGAATTATCACATTTAGGTACATTATTTAAATTGTTTTCATGTATTGTAATCTAGTAGTAGTAAAAATTAATAATTATCATTAAAAACTTACCTTTTTCATGTCCTGGAAGCTGTCGTCAGCGTCAAAGCATCCAACTTCTAAGTAGATGTAAGTGCTTTCACACATCGTTTATTTCATTTATTGAATTTAAATTTTTTAACGAATTAAATTTATGAATCAGATATAACACATGAACGTTAACATTAAAGTCTTCTAAATTTTTTTTTAAACCGCACAACTCGAAACTAGAAACACTAATTTAAATTCACAAATCGCACAACTCGAAATTAGGAACACTTATACAAATTCACAAACCGCACAACTCGAAACTAGGAACACATTCACGAACCGCACAAACCGAAATCGTAATTATCCGCATTTTTATTGTTTATTCGTAACACTGATTTTATTGAAAATATTTTATATTGCCTACTTTTAGGCAAACTATAAGTTTTTTTTTTTTAGATCAATTCAAATTTTTTTCACAAACGAAAAATCAAATTTAAAATTAATTTCAAGTACATTTCAAGAACTCGTTTTAATTTTGATCTCTTGAATAGGCAATGTGTACACTACCATCATTAATTATGTATAAAACATTACATTCAAATTGTATACACGTATGTTTAAATTATAATTAAAAATTTTGTTATACGCACATTTTATCAACATATAACGATTTTCATATAATGAGTTATAGACATTTATAGTTTACACAATTTTCAATCATCTGTCATTCAAAAATGTTGCTTCAGTCTGATATGACCCTTAATCATATGTATACAAATATATTTGATTTGGTTTGTTTTGTTTTTGTTCTCATTAAATATTCAATTGTATAGTGGATCAGTTATAACCTTATCATTCATTAGATTAATTACCTACAAGCGTGGTTCATTCGAGTACCTACACTTGAAATATTGTACAATATTTCTCTGTATATATGCAAATGCTTCAGCTATTATATTTATATTTTCGTTTGTATGTATGTGTGTGTATTTTTTTTCCTTTATTTCAGGTATGTGTGTAAAAGAACGACGAATATTCAACTTTCAATTTTACTTGCATTTTTTGTTATTTAGAAATCCTGTTTGTATTTGAATATTTGAGTTCAAAGGACGACGACAACCATAATACTATAATGATATTACATGCATATGATATGATGATGTCTACACATACACATGTACATGGTGTACCAAGTTATAACCCGCATTTAAAAAAAATTTCCTTTTTCATATATCATGCATGCATAGAACAATTGCGAAACAATTGCTTTTTTTTTCTATTTTCCTTATGAATGATACGTTCATACTGTTTATTTTAATTCAATGTTGTTTCATTTTTTTCTTGTTTTTTTTTTCATTTGCATTTTACATTTACATTTTCATTCTCCCCCTCATATAGAAAAAAGTACATATTTAAATCAGACCTGAAAAAAGAAGAAAAAAAAAAATACAAATTAAATTTCATTTTTGAATTTGCATCAACAAAAGTACAAAATTCATTTTTTTTTTGTGTGAATAGAAAATCCATTCTTTAAACAGGAATATGGCAAATATTTCATACATGAGCAATGTACAAATACCAATACAATATGAAAATTCTAAATAAAAATTGCATGTAACTTGATTCACTATTTCTCATGTTCCTTTATAGAAGATTTTCAAATTTTAAATGTTGTTATTTACATTTTATTCATAAAAAAAAAAAAAAAAAATTTATATATTTCCGATTATTTATACTGTCTACATATGTCACTATCAACCACCTACAATCACCCTCATATATACATATATTTTTTTTATATCCATGAAATGTACATTTTCTTTGCTTCAATTCTTCGATTTAAATTTATTCAACATTAATTTTCTAAACTTATTCCAAACAACAACCTAGACTACAACAAAACCCATTCATGTACACATTGGTCCGATAGAGCCAAATTGATATATTTTAAAATACTTAAAAATATCAGTTCAAAGGAATATCGTAAATCACGAAGGACATACAGAAAATTATATAATTAAGATCACAAGGCACACACAAGTATATTTTACATGTATGGATGGGTTACCTCATTAAAAATCAATTCAAAGACTATTAACAGTTTATGATGAAAGTGGTATATACATACATACATGAATGGTATACAAATATTTTAACTGCACGTTATCCTTTTTCTCGAGACAACATTACGAAATGATGATACAAAAAAAAAAAAAAAAACAAAAAATATACACTTACATTCAAATAATGTAAATGGGGGTCATCATGATATGTTGTATTGTATGTATGTAAATTTAAAATATTTTTAACTAAATTTGTACGGGTAAACACATACAATAACACATGATACAATTACAAAGTACAACAAATATTATAAAAGCATACCATATGATGTATGTATCATGTTAACAGCTTTTGCATAAAGGATTTAAGATACATATGTACACTTTTACATAAATTCACAATTACTTGCCTTTGGCAAAACTTTTGATCAAAGTAAAATTCAACAACTTGCAGCAAAAAAGTGAATTCAAAACGAAAATAATAACAAAAAAAAAACAAAAATATCCAAATGACATTTTATAGTATAAGAGTAATTTAAATAACAGCCTGTATATGGACAACATGATGCCTTATTTCATGATGTAAAAATTAAATGTAAAAAAGGGTTCATATGATCGAATAAATTTTACATTTTGTCTGCCATATATACATACACAATAATGTGCAATTTATAAAATTACCATATGACTCATTCTATATAAAAAATTAATTAATTTTATAATGACCTGTTTACATTCAACTACAGTGTACGAACATGTACACTGTATATAGTGTCTTGAATGTATTGTGGTTTGAAGAATTATGTATGTATATCGATAGTATAATTAAATTTTAAATTACAAGCTCTTGAAAAAAAAATAGTTTTATCTTTGCATCAATGTCAATTGTTTGATCATTATCATCCACGGCACTATAGTCCGGTGTGGACTTTTCCCTCCTCCTCAACTATGTTCCTCCGTATTTGCTTGTCCGTCGTTAGACTCTTCCATCCTCTAACGACCAAACATTTCAAATCCTTCTCCACATCATTCATCCATCGTTTCTTAGGACGTCCTCTGTTCCTGACATTCATTAACTTTCTCCTCCAAACGATTTTGGGCAGTCTGTTGGAACACATTCTATTCAAGTTACTATAGCCCCATCTTATTCTTTTAGCTTTTATATATCTCACAATATTATTTTTGTCTATCATAGCTAATCTAGTCCATTATTCGGCCGCATTGTGTATGTTCCATTTTCGCTCCGCACAGGTCCGAAAAATTTTCTTAATATGCGGCTCTCGTTAGTTAGTAGCTCCTGCTCTATCTTTTGTGTCATCATCCACGTCTCCGAGCCATATACTACTATCGATCTGATTATTGTTTTGTATTGTTTGATACTAATTCAAACTTTATTAAAGATACTTTTCATATCTTTAAAAAATTTCATTTCAATAAGAACTATAAATCGAAATATAAAAATTCCAACATTAATACCAACATTTTACAAAAATAACACAAAAAATACATTAATACACTAAAATCGATTAATATCCTTTTTTTTCTGTTTTTTTTGTTTTGTTTTTTTTTAGATAGATAGTTCATGTAAAACATTTATATCTGTATTTTTCTATAATTAAAAACTTCAATAAAAAAGAAAATTTATAAAAAGAAAGAACAAAAAAAAAATTTAAAAAAAAAAAGAAAAGGAAAGAAAATTTTTTATCGAAATATTTGCATAATGAAATAAAATTCCTTAGGGTAATCCATAAAGTAGTTATATGTTTTATGCACTCTATGTATTTATGTGTTGTACATATTAAAACATGTATGACTGTATATAATTTTCCATTATATGTTCTATAAGGATAAATGCTTATTTAATTTAATAAAGAAAAGTCTTTTGAAAATTTTTTAATTGGTAAATATTTTGTTGTTTGCATAGCTAGGGAATTTTTATTAAAACACAAAATATTTTTATTAGTTCATTAATTTCTTTTTGTAAAAAAAATTTTTTATTTTCTTTTTTCTTCTTGTGCTTTTAACATTCGGACTTTGCGTATTATTTAAATTTTACTTAAAAAAAAAAAAAGAAAAAGAAAAGAAAAATTTCCCTTTAGGTTGTATCAAGTTTGTACACATACAGCATACGTAAACTAAAGAATAATTAAGAATTTATGATGTAAGAAATTATTATTTCTTTTTTTTTTTTTTTTTTTTTTTTTTGGTAATATGAAGAATCCGTTGCAATTATTATTAATTATTCTGCTTGACAGTATACTTGGATAATATCGTCATATCTTGGTACCAGTTTGTAAATAAAACGTTCATTTACTTCTCAATTAATTATGAATAAAATATTAGATTTTTTTTATCTGTTATTTACATTCCTTTTTCTTAATTTTCCATTTTCCATTTTTTTTTTTTTTTTTTTTTTTTTTTGTTGGAGGAAAAGAATACTTGTGAAAATCATGACAATTTAAACCATATTTTTTAATATAAATTCCGTTACTATGCTGTCTTCGTATGTAACGTATTTTTTTTAATTTCAAAATAATGTTTAAACATTTGGGGTACACAGAGTTCTCATACATAAAAAATTGGTCACATGTGTACATCATTGTAATGTGTTATTTTATTGATTATATGTACAAATGAATAAACGTATATGAAAATCTGTTGTACAAAATCAAAACAAAAAAATTTTACAAGGGAATTTTCATATACATATAATGAAAATTAAAAAAAATACAAAAAAAATTATTCTAATTGGAAAGGAAAATAAAAATGAAAATTAAAATTGTATTTTTTTGAAAATTCATAAAAATGAAAATTTATATACAGAAACTTGTGTGTACTCGTATATATAGGCAAATAATATTTTGTATAAAGGGAGAAATGTAATGTCTTGGAAAATTCGTGTTAATGTTTATATACATTTGCAAAATGTACACATTTTATGCATTTACAGATATATAGTATGTATGCATTAACACAAAGCAATAAAGAAAATAAAAATGCATTGAAATGAAAATGTAATAAATAAAATATAAGGATGAACTGAAACTAAGTAATAAGGATACATCAGTATAAGTAACACCATCAAAATATTAAAAAGCAAATTAATTAAAAGTGATTTTTAGTTTCAATTTGATCTGACCATACAGAATTAACAATGTCAGTACGAAAATTCGTTAATTCAAAATCCTACGTTTTAAGGACATTTCATAGCCCGTACCATCAGAAAAAATTTTTTTTATTCTAAAAATAAAGGTAAAACGATATAATGATGAATAAATATCGAACATCATTATGAAGAAGATACAAAAATTTTCACATTTCCCATAATTAAAAAATTTTTTTACCTATTTTTATCTCTAATAAAAGTTAAATTTCATGTTTTCCTGAGAAATTTTTTTTTTCTAATTATTATTTTCTTTTTCTCAAAGTTATTAATTTTTTTTTTGTACAATTTTTTATTTTGGTAATTTGAACCTTTATTCTATCGTTCATATCATTTTAACCGATAAACACTTCAAACAAAAGTCCTACTTAAAAACAGCAAAAACAAAAAAAAATCAATTTACAAAGAAGAGAAAAAAAAAAATCAAAAAATTTCATGTAAATTATTTCATTTAATAATGGGTCAAAAATATTTATATTCTTTTTTTAAAGTGAAATTTAATAGGTCCATTACCACTTTATCATAGTTATAATAAAAGCTCAATATATTATCATATAATCACGAAAATCATTATAAATTCGAGTATACAAACATGAATGTATCCATTATTGTATACAATTTTACACACGTATTTATCTAATTTTAAAATTATACATACATATTGCATTGCATATAAATATACAGCATTTTTACACACTCACATATACACATCCATCCTTATTTCTTGTATATATATACAATAAATGTTACATAAAATCGTGACAGGATTTAAATCAAAAAAAAAATTTCCTTAATACATCGTTCATATTAGCACTTAATATGTATGAATGCATTTTATAGTGAAAAGTTCAAGTATTTTGTTACAGTTCATGTTGGCTAGTTAACTTTATATATAATACAATTGCATGTCAATTATCCATTTATTTCTACATATATACAAATAGAAAAATCAAAAACACAAAATTGAAAAAAAAAAAAAAAAAAAAAGGATAAAAATAATCCTTAAAGAAAGAAAGGAAAAAAAAAAAAACTTCAATAAAAATATAATTCAGATAATATTATAGAAGGAAAATTTAACTTTTAGTTTTTCATATTTTTATAAATTGTATTAAAATAAAATCTCAAGTATAATACGAGCACATTCGTATGAATTACACGTTATTTTCCTATAATTAAAAGTAAAAGATAGTGTCCCTGATATAACTAAACCAGTGATATCAAGAATCAGGAGAGGATCAGGAAAACTAAATATTAGATGGACTAACAATATTCGAAAATGCATGACCCTATACTCTGTTCACTAATTTTATGCACTTAAGATCTTGTGGGAGTACATATGTGTCTTTTCTTCTCTTATAATTTCTAATTAGACTGTTTGACGAGCAGAATTACCACAATCTACAAAGCTTTTATTATATAATCAGATGAATTATTTGAATATCAATACATAGTGATGTAAAATGGTACCACATAATTGCCATAAGACCTTAAGTGCACATTATTAGTGGATAGAGTATAAATCAAATAAATGAAAAGACAACCTGAGACACTTAGGAGGATGTTCAAGTAAGTTAATTCTAAGTAAAACAAGAAATAAGAGGATTTTAATTAGAGTAACAAAATATTGGTGTTGGTATAGATGAGATTTTACATTAAATAAGTTTTGCATTTATACAAACATTTTTTAATATTAATCCAATATAAACGATTCTAGAATATGCTTGATCGTAAATCATATGGTAAAAAAACAAAACAATTCTTATTTGTTTTATTCAAAGGTGTAGAAAAAGGTAAATAATAAGAAATAAGCATTATAATTTGATTTCCACTATTTTACTTTTAAATACGTTACGTGTGTATGAAAATTCATTTTCACAATTTTCTCACGAATATTCATAATATTGAACGTGTACATATGAATTTTCATTATATATACTCATAGCTTTTATAGTCATCACACGTAAAAAGCTGTTATGTTATACGAATAAATATCTGATTAATATCAAATTTATTCTTGTATTATGGATATTACTACGAGTATTGTACTTAAATTTAAATCAAAACTGTAGATTACCTGATTATGAGCATTTACTTGAATAAATTGAAGTATAATTGTATTTGTTCACATGATTATCGGAGAGACCTCAATAATGCAATACGTGTTATACATATACGAATTTACATTTAATCTAATATTTAAAAAAAAAAAAAAAAAAAAAAAAAAAAAAAAAAAAAAAAAAAAAAACTAATAATAATAAAAATAAAAAAAAAATAAATATAAAATGCAATTTTTCTAAATATTACAATCATATGAGCAAATTTTTTACAGTACATTTACCATTCAAGACTAATATAGTGGTAGTAAAAAAAATTAATAATTCAAAAAAAAAATTTCTACATTCCAAAAAAAAAAGAATGAGAATAAATAAATATTAATAATAACAATAATAAAAGTAATAATAGTAAAAGTAATCAGAATATTACATGAAAAAGCACTTGATTTTATTATACTCCATAATGCTAATAAAAAAAAAATAAAAAAAAATCGAGTAAAAATTCATGAGGGTGATATGCTTAATACTTGATCATTTCAAATATAACCGCCGCATGAATATATTTTGATTTAATTTCGTTGTTATTTGCTACTTTGTCGGTTTTTTTTTTCTTTTTTTAATGTTAAGCACATTTCATATTAGTAAAAAGTATGTTACAGTTAAAAAATTTCAACATTAAATGTAAGCACGTGTAATTATAGATTTATTCGAATATGTATGTTATTAGAAAGGGCTTTTACATGAAAAGCCACAAATGAAAAAAACACTTTCCAGTATTTCCAGTGTAACGGATGAAGGAAGTGCTGTGTATATCAGTTAGCATATAAATACTAGATAACCGTGTAACCCTCATATCATGCATCACATCCTTCATCCGGTGTCTCATAAGACAATTTTTCATGTGTGTCTCATGAAAGTCTCATTGTCTGAACTATTAAATTTGGCTATTCTGAAAAAAAACAAACTTAATGTTGAAAGAGACAATTTTTATGTTCCAATTTTGTTTGAATTTTGTGAATTTTATTACTACATATAATTGCTAAATTCTATACAATAAGTTATTTAAAAATTGTGTTCATAGAAAAAAAAAAAAAAATCGATATTTCAATAACACGATTAACAATAACAAAACTACTCATACTCATATATGGTTGCGTACTTTTGAATATGTAATATGAAATGATAATGCGGAGCAAAAAAAAAACAAGAACATCAATATAACGATTATAAAAATAAATTTTAAACAAAATGCAATATAATATAATAAATCCCATGAGATCCTTTTTGGTTTTTTTTTTTGGAAAACTAATAAAAACAAAATATGTAAAATATATAAAAATTTATCAAAATTTGAAAAAATATAAAAAATAAACAACAAATACAACATGAACGTAAATGTATAATAAAAGATTACAGATTATTTTGAAATAAAAAATCAAAATCAACAACAACAACATACTCAGTATTTTAATGCAGATATGGACTTATACAAAATAAAATATGGTATAACATTTCATATGCATTTGAAAAAAAAAAAAAAAATTAATAATATGTAGATGTGGTTGTTTGTACGCATTTGTTAGTTTTCCCTTTATTTTATGGTAATGATATTTATATTTTGATATATTTTTTTTTTTTTTTCAAATATATGCATTGTTATCATTCAAATTTACAGAATGTTCCAAAACAAAAAACAAAAAAAAAAAAAAAAATTGAGTACATTTTTGTCAAAACGGGGTTTTCCTAAAGTCCACCAGTTCATCCATCCCTTATTTCTGATGTTCAGTCCTTTTAAAGGTGTTTAGTACCTACTTAACGTACTTGACAATATCATTTGAAACGCCCTATAACCTTCTATATTTTGGAAATTACAATTTGGAATTCAATCCTTTTACTCTGAGCTTTCATAAAAAGTGCTAAAAAAATATATTGGACCTTACCAATAACCGTTTAGTAAGGACTTAGTCTTAGATTTTTACATAAGTATATGAGATTAGTCCCTTATTAACGATTTAGTAAGCGGTTATTGTTAAGGCTCATTGACTTTAACTGAAAAAAAAAAAAAATATGAAAACATTTATTCTGAAATATCCTGTATACATTACTAATGGAATAATTTTTTTTTTTACAATTTTTTTTTTTTTTTATTTATTTCGTTTTAAAAAAAATTTTAAATTTATTTCCAAAATAATCCTAATTGCATTTATTATTTATGCAAATATTTAAAAGGATATATAATCAACAATTTAGATTGTATCTAAAAAAAAAAAAAAAATACATAAAATTGAATTTAAAATATTATTATTGTAATTATCGAAAGTTCAATTGAAAAAATAAAACGAAACAAAATACAAAGTTAGATAATATGTAAGTCATGATTATTCAAAATAAAAATTTAAATTAGATTTTTAATCAAATATGTATAACTGATCTCGCATCGACCAATTTTTGTATAGCATTAAAGAAGAAAATTGAAAATTGATTTTTGCGGTTACGATTTTTCCAAAATTTTCATTTATTGTTCATAAATAATTACAAGTTAATTGGGTGATTGAGGATTTGAAAGCGATTAACTCTATTTGTAAAAAATATCCTTTTTGATAAAAATCAAGATAAAAGATCACTAACAGAAAAATTGCTTAAGAAATTTAAAAGCAAATCAATTTGTTACTTCGTTTATTTCCAATATAAGGACATGCTACTTATCAACAAGATTATTTACATTATAGGGTTCAGTACACAAACATGTATGTATGTATGTAAATTACATTAAAATGAAATTTTAAAATGTTCGCAAACACAGTATAACATTGATGACTATTATAATAAAAATGCTCAGTTTTTGTTTGTACATTAAATTAAAAACAAAAGAAAAAAAAAACAACCCATGGTCGTTCACCCAAGTGAATACATAAAATAATAAATAGATATATATAAGGACATTGCTCATATGAATGTAGTTGACAACTAGAGTGTACGTATATAAATAAATGCTTTATATATATACATCGTATATATCATATACATATGCTTGTATATATCCACGTGTACCCTTATAATGTAGTTCATAAACAAAATATATAAATATAACATGGTATAGTCTAGCATATAAATTTTTCAAAATAAGATGCAAAAGTATGGGTCATTTCGTTATGCAAAACGTATGCTATGAATAAATTTATGTCATTTGAAGGGCTCCAACACAGAGTATTTTTTTTTTGTTTTTGTTTTTTTTTCTTGTTTTATTTTATAAATAAATTATCAAAACAACAAAATTTTCAGTCAGTTTTATAATGTATTATACGCTATAGGATTTTGTCATATACACAATAGTACATTATATACGGCGTATGTATGTGTGTATTTTTTTTTTTTTGTTTTTTAGAAATATATCTGTATGACCAATTCCACATATGTACATATTACACATATAAGTATATCTAGAAAATATACAATAAATAATCAAATAAAATAGTAGATAACAAAATTATGAGAAAATATTATGTGTATGATATATGCAAAAATTTTCTTTTTGTTTTCATATTTTTCATTTTTCTAGGTATAAAATTATTTGACAAAAAAGAAAATAAAGTTTTATATAATATTAAAAATCAAAATAAAAAAAAAAACAAAAGCAAAATAAAAGAAATAAAAAAAAAAATTCTTCATATTTTAGATTCAAACAAAAATGATATCCAATAAAATTTGAAAAAAAATTTTCCGTTTTCCTTGAAATGAATTTTTTTTTGTTTTTCTCTCTTTTTCAGTTTATAAATAATAAATTTTTTTTTTATTATTTATCGTACATTGTTGATTATAAAGAATATTTTCAAAAAAAAAAAAAAAAAAAAGAATTTCTTATATCGTCAGAAAATTTCATATTTGGAAAAATAAAAGCTGAAAAAATTTGTCAAATTGCAAATATGACTAAAAATAGAAAATTTGATATAAATTAAAAATTATGTAGATTAAAGTATATGTGGAACTTTTCATTCTACATACGTATACATACATATATTTAGATATTTTTCCACAAATGACAAAAAATAAATTTAATAACAAACAAAACCAAAAACACATTTAGATACGTACAAAAAAGACAAATCAATGAATATGTTGAGAATGAGAGTGTAAGATATACGCAAGAAGTTATACATTACACTATAAATTTATTCAAATGTACAAACACATCTATATCTTTGTATTTTGTCAATTTTTTTTTTTTTTTATTTTCATGTGCATATACATACACAATATTTGGATATCCTTATCATCATCTACATGCGTGTAGATGAACGTTGTATTTTATCTCCTTGAAAAAAGGGTTTTAGAACAAATATTTTGGGACATATTCAAAAGCAAAGTTCATAAATCGAATTCATCATTATGACATTGTATGATAGATATTTTTTTTTTTTTTTTTGATTTTGTAAATAAACAAATGAAAAGCGAAAGACATTGCAAAAAAAAAAAAAAAGAAAAAAAACTGAATGTACATATTTTCCAAAAAAAAACAACACCAAAAAAGGAGCTTTCGATAAAAATGCAAATTTCACGTCATTTTCTAGCAAATTTGATTCATCTATCTATGACATCCTTTTTCTTTTTTTTTTTTCTTTTTTTTCTTTTTTTTTTTTGTATACATGTATGTTGTTTTCAATTTAAGTTGCTAAGGAAAATGATGGTAAAGATAATAAAAAAAAACAAAAATAAAATAAAGTTGAATAAATTCAAACATAACATTTGTATGAATATATGTAGGAACCGCATAACTTGAAATTTTTGTTGATTATTTATTTCGTTTTTAATGTTTGTTTATTTTTGGAAAAATTTTAAATTAAAAATCTAAAAAATAATATTCAAAAAAAAAGAAAAAGAAAATGTGATAAAAATGATATTTTTCCTGTTTTTACCTTCATTTAGGTATATATACAAAAGACTAAACACAAAACTATTTTACCCTACGTATGTACATCGATGCATTCTAAGCAATAATATACACAATTAAAATTCTTTATACCTTAGCATTATAATGATGCTATCATAAATGAATCCTTTGAATAATTTACATAACTTTTGGTTTACATTCATGTAAGATAATCATATATTTAAAAATTTTTGTTAAAGCGAATGTATTTTTCAAAGAATTCCTTAAACAAGATATTATGTCATATGACAATGAATTACATGTGTATACATGTATATATGCATATATTACGTACAGGTAGCCATCAGTTAGTGGCTACATATTATGCACCTGTATATTACGTTTTTTTTTTTTTTTTTTTTCATTATTAGTCGCTATATATGTTCAAAATCACTTGTTATCAATCCAATTTATCTATATATGTTGTTTAAATTTTTAAATATATACACGTGTATCTTTTATCATTTTACATTCTGTTTTTAAACATAAATAATCAATAATTATTATCAGTAGTTAATTATGTTTGTATCTTACATGTATATTTATTGATAAAAAAAAAAATATATATATCAATTTAATCAATCCCTTAGGCTATCTTTTTTATTTTTTGTATTTTATTCTTTTAATTTTTTAATGTTTTAGGTATAAAGCGGCAATTGGACAAAAAACAAAAAAAAAAAAACCAATCTAAATCAGGTAGTAAAACAGATTGCAAAGTCAAATGTTGATGTAAACATGTTTTTTGTCATTTTTATAAATAACAATTTTATTATCAGGATAATAAATTTTTTTTGTTTTTTTTTTATAAATTGAAAAAATATAAATCAAATACCTGAAGTAAATACACACATTATGTTGTAGTTTTTTATTTCGGGTATAAAAGTGATATTGACGCCATCGTTCATTAATTTTCTGTTTTTTTTTTTTTTTTTTTTTTTTTGCTTTAAAAGAAGATTCATCTTTTTTATCTACAGTGATATTGTTTAAATATAGTAGCAAATCTGTAAGTAGCATCAGATTAGATACACAGTCGGGGGTCATAGAAAAAAAGACAAAGTGAAGCAAAAAATTCAGTTACATTTTTATACGAAATTGGCTGATATATAAATCACCTGTAACTATTAATTTGCTCATGATCTCTTTTTTTTTAAATTATTTTTCTTTCCTTATTTTATGGATATCTTCTAACCTGATATCTCAATAATTGTACAGATTACAAATAATTTTTAAATATTTTTTTTTTTAAATTAATAGAAAATAATTTTTGAAAAATTTAAAATTCTGTAAATTAAAAATCTGAATATTTATGCAATTGAAGAAATTATATTAGAAAATTAAAACTATCTTAATAAATATTTTGATTTTCATAATTTTCCCGTACTTCCTTTAGGACAACAAAATGTTTACATATTTTTTTATAAAAACGAAAAACATTTTCTGAGAATTTAAAAAAAATTGAAATAAAAAAAAAAACAATGAATAAATGCTAGAAATGTGTTGATTAAAACAAAAGATTTCCAATTTAGTTAAGTTTTTATTTTAAATTTGAGGAAAATTTGAAAAGGAGAAGAAAAAAATCTCACCACCTATATAGTCAAATTCAGATGTGTGTGTGTGCATGAATATAGGAAAACAGGATAAAACAAAAAACAAAAAAAATTTTTAGTTATATGAGAAACAAGTGCAAATACTACCATTTATAATTGTATTGTATATGTACGTACACATTTATACGATCCGTCGCCGTTAAGAGATCTCCTTTTTGATGTGATATTCAACCCTTTTCAATAACAATGTTATTATAAAAGGCAACCTATTAGAATGCATTCTATATATGTACGAATATCAAATCGTTATTATATAAGTGGAATTGAGGACGAGTTTCCTATAACTGAATATATGTACATATAAATAACGTTAAAAAGACGCACATGAGACTGTATTTATATCATGCTACACTCAATGCAATGAAAATGCATTCAATTCAACATGATATGAAATATTATAATTGCAATGAGAGTATATGTATGTTTAAAACAAACAGCAAAAGTAAATTTTAATAAAAGCCAAGTATCAGTGTATGACCTTCATTATCACCAAACAACTCCTACCAATTGTTATTAATTTTTTTTTTTTTTTTTTTGTATACGCATATGCATGCATGCATCGTCACCATTCACCATCATCATCATCATCGTTATAAGCATCGTTTCGTTGCATTGACCTAGGGTTAAATTGTTTTATCATTAAACACACTCTGTTCACTAGTGTGTCACATTAACCGTGCATGTGTCATACACTGTATGTATGTGTATGTGTGCTGTGTACATGGTACATGTACTATGCACATGAAGAACAAACAAACATATATGTAAATACGATATTTTATGAATCTGATTTGTTCAGTGTTTTACCCTAATAACATCCTTTTATTATATATTTTACAAAATGAAAAACAATGCCAGAAATTACTAGTAATTAAAAGAGGAAAATTAGAAGAAATTTTCAACATTTTTTTTTTTTTTTTTTATATTTAATTTAAAATTAGGGGTGATGATATTTTTTTCCGTTTTTCATTTTCTTTTTTTTTTTTAAATATTCATTAAAAAATAAATGAGAGAAAAAGGATTTTTTTTTTTTGTGCGTGTAAGAAAATTATATGCGTATAGCATGCATACATGCGTTTACGTTTGTCATACGTAAAATTAGTGACATTGCACAAAATGCATAAAATGCACTTAGAATGCAATTTCATTTCATACTCTGCATATAATGATTTACAGAAAGTAAAAAAAAAAAAAAAAACTTGATAATAACTTAAAACAATACCAAAATAATAATGAATTCTTATTTTATGCTCGTTGTGAACAAATGTTACACTCTGCATCTATTATACGTATAAAATAAAAGGAAAGGAAAGAAAAACACAAACTACATGCACTAATAACTAGTGGTGACATGTGTTCAATTGAAGAGATTTTTTTTTTGTTTTTTTTCTCATTTTATAAACTTCATAGTTCTTACAATGTTATCCTTCAATCCTTTTTAAAATTTTCTTTTGTTTTTTTTTTTAAATTTTCATTTTCATTTACTTACATTCATTTTATTCGATTCCGATTGGTTTCTAGTTCGTCTACTGCATACACAATTAGTGAAAGTTTGAAGCGTGTCGTATGATAAAAGATATAATATCATACAAATATGAAATAAAAAAAAAAAAAGATATTGAATTGCATACGATTGCAAATATACTGGAATACATTATGTATGTACATACATACAGGCATTGTAGACAATGTGCAATGAACAAAGAATAATTCGCAGTCAGTTTTATTGTATGTAAAAGAAAAAATACAAAAAAAAAAAAAACAGGAAAATTTCTGAATTGATAGCTTCGAAAGTGTGATTGCAAATTTTCCTTTTTTTTTTTTTTTAAATATAATTGCTATGGAAATATAAAGTAAAATGAACGAAAAAAAAAATAAAAGAAAGAAAATATCAAATAATAAAATTGAATGAATGAATGAATTAAATATGTAAAAGCTATGTTAAGTTACATCCACACCCATATCTATTTTCTTCTCAATTATTTTATGCAATTACAAAAAAAAAAATATTTAGTTGAACATTGTAAACTGAATTCTTTTCTTCTTGTAATCAAGATTTCTATTGTTTTGGTTTCAAATCAAAATCAAAAAAAAAAAAAAAAAAAAATTTTTATTCGATATGCAATTTTCTTTATCTAATTAAAAACTTTTCTTTTTTTTTTTTTTTGTTTTTATTATTACATAAAAATTTTATATGTATTCTCATACAATGTAACTCGATTAAATTCAAAAAAAAAAAAAAAAATTGTAATTATACAAAACAAAACAAAAAAAAAATCATATCCTGATACTATGACAAGTGTTACATAAATTGAAAAAAAAAATAAGAAGAAAAAATTCTTATTTTTTTCTGGAAAATTTTATGAATATATTAAAACTTTAAATTCATAATGGGACTTTTAAAATTAAATTTTTAAATTTATTTAATTAAAAAAAAAAAAAAAAACGATTGAAATGCATTTTTAAGGACATGTACGCATATATACGAGTATACGCTGATTTCATACAATGTAAAATTATCTAGGAAAAGCACAAGAAATATTTCAAAAAAAAAAAGAAAATACCAATGAAAAATTCAATTTACATGTTAGAAGTAATTTAGAAAATTTATTGTAATTATTATTTTTTTTTTTTGAATTTTTTCCTTGTAAAAATCGGAAAAAATTTTTTTAAATCCATTTTTAATGATTTTTCCTGAGTTTTAAAAAATTCCCATAAAAAAAAAAAAATATTAAAGAAAATCTTAACAATTTTCTCTTAAAATAATTTCTAGGATTTTTTTTTTTTTTGCATAAAAATTCTATCAATTTTACATATTATTCACATTTTAATGGAATACAACAAGTTTAATCACTTGTTTTTTTAAATTATTTTTTTTTTTAGACGAATATTATTTAAAATAATTTACATTGCAATTCAGTTTTTTTCTTTTTTTGCATATGATAGCGACTACATATACGTGTGTGTACACATACACATACGATACAATAAAAAAAAAATAATAAGAGTGAACTTAGTATAAATTCATCAACAGACGATCATCATGATTTTATTTTTGTGCACTCACTTACTATTAAAAGAAAATCTTTTTCGTTTTAAATACATACAATTTGAAGTCATCATCCTCTTAGACAGCAAATGTATATATGTATATGTTTATACAGTACACATACTTAGGTGTATGCGTTCCTAAACATATCTACTATTATGCTATGTATATATAAATATGTATATCTATTGCCTGCCACTATAAAATGTAGTCATGCAGGAAGAAAATATTATGTATACAAGTATATTTAGTTAGTCAGAATTCTTTTACATCCTTTCAAATTTGCTACAATTCATTGTATATTCACATCATTCTCATTCTCATCATCATCATCATCATCATCATCATAGTCATCATTATAACATACCTGTACACAGTGTACATTGCGTTATTTTAGAATTTGTGAATCAAGACCTGGAAATAATTAAAGTCTGAATTTTACATGATATTTGCCTTTCATTAAGGATGACGTCCTTTATGCAGTTATACACTGTATATACATACAAAGGGATGTTATTTAAAAAAATAAAAAAAACAAGAGAAAAAAATGTAATAAAAAATAAATAAATAAATAAATAAAAAATAAAATAAAAATTGAGTTGAACCGATGAACTCAGATTACAAATGAAATCTACGTATAGGTAAGGTATACGTACATCAAATATACACACTTATGCGATGCAAAATAAAAGTAGAAAAAAATATGGAAAGTCGGAAAAATCAGTTGGGATGTAGGTATGCGTTTTATCGTCTAGGGCCAAATTTAGATATGAAAACAGTTTGAGCCTACAATCTTTGTATATATTCACCTGTATATATACTGAGATTTCTATGAATAATTACACATACACATACCATATTGTATATATCACAGCATTACGTACATAGAAAAGAAACAATTTAATTCATACATATACTTGCATTTGCTATCGAAAGGAAAATGATAAAATGAAAAGTAAAATTTTCTCTTACTTTATAAAAATTCGTTCATTTTTTTTTTTTCCTTCATATATTTTCCTCTTTGCATTCATTACGTCCATCCGGGAAAAATAGAAAAAAAAAATAAAAAAAAGAAAAATATTGCAAGAGATTTGCAAATAATGTAAAAGAAAAAAAAAACAAAAACAAGAAGAAGTGAAACAAACACAACTTCCATACTTGAGGGACTTTAACGTAAATATTGACATTATTCGCGTGGTGTATAAAGTATAAACTGAACGGTATAGTGTGTAATAAAAATGATGACGATAATTTTAACGATGACGTTTTCCACTTCTTCAACATTTTTTTTTTTGTTTTTGTTTTTTCACTTTTGTTGATTTTTTTTTTTTTTTGATTTTGCTTGAGTTCACATGAATACAATTTTCTACCTAACGGTATTATAAATTGTACAGTTTTTTTTTTTTTTTTGTACAAATAACTGTACACCAATGTATATATTTGTATGTGAACAAAGTATATACATACGTACGTGTACAAACACTAAAATTACCGATACAAAAAAAATTTTTATATGCGGTGAAAAGATCATACGATATATAATCAAATCGTAACGTGAAGTAATGGAGCTCAGTAAATAATACAGATGAATGTTATGTACATACATATATTAGATATAAGGGTGAATTTGATTTGTATATAAAGATTTATGTATTCACATATACATATGTATTGTATTGCTGCAATATGAAAATGTCCTTTTATATCAAAAAGGAAAATACACAAACGTATGTACATTTCTGTCTAGAAATTTTATTTTTCCATTTTCTTTTCTTTTTTTTTATCATACACGTACGATAAATAGTACCTACATATCTAAAATGTACATGCATTTGTAAGTTTACATTTCTCATTTGATGTATTCTCCAAAGTAAATACAGTAAGGTTTTATAAAAATTTCATGTGCAATGTATACGTGTGTGTGTGTATACTTACAAGTCCACGTATATGTAAATGTATACGTACTGAACATATATGTATAGACTTGATGTACATATTTCATGTTTTTACTACAAAGATCTTAATAAGAATATATTTGAGTACAAAGAAAAATGGAATTTTCCTTTTTTTTCAAATTTTCCATTGAGATTTTTATTATATTGCCAAAAAAGCAACAACAATAAAAACCTGCCTGCATACAGTATGTACAGTATATTTTCATTTTTTAAACACTGAAACATACATACATATAATATTTAAGTTTACTTTTGATTAAAAGCGACAGCATCCGTGTTTGTTTCATTTTTGTTTTTTTTTTTTTTTTTTAATGTTGTTAAATTTTCTTTTAACTGCAATGTAAAGATTTAAAAAGTAAAAATTCACAAAAGTGAATATCATATATGCATGATAAGCATGACATAAAAAAAAAATTAATGCACATACAAACAAAATTGTATGAATAAAAATTTCATAACACTGACATAAATCTGTACAAAAAAAAATGAATATTAATAGTTAAACTGAAATTTAAGCGATTTTTTGTACTATTTCATATATCGAGTAGATGAATTTAAAGTATTCTATACGTTATCAGTTTTCAAATCAAAAAATTGGAAAAAACTGATAATATAAATTTGACCCTACCAATTCACATGTACCGGCGGGCCGGCCGTCACCACTCATGCATATCCTTCTCCGACCGCCCTTTCTATACAGTTAAACTGATAGTGGATCATTTTTAATGTATATACATTATCGACTTTTCTTTGAGTTGACTGAAATTCGATCAGTTAAAACCATATATTGCATACACGATGGTATCGCTGAGTGGAAAATGAAAATTTTCAAACTACAGTTTTCATGTGTATACTTAATACGTTGTATAAAAAAAAACATATCATGAAGATTGAGGTGCCTAATTTTTTCCCAGTCTTATCATCATGGATGGTATTATGATTTTATACGCCACAATTATAACTGATAAATTTTCAAATTCGAAAATTTTCAAATTTCAAAAAACAAATAAATCCTCTGATTTTTCCTTTCTTAATTTTAATAAATTAAAAATGATGTTAAAATTAAAATTTTCCATCATTCAATTTTATTAAATCAAAATAACATAAAATACAAAATTTAATAAATGAAAATTAAATTTTACAAATAAAAAATTCTGATATAAATATTTAATGATAATTTTGAATTTTAAATTTTATGTACTTTGTAAATACATTTTAAACCACAAAATTTCAAAATTTTAAATTCACATTAATTACCTATACATATGTAACAGATATTATTGTGTTTTGTAATAAAAATAAAAAAACAAAATTGAATATATAAAAAATTTTTTAACTTTATATAACCTCAAAACCTATAAAATTTTGATACCCTACATATACATAAAATTGTCATTGTATTTTATGTTATTTAAACGCCCACACATTTGTACAATATACCTAAAAGGATAATTATGTTAATTTTAATTTATATAACAGAGAAAGGTTAAATAAAGTAAATACAATTGAGTGCATTTATATTTTCTTTTACATTTAAATAAATACGGGTATATTTGTACAATTGTGAATTAAAATTTTTTTTTTTTTATTATTCTAAAATATCGAATTCAGCAAAAATTTTATTTATTAACAAATAAGGGTGATTCAGGTATTTATTGTTTTTTTTTTTTTTTTTGTATTAACTAATTATTTATTATATCCCTTTTTTCATATGATTAGCGGTTATAAAAATGTGTTTTTTTTTTTTTTTTAATTCATGCACATTTGTATGTGTGAGTAAAATTATAAATACAAATAAGAAACAATTACTACTGTTATGTAATAAAATAAAAATCCTATCTTTTATGTAATACAAATTAAAGCATTGTAAATGATAATAAGAGTATGTATATAGTTAGTTGTAAACCAAATAAAATATAGTAATTGATTATATGCGTGGAATATTAATGAAAAAAGCGTATAAAATTGCGGTTGTAGAGAATATATATACATGAATGAATACAGATGAAATTGTTATTTGCATGTTAATTACATATGTATATTTACACACGTGTATATATATACAGATAAATTAGAGGCAAAGATTTGCACATGTACACATTTATAATTTTATGATAATTCTATTATAAAAAGAATTGTGAAAAATATGTACTACACATTTAATTATGCATGTACCAAATATGACTACATATATAGGCACAAGTACAGTGTGTCTCGGAGGGAAGATCACAAAATAGTTAATATCGTATTCGTGTAGTTCAGAGTGTCTGCAGAAAAATATCATGCTAGAAATACACCCTTCACCCCCCATCTAAGACACAAAGGAATTGAAAATATACCGACACGTACATAATGTCATATAACTGCTCATGTTTTTTGAACCACCTCATATATTCCAGTTATCCTTGAAGCAAATGAAAGCTGAAAGTTACTCCTTTTCATCAAAATTTTTTTCATTAAAATCGACTAAACAAGACCAAAGTTATCAAGGTTCAAAATTCAAAAATGCTGTTTTATGTAAAAAAAAAAATTTATTACACGTGATTCTTGGGTCATCCTAGAAAACTTTGTACCAATTATAAAATATGATACCTCCCATAAGTATATTTTAATCCCCGAGAAATTAGAACCGGAGGATATCATTTTGATGTATTTAATGTTTTTTTGACCTTTACTCTAGGCATCCTGTATGTACTTGAATATACTAACAAATAATAAGTTGATAATTAGCATGAAATGTAAATTGATTACAGATTTTCATTTTTGTTTGAAAATTCACAATACAATGTACATATACACTAAAATATGCAAATCATGTGTAATGTAAAATAAAAGAGAAAGGATTTTTTTTATTCTGTACTAATAACGGCTTTTGGTTTTCATTCATAGGGATATCAAAATTAACTTTAAATTTTATTATATGTAACATTTTAAAATTAAATTTTATTATAAAATTTTACATACAATCGAAATTCATGGGTACACGCATTTTATATAATAAAGTATGTACATTAGAGTAGAAGAATATTCATGTAAAAATTAGTAATTTAAATTCAAACAAATTTATATGATATTATCATTTGTCTGATAAAAATATGATAAATTTTCTTCAAATAATGTTATGTATACATAAAAAGCATGTGAGATAATTATTTGAATTAAATACATGTAATTCTATGTACATATTACAACCAAAAAAAAGGGAAAAATATGTGATAAGAATTTTAATTTATTTTAGAAAATTTTTTTTATGTAAATATATGCATGATCGTGTATATTACACGTGAAATTTTAATTATACACATCAGATAAATTTTGTATATTTTATTGATGTAATTAATTTCACTTAAAACAAATTATATATGAAAATTCCATAAAAAAGTTTTCATTTAAATTTCATTTCATGTCAGTGTTACATTTTTAATGTTTGTAGTTTTGTTATTACATTCAAATAAACGATATTGTATGTATGCGAAATACTTACTGTTTTAGCATTCAAGATTTTATTTTTTATATTTTTTAAAGTGACTCCTTTTTTCCTCTCACCATTTTTTAAGAGGAACAGTACAAACTTATATAAAACAAGTAAGGTACAATTCAAAAACATCAATTGATCATCTTTTGACGAAAATCTTGAATTCAAAAAACTTTTTGATGAATGCGTCAAGAATTAATATTCTAGCAACAAAGCATTCAGTTTTAAGTCAATGTTTCAAATTTTTGACTCTTTTTTAATTGTACCTAAGTCAAACAAATGATATTGCTCTGAGCCCTATCATACGAAATTGAGTTTAAGTCTCTACTTCAACAAACTCAGTGGTTCGCAACCCACCTTAAACTTGACTACGTCAATCAATCTTTAATCTGTATTGTACGAAGATAAGTAAATTAACTTAATTATTTCATAACACATACATTCGTTTCTACTTACATTTATGTAAGTATGTACATATACAAAAACACGAATAGAAAATTATTGGCTTGAAGGTATATAATAGAGTTAAATTACAAAATTTAAAATAAAATGCACGTTACCCTTGCATATAATAAATACAAATTCATTCACATAAGTCAAATATACATGACGGACATATCTATATACTTTATTCACATTTACTATAAGACCGTATTAGTTTTATCAAATTTCATTCAATATTGACACGTGTTTTGATCACATGTCGATCTATCATGATATCGATCAAACAGATTTATCACCATGTACGTAGAGAAAAAAAAAATTACGGTTTCCTGTTACTGATATAAATCCTTTAATAATAAGAAAAGCGATTATTTTATTTTTTTTTTTATTCAGTTCTTTTTTTTTTTTTGAAAATCCAATATGTAAAGTAAAATTAGAATTTGAAAATTTAATGAAAAATTTGCGTACATGCATGTTTTACGTTTTTTTTTTTTTTTTTACCCCATTTTAAAACAGATGTTAATTTCTCGTGGTATTTAAATACACGCTATATTCATTCAAAATTGTAATAATGAAAATTATAATAAAAAAAAAAGAAATTGATGAATTTATAATGCTTTTTATATTTAAACGTATTAAATTTGGTTTATTAACATTGTATACGCATTGAATTCATGCAAATTTCAAAAGTATTAAAATTTAAATAATAAAATTTTCATAAATCTGAAAACTCGTGCATATATATCGTAAAGGATCAATTTAATCTTTTAAAATGCAAAAAACAAAAATATCAAAATTATCAAAATTATTTCATTTTTAGAGTTGATTTTTATAAAATTTGATGTTTGAACAAATCGTTTTCATATTTTTTAACTACGTTTCTCTATCATATCGTTCGTAAGGACCTTTTTTTTTATTATTTTTTTTTTTTTGTTGTATATAATCTATGAAGATATTCAAATATATATTCAATATTCGTATTCTAACAAAAAGCAATTATTTTTTCATATAACTCACGTATGCTATACTAAACATAAAAATGAACAACCAAAACAAATGCAGGAAAATACAAAAAAAAAAAAATTAAAAAAAAAATAAATCAGGAAAATCATTTTACATAACATACGAAAGTTAGCAAAATAAATTCCAGTTTTTTTTTTTTTTTTTTTTTGTATTTTTTTAAATACGTACACCTGTGTAATGTGAATGTATTTGTATGCAAATAAACGTATACATACATATGTAGATATTTTAATTTTCCTCACATACATATACACTTTACATTCCTTTTTTCATTATTCTTTATTAGAATAAAAGATAAATGACTTAAGAACTCCTGTCGTTGATTTGTGCTATTTATAATAGGTCCTTCATTGAATCTAATTAACTTATCAGTTAAACTTCCTTTATATATATATTTTACCGTGCTTATGCATGTAAAATATATACTTTGCCTTTTTTTGTTTTTTTTGTTTTTGTTGTGTACGTGTATCCTTGCATACAGATCGTTACGTGTGTGTTTGTACGTGTTATAAGTATATGTCCTTATGTGTATGGGTACATGAAACTAAGCAAGTTCAAATTATAATAAGCAAATAAGCAATAATAATATGATATGTAAAGTCAGCATAAAATTTCGAAGAAAAAGAAGAAGAAGAAAAAAACCATCATCAGCAACAACAACAACAAATACTAACGATAATAAAAACTGAAAAATGCTAACACTTCATGACTTAACAAATTTTCTTTTTCAATACTTACAGTAAGAAAAAACAATTTTTTTTTTCTTTTTCTTGTTTATTTATACACTCATGTAGATTTTTCGTTTTTCGTTTTTTTTTCTTTTTAAACCTATCTAAACACACATGTATACAAGTGTATATGGGTGTGATATATTATATAAATATATTCCACTTTTGAATGTCATGTCGGAAAATAAGATTTTTATTTCATCTTCTGACTTTTTCAATTAACATAGTATCTAAGTTCTATTCTACTTTCAATGAGTTTTATTTTTCTCATGATTTTTATTTTTTTTTTATTTTTTTTTAATATTCCTTGATATCCTTATACCTTTCATAATATTTGCACTTTTAGCATTATAAAACTACACTTAAAAAAAAAAAAAAATAGAAATAAAAAACAAAAATTAAAAATGACGAATGGACTTATAATACAAAAAAAAAGGACGTATGAGGTGAGCAAACTGAGCAAAAATATTTATATTCACATTATTATATATTATTCTTACAGGTACAAGTGTAATAAACACGTACATGTAAGTGCATATACACACATACGAATATTTTTGTACGTGTTCATTATTATTATATAATATTCATACATATGTACCCATCCTGTATAAGAGAAGGAAAAAAATTTTCCAATTGAAAAAATGTATAATTTGCCATATAATTCAATAATCTTCTTTTCAGTTGATCATAAATCATATAAGATGATGACGTTTAGCACATACTACATTCAAAAAATAACAACAGCAAAGAGAAGAAAAAAAAAATTAATAATAATAATAATAATAAGACGAAGAAAATACATTAAAAAAGGGAAGAAGAGAAAATGAACGAAATAAACCAACCAACAAAAACTTTTATTCACACATCCAATGTACATACATGCATACATACACTTTAAGTATACAAGCACACAATGATCATATTATTGTCATAATTCTAACCCAACCACCCATTTTTCCTCTCCTTCATCTACTTAAAAAATTCTTCAAAATCTTTGAAGAAATTGTAACTGAAAAGTTTTGCATTCTCTACTGAAACAAGTATTAAACTAGAAGAAATGAAAAAAAATAAAAAAAAAACGAAAAAGCAAATAAATATGAAGAAAAATGATTTATATAATTTTTTCTGTTTTCCTTCGTTTTTTTTTTGTTTTTTCTGAGATATTGTGAATTAAATTTAAGTAGGTGAAAAGTACAAATAACATAAAAGTAAAAAAGTTATATAAATAGCTAGGACTTGTTAGATTTATAATGCTATGTGATCACTTTTAAATGACGTTGATCATTTTTCAAAGAAAAATAAAAAATTGATTTGAAAATCTTTATTCATTGATTTATTAACTTTATAATGTGTAACGTGTTTCAAATGGAAAATTTATTTTAATGCAATTTGTTTATTTCATTTTTTTTTTTCAATTTTCTTAGATTTTCTTAGAATTTTCTTAGAATTTTCTTAAAATTTTCTTAGAATTTTCTTAGAATTTTCTTAAAATTTTCTTAGAATTTTCAAATAATATGAAAAACATAACCGATTATTCAAAAACTAAAAAATTAAAAAATAATAATAATTCCTCATTTCCTTGAAGCTTTAATCCTAATATTCTTAATCAATTATTTTATACACGAATTGATACATGTGTTCATAATTTATAATCATTAAATCAAAATTCGAAGGCTTTTACATAATATTTTTTTACTATTCATGAAACTCCTCTAAAATAATTTTATTTTATTTTATTTTTTTTTGATATCCATAAAATATTTTATCATCACTTCTATTTTATCCTTTACTAAATATCCTTTTTATTATTATCAATTACCTTATGGTAATGACATTGCAAATAAATTGTAAATATCTTTTAAATTGATTTTCATATTAGATACACGTAAGTATTTACTGTTACGATGATTGAAATTAAAAGATGTTAACAAAACAACAAAAAAAAAAAAACAAAAATTTGAAATAAAATATGTAGGAGTATACAACAACTTGCAACAACAATACAAAAATAAATTTTCATTTTGAATGAGGGAGGATGGTATTACGTCATATTGAAAATTATTCAAGTACTTGTACAAAAAAAAAATAAAAATAAAATAAAATGAATATTTGCAAGTCATGAATGATTGGTATACTATATAACGATGATATGAATATCTGATGTGATGCCAATGAATTACTTTTATGTACAAGTACATATATGATAGTCTTTTGTACTATATATTTTATATCCTTTTTTTTTTTTTTGAGTATGAATACACCTTTATACATATAAAACATTTCTGTAAGTTATTTATTGACTTCATGATATTGAAAATGCCAGGATATGATACCGTTAGAAAATTGTATATATTGACATTAATGTGACTTTTGGGGCGATTTTATGTATATACACCATTTTAATATCTATTCAATTTTAAGATACAGTATATTTGATATACGTACTATACACAAACATGACTTTACAAATCGAAATATCATAATTGCATCTATGTATGATATTCATTTCTATTTCATTCTATATTACAATATCTCTTGTTACACAATGTACGTAAACATATGCGTATGTAATTTCTCAAAGATGAAATATTTTTTTTAATACTTTTTCTTTGCTATATCTTTTTTTTTTTTTTTCATTTTGAACGAAAGAAAATTGATAAATTAATTTAAATAAATTGAGTGACAGGTATGCGGTATCAAAGAGATTCATAAATTCATGTCAAATCAAATTTGAAAAAAGAAAATAAAAAAAAAAAAAAACGAAAAAAATATTCACATGTTATATATTATGTGTACGTTGTTAAGCAAATTGTAAAAAATAATAGATACTAAATTTGGTGCACATGTAAGCAGATGTAACAAGAAAAAATTTTTTGTGTATTTTTTTTTTTTTTTTTTTTTATTTACATACATAAGGGGAGGGGGTATCATTATAACAATAAAAGTGATAGAAAACATTCACAGATTGAAAATGAACAAAAAAAAAAAAAATTTGTTACTAGGTAGCAACAGTTAAAATATGATGTTAACATCTTTCTACCTTTATAAAAAGTATTAAAGAAATTTTTCTGTTGTGTAAATATGATGACATAAAATACAAGAAATGTAACAAAATAAGAATTTTTTTTTTTTTTCATCACAAATTTGTATGCATCAAATTTTCGCTCATAGGGAAACAAAAAAAAAAAAAAAATGTAATAAAAATTAAATCCTTTTTTAAATTTAATAACAAAACATGTACGAAAACAATAATCTGTAATACCTACATATGTACGTTATACCATCAGTTAGCGTTAATATAATATAGCAACATGATTTGATTTTAATATATTTCATTTTTACTTTTTTTTTTTAAATTTCTTTAAAATTATTTCTTAAAGAAAAAAAAAATTTTTTTTTTTTTCATAAAATAAAATAATTAAAAAATTTTTTTAATTTAAATTTAAAAAAAAAAATTTTTTTTAATACTCTTTTTATATTTGTTCACATGTCAATGCAACGCTGCATTGTATGATTAGATGATTATATGATGATAAGAAATTTTTTCATTAAAAGCTCAAGGTAAGTAGAGGTAGCCGAGCCGGCCCGCTCCTTCTCAAGCACACTTAGGCCAAAAAATTAAAATTTCAAAATAAAATATGAATTTAATACAAAAAGGATAAAATATTTTGTTCATTATAATATTTTCATATTAATTTATAAAATATAGAAAACAAATTTTTTTTCAATTAATTTATTTCCGACTTTTTTTTTTTTTTTTTCTTAATAAAGAAAAACAATTAACCTAAAAAATACTGCGGTTATATATGAATATGATGAAAATCCTCTCTAAAGTAAAATCAAAAGGTAAACCTGCACACATATGAGCACACATATACATATGTACGTGTATCATAAATAAATGTCCTATGAAAATGTTCGTGTAAATCAAATGTGAAAAACTTTAATATATAATACTTAAAAATGTAAATTTAACATTATATGCATGTAAATTTGTTATGCTCATGTGTACAATAAAATGTTGATGAATTTTAAAATTTAAAAATTTCATTTTTGAAAATATAAAATCGCGATGGTAAGTGAAATTACTATTTATTTACATAAAATATATGAAAATATGTACATATACTTAAATATATGTATAATGTAACCCAATTATTTAGCGAACACGCATTACCATGATTTTTAATAATTCAACTGTTCTTATACAGGTACATAAGTAAAGTAGATCCTGCACGTTACATAAATTCAAAAATGCTATTTAAAAAAAAAAAAAACCAAAGATACTCATCAGCATATGGGAAATAATATTTTGTAATCACATATAATAAAGTTTAAATTTTAAACAATTATTGTTAATTTTGATTAAAATTTATAATAAAGTGAAATTATTTTTCATTATTATATAAAAGCAGGTACATACATTGCTATAAATACATATTTGAAAATTTCACAACTTTAATAATTATGTAGGATGTTAGAACTTAGAATAATATGCACTTAAATATGTATATATTTGCATTTACATTATATTCCTTGAAATATTTATTAATAAGTATTTACAACATATCATATTGTATTCGTACATATGTACATTATATGCATTTATTTTATACATTAATAATGTAACATATGTGTCGACTTAATTGGTAATATTCTTATGTACACACAAAATTTACTATATAAGTAAAACGTACGTAACATTATGTAAACATCATATTATATGTATGCAAAACTTGGTACATATGTACGTGTATATGTATACATGGGGATATATATTAGTAAACATTACATGTCAAGGTTTTGCAAATTGACCGGATATGTTGAAAATAATTTTCTATTATTACATATGCTTGTAAAACTGTTATATATGTAGGTACTCATATGTACATATATGCAAGGAAAAATTTATAAGAAAACAGTCCATTCTGTAAAAGTTAATCATTTAATGTAATTTTAAAACTATTTTTAGTTAATTGAAAAAAACAATCATATGTGCATGAGCACATTTTCCTAGTATGGGAAAACATTTTTTGCCATTAGAACTTTTTTATTGGTTTTATTGATGTTCTTTAGAATATTTACTTGTGATTCTGACTGTAATTATAAATAATAAGGACAAATTTATATTTTAATATTTACAGATACATATGAATAGATACATTTCATATGTGTTCAGTTTAAGATTTTCATAATGTACTCATATGCACAATGAGGATAAATAAAAAGGGTTATGGTTTACTAATTTAAGCATATTTAAATATAATTTAAATGCTAAAATGGACATTATGTTATAATCCATAATCTATGAAAACTCATTTATAAGTCAGCATATTTATAAGAATTAACAAGAATCAAAAGATAAATTATTATTGAATTTATGTCACAAGTCACACAAGTATGTTTAGCATGTATTATATGTATGTATGCTTATGTAAACTTATATTTGTATATATTGGTACATATTTGTATTCGTACATTATAGCATTATATATAGGCTTTTAAATGTAATACCTGATTTATATAAAACAAATGTGTAAATGTGTTGCATTAAAGTTATAAATATAATTTAACATGTTACCTGTCACACATATGTAACATATAATATAATGCAAAATTGAATATTCACCTAAATACATATACTAAATAAATATGTATGTAAGAAAAGGACAATTTATTTTTAATTAATATTTAAAACTAAAACATATTATACACTATTACTAAAGATACAATTGAAAATGTCTTAATTGTCAAAAATAAAATACAAATTTTACTATAAAATAAATTTACTATAAAATTTTTAAATTTATTTAAATATATAAAATTTTAGTACATATCCATATAGGTACCTATAGGTATTATTCTTGTACTAGATAGTATTGCAAAGTAATATAAAATTTCCTTTTACATTTTCAAAGTATATAGCACATGTTATATTTTGCATACATTAATCTATGTACAATTTTAATTAAATTTACATAACTGTAATGTAATTAACATTAAAATATTCATTTTACAATAAATTAAATGCAAACATATAATGTATAATGTTTAATCGAAATTCATAAATCACAATGTCCAACAGTATTGTGTATATATGTAGGTATACTAATATATTAGATGATTTTCACATATGTACTATATAAACATATAAAATTGCATATATGCATATATATATATTGTTTGCTTTTAACCAATACCAGGATCATAGTCTTGACATTGAATTAGGATATCTATTAAGAAACATCATATTTCAAAGCATTCATTATTTTCTGCTTAATTCAATCCTTATTGAAAGAGCCTTTTATTGACTGAATTCTAATGGATGTTAGAAAGGTATTTGAACGATTCATATTACATAAAATATTTACATACATATTGGTATGTACATATTTTTGGTATATTCTTTCATTAAAAATCTATACAACAAAACAAAGTATGTAAATTAAGGATTTAACAAGGAAAATTAAGAAAATATAAAGAAAACCAAAAAAAAAACAAATTTTTTTTCTTATAGTGAAAATTATTTGAAAAATCATTTTTAGCGAGAATTTTGATCACATTTCAGTAAATTAATGAAAAAGTAAATTACCAAAAAATAATTCATGTCATCATAATGCTCATATGTTCTTCTTCTGTATACCATAATTCATGGTCAATGTAAAGTTCATGAACACAATAATACACATTATATGGTTATACATGTGTAGATAATTTTCTTATTATTGTTTTTTATTTATATTTATTTAAAAAAAAAATGAAATGTCCTTAAAAATGAAATGTCCTTAAAAATGAAATGTCCTTATATATTGTCAGGTTAATATTTTATTATTATAAGACAATTCAAAATTATGTGTACATATATACACATGATTACGTAAGTAATTTTACATGCACACGTGGATATTTTTATTCAAACATATATAAATAGTTACTTAGAATTACATTAATGTTATGTTAACGATATACACGTACATTAATCATAATTTGAATTATTCCGATTTAAAAAATTCAATTAAACAAGAAGAAAGTAATAAATTTCTTAAAATGTAATATTGTATGATGTCTTTGTTTTCGTTATATGTACATACTCACATGTGTGAGTATACTCACATATGTACATAATGTAATAATTACTTACGTGTGCGAGATGGTATAATCGCATATTGTTTATTTATTATCGAATATTAAACAAAACTGTTGTACTGAACTGAATTACCACAATTATGTATTTTTATTAATTTCGGTCTTTTTTTTTTTTAATGTTTCTAATAAACCATAATCGATAAAAATGAAATTTCAATTAAACAAATATATGATTTCGTTGAAAAATGAACAAAGTACAATAAATAATTTAGTTGTTGAAAACATAGGCGCGTGTGTGTTAAATGTAAATATTTAAAACAAAAAGATGATTTCATAAAAACAATTCATAATACTGCACATGACAATAATTTTATGTCTCAATTATGGTTAAAATACCAAAAACTGGGTAATATTTACGTTTTTTTGGATATGTAACACGTTTTTGTTTTTATTTATTTAAAATACATAAATTATAGTATCCTCTGATTACATTTACATAATTTTCTTTTTTCATTTTTTTTTTTTTTTTTGTTTTTCTTGTAAAATTATTTTGTTAAAAAAAAAAAAACAAAATGAAGACATGGAAAATCTACAAGAATAATTTATTACACTAACATATTGTAATAAAAAATAACGAAATTATTTGATGTTTATAATGGGATTAAGACTAAATTCAATGGTAACAAGGGATGAACAACATAAATTGTACGTATCAAAAAATAAAAAAAAAACAAAAAAAAATAAAAATAAATATTTTTATTTGAAAATTCTAAAATTTTAAATTATAGAAAAGTGTGTAGGTAAACCTTTAATATTCTGGGCACCCTAGAATATTCTCGTATTTTGAAGTTACGCGTAATACAAACATAACGTGTTGCTACGGTCAATTATGTTGGATTAAAATTAATAATAATCCTTTTATTCATAGTTTGGCATTTCCTTTTTTTGTTTTTTTTTTTTGTCTAATGTGCGGGAGATTGGATAAAGTCCTTCTGCACTGCGATAAACTAGACAAAAAGCTTCAAAAAGTCAAGAAGCTAACTGAGTTATATTGGATGGTATTTCCTTTTTAAATTGATAATATCAAACAGAAAAAACGCATACAGATACAGATACACATTACAAAAATCTCATCAATTTTTTAAAATAAAATATCTAATTTCTGAAATTTCAATAAAACCGAAAATAATTTAAATCACAATATTACAAACAAACAAATTTTTTTTGTTAATTACCTCAAATTTTAATTAAAGGAATTTTCTGTATTGCAGAGTGTATGTATGTACATAATACACGCGTATTTATGAAATGCAAATTGTATTACTCATGGAATATGTAATTGAAAAATTAATAAAGAACATTACAATGAAAGGTAAAGTACATGTGTCTATGTACAAGCCCAACTATACAAGTAAGGATATAATCTGTACCTGTAAGGATATAACAATTTATCTGCTTGTTAAGATAAATTCTTGATTATATTTAATACAAATATGAATATTTTATTAACATTACATTTACTTGGCAATACAAATGAAAATGAAATTAAAAATTGATTTATATCATTTAGAAAATATTTGAATGCCAACAAAATATTACACATATTCATGTATTACAAATGTGTGTACCATTAAGGATAATTATGATGAATTAGACACTTTTCCATACAGATACTCGTAGATTTGATTGTGTATATATAGATGTTCATATTTTATATTAATGCATTTACAATTGGAAATAAATTAAATTATCCTAGTGCAAATGTTTGATTTATTATAACGATTGTATACGTTATTTGTACAATACATACATACATACGTGAAAATATTCAAGTTATATCATTTACATTATACACACTCATGTGATTACACATTTTCATGTGATTTTTATATTGAACGATGTAAAATAAAATATCAAAAAATTGTCTTTTTAAAAAGATCCTTGAAAAATTTATATAAGTACAAGATTAAATTATTTTATATATCTATACTTGTACATACATACATGTGTGTCTTTATATATTACATGCAATGATATTTTTAAAAATTTTTTTTTAAAAAATATATAACCATATAACAAGAACATAAAAATATGAAAATCCTTATTCATAATATTATATATAATATACTTAATGATCCGATTATGTTGACATCCATAAACATTTATGTACATTACTAAAAAAAAAAAAACATTTTATGTTGTATATATCCCTTGTGTTGTTAAATATATTAAAGAAAAAATATATGAAATCATAATTTTGTTGTCAGTTTTTATATTTTACATTATTAATATTATTTAAAAAAAAAAAAAAAAAATGTATTAATAAATTTTAAATAAAAATTTCTTAATACTCATATGCACATATGTAGGTGCAGAAGTATATTTGTATGTATAAAAGAAAAAAAAAAATAGTAACAAGCAAAACAAAACAAAAAAAAAACTAATAATAAGTTGTTATGAATTTATATCATGATATCATAAATTATCTATTAAATTTTATTTATAATACATACATAAAAATGTATCACATATGTATGTACATATGTGACAATACGTGTGTATGAAAACATGAGTTATGTATGTACTTCGAATATATTACAAAATAGCTGTAATATTATAGTTTGTTATTTTATGTTTTTTTGTATTAAATTTATACTTTATTTCAATTAAAAACATAAAAATATGACACAAAATATTTTAAAAATAAAAAAAAAAAAAAAATAATAAATAAATAAATATGTACCCATAAAACTAGAATTTTTTCATTATCACATTTTTTTATATTCTTGTTAATAAAAAAAAAAAAACCCCAAACATACATTGTATCGTAAAATATGATGCATACAAAGCATATACATACATGCATTATCTTGAATCAAAAGTACGAAAATTATGAGTGACTTATAAATGATGAGATAAAAATTGCCACACATAACAATAAATTTAACACAACAACAACAATAATAATAACGAATGAAAAAAAAAAAAAATAAAATAAAGAAAATTAGTGTTAATTCTAGCGTAAATTATTTTTGCTTATTATCATTATAGTTGATCCTTTTTTTTTATATATATAGCATGCATATATACAAGGACTGTATGTACATTTATTTTGAAATGCATATTATGTATATTGTAGTTCTAATTTTTCCAATGAATGATTCCAAATTATACGTGTATTGCACATATGTATGTATGTATTTAAATGAATGTATATTCATGTTACATAATATTACATAAAATTAAAATATCCATACATTTAGGGATTTTTGTTTTTTTCAGGGTGTCACATTTTTTTTTTTTTTTTTTTTTTTTTTTGCTTTTTATCCTGTTTCAGCTCTAAAGGCTGAACTAATGACCAAAAATTATAAATAAATGTACAATGAATAAACAGGACACGTGTATAACATAATGCATTTATAAATGTAATTCGACTTTTTTTTGTTTTTGTTTTTTTTTTTTTTTTAGTTTTGTTATAAAAACTATCAGTAAAATTAGATGTATTCCATAAAAAAAAATTAGAAAAATGTCATTTGATATATTATAAGCAATAAGAATATGTACAAGATTTTCTTTTTATGTATTTATTTAGAAAACGGAAAGAAAGCGTGCAGTTTTCTAATGTTATTAACTATGGGATTATGTACATATTTTATTTTGAAATAGTTTGTAATTATCTGTAATTTATTGAACTAATGTTGATGAGAAGTTTTTTTTTTGGTATTAATGATTAGAAACGCTTAAATAAAATTTTATTTCTTAGAAATTGCTGTTAAATTTGAATAAAAATGATTAAATGAATGAATAAGATTTAACACAAGATTTTATTTATGTGGGTAGGTAGATAGAGGTGGCCGCCCCTGTGTTCGTTCTCAACCAAGCACACTTAGGCTAAAAAAGATCATTGTGATACTACACCAGAATTTTTCATAAAAAAAAAAAAGGATTTTATTTAAAAAAAAGGGAAAAAAATCGTACACACTAAGTCTTCTTTCTTCTCATTTTAATGTGATATAGTTTAGAGTTAACGATCCTATATTTGATCCATATCATTTCACAATGAGATAAAAAAGTTAAAACGTATATAATTTGTATTTATATCTATTCCTTCGATATTCCGACATTCAATTAATTTTTTAAACCACTTTTATAAATTACCAAAAATTTATTACTTAAAAAAAAAGTAAAGCAACAATTTTTGATAATATTTCAAAAAAACATCAATTTTTTTTTTTTTATTTTTCTTTCCAAATTATCTCTCTTCATTTTTAATTAATTTTTTTTTTTTTTTTTTTTTGTAATTTTTCAATTCTCTCGCAAGTGTTTATCGTCAACTAACTAATGCTATACGATGTGTATTTAAAGGCATAATCATTAACATGAAAAATATCATTTAAAGCATAATTTTCATTAAATTGTTTTTTTTTGTTACTTTTTTTTGTTACTTTTTTTTTTACTTTAATTTTCAAGTTAAGAAGAACATTGAGAAAGAAAACGTTAAATAAATAAACGCATTTAGGATTACAAATTAGCAGAATAATCATCACATTTTAAAAAGCTAAATGAAATGTTAGATAAAAAAAAAAAGATCCCTTTTTTTTTCTTGTTCTTCATTTTCTTGTTTGGTTTTTTTCATTGTAAAGCCTATATATGTATGTATATCCTGTATGGTATACATTTTCCTTTGCTTTACTTTCCATTTTCATATCATATCTGTGTGTATATGTATACAGACACATGTTATATGAACACACACAAAAAGAAAAATTATAAAAATGAAATTATTATAAAAACAAAATAAATATCTTACAACAGAAACATAGAAAAAAAAACTGATATACAGTAAGTTTGCTATCTAAATTACTAGCAATTTTTTAACTTCAAATTTTTTTGCTTATACATTACATTTTCTTTATGGTATGTATATGCTTTGTTGATGTTGTAATTGTATATTTTTAATACATACACACAACACATCAAATTGTATATATATTATAATCGCATATAATATAAGCGCATATACAGAACATTATTATGGGGTTTCGGTACATTTTCAACAAGAAATAAAGGGAATATCGCGTATCCACCTGTATTTAAAAAAAAACAGAAAAAAAAATGAACAAAACAAAATATATGAGTTTAATGATTTGTTTTTGTTTGATACAATACTCGTAAGTATGAATTATAAAAAAAAAAAAAAAATTACAAATAAGGATAAACAAGGAACAAAACAAAAGGAGAAATTTTTTTTTATATGTCTGTTTTTATTGTAATTTTTTTTTTTTTTTTGCTTTTTTCAAATCATTAGATAAGGGTAAATTAGGATATGTTAAGATATTTTAAATTATTTTTTAACTTTTATATAAAATTTTTTTTGTTTTTGTATACAACACAGCGACGACAGACACATTTAATGGAAATAAAAAAAAAAAAAATATTAAAAAAAAAAATAAAACTAAGGAACAAAAAATGATAAATGCGGTTAAAACGTGTAATAATTCACAGAATCTTTATACTAACAAATACAAAAAAATAAAATATTCATTTTACATAGAGATAAAAAATTGTACAAAAAATAAAAAACAAAAATTTTTCATGATGTTTTTCAACTTTTTGTTTTTTTTTTTGTTTTTTAGCAATGTCATACAATTATTATTATACTGTAAATTGCAATGACAGCATTAACCTTTCTCAAATCAAAACGAAAAATAACCCCTCTCATTTGTTCATAACAACATTTTTCAAAATTTTAAACTATATACACGAAAGAAAACAAAAATAAAAAATAAATAAAGAGGAATGAAAACAAGAATAAAATCATTCAAATGTTTGGTAAGAAAACATATCATGTGGAAGATGATATGACTTTCATTTCCGTTTTTTTTTTTTTATTTAAAAAAAAATTTTTCATTTTGTTTTTAACTAACATATACAATGTGTACATATTATTTGTAAAATTATTTTGTATATTTTTATTTTCTATCTTCTTAAATTCGTCGTGATTGTCATTGTTATCGGCTATTCTATAATTTTACCTTTTTTATTTTGTTTACATTTTTTTTTTCTACTCTATATTTTTCATTTAATCTAACATTTTTTTTCCATACACTTTTCCTTTCAAAATGAAGAAAATAGAAAATTCGAAATTTTGTTGTCGAAAAAAAAAGATACACAACAAAATAACGAATAAATAAAAATAAAAATGCGCATTGCAAAATGCCAAAAGCGAAATGGAAAATACAATGCTATATTTTATAGTTGTATATTATAAGTTTTGAATTAGCAAGGTGTGTCATTCCGAAAAATCTAATTACCAGACCTAAACCATTGACGAAGTATTCATTATCGTATAAGAAAATTGTTAGTACTGTACCAAAGAACGTACTAAGTTTTTAGCTCTATTTTCTACTAACAGCCCGCATTTATTATCAGTTTATTTTTGTTAAACAGATATTTTTTGATTGATCAACTCTGGTTCTTCATTGTTCACATCTAATTTATGTATTTTATACTTTTATACTCTAATGAAGCACATGTTAAACCTAATGTTATTGAAACGTTCTTGGTATTACTGAAATTTCAAATAAATGACAAATAATATTCAAAAAATTATAATTGGCTTCGTAAACATTTTTAAATTTTATTTACTACAAAATTACACAAAGGAAGCAAATACAAACTCATTTTGATTATTATGTACATTTGCAAATAAGGAAGCATTTTAAAATTTTTTCAAAAAACATTTAAAACCCGATATACCAAAAATAAAATTATACTCAAGATATTCTTTGACGTCACATGAAGTTTTTAAGGCCATTATAACCAGAAAATTTTCAACTGTCTTGTACATCCTTCATATCTATTAAAAACTCTTCATTAAATGTATTTTGATGTGTTCGAATTCGTGCCTTGTTTCTATAAGAAATATACATCCAAGTGATAAACAACATCATACAAATATCCAATAAAATTATCATTGTAATTAATAATGAATGGTTTTTTTTCAAATGTTCAACACATCCAATTCCGGCGAAATTCATTTGCGTATTTGGTTTCTTACTTCGAATATAATTTATTTTTTTGACAATAAAATATTTTATCATTTTTTTCAAGTACGTACAGTTCCAATTATTATATGTTATATCAATTGTCGTAATGTTGAATTCCGAATCCTCATAATCTATTTCTGATATTTTGTTATCATTAATAAGAAGTGTTCGTAAATTTGGCATCGGGTATATAACGTGGATTTCAAATTTTTCTATTTTGTTATTCGATAATATTAAAGTTTTCAAATCTAGGCCTTCAAACGTATCGTAATTCAAATTTTGTAAATTCGTTGATGAAATATTTAAAATCTCAACGTTATGTCGATTACCAAAATGAACTGATTCAATCAAATTCACTGACAAATCGATTATAAACGAACTAATCGAAATATATCCCACATAGACGTCATCAAATATTTTCAGTTTGTTGTTATTTAATTCAAGACGAGCTAAATGAACGTTTTGTAAGAACGCATCTTTTTCGATGTTTTCAATCTGGTTATAATTCAATTTCAGAGTTTGTAGCCCTTTTGCTTTGATAAATGATTTACTTGTAATTATATCCAAATGATTATGTTGCAAATCAATGAAATCTAAATGTTCACTACAAAAGCTGTTATCTTCAAGATTCTGAATTAAATTATTTTGTAATTGGATCGATTCCAAAGATGTCAAATTGCAAAAAGTGTCACTGTTGATTATTTTTAATTGATTGTTGCCTAAATAAAGTTCTTTTAAGTTCTTTTGGTCCAAGAATGACATTTTCTCAATATTTTCAATTGAATTATTCGTCAACTTGAGGACCTCCAAAGACGTTGAACCTTGGAATGTCTTTTGTGCCACCGTTTTTAAAAAATTGTTACTCAAATCAATTTCTCTTATAAATTTATTTTTAAATCCATATTCTTCTATGTTCGTGATATTATTATAACTTAGATAAATGTGAATATACGAGGTATGAATTGCCCATGTATGTGAAAATGATGGTTTTGAACAAAAACCGTTACTTTTAATTGTTTCAATTTGATTATATCTAAGGTCTAATGTAAGCAAAGGATGCATATTACAAAATGTATCACTATGGATTATTTTTAATTTATTGTTGCTCAAGTTAAGTTCAATTAAGGCTTCTTGATTACTAAATGACATCTTGTCAATGTTCTCAATTAAATTGTTTTTCAAATTTAAAACTTGTAAAAGTTTAGCTCCTTCAAATGTTTTTTTTGTCACTGATTTTAAAAAATTATAACTTAGATCAATTTTCCTGATACGACTGTTTTTAAAACAATCATCCTCAATATTTGTAATTTTATTATGACTAAGGTCAATATTTTTAGTTTCATACAAATTAGCTTGAGGAACTTGATTTTCTGGAGGACTGAACATAAACGAAACTAATTTTTCAATTGAATTATTCATTAAATTAATGTTTGTAATTGATAAACTAAAAATATTTCTTCCAAAATGTTCAATTTTACAATTATTTAAATTAATGTAACCCAAATTGTTTGCTTTCGAAAACATTTTTCTAGAAAGATATGATATTGTACAGTTGTAACAACTAAATTCCCTTGTGTTTTTTATTAACTCAGTGTCTTCATCATTTATAATTAAATCTCTACATTTTGTAATATAACCTTTACTACAATTTCCAATCCCATTGCTCATCTTATAAAAATTATCAGATTTCACGATTGTTAGAAAACAAACAAAAAATAATACAAATAATATTTTTCTCATTTTTAATTTAAATTGCAATAAAACGAAAAACAACACTATATTCACTAATTTTCGAAGTAATAAAGCAAACTGAATCTTATACTGAATCTTTCGGGATACTGATTTTAAATATCGCATCTTTAACTTGTACACTTAACTTAATATGCTTACATTTATGTATTGTTTAAATGTTAAATTTTTTCTTTAAATATTAAATTATTATATTTATTATGCGATAAGTATATTTAGCCTGCACTGATACAAATTTCTAAATGTAACCATACAATTTGTTGTTATCTTACAAAACAAAAATGATTCATACATTTAACATTTATCGCAATATTTGAACGCCTACGCTGTACATGAAATGAATACATTTAGAACAATTTTTATTTCTTTCTTTACTTTAAACAAAAAACACGTATACTCGTACATACATGCATATATGAAATTTTAAATATCAGCATTTTTTTTCTCTGCTTATATAAAATGCCAATAACAATGATATCGTCGTCGTTCTGTGAAAAGTCACTTAGTTACATTTTGAAATGAAAAATTAAAAATTTAATAATTTAAAAAAATAAACAAAAAAATAAAAAATAAAAGAAAACATAAAATCATTTTGTTCAAATTCAAATGCCTGAAGTGAAAAACTAATTAAACTTGCTCTTTTGATAAAGAAATATGAAGAACAAAATATTGGGAAAAACAAAAATCAAAAAAAAATTGACTTGACTATTTTAGATACAATAGAAATAGTTATCATGATATTTTAATAAAAAAAAACAAAAAAAAAATGTATAAAGAAATCTTTGAATATCTTTTTTAAATGTATTTTAAAAGTACATTTGATACAAATTGTGATACAGTACACAAAAGATACAATACATGATATTACAAAATGAATAGCAAAAAAAATGTTCACTGTACACAAATATAAAATTTCGTCTTATCTGTCAACAGTATAAGCATTGCTATCGTTTTGCTGCAATTGCAATAATGTCCTTTATAATATCTAATACTGCAATACTATCGTCTCGATGAATTGCTTTTCAGAATTTTATGCATTTAATTTGATATGTTTTATTTTTATTTTCAAATTAAATAGAACAAAGAAAATTATTAACGAATTCAAAAATTCAAATTTTGTTAAATGCGAGAAATTCCTGGTGTATGGTATCACAATATGGGCATTTTTAGCCTAAGTGTGCTTACTTGGAAATGAGCGGGCAGCCACCTTTACCTACCTAACTACCTATCTAAATAATTAGAAATTTATAAAATTTTCTATTCATTTAAAAAATTTGTCTACAATAAAAATTGAAAAAGAAAATTACTTTAAATGGAAAACTAAAAATTTAAGCGTAAATAAACGATTATCAATGAATGAAGAAATTAGAAAAAAAAAAATCAACATCTTTACATGAAAACTTAAAATCGAATTAAATCGAATATATTTGTTTTTATGTACATTTTAAAGCTGAAAATTTTGTCTAAAATCTAAGATTCAAGTACTAATTTATTTGAACATAAACAAACATTTTTACCCTTATAGTTATAAATATAAAATAGTAAATCATAAGTTAAATTATAATAACATATTTATATATTTTTCAACCCTAAACAGACTAAATAATATACAAATACATAACATATATCATAAGCTTATCATTTTGTATATATGTATTCGAAAAAATAGATACATATAAATAATGTGTAAGTGACATATCGAAAATCTAGGATTTTTCGATTTAATCCCCTATCTTAAATCCGATATAATATACTAAATCATATATTACAATGTATAAAAAAAAAAAAAAAAATATGATAAGAATTTTGAAAATGTATCTTGCAAATACAAAAAATGAAAATAAAATGAAATCCTCAATATTATATATTAGATTTTAACAAAATAAAAATAAAAACAAAACAAGAAAACACCAAAGGGATCACATCACTATTATATTGATAATATTATTTATCCAAAATATAAAATATCTGACGCCCTAAATTATATTATTGTGCACCCGCCTTACCATATTCATTTTCATATGTATACAATATGAATCATAAAGGCAACACAAAATCTTTATATATATACTCATCCTTTTCCATAATTGCATTGTATCAAATATGTATGTGCATTTTTGTTAAAATATTGTGCCATATATATTATGTACTCGTTATATACGAGTATGTTGTACATATCTATAAAATTTCTCAAATCGAAAATACTATAAACAGAAAAATAAATAATAATCATAACAACGTCAAATCGAATGATAAAAGGATACCTTTAGTTTTCTTTTTCCTTGCTTATTTTTCCCGGATTTTCTTATATATACATTTATTTTTTTTACATTTTCTTTTGTTATATTCACTATTACTGTTCCTTTACAAAAAAAAAAAAAAGGAAAAAAAAATTTTTTGTTGTTATTATTCTGCCATCATCCTGGAAAACTGTAAAATACGTTGCAATTTTTCTATACAAATTTTTCTGTTATTACAGACAGATACATAATATACAATGCAAATAAAAATTGTGTGATAAAAAAAAAAAAAAAGACAAATTTTCTAAGAAATGTGTAAAAGAGGAAAAATTAGAAATCCCTTATAAAAGCCTTTTTACAAAAAAAAAAAAAGAAAAGAGGAAAATTTCCATTTACCTGTCATAACCAAAAAATTGAATTTTCTATTTTAAATGCGTTTATATTGAAAGAATATTTCATCTTAAAAGTGGATTTTTTTTTTGCTTTTACAAATTACAAAAGTACAATGATTCAGTATGAAGTGTAAAAATTTCATTTTCATACATTTACTCGGATATTACATCATTGATTCTGTATCATGTACGTTTATATGTATGCAATGCACACAGTAGTAATTATAAATTTTCAATGGAAAATGATCTATACACATTTAGTTTCTAAATTAAAATTTTTATCTTAAATGAAAAATGAAAAATTATACATTAAATGAATTTAATTGTGTCATACAATACAATTCCTTTTTTCAAAGGTATTTACTTAAAAAAAGGAAAAATCCCATTAAAAGTTTGTTCAAATATTTCATTATACACTGCTGTATTGAGTTACCAAATAAAAATTTTTAATTACTGATGACCATGCATTTAAAGCAAAATGAAATCTTAGAATTTTGTAAAAGCAAAAATTCACATAAAACTTTTTTATGTAATAAAAAATTGAATGTAAACATTTTTGTTTGACTTTAATATTACTGAAATATTATTTTATGTACCTTCACTTATACATACGTATGTACATAATCACGCTATAGTTTAGGGTATTATACTACCAAAAAATCTGTTTAGACCCTCTCTAAACCCTCTCTTTTCAGATTCAACCTCTTCTGAGATACATGAGATATTGGGATTCGGACCCATTTTGTGATCTGTACTCGGAGATACCCTGCATATAATTTTCTTTAAGTATCGCCAAAACCCCAAAAAGTTTTTATATTTCATTTTGACCAGTGTAATTTTATTACAGATGAATAAGTATTAATAAATCAGAAATACATATTTTGAATTTACTGTAATCATAAACTATGGTCATTACCTTAAAGTTTATACTTTGACAAATTATTACAATATCATACAAAAGTATCCTTAAATAAAGAAAAATTTGATGGGTTCAGGAAACATGAAATATTTATAAATAAATGTTTGAGCTTTAGTACTCCATTGACCATCAACGTATACAGAGCAACAAATGGAAAGAGTATATAAAATGCGTACAATATATTTTATAAATTCATCTAATTTTTTATCCTTATAGTTAGATTATTTTATTTTTCTATATTATTAGACCTTATGTTGATTTTATCCTATTATTTGTACGATCTTTAATTTCAAATCAGTCTACATACTCGTATATTTATTCTCTTTATATGGTACATGTAACAATTTTCTTCTTCTTCTTCGTTCTTTACCATCATCTTCTATGATTGGTTAAGGGTCATAAATCTTAATTGGGAATACAGTATAGTGCGGTTAATGGAGGAATAAAATAAGCACCATATCAATTTAGTTATATATACATAGTAGCAATCCCTTTTTCATATCATACCACTTGTATTATACTCCATATTGTATATAATAAATGCTTATGTTATTAAGGTGAATAAATTTATTTTCATTAAAGTCAGTTGTTGGTGACCACTTAAAATGCGTTCATAATAAATACGTAATGAGGATACGTTTTTATACACCTTTCATATTGTATTTATATATTTACATTTTGTTATATACATTTCAAATGTTTCATGTATGGGGCTATATATATACACTTTTGTATAAGGTATAGATTTTTATAACAGTGCGTTAAACTTATTGTTAGCTTTTATTTTGTGGGAACCAAATCGGGGTTATATTATGGGTCAGGAAATGGACGAGTTAGTAGAATATTTAATGTGTTTTATTTGCTGATTTAATGAAGTAAAAAAGTTAACGCGAATAAATATGTATCCATTGGATACAAATGTACATGTACATACGCACACAACTTTAGAAGTATTATGAAATACAATATACAAAATTTCTGGTATTAAGAGTGTACTTTAATGAAAATATTTTTATAATTTATTTTTCTATAATTTTCGGAAGTAAAATAGAGTTTCCTTAATTTATTTATTTATTTATTTTTTTTTTATTTACTCTTATTCGGAGGGTGACTATGAATTAAGTCAATAATAAAATAACACAATAACAATTGGTTAAATTAGAAACATATTTATAATAGGTATGTAACGTGTACACACACACACACACATACAAACATTGTTCGACTTCAATAAATCAAATATATTATTTTTTATTTATTCATTTTTTTTTTTTTTTGTTTTTTTTTTGTTATTCTGGCAAGAATTCATTATACCTATACTAATCAGTTTGGTTAGATTTTTATTACGATAATAAAATATATATATTTTTAGTGAGTAATTGAATATTATGTGAACCGGTAAAATGTTATAATACCTAAATTCATATAATTAAATATTTAAGGCCTAATTCATATTATATAAGAATAATGTGATATTATAAAAATTTCAATCATTTTGAATTATTATTATGTACTCGTATGTACATACTAATTATAACTTTAAAAATTATGATAAAATAATTAAAAATGTTTATTTTATTATTATTATAAATAATAATACTCAAAATGATGTTAATATTTACATCATTAATTTTAAACATTTCAATTTTGAATATCATTTAAATAATAAAGATTAATAACATTTAATAGATATTAATAAAATAGATAATCAAGACTGTTCTGATCGTAATTAACAGATCTCGTTAACTATATAGACATTCTGCTAATTTTTATAACAAAATTTACAAACTGTTAAAATTTTGTATATGAAAATTTAACAAAATGTTAAGTTAACGATATCAATTAAATATGACCCCAGAATAGTCCTTAATATTGTACAAATTAAAATTTGAATAATTTCAAATTCATAAAATTCATTTTTTTTTAATTACTATATAAACAAAATACATATTTTAAATAATAATTCAAGTCATTATAATAACAAAATAATTTCATTATGTTGATTTTCTTCATGGCTTTATATTATAGCAGCACACATGTAATTCCAAGAAAACAATAAACTCTTGAAATAAACTTTTTCTTTAAAAAAAAAAAAAAAAACAAAAAAAAATCATGAATGAAAAATTTAATTTATACAGTAAAATCTTATCTTTCAGTGACACTCTTGTCATTTAGAAACAAAAAATAAAAAAAATTTAAAAAAGTTAAAAAAATAAAATAAAAAAATATTAAAAGAGATTTTCTTTAAATCCAATCATGTCATTATGTACATGTAGTATAAAATTTTGTCATTTTAAATAAATATTTCAATATGGATTGCAATATAGTATGCACATGCATCATATTTGTCTGCATTAAAATGAAATTTTTGATTGCATCCAAGCAACAAGTTTTTATATGTACACATACTGATTACTTTGAAATTCATTTAAACTTTAGATAAATGAATGTATTATTCATTTGCATTGTGGTTAAACTCATGAACTCTTTTAAAATCTTTAATAAAAAAAAAAATAATAAAAAAGTTACTCATGTAGAAAAATTTGGTTTTTTGTGTACAGATTTAGTTCGAATGGTCATACATATCTTAATTTGTATGTTCTTTAATTTTCACCCAGGTCATACTGATAAACTGTTTGATGTTGTTTAAATAAATCAATTTTACACTAATTTAATTTCTGTGTTTCTTTATCTATTAGCTTCCATACAAGCTTTTCATTTTCCCTACAATAATTGTTCCCTATTTAAATTTATCTTTTTATATTTAAAAAGTAAAAAAATTAAAAATTTATCATTTTCAAATTTTTTTAATAGATATTATATAGACTATATAGTAGACATTCTATGCAATTAACCACTTTAATTGAATATTTAAATTAAATTTCAAAAAAAAAATATACAAAAAGAAAATGCTTACCATAATAATTCATGCTTCAGAGTTGTACAGAGTTTTTCACTAAAAATGATATCAATAATTTCTGAAAAGAAAAAAAAAAAAGAAAAAAAAACATTAAATATACCTCTTTGCTAAAAGATTTATAAAATCCCTAATTAATTATTACATTATTAATACAAATTATATAAATAATCCATATATCCTTGTTAATACCCAAATAATGCCCTTACATAAATTATTATTATTCTTTCAATTCATTTTTTTTTTTCGTTTTTTCATAGAACAATATATTATATTCATCCAGCTGAGAGCTGCATTACACTTAACGTATTCTCTCTAACTATACATATAAGTGCATATATGTATGTATATTGCTTTCAGAAAAATTCAAAATATTCTTTCTACATACATATGCATGCCTTACACAGTGCTATATGTGCAATATGTGCAAAAATCTAAAACTAAAATATAATAAAAACAATGATATTTATATACGTATACGTACATCAAAATGTATTAAAGAAAGAATAATGTAAATCGATTCAAACAGATATAGTAGAATGGAATCATATTAAACAAAAAAAAAAAAAAAAAAAAAAAAAAAAAAAATGTCATTTGCAAATGCACACCCCCTACAATGTATATAACACATTTTGTTAAATAGAAACGCAGCAAGCAAAAATTTTTGGACTTTATATTGCATAAATTGTACGTTATATATACATTGTACATTTATTTATATAAATTTACGATTTGATTTTAGCAAAAGGAAAAGGGATGAAAAGCAAAATAATAATAACAACAACAACAGCAGCAGGGTAAGATATTAAACTATCAACTGAACTGGTCACAAATTTTCTTTTATTATTGTGGCTTTAGAAAATAGTGTTAAAGGTTTCCTATTGCTTTCTTTTTTGAAAAACGAAAAAAAAAAACAAAAACAAGAAAAATTGTTTATACACATGAATACATATTTCATTCATAGTATATGGGATGACACTGTTTATATGTCTCTCATGTAAGTTATATGAAAGGGTGGATGCAGTGATTTCATTTACAATATATGTAAGAACACAAGAAGTATATTTTGTCAATGTTTTATAAAGCTATGTACGTACAACATTTTATCTATTTATTTTGTATTTATTATACTACATTAACACTATAATATATCTATGAGCATAATAATAATAATAATATGAAATGTTCATATAGGGGCTGGTTATGACCAAAAATTGCCGTTATGAGTCATTTGATATGTCTACATGGTTTAAAAGTAGTAAAATTGTAGGTAATTTTCACAGATAATACAAGAAACTATAATTTTCATGCATAGATAGAAGTTGGCAATCGTTATATAACATAAAAAAACACTGTAATATGATGAAATGGAAAATATAATAAAGGGAGGAAAATTTTATAAATGTGCAACTATGTACATGAGTATGTGTGTGTATGCATGTACATACTGTAAATGAAAAGTATTAAAAAAGCCAAGTTGAAGTTATATACTTAAATACAAGACTATAAAATTAAAATATAAAATGCCAAATAGCTATACACATACATAAATATTTGAAGGATATACATATGTATGTGTGTACATGCAAGGAGATAATATTTAATTTATTTAAGGGCATATATGCACATACAAGTGCAAAATAATGTCACCAATTTGCACTATATGTCTTATGTTATTATACGAACAGTAACACTAAACTTTTATTTTGTACAATTTCTCATATATCATATAAGTATGTATGTACAATTTTGCTATTACTATTACTATACTGTTGTTGCTGGTACATTGTTGCTGTTAATGCTGCTGCTGTGTGGTTAATTAAGATTTCTGGAGCATAACTAATTACTAAGGCGGAGGCATAATGTAACCGCATACATACCAATGCATACTAATCTAAATTTATCATGTAAATAAAATGAACATACTCGTGTATATGTATATAATGTAAAGTTTTTATTTAATGTAAAAGGGGAGAAATTGTAAATTAGAAAGGAAAATATTATAAAAAGTATCAGTATATATGGAGTTATTTTTTTTTCTTTTTTTTCACTGATTAAAATAATGTCTAATGAGTATGTTAGATGTATGAAAATATAATCACAAGGATAAATATTTAAGCTTTGTATCAAATTAAAAGCTGTATTCATGTATCAAAAAAAAATTTTTATTGAAGATATTTCAAAAATAGATAAAATAAAATAAAAGAAAATTGAACAAGTTAAAGAAAATATTCAAGGTGACATAAAGTAATTAAATTTTTTTTTTTTTTAGTAATTGAATTTCATTGTTCAGTCATATTTAATTATCAATGTAATTTTTGTTACTTGTTCAGAGTACATTTCATTTTAATGAAATTTGAATTCAACCATTCAGTGTCTTTTCAATTAAGATTACAATTTCAATTGATAAGTGGCAATGGCTATATTGTATCAAAATAAAATATCAAAAATTACCCTTATTTCTTAAGAAATTGCACATTACTTTTAGTGTTAATTTTTTTTGTTCTTTAATTTTTTTTTTTCGCTTTGCTTTTATTATTATTATCACTTTTTTTTCTTGGACATTTTAATCATGAATCAAGACAATAACACAAACTGAAATATTTTCCCTTATTTGAAGAATAAAGCATTTACGCTATATTGTACAATACATTGTATTGAATATGAGAGCGTTACATGAAATACAAACAGATTGCAATAAATTGATATAAGAAGAAAATAAATCGAAAATTCTTGTTTGTTAAATCACTCCTACTTTATGTATAAATACACACATATGCATAAATTTTGTATTTGCTTGTATATTGTCCTTATAACATTTTACCACCCTTATTTTATTTATTTCTTCTTTTTTTTTTTTTAATATCATTTTTAAATAACTATGCACATTTATTGATTGCATAAGGGTGCAGTATACATATATGTAAGTGTAATTTCCAATACAATCTTTTCATTTTTATTTTCAAGAAGTTTATTATCTTTTATTATTATTTAACAAAAATGCCTTCCCTCATCCATACTCTTATAAATTAAAAACTAAAGATTTCCAATGAGTAAAAATGTTTTCCATGGACATTTACAAGTATATAAAAATTGATAAATGGGGAAGGAAGGATCCCTATATATAAATATGTATGTAAGTACGCGTATGTATAAGGATACAATTTGCACTCATTGCAATCATTTTTTGTGCGTGATATCACAAATGACTCATCAATCAAACATGCATGTCGCGTTTGTAATTTCATATATTTAAGTAGTATGTGTACAACAAAAACAAAAAAAAAATCATTTATTTGGCATATTGTACGTACATTACATAACATGTGCGTATGTGATGTATGCACTTTGCCCTTTTATTTTGTACGGATGTGGTCTATGTGTAATATGTCAAAAAAAAAAAAAAGGACGAAAGAAAAAAAAAGCGAAAAGAATTAAATAAAAAATATTACAAGAAAACTTTTTCAACTACACATCCTGAATAAAAAAATAGACTTAAGAACAAACTAAACCAGAATAGAAATGTTTTATTATAAAAAAATATCAAAATAAAATAAAATAAAGTACCAATTTTATTAAATATCTGAAAAACATGTTTGAAAAGCGTTCAAGGATTAAAGTTACCCTGGCATAATATTTTGTTTTATTTATAAAGTCGCGTAACGAATATACACTACATATGCATGTACATATATGAATGGTATATAAAATTTTTGATCTACACAACAGCGCACACATATGACAGTAGCATAAAAGCAGAGCACATAACATAATAAAAAAAGATTATGATACTCAAAAAAAAGAAAAAAAAAAAAATTCAAAGATTTATTTATAATAACAAATGATACTGCTACCATAGTGCGTATCCTACATATATAAACGTTTTCGCATTTGATTTTGACTTGAAGAATTCTTCCATAATTTTTCCTTAACACATCCTTTGAAAATGCCTTATTTAGGATAAAAGAAAATATTTTTATTTTTTTTTTGTATTACAGACAATAGTATTTTATTTTTGAATATAAATAATTTGATAGTATGGGTTACAATGCATACATATGTGTTAGATGGTGGAATATATGCAGTAATAATAAATGACATATCAACCCTCTTTCTGTCAAGAATCAAGATGTCAGTCAGCTTAAAGTGTAACAAACTAAAACAAATTCACATGATTTCTATGCCTACAAAATATATGTACATATTTTTATGCGAAACAATCATGTATGTAACTTGAATTTGTTTTTCTTTTTCTTATTTTCATTATAATTTCTTTTTTTTTTTTTTTTTGCTATAAAATTTAGGGTGTACATATGAGTATATAGAATAAGATTTAATTTAGATACCGTACTCAATTCATTATTCTCAAGAGATTTGAAAATCTTATGTGTATTGAATTCAATTCATTTATGTATGCATATAATACTTGTACTTGCGTATTTATATTCATTTCCAATTAATATTTGATTACACATATTGCAATGAATAATTTCAATTGCAAAATAATGAAGTTTCAATGTAATTAGAATATAAATTATAGATAAAACGATAAATACGTGTGTAAACATTAGATATAAAATATATTGACAAATTTTTCAAAAATTTTTTTTTATTTTTTTTTTTTTACTTGAAAATAATTCATGTTGTTTTGAATTATTCGCAACTAACCCCCTCCACTGTTTTCTGAGGCGTGCTATGAGGTCTTGAAACTTGAAATATCATGATTTTTGAAAAACTACAAAAAAAAAAAAATAAATAAATAAATTTTATGATATGATTTTTCCATTTTGAAAAGAATTAAAGTTTTCTGACTTTTCTTGTGTTGCATTTTACTTTGTTTCTTCGTTTTTTAAATATATCAAGAATTTTCTTTTTTTCTACATTACTTTTGTGATATCACATTTATATCGAAAGCATATATAAATTCCATTCTTATATACTAAAATATACTAAAAAAAATAAAAAATTTATACACCCTTAATGCATTTTGTTCAGTGACGTGAATGCAACCATTTAATGATGAGACGACTTATTTGGCGTCATATAGTTTCAAGTGCTTTTTCATGTTTTAACAGCTTATCATACTGTGGGCAAAAAAATGAAAGAATTTTTATAAATGAAATGCATGATTGCTTGATTCACATTTCATTTATTTTTTTTTATTTAATTTTTATTTTTTTTTTTTTTTTTTTATTTTGTCTAAATATGTAATATACGGTACAATATATCCATTCAAACATTACATAAAGCATAACATGCATTCATTTCATATACTTATGTGTAACATATTCATTAAATTTATTTCACAATTTTTTTCCCCAACTTTTTTCATAGCTTTTCCATTTTTTTTTTTGTTTTTTTTTAAAGCGTAATTTATCTTTATTCTGTAATGATTTACTTTTTTATTTCAATTTTATCAATTTTATTATAAACAAAAAAAAACAAGCTTATACAATTTAATCAAAAAGTTAATCATTATGGAATGATTTAATAAACAATAAAGACTGAACGTTTACTATTTTTCAATTTAGTATATTATATCAGTATTATAAAAGTCCTTTGTTTTTTCTAAATTAAAAAAATAAATACATGCAGTACACTATTAAGGGCCAATTTCTCCACTTCGAGTTATCTTGAAGATAAACCGAACATTTAATTTTCTTCACTTCTAGTTAAGATTTATTCTTCAAGATAAAGTAAATTTTTTTAATTTTCAATTGCCCAAAATTAAATGGTAAAAGATCATTTTTAATAAGTAAATTCATAAATTTTACTATCCTGTGATAAATCATAGGTTTCATATGTCTACTAATTCGATGCAGTTAAGATGTTGTAGAAATGACTTAACGCTGTATATTGATAATAAAAAAATTCATCTCATATTATATGATAACTTTACAGATTGTGATAACACTGCTCGTTAGATCTGATCTCATTAGAAATTATGAAAGAAGAAAAAGGACATGTGTATTCCCTTAGGGCCTTAACTGCACCGAATTAGTAGACAGATTATAAATACCTTTTCAATGTAAAGTTTAAAATTCAAAATTAAATCACCTAAAATTTCCAAACGTATCGTAAATGCATCTAAAACGCATTATTTAGGCAAATGACCCATTAATAATTTTCTTGAATAGCAGTGCAATAGCCAATTTTTAATACAATTTTCTGCATTTTAACATTTTTAGGTTCTCCAAAAGACTCCAAAGTGAATACTCCTCTTAATTCAAAATGAAATGTACAACTATCCTTTTTTATTTTAATTTTCTTTTCATTTTCGAAAAAAAAACAAAAATACCAATGGTATTTAGGACACATAAAAAAAACAGAAAAGTAAAATAGGAATTTTTTTTTTAATGAAATATAAGAAAAGTAAATTGAAATGAAAACAATTTAAAAAAAATAATATTATGGATAATGTACATGCAATATAAACTTAAATACGTGCGAGTATTTAATAAAAAAAAAAAAATAAAATAAAATAAAATAAACTTTGTTGACTATCGCATACATTTACGATTCATACATAAAAAAATAAAATAATACCCATCGTATACTTTATCATCAAATATAGGAATATAAAAGAAAAATATTATTGCATGGCTTTTCTCATATGTACTCGTACATTATGAAAATAAAAAAAATTTTCCTGTACATTTTAAAAGTACATTTGTACACGTAATTTTGTAAAATATGAAAAAAAAAAAAATAGAGTATATAATATAAAATATATAAAAAAAATTTTTTTTTTGAATTGTGATGAGTTGGAATTAAGTTACAAATGTACACATACATACCATATGAGTATATATTTATTAACTATATATACTAGCCATTTTACAGTTAATCATTAAACCATTATAACCATTATTATGATTAGTAATAATGGCATAATATGTGTAAAAAATTAAGAAAATAAAAAAAATAAATAAATAAACTGTATATGTGCTGCACGTGACATCCCCTATTTTCTTTAAAAACAAATACAAAAAAAAATATACATAAAAAGAAAAACTTTATACAGTACGTACCATAGTACTTAAAAGAACGACGATTGTTATTTTGACGATAACGTGTAATGATAATGACAATTGTATTGCATTTGTATATATGAAAATTTAAAGTACTAAATATTCACTATAAAATAAAAAATCCATTTTTCTCTTATACATGAATTTTGTAGTTAATACAATAAAATAATTTTATATAATGTACGAATAAGAAATTATTATTATTATTATTTTCTTAAATTGCGGTTGCACACACAATCTATGTATTCTTCTTAGAAAAATGCCTTTTTTGTCATATGACAAAAGTTAAGTGATGTGTCAAAAACAGAAATTGAACAAAATTATTTTTGAACATTTAAAAACAAAAATAAAAAAAATTGATTTTCCTATACTATAATAATTCATTTATTTTGTTCACATCAGTTTTATTTCAATCTTACACAACATTCATTTATTTACATGAAATGCGTTTAGCGTACATAATTAAAATGAAAACTTTTTGACATTTAACATGGTACATATGTATACGTATGTTATGTATTAAAACAATGTCATTTAAATTTTCACATAGTTACGTATGCGTACAACACATTGAGTATAATTTGTTCTGTCATATGCAATTAAATTTTGTAAAATTTTTCAAAGAAAATCCTGTGAATTCAATCAGAAAAATCAAATAATCCTTTATGCATTCAAAATTTTTTTTTTTTAATTTTTTTATTTTGATAAATAAAATCAATTGACATGAGACAAAACATTTAGTAAGAATCAAAGGACAAAATAATTCTTATCTCTCTTCATACATATTATTTAAATAATAAGTAATACTAACAATCCAATACACAATGATCGCCTAAATGAGCAAAATGACAACGACAGCGTCATCATAAACATCACGTATTGAATAGAGCACCAATGACGTCAATAATCTATCATTGTAGTCATATTTGCATCATCGTCAACATTAAATCGCCCATGTGATTTAATGAAAAAAAAAAAAAAAAACCATTAAAAATATTTATCAATTTCTTATTTTATTATACCAAAACGATGAATAATGATTTAATTTGCCTTTACGTCTTCAATATATTGCCTTACTTTCATAGCCATGTCGATAACGTAATCGTTATCTTTAACGTTGGCGCTATATTTAAATTTCTGACTTGATTAGGCTTCTCTATTGTTTATAAACAAAGTCTACATTTTTTTTTTTTGTTATTCTCATTTTTGTTAACGCCATATCCATTTGTAACTACAACCCGGCGCTTACATATTTATCTATATTTTAATTTATTATGCATTTAGAAAAAGCCAAAATTTAATTATTTCCGAATCTTATCAATAATGTCAATCATTTTACATGAAATAAATATAATTAAATGCATAAAATACATATATACACATTTGGATATTGATTTTGAGTATATGATAATATATTCTTGAAATTTTGAATACAATTTTTAAATTGAATATTATTAACTTATTTTATCACAATATCAAATATATGTATATGTTTAATTTCAATGCACATGTAAATATTACCCACATGTATCATAATGCAGATTTACTAAGTCTGATTTATCTGTAATTATATATACCGATAATGCATTTGGTACATGTACATATGTATGGATAGTTACAATACAACATGTTTAATTGTACTATCAATACACGCATACATATATATACACATACATATGTTTAAAAATCATTTTTGTTTTTAGATAATATGTATAGTTCATATGTATGTGAGCAATATTTGCCATGGTTGATAAATTTTATTTAATATATTAAATTATACTATATCTTATGTACATATGTACATATATTTTAAATAGTTAGTATAAATAAGTACGTACATATATGGGATACATGTACATATGTATGTACGTGTGTTTAATATATTTTATAAAATAATTATATGCCACTTATTCTCATACCAAAATATACATATTGTATATATTATAGTTAGTATATACATGTGAATGTATTTTATATGTACATATGTACAATATATTATATACAATATGTTAACTATGTGTAAATGTGCATATTTTATGTGTTAATGCATGCATTTATGAAAATTTTGTAGATCAATTGTAGAGATTTTCTAATTTGCATATAAAATGTCTGATAATATTTACAAACGCTGACAAATTAACGTTTTAATATATAGATGATATCACAAAATGAATTAATAGTTCATTTATTCATTTGTATTTTATACTACTCTACATACATATGTACTATATACATATATTCAAAATATATAAAGAAGCAACAAATATACAATGTTATTTATATGTATACGTTTGTATATATCAGCCATAAAGTCATAATCATTAATCTTTTAAATATTATCTATTTTATATAGTGTTATGTATTTTTATTACATATACGTATAATACGAGTACATATAAAAATTTTTAATAATATATCATCATCAACATCATCATCATCAACATTATAATCATCAGCACAATATTATTATTATTATTATTGCTATATTAGTTAATTTTTAAAGTCTGAATATTATTTTACATTCTAGTATATGCAATAAAGTACAAGTAAGATATTATGTACATTATATAACTTGTGATAAATCTGAATACACTTTATTATACATACATGCATACATTTTGTATCATGTTTTAATGGATAAATTAGCGAAAATAACAAATTTCAGTAGTAATTTAACTTTTTTGAAGATGATGTGTAATTTGACATTATTTATACTATACACATATGTATATGTATGTATGTAACATTAAAAGATAAAGATATTTTATAAAGCAAGCATATAAATGCTTAAAATGATTTACACCTTATATTTAAAAGAGAATTAATATGATATATACTTTATTTAACATTAAAGAGAGTATACTACTCGTATACTTAAATAAAATGCAATTTTAAATTATAATTTAACGATTATAAAGTTAATTTCAGTAACTTTATGTGCATTCTATACATTAACACAGTGTTAGAAAATTCATAGATATATATATTTTTTTTTTTGCTTTGCAAATTCATTTGAATAAGGTATTAGGGTTGATTCGAAACAAATAAGATTTTTTTTTTTTTTTTTCAGCTACAAAAAAAATGTTTGAAACACAATTCCTTCATTCTTCCATGAAAATTGAAAAATTTATTCAATTAAAAAAAAAAATATATTGAAAATTATATGAAAATCTTAGCAAAACAAATATCGCATAAAATTTCATTTATAAAAAAAACAAAAAAAAATTTTACTTTTTATTCAACCTTCGTTACGAATATTTTTTTTTTTTAATTTATTTCAAATTGTATAATGTGTATTTTTGCAATTTTCCATTTAAAATATATTATTAATAAAAACTTTGAAATTTACTTTGATATTTTTGTCTCGTGTACATACTTAATTTAAAATTAATGCGGTTAAATACAAGAATTCTATAATTTTCTCAAAATAATTTTGATTTACATGAAATATCGTCTTATAAATTATTATAGTGCATAAGAAAAATAAGAAGAAAAATATTTAAACATTATAAAATGTGGAAAATACAATTTTTGTAAAAGGAAATATTATAAAATAAAAAATGTATTTGAATTTTGAATATTTATTTAAATTTATGTACTTTATAATTATATTTTTGTTTTTCTTGTGAAAATATTTAAAAATTCAAACGGTTTTCCTTTTTTTTTTTTTTTTTTAAATAAAATACAGATTTTGCAGCAACTTCTTTAATGTTTAATTACGATAAAAGAAAAATTAAGAAAAATAATTATTTTTCTTCATTTTATCAATATTTTCATTTTAAGTGTATTTTCTTGTAGAGTAAATTTGTATTCCACTTAACTTTCATGGCTCAAATAACAACATAAGATTCAGTATCAATTTGTGTAATGTATGTACGTATAGAAATCAATGCATATATGCCTGTACATCTTCGTCAATCTTTGATATAAACATTGTGAAGTACATTATATATGACAAATACGTAACGTACATATTGTTACTATAGTAATGGTCCTTATATATACTAGCTAGATACCACAAAACTTTTATTCATCACGATTTTCTAATTTCTATATCAATTCAAATAAATAAAATTCAAGTACCCTTTTTTGGTTAACAATCAATAAAAATTATAATTTTTATTATTTACCATTTAAATGAACAAATGTTCAATACTTATACAATGAAATTGAAATGAAATCTATGTACAAATAATATAGAATGCACTTTATATGTTTGTAAAATCAATCTATATATTAATGTGTGAATACATTATTTATTTGAATTCATATATAACACTTAAAACTCATACAACTTTGAATGTACAATCTATCTGTTCATATACGATTATTTAATGGTTATTGAAAATTCATAGGAAAATTCAATTAAATTGAATTGTCCTCTTATGTAATTAAATTAATTATAGACACGACTATAACTTTTCCAATTGACCAAATTTTAAGAAAGGACCATTATAAATATTGCATAGAAATCAATGGATACAGTATAAATATACGTAATTTATTATAATAATGTATGCATTTATGCAGAAAATATATAAAATTATTTACATACACATTTCGTGTACCCTCTATGATAATTTTCATTTATTTATTTTTTTTTTTTTAATTTTTATGGATTTTCTAGTTTATTCGATTTTTACCTATATAAATATTTTTATATTATTGAATTAATGTCGATATAGTGACATCCAAAGTAATGTATCAGTCTTAGGAGCATTACTTGATATGAAGAAAATTGTCATGTATGTATGTATACGTACATATGTATCTAAATATGTGAAAATGTAGATTTTTAAACTCCTATGCAAGATGATTTGAATTATGTTTTTTTAATGTGATGCATATCAAAGGTATCTTTAATTTAAATTTTTCATTCAAATTAATATAAGACAATAACGTTATTGAGATACATATATGAATGTTTGTACTTTTCAATACAAATAAATAAATAAAAATCCCTTTTATAGTTACTTAATTTTTGAATTTCTATAATTTTTTTAATTGTTTTCAATTACTGGAATATGTTACTTGGTTTGCATTATACATATAAACATCAATACGATAACACGTTTACACATACGATACTTTAATTAATGGTATAAAATTATTCATGACTTTGCTATTAACACATTACCAAAACTCCAGGCATTGTATATATGGACATATCAAAAAGGAAAAAGTGAAAAAAAAAAAAAATGATACATGTGTATATGTGCGTGTTGGTTTTCAAATATTATAATAATAAAATTTTAAATAAGAAACATGTGTATACATGAAAACGCTGTGATAAACATAAATTTATTGAATGCATTCAAATATTTTTTATTATTTAACAAAAATTATGATTTTTTATAAAAAAAAAATTTTTTTTTAAATAAAACCATAGGACATAGTTGGTAATAATCTGATATTATGTACAATATAATCCAAATATGCAATATGTAACAGCTAAGCAAAATGTAATTGTAGTGTGTAAGTCTAACGTCCAAACAAACAAACAAAAAAAAATATCTAGTATTAAATTTCAATTTTAAATTCAAGTAAATTTGATATAATAAAATTCAGTTTAGTTTTTCACTTCGAAAGTTAATGAATACCTTAATGGTTTTTTGAATTATTTGTGATTAAATAAAAATGGCAAAGTTAATAATCTTTGTAATATTTTTTGTTAATTTTTTAATAATTGTAAAATCTGAATCTGAAGAATCAAGAAATCAATTTAAATCTAAAAAATTTTGTTATTCTGATGAAAACGAATTGGAATGTGAATATTTGATTTTAAATGAACAAAATTTTGAAACCATAAAAAGCAGATTTAATGAAAATAACATTATACAGGAGTTTTATTGTTACAATTGTACAATACCATTTGTATCAAAGAAAATTTTTGCGGGCATTAAAAATTTAATTGTAATTAATTTAAATGATAGTAAAATCGAAAATATTGAAGAATATGCATTTAGCAATATAGATAATTTGGAAAGTGTACAATTAGTGAATAATTCTATTGAAGAGTTAGTATCTTTCACATTTACAGATTTTAAAGCTATTGGATTAATAGATATTAATCTTAGTCACAATAAAATTTCGAAAATTGAAAATGCTTGTTTTAAAGACAGTCGTATCTGGAAAATTGATCTAAGTTATAATCTTTTAAAAACAGTGACAAAAAAAACATTTGAAGGAGCTAAACTTTTACAAGTTTTAAATTTGAAAAACAATTTAATTGAGAACATTGACAAGATGTCATTTAGTAATCAAGAATACTTAGGCGTACTTAACTTGAGCAACAATAAATTAAAAATAATCCATAGTGATACATTTTGTAATATGCATCCTTTGCTTACATTAGACCTTAGATATAATCAAATTGAAACAATTAAAAGTAACGGTTTTTGTTCAAAACCATCATTTTCACATACTTGGGCAATTCATACCTCGTATATTCACATTTATCTAAGTTATAATAATATCACGAACATAGAAGAATATGGCTTCAAAAATGAATTTATAAGAGAAATTGATTTGAGTAACAATTTTTTAAAAACGGTGGCACAAAAGACATTCCAAGGTTCAACGTCTTTGGAGGTCCTCAATTTGACGAGTAATTCAATTGAAAATATTGAGAAAATGTCGTTCTCGGACCAAAAGAACTTAAAAGAACTTTATTTAGGCAGCAATCAATTAAAAATAATCAACAGTGACACTTTTTGCAATTTGACATCTTTGGAATCGATCCAATTACAAAATAATTTAATTCAGAATCTTGAAGATAACAGCTTTTGTAGTGAACATTTAGAATTCATTGATTTGCAACATAATCATTTGGGTATAATTACAAGTGGATTATTTAGCAAAGCAAAAGGGCTACAAACTCTTAAATTGAATCATAACCGGATTGAAAACATCGAAAAAGATGCGTTCTTACAAAACGTTAATTTAACCAGTCTTGAATTAAGTAACAACAAACTGAAAATATTTGATGACGTCTATGTGGGATATATTTCGATTAGTTCGTCTATAATCGATTTGTCAGTGAATTTGATTGAATCAGTTCATTTTGGTAATCAACATAACGTTGAGATTTTAAATATTGCTTCAACGAATTTACAAAATTTGAATTACGATACGTTTGAAGGCCTAGATTTGAAAACTTTAATATTATCGAATAACAAAATAGAAAAATTTGACATCCACGTTATATATCCGATGCCAAATTTACGAACACTTCTTATTAATGATAACAAAATATCAGAAATAGATTATGAGGATTCGGAATTCAACATTACGACAATTGATATAACACATAATAATTGGAACTGTACGTACTTGAAAAAAATGATAAAATATTTTAATGTCAAAAAAATAAATTATATTCGAAGTAAGAAACCAAATACGCAAATGAATTTCGCCGGAATTGGGTGTACCGAAACGAATGAAGATCATCAAAGAAATTATTCTCAATATAAAAACGGTGTTCATTCAAAATATGAAAAAAATTCTATATCCCAAAATAACTTAAATGATGCAGAACACATTACAAGAGGTTTCCAAAATTTGATAGAATATTTTAAAAAAAGCCATGACTCTAGTATAAATTCATTATTAATTACAATGATAATTTTATTTGCTATTTGTTTACTGTCGTATAATACTTGGATGTATATTTCTTATAGAAACAAGACACGTATTCATACACATCAAAATGCTTTGAATAAACATACATTATTACGTATGAAGGACATACAAGATAATTAAAACATTTTTTTCATCATTATCATGCATGATTTAGAATCTTTATATTTCATTTATTGACTTCATATTAATACATTAACACAAAGCCATTTAAAATTTAAATATTAAATATTTAGAATTTTATGTTATAACATACATGTAACGTTTTTAAACTTTTAAATACTTATTTTTTTAATTTTGTACATTTTAATAGTTTTTAGTACATTCCATACATAAATATTTTGTAAATGTTTATATGTACTTTTATAGTAAATAAAATGTGAAAATTATTATTAAAGATAAAACAAAATTTATGAATTATTTAAGAAGATATTTCAATTGAAAATTGAACAGTACCTACATATTATGTATGCTTGTAAATTAATGAAGAAATTATGTTTTAAATCTTTACCACTTTGTTATATCAATTAATTCATGGACCATTTTTATAGCATCAATTAACGTCTTTTTTTTAAAGATTTTTTATCTCTAATAATTTCCAAAATCGACAAATTTGAATTTCAAATTAACGGGGTTTTTGTCAGTTGTTCAATAATTACACAATATAGGTACGTATACATACGTACATAAGTTTATCGATTTAAAAGTCTAATGTGTTTTTTTTTTTGCAAAGGTAATCAATACATGATATTTTGAAAAATTTATTTTCTTTAATAACATAAATAAAATTTGGCTATATGTAAGTAAACATAAAAAGGGATTTAACTGAATAATAAATATTTTACGTACATATGCTATGCGAAATGTGAGACTTGTACTGTACTATGTAGACTATATAGTCTAGTAAACAATGCATTAACGATAACTGCCCTATGTAACTGAAATAGGACATCATGTTCATGTAGGTATAATGTATGGAAAATATTTTATGTATATTTAGCAACATGTTAGTCAGTATCATTTTAACAAAAATAATTTTTGACCACGTTGTCAGTATCATTCAATGAATGTGTCGAATACAGTATGTAATGGAGGTACAATACGGATTTAAACAAAATCTGTATACGTATTTCTGATCCAGGGAATTTATAGTAAACAAATAGACGACAATACAAGGTCGTATAATTCATATTATCAAAGGTATTATGTTTAAATGACTGTTTAATCCAAGGGTATAAACTGTAAAGATTTCTTTTCGTATAAATAAGGACAATTTTTATTAATGCATATGTTATGTACGAAATTACTATATATGCAAGTAGGTATATATACAGAACAATAAAAATGACATTTGTTCAAAAATAAAATCTTGCAATTACATTTAACTGATTTAATGTGAAAACATACACAGATTTGTTTTTCTTATTCATAAAATAAATTTTTAAATGTATGCAATGTACATGCACCTTTTTAAAAAAAAAAAAACTAATTAAATCCTGCTGTTTTAATGTTTCGTACATATGTACATACACTTGATTTCTTAAATTATTTTCAGATATGTATTGTTATCACAAAATTATTTTTATATTTGTACATTTTTTGGACAATTCTATTAAAAAATTATGTTCAATATAATTTGTAGAAAATGTTTTTTGTCGTCTTTAGTACAAATTTTTAATTTGTAATATATTTACCTGTCTTTATTGATTATAAATCTTCTACTATGAGTCAATCTTTAATAAAGTGCATTTCCTACAACAATATATACAATCTTGTATTTGACATAAGTTCCTCCAATAAAGCTCCTTATCTTCTTTGTTATATATTATGCCTCTTGCTCATGGTATCTTCACTTTTTTTTAATACAATTATATTATTTTTTAAATTTACACTAAACTATGTAAATATTTTATTTTGAATTTTAGTAAAAATATTGAAATATTTTTCATTGTAAAATTTAACGACTTACATACATAACAACTTATACATATGCATAAATAATTTTAACAATTTCATCAAATAGATTCTATATAATAAAACAAAAATATGAACAATATTTAAATTTTAACGAAAAATATTTGAATTATAGATATTTTCATTTTTTTTTTATCAACAAATTGAATTACTATTAAAATTCAATATAATTGATATAAAAAAAGCAAAAAAAAAAAAAAAAATAAAATAATCACTTTAATTTAATTCGAATATCCTAATTTCAAAATTTTTTAAATGTTGATTGTATCAGAAACGGTTTCTAAGACAATATTGCAAAAATCGAAATTATTTGTAGATCATACGTATAACAGAAAATACTGAAAATAATTTGTTTCCCTTTAAAAGGCCACCCTCTACTATTTTATTATGCATGTTTTTCATTTTATTTAAAAAAAAAAAAAAAAAAATAATGTAAAATTCATGTCACATAAAATATACGTTAGATCTGGTTATATATAACGCATTTTTTTTTTATTTTTTTATTTTCAAAAATTGATCAAATTTTGTAATCCAATTTTGAGATTTTTATTTTATTTTTTTTATGTGTATACTGTATACAGATAAATTATTATTATGTACATACATATGTAATCCTGTTCTTTCTCATATATACAAAAACAAAAAGTTTCAAAGAAAAAGAAAATAACAAAAAAAAAATGAAAACAGAATAAATTTTACTTGAATTCAAAATAAATTTAATAAATCTGTAATAATAATAAAAAAACAAAAAAAAATTGTACAAAACTGTATAATATTGTAATAAAATAAAATCCAATATTTTGTTTTCAATTTTTATTTTAATATTAAATCCTTGTAACATAATAAAAAAAAATTTTTTAAATTATTTATTTATTCATTTAAAATTGATAGTATTACAATTTTTTTGTACGTGTGTAATAACAAAATTAATTTTAATAATATTAAAGATAATGAAATATAATTTATAACTGAAAATCTATTGAAGTAATCCATTAATCTGATTTTGACACCCTTTTTCTTTTCGTATATGTATATACAATATACAATAATAAATTCTATTTTGGGTACATACATAGGTACCTTATATATAAAGTGTGAACAATAAAAGATTTTATTTAATATTGTGGTCACCAAATGTTTATGTTTTAGAAATAATAATTTTTAATATAAAGGCATACATATTTACAAAGGATATAAAAATGCATATGAACAAAAATGATCCTTAAAATGTAAATAATATATGCACGTATACATGAGAACACGAATATCAGCATTATACTGTCTTTCATTGTACCTATATAATGTGTCATATATAATAAATTTAACAGAATCATTAGTTTTTTGGTGAAATATTACTTAAAGGGATTTTGTACTTATATGTACGAAAAATGCAATAAAATCATATACACCCCATTTTTATTCTTATAAATATGTTCAGCAACATATGTACAATAAAATTGATTGAAAAAACAAAAAAAATTTTTTTTCTAATGTTTTTGTTTATATCACAAGGATTTTATATCGTATATTCATCGGTTAGAGATTTTTTCTTTTTTTTTTTTTTTGCATTATTTGTGGTCAATTTCACATTCTTATCAAATTTTTTCATATTTTTTCAAAAAATTCAGTACCTTTTGTATGTTATTAGCAAAATATCGATGACTGAAATTATTAAATTGGATGATAAAACAAAAATAATATTAAAATGAATAAAGTTTAACGGATTGTAAAATATTAATATGATTTTATTGTATGACTTTTTTTGTTGTTGTCATCATTTAGGTTCTCTGGATATTTAAAAATCAACATTACATGCATGTACGTACGTTATATAAAATATTATTTTCAAAATTGGCAAATAAGTTCGTTTAATAGAGGATTTTTTATGTATACATTGAGTATATATATATAATATATTTGGGAAGATTTTATTTATAATTCAAATGCCTATCAACAAAATTCAAGAGTTGATCCCAAAATTTACAACAAATCACTATACAGGATTAGACTTCATCATACAATGTACATATGTATGTATGTGATGTGATTATGATGGTGTATTCATGAATTTATATCAAAAGCCTTTTATTCACAAAAAGGACATTATATTATATAGAATACACAAAAATGTAGATAATTTTTTTTTGTTTTTTTGTGTATATCTCAATTACACTTTCTATACAATATATGAACAACGCACAGTCATTTTTGACCAATGAATATCTTGTATGAACATCATTACATTGAATGGATTTAGTGGTATTTCATATTTCCGCATCAAGAGGATACATTCACATAAATGTGGGCTTGATCTACATTCATTTATGTACATATGTATGTATAAACAACATATAATGTGATATATATGAATTCACATATTACTATGTATATGAATGATAAGTGGACATAGGCCAAAAAATGACATATCTATTACTTTATCCTTTCTGCAAATGTGTTTATATGGGTACATACATACATACATACATACATATAAATGTGTATACATAATATATTAAATACAATGCTCAAATGGATGAATGTACAAAAATTAGAAAGAAAAAGGGTTTAATGAATCGTGAAGAATAATTCTAGTATTTATTATTCTTCGCATACAGAAAAATATATAAATGTAAACATACATACATATGTACATAAATGTACACATTTCTGTATATTTAACGTGTTTTATATATGTAGATGATTTTATATTGATGTAATGATGAACTTCTATATTTATACATATGTATATGTATGTATGTAAGTACACACAATCAATTAAATACTGTACCACTGAAATTTCATACGCAAGGATATACATACATACGTACTTGTACCCACAACTCAAATATGTACGTACAATATGTAGGCATTTGGTTGTATAGCTAGCCATACTCAATGATCTGATATTAAATACAAACATATCATATTATTGACCCTTTTTAATGGCCATCATTTTTGTTTTGTTATAAAACATTTCATACATATACGTATGTATATAAGTTAAATAATAGACAAATAAAATACAAAATAATGGAATTTATCGCTATCTAATTGCAAAGGACATCTGCAAATGACAATCGAATACAATAAACGATTGATCAAATTTTTATTATTTATATATTTACTCAAATCTAATTTTGATGTATGTGAATATTTTGAAAAAATTTCCTAAAAAGAAAAATAAGAAAAAAGAAAATTAATAACAATGATTTGATCACGTGTACACTTCAAATTTCAATCAAACCTTTATTTATTTTGGTATTAATTTTATCCATTTTCTTCTGTATTATAAAAAAACACATTCAACTAACAAAAGATTACTGTTAATGTGAAATAAATAAGATACAATAATTGAATTGAGATGACATATTAAAAGAAAATTAAGTGGCTGAGTCGGTGTGTTTTCTAATACCTTCAAAGATTATGCTGCTATGGACATACATAGGCGCTATTCTATAGCAATAGCGTTGATAAGTTAATTATAAATGAAAAATTAAATCAATGACAATAATTATTATTTATGATAAATAAATGCATTTCTATATTCTAAGCCAACAAATTTTGTATTTTGTGTTTTACCGCCTTGGGAAGTTTTTTTCCAACTTTCATACATACATTACATACACAGAATCTAGACTAGGTATTCACTCGCTAATCATTCAATTTCAATATGTTATACTATTAATTCTCTTTTATATAAAAATATAATTAAGGAATATTATATATTATTATTTAGGTATAATAATTAAAAATAAAAATATGATGTACTTACCTTATATTTTTTCAAAAATTTATTATCTCGTTTTGCAACAGGTAATTTTAATAAAAACCACTAAACTTTACTATACTGTTAGTCCATAAATATACTTATGAATATACACACATATATTATGCTATGAGTTTTATGACTATTAATATAAAAAAAAAAATAAAGTCAATTTTCCCTCCAAATTATGTCATATCAATTCAATTGTATCTGGATCTGTATCGTTTTGTCTTGTTATAGTTGTTATCTTGTCACACTGTCACAATATTTTTTTCTGTGGATGGACAATGGCGGCGATTGGTGGCTCGCATTGTAACCAACTTTGAAATTCGAATGTTCAAAGAATCAAAACTTTATTTTTTATTTTCATTTGAATTGAATTTATGTTTTTCACATGTTAAATATTGTTAATTGAAGAACAATAATTAAAAAGTAAAAGCTCAAAAAATTTATATAAGAATTTTATTTGTCTTTATATATAGTGTAACACTTTAACACCACTAGCACTGTAGACTGTAGCCAGCCAGACTGTGGTATGTCTGTATCTGTTATGGGATAGCGGTATATACACCCATACATATATACATACATATGTCTGTATAGTCAAGTATAGTGTATACTTGTGTAGTGTATACTGTATGTATAGTGTATATAAATATGCCTTTGTGTTACTGTAATCATCGTTTATAATTTTATATTTCATCATAAATCATAATTTTCATAATATAAATTATAAATTATATTATATTTACATACATATAGGTATATAATATAATATATAAAAATCAAAAATAAAATATGTACCTATAGTATAATTATAATCTATGTTAAGTTTTTTAACGTCACAAAATTATTTTTATATTTGTACATTTTTTGAATAAATGTATTAAAAATTTATGTTCAATATAATTCATAGAAAATATTTTTTATCGTTTTTAGTACAAAATAAAAATTTGTAGTACATTGAATTGCCTTTATATATATCTCCTTAAGTCTGATCAATGTTTATATCCATATCTTTAAGAGCGTAATAAAGGTCAAGTCTCTTGATATATTTGCCTATCTGTCATTATCAATGTCATGCTTCTCTATAAATCTCCTGTAAAATTCCCATTCTGTTTATAGCAAAATACTTCCTTATATTATGCTTTTTTTGGTTTTGTATCTTCATTTTTTGTAATACAATACATAGGTACATATATTGTTTTTTAAATTTACATATAAAACATTAAAAGTAAATAATTTATTTTGATTTTTAGTAAAAATATTGGAAGTATTTTTTCATTGCAAAATTTAACGACTTAAACTACATACTTATGTACATGTATAATTAATAATTTTGACAACTTCATCAAATAGGTAAATTCTAAAAAATGTACAGAAACAAGATGATATTGTTTTTAAAATAAAATTAATTCGCTTATTTGAAAATAAAAAATTTGAGATAATCGACAAAAATTGACAAAATGAAAATTATATAAAAAAAAAAAAAAACAAAATTTAATAATTCAAAAACAAACTATAAAAAAACTTTTTCAAATACTTTTATTGCATGAATATGAAATCTAAATTCTAATTTCTAATGGATAGAATAGAATAATAGATAAAGAATGTTAAAAAAATTATCATACCAAATTAGTAATTACCATTGAATAATAATAAAAAAAAAAATGTAGTAGATTTGAATCTTAATATTGGTAGTGAAAATTGCGACAGATTATAAAATTTAAAAAAAAGATACGGTAGATCTATATCTACAATACAATGTACCTCTACCATATTAAATATTTGTGGATTTTGTGGTAATTGGCAACAGGCAAAGTGCTAGCTGAAGCTGAGTGAGTAGCTGCGTTCACTGGTCAGTGGTCTCATTCAGTTCAGCCCTGCTTGTCATTCATTAGCATTACACTTTTGTTTTCGTTTTTTTTCACATAAAAATTAAATTTGATCATCTTTGGGCCATCAGATTTGCTAACATACACATGTAGACCGGCAAGATCTCCATATGTCGTAGAAAATTTTAATCAATATAATTCATATTAATTAATCGTCACTTGGCCTGAAAAAGTTAAAAACCGTCAGTTTTTAACCTCTCTGATGATAAACAAAAATTATTATAGACAAGATACATTCCATGCTAAGTTATAATATAACAGCGAATTATATACGAAGCAAAAAATCAAGTACATATTTTTGAATTTAATAATTATTAAGTTAAGTGTATACTTTTGCTTCATATTCAGATCAAGCAAATTGAAATTTGAAATATTTTATAAAAAAAAAGCTTTTGAAATTTATTTTTGAATATATAGATACATAGATATGTACTTTATCATTACTATTTTATTATTTTAATAGTAAAAAAAAAAAAATAACACGACAATTTTAGTAAAGCTTTGAAGCTTTTGCATTTGTAATGTTGTAGTACAACAAGCTTTATTTTAATTAGTTTAGTTTTAGATTCTGGTAGCGTTAAATGTGATCCGCGCGCGTAATTATACAATTCGCTAAATTAAAAGTAAAAAATAATTTTTGTATAATTTATTAATTACGTTCGTATGCAATTGAATTTATTTGCTTATTTATAATTATTCGCGTATTTTGATTACATATTCAGATATTTGATTAGCTGTATTGTATTTGTAATAAAGGTAATTCTTAAATTTGTATAAATTATATGTACGGGTTTGTATGTATGTATGGATGAACATTTTTTTGGTTGATCTAAAGTAAGCCACTCAAACCCATAATAAAATGTCGGAATATCAAATATTTGGCGGTTAATTTTGTACTCGTCGTCGTGGTCGTCCCGTCGTCGTCGTCGTCGTCGTATCGTACAGTATTTAAATTTACTTTATTACAATTTTTTTTACTGCTAACTATAATAACCTAAAACACTGAATGGTGAATATGGATTTTTATTTTTTAATCTTTAATTTTAAAATATCACCATTATATTATTATGTATGATACTTACAAAATATAAATGAATTTTTATTACAGTACAATATTAATAACAAAAATGCAATAACATATACACATAACATCACATTCACATAATCAAATCATATCACCTAAAAGATACTGAAAAGGTCATTGATAATGATGATACATATCATGTTATTCATGTTGTCACGATTGTTATGTTTTGGAGAAAATTCACATTATATATTACAACAACCCCAAAAAAATTGTAATCGTACGTGTATACAAGCTATACCACGTTACAAATAACGTATACTCTGTATTGCATAAAAGTACGTATCCTCTTCTTCATATTCCACATACATAAATGTAATGTACGAGAATAAAATTATTATCTAAAGTTAAAAAGGTAAGGAATATATTTGTTGTTGATTTTTATGTCTTATTTTTACCTACATATTTACTCAATATGTGTTCATATTACATATGATGATCTCCCCCATTTTAGGTATGCACATGTATGATAAATTCCATTACATTTAAAATAATATGAAAAATATAGCGTAAAACATTTTTATTTCATACCCTATTAGAGGGTTTCACAAAGCCTAAAAGAATTCAACTTTGTAAAAAAAAAGGGGAGAAACATATTCAACCATATTATAGGTATGTATCCATATTTTGTTTGTACAGTACTGACTGACTGATAAATTCGATTTTCTTGAAATTATTTTAAAGGGTATCACACATCTTGAAAATTTTATTAAATTTTGTCTGGAACGTACCTACCTACCTATCTACCTATCATTTCTGAAAACATGATGTAGATAATTTTTATGAAATAAGACTTTGATCTACGTAGGACATTAATAAATATTAACCATGTAAGTGCAGATTTAATTTTAATTATTTTTTATTTATTTTTATTAGAAATTTATATATTTCACTTATCATATCGTTGAAATTTGAATGTAACACCCTGTAAGATATTACGTAAGAGAAAACATACGCATTTTCTTGTATATATACATATGTAAGGGAACATGTATGAAAATAAAATAATATCCATTCGTTGAACTCCATCCAATTCATCTTCAAGAATATTTGAAAATCTCTAGAGGATTTCATTCTTAAAGCTATTCAACAATATGACAATTACATTTTATGCTTTAACTAAATATTAGATTACATGCAAAACAAAGTGAGTTTTTTGTATCTTTTTTTTTTTTTTTTGTTCTTTTTGCCTTTACCGAGTAGGTATATTTTTAGCTTTATAACTTTAGCTGTGTTATCAGTTATGCTACTGATAATAAAGCTACTGGAAAAAAATGTTTTTTCATTTATTTTTCAAATTCAGTTCATATTTATTAAATTTTATCAAATTTTATTAAATTAACCAAATAAAATTAAGTATGTATGTAGGATATGAAAATGAATTTATGAAAGCAGGTTTGGGTTTTGGAAAAATTAATAAAATTTTAAAACATAAAACCTGAAGTGAGATCACTATTAATGTGCTTTATTTTATGTTAATTTTATTTTTATCTATTTAAATTGTAATGTTATTTGATAAGGCGAGAGAAAAGTATAGATAACATACTTTTGTGACGTCACATCTGTTATGCTATGTATGCACATATGTGGACTGTGTAATATCAAACAGAGAAAAATAAAATCGTTTTTAAAAGAGTTTGATACAAAAATGACTTTAAATTGCTAAAAAAGCATGAATAGGTAGATAGATAGATACATAGGTAAAACTGACGTAATCAAACATTTAATTTAATACAGAAAATTTAATTTAACAAAAAAAAAAAAAAAATAGATCATTACATGTTGAATATCATTAAATAATGAATATTTGCATATAAAAAAATATTTTTAATTTGTAATTAATTAGGCAAGAAAACAAAGTGTAAAAACATCATGTACATGTGGTTATACAAACACACATGTAAAATTTACACGTTTTCATGTACTACAATATTATTGTCATAATTGTTATAATTATGATTAATATAATAATCATACAATTATTATGTTATATGAAATGACAGTCGTATATACACTTATAGAGTCAAAACCACAGAATATACAAATTTAATTATATATAAAATAAAAAAAAAAAAAAAATTAAAAGAAAAATACAGACAACAAAATAAAGAAAACCTAAGAAGAAAGAAAAATTTCTGTGAAATGTTAATTTGTGTCAAAAGACAAAAAAAAAATGGTTTTTTTTTTTTTTTTTTCTTTTCGCTTTTATTTATTTATAATTTTTTTTTTTTTTTTTTTTTTTTTTTTTTTTTTTTTTTTTTTTTTTTTTATAAATAATTTCCTTTCATGTGTATTGTATTTTAAGAAAAATATGTGTAAAAGAAATGTGTAATATGTAATTAGCCATTTTGGAATGATTAATTGTCCATTTAGATGATAAATGAGTTCAAAGTGTTGAGAGATAACACAATTTCAATACTTATACATTAGAGTGCGGTTGATGATATGATGGGTTACATTACTATCCAGCTAACAACATGTTGTATAAGGTTTATACGAAAGGCAAATTAAAAATTAATCCATCGTATACACACTTATGTATACACACAAAAATGAATATATGAATATAATTTTATTTTTTATTTTTTATTTTTATTTTTTCATTTTCTTGCTCATGTCATATCTTCTAGAATTTCATTTTTTAGAGATTTGTGAATAACAAAATTTTAAGTTAAATATTTCGAATGCTTTTCATGTCATAGGTATGTGTGTCACATAGTTATAAAATGAATAAAAGAAAAAAATTTAAAATTAAAATTACGAAAATCATAATGAAAACAATTTTTTTTTTTTTTGCTACAGAATTAAAACAAAAAACAAAAATTGTTATTACAAATTTGTATAAGAATGTTGGAAAATAAATGAATTGTCTGTTGTTTGAAAAATAAACAACATTTTACAAGAATAATGTCAAATGGCATACACAAACAAAACAAAATACGTGGGATAATTCATTAATTAGAGCAATTTAAATTATTTGATGCTAATTATTACAATTAAAAATATAAAATATAATTTTAAAAATTTCATAAAAAATATTATAAATTATTTGAGATTTTTGAGTTAATGATTGTTGGTCTTATAGCTCATATCCAGGCTCATCATGACTCTAATACTAAGGTGAAAGGCAATGGTCCCTAGATAAATAGTATTTTGTTTATATGTATGTATGTAGGTGATTGCTAATTTCTGTGTAGGGCACATTATCACTTCTTTCTTGCTCTCAACTTCCTTCCCATAATGACAGTGTGTAACAATGCAGTTTGGGTGGTATTGAAGCCTCATCCTATAGAGATATATGTACTTAGGTATTATTATCAGATCAGATGTCTCACCGAGATACATATTTAAGGCAATCAAAGTGTGTAAATTGTCAAGAATACGTTTGTAAGCGATATATTTTCGTATTTTTAAAAACATATTAAAATATATAATCATTTTTGTCATAGGTTAAGAGGAATAAAGCAAATGACAGTCGAATCTGATGTTGTTTTTCCTCTATATGTTTTTTTAATCATGTTTTTTTTTTTTTTTTTTTTTAAAAAAAAAAAAAGATTTTTATTACATGTATCTGTCTGTTCATCCCCACACGTAAGCAATGAAATACTAACTGCATTTTTAATTTATTTTACATTATTTAATCGCGTGTTTTAAATAAGTCCTTTTGTTTTATTCTATGTATTACCAACAGGTGTAAACAAATTAGGGAAACTAAAATGAATTGATGTGTTCTATAAATAAGTATAAAAACGTATTATACAAATGAATAGAAAATTAGTATTGTTGGTGTATTTCAATGACATTTAAAAGAGATGAAAATTTTGTATATAACTGAAATTTGAAAAAAATTTTTTTTTTTTTTTTAATTCCCCTTGTGATCCCCATGTTGTTGTACAAAATGTATAAAGTACATAATTTTTATTTAAAATTTTTATTTTTAAATGAAAATTATGTGTTTTAAATGATTAAAACGATTAGTATATTTTTCATTTGAAAATATATGCATGTATATTCATTTTCAAATTAATTTTAGCTTAGATACAATTTGAATATTCCCCAGTATATTAGACTGCCATTAAAAATACATATTCAAATGTAATGTACAGTGTACAATAAATTTTATAAAAAAGATTTTTAAAAAAAAAAAAAAATTCTAAAATTAAAAATAGAATATAGATAACAAAAAAAAAAAAAAAAAAAAAAAATATATACAAAAATTTAGATGTACTGTGTTGGTATTATAAAAATTCAGAAAAATGACTTCATCTTCAAACAATTCTTCTTCTATGTGTATTGATTTAAGATCTAATTCTTAAATAGAATTTGATTTGACATTGAATAAAATGTACTAAGAAAAAAAAAAAATTTTTAAAATAAAAATAATGTATTATTAAAATCAACATAAAAATTGATTACCTATTATTGTTAATTCCTTTTGTATATATATGAACTCTTCAGATACATTTATACTATATCTTGTATGATTAGTCATGATAACACGTTTATTTATTTTTTTTTTTTTCGGAATAAAATTCTTTGAAAATCATTCAATCTATTTTGTTTAATCTTGTAAAAATCAATAAAATCACACTTATATTTCACACCACATACAATAAGTAATTGTGATTTTTTTAAAATTTTTTTTTTTCTTAAATTAAAACGATGACAAGCATTTTTTTTTGTTGTTGTTGTTCATCAACGTACACAGATTACAGAGATACAATTTGCAAATAACTTATTAGTTATGGTATGCTTTTGGTATACCCCATATGCATGGTGTTTAAAAGTTTGCTACTTTCATTGTTGTAATTTTGATTTTTCTAGGCATTAGGTATTTTAATTTAAATTTAATTTTTTGCAAATTTCATTGTCTTCTTGTATATATACAGTATATTTTATTAGCTATAAATAATGTATTTAAATTTAAGTAAAATTTAAAAAAGAAAAAAAAGTACTTTAAAATTTTCTTAGAAATTATTTTTTTATATTTAAATTAAAGTTCAATTAAATATTTTATAGAAAAATTTCGATAAATTTAAAAAGTCATTGTATTAACTTAAAAACAAATGATTTGGTTTTTCGCTTTTCATTTTCTCGATGACTGAAAAACAAAAAACAAAAAACAAAAAAAAAATGTATTAAGTTGAATATCTCATCTATTGACTAATTATCAATCACAGCATGAATTTGACAAAATTATCAATTGACTTTGTGTGTGTACATACTACGCGTAGATATGTATACAAAAATTTCATGTATTTTGGTTTCATGTTAAAAATGTAGCTTATATATCAGAGTATATCTTTCACAGTACAACACAAAGGCAAAGTGTGTTGACTTTAGATATTTTATTTCATTGAGAGGAAAATATAGAAAAAAAAAAGATAACTTGTTTACGTAACACAGACACACATGAATAGAAGGAAAAAAAAAAAGAAGCTCTTGAAATAGTTGAGAACAAAAGAAGAAAAAAAAAACCAACCAACCGATTCTCTGTTTTTTTTTTTTTTTTGTTTCTTTAGCCAATATCATGCTGTGATTTTGATCGATTGAACTAAATCCAACTGATCCGCCAATTCATCATTTTTGTGTATTTTTATTCTTCATTGACTTTTTTTTTTTTTTGCTTTATTTTTTATTTTTGTTTTGCTTTCTTAATACAGTCAATTATTGAATGAAACTGAAGATATGTAATGTATTACAATAAAATAGACATCAGTAATAGTATTATTTATATGTATTTATGGTTGAATTATATGCAATAATGATATGATTATGCCATCGTAAAATATAATTTTGGAACATTATATATAGAAAGAAAATTAATCTTATGTAATATTTTTATTTAAATCAATGAAATAATCATCATTATACTCAGTAGGTACATTTTTACATATTTTATACATTGATTACAAAAATACGTATAAAACTTAAATTATAGAAAAAAAAATTGTTTTTTTTTTTTTTTTCAAACAGTGATGTTGATAATACGTTAGTATGGATTTTATAAAGAAAACCAATGGAATATAAATTTTTAATGCAATCTTTTATTAAATGCATATTAATAACCTTGAATTAAAAACATAAAACGAAAAATGAAAATAAATGGGAGCCTAATTGTTAATAAGGTATTTTAAATTGGTTTAAGTTTGAAAATTTATTTTGAGTTGAAATTATATTCTTCATCTTCTACGGCACTGCAGTCCTTAAGAGGACCTTGGTCTCAATGAGAATTTGCTGTTCCATCTCGCCCTGTCCATTGATAAAGCCATTCAATTTCTAACTTCCAGCTTGTCCAAATCTTGTTGAATAGATCACCACAGATTTCTTCCATTTCAATCTTCTTACCACCAAAAATTCTTCTTAATATTTTCCTATCAAAGCAAGCCAACTTCGAAATGTCCGTATCTTTTAAAGTCCAGCATTGAAATTATCGCGATTCCAATTATTTCGAAAGATGACCACTTTTGAAAGATTCGAGATGTTAATGTGAATTTTCATCACAATCAATATCATTATATTAGCTCTACAATTCCTTGTGATTTGTAGCAGAAAATTTGGAAATTCGTTATAGTTTTCTCTTATTTATGTAGTCTAAGAATTGCTTCCATCTGAACCTTTCCAATATCTTGACTTCCGAATTTATTTTCCGAATACAACAAAATAAAATTATTTTTATATAAGTTCAAATATTCGAATTAAATAATTTTACTCGAATAATTTTATATATTTTTCTAACAAAAAAAAAAAAAAAAAAAAATCTGCAAACAATATGATATTCTTTTTTAAATTTTTTGTTTTTTTTTTTGTCCATATACAATAGAATGCAAATATGTATATACAAATTTATATATAAATAGGTCAATACAGGATAAATAACTATTATCCTATCATTATATTCTGTATTTATCTATTTTATTGAGAATAATAAAATGAAAAGAAAAAAACAGAAATATAAAAACCTTAAAACCAAGAAAGAGAGTATAAGAAAAAAAAAAGAAAGGATATCAGTCATCATAATCATAATGTTACATGTATATATGTATACTCAACACATGTATAAGACGATTGATAAAATGATTTTGTTATTATGCAAAAATAAGAAAAAGAAAAAAAATTTTTTCATCTTATTAAATTGTACAATTCTACATACGTACACATACATACATACATGAATAATTCCTTTATATTTTATTGTACATTTCCTTTTTATTCTACATATGCATTAAAGTATACTTGTATTTTTTTTTTTTTTTTTAAACAAATATCTTAAAAATTTATTTTTTATTTTATTTCGTCTTTATTTTATTGATTATAGAAAAGCTTAAAATAATGATTTCTTTATATTTTTTATGTTATTCTGTTTAAAAATGTTTGATAAAAATCTATAAAAATGAATAAAATATATAAATACTTAAAATTAAAAGTAAAAAAGAAAATAAAATAAAATAAAATAGATTTAAGAAAAATGATAAAAATAAAAATTATTATAAAGAGATTTAGGTTATGATACTGTAGCATCATTAAATTTCTATAAAACAAAAAAAAAAAAAAAAAATCCTTTGTGTGAATACACATAATTGCGTATATTGAATTGAATGCAGTTTTTCTTATTCTTTTATTTTTCTTAAATTCTTTTCTCATGACATACATATTTGTCGCTTGTTTTTTATGTGTGTGTGGTAGTAGAAAGTTTTTGTATTTAATTTAAATGATACCTTAAGGAATGGCATAATTCAACAATTGAACAAATCGATATTGTGTATTTTCTATTATTACAATGGTAGACGTTCAGAAAAATTTTTTTTTGGTTTTCCTTTTGTTTTTCTTTTTTTTTTTTTTCATCCTTTTTTTTTTTTTCTTTAAATAAAAATTGCAATTTTTTCTTTTCAGATTTTCACATTAAAGTGCCTTAGACAAACAAAATCTTAGGCATTTTTTGTTCAAGTACAATTTTATTTTATTATTATCATTTTTTATGTACATAAAAATTTTTATTTATTTTTGCTCTTTTTGTTCATTTTAAATGTCCTCGATTTTATTGTTTTTTGGCATTGTCTTTTGACCATATTAAAAAAAAATTGAATTCAATAGTCAAAATAGTTTTGCATTGAATTCTGTATTATGAACTGTGTTTTCTGTTAAATGCAAATTGAAAATTAAATGAACAATAATTGATCATGAAGCATCTAAAAGACGAGGATAAATATTCAAAATATGCTTAAAAATTGTCTGGTACATAGCACTGTCGCATGCCATGAACATTAGATTCATCTTTATCCTCAATATATCTTCAAATCTTCCAAAATACAATCCAATCATCTTTATCTTGGCTTTTCTCATTTTCAGGATCCTTAACTATTTTTACACCAACAATGTTATTAACTGGTCTATTATTTAATGTGGCCCAATATCCAATCATTTGATTATTTTACACAGATTTGAGTTTTACAATTGGAATCCCTCCTCATACATGTAAATTTGACCAAATTATGAATTTCATAGAATTGAGTCTTTTTTAATTACAGAGAAAAATAATTTTTTTTTTGTTTTTTTTTTTGCAAATGAAATTAAAATTAAATGCTCAATATTATGATATATGATAGATAAATGTGTGTTCACGATATTTTTCATTTTGTATTTATTCGAGTATATATAAATTTAAAATTGTTCTCTTTCCTTTCAATTGATTTTTCATCATTATGTATTTCCCTCTCACTTTCATTTCATTTAAAAAAAAAAAAAAAATATATCCATAATTTTTTTTTCCCATATGGGTTTTTCCATTTTCTGTTTGTTTTTTCAATATTTTCCTTTTGCCAGTTTGAATAATGTGTTTTTACTTGATGTACATATTATACAAACGTATATGTAGGTTATTGAGCATATCTATACATACAATTCTGTAAATGTTTAAATACGTGTATGTAGTAACTATTTTACTAAAGCTTGTTGCCTTATACTACAGCATGTGTACGATGTCCATTTTTTATACGTACTACAATGTAGTACGTATAAGTGTGTTATGTGAAAGAATATATACATAATATTTTTACGTTGTTTTTTTTTTTGAAACCGATAAAAAGGACCTTTTTTCCAATTATTTCGGTTGAATGAATTTTGTTTTAAAATTTTCATTTTTTTTTTGTTGTTTTTATTGTTTCTTTTTTTTTTTTTTGTGAAATTTCAAAAATGCTCTTTTCTTTTTTTTTTTTAAATACATAAAAGGAGTACTTTTTTGTGCTTTTTAATAGGAAATATTACTAACATAATAGATCAATGGGCCGGGCCGTCCCTCATTGAATATAAGAATTTTTCTTAAATTTTCAACAAATTTTTTTATGTTATAGATTTGTTTATTTTTACGATTTCATTTTCTTTTTTCTGAATGTATATTTTATGGTACATTTTGTTTTTCTCATTTTCTCTTTTAAAAAAAATTTTTTTTTGTTTTTTTGTTTTTTTAAATAAATAAAAGCATGAAAATGAATTTAGTTGAAATGATCATTTTTGTGGTATATAACTAAATTTTTGTTATGAATGTTCATTCGAATGTTAGTTGTATTAATTTTTTTTACTTCATATTCTATTAAATGCCTGAAATTATATTTTTCCTGTGTATTTTTATTTGGTATATATTCACAGTGTTTACATTTCTATATATATGATATTATTTTATGATATATGTTTTCATTGAAAATTGATATACAAGAATATAATGATATCATGCTATTTGGTACTGTTATAGGCTTTCAATTCATATACTAAAATGTTATCATGTATATTTGATTTTTTTTTTATTTATTTGTAAAGGACAAAATTGATAGAGTTTAAATACAAGAATTTTCTTTTGGTCCTTGATTGAAAAACAAAAAAAAAATGAATGAAAACAAAAATTGTATTTTAATTACGTTACAATGAGGTATATTTTGAATTTTTATTGAATTTTGGAAATAGAAATAATGATAAAAAAACAGAATAATAATTTTCTTTTTATTTTTCTTCCTTTTTTCTATTTTTTGTGTATTGTCAATGTTTGGCAATCTATGTATTTTCTAATTAAATGACATTAAAAGAGATACTTTATAATTTTCATTAAATTATAAGTGTAGTACAAATATTAGAAATTTTCAATTGAAAAAAAAAAAAAAAATAATAATAATTTTAATTTTAAGCGAAATATAATGCAATCCCCCCCCCAATATCAAATGATATTATCTTTAACGAAATGAGAATTTTCTTTCAATATTTAATGTTTATATATAAGTACTTGTATACGTATAACATTGCATATGTAGTAATGCAATTCAATTTTCCAATGACTGAACTTACTATACCACACATCAAACTGGTGGCTTTTAAAATGATTACTTCCATATTATATATATACGTGTATGTATAAATTGTCATGTATTTATGTATGTATAGGTGACGGAAATTTTATCGTGATATCATGGGATAACAAACATTTTTAATTGGTTTCAAAGGGATTTCTATAGATATTTCAAAATTTTACTAAAATTGTTGCCATTATTATATACTACATACACATACATACACATATACAATCCAATCAATCAATCAATTTAATAATTTCATTTATATACATACATACATCATAAATAAAATACATTCAAAGATTTTCTAGAAGTAGATGTAGATGTTGGAGTAGAAGTAAATATTGAAGTATAGGATATTTATATATATACCTAAAAACATAATTATGTACATTTTTTTATATATACATAATAATGTAAAATAAACAATTTTCCAATTCTCAATGTACAAATACATAAATATAATAAAACGTATTTTCATTAGCTTTTAAATTTTACCTTGACTGTATACAAGTATATCCTTGCAGAATATAAAATGTAATATATATACGCGCATATACATATGTATGTAGGTGAATATATAAATGCAAATGAAATTGTGGTGATTATACATACTATATATAAAGTGAACAAATTTAATTTAACTTTTTTTTTTTATTTTATTTTATAACGTCAACTGTCATACCAGCAGATTTTAATAGTTTGAATTTACGTGAACCTGGTACATATCAATGTAGAATGTACTATACGTGTATAACGTATGGGGATGTATTACACATGTATATACATATATAAAGTGCAATTGAAGCATAATTGCATGGTGATCGTTAATTACATTTGGGAATAAAAATTTGACAGATGAAATATTAACTGCGGATACGAAAGAATGATTTTTGAAATATTAAAAAAAATAAATAAAACAACTTGTGTAATATATTATATAGAAGGGTTGAAAAATTAAATAAACACAAGGACATCATTCTAATTTTGTTTTTGTTTTTGATATTTTTGTTATTAATGTATTGGCATAACATTACATTATATTAAAAACGAATTTATTTTTTTTTGATATTTTGATGAATTAATGCGGTTTAGAATTAATTCCAACCTAATAAACAATCATATGTACATACAAAGCCAAACATATTATACTGTGAATGTTTACATTAAGGTATATAAAAAATACCTTATCATGTATAATAAAAAATATTTTTAAAAATATTGGTCCAACGTGTATATATATATCAAAAAATATTGACAATTTTATAAATTATAATGAATAAAATAAATGACGTATGTTTACATATGTACATGTGTATACTTATATTTTTTAAAATATGCAGATTTTAATTAAACTAAAATATTTATACAATTTATGGATTTTATTAAATCAAAAACAAACAAAAAAAAAAAAAAATCATACATATATGCTAAAGTGTATTTTATTGTATTAATTAAAAAATAATTGATTCATTAACATAATAAAATTTATTTTGATATTTGTTTATATGGTATAGATTTGATTTAAAAACGATATTTTCATTTTTTTTTAGTAATTTTGCTATAAAATGCCGAAAAAATGGCGTTCTGAATTATTTAACATTTTATGTTTGAATTCTAAATAAATTTTTAATTGAACAATACACAAATTAAAATTGATAAACCCAAATCAAATGATTATTGTTTTGATTAGATATAGAAAATGTAGAATAATGTAAAGATTGTTCTTATAGAAACATAGGTAATAAAAGACCTTGAACTAAAAATAAATGGCTCTGTAATATGGATGTTGTTGTTAAGAAGGACATCAAATTTCTAAAAAAAAAAATAAAAAAACTAGAGAATGGAATTATATTGAATAGAATATAATAAACTATTAATAGAGATAAAATTTGTTTTAGAGACGAAGGATCTAATGAAGGACGTCAGATAAGAAAATTTTTTTAAATTCAAATTTTGAATTTTTAACGACTATATGGAAAATGATCTCATTATTAAAATTTTTCAGTTTATATCCATATTCACTTTCAATCAGGCATTTTTCTAGGTCAAAAGAAAATAAATTAAAGCATTACAAAAAAAATTTTTTTTTTTAATTTTCTTCATGTATTTAGCTTGGGTTTTTATTTTCAAAAATTTATTTTCAAATTTCCTTTTTTTTTGTTGGTATCAATTTTTTTTTTTTTTTTTTTTTTTTTTTTTGAGTTAAAGATAAAAATTCAATTGGTTGATTAGCAGAAAACATATTTATTGTCAATAACAGATTTTTTTTTTTATTTTTATTTTTTTTTAATATTATTTTCAGATGTAAGTTTTATTTTACATTTTCTAGAATAAAGAAAATGATCATTTATCAAATGACAAATCTTGAGAAAAATAAAAAAATGAATAAAAATGACATTTATACAGTAATAAATGGAAATGATGCATACATTTACAATGTATGTATGATTTTCTATCTAAGAAAAAAATAACAAAAAATATGCTTTTGATATATATATACAAGTACGCGTACAGACATTTATATTTTTTTTTTTTTTGTATAATAGAGACTTGATAAATTTGTAAAATTTCACCAAATGACATTCAAAATATATTCGTTCATTCATTCAATTTTTGTAATATTTTTTTTTTCCTTGTTCTTTGATTCACATTAAATATTAATGAAATGGGGCGCGAAAATACATCAAAATCGGATGAATGAATTTATGTATTTCATGTAGAATAAATTTTTTTTTTTTTTTTTTTTTCATTTATTTTTTGCGTTAATATACACAATCTATTTGGTATGTGTATATATATTTGAATCTAAATGATGGGAAATTGTGTAGTTTCCACATTTTTCTTCTTCATTTATACAAGCGTATATGTATGTTATATTTACATAAGAATTTTCTTGAAAATTGGAATCACTTCACTTTCAATGACATATTTGGATATACATATCTATATATGTGTATGTATAGTGGTATGTATACGCGTATACATACAATATCCTGATTATGATTAAATGTAGATTTTTTTTTTTCCTCTCTTATCTGAGACTGATCAAATATACACATACATATAAGCAGTATGTGTACATGAACTGTATAAAGAAAAAAAACTTATGTTAGTATAAGAATATTGATGTGATGATGACAAAAATGACTACTTTCATATTATCCACACAATTTGATATTCGACTATAAATCATCTAAGTTGTTGTTAGTTCATATTTTTATTTGAACAATTTTTATATTATTTTATTTTTTTTTTTTGGAAAAATAGAAAAATAATAATGGAAGAAGAAAAGCCTTTTTTTTTGTATAATTTTTTTCTTGGTTGATAAGTGAGTACGCGTTGCAGTACAGTTTTATATTATCTTGAATTTATCTCTTGAAGAGAGAAATATTATAGAAAGAAAACTAACACTATATATAGTGCTTTTATCAATAAATTTTTTTCATTATTTAACGCAATCTGTTTACATACATATAAAGCTTTATCCTTATATAAAACTTATCCTTATATAAAAACATATATATGTATAATTTTAATTTTATGTGTACATACATGTACATACAATAAAACAGTTATATATCATCATCAAGTATTGTTAAAACTTAACACGATCTATTATTTTCTTGATGATTTGTGACAGAAAAAAGCATCCTATAAGGACATAAATACATATGTACATATGTATGTATGTTTATTGTTAGGAAAATATATAATTTCATTTTGTATACGTATGTACATGCGAAATCATTTAAGTATGATATTATGCATACATGTATGTACGTATGTATACAAACGATAGATGTATGGATTTGTACATACATTAAGCATAAAGTATTTTACCCTCATTTTTGAATTGATACACATAGAAAATTTATGCTATAAAAAGAATTAGGTCGATTGTGTGTGATAACAATTTTGATATCAAACTGAAATATACACAGATAGAAATAATCACAAAAAAAAAACAAAAAAACAGAAAAGAAAATGCAAAGAAAATGAAAGAAATATGATAGTACTCAAGAAAAAGTTTTTTTTTTTTTTTTTTCAAGAGAACTAAAAGAAAAAGTAAATAAATAAATAAAAAAAGGAATAAAAAAAACAAAAAAAAATTATAAGATACATGAAGAGTGGTATCTTTCATCAAAAACTTCATAATGTGTTTTTTAGCAAATAATATACTATATATCATACATTTTGGTAAACATTATCATAATTTGTATTTTGAAGAAAATAATACAAAATAAGAAAACGTACATACATAAAAGAAGCATAAAACTGTTTGTTCTTTTCTTCGAAATTGAAATATAGTCGAATAATATAAGAAAGATTTATTTTTACAACACACATATATAGATATAGAGTGGCTTTATATAAAATATATGATGTATGCATATGTGTACCATGTATACGTGTATTTAATCATTAATTATGTATATGTACGCATTTTTATATGATTTTGATTTTTCTTATTTAAAATTTCATAAATCATGAAATCATATAAATTTTTAAAATGTTATTATTATGATTTAGAACATTTGATATAAAAATTCATTAATAATTTATTAATTTTTTTTTTCTTTTGTAAATTAAAAATAAACTCAATGAACATAAATTGAATTTTATCTATTTGAAAATGTTTATTTAAAATATTTATAGAAAATAATTTTATGCTTTAATTATCGTAAAATAAAAAAAATTCAAGTATTTTCTTAGAAAGCTTTTCAAAAACCATTATATCTATTTTCTATTGTATTAGTAAGAAGAAAATTAATCTACAATTCAGGATATGCATTTCATATGTGTTTTTTGTTTTTTTTTAACCAACAATTAAATGAGTTAAAAAATATTTTTCGTTTCTGTAGATTAAGTCTTACACTTACAATTTTGCGACCTATACAAGATCTGTTGTTAAAAGTTTCAATTGAATTGAAATTCAGCGTGTATCTGTTTTTTTAAAGGATTTGCTCAACAAAAGCAAATTTTTATTTCCCCCTCATCAATGCCCTTGATACAGAAATGTGTAAAAGAGTTTGATCATTTTACGAACAAAGACATCAAAACTGCATGTTCTTAAATACCATTCTTTTGCACATGGTAGAGGCATAGATCAAGTATTCTATATCGGTTCGGTTCATAATACTGTGGTAGAGGTAACAATGAATTTGAATAATCTGGCATAAAATTTAAATTTAAAAAATCTGTTAAAATTTTTTTTTTTTCATTTTTCAAAAGCTTATAAATTTTGCCTTTAAAAATCTTCAATTTCATTGTTAAACGAAAAAAAAAAATAAAATAAAATAAAATAATTAAAAATGAAAATGCTTTATTCATTACGATTTTGTTTTAATTACATTTTGCCCCATATATTCATTACCTAATTTGTTTTGACACTTTAACGTGGTATAATTTACATCTGCGTTTCCGTATATTTATTGCACATAAATCAAATGAGATTAACATAATTCATACTGATTTTTTTTTTGTTTCTTTCTTTCTTTTTTTTTTCTATTTGAATAAATACATATATGTATGCATCAGATCCTCATTCATATCCTGGTATTGTTCTATGTTGATTTTTTTTTTGTTCTTTTTTGTATTTTTTTTTTGTAGTTATTTTAATATCAATTACTTGTCTTACTTAAAAGATCAAGCTTATACAGCATGGCTCGTATATGTAGTCGTACCCATATTGCGATAATATACATTTGCATGTGTACGTATGTGTACTGTATAAATTACATTGATTCTTTTTCCATTTTAACCTTGATACTTATTGGATTACTATTTTAATAATTTGTTTCTTTAGCTATATTGAATAAGGATTTGTTACTTTTTTTTATATATACGTACATTTAAAAGTACATCCATTTACGAACTATACAAATAAAGTAGAGAAAAAAAAACATTTTTTTTTATAGAAAAACTTTTTTTTTTTTTTTTTAGACAGGATATAGATTTATGGTTTTGGATTTATTCATTATGTGCCAGGGTAAAAATAACAAAAAAAAAAAAAATAAAATAAAATAAATTAGAAAAAAAAGGCAAATGAAAGGAAAACTTTTAATTTTACATGCACGAATACACAATTACATAATTTCTCATGTACATGGTACATGCATACATGTATCCTTAAAAAGACCAAGGATAAAAAAATATTTTAATCCACGCAGAGAAGAAGAAAAACAAAAAAAAAAAAAAAAGTAACATCGTACTTTACTTTAATTCTTGACGTTATTTAATTAAAGTACCAAATCGATTTTCATTATAAAAAGAAAATTTTGTATGTTGCTACAAGTATCATTTAAATTTTTTCTTATTATAAAGTCATAAATCAGGATATAACGATTTTATATTGTTAAACGGGGAAAAATTAAATTTTCTATTTTGTATGAAAATTAAATTTTACAACTTTGTGGTCAATTACACAAAATGAATGTAAAAATGTATTAATGCATCCTTTTTATTTTATTTTTTTTTTTGTATTTTTATTTTTAATTTCTTTTTTTCGTTTTATTTATTTTTTTTTTTTTTAATTTCTTTCGTCCATTTAATTAGTAAGTACTTAGAACATAATGTGAAAATACAAAAATAATTGAGAAATAAAAATTTTATGCAATTAAAAAAAACTAAATGGTATGTTATAATTTGCAGTGTTTGTAAATTAACACGGTAATTTCGAATGCGAAAATTTTACATTTTTTTCGAAAAAAAAAAAAAAATATTACAAAAAATGTTGGGTGGGGTAAGTTTGAATTGAGTAAAATTTATTATATGTAAATAGAATTTGTAAATTATACATATGGTGGAAAGGGGTAGGGAAGGGTGTTGAATGTAGATGAAGAGACACTTATTAGACACATATGTATGTATGAAAATTTGTCTTATGGAACACCGGGTGAAGGAAGTGAGGCCAATACACGAATGGGTATACCTAATACATGTTTCACTTCTTTTGCCCGTTACACTGGAAAGTGTCTCTCATCGTCTAAAACCCCTCTATGTATTGGAAAATATTATGTAAATTATTATGTATATAACTGAAATTTTTAAATTCATGTTTAAGTGATGAGATTCTGGTACGTGACAAATCTAAAGTAATTAAAAATTTCAATTTTATTTATTTATAGTTTCCATTTAAAATTAATTTAAAATTATTCCACATACAAATGAAAATTATTTTCAAACTCATGCATGCTATCATATATAATTATTTATATCTTTAATTAATTAAGTGCCTAAAGTGTTATTTCGAAAAATAAATTTTTCTCTTTTTTTTTTCAATTTCATAATTAATGAGTTCAATGAAAAAGGTTATTTACTAGAATATTGTTTAAAATGATATTAAATAAATAATTTTCAATTATATTAATTACAAAAAAAAAAAAATAATGAGAGGTTTACCTCCTCCAATCAGTTGTAAAATTTTTTTTAGAGTGTGTACACAATGTATAGATACTGTTTAGTTATGAAAACAAAACAAATCATTACAAGTCCTTTCTTTTTTTTTTTTTTTAAAACAATATGATAATGTTGATTTATAAAATACACTCTATTAACATTATTATTGGTATTTTAAATGAATTTTTGTCACGCAGTTGAACGTATATTTGGTTTTAGATTTTTTTTTTTTATGTCATTTTATAACAGAGAATCAGTCAATGTAGCATAGTTATTTAGATATATAGTTATATAGTTGACTATAGTAAGTCATTTTATACCCTAAAAATTAATAAATAATATTTAAAAAATGTAGAATTGTATAAAGGATAGAATGGTGAATGTCCCTAATCGTATATATGTACATATCTGTCATAAGCATAACATATATCATTCATATTATATTATATTGAATAATGTTATATACCGATGGTTATACTGTCCATGTTTTTTGTATTTATGAAAATTTAGCCATGTTGTCATATGTCCTGTCAATAAAACATATAACATACTTACTCCTAGTTCTATTCTTTTACTATTTTTGTATTCTTATACAAACATACAAAAAAAAAACAACAACAACCAATCTTTTCCTTAACACCCTATATATGTTTTGATAAACTCAGTTTTTGAAAATATGACGTATAAAAAATGCACAATTATGAAAATGTGTGAGTTATTTATTACATATGTATGTACATATTATATTAAAAAGACGATAAACATTTTGTGGTTAATGGTAAATTTTTTTGTTTTTTTCAATTAGTAATGTCAATGATGATAGGAAGTTCATTAGTTAAAGTGACATCAAAAATTATATGACAGCTAGTACATATAATCACCCTTTGCATTATTGTCTATGTATTATATGAAATGATATAATGAAACTAAAAATGCATTTAGTTTATTTCATTTTTGGCCTTAATAATAAAAGGATTTTTTTTTTTTTTTTAAATGTGCATATAATCATAAATATAATTTTAACTAAAAAAAAAAAAAATTATTTAATGAACTTAAAAATATAACATAAACGACATATGTACATAAAAAAATTTTTTGAACTTTATGTACCACCATACTACCATATATAGACTTATCAACCCTTTTGTACTTTATAATTTTTTTTTTTGTTTTGTTATTATTTTAAATAAAATTTCATAATTTCCATCCTGATAAGAGAAATAAATACACAAAAATATTGAACAAAATTATTGTATATAATGCATGTTTTAGAATACTTTAAAAATGTGTACAGAATGTCATGATATTGATTTTGTTTTTTTTTTTTTTTTTTTGGTAATTTTAAGGGTGTGTTTTAAATGATAATTCATGGATTAAAATTAGTGTTCAGTAACTAGATACAATGTGTACAAATTATATAGGAAAAAAAATTTTTTTTTTTATTAACGTTCTGTTAATCCCCCATACTACATAGATGTACTTAGGTATATATGCATATGTAGTCTGTATATAAGCAAATATTTGTTTGTTTGTTTCCTTCTTCTTCTCCGTCTCTGTCTCTCCGTTTAAAACAAAATCTGTTTAATACATTGAAAATCAATTTATCAATTTCTTTCGATTTTATTTAATACCATATGATTCAGTGAAATCATCATGTAAATATACCATTTCATTAAATCATTCTTCTTTACGTGGATTCTTTTAACATATATGAACATGTAACCCTGACTAACTAAATTTGTTGTATCTTTAAATGAGAAAAGGAAATGAAAGCCAGATGTTTAATATCAGCTTTAGATTTTTAATTTTCTTGTTTTATATTTGATTAAAAAAAAAAAAACCTTTAAATTTGTGTGTTTGTGTGTTATGTGAAACTCTTTATTCACGAAAAAGGGAAGATAAGAACAAAATTTTTTTTAATTCACAAAATTTCAGCGTTGTTGTTTTTTTTTTTTTTCAAGAGCAAAAAAAAAATATTGTTCAAAATATCTAGAGGTAATTGATAAAACAAAGCCATTTAATTTACTATATGTCCACATATTTGAAAAATATTGCAAGTATGCTATAAAAGCAAATGAAAACATTTCAAAAAAAAAAAAAAAAAAAAAAAATGAAACTACTAAAATTACAAATATTGTACATTCAATTGTATGGTGTACTATTTAAACCACAATTTTGCTTTCTTTTTTTTTTTTTTTTTAAAGGATATTTGGCTTTTGGCCATACTATTCATGTAGAATGAAAAAAAAAAAAAAACAAGAACAGAAGAGAAGAGATAGAAAAATATTTGAAAAGTTGACAATGTGCATTGTATAAATGACCACAATAAGCAATATATATTTTAAATGGGAATAAAAACAAGCGTATGTATTCTATCGTCGTATACTGAACATGATAATAAAGTGCAGCATACAATGCATTTGAATTGGTGAAAATAATCTCTATTCTGTATCTCAAAAGATAGACATTGGAAAATTGTACAAAATGAACACCAAAAAAAAAAAAAAAAACAAAAATATCATGTATGAAAATTTGTAAAAATTGCCAATTGCCATATAAAATTGAAAATCTCATGTATTCAATGCATGCACATAGAGTATAGCCTCCAAGAATATATACATATGTATAATGTTACACATATGATACACAAGTACATAATTTTTGTTATTCTCAGATTTCAAATTTTACTATATTTAAATAAACAAAAAGACAAAAATTGGCTATTATTTGGTCATTCATGAAGAAAAAATTACAAGTGTCCTTTTTTTTGTTCCTTTTAATTGAAATAGAGACTTGATCAATTGCAATTCTAAAGATTACAAAAAAAAAAAAAGAAAGAAAATTGCAGTGATAAAAAAAAATTTTTTTTATCAATGTATGTATACATTTTGCACAAAAATGCATTCATATTCATGTGTGTACATATGTGATGAAAAAATAAAAAAAAATCTGACCTGAATTTCATGTAACATTCATGATATGTGTCTCTGATGTAAATCCTTATAAATTCTTGGTTTCTTTTTCCCAATATCGTATTTTTTCAATTATAATTTTTTTTTTAATTATCTACTTGGAAATATGTATTTATATATTATGTTATTCATTCTGAAAGATACTCTCAACTAATTAACACAGTATGCTGACTGTTATACAATGTCCCCAAACGATTTCTAAAATGTATATTTGAATGGAAAACATGTACCATATATTAAAGATTCGATGTAATATCGAGATGCCTCACGTTCTTTGGTACGTGTGTATCATGTGCATACATATCATTGGACTTTTGGTTTTTTTTTTTTTTTTTTTAAATCAAGTACATACGTTGTTGATTAGTATCCTTTTTTTTATAAATTGTGGGAAAAATACTTTACATGAAACTCACAGAATACATTGTAAGATTAATAGGACAATGGTTAAAATTTTTGTTTTTTTGTTTTTTTTTTTTTGCCATTTACTTGTTTTACTGTATGCATTCGTATATGTATCTTTAGAATTTTATTGTCGTTCTTATCGTTCCGGGCATTAAAAATATGAAACAAAAGTGTTTATTACCCGAAACAAAACATACGTAGATGTATATTATTGTTGTAATGGACTCATGCATGGATGCTTCCTTTTAAAAAAAAAAAAAAATTTATTTTCGTTGTTTTGTTACGTTCATGTGCATTTATCTACTGCAACTTACTTATGTATGTACATTATCCTACAATGTAATCTGTGTACGTACATATATGACTGCTTGCACAGTATACATATCATTGCATATTTAACATCCTTAGATACTCATTCAAAATATATCCTAAAATCATCATCATTTGTTTTTTCCTCTATTATATACACATACGTCTTCTTGTATTCATCTTTTTTATCTTGTATGTAGTTGAATGTTTTGTTAATGTTGGCATATATAGACTTCCTTTTACCCAGAAATTAAAATCTCATAAAAATGTCCTTTTTGGAATGAGTTATTGCAGTCAGTTTAGTTTTTTATTTTATTTAAAATAGAAACAGAGAAGAAAAAACAAATTGTATGAATGCATAAAATGTTTATATGTATGTATATGTTCATATAAATTAAACTGACGCCAATTTAATTCAGTCCAAATGTTTTTTGGACGCCATAATTACAATAAAAATCAAAATTTTTGAAAAAAAAAAAAAAATATGAAAAATATAAGGAGGAAAACAAAATGACCTAAAATTCAAATTTATTTTTATTATTTATTAATGTCATGTAAAAAGTCTAAACAGATTTTTATGATGACAGAATTTTTTAGAAAAATTAAATCAACTATGCATGTTTTCAATTAGAAAAACATTTAACACATAACAAATAAATTAAACGTTTAAATATGAATTTATGTACATATACAAGGATTTTAACTAAATTAAAAACAGAAAAACAATTTTTTTTTTTTTAATGAAATTTTACCGTTCTGTATTCTAAAGCCTGATGTCTATGCAGATTCTAAAAAAAAAAAAAAAAGACTGTAGTCAACGTTCAAAATTCGTATTCTCTATTGAAATACTGAATGGTGAAAATGGTTAATCCATTAACTTAATTAAAATTTGAAAAAATCAAAATTTCCATAGGTAAATTTGATATTCACATATTTGAAGCGTCTCTTACCAGTTCCCTTGAATAGCTCATAAGAAAACAAAAAGAAATCTGCTTCATCAAAGCCAATGTAAAATTTACCATCCATCATTATGCGAAATATCCTGCAAAAAAAAAATCAGTTTATTAAAATCTTATATGCATGCTCATTTGCATTAAATATGAACAAAATTTTTGCTGGATTTTAGATTTCCCTCAATTAAAAAAAAAAAAAAATTGATGTAATTATGAATAGCATACGCAGAGCAGAGATACCTCTGAATACCACATTGAATTACATGTGTTTGGTTGCATGTTGTTGTTATTTCATTTTCTATACATGGTCAAGATTTAAAAACCAAAATCCTAAAAAAGTGAAAAAAAAAAAATTAATATAGAGAAAAGGAAATCAAAATACAGAAATAAAGAAAGGACTTTATACTGAAAATTATCAAAACAAAATCTCCTGATATGGTGCACTCTTATACATATCGTCTGTATACGAGTACATGATGAGTAAAACAAAAAAAAAAAAAATTATGCTCAAGAAAAACTTTTTTTCAAAAGATTTCCACATATAAAAATGAATTCAAAGAAAACTCTTTAAAAAAATAAACAACAAAAAAAAGAAATAATTTTTTTTTTTAAAGTGAGAATTAGTTAGAGTATACGTAATAATAAAATAATACAGAATTTTTAAAAGTAACTGTTTTCTAAATACATGTAATGGTACTTAGAAGCAGATTTAAAAAAAAAAAACAAAAATTTATTTATTTATGTATTTAATGCTTTTCTTCTGTTTATATGAAGTAGTAGGTAAAATCTTGTATTACGACAACAGAATAAAATAGTATTCATATACAGAATATATCATATAAGATAAACCCCCTTGCTTGCATACATATCAGTATTTATATATGTCGGTGTGTGTACTTCATATTATTTTCAGTTTGTTTGTTTTTAATAAATTCATGGAATAATTGAATGATACACATATGAACATATGAAAATGTTTATAATGTTTGGTAGATAATCTGTTACCACAAAAAGAGTTAAATAACATAGTCGGTGTTACAAAAATTCACTCTTTAAAAATTGTATGTTGCATTTACTTTGTGTAGTGATACGTAATATAAGTTGAAAAAAATTTTTTTTTTATCTTTTAATTTAAAAAAAATAAATTTTATATACGCATTGAAATAGATGAAGATGATGATGTTGTTACAAGGATATTATTAAAAAAAAAATAATAATAAAATAATTTAACAAAAAAAAAAAAAAAGGATACGCTACAGACATATAAGTACTTCATAAAAAATGTTTGCTATATACTATACAGTATGTAGATATCTTTTTATATAATCAAATATATAAAGTAGATATTTTTTTATATAAATAGTATACGTAAAGGTATTTACACTTTTAACAACATTTTTATACGCACGAATACTTTAAAAACCATTCGAATAAAATACAGGATATTTCTTATAGATAATTTTGTTTATGGATGACTACATATTTGCTACCATGTATATATATATATACCGTATATGTACATTTGTGTGTATGATGCATAAACGTGAGCATAATAAAAAGCACATAAAATTTATAGAATGCTGATTTTGTGTATATGTATATGCATGTACATTTGGTTATGTTTTTTAAAATGTACATAACATAAATGTACCATTTTACACGTATGTATAAACTGAACATTATTATATAGTCAGTGTATATATAATGTTTATAAAAAATATTTTCAATTTGGTTAATAGAAATCTCATGAGAAATACATACATAAGCATATAACAAAAAAAAAAAAAAAAAAACGATGAAATATGTGTAAAAATTGCATATGTGTGTGTGTGTTTGTGTATGAACACTCTGTATGTATATGTGTCTAGCTATATACATAAGAAAAATACATATAAACAAACGTAAATAAAATAAAAAGAAAAACAAAAAATAAAAAAATAAACAAAACACATACAAATAAAAAAAATAAAAAAAAATAAAAAAAAAACAAAACAAAAATATAGTTTAAATTTGATGGGATTAAAATGAGTAAAAATACAAATTTTATGGTTGTATGGTTACATTATATGTGTATCTACACAGAATGTAATATACAAAATGAATGCATTAAAGTTTCAGTTTTTTTTTATTTTATTTATTTTCTGAAAAAAATATCAAAAAAAATTTACATTAAATTTTGTAAATATACGAAAATAATAAATACCAAATAAATACTTATAATATACACATAAACATCAAATGCATTGATTCACTATATGATTTTCTTTTTCGTAAATAAAATGCATTTTACTTGATTTTATATACATATATTCGCATCTATATAACACCAATACAAACAACACCTTTTTAATATATGTAAAGAGAACTACGAAAAGGAAAAAAACAAAAATAGAAATAAAAATAAAAATAAAAATAAAAAAATAAAAATAAATTGAAAAATTACATTTTTATTTTGCATTAAATTTGTTTCGTTTTTTTTATTTTTTTATTTTTGTTTATTTTTTTATAAATACACATATACAATATTTTTTGGGTTAAATTATTGTTGTATGTATTAGTAATTTTATTCTATGTGTATATTCGTACAAAATCAAAGACAAACAACAACAACAACATAATAGACAACAACAAACAAAAAAAAAAAAATAGAAGGAGTGAGAACATAACATTTTAGTGTATTAAATATAAAAATACAAATTTTGAATTTTATATTTTATACTATATAATATAAATGAAAATCCATCAAGGAAATGAAAATATTCAAAGTAAACAAATAAATCGTGTAAAATAAACGAACAAATGAAAAATTTAAATTTTTGTTTTTGTTTTTTTTTTTTCAAACATTACGTGAATAGAACGGATTTGAAAAATTTTTCCTAAAAATATTTTCACAAAAATATATAAAGTAAACATATAGTAAATGCAAAGTACTAGATGCATCTGAATTTAATGGTCCTTTGATAACACAATGGCTCAGAATCTATGATATGATCTCTAACCAAGTACTACATAAATTGAATTTGTTTATCTATTAATAATCTGGTGGTTTGCAATCCACAAAATAAAAAATTGTGTATTTTAGTGGTAGGGAAACGCTCAATTTAGGCCGTAATGCCGTGAAAGAAAGAAAATTTGATGAGATTCTATATTAAAGATATTCACATATATTATATAAAATGTAATTCTAGATTATCCTATACGTGAAATAAACAAAAAAATATTTTGTTACTAAGGTGAATAATAAACACAAATTTATCTATTAGAATTTTTACAAAATATTACGAAAATGTATCTTCTAATAAAAATTCAAAAAAAAAAAAAAAAAAAAAAAAAACACAAATGCATGTGTAACATAATATAACTCGGAATATGTAATATTCATTATTATCATTACAATTTACTTTTTCATTTTTTTATTCTCATTTTAATGTATAGTAAATCTACCTGTAAGTAAGTACGTACATATGTGAAAGAAAAATTTTTTTCTTCTATTTTTTCTTAATACTTTCTTGCAATTCACCTTTACACGTGTCATATTTTGTCAAAAAGAAAAGAAAAAAAAAATAAAATAAAATAAAAATGATAATGAAATTATAATATACTTTCATTCATATATTAGACTAGAAAAAGTCTTTTATAAGCATGTGAAATATTTTATATACACATAGAGATGGTATATAAATGCATTATTACATGTATGTATGTTTTTCCTTATAAAAAAAAAAAAATAAATAAAAACCATTGTATAAGTACTTCAAGTATAACGGAGACACTAATAAATTCAAAATTTTGACAATTGTGTAATTTATGAAGTCAACCATATGATATATGAGAAGAATTTGCAAATATATTTTACCTGGGTACAATTTATTCGATTCGAATCTAAACAAAAGAGAAAGGTAAAGAGACAAGAATAAAACAAATAAAATGTACATACATATGTATATTTACGTTAGGATACGAATGTACATACAGGGTATCCCAGAGTAATGGTAACAAGATGAGCCGGCCTGTCGTGTAGTTTAAAGTGTTTCTAGAAGACTTCATATAAGGGATTGAAAATTTTCGGACACGTATAGTAAATAAAGTCATTTATACTTCGTTTTATTAAATTTAGGCACGTGTTGTTGTTAGTGGTGGTTCTTCTTATTCCTTTGCGTTCAATTTGTATTAATTCGTTTTTTTTTCTCTGTTTACACCAGTTTTACCAGATTGCTAGTTTACTGCGTTTTATAAACGAAAACAATAACAATCACACGGGAGCAAAGTTAAATCATAAACACTAATGATGTTGGTTTTCTTATTTCCTATGATTTAACACGTGCGCCTATCTTTAAAAAACACACCATAAATGGATATATCTTTTGAATTACAGAACGTCTACGTAGATTTTAGAGAGGGGTGCAGAAATACCCTGAACTACACAATAAACATATTTTGTAATATTTACTCTGACTCTGGGACACATCCTGTATATTTTACAATGGTAACGAAGAAATTACGTATGTAGGTAAAGAAAATTGTCTTCAACAAGAAGAAGAAGAATAATGGGTAAAATGTGTTACAAAGAAAGTAAGCTTTTTCCAGAAAATAAAATAAAATAATAGATATCACGTTGGTTAAGCAATAAAAATGATATGTACATTCAAACAAACTGTATATATTATATGTAAAAAAAAAAAAAATTGTATATTGAACCTGCGCTCCATAAAGATATGTGATCATATAAAAATATTTATTAAAAAAAAAACAAAAAAAAAAAGGATTCAATATGAATGAATGAAAAATGAAATCATATATAATATAATGAAAATGTAGGTATATAATTTAAATACATCGACCTATGTATATGTAGAAATGAGGAGTATATGTATACTATTTTTTCTTTATATGTATCTTGTCATAATATTAGCAACAAAAAGAATAAATGACAACAACAATGACAACAGAATTTGGAACAAAAATATCATTTACTATATAAATATAAAGCCACTGTATATATTTAACAGACGGTGAATTAAATTTTGAAATAATTTATGGGCGCAAACAGGTGTGCTATCTCTTTTAAAGGTATCTACGGAACTTACATACACATATGGATCTTTATACTTTCTTATTTCTTCATATTGGATACAATTTTTTCGTTGTTTCTTTGTGTTTTTTTTTTTTTTTTATTCATATTTTATACAGATTTCCATTAAATGAATCAAAAAAGAAAAAAAAAAGATTTTGTTCATATTAAAAACTAGAATACATTTGAAAATAATTTTATGACAAGAAAATCATATATAAGAAAGAATATAACAGACATACGGTTAATATAATGTAGTCAAAAAAGAAGATTACAATTAAATGTATCTACAGTGGTAGATGAATATTAAATTAAAAATATTATTCGCTATATTTTTGATATGAATATGATAACGCGATAACATAAATAATGTAATTGTGTAATGTAATTACGATGGTAATTACAAAATAAAGGGAGAAAAAAATTTATTCGAAATTATAGAATGAATTGGAAATAATTTTAGTACTTTAGTATGTAAGCGCAATTGCATTCAAAATAAACATACAAACGTATGTACAACATCTTACAAATATTCCTTAATATTTTCATTTTATGCTCATTTTTCTTACGAATTCTCCAATTACCAATTTTGTTAATTAAACCACAATTACACCCATAACGATATGTTGTGTACGTTCGTACAATGAAAAAAAAAACTTTTTTTTTTTTTTTTTCATTTTCTTTTTGTATCTTTTTAGCATATACTTATCATACTGAGCTTCTATATAACGTTTATGTATGTATATACCTTCTGAATTTTCTTTGATTTATTTATTTTTAAAAACTATTTACATGATTTTATAAGAATTAAATATAAACGGGAGTATTGGGATATATTTTACATTCTGTGATTGAATAATAAAATTCATGATGCAATGTTTTGTGTATTATTCGACATTATTTCATAATGAACTCCTGTGTGTATGTAAAAAAAAAAAAAAAAAAAAAAATGTAATTATCAGTAGTTCTATTTCTAGAAGAAGAAATTACATAACTACGAAATTAAAATGTTATATGTGTGTGTGTATCTTTGCAATATAATTATTACTTTGTACATATATGCACACAAAAGTAGATTTGTTTGTGTATATTTCCATCTAAAAATACAATCTTATATATAATCAAATTTTCTATATAAAATTACATTCCCATTTTAACATTTTATTTTGTTGATAACATTTTCATATGTATGTACCTACTACATTGCATCTCAACAGGTGAATGTACAATATGTAAGTATACGAAATTTAAAAAATATAATTACAAATGAAACAAAAACACAAAAATTTCTTGTTTCTAGTAGCAAAAGCAATAATAAAATTTTTGTTTTATTCATGTATTTAGATTTACTTTGATTTTTGTTTACGAAAATACACATACGGTACATATTTGGTTTATGAAAGACATTTTCCTTATCTATATAGTAACAAATTTCATAATTAAATTCACATATGTATGTGTACACATATGAATGTCGTATATGAAATTCACATATACACATAAAGATACCTTTTTATATTATTATATAACATCAATATATAATAATGATGTTAATAACTAATTTTCTTATTCTTTAAAAAATAACCGTATACTAACAAAACATTTCTTACATATTCTTACAAAAAAAAAAATTTAAAAAAAAATTAAACCAAAATTGAGATCTTATTTTAGTATATATTTTACTTTTAATACATCTATCTGTATGTATGTAAATACATAAATTATGAAAACAAATTGTAAATTTGTTATTTAACTCAGCAGGAAAATATTTTTTATGTGTGTGTGGTAAACTAATATGAACTTATACGTAAACATATGTTTGAATAATTGCATACTCGTATTATATATAAAATCATTTTATATAAGAAAGCATGTACATAGATATGTACTGTAATATTTAAATGTATTTACAAATGAATTTTTAAGAAAAAAAAAATTATGATAATTATAATGACGACAATAACGACGACGATGACGACGACGATGATGATGATGATGTTGATGATGATGATGAATTATACGAACCATGTAAATGGAGCTCATTATTAATGATTAAAGTTTTGTAATTTGAAAATGGATCGAACATAAATTGTGTATTGCATATGTTACCATGACAAACTATCAAAATTCTGTATTCTCAAACCAGAAAAAAAAAAAACAAGTTAGTTTATTTCTGTAAGTCAATAGTTTTTCACATATGAACACACATATACGCATATGATTACATATTAGTTATGTAATTATTATTTGAATTGTTAAAATTCTTTGATTTGTTTTTAACTAAATTGAAGATTTATATTATAAGCTAGAAATTTGTACAATTTTATGCTACATACATATATGTATATCCTTTACATATTGTTACCCATACACATATGAGCTTATATTTAATATATGTACTTGTAAATTTTATGTACATTTAACCGAATTGTTTTACAAAGGAAATCAACTTTTCAAATATATATAAACAATTACAATGTTGACATTATATTTTCAAGATCCATTAAAATTTGTTTATATTTATTTTAATTTAATTTTTTTTTTCTTTTTCTGATGTGTATTTACTCTGAGTAGTGAGTAACTGATGTACTACTTAAATTCAAGTATCTTTTATATATCCGTCTTGTATGTAAGTACATAAATATATATTTTGTGTATTTCATATATTATATACAAATCATTGTAAATTTTATAGTAAATAAATATTATGTACTCATCGTATATATATGTACATACATAAATACATATGATAAGAATAATATGTGTAAAAAGCTTTTGTCAAAATGAAAATGAATGAAAATCCTTATTTGAAATGGGAAACATACAATAAAGTATGTTTTTGAATTTTTACTTATTTTGTTCATACATATGTAAGTATGTGTATGTAATTTATACGCAAAATTATGTGTACAATTGAATATAAAATGATTATAAAACCACATTGCATTTTATTTTGTATGAAATATGTACGTAAAGTACATATGTAAGTTTTATTGATGTGATATGTGATGTTTGTATATGTAAGTACTTAAAGTGAGTTTACACTACTTGATTTATCAAATATGATTTGATTTAATTTTTCGGAGAAAATGCTATCAGGTAGTGTAAAGTCATGTGAATATGTCCTATCTTACATATATCAAGCCGAATTGTCGAATTAGAATTTGTTCTATTTAAGTTTGATTTGTCGTCTTTGATATAACGTGAAATGAAATTCAATGTTTTAATTTGACAAATCGAATAGTGTGAATACATACTTACGAGTACATATTTATATTGTATATTGTATATTTTTATGAACTTCTGGCTTCATATCAATATAACGTAACGTATTTGCATGTGTAAAATGAAAATTCTTATTTACCAGATACGTTATAAAACAAATATATTTACGAGTATGTGTGTGTACTACATAAACGTATAAATGTTATTTGCAATATTTTTCATTAAACTCGAATGTTCACTATAGTTATACTACATATGTACTTATTATTAAAAACATCTTATAAATTTATATGTATCCTCTTTTATATAATAAATTCTCTTTTGATATATGTATATATTTTCTCTATACATATATGTACATATAAATTGTTATCATTCCTACAAATACATGTACATGTATATACGAAACTAATGCGTGTAAACAGATATGTGAATTCAATTGAATTTACATTGAAAATTTTCATCAAAATTATATTAAACTGATACGTTATGTACATATGTAGAGATAATAAAAATAATACGTTAAATTTCTAAATTCGTTATATGTATGTATAATGTACATAGAAAATCTGTAAATTGTTTCAATGAAACTTTCATTGAATACCATTTTGTAATTTTGTAAAATTGTTTTAAAATTTCATTAAAATTAAATTGATAAACCAAAAATCATTATTGGTTTCACATTTACTTTTTTATTATTTTTTTGATTTAACAAACAAAAAAAAAAAACGAAATTGAATTAATGTTTTAGTTTAAATATAATTTTAAATTGAAAATTCCAATAAATCTAATAAAAACTAAAAAATAGAAATAAAAAATAAAAATAAAAAAAATTAAAGAAACAAAAAAAAAATAAAAAAAAACAAAAAAAAAACGAAAATAAAATAAAATAAAAAATATAAATAACAAATGAATTTGATTAAATCAAATTAAAAAAATAGATATTCAAAAATGAAACAAATTCTAAGAATTAGAATGAAAAATTAACCATGGAAAAAAGATTATGCTCCTGTTATTTTTTTTTTATATCTGAATTATTTGAACCGAAACCTTAAGACAACTTTGGCCTGTGAGATCTGTTGCGTTAAAAGAGGGCCAGCAGTCATTTAAAGACCTTAACTGCATCGAATTAGTGTATGGAGTATAATTGTCTTCTAAAAACAAAACAAAAAAAAAAAAAAAAATCTGTACCAATTTTCATTCCCTTTAAGATTAATTTTCTAGCAAGAGAATAAATTCCAATATTAATTTCAATGACTATAATCTTACTTCTAAGCCCTGGATCTACTTAGTCTAAAAATGCATACTTATTGCATGCATACAACATGCATGCTTATTTATTATTTTATTTAATTCCCACACTTTTACAAAATTTTCCTAATTTTTTTGTTTTTTTTTTAATCATAAATTTTCAATAACTTTAATTTATTCATGATGAACTAATTAAGATATTTATCAGTAATTTAAGTAATAATTGAGTTGACAAGAAATAAAAATCAAACATGACTTTTCAAATAAATGCAAATTTTTATGTTTATTCATTATATGTGCTTGTATACATAAACTCATATACATATGTATACGTGCACTATGTGAATATGTAATTATTGTAACCAGCATCATTATATTTATAAAATTTAGATGGTGGTTATTTTTACGATGTGCTAACAGAAATTATCAATACAAGACTTTTATGTCATTCATCTTCATCATCATCATCATCATCAGAATATTTAATAATTTTCAACTGTTATATACTGTTATATGGCTATATATAGGGATGCTCATATGTATTATAGAACTATATGGCTATGGCCAGTGATTGTTATGCATGCATGAGTACATTATATTTTAGAATTTTTCATGCTAAGTTGTTTATTATTATCATCATTATTTTTTTTTTCTTTTGCTACAAATGCTATATTACTGTACTATGAAATATGCACATATTGCATAAATTGCACGTACATGTATATTCAGTATTAGAATAAATTTTCATTCAATTTATATGTATTTAATGGTTAAAAATAAAAAAATTTTTTTTTTCTGTATAGCTAACGTATTTTCAAGATCAAGATAATCCAATTTTGGATATTTTACACGACTATTTTAGCTTGACCCATACATTATTTCTTATATGATATGTATATGTATACGTTGTATTACCAATAAAATTGAATACATACATAACATATGTATGTATAAAATTTCTTAAATTCATCAAAAGATTGAATAACAGAAGAATAATCATGATATTTCCTTTTTATTTGATTTTTATTATTTTTATTCCTTTTTAGACATTTTTTTTGTATGTATGTATTTAAATACGTGTTCACATTTTGGATACATGTATGCATGATAAAAATGCATGAATTATGAAACTTGTTTCTCATAAGCAACGTATCATATCACATATTATCCAAAAAATATCTAATAAAAATCTACATATGTGCAAGTATAAGTGCTTTTTTGAAAATGTTTCAAAACTTTTTCTTCTTTATATATAATATGATTTGAATTTTTGATATTTTATATTACATTCTTCTTCACAATATGAAATACAATATATTCCATGTAATTGTACACACACACATATATATGTGTATATAGTAGAAGATTATCATTAAATTGCATACGTTGCACCTTCATCTTAACAATAAAAAGAAAAATGAAAAATGAAAAATGAAAAATAAGGAAAATATAAGCATATGTGTGTTTTTTGTTCAAAACATCAACAAAATGCAAAACTTATATAATAGCTATCAAAAGTAATTTTTCTTTGTTAAAAAAAAATTTCTTTTTTTTTTTACATAATATACATAGCAATGTGCATACTTATGAAATGTTGTGAATGCTTTTAAGTAAACTATAAAAAAATTGTATATTTAATATATTTTGAAAAAAACAAAAATAAAAATAGTAAAAGTTCTTATATAAATGTTGTTTTGTTCTATTCTTTATAAAAAAAGAAAAAAAAAAATCTTATATTAAAGAAAATGCGGAACTAAAAGGCCTTATAACGCCAACTTAATTCAAGTTAGTTAAGAATATCTGAAAATTATAGTGTATAATATGAAAAAAAAAAAAAAGAATTTTTCTTTTTTTTTTCTTTCTTTCCTGTATCTGTATATTATTATAAAAACGTATTTGATTTTATTTTTATTTATTTTTTTTTTGTATCTTTTATTTTTATTTTTTTTGATTTTTTTATATCTTTTATATAATATGAGAGTGGGAAGTAAAAGAAAAAATTTTCTGCATGATTTATGCTTGTTATTCGAACAATTTCTGATGAATTACATTCACTGATTGATCTGATTGTTAAGAAGTCATCATTATACGTACATCACATATATCAAGCCCATATACATAGGTATAAATGAAAAGGTAAAAAAGGTGTAAAAATTATAACATATCCAATTCATATACATATACACACCATTTTTTACCTTTCTTATATTTGCAATCACATGCCCATTTCATATGTTTAAATGTATGTAATTTAAATACACATTAATTCAAATACATAAACGAAAGAGCTTGATGATGGCATATCATGCCTATATATAATATTTCACAATCAAATTTAACATTGGTAAGTGTTAATTTTCTGCAATTTTTAGAGATCATTTGTGAAGGTAACACAAAAGGTGGATATAACATGACTACATATATACACACATAAATACATGAGTTAAAGTATAGAAGATGTGTGAATTTTATGCACATCAAAAAAACAAAAAAACAAGCAAAAAACAGAAAATGATTACCGATAAAAGTGAACGCTAACAAGACTGAATATGCGATTATGTGAAAATTTATAAGATAATTATTATGTATAATTTTCAATATACCATGGTTTGTTGTTGTTTGTTTTTTTTTTTGTAATCATTTTAAAAAACTGAAAATTGGCATAAAATGATGCACAAATTATATTGAAAATTAATGTATCCTTGATTTTCAAAAAAAAAATCATAAATCTGATTAATTTGTTGCTGTTGTTTTTGTTGCTATGTAGTTAAAACTTTAAAACAATCAAAATAACGCAACTTGTTTAATTTATCATCATGGTATTGTAGAAATTATTATTTTTTTTTTTTTTTGGCCAATTTACTTGTATGCATATTTTCGACCTTCAATTTGACCTTTCGAAGTATACTAATGTAAAAGGAAAATGATAAAAATATATAAAAATGGAATTATGTACAATAATGGTTTTTAACTTGAAAGCATTTTTTGTTATATTCAAAGAAAAAAAGAAGAAAAAAAATTATTTGAATATTTTGAAAATTTGTTCATGGATTATTTATTTGAAAATAATTTTTGAAAAAAAAAAAAATTTTTTTTTTTAAAATGAATTTTAAATTTACTTATTAAGGATTCTGCTGGATGTTTCCTTTTTTTTTTTTTAATATTTCATTTACAATAGATTTTAAGTGCGTTAATAAAAATGTATTAAAAAAATTTACATAACAAGAGAACATCATCATCAACAAACAACGGGGAAAAAGTAAAGTTTATTTTTATTTTTTTTTTTTTTTGTATTTTGAAAATTATGATGGCTTTTTGTTTTTTTTTTTTTTTTTTTGTTGCAAAAATTTCTAACAGAGTTCTAACATGCTTCTATATATGAATTTGAGTACAACAATAGATTTAGGAAAAAAAGAAAGAAAGAAAGAAAGAAATATTCATGAATAGTTAAAAAGGTGTACTTTGTATACTATATATAGTGAAAATGAAAGAAAAAATATAAATTATTTGTTTTTTTTTTTATCATTTTCGGAAAAATCTCATGTACATAGCATATATAAAAGTATTTTATGGTATTAAAAATCATATAATATTCAAATTTAACCTTTTTTTTTTTTTGTTTCCTTTTGAAAATTTTCAAAAAGTTTGATAAAAAAAAAAAAAAAAATTTATATTTGGATGGAAAATGGATTGATGGTGGTGCGGTTAAAACCACAAAAAAATAAAAATTCATATATCGTTAGTATATTTCATACATTAAATTACATTACAAAAATTGAATAGAACATACACAAAAGAAAAACAACAAAGTACACACACACCGTACACCAAATCTGTTTTGTATATACAATAAAAGAGATATAGTGTTTGTGTGTGTGTGTTTGTATGGAGAAAATTCAAAAGTGAAAATATCTATAATACAATAAAATTATTCCTTAAGGGAAAAATAAGTAAACTGACTTTTTGTATATATATAAAAATGATTTTTCTTTTATATATTATATTATATTTTCTTTTTCTTCTTCTTATTATCTATTATTGTATTATCATGTTTATATGTTTACTTTTGTGATATATGGGTGTCCTTGTACGTAAAAAATTTTTTACTTACTCATCATAATTTTACATTAAATATTATATACATATGTATATGGTAAAATAGTCGAATTCATGGCATATTTGTATATACATATATATGCGATCTGATGTGATATACAATATACAAAAATTTGCAGGATGCTGCCACTACTACTATAACTAAAATATCTTGTTATATTTTATAAGATACTAAAAAAAAAAAAAAAAAATTAAGCAAGAAATTCAAACAAACAAAAATCTTTTGGGGATTTCAAATATATAAAAGTGTGTATACTAACTACAGCATGTATCTTTTTTTTATTTAATACATTTTTATTTGTTACGTAAACAGAATACAATATTTGTTAAAATCAAAAAAAAAATAAAATAAAATAAATAAATAAAAACGAAACAAAAATGTATGTTTGTAATAAGAATGAGATGCTTTTAAGTATGTATGTATATATTATATAAGTATCAAACATATTTTATATATGATAAAATATACAATCTGTATAACCAAATAACTAACAATAAGTGCAAAATAATGTACTTAATGTAAATATCAAAATATTTTATGTTTGTAAATAAATAAATAAATAAATAAAAAAAAATATGAAAAGATGAAAATAAGGGAGAAAAATGAAAATTCATATGTACATATCTCCATACTACGTACATATACATACATATTGTTTATGTATCCTATAGACTTTAACTTTGGTATCCCCTGATTCTTATACTCCTACATGAATGCAATGTGAATACAGACATTTACATGTAATTTAATCAAATATTTTTATTATTTTTTGCAGGTTTTCTGTTCCTCTTTTTGTTTTTTTCTCTCTTTTAACTTACACAAATCGAATATTATTGAAGAAAAGAAAAAAAAAAAGGTTGGGGGGGTTAATGATTTTGCTATGTACTTTTTTTTAGAGGCGTATTATTTAAAAAAAAAAAAATGCAAAACCTTATAAGAAAAAACTCCTTAAACGCATCCATACGAATTTTGTTTTTATAAAAGCGCAACAATTTTCATACGACTTCAAAATATTACGTGGATGTTAATGTTTTGTTAATAAAATTTTGAAATAATAAAAGAAATGTTTACCTTATTTTTTTTTTATATTTTCATTGATTTTATTAATCAAATATTTTTTTTTTTTTTTTATTTTTTAAATTTTCTTTTGTATTCATATCTTAAGATGTTTTCTAGACTAAACATACATTTTTCACTTTAGGCTAAATTTTTGAATTTTTAATTTTATATTTTCATTTTACATATCATTTTTTAGGAAAATGTTTTTTTTTTTTTTTTGTTTTGATTTTTAACAAAAGATTTAAAAATAATAAACAGATATTTGAAAAGCATTGTATATTGGTGGAGGGAAATGTACATATACTAAGGATACGTTGAAATTTTTATACATGTATATTTTACATGCACATGTGTTTACGGCTATATTTAGTAGCTAAAAATTGCTTTTATTATACTTCATACACTTATTCGATGCAGTTAAGGTCTTATGGAAATGACATAAAGTAGTAAATCACTTTACGTCGCTGTATTAATTAATATTAAAACAATTCATCTCGTATTATTATGATAACTTTACAGATTGTGGTAGCACTGCTCATGAAAAGGGAAGGACACATAATACTCCCATGCCATAAAATCTTAACTGTATCGAATTAGTGTATAGAGTATAGATAATAATATTAAATAAATATTCATATAAAAATGTTGTATTTGAAATTTCATATGTTTAATACAAATTTATATGTTTATCACATTATTATTATAGTCATGTTCATGTATACTTATACATATTACGTGTGTAATAATTTCGCCTTGAAGATATAAAATTATTATTTCTTTTGTTATCTTTATTATATTCATTATGCAAGGATAAAAGAAAAATTTCTAAGTGTGTACATTACTTACAAGCTTAAAAAAAGTAAAAAAAAAATGAAGAAGAAAATTCTTTGTAATATAACAATTCTGTTCTGTTATATATTTCTTATATACCGGAGGCTATGACCATGTAAGAAAATTTGTTGTTTTTCTCCTAATTTTTCTATAAATTAATTTAAAAAATTTTTTTTATTAAAAATTTCATCTATCATACATGAGTAGTCCATGTACTGGTCAATTAAATATAAAACAAAAAAAAAAAAAAAATACAAGTCTATGTATTCGTATAAATTTAATATAATGAATATTTTATTTTATTTTTTTTTTTTAGATTTCATTTAAGATAAAACAAACATTCCTGTCAAATAAATAATTTAAGATATTCATGAAAATATTTTCAATTAATTTTTTTTGTTGTAAAGATAATTATATTTTATTAGGATAATTGACATACAGTTTATATAAATTTTTTTTTATTTATTTTTTTTTTAAATTTGTAAATACTCGTGTTTTTTGCACAAATAAAATTTTCATTATATTAAAAATTTTATTCTGTTTTATCTTGTAATAAATATCATTATTAAAATTTTACATTTTTAAGAATTAATAAATTTTTAATAAGTATATTTGCAAGCTAAAAAAATTTTTTTTCCCAAAAGTTGAGTTGCTATATCAAAAAATTTTCTTGAAATTAAAAAAATTTTAAATTAATAATGTAAATTAATTATGCGTATAATGTTGAACATTATTTCCAAATCAAAAAAATGGATTGAATAAGGTTGAATATCATTATTGAACTGTTTGTGATATTGAGCTCTGTTCTCATTTATTCCAATTTTTAAAATAATTGATTTATTCATTATTAAACGATTATTATATTTTTTTGTATTAATATTTTGGAATAGCGTCACTATACAGCGGCATTATACAGTCCTTTCCGAGCCATGAACTCCTGTAGAATACTTCTCCAGGCGTTTCAAATAATTGTAATAACAATTTTAAATTTTTATATCAATCGACAGTTTTGATCATTCTCTGTGCAATTGCTATTCAGAATCCTCGTAACAGTGCGTCTCCTTTAGTAGTAATATTGCTTTGTAAGGCAATATTTATTTGACAATTCATATTGCCTTGGTGTGAGGAAACTATTGTGGCAATAATTCAAAAATTTATGAGAAACACAAAGAAGAAGAAGTCTCAAATTATTGCCGCAATATTTCAAGAAGCTGCTCCTTGAGGCAATATTGCCAATCATAAAATATAGCCGGCAATATATGACATCTCTATTAGCAATATTCCTATGGGCCAGCAATGGCAATATTGCTAATGAAGACACAGTGTAAACAAAATACACGAGCAAAATTTATTAAAAATTATTTTTGTCTGACATCTACTTGTTTTTGTTATTATGATTTTATTATTCTCAGAATTTTATTTTTAGAAATATCGAACATTTAATAATATTGTCAAAAATAAATTGAAAATACATCGTGCACACAAGGTCAATTTTATATTGAATATATCAATTGATTTTATATACTCCATCAATTATGAAAATTAAATAAATCAAATGTTCAATTTTTTTTTTTTTTATTTTGTAATATTCCTACATTTTTTTTTTTTGTCATATTTCTTCCTTTATTTGCATATGTACATACAAAGTAGAATTTTAAATAACTTATACAATTGTATATGTATATGGATATTCTATATGTAAGTGTATCTACATACATTGTGTTATATACATTGATTTTTATTTAAAAATAAAAATATCCGTATATACGTACATTTTGTAGTATATTTTAAGTGAATAACGATGATTGACATTCCCTTTCCGTTTTTACGTATACATATGTACATACATATGTATACAATGCGTACAATCTATTTATGAAAATGCTTTTAAATTAGTTATGCCTGAAAAAAATTGTTCAAAAAATGTTCAATCAACTATGAAAAATTCAAAATAACAAAAAAGAAAATCATTTATAGTGAAATGAAGAAAACTCAAAACGCACCCTCGAAATACTCGATTGTATTGTGTATATGTACGCATTGTATGTATACAAACACTTGATATGCAATATAATAGTATAAAGTCATAAATGAAGTTAAATAAAATTTTCATATTTTTTTGAAAAAACAAAAAAATAAACTCAATACAAAGAAAAATCATCTTGTATTAAATTGGTTAACTTTAGTTTAAATATTTTAGCCAAGAAAACCAAAGGCGAAATGAAAATACATTTTCTTCTTTTGCACAACATAACAAGAGATGGTTTTTACCTATATACTTACTTATTACATCGTTAAACATTCGTACGTAAATAGAATGAATTTTTTGTATTTTGATTTATTTCTAATTTTTGTTGTTTGGTTTTTTTTTTTTTTTTGTTTTTTTGGAAAACTCTTTGAGTAAAAGTATTTTTAATTATGTTAAAAAGCTACAAGAAAAATTTACAGTAAATTTCTATTTCAATATTATTGCTAACACGCATACATACACAATAAAATAAAATTTCATTAGAATTATCTTTAGAGTAAAAAAAAAAAAAAAAAAAAAAAAATGTATAAAATGTGGGAGTTTCTTAAATGAATTTCAATTTTAACAATAATTCAAATTTACTTTTTGAAATTTAATTCATCAACATTCAGTCACAAATTTTAACTTTATTGTATAAAAAAAAAAAGTATTAATGAAATCGACTGACTTTTATTTCTGTATATATACAAGTTTTGATGTACATATGTATGTATAACTTATATACAGTATACATGTAAATATGTATACATAAAGGATGATGACTATTGAACGACAAATAATTCAGTAAGTATTTATATATCATTAAAATATATACATATGTACATGTATCCCTATGAAAGTCCTTTAACATTAATGTATGTACATATTACAATATATAGATTGTATATAATCAGTACATAATATAATATTATCGAGAACCCTATATCATTATTATTAACCCTTTTTACTTATTAAAAGAAATTACATACATACATACATATATACCATTATGTTAATATATATATAAAAATAGATTTAAGTATGCACAAGGGATTATGTGTTCAGCATACTTAGTTTTGCGTTGATGCGAAAACCAAAAATACTATAAAAGGACAAAGAAGGATAAGGAAGTGGTATAAATTGTAGTGGTTGATAATATATGTACTATATGTACATAGACAAAATATATAAAAATGTAATGTGCACCCATCATTTTAATTTTTTGTATGTATGTAAATATGTGTGGAATCGAAATACAAAATTCGTGGATATCATGTGCATAACATGATGAATTCTTGTACGAATTTTGCACCATATACATATAATAAGGTTCATGTGCAGAAAAATGTAAATCTATATGTACCCAAAGCAACATATCATGCACAGTGCAATTTGGATTTCATTAAAAATCCCCTTCTAATAATTTTTTGGTTTTTTTTTTTTTTAAATGTTTGAATGTTTTGTGTAATTGAAGAGAATTTTGTTTTTTTTTGGAATATGTGAAATTTTATAAATAAAAAAAAAGAAAAGGGGAAAAAACTATTTGCCTTTTAGATATAAAGAAGTACATTCACGTGCCAATTGAAGGATGTTTGCAATTTTTCTTGAAGTTTATAAGCATTCTGGCTTTTATTTTTTATTTTTTTTAATTTTCACTTTGACACGTTCTTGAATAAATAACATGTGTGCATGCATTCCAATTGTTCCAAATATGTGTAATATACGTACATATACGCAGATATACATACGTTAAATGTATGCCGTCTATTATAACGTATAACAAAAAAAAAAAAAAATTTCCATTAGGCTTTCATCTAAGATATCATGAACGTATACGAACGACAAGAATTTGTTTTTTAATTCAACTGAAAAAAAAAAAAATAATAATAATAACAATTGCTTTAGAATACTAATGTCTAATAATAATGTAAAAAGGAAATGGAAATAAAACAAGAAAATATTAGAAAAAATTGAAAATGACAACATATGAGATCAAATTAAAAATTGAACTTTTTGGAAAAGACAAAACAAAAATAAAGTGAAATTCATGTACATTACGTATATAAGAATGGTATGTATATGGTAAATGGTAAATTTACTATTTGCTCGTGAAAAAAATATCAATGATTTTTATTTATTATTTGAATGGTTCCTAACATATCAAAACAACATTTAATATTATCAAAAAAAAAAGAAATTATTTTGCATATGCTTCAATTACGATTTGAATATAATGACAGTTACATGGGCACGTATTAAATAAGAAAAATGACAAATTATGATGAGTACGTATAAAGCAAATATCATCCATTTACAATTGTAATTTTTATCAAAAACTTTAACAAGGAACACGCCACGACGGCTTAGATATCTTTCTAATTTTGTTTAATTTTATAAATTAATAAATAAAAAAATTAAATGAAGGAAATACGTTTTAATGTAATTTAGAGAGAGAGAAAAAAAAAAGAAATAACATCAAAAAGAGTAGAATTTCATTTATTAAAAAAATTTTTCAGCCCCTTTTCAATTTAATTAACTATAATATTGCAAGTACACATAAATACATATGCATGTGTGTTGTACTTATATACATACAAATATGTATGTGTGTGTATAGGTTTTAGTTCCTTGATATTTATTTCCTCATATATATTCCCTTTTTTTACGATTGAATAAACCTTTAAGACGTTCTAAAAGTCATCATAATATAATGAAGATCCTTTTTCCTGACCCTGTTTCAAAATATGTACATATGTATAGCACATATTATATTCCTTTAATATTTTCCTTTAAACATAAAAAGTTCCGCCGATTTAGTGTGTGATTACTAAAGCAAAGTAAAATGTTATATAGTAGTTGCACATAGAATATAGTGAAAAGTACACAATACTATGTAAGTATGTGTTATATATAATATATTGTACATGTGCATGTAATCGATATATACATATGTATATGTATAAAGTAAAGTGAATGAACTATTATTTCATCACACCAGTATTATTGGCATGAGAGAAATTTAAGTTTGATAAAAATCTATCACATTACATTATGACTTTATTGTACATACATATGTGTGTGTATATGTGGGGTTAAAATCAAAATACATGCTCACATCATTAAAGAGTATATGAAAATTGATATCCACTTTGCCAATTTTAAGGGTGTTTTATTGTATACGATAAATTTAGAGCAGTTTCTATATACATAAATTCATCATGTGCAATATTATACATACATACATATGTACATTGGATACAATAAATGTGTGTAAAAAGCAAACTTTTAACATATACTTATGTTTGTCCTTGTATATATATACTAAAAAACCCAATAACTTATGAAAGTATCAAATATGTAGCATGGTATTTTGAAAGAATTTTATCATTTGATCTTAATATTTTATACAGTATTTTATTTTTATTTTTATTTTCATTTTTATCTTTCTTTCTTTATTTATTTTCTTTATTTTTGTTCTACTTCTTGAATTTTTGCTTTCACACATTAAATAATTTCTTAATTTATTATAAATGATTGATGTGTGAAATCTTTTGATGTTTTCATCTGGTTAAGTGGTCCTTAAAATACATATACATACGAGTATAAGAAGTATAAGTTGAAATATATAAAGTTAAAATGAAACATTATGTAATATAAGATATTGCTGGTCATCATTATATCTCAGCATTAAAAAAAAAAAAAAATTTTTTTTTTTTTTTTTATAGATACAAATTAATATGACAACAATTAATATATATAGTTATGTATTTATGTACATTTTGGCTTTATTAAATATTCTATAGATAATTATTATCATTAATATGAAACATTTTACTTAGTTGTAAAATGACAAATAATGAATCATTGAATTGATATAATTATTTCTAATGAAGAAATTATGATTATGTGTAAATCACAATTTTTACATAATTATTAAATGTTTTTGATTTTAATTAGTTTACATAAATAATTAACGCCCTTGTACCATTAAAAATTTTTTTTCGTTTATTTAATAATAGCGTTTGTGAAATGGTTCGTATAATGCCATTGAATAAGGAATAAACATTGCATAATGTAATTTAGTAGACTAAATTAATGTTTATTCATAATTTCTATGTATTATGGAATTTTGATTTTTAAACAACTTTTTTTTTTTCGGATGTTGGTGTAAAGATAAAAATTATCAGGAGATAAAACTGCATTTTATTTCATACGTACATGTAGAATCTTCCATGTATAATATTTTAACATAATTTTATTGCTGTTTATTCAACAACCAATGATAGATCTAAGCTTCCTCCGAATTCTTCTGCCATCATGTTTTGTTTATATTATCTCCTTTAGAATTATCTCAGCTTAAATGTAACTCACAAAGTAGGTCTCATGATGCTTTTAGATGTATGTCTGTAATGATAATTGCTTAATTATGTTATTTTAATTAAACTCTGTCCACTAATATTAACGCACTTAAGGTCTTATGGAGATTACTTAAAGTAACGTACCATTTTACATCACTATATGTATCGATTTTCTTTTGAGTCTACATTATTTGTTTAAGTGTAAATTCGAAGTTCAAAATTAAATAACTGTGTATTGTATACAGTGAGACATAGTGATTTTTAATTCTTTATAACTTCGTATTTCATGTTCGATCGATTAAGTGAATTTTTTAAAAATACTTTACAAAATGGTGTAAAAAAGTCAATTTAGCTAAAATGTAACTAAGTGACTTCTCACACAACGACGACGATATCATTGTTATTGGAAAAAATATATGTAAGCAGAAAAAAAAATGCTGATATTTCAAATTATTTTTTTTTTTTTTAATTATTTAAATTTTTCAAGTAAAGCATTTAATTACTATATCAAATTGGTCATTCTTTCAATTTAATTCATTGGTAAGACAAATAAAATAAACAACTTTGTAATTATTTAAACTGTTTGAAAAAAATATAAGATAATGTAAAAATTTCTCACATTATTTTCTGTTCATCGATTGACCTTGTGCGAAGTTAATTATGAAATTTTGTATTTTAGTGATATCGTGTAAACTGTAAAGTAAAGAAAGAAATAAAAATTGTTCTAAATATATTCATTTCATGTACAGCGTAGGCGTTCAAATATTGCGATAAATGTTAAATATATGAATCATTTTTGTTTTGTAAGATAACAACAAATTGTATGGTTACATTTAGAAATTTGTATCAGTGCAGGCTAAATACTTATCGCATTATAAATATAATAATTTAATATTTAAAGAAAAAATTTAACATTTAAACAATACATAAATGTAAGCATATTAAGTTAAGTGTATAAGTTAAAGATGCGATATTTAAAATCAGTATCCCGAAAGATTCAGTAAAAGATTCAGTTTGCTTTATTACTTCGAAAATTAGTGAATATAGTGTTGTTTTTCGTTTTATTGCAATTTAAATTAAAAATGAGAAAAATATTATTTGTATTATTTTTTGTTTGTTTTCTAACAATCGTGAAATCTGATAATTTTTATAAGATGAGCAATTGGATTGGATATTGTAATAAAAGTTATATTACAAAATGTAGAGATTTAATTATAAATGATGAAGATACTGAGTTAATAAAAAACGAAGACACATGGGGATTTAGTTGTTACAACTGTACAATATCATATCTTTCTGGAAAAATGTTTTCGAAAGCAACCAATTTGAGGTACATTGAATTCTATAATTGTAAAATTGAACATTTTGGAAGAAATATTTTTAGTTTATCAATTACAGACATTTTTTTAATGAATAATTCAATTGAAAAATTAGTTTCGTTTATGTTCAGTCCTCCAGAAAATCAAGTTTCTCAAAAAACCGATATTAATAAAAATAAAGTTATTAACCTTTGTCACAATAAAATTACAAATATTGAAGATGATTGTTTTAAAAACAGTGATATCAGGAAAATTGATCTAAGTTATAATTTTTTAAAAACAGTGACAAAAAAAACATTTGAAGGAGCTACATCTTTACAAGTTTTAAATTTGAAAAACAATTTAATTGAGAACATTGACAAGATGTCATTTAGTAATCAAGAAGACTTAATTGAACTTAACTTGAGCAACAATAAATTAAAAATAATCCATAGTGATACTTTTTGTAATATGCATCCTTTGCTTACATTAGACCTTAGATATAATCAAATTGAAACAATTAAAAGTAACGGTTTTTGTTCAAAACCATTATTTTCACATACTTGGGCAAATCATACCTCGAATATAAAAATTTTTCTAAGTTATAATAATATCACGAACATAGAAGAATACGGCTTCAAAAATGAATTTATAAGAGAAATTGACTTGAGTAACAATTTTTTAAAAACGGTGGCACAAAAGACATTCCAAGGTTCAACGTCTTTACAGGTTCTCAATTTGACGAGTAATTCAATTGAAAATATTGAGAAAATTTCGTTCTTGGACCAAAGGAACTTAAAAGAACTTTATTTAGGCAACAATCAATTAAAAATAATCAACAGTGACACATTTTGCAATTTGACATCTTTGGAATCGATCCAATTACAAAATAATTTAATTCAGAATCTTGAAGATAACAGCTTTTGTAGTGAACATTTAGATTTCATTGATTTGCAACATAATCATTTGGATATAATTACAAGTAAATCATTTATCAAAGCAAAAGGGCTACGAACTCTGAAATTGAATCACAACCGAATTGAACATATCGAACAAGATGCGTTCTTACAAAACGTTAATTTAACCAGTCTTGAGTTAGGTAACAACAAACTGAAAATATTTGATGACGTCTGTGTGGGATATATTTCGATTAGTTCGTCTATAATCGATTTGTCAGTGAATTTGATTGAATCAGTTCATTTTGGTAATCAACATAACGTTGAGATTTTAAATATTTCATCAACGAATTTACAAAATTTGAATTACGATACGTTTGAAGGCCTAGATTTGAAAACTTTAATATTGTCGAATAACAAAATAGAAAAATTTGAAATCCACGTTATATATCCGATGCCAAATTTACGAACACTTCTTATTAATGATAACAAAATATCAGAAATAGATTATGAGGATTCGGAATTCAGCATTACGACGATTGATATAACACATAATAATTGGAACTGTACGTACTTGAAAAAAATGATAAAATATTTTAATATCAAAAAAATAAATTATATTCGAAGTAAGAAACCAAATACGCAAATGAATTTCGCTGGAATTGGGTGTACCGAAACGAATGAAGATCTCCAAAGAAATTCTCAAGATAAGAACAGTGTTCATTCAAAATATGAAAAAAATTCTATCTCCCAAAATAACTTAAATGATGCAGAACACATTTCAAGAGGTTTCCAAAATTTGACAGAACATTTGAAAAAAAGCCATTCATTATTAATTACAATGATAATTTTATTGGCTATTTGTGTGATATTGTTTATCACTTGGATGTATATTTCTTATAGAAACAAGGCACGAATTCGCACACATCAAAATACATTTAATGAAGAGTTTTTAATAGATATGAAGGATGTACAAGACAGTTGAAAATTTTCTGGTTATAATGGCCTTAAAAACTTCATGTGACGTCAAAGAATATCTTGAGTATAATTTTATTTTTGGTATATCGGGTTTTAAATGTTTTTTGAAAAAATTTTAAAATGCTTCCTTATTTGCAAATGTACATAATAATCAAAATGAGTTTGTATTTGCTTCCTTTGTGTAATTTTGTAGTAAATAAAATGTAAAAATGTTTACAAAGCCAATTATAATTTTTTGAATATTATTTGTCATTTATTTGAAATTTCAGTAATACCAAGAACGTTTCAATAACATTAGGTTTAACATGTGCTTAATTAGAGTATAAAAGTATAAAATACATAAATGTTGTATTAAATCGATACATTTTAATTTTTTTCTCAGGCGATCTCTTGTTTAAAAATGTGAAACATAAAGTAGTGTCCTTCGGTTTTTCTGTGTTCTTTGTTATGCCTATATTCCATCAAAAGCTATATCTAACAAATGAATGTGTCTTCCTTTTTGGTGATATGTATGGACGTATACTTGAGATAATGAAGTATTGAACATTTTATTGTTTATTTCTGATATTAATGTATTTATTTAAAAAAAAAAAAATGATAACATCGAAATTAAAGGTTTTTCTAAGATTTTGCTATATTTATACTTTGTCCACTAATATTATGCACTTAAGGTCTTATGGCAATTACTCGAAGTGGTACCATTTTATATCACTATATGTATTGATATTCAAAGAATTCATTTGATATATAATAAAAGCTTTGTGAATTGCGGCAATACTGCTAGTGAAATAGTCTGATTAGAAGTTATGAGACAAGAAGAATAGAAAAGACATGTGTACTCCCATAAGACCTTAATTGCATACTATTAGCCGACAGAGGTTTTGTTTACTTCAATATCACGGACTATAGAATTCATGCCTTTAAAATATAAACTATTTAATAATTTAAATTTCAATTATAGATACATCAAATATTTGTATCTTTAATTCTATTATTTTATCAAGAGTAAAAAATTTAAAACCTTAAAAAATTTGTTTGTTTTAAAAAAAGAGAAAATAATGTATTTTATAATATGATGGAAAATTTTCAATTTCTGTTTTTCATTATTTGTTTATTTTTGGGAGTTTTTCTTTTTTTTTTCAAAGTTTAAATTGTAAACGAATACCTTTATATGTACATATTTGAGTTTAAAAATCAAATTTCATTTTGTACATATGATATTGTATTTTATTGTATTCCATATGTATTTGAATTATTATGAAAAAGATACATTTTTTTTTTTTTTTTTGTTGTTGTTGAAATATAATCATAATATTATGTACATATGTATCTTGTACATGTAATTTAATTATATTGAATAAAACAAATTTTATTCAATATTACCAATATTTTGCCATCAGCATAAAACCCAATACATGCAATATAAACAAAATATACAATAAAATAAAGTTTTTTTTTTTTTTTTTTTTTTTAAAGAAAGAAATACTGTTTAACTTCAATAAATAAATAAAAATATATTATGTACATGAACATTTATATATGGGAAATATGAATATATAGGCTGGCGCCTATTTGTATTTTAAATGCTGTTGTTTTTGTATATCATATTTTGTACATATGAGTATGTGTATTTGATTGTGATGTTTTCAAAGCATATATTTTACATTTGAGTTGAATATAAATACACAGCACAGCATATATGTATTGTGTATACATAATCAGCAGTTTTATGGTTTTTTACAGGTTGATCGTGAAAACACGCACAATCACACGTTACACAATACGTGTAAATGTACAATGTGACATACAAATGTATTCTTTCACGATGTGCTGTAAGTGTATGTTCGTATGTTATAACCGTGTAAATACATAGATACATACTTTTGTATATATTTACATATAAAGTTGATGGAATAAAAACATTCGTTTTTTTTTCCACTTTATTTAAACATATATGCACATTATGTACGTATACACATATTTATTTATCATTTATATATACTATGCATATATGATAAAACAATTTTGTAGATATACGTTATGTAAGGGTGTATTACATACAAATATTGTACAAATTTTTGGATTAAATTTCACAAATTGATTTATGACAAAAGAAATATTTAAAATAGTAACAGCACCCACACCGTGTGCCTCCAATATAATAAAATCAACCAAATAATAATACATTTTTTGTTGTATATTAATATATTTATAACTACGAAAATTCAAGTGTACTATATGTAACAAAATGTATGATTCAACCCCCAAAAAAATGTGTGTAGATGTATAATTTACAAAATATGTTTACCACAATCCCTTATTTCTCTCTCTCAATTTTGCTTCTTTTTTTTCCTGTTTTTTTTTTTATTTTATTTTTAAATTCAGTTTCAAAAAGTATAAAATGTGTTTTGTAATAAAAAAATGAAAATTCCTGTTTTCTTTTTTGATATTTTTATCGTTTTTCATTTTAATGTGTGATATGATGTGTTTTTTTTTTTTTACTTTTGTAACTGTATATATAAATGTAATATTATGATGAATAAATGAGTTAAAAAGGGGTGTAATCTCATTCCCATTCTAAACTTTTTTTTTTTTCTTTCTTTAATAGTAATAGTATAATAATACAACAACAGCTATACAGCGGCAAATAACAAAAAAAAAAAAATATATTTTTTATGCGAAATTTATACATAGTAACATTTTATTTAAAAAATAAGGGTTGAGTAAAGGGAATGAAATTTAAGATTCTCATTTTAAATATATACAGATAAAATGTTAAACACGTTATACTATGTATGTTGTTTAATATACTTATAAGGGAATAAATAGCACGTATAGAATGAAACTTGACTTTTTATACAGAGAATATATTGAATCTACTTAAATTATACAAGTACGTAATATGAATGTTCGTTTGATAATGTATCAAAAAATTTAAAAAAAAAAAAAAAAAAAAAAATATTAACAATAACATGAAACCCTTCCTTCACACTTTATTTGTTTTTTTTAATATTTACTAATATTGACAATATACACAACAACAACAACAAAAACAAAATTTAAATGGTTTCGCTTGACTATTTTTACAAACAAAAAAAAAATCAAAGGTGTAGTTAAAAAAAAAAAGTTTTTTTTTTTTTTTTTTTTGTTTTTAATTAAAATTGTAAAAACTTTGTAATTTGACTATATAAAAGATTTCAATTGATTTTGAAATATTTCATTATTGCTATTAAAAAAAATTTTTCAATTTTAATTATTAGACATGTACATACATAGTTTAGTTCACAAGGGTGAGATGAGATTGGATTGCCTCAGCACTGAAGCTTAATAAAGCTTATATTGTATCCCTGAATTATTAGACATTTTAATTAGACATGTAACTTATTTTCTAGTATTTTAGAAATTTTCATGACTTATCACATTATCATATATTCAAATTTCAATTTTCAAGCCGCCTTTAGGGTAATCTTAAGAACCCGCATTCATTTTTATTAACTACGTTACTGATCCTTATTTCATGTATATGTATTTCATTTTCATTCTATTTAAAATCTTACATACAACTGTTTATTTATCATAATTTTGATTATAAAATATGAAGTCTTTTCATTTTAATAATAATAATAATAATAGACCATAAAGGGATAGTACCTAATTTTAAAATTTTAATTTGGTTAAAAAATGCTAATAATGGTGAAAAGAAAAATAACAAAATATTTTAAATTTAATCCCTTATAGGGGGAAAATATAAACTATTGATGATGCTGGTAAATTTTTTATTATAATATTTGTGGTCTTTATAAAATCTACATAGGAAAACCAAACATTCATAAATAATGTAAAATATGAGAGATAGATAGAAGTAAAAAAAAAAAAAAATGAAAATGAAAATATTGTAATAAAAATTTGAATTAAAAAGTAACAGAACATAATTTGATAATAGTGTGTATACGCATATATTTTGTATTTTAATTTTTTTTTTTTTTTTGAAGATTATAGAACAGAGAAAGGTCGTAAACATTTAGCTTGTTTTTCTTTTTTGATATATTTATGGCTTTTTAGTAAAATTTTCATCATTTTAGTTTTGTTCTTCCCTTATTATTTCATAAAGAATTGAATAATGTTTTTGTTTTCCTGCATGTAAACAGCAGAAAATTTTCCTTTACTGCTGTATTGTTTTTTTTTTTATATTTTCCAGTTTTCTCTAGATATACTTAATATCTAAGTAAATAAAAAATTTTGACTTTGTACCTTGTAAAAGAATGAAGCGAATAAAAAGGAATTTCTCCCTGTTTTTAAAATAAACAAAGAAATGTTAAGTCAATTTTTTTTTTTTATTTTAAATAAATTTTCACGTAATATAATTGGATCTTGTTCGATGTTCATGTTCAATTTCATTGTAAAAATGCAATTGATTTTTCGATACAAAATCTTTGATTTATTAAATTTGAAAATATGAAAGTTCAAAGATCAAAAATTTATTTTCTCAAATAAAATGAGTTAAGGTGAATGAATTGCAACATATGAATAAATTCTTTAAAAAAAAAATATGATAAAAGTAAATTTATATGATATTAAACATTGAAAGATAGGGTATAAATTGTATTTTTCCATACAGTTGCTTGTATTATATACATAATAACATGAAAATATATTTCACCTCTAAATGTATATTGCCACGCGGAAAATCCCATGTGAGAAATCAATTGATTTTTATTATTATTATTTTTAAGTTAGATTTTATGGACCACAACTGATATGGAATCTGATTCGATTTAAAAAGATTTTTATTTTCTTTTTTTTTTTTTCTATTTAAATGTTAAATGCGTGTCCTATTCAAACACACATAACATGAAAAGATCAAAAGTGCATTATTTTATATTTATTACAAAACACATTACAAAAGGACACAAATGACAGGAAACTACTAGCTAATTTAATTGCTATTGTGAGTATAAATACATACATAATATTACAAGATAAAAAAAAAGAAAAATGTTGAACTGAAAATAAAAGGCTTGTAACCATGTAAAATATTTTTCTGCGGTGATGTCCCTTGAGATCAAATTAAAAGAAAAAAAATAAAAATAAAAATAAAAATTTTTATCAAAGAAAGTATAATATAGGAAGATGATAATTTGTAGGTTTTGTTTGTACTGTACATACTTATTTAGGGTAGTATTTTTTTTTTTTTTTTTTATTATTATTTTATGATAACAAAATACCATAATTAGTGAGAAATAAAGCAGCTGTTACATATTTTAAATGCTATATACCATGTGTAATGAGTTCAAGATCATATTTTGCTTTTAACTAAAAATTACTAAACAAGGGTTAAAAATTCTTTTCTTCTATTTTTTTTTGTTGTTTGGTTTTTCTTTTTACCATTCAATAAATGACAAGATACAAAAATAAGATAAAAGATTAAAGTCATAGTCATGTCATAGTCATTATTAAATACCTTTTGATTTAAATTTTTTTTTTATTATTTTCATTATTACAAAATTTTAATACGTAAAAATGTGTATTTTTAAATATTCTGTTCAATATCTGATTGGAATACAAAATTTAAAAAAAAAAACATTTTTTTTTTGAGATAATATTTGAATCTTTTTATTTAAAATTAACGGAAAGTCTTTTTAAAAAAGCATTTTACATTTTATTGAAATCCTAATCTTTAGAAGTTATAAACTTTGATTTTAAAATAGAAAATTTTCTTTTTATCCTTATCAAAATTCCAACAAAAAAAGGAATTTATATTTCAACCCTGTATATTCGAATATTATAGTATCTAATTTCTAATTAAATATATTTTACACCCTCAAAAGAAAAAAAATTTTTTTTTTTTTTTTGTTGTACGAACACTATCTATGATAAATCATCAATTTGTATAGATTAGTCCTTTTTCCTATATATTATACATATGTATGTACGTATCTGTATCGAATATGTGTAATGCATTCATTATCATTTATTATAAAATATCTTTAAAATTACAAGTGTTCACGTGTCTTCTTGTCTTTTGTTTTCAACATGTACAGTATATATACTACATACATGTACATGTGCATGTTCATATGTATAACAGCATATATATTTATATAACAACTTATAATACATAAGATTTGATTTAAAAAAAAAAAAACAAATTGATATTATCCTTCTTATCAAATATTTTCTTGTTCTGACAATAACTTTAAGGATGAACTAGGATTTTAAGGGACATATTCTTATTTTATAATAGGAATATTATGTACATTTAATGTATGTACAAAAAAAAAAAAAAAAAATAGAAAAGATTATAACAAACAAAATAGTTACATTGTTCTTTATGTATATTTTTTGATCATTTTTCCCTTTACATATACATATGTACACATACACTTATTAATATACATGGACATTTCATTTTCAAATATGTATATTAGATTTATAGGTTATAAGATTTCATATTATATACTTTTTAATATTACCATACATATATGTATACATATATACAAATTACCATATGAAAATCTGATATTTTATTATACATAATTTTCAAGTTTGATTACACATTTTATATGCATACACATTTGTATATATATACCAATTTTGTAAACGTACATATATATATAAAATGTATTTATTTATAAACCATGAATATATTTTGAATTTGTGAAAAAGGACAATCAAAATATATCTACAATACATATAAACACATGTTATAGAATATGTTTTTTGGGGGATTTAAGAACTTTGTCTATTATACAAAATTTTGATTTGTTTTTCAAATGATATGGTGACAATCGATATGAATTTTATTACATTATATCAGAATTAGTGGGTGAAGAGATATGATTAAATTTTTTGTTGTATGTTGTTATGTATGAATTACATGGAAAAAATGTATAGAGTATGAGAAATTACAACGATTGCCTATGAAATTGGAAAACGTGATCGTTTTCTGATAATACAACAATTTTTTTCTATTTAATACATTTTTTTTTTTTAAATCTTTTTTTGATTTGATTATATCTCCTTGAAAATTGTATGCATATTTAAGTTGTATATACAATAATGTTCGCGTATCTCATTCCATAAAGATAAAAGGAAAACAAAAAATAAAAAAAAATAATAAAAAATTGTATATGCGATCAAATTACCAATTTTTATGGATATTCAGTATTACGTATAATACATTACAATAATATTCATATACATATGTATTTAAGTTAACCAATATAATAACGATTCAAAAATATAATAAATTTGCAAATAAACATATAAAATTATGAAGATTACATTTTTAATATTATTTTAGAAATTGACAAATAAAATTCCATTTTTATAGTAATAATAATAATAAAAATAGAAAATTTTCAAAATTTTCAGTTATATAACGTTCATATTTTTTAATTCAAAAATATTATAGATATTAAATTAAAACAAATAATATGAAATTCTGTTGAATACAATTATATAGAAAAAAAAAAAAAAAAAAAAATGAAGACAATATGATAGCAAAGTTAAAGTAAATTGAAGAATTTATTAAATGTTTATAGGACCTTAAACTAGCTTCACACCATGGGCCTTACTATAATAACCGTTTACTAAGTCGTTACTAAGGACTAATCTCATATAAAAATCTAAGATTAAGTCCTTACTAACTACTTAGTGAACGGTTATTGGTAAAGCCCATAGGCTTTTTGTTACGTTTGACAAATCATATATTGTAGACTCGTTTATAGCTATCATATGACAATCATATTCATGCTATAAAATTATATGTTTTTTAGAAAATAGAACATTTTCTAACTTCCTATGATTAATCATATACTTTTCTAATGTTGTCGCAATTGCGTAGTATGAAAAGTGAAAATTTGATGTAATTTTTATTTAAATATACGAAATGTCATACAGATGTGAACCAAAACTCTAAGAATGCTATGATTTTTTGAATCGTGTAAAAAAAAATATAAGAAAATCAAATGGCTAAAGCATATGAAAAAACATAGCTTGAAGTTAACATAGTGTGAAGTTAGCTTTAGACTTTGAAGGTATCTACTATAAAAAATGATTCCTATATGCATAGTCCTTTTACTTCGCTTATAATGATAATATAACAATAATAACAATTAATGTAAATTTATGTAATTAACCTAAAATGATAATAAAAATTTGTTGAAATTATATTTATGGAAATCAAATTTACTTTTGTATAATATTATTATTATCAAAATTAAATAATGACTATATGAATTTGTCTTTGAAAATTTTTATATTATAAATTTGTGATATTAAAATGCCTTTAAGGCTTTTTATTTTAAATTAGTTTAAAATAAATACGTAGTACAAGTTTTATATAATATATAGATAATGACAAGACAATAAACTTTATAACTTCATTAAAAATATAAAATAAAATTGATTATTTTATACTTTAACAGAAATTTCATCAATTACCTTTAGGGTTTTTAAATTACAATTTATTTATTTTTTTTCATTTTTAAACCAGCATTATAAATATTGTTATAATCTAAACCATTTTCTTATATAGTTAAAATTTAAATCGTACGACATTTCCCGTTTATATAGAATTTTGTTAAAGGAATTTGCAAGGATAATGAAATATATTACAGAGAAAATGTAGATTTAATTTATTAAAATTTACTTCCCGTACAATATAGATCTTTTTTTTTTATAATTTTAAATTAAATCTAATGCATTTCTATGTATGTTGCATTATGCCATCTAATACGGGTATTTTCATCATATTGTATACAAACAATAAGGATGTATGTTTGTCCTTAAGCCAAAATGAAATAACCAAATAATATTGTATTCTCAAATATTATATACATATATATGACAAAGAAACTTATTATCTCGTCTTTAGTCAACTACTTATGTTATGAAAACGAATAAAAAAAAATAATAATAATTCCCTTTTCATTTTCAATATTACGTCCTTAGGCAAAAAAATACTAAAAAAAAAAAGATTGTCTAACAGTAAACAAGAAATAAAACAACCAAATTCCCTATTTTTATTTTTTCCAAGGAAATCTTGTATTTAAACTAGGAAAAAAAATTTCCTTCAAGCAAGTACATACATATAACAATACATGTACGCATACAGTGACAAAAGATGACGAATATGTCACATACATATATATACATGGTATATTTATATAAATTTTCGAAAACAGATTTTACTTATCGCGTACGTATGCAATTGATGAAATAAATGAAAATTTGTCCTCAGGAAATTGATATAATTTGAAAAGACAAAAATAATTTCATATATTACATAGGTACGTGTACACATACACTCTACGTTACAGAAAAAATTGCAAATACATACAATTACACGCTATTTTAGACACTTTTTTTTTTTTTTTAGTTTTTCTTAAAAAACAAAATTATAATAAAAACAGGAAATCTGTATACAGATAAGTTGAATCCTGTGTCATTGTCAAATAGTGAATTTTAATATATCATTTATGTATGTATGTATGTAGTAATGCAAAACTTACATAGAAAATAAAAGACAAAAAAAAAAATGAAATTTTCATGAGAATGTCAAAAACATATTAAATGCATTGAACAGCATCAAAAATTGAATTCATGCTATTTACGCCCATCAACATCAGGACAAATGGAAAGAATATGTATGTATATATCTGCTGCATATAATTTGTAATATTAAAACTAACCTACACAGAAATTGCACAGAAACGCCTATTATCACATTAAATCAGATCCCTGACTTGCATATGATTATACTTTTACTTACATTCATGTAATGCATATTTGATGAAAATAAAAGATTATAAAAAGATTTTACCATACCACTAAACTGGCCTGGCCTGGCCTGGCTTGCATACATTCTGTCATATCATCAAACCTGAAAATCAGACAGGGTCTTAAATATCAAATATATATTATAATATAAGGTCGTATAAGGTCTATTCAGGACTGTTTAAAATGAAAATTCTCATCTGTCCATTTAATTCGTCACACGCATGTGCGCATTCTAAAATTCTGTTGACGCGCGACAATTCTCGGCATTAATGTCATCGGTACACTTTTGTTATTACAATCACATATTCATATTGTGTACTGTGTACCACTGTGATATCGTTTATCCTTATACATATTATTCGTCATGATATATGTATGTTTAATTTATTGCATAAAAAATGCAGCCAGCCTGAGGGGTTTCTTTTTTTTACAAAATACATTTCCTTTGTTTATTTTATTTATTTTTTTTTTTTGGATAATCAAAATTCTACCTATACTTATTTGAACTTGAAGCGTGGTATGTACAATGACAAAAAATATATTATTTAAGCTGAGATTGTGCAAAAACTGGCTGTCTTCGTATTCGTACATAAAAAAAAATAAAAAATGCTGTTTTCAATTATAATGCAGCACAGATGATGATACTTTGTATTTTAGCAATATGCGCTCAATGTATTTTTTTATGAACATTTTCTTTTTGAAGGATGTAAAAGGCGTAACAAAAATGCAAACCGTGTGAAAAATTAAATCAAAATGCATATGTTTTTGATTATAAATTTTTTTTTTTTTTTTTTGTTTTGTTAATTCAAATTCTATTACAAAAGCGAAAACAAAACATTATCAACTTTACCAAAAATGAAATGAATTTTAAATTCGTTAAAAAAATTTTTTTCTATCACACATGTATGCGTACTTACGTGTATTTGACGATTATTCTAATGAAAGTGATCTAAGTCAAAAAATTTCAAAAATGATATTGGTTTAATGTGATTCCATTTGAAATGATTTATATATAACGGATTTCATTTATGTATTGATGTATCATATATCCTTAATATAAAATTTTCCGCTTTTTTCTCTTATATCCTATATTTATAAATTTTTAGGCTAATAATTTACCTAAGCAGTAGAAATTTAAAAAAAAATAAATAAATAAATTAATATCTAAAAATTTGTCCGTATTAAATAAATAAAAGAAATTTTTTAAAAAATTTTTTTCATCACAAAAAAAAAAAAAAAAAAACGGATTTCGTTTAAATTAAAAATGATTACCATCAAATTTAATGATTATGAATTTCTGTAACTAATTTTAAATATTTTTAAATGTTTTATATATGAATGAAGTGAGGGAGAGAGAAAAAAAAAAAAAAAACCAAAAATTTTACAATTATTAACGCAAAAATGCCAATATATAAAGGAAACCAATTTTACGGTTTATTAAAAATATGAAAAATAGTTTTTTATTTTTTATTTCTTTTATCATTTTAGGTTACTTGTAAAAAAATAAAAAAAATCTAGTTATTTATTCATTTCATTTCTTTCATATTTCATCTCTTATGTAATTTTGTTTTTTTTAAAAAAATGAAAAAAAAAAAAAACAAAATTGATGGTCTCATCTAAATGGTATCCATCTGATTTGTTTATGAAAATAATGCAAGTGATTTTTCCTTTTTTAAGTGAAGAAGCAAAAATGATATGAATTATAGAGGTATAACAAATTTTTTTGAATTTATTTTGGTATATACACAATACAAAGCACATACAAAGATATGTTTACATGTATGAGATTTTTTTTTTTTTATTTCTATTTCAAATATAAAACATATAACTAATCATCTCTGATATAATGTAAGTCATCTCTAGATACACACATGTTTCAGGTATTGTAGATTTTCTATACGTAATACTGCCCATAAGCGTAATATATATAATATAGAAATTTGGTAATTTTTCAATACATATATTATAAATGTGAAAAAAAAAATATACACGTTCAATTTATTAACTTTTATTTTTCTAAAGTGTAAAAAATTAATTTAAAAGTGTGAAATTTTTTGATGATTTTCTTTTTAAGTTTTTTTTCTCTTTTTTTTCTCTTTTTTTTCAAACATTGAAGAACATGTGTATAGATTTTTTTTTTTTTCAAATTTTTAATTTAAAAAAAAAAAGAAAATTAAAAGAAAAAAAAATAACATAAAATAAAAGTAATTAGATATATCATAGAGTAATTTAGATCAGTAGCATAAAACTGAAAAAAATTGATGTGCTTGAAATTGGATAACATACATATGTGTGTGGCACTATACCGCCATATATCATATTCTTATTCATGTACAAAGATTGTAATACTAAGATATTAACAATTTTTTACTTAATTTAACTTATTATTAATGGATTTATTTTCAAAAGAATAAAAATAAAATTCAAATTTTCAATTTTTTGTCACAGTAAATAAATAAAATTTAAATTTTAAATTAAATTGTATAATTTTTGATATGCATTCAAAATTTTCAAATAATGAATTTGATCCTTGTAATTAAAAAAATTATGAATTTTCATATTTTCCGTCAGAAGATCATTTATGTATTTCCTAGTTTTGGACAACAAATGGAAAATTTGTGTTTAAAAATTCAAAAAAAAGAAAAAAGAAGAAAATCCTAATAAGTTGAATATTTCAAAAACTAAAAAAAAAACTAAAAAAAATATTTAAAAAAATATTTAAAAAAATATTTAAAAAAAAATATTAAAAAAATCGAAAAAAAAAAATTCATATCATTACACAAAATATCTGTTAATTGCATCCTATCTTTCAATTTCAATTATTTTTGTTGCTTTTAACAATTATATAACTAAATAATACGATTCATGGGACAAGGTAATTTGTTCAATAAATAAATGACTTTCATTGTTAAATATAAAAACAAATAAAATAATATTTCATATTTTAAACAAAACAAAAAAATTTTAAAATTTTATACAACAACAGAAGAGATACTATATACCTTTAGTTCGTAATTGTAGCATATAGAACAGATGGATTTTATCATATTAATTGATATACATGCATATATATAGTGTTTATGCACATACAGTACAATGTCAAAAATGAAATAATAGAAATTATATGACTTGATTATATATGTATGTATGTACTAACACTTGTGTTACATTTTAAATTATAGTCATTACAACCCTCTCTCGTTTTAATAAACAAGAACCAACTGACGACATTGGTGTTGTGTTGTGTGTTATGATGAAAATGATGACTTGGAAATTTTCTTGTTTTTTTTTGTTTTTCATTTCACCCGCATACACACAAATTTTACTATGAAACATAATAAACAAGAATTGATGTAAACAAAAAGTTATAATGAAACAAATAAAAACTTTTTATATGTTTTCTATATTTTGTGTACAGACAGTATATATACCTTTTTAATATTAGTGACTGCAGATAATATAAAACAAAAAAAAGGATATTAAAAGTTGCAATCATATGTTATACGATTGCACTTTAATAAATTTGTACACATACACGAGTAGATGTGTGTACACCAGTTAAACACATAAGTATTCAATTTTTACCCTATGAAATATTTTATATATAAAGACTTATTGTTTGTGCTTGAGGCGTGTTAGGTTGTTAATTGGCCTTCATATTTTGAACCCTTTGCAAATGATCTTTAATATTATTATATATTATGTGCATTACATACATATAAAAAATATAAAATATAAAAACTTCTGTACGTCATTTTTTGACATCTAAAAAATTTAATTTTTTGATAGGTCACGCTATTAAAATGAATTCATTTTATTTTGTACTTGTTTATAATTCTTTACAATATAAACAAATACCTATTTTATATGCACACACAAACATACAGTATTTATTATGTATAGTGCACACGAAATAATAATTATTTATTAAATCGATTCCTTTATTTTATATGAAAAAATTTTCCATATGAATTCATCGCATTATATTGTTATAAAAATCAAACACTTTTTTTTTTTATAACACCTTTAAATACATATAACTATATCATACACATACATACGAGTATGTATATAAAAAAGGGCAATTTATAAAAGTTAGTTATCTTGGTTTTTATACAGGAAATGATATTGCTTAAATTATTTTGTAAAAAAATTTTTATGATTGATGGCTTTGATATTTACACATCGGACATAAATGTCTATGTATATATATGGACGTACATATATATAAACGGACATGTAAATTTTCGTTTTAATTAAAATTAAGATCGTTTTTATGAACATTTAATTATAATAAAAAAAATTTAATTGAATTTTATAGTATTTTGCAAAAGTAAAATTGGTAGAATTAAAATTATTTGATTTAAAATTTTGAAAAAGATACGTCAGGTATATAACATTTTTTTTTTTTTAACTAAATCATCCGCTAAAAATGCATTAAATATGATACAGTTAAGATGTAAATAGTTTTTCCAAATTTTATTGAAATTTTTTAAGATTTAATTTCGTATTAATGGAAAACAGGGGAAGAATCCTGTGTGTAGTTCTGATTTTTAAATGTTCTGTTTAATGATTCTCTTAATGTGATCGTATCGGCGATAGAGATCACATAAATAATTTGGAAAATAGTCACATTCTTATGAAAACATGTACAGGATAAATTGATAGAAAAAAAAACAGCTAGAAAGCTGGAAAAATGAAAACAGGCAATGGAAGCCAATGTAGAAAAACAGCATGTAAAGGTAAAATCACACCATTGACTTTGGCCAAATTTCAAAACAGAAAACAACGTCCTACAGGACAAATATGAAATGTTTACAAGAAAGAATGGTTTATTTTGAAAGTGGTGTAAGTCAATTTTTTTTCTTCTTTCTAAGATACTGAAGTTTGTATTCTTCCAAATTAATTTATATTTTTAAAATTGGATTTCGATAGTTTTCAACTTATTCCACTTTATCAAATAAAACAGCTCATATATATAAATATGTATATGTCGGAATTATCGCAAATTTTTCTCAAATCTTGCTTTATATTTATTGCAATCCAAAAAAAACCCAATAAACTTAACCTAAAAGGGTAAATAAAATTTATTTTAGCAATTTAAAAAAATATCAAATTAAAAATCGAAAATTATGTCATTATTTTCATTTAAAAATTTTGTTATCTTAATTTAAGTCGTGATATAACCATTAAGTTATGTACATTAGATACATATAATTTTGAAAGTAATTTTGTTTTTTGATACAATTTCAATTTATTTAATGAAATAAAAAATTTTTTTTTATTTATAAATAATTCCTTTCACTTTACAATTTTTTTTTTTTTTTTTTAAAGAAAAATAATTTATTTTAATTTCCATGTTTTTTTTTATTGTATGATTTCTTAAATATGAAAAAAATGTAATTTAATTTTGAACTCTTTAATATATTTATTTCACATCTCAATAATATTATTAACCGTTAAACTGAATTTACTGTATTTAATGTTCGATCTGTGTATAAACCTGTGTGTATACGTACAAAAATATAAAAAGCATTAATAAAAATTGACGTATATTAAAGTGATGAGTTATACACCTGAATATACATATATTTTTTTCTTTATCTTTTTTTTTGTATAATTTTAAATTATGTTACATTTCAATTTAATTTAAAGTTTATGATTCAAAAAAAAAAAAAAATAAATAAATAAAAAAAAGAAATTATTACAATTGTGATTACACATACGTTCATGGCTCTGTAATACACCTTCCTTACCTACATATATAGAGATAAATTAATAATAATTCGCAATTGTATAAGAAATCAATATAATTATAGCTTCTGGCTATCAAAATTTAACTGACAATTTTGATTAAAAATTACATTTTATTTTATTCGTCATTGCACAATTAAATTGATGAACTCATTTAAAGAATTGTTATGTTCATTAATGTTTTTTTTTTTTTTTTTTGGAATATGTGTCTCAAAAAAAAAATTAAAAATAAAAATGAAATTTATTTTTTTTGCATTAATAATGCATCAATACATTATAATTTTCCTTTTGAATATCGACAAACTTCCTTATTCTCAATTATCATTCATTATTATCATTATTATTATTATGTATTATCATCATCATACCAAATACACGTATGATGTATTGGTATACATTTGTGCTTGTATACGGTCGCTATAATAAATATGTGTGTATGAAATAAAATTCACACAAACAAATTATTATTTTTCCTCTATGAATATTCATTTAAATATGTACGTATAAAATTTTATAACAAGATCAATATTAACGTTAACAAGATATCCGACACTGGAAGCTGTAAATTGATCATTGAGATCACTTAAAATTATATACCACAAAATGGTACACCTGAGTAAGCATAATCACATACCGCAATTACATGATATACATTTGCACAACATTTTTTAGTTTTTATTTTCATTTTCATTTTTTTTTTTTTTTTTTTTGAAATCATTCCTTTCATATCATATGAATACTGCAAAAAATGTGCATACAAAAATTCACATTTTTTCTCAATTCAAATATATGAAGTATTGTAAAATTGCGTACACGTGGATGTGTGTGTGTGCGTGTACAGTGTATCGCAAAATATTTTGATTTATAAAAAGAATTGCAACAATGAATCTAAAGATGATTTCCTTTATTCAGTGATTCAGTCGTCATTGATTTGGACTTTAACAGGTCTCTCGTATTTGGTTCAATGTCAATTTAGTGCACTTCATTTATCTTGTGATTTTTTTTTAATATCAAAAAAGTCTCTGTATGAATAGAATGAATTATTTATTTAATTTTATTCGATAGAATTTTTATAAAATTATTACTGAAAGGTATCACATTTGTGGTTTTTACATAGGCGAGACACATATGAAAAAGTGTTTCATGAAACACTTCCAGTGCTTCCAGTGTAACGGGTAAAGGAAGCCCGGTGCTTCCAATGTAACGGGTATAATGGGTGTGTATCAGATAGCCCGATGATAGCGTGCATCCTCATACATGCCCCACTTCCTTCACCCGGTGTCTCATTAGACAATTTTTCATATGTGTCTCATACATACGTAAGTATCTCACGTATGTAAAAGGCCCTATATTATAACGTAAAATTTCATTTGATAAACTTTCATTAAATTTTACTTTTAATTTTAATTATAAACAATCTTTTGTTTAGTACTGTGTCTGTCTGTTATATTTTTTATATTTCTTATTTTTGTTATTCTTGTATGTTTTTTTTTTTTTTTTACATATATAAATGTATCTTAACATTATATTTAACATTTTATTTTGTATTTTAAACATTATTTTTGCCGCAATCATATTAGATATATCGTTTTTATGTATGTGCAACAAAAAAAATACATATGTAAGCATATGTTTAAAAGTTGAAAGAAAAATACCATGAACTTGAAAATTACATATGTATGTACACACATTCATACATCTACCTATTTTGTTTTTATTTCCTTTTTCTCTATATACATATATAAAATAATTTTACATTAGTTTCAGACATTGTTATAATCAATCTCTTTTAAAACTTGTGTTTTTCTTTTTTCATTTTTTGTTAAATTGTGTATGGCATACAAATATTTTTATTTTGTATGTGATTTTCGCACTTCTTTGTTTTTTTCGTACAATTTTTTAACATTGAAATATGCAGGTATGTTGGTTTGTTTTCGTATAATATATAATATATGACTGACTATATGAATACATAAGCTCATTATCTTTTATACCTTTAATATGAGATTTTGATTCAACACCTCCAGCAAAGAAAACAGCGAAAACAAGCAAGTTAATATAACCGCATGACCACCACAATCAACCAATTTTAAAGTCCACTAACCATATATTTTATATATATTATAGTATATAATTGTATCCATTTACATATATGTACATAAAGTATATGAATATATAAAAGTTAATTCTCAGGCATATATAAAAAGGACAAGATGATACATAATGAAAAATGTGTGTAAATTATACAAGTACACATACGTAAATGTGTACACATACATGTTTACTCACATATACATATAATGTATATTACGTGTGTTTCTTGAATTTTTGTAAATCTTTTTAGAATCTTAAATTATTTCTCATTGAAATGTTGCTAAAAATTTTTTTTTCATCTACATCTGTATATATTTCATGTATTTTTATAAGTGTAAAAGTAAAATATCTACATATGTAGTCATTTATTTATATATGTGGTACTGGTGTACTACCTTTGATATATGACGACGATTTATTCATCGACATAAAGAATACAATCGTGAATATATTTATTTTTCTTATTTTTTATTTTTTTTTTGTATATCTAAATGTATACATATGTAAAAGAATATAATTTTCTTTCTTATATTTTACCGACAAGAATCTATTTACCTTATAATTTTTTGAATTGCTGCCTATATATACACGTTATATGTACGTACATATAAGAACACGTTATATACATATTCGTTTCATCTAACGTAAGTTTGTCAAAAATGAAAACTTTTATACACATTTTCATTCTGTTTCTTTTTTTTTTTTGTTCTCATAATTTTTAACACGTACACGTTTGTAAAATTCGTGAAATTTAAATATGTGTGTATTTTTTTCTTTTTTTTTTTTTTTTGTAAATATTTTAATAAATCTATTTTTTATATACCTTTATATGCGGTTTATATGCGATAAAAATGGCCAAAACAAAACAAAAAGAAAAAAAAAATTTTTTTACATTCAAAATCAAATTTAAAACTTACAATAACACACACGTATTTTGAAAAATTGTGATAATGAAAGATAAAACGTTTAAATTTTTGAAACTACTTTTTTTTTTTTATTAATCTTAACAAATCTTTTGAGATTCTGATCAAACCGCAATGTAACATACTTTGTACTTTTAGTTAATTTCTTCATTTAATTTACTTTTTAAATTTAACTGTTAACGAATTTCCACGAGTATTGTATGAACAAAGTGGATGAGAATCAATAAAATTGGACATGAAAAAAAAAAAAGAAAACTATAAAGAAACGTTTTTAGTTTATAGAAATGAAATGTTTAAATTAGAATACGCATTTTGATACTAGGTCAAGGGGAGAACCCTTTTTTACTTTTTAGGTTATCGGGTATGTACATTTACATAATATACGCAGGCAATACCAGAATAAGAAAAAACAAAAAATGTAAAGTAATCATAAGTGGTCAGTATGTATTCACCCTTTTGGAAAGTCGTCATTATCGTTTATTAACAGAAGAATAAAGTGAACCATGGTTTCACATTTTCTTCACAAATTTTTTTTTTTTATATATTTTCAATTTTCCTATTGAAATTTCTATATGCAAGTAAAAAGAGGTAATTATATTGAATTTTTTTAAATATAGGGTAATACAGGAACTTGATCATTTTCCATAGAGTGCACAAATAGATATGTGAACATGATTTTTGTTTTTTGTTTTTTTTTTGACTGTCATATGCATATACCAGCAATAAATTGTGCTGTAAGTAATGTACCTATTTATATTTAAATAATAGAAAATATGTGACAATTATTATCAGTCGTTTTTTTTTTTTGAAAATAAAATTAGCATCCGTTAAGTCATTGTTTAGTATTTTTATAAGCATTTTAAATATTACATAATGTTTTAGAAAAATGATTTTAAACAAAAGAAAATTATGTGTACTGATGAAAGGGAAAATTTTTATAGAATAAAAAAAAAAAAAATGTTTTTTTTTTTTTTGTTATTTATTTTTCATTCAATTACATATAATAAAGTGTTTTAAATAATGGGGAAAATCATGCAAGATACATTATTCTAAATTGTACAATTTAATGGGCAATTTTCAGTTTTGTAAGTGTTAAACAATTTTTGAAAACGTGTTCTAAATATTGTCAGTTATTTGGAACAATGTGATAATTTTTATTATTTTTTTTTTTTGTATCTTGTAATTATCACTGTTAAGTGAAAAAGAAATTTTTTACTTTTTATATTGATTTGATTAGAATTTTCTCATCATTCATCAGTGAATTTGTATATACAAATGTGTCTATTTTTCGATATTGCAAAAATAGATGAATTCATAGTGTAAACAATTTAAAAAAAAATTTTTTTTTTCTTTAGTTTTATTGATGGAATGTATATAAAGAAGCCGCAAATAAAGATATAAAATAATATATTGATTCAGAACAGTTAGAATTATATGTGAATATTGAAAGACCTATACATAGAAAAACCGCAAACTTATTTATAAAATCTCATAATCATGAAATTCTGTAATGCATACGTTATAGTATATTGTACGCATATACGTGTATTTGCATTGATCATTTATAAAGTATTTTTCATCGGTTATTTTCAAAGTTAAGTGTGAAATTATTATTTAGATGATGAACATTAAAAAGAAATGAAAATGTATATAGATATTTTTTACCAAATAAATCTGATGATGATGATAGTTAACACATCGCATTTATGATATTATTTTCTTATATTGTGGGGTTTTAGACGATGAGATACTGTGTAACTGTGTTATACGACTTTCCAGTACTTCCAGTGTAATGAATGAAGGAAGTGAGGCGTGTATCAGGTAGCCCATTAGTACAGTTCAACACCTCATACACGTCTCACTTTATTCACCTGGTGTCTTATAAGACTATTTTTCATATTTGTCTCATCGTCTAAAACTTCCCATTTATACGTGTTATCTATATAGAAAGTTGAAATATTAAAGTATACGTATATGCACAATAACGCCAAGGTTTCTTTGTATATTTTTTTGCTTTTTTATTTTTCTTAAATGTTCATTTAAAATTTCTTACAAATTTCTTATACAAAAATGATATGAGGAAATAATGTTGATATACAAATGTAAAAAAAAAAATAAAAAATAGCATCAACATTAAATAAAAAGTTTTACTAAAAGATATAAAAGCCAACAACCTAAACAATTTTATTGATATATATATATGAAAGTATGTGCACATATTCTATTCCTATGTATGTATGTATACGTTCAGAATATGTTCTTTATATGATTTCATCATCACATGTTACACACGTACAGAGTGGTTCATGAGGTCAACTGCTCTTTTTTCGCGTTACATCACGAATAATAATCTTTTTTATTATCATCATATAAAAGAATTTTTTTTTTTTTATTTTTTTATTTTTTCATTCTTCTAAGATTTGTGAAATATGCATACATTATAAATATTCTTTAATTTTTATTTTTATTTTTTTCAAAAAACAACACATACAAATGTATACGTGTGTGTAATTTTAATTTAAAAAAAAATATTTGTATATTTATTGTATAAACCAGTAATGGTTACATAATGTACATATGTATGTAAAATGAATATGTATGTATGTGTCGTGCAACATTTTTTTTATAAGAAATTGTAAAGATGTGCCTTAACTAACAATCATCCAGGAAAGCAAAATTTTCTATATGTACGTTTAAATATTAAAATCTTTTATAATAGAATAATCATGTGTACACACACACGTATACAACTGAATTTATTTCTTCATAACAATATCATAATATACAAAAACAAAAATTTATCTTGACGAGCGGATCTTTAATAAATTTCTTTTTTTTTTTTGCCTTTATACCATTGTAGATACAGATAAAGTTTATAGAACGGTCAAAAAGTAAATACAGACATACATATACGTATCTTATAATTATGACAGAGTTAATTTAATTAAAATTTTAATTAGGTAAAAATCAAGTTCAAGTTTTACTTAAATACTTGAAATATTTAAAGTAACTTTTCTTTTCATTTTGTTGTTAAATCCTTTTTAACCTTTTTTCTGAAAAGGAAAAACAGGATTTTTCTTTAAGAATATTTTCTTTACGCAATGAAAATATTCTTATTATTATTTTTATTTCTTGGATTTTGGATCTTTATAGTAACAATGTCCACTATACAACCTCTGTATCCAGCATTCACGATCATTAAAATGTTAATCCAAAATTTTTCCTTCTCATCCTGAGAACTAATTTTAGGATTCAAAAATATAAAAGAAAAAAAAAATGTACATATAAAGAACAATTTCATTTTGTCTTAAAATTATTATTACTTTATTTTTTAATATGTGTTCAAATTTTATTTATTTTCTGTTAAATTTTAAATCATAAAAACTGATAAGTACGTGAATATAGTTAGAACAAATCTGAATCTTTTGATATAAAATGTATATATACAGAGTATACATACAAAGCTTATAAAACATACAACAAGTAACACTTCTAAAAATCAGTGCAATGATATAGTAATAATAATGATGATGATGATGATGATGATAATGATACACGTAATTTTTATTTTCTTATATTTTTTATGTTGATTTTTTAAAAGAATCACACTATATATACTTGAAAAGAAAAAGAATTTTTACTTTGTCTTCTTTTTTTTTGTATAATTTTTTTTTATTTTTATAGTATATAAAAGAAAAAATGATTCTCACGTAGATGGACGTGACTTTGATTTGATTGAGCGTTAATTATTTTCTGTTTTATTATTTTATTTTTATGTATGTACCTACATATATATAAATTCAGATACACAAACATAAAAATTATTATGATATTTTCTTGTTATTCTACACAAATTCATGTAAAATAATAGCGTTAGCGTTTGTATTACACATATACATAAGTGTTACCTTGTATAAGTATCTAAAGGATATGTATATATTTTTTTTATAATGTTCACTTAATTTTTTATATATTAATTTCTGTATAACTCGAGCCAATGTAAATCAAGAAAAACTATGATGACTGAAAATTACTATCATCCATTCATCTATTTAACAAATTTCTGACATCTCATCAGGTATATATATTTTTTTTTTTTCTTAATATTATAGGTATGTTATACAGATTTAAATACATATAAATTGTTGATGTAAATAATCCATGTAAAGGTGTATTCATGATATATGTATATACACGTTTAATTAACGGTTATATGTGATTAAAATGATTACATTTGTTAGTGTTACACATATGTACATATTATTTATGTATGATCGAAGGTGTTATTCGAATATCATTCATTCATTTTACGTGCTCATAATTAAATATAATTAAAAGGTACTGATGTCCGTTTAATCGAATCACAAAAGTTAAATGCCAGAAATGTTTATTAATTAAAGAAAAAAACAAAACAAAAAAGCCCCAAAGTAAAAAAAAATTTTTTTTTTCTTCAATTTTATGTATTGAAAAATGAAAATAAAAATTTAAAAAAAAAGGAAAAATAAATAAATTTTAATTGTTCTTCATCTACGCAAGGGTACAATAGATTTTGAATCATATTAAAAACTGGTAAAACCAGGCTGAATCTAGTTCTAGTGGTTCTATAGGTGGAATCTGTTTTTTTTTTTTCAATTTAAAAAAAAAAGGTGAAAAGGTATTTTATTCAATTGTAATATAGAAAACGGAAAAAAAGGACAAGTTTAAAAAAACTCCAAAGACCGGTTGGTTTTCAATTTTCGAATAATGAAATATAATCGTTATTTTTTTTACTATGGATCTGGAATATAAAATATGACCACATTTTTATTTTTTTCTTATTCAAAAATCATTACATTTATCCTTGATATTTCTTTTACTTGGATCACAGGATTTTATTAATTAATTTTTTTTTTTTTTTTTTTTTTTTTTTTGTACTTAAAATACTACACAATGTTACTTGTTTAAAAACGTCAAAATAAATAATTCTGATATTATATTGAATTCAAAAAAGAAAAAGACAGTAATCTTTAAAAGACTGTAGAAGAAAAAAGTATCTACATTTCATTTAAAACTTTTCATTTAATCCTTGCCCTTCTTTAGAAAAATTTTTATAACACAAAGAATGTATGTACTTATGAACAGGTGAAATATACAAAGAATATTCTTTATTTATTTATATTGGAAATTATAATATTTTCATATTTTAAATTGTAAATCCCTCTATAAATATTACAAAATGTTATAAAAACATCATAAATTTTTAATTTTTGTTTTTTTTTTTCTCTATTGTGACTTTTTTTTGTAAATTTATTTTGAATTTAAAATTTCTACTTAGAATCCAATCAACAACACCAATTTTCATTGTATGTTTTTTTTTTTTACATCTTTTTATCCTCATAATAATAATAATAATAAGTAGAACATCAATATTCAAAATCGGACTATCTTTTTAAGCCCTTGTAAATAATTCAGAACCTTTTATTTTTGTTTTTTTTTTCTTGTTCTTTCTTCATTCTGTTTATCTGTATTCTATACTCCCAAAGCAAGTTTCTAATGTAAAAGAAAAAAAAAATTCATTCACATCCAATATTCAATACAATCACGTTTAGCAATTAATTATTGTGTTGTTGTATATACAATGTAACCCTTGAAAATTCCCTTAAATCTTAGTGCTTTTCTTATAATTTCTTGGCTTTTTTTTTTTTGTTTGTTTACTCCTTTTTTTTTATTCATTGATTAATGTTCATATTTTTGATTTTTTTTTTTTTAAATAGTGAAAATATTGTGATGATAACAACATGTTCAATTTACAAGATAATACCGTCTTGTACAACAATACAGACGTCCAATATTGTCTGGGTATCATGATATTATGTATATGTATACGTTTGCATAATATTATGTTACATACGTGATCACCTATATTTTATATATACAATATCTTTCTTGTAGAAATTTTAAATTTAAATTTAGTCAAATTTACAAACCTTTATCATATAAAATGATTTCATGCTGTGCTTTATTGTTTATAACGTACAAATTGTATATATTTAGGTATATGTAAAACATGGATCTGTTCTAGTTATATATAATACATACATATTTTATGAAAGTAAATCTTCTCATGTTACATGTACACGACGTATAGTATCCAAGTAAATTGTACAATAATTTGCATATATGGATTAGATATCAGTAAATAAAATTTAAATCAAAATAAAAATCAAAATAATATAAATAAATTCAACAAAATGTTAACGTTGATATAATATAATAAATCAATATTATAATTTTTCTTATTATTATTCAATGTCTTATATAACTCTATTAATGAAATTAAAATAAAATAAGACCAAATAAGAATTTTAGTGTCATAGGGAAACATTCATATAAAATTTAAATACATAATCAAAAATATGCAATTTTCGCTATCTACAATATAATATCACATTTATTCTTCTTCCAACAGTGCTCGAGTTGGTATGGAGTGGATTCCCAACAGTGCTAGGACCTTGGTCTCCATTGCATTCGTTCTGGTTCTACGTGGCGATAAGGTAAGTACCTAAAAGTTTTACATATTATAAATCTCATCTAAAATCCCCAATATTAAAACTACAAAGGTGAATATGTTAATTAAGTGCTTGAATTTGGGGACGTACATATACATACTTATATTCAAGACATTTCAATTCATTTGAGAGAAAAAAAAAGCCGCAGATTTTTTTAACTCTTCTAATACATATAATTAGAAATCCATTAAGAATGATACAAAACAAACCCAAAAGTATCTTTACAATTTTAATAAAAAAAATATCTCAATTTTTTTATAAAACAAGAAAATTGAATTGTATTTAATATATCAATCCGTGCAAACACATTTGTCATAAAATATACAAAAAAAAAAAAAAAAACAAAAATACAACATGTCATGTTGGAAAAAAAAAAACTAAATAAATTGAAAGAAATTTCAAAATTGAAAATTATGAAAGGGAAAAAAATTAAATAAACCACTAATGACTAATTTATGTGCGGTATAACATAAAATTTCGTCACAATGAACAAAATATAATCAATAATAAAACATATTCACCGCATAATATGTCAAATTTTATTCAATTTTCTTTATAATATTAAGACATTGACATTATACCTGCATTGTGTAAATAACATTCCACTTTTGTTATAACCAGAAGACATAGATCTTTGTATGTACATATGTATGTCATGTCATACAAAGAAATGAATTGTTTTTTTTTTTTTAAAAAAAGTTCAGAAACCTTGAAAATAATATGATATATGCTACAACCATATTTTGTATAACTTTTGGTATAAAGCACATGAGTACATACATACATATCTTGTGTTGATTGCATTTCTTTAATGACAAATAAGAACAAAAATGAAGGTATAATTCTTTCAGATACACATTTAAGTACGTAACGTATATTAATCAAATTCACTAGGAATAAAAAAAAATTTTTTTTATTTTATTTAAAGTATTTGTTTTTTTTTTTTTAAAGAGAAAACTGTCACACGTTCTTTATACATTTCTATTGAATTTTATTAAACAATTGTTCATACATCATTTTTAAAAATTATTTTACATTTTTATTGTATCTTCTTCTATTTAATATTCATCAAAAGCCACGATATAGAGGTATATGCGGTATAGAGTAAATAACGTACAGGCACGTTACAAATTTGTGTATGAATTAAAAAAATTTATACAATATAAGGTATTGTACCTGTTGGATTGTACTGTTTTGTTAATATTTTGTACCTCTTATTTGAACAAAAAAAAAAAAAAACCAACGAAAATTCTACCATCCAAAGTTTAAAGCCGTATATGTAGGTACCTACATGGATACACATATCCATTTTATAAATTCAGAAGAAAATAGAAGAATTTTTAAAAGCATTTAAATTATAATGTATTTTTTTTTTAAGAACAATACAATACATTTCTATCTATTAAAAGGATTTCATTTGAAGAAAATACAAGATTAGATAAAAATTATAAAAAATGAAAGAAAGAAAAAAAAAAATTGTTTACGTGATTATGTGAACATAATAATTAGTATGTAATGTCTGTCCGATCGAAATTAGACAAAAAATTAAAATCTAGGATTTTAAATTTTGTACAATTTAGGTATTATGTAAGTCGATTTCATTTTACAACTTGATATTCTTTTAAGTTAACGTGTGCATTTTATATTGTGTTTTTTTAAAATGACATTATACGAGATACCTGTTAAATAACTTATTTTTAGTTTTAGATTTTTTTGTTGTTCTTGGAAAAAATTATTTTTATAGAAAATATACATATATATGTGACTTGTCTCTAGGATAAAATATAAATGAAATGAACATTTTTCTTTTTCAAATGATGTTTGGACTTGCATTCTAAATTATCTACCTAAATTCTATTCTAATACACACGTTCGTACGACATTGTTTTAATTTGAGTTAATTTTTACATTTAAATATTTATGTATGAAAATATGTATGAATGTATGTACATACCTAATTTGTGTACACTTGCGTATGTGTTTAATTCAGTTAAATATATGGTCAGGTAGGATGACTTTGAAAAATTTCTAATTTTAGCTTAGAAATTCATATTTAAATTAAATATAAAATACTCTATTGTCTAAACTCTAGAGACATAAGGTCTAGAGAGTTAAGAATAAAAATTAGAAAATTCTATTTAATAATTGTAATGTATTTTGAAAAAATTAGAAGAAGGCCTACATATGTGTACATTACATTATGCAGTATGTCCATCTATAGATAATTTTTGAATAACATGAATTTTAATTTTTTGATGAAAATTTAATTGTAGTACAGAAAGGTGCGGTTGACAAAAATTCTGATTAAAAAAAAAAAGCAAAATTCATGCATACACACACCTTGCTTAAAGTATGCTAAAAAAATATGTACCCTATACTTACCCTATGTACCCTATATCCTGCTTAAAGTATGCCAAAAAAATATGTAGGTACCCTATACTTGAAAATTATTTTTGATAAAGAATGCAAATATTTCCTATTTTTCATTTAATGGCATTTAATTTTTTTTTTTTTCTAACTGGTCATTATATTAGCTAATGTCAGATGTAATTTATGCAAATAAGTCAATAATCAATTTAAAAAAGTAGCACGTAAACAAAAACAATAACAAATAATGCGTTAACAATGAAAAAAAAATGTATAAAAAAAAACGTAAATAATTCAAACATAAATAAATTAAAAAAAAAAAAAAAGGAATCTCAAAATTTCGTTTAGTTAATTCAACAATATAATAAACATAAACAATAAATTAAAACAGAAATAAATTTATTAAAGAGAAAAAAAATTTAACGAAAATTTAAAAATAAAAAAAAAATATCAATTGTTATAAAATTACTCTTAAATAAAAATTTTCTCTTACCCTACTTTACTATTCGGCGTTCAGCTGAATAATGAGTAAATACACAGAACAGACTTTACTTTTATTATTATATTATCATTATATGTACCATGTACAAACAAATACATAAACTTGTTTTCACTGATTGCTGAACTGAACAGTGAGTTGAAAGACTAGTTTAAGGGACGAGTGGTGGGGTGGCCTAACGAGTGACTGGATGGGTGGGTGGTTAATGGGTATGTATACATACATAGTGCATTCACTGATTGGCTTGGCTAGACTAGGTCGCTAGGACTAATATATTATGCACTATATAGAGAAGCGAGGTTTTTACTTGATCAGTTGGTTTGGTATTATTCATTTGCATTTCGAATATGTCAATCATATCACTATATACCATTTAACAATACGTGTTTTTGTCAAAGTTATTCTTTGATTAGTTTTAAGCTGTGCTAATTACGTATATTAATTAATTTTGTGTTTAGTGTAGCACGCTAACATTGTATCACCCCGTACATTTTTCATAATTATAACACAAAGTGCAAAACATGTACAAAATTATAACATCAGATAATGGTAAACAGATAAACTTCAATTGAATATATGTAAGTATTTCATATTGAACAAATTCATACCTGTGCTGTATGTTTTCTCTTCCGTTTGCACAGCTGATAGGGTCATCAAACTTGTTCTCTTTTCGTCTATTTATTTAAAAATATTTTTTTTAATGTTTACAATTCTCGCGCTGTACGCATGTCTTTTTAGCGCTTTTAGCACAATACGTGGTGGTTGTTAAAACTATATTTTCTGTAAATTTTATAATGGTTGACAGCGACAATGATAAAAAAAAAAAAACAAAATAACAATTCTGCAAGAAATATTGTTTTTATTAAATTTTTATATGTATTATATTGTTATTCTCTGTAATTCTGCATCATATTCTCTGATACAGACTGTATACAAAATACAAATACAACATTACAGACTCGTTTTCGTTTGCTGCAGTCTGGTTTACGGCTGACTTTGTCTAATTGCTTTTTACGTTACAGCAAAACAGACTGCTGAAAGAAAAAAAAAAAAAAAGGAAGGCAAAAAAAATGTATTTCGTTCGTGTATACATATTTTCATTTGTATATGTTTATTTTTTGTTTTTGTATATTTATGCTGGCTCGCTCGCTATGCTCAATGTTGGATGCTTTCTGATGTACATATAGTGCTGTACTGTGCAGTGTTCTGTGTTATGCTATGTTACAGTCTTACAGACAGACCCACATGTATAAGTTGTTATACTTGTTTATATATAATATGTAATGTGCACAGTGTACGTACGTTGTTCTGTATTTATTTATACTATTATTCGTGTATGAATGGATGTGTATATAGTATGTATATGCCTTTGCTATTTTATTCCACTATATGCTTATGTGAATACAATTTTTTTTTTTTTTTTTGGTTTTGAGAAATGGTTTGGTTTGCCCTTCTTCTTTCATAACTTCTCTATATACCCCGCATTTCTAAAAATTTCTGACAATACAAATCGAGGAAATTTTTACTTTCATATCAGTCTGAGTTTGGTCGTTGTTTGATAAAGACGTGTTGGTTTACGTAAATGAATTTTAATATTCCGTGTAATTTTTTTTTCTTACTTAAACGGAATAAAAAATATTTTTATTTTGTTTTTGTATAAAAATACATAAAAAAGAAAATTAATAAATTAAAAAAAAAAAAAAATATTTAAACAAGTTTAAAAATTTTCTTGTGTTTATTTATTTTTTTTCTTATTTTGTTTTTAATTATCCAGTGTTTTTTAATAATCCAGACAAATAAATAAAAAATAAAGTTAAAATGAATTCAAAACATAAAGTGAAAATTATTAACACATAAAAAAAAAAGCTCAAATTTTTTTACAAAGAAAAATTTTGTCTGAAAAAAAAAATTTTTTTTTTTTTGGGTGTTCATTATTTTTATCTTCATCTGTTCCTTAACACAAAAAAAAAAATAAATAAAAGAAAATTCAAATTGTGTAGTTAGTTCATGTTTTTCATAGAATTAAAGTGATAGGTATATTAAATTGAGTTAAAAAGGAAAATAAAAGGAAAAAAAAAGGAAACAAATTTTTTTTTTTTTGAAGAAAAATAAAAATAAAGAAGAAAATTAAGAAAATGAAAAATAAAATGTGTGTTTTGGTGTGATGGTGTGTTGTAATATGAAATTTTAATTTTAATTAAAAATAATGTTTTTATTAAAATGTTTAATAATAACAATAATTAAGTGTAAATATGAAAAATTCTATATTAAAGATAAATTTTAAAATACTAGTAATTTACTTATGAATTTAATTTAAAAAAGATAAAAAAAAAATATACGAAATAAAAAACCAAAACAAAATAAGTGAATTAAAGGAAATTAATTTTGAATTAATATAAAAATTTTTATTTTAAAAATGTTATCAATACAATTATGACAGATATATATATAATTCATGTAAACACGTAAAATTGTATTGTTATCATGAATTTTAATTTAAAAAAAAAAATGTTCATAATTAACAACTACTTCATAAAATAAAAAAAAAAGAACCGAAGGGTTAAAAACAAAAAGGAATTTTTGTTCATTCTCTTTTGGGGTTAAAAAAAAAAAAACAAAAACAAAAAACCTTAAATAAAATTTTACGCTATCAAAAAAGCAAAAGGAAAAAAATATCATTAAAAAAAAATGTTTGGCCTAAAGCAACAAGAAAATAAATCAAGAACTGCAACGATGTTAATGACAACAACATTTTTATTATTTATGATATTTTCAACAACTGCTGTTGCAGCTTTATTACCCAGTAATTCTGGTGGTGTAGGATCAAGTGGATCCTTATCATCATCATCATCATCATTATCATCATCCTCAATTTTATCCTTTACATCAGGATCATCATTAATATCTTCATCATCAGCTGCTGCATCATCAGCTTCATCAATTTCTATTACAAACCAGTGTTCCTGGGAATATAATGGTACACGTGTATCATGCCGTTTACGAACTATCGAAAAGACCGGTCTAGATTTACAAGGTGCCGATGGTTATAGCAAATTAAATATAGAGTGTAGTGAGCTTTATCTATTTGAAAGTCAATTACCACAAAATATATTTACACGTCTTCAAAATTTAGATGAATTACGAATAAATTCTTGTAAATTATTACAATTACCAAATAATGTGTTCGATGGTTTGAGTACTATTAAATTATTACGTGTAAATACAAAAAATTCTGAATGGGGTCCGGGTAAAAGTCTTGAAGTATATCCGGATAGTTTAAATGGTCTTAAACAATTAACTGAATTAGATTTAAGTGATAATAATTTGAGAGTTTTACCATCAGGTTTCTTATGTCCAGTTGGTAATTTACAAATATTAAATTTAACTAAAAATCGTATACGATCAGCTGAAAATTTGGGTTTTATGGATATGACATGTAATGGTGGCAGTGAATTACAAATATTAGATGCTAGCTTTAATGAATTACGATCGATACCAGAAAATTGGGGTATATCAAGATTAAGACGTTTACAACATTTAAATTTACAATTTAATAATATCACTGAAATGTCTGGTGAAGCATTGGCTGGATTAAGTTCATTAAGAATTGTTAATCTTAGTCATAATCATTTAGAAACATTACCAGAAGGTTTATTTGCTGGTTCAAAAGAATTAAGAGAAATTCATTTGCAATACAATGATCTTTATGAATTACCAAAAGGATTATTTCATCGTCTTGAACAACTTTTAGTACTTGATTTATCTGGTAATCAATTGACTAGTCATCATATCGATAATACAACATTTGCTGGCCTTATTCGTTTAATTGTATTAAATTTAGCTCATAATGCTTTAACGCGAATCGATTATCGTACATTTAAAGAATTATATTTCTTACAAATATTAAATTTACGTAACAATTCAATTGGACATATTGAAGATAATGCATTCTTGCCCCTATATAATTTACATACACTAAATTTAGCTGAAAATCGTTTACATACACTTGATGATAAGCTATTTAATGGATTGTTTGTATTATCAAAATTAACACTTAATAATAATTTAATTAGTGTTATTGAACCAAATGTATTTAAAAATTGCTCAGATTTAAAAGAATTAGATTTGAGTTCAAATCAATTAACTGCAGTTCCTGAGGCACTTCAAGATTTATCAATGCTACGAACACTTGATTTAGGTGAAAATCAAATTACAACATTTTCAAATGGCTCATTCCGTAATCTACATCAATTGACAGGATTGCGTTTAATTGATAATCATATCGGTAATATAACGAAAGGAATGTTTTGGGATTTACCAAGATTGAGTGTACTTAATTTAGCCAAAAATAGAATATTAAGCATTGAACGTGGCTCATTTGATAGGAATGTTGAATTGGAAGCTATACGTCTCGATAGAAATTTCTTGTCAGATATAAATGGAGTTTTTGCTACTTTAGTATCATTATTGTGGTTAAATTTATCAGAAAATCATCTTGTTTGGTTCGATTATGCTTTTATACCAAGCAATTTAAAATGGTTAGACATTCATGGTAATTACATTGAAGCACTTGGTAATTATTATAAATTACAAGAAGAAATACGAGTTAAAACACTTGATGCTAGCCATAATCGAATAACAGAAATTGGTCCAATGTCAGTACCAAACACAATTGAATTACTTTTTATTAATAATAATTTAATAAATCAAGTTCATCCAAATACATTTGTGGACAAAATAAATTTAGCTCGAGTCGATTTATATGCAAATCAATTATCAAAATTGCAATTACATAATTTACGTCTTGCACCTGTACCCCCAGAAAAGCCATTACCAGAATTTTATTTGGGTGGTAATCCATTTGAATGTGATTGCTCAATGGAATGGTTACAACGTGTAAACAATTTAACATCACGTCTACATCCAAGAGTAATGGATTTACCAAATATTGAATGTATTATGCCACATTCTCGAGGCTCTCCTGTTAGGTCATTGGCATTATTAAAATCTACAGATTTTTTATGTCCTTATGAGACTCATTGCTTTGCACTCTGTCATTGCTGTGACTTTGATGCTTGTGATTGTGAAATGACATGTCCAACAAATTGCACCTGTTATCATGACCAAACATGGAGAACGAATGTTGTTGATTGTGGTGGTCAAAAGACAACTGAATTACCAAAACGAGTTCCAATGGATTCTACAGTAGTTTATTTAGATGGCAACAGTTTTCCAGTATTACAAAATCATGCATTTATTGGACGTAAAAATTTGAAAGCACTTTATGTGAATGGTAGTAATGTAGCTAGCATACAAAATCGTACATTTGCTGGTTTAACTGCTTTAGAAATTTTACATTTGGAAGATAATCGTATACAGACATTGCACGGATATGAATTTGAACATTTATCAAATCTTAAAGAATTATATTTGCAAAATAATTTATTAAGTCATATTGAAAATTCAACGTTAGCACCATTAAAATCATTAGAAGTACTTCGAATCGATGGCAATCGCCTTATATCAATTCCAATTTGGCAGCTGCAGATACCGCAATTTAAAAACTTGAAATACTTGTCGCTTGGGAGAAATATGTGGAGTTGTCGTTGTAAATTTCTTCAAGAGTTAACCAGTTATGTTGCCGATAATGCTTTGATTGTACAAGATTCGCAAGACATATATTGTGTAGACAGTGCAATCAAAAGAGAGTTAGATTTTAATGCAACATCTGCTTGTAGTGATTATTATGCTGGTGGATCTGTACTACAAAATGGAATACCCAAAAATTATATTCCATTATTGGCAGCTGCATTGGCTCTTATTTTCCTTTTGGTTGTGCTTATTATTGTTTTTGTATTTCGTGAATCAGTTCGTGTATGGTTGTTTGCTCATTATGGAGTACGTGTCTTTGGTCCACGATGTGAAGAATCAGAAAAACTATATGATGCTGTATTATTGCATTCTGCTAAAGATTCAGAATTTGTTGCACAAAATTTGGTGGCTGAATTAGAAACTGGACGACCACCATTGAGAATATGTTTACAACATAGAGATTTGTCTCATGATGCAACACATATGCAAGTTTTAGAAGCAGCACGAGTATCACGTCGTGTTGTTATTCTACTTTCAAGAAATTTTTTACAAACCGAATGGAGTCGATGTGAATTAAGACGTGCTGTTCATGATGCCCTTAGAGGTCGACCACATAAGCTAGTCATTGTCGAAGAGCCAGAAGTCCTATTAGAAGCTGAAAGTGATGTTGAATTATTGCCATATTTAAAAACATCAGCTGTTAATCGAATTCGACGTACAGATCGTCATTTCTGGGAGAAACTTCGTTATGCACTGCCAGTAGATTTTCCATATCGTGGAAATAATTATACAATTGATCATAATCATGAAAGGATTAAGCAACCAGCAAGTCCTGGTATTATGTATAGACAAGCACCACCACCAGCTTATTGTCCAGATGGCGAAGATCCAAATTATTCATCAGCAACAACAGCTACACCTAGTCCCAGACCAAATCGTCGTGGATGTGGTAATGGTGGTAGCATTATTGGTGGTGTCGGTGAACCACTTCAAGCACAACATCCATCACCACATCATCATCATCATCATCAACATCAGCAGCAACACCTTCAGCAACATCAATTAATTCAACAACAACAGCAGCAAGCATACAATAATCGTCCACCATCTGAACACATTTATTCTAGTATTGATTCTGACTACAGTACATTGGATAATGAGAATATAATTATGCCAGGAGGTGTTAATGGGCCAAATACAATAACCAATACCATGCATCGTACTCTTCATCATCAGCAGCTGCAACAACAGCAACAAAATCAGCAAACATGGCGTTCACAACAACATCAGCATCAACAACAACAACAGCAGCAGCAGCAGCAGCAGCAACAACAGCAACAGCAACAACAAGGAAATAATGGACACCATAATGGCCCTCCAGGACATCACGTTCAAGCATATTTGGTGTAAATACAATTTATATACACTACTTGAATTTTTGCAACACGTATGTAAATAAACATAAATATTATTAATTTTAAATGCTATATATAATATATAATGATAATTTACTATATATAGATTATTTAAATACGTACATTATATGTATTTAAGCTTATTTTTTTAAATAATTTCATTTTATTTAATTGCAAACAAAAATAAAATCGCTTCTTGTAAAGAAAGAAAAAAAAAAAAACCAAAATAAAGAAATTTGTATTTTATAAAGCAAACACAAAATTTAAAGTAAAAAAAAAAAAAAAATAAAACAAAAAAAAAAAAATTTAAAATCGTAAACATTGGTTGCGAAATTTTATATCCATTTCCTGAATTTTCATTTAATTTTTAAAATTTAATTTTTGTTTTGTTTTTAAAGAAAAATGAAAAATAACCCCGCCGTTTAATATACAAAAAAAATACGTATTTAAAACAAAACAACAAAAAATTCATTTTCATCTCTTTTCATGTACTTTTCACTTTATATACACATTATTATATACTATATATAAATATAGAAATAATGCAATATCAACTTTAAAAACATACATTACAATTTTCGGATAAAATTTTTATTTTTTTTTTTCATTTTTTTAAACTTAAATATTAAATATAGCACAATAATCTGTGACACAAATTTATTGGTAAAAACAAAAATAAAAAAAAAACTAAATAAAAAATAAAAAAAAAACGAATATTTATACAGAAAAAGTGATTAATGTGAACATGACTAGAATATTTGTATGTTGTATGAATATAATCCTTATTTTGTATTTTTGTTGTTTTTTTTTTTGCCTTGTATTGTGTTTCATTTTTAATTTATATTTTTGATGAATTGTGTAATTTGGGACAAAAGCAAAAAAAAAAAAAAAAATAAAATAAAAAAATATTTTTTTCCCTTTTTTCCCATTTCATTTTACTATTATTCACATTTTTGTTTTTGTTTTTTTTTTTTTTTCTCAATAAATAATAACTTTCCTTTATATGTGCCGGGATATTTTTTGATCGTAAACATACTTTCGTTTGTTTTTTTTTTATTTGTTATAAATTTTTTTTTTTTTTTTTTTCATTTTATTCGTATATAAAACACTTAATGAAAATTGTTTTTAAAATGACATTTAATAGAATTCATTCAAGTTTTTGTTTTTTTTTGTATTTTCATTTTTGAATCAAAAATTTGACTCACATTCAAATACAAATACATCAGAAAATGAAAAACATATTAACAAGAGTAAAAAAAATTTTTTTTTCTGTTTTTTTCGTTGTTCATTTTTATATTTTTACGTGTATTCAAACATTTTATAAATGATTTTTATTTTTTTTTATTTTCATTTACTGAAAATTTTTATATTTCATCTATAAAAGAAAAATTAAAATTTATGAAAATATTTTTCATTTATCCAATATTGAAATATTTATAAATTGGTGATAATAATGCTACGTTGTTATTATGAGATAATTGCATTACATTAATTGATCCAATTTAACTCAATTTTACCAGATAAGTAGATATTCGTGTTAAATAAATGTAGATATTCATTGTATGTAAATGTACAACTTTGAGCTGTTTCATTTGATAAAGTGGAATAAGTCCAAAACTATCGAAATCCGATTTTAAAAATATAAATCAATTTGGAAGAATACAAACTTCAGTATCTTAGAAGATTTTGCAAGAAAAAATTTAAAAAATACGAACTTTATGCAGATCAAAGTTTTACTGTTCTGTTGATTTTAGTTAAAATTTTTACTGTTCTGTTATTGTTGATTCTATGTAAAACATAGAATGTCTCAGAATTTAAAAAAATGAACTTATTCCACTTTCAAATAAAACAGCTCATTTTTGATCCACATGGATATATGTATGTATATTCATAAATAAAAATTTTCTTCGGAAAACGTATGAAAAAAGGAAATTTTCTTCGGAAAACGTATGAAAAATGAAAATTTTCTTTGGAAAATTTATGAAAAATGAAAATTTTCTTCGGAAAATTTATGAAAATGTAAAAATTTTTCTTTATTTTTCAATGAAATTTTAATCACATGATTATTTAAATTCAATTCAATGAAACAAAAAAAAAAAATAAAAAATAAAACAAAAAAAATGAAAATAAAAAAAAATGAAAATAGAAAAAAAAATAAAATGAAAAATAAAAATAAATAAAATTGAAAGTAATTTTAAAATCAATATTTACTTCAAGGTGAATCCAAATCCATATTCAAAAAAAAATTTTTTTTGTTTTTTCTCTTAAAGCTTTTTATTAAGTTAAATTTTTAGAAAATTTGTATTTAAAGTATCTTGTATGCTTGAATATATCTACTTTAATATTTTATTTAATTTTGATAGATACATACTTTAAAAAAAAAAAAAAAAAAAAAAAACTTTTATGATTAATATTATCATAACAGTATTATTTAAAATATTGTTTGTTTATTTAATTTGTATATATATACGTACATATACATAAGAAAAATAAATCATATGTAATAAATACGAGTATTTAATACCCAAATTACACAATTGAAAATTAAATAATTGATGATTAAAATGAGCACAATATAATATATATATAATTAAATTTCAGTTATAATTAATTAATAATTATATGGATATTTTTTTTTTTCAATTTTATTATACACACACAATTTCACTTGTAATTAATGTGAAAATAAATAGAAAATCAAATACTATTCAATATACGCAGATATACATACATACATTTTTTTTATACTATATCACACTGAAATGTCGAGAGAGAAATGTAAAATAATTAGAAAAGCTATATACAATTAAAAGATATCAAATTTTATCTTTTATAATTTTTCTACATACCCACACATCACAAAAAAAAATATATAAAAAAATTATTTTTCTCTTTTGCAAAGAAAAACAAAAAAAATTGAATAAAATAAATTTAAATTCTCATATTATCGTTTTTCTGTTTTATGTTTTTCTTTTAAATTCTTATTATTTGAATTATTTTTATTTATTCTATTTGTACTGTTTTGTACCAAAACAGCTTTTTAAAGTTGTCAATAATATAATATACATATAGATAATAAAAAAGATAAAATATTTGTATGTATTCTGCCTAAAGAAAAACAAGAAAAAAAAAAAAAGAAAATTATTTGTTGTAAAAAAAAACAAGAAGAAAATAAATAGAAATTTTATGTATATTTATTATGCATACAAGGATTAAACAAAAAAAATTTATTCAAAGAAGAAAAATAAAAAAAAAAAACATACACATAAGAAAAATACATGGAAACGTTAAATAGACTGAGAGTGAGAGTAAGTGTAAATAAATAACATAATTATATATAAATAAATTAATAAATTACTTAAAATTTTAATAAAATAAAAATTCAAATAAAATTAACTTTCTATCAAAAAAATAAATAATAAAAAATAAAAATAAATAGATAAATAAAAATAAAGAAAAAGGAAAAGGAAAATATATAGAAGAATACAAAAAAAAAAAAAATGACTAATTATATTTATTAATGGAATAAAATGGAAAATGAAAGAAAATGTGTAGCATTTAATGTATTTATATTAATGTGAAATAAAATAATCAAAAAAAAAAAAATTCATGTAAACTTACATAAAATCTTATTTAAATAGTATAAAAATAAAATCTTATAAAATAGAAGAAAAAGAAAAAAAAAGCAAAACAAAGCACATAACATTTAATTCAATATAACTTTAGGTATACATAGAAGAAAAACAAACAAAACAAAAACACATGAAAATCTTTATGATTCCTTTACTAAAACAATTTTACTGTATTTTACATTTTAAGTACAATAGATTATAAATAGATAAAAATAAAATAAAACAAAACAAAAAAAAAAGAGAAAAATAAAATACAATAATTAAAATCAGAGAATTATATTTGTATGTAAATAACAAACAAAAAAAAAAAAAAAAAAAAAACAATATGTAAGCATTTAACTTTTCCATTCACTTGTCTAAGAAAAAACTAAGAAAATAAATATTTTTATTTTTTTTTTATTTTTTTGAAAAAATAAATAAACACAAAATAAACTTTTTTTTTTTTAGAATACACTTTATTATTGTTTTAAATAATATAGTGAATAAAGGATTATTACATATATATACATACATTATGAATAATTTAATTTGAATAATAAACGAACAAAACTATACAATACATACGTTTACATATTATTATTATATATATATAAATAGCGCCATACAATAAACATTAGATAAATACTAAACTATATTTAACTATACATGAACAATTCGTTTTGTTTTTTTTTTTTTTTTTGTTTTAATTTTTTTTTATTTTTATTTTATTATTATAGCTTATCGACATATATTTTTATTTATTTATTTTTTTCTTTGAAAGAAAATACAATACATAGTATGTAATTAAAAATTGAAAAAAAAAATAAAATAATAAATAAAAAATCAAAATTCAACTAAATACAAAAATTATATATTATTAAATATACGTACATGAAAATAAAAACCAGGATACTTAAAATTTATAATAGATGTACATAATATACTTTGTAATGTAATATGTCTTTGAAAAAAAAATATATATATGTATGTATATGTAATATTGCAGAATTTTAAATGGAAATATTGCAATAAAAAAAATAAATAAATAAGATAAATTAATGAAAACTTAAAAAATATGTATATCTTTATGTTTAAATAATTTTTGTGTGTAAATAAATACAACTATTAATAATTAATTAAAAAATAAAATATGTATATGATCTAGATATTATAAAATACACGTCTTTGTAAAAAAAAAAATAAAAAAAAAAATAGAATAAAAGATAAAGAAAATTGAAAACATTTTACGGTTGGGGGTAAATTCGAAAACATCAATTGCATGATAATGGTCAGTAATTCAAAAAAAAAATTTAAACATAATTTTGCTGCAATAATCAGTCTCAACTGAATTCATGTATGCGCAGTGATCCTCACTAACACATAATAGGTTTTACTTACTGAACTCATGTATGCACAGTGATCTTTACTAACACATGATAGGTTTTACTTACTGAACTCATGTATGACAATTGCATTAAACAAAACTTCATCTGATCTTTGCATTTTTGACGATATCATCAAGTTATTGATGTTTTCAAATTTGCCCTATATAATACATGAAATTTATAGATTACATTAAAACAAAAAAAAAAAAAAAAACTTAATTAATTAATTAATAAATAAATATGCAGAATTTTAATTTAAAAAAAAAAAAAATTTTTAAAATAAAAATAAAAAATAATTTTTAAGATTTACTTAAGATAATTGGAAGATGATAATATAAATAAATTAATTAATAAATATAAAATAAAATACACACAGCCACACACACACACACACACAAAAATATTATATATATATATATAAAAATAAAAGAAGAAAAAAAAAGTATATTTGTGATATGTATTATAAGTGTAGGTATACATAAATATAACAATATATATAAATATAGATATATTTAAATAAAAATAAAAATAATTAAAAAAAAAAAAAAAATTAATACTATTTGCATTTTAAAAATCTGAAACTCAAGTAAACTCAAGATGTTGATGAAATGTATAAAAAAAAAACAAAAATTGCAAATTAAATAGAAAATATATACATTTACATAAAGTATATATATATAGAAAAGATGAAAACTATTAAAACGGAAAATGAAAGGCAAAACAAAAAAAAAAAATTCGTAATAATAATTGAAGTACATATATAATATAGAATAATGAATTTGAAAAGAAAAATGAAAGAAAAATTTTCATAAAATATATAAACAACTAAAAATAAAATAATGAAAAACTGCATAAATAAATTATTATTTGAAAAATTATAAAAAAAAAAAAATATTTTGTGTTTTAATAAAATTGTAGCATTAGAATGTATTTTTTGTATAGGGGTTAAATCTGTGTTTACACATAGACATTTAAGTTTGAACGTATGTGTATATGATGTGATTGGACTGAAAAGCTTTTTGTTGAGTGAGCTAACTTGTATCTGAATTATGGATTCATATGGATCTGGTTATGTGGATGAAGGCTCGGTATGGATTCATTTTCTTAAGGAAATTTTCTAGTTTTCACAAAAGATAAAAATTTTCAGACAAAATTTTTCACAATGAAATTTTTGAAAATCAAAAAAAAAAAAAAAAAAAAAAATTGTATTTACTTTTAAACGACAAAAAAGGTATCTGTTTAGTCAGTTCTACTGTTAAGAGACGTACAGAAGGAAATCAAATAGTTCATCATCATACAATATTGACCACATTTTGAGAAATCAAACGCAAATGGATATACCTACATATATGTCCGCTTTATTTATACATTTTTCCCTTCAATATTACATGATTTTAACATACACACATAGACACAACATTTTATTGTCGCATTATTTATTATATAAATATTTTTTTTTTATCAGATTTGTTTTTCTTCCTTTCGTTTATTCTTAAATTAAATTTCAGTTTTTTTTTTTTATTCTCACGATCCCTTTCAATGATATATAACGTACATATATACAAAAAAAAAAAAAAAATGATGGTGGAAATGAATTGCAGGAATGTACATACACATAAATACGCGTGTATTACGTACATATATACACACATGCATGCGTATGAACGCAATTATTTAAAAAAAAAAAAAAAAATTTATTTCCCATTTTTTTGGGGGTTGTTACATAATCACATATATTTGTGTTATTATTATTTTTTTTTTATTTATGTATATGGTATATTTTTGGTATTTAAATTATTATTATTATTATTTTTGTTTTTTTATTATGGAAATTTTTTTATGTTTTAATAATTTACCACAAAAATAATAATAACAATAAATTTGTATGTAAACTAGAAACACGTGAGCATTGAGTTGGCGTGATCTAACATTTATGTAAGAATTTTTTTATTTATTTATTCTTTTTGTTGTTTTAATTCATTTATTTATTTATTTTTTTTTTTTTGTATTTAAATAATGATAATTTTTTTTTGTTTTCGTTTTTATTTTATTTTTTTTTTGGTTCAATATTTCATAGTATGATCATAATTTTATTTTAATTGAAGATTACAAGAAAATTAAAATCAAAATGTAATTTATTAATTTTCTAAAGTATGACGGGGGTTAAAAAGGAAATATTGTAATAATTTTTAAATAAAAAAAACAAAAAAAAATTTTTTTTTTTCGGTTTATTCATGTAATATAAGCCATTTTAAAGAGCCAGCATATTTTAATTGTTTAAATCCCTTATTTATTCTTTATTTAAATTTAAACTCTTGGTAAATAACATCAATTAAAAAAAGAATTTTTTTTTTTTTTTAATTAAAAACAATTTTTTATAACGTACTTTATTATTGAAATTTGTTAAAATTTAATTGTACATTAAATAACCATAATATTGTAAATATTACTATATATAACTGCATTGCATTTGACTGGCATGGTTACAAAAATTCAAAAAAAGTAAAAAATCTACATACAATTTAAAAATGATCCTAACATACTATACATAATTCCCATGGTAATCAAAATGTTGATCGTATTTATTTCTAGAAAAAAATTAAAAAAAAAATAAATTATTTTACTAAATTAAAATAGTTAAAATGTGTAACTATTAGATAAAAAATATTTAATGACAAAAACAAACCATTATTCACTGTTTGTTTATTTGATATATACTATGCATATATGCACGACTATGTACACACATTGAATTTTCTAAAAAAAATGTATTTATAGAATATATAAAGACTACTATAGAGTATCTATTGTACATATACGTATATAGGTACTATTAATACGGTCATATAAAAAGGAAGTAGTCGATGTGTCATTGTTTAATTCCTGGACAATTTCATTGTGACGTCTATATTTACTACATTACATTACTATAACGTTGATGATGATCTGATGATGATGATGATGATGATGGCTATACCATTACAATAACAATGCACAGTGTATATACATATATATAGAAACTAAAGAATGGCAAAACGAAAACAAAAAAAAATACAGTCGTCATATATTATAGAATAGAATGAAAATTTAACCTTACACATGCATACATATATAGATGATAACGTCTATTTTGGTATTAAAATTGTATACCTACAAAAAAAAAAAATAAAATAAAATAAAAAAAAAAAAAGAAAATGTGTAGTATACCACAGTATTTGACAACGACGATGGTTTTCTTATCTACCCCTTACAATCAAACTGAGGCATTGTACTGGAAAATGGAGCCTACCAAAATATATAAAATTTATGCGGGGATTCCTTGTATACTCGTATTATGCATATATATACATAAATATCAAACAATTTGAGGGTGTATTGAATATAATGTTTACTCTACATGAATGTACATATATATAATGCATGCATGTATGTTATTTTATGGTTATTGTAATAAAAAAAAAAGACTAAATTTCACCTAGCAAATGAATAAATGATTATAAATACTGTGACACATATTAGAGTTAAAATTGAACTGTTTTTATTGTATAAATGTACGTATATGTAGCAAAATATTATGTTTATATACACAATATGTGGATTTATATATATGTATTTGTAAAACAGAAAAATAACTCGAAAACAAAAAAAAAAACCACATACATATATGTAGATAAAACGAATGATAAAATAGACATTATAACAATTGAGACAACGTTAAATTTCATGTGAAAATATGACATTATACATTTATTAAAAGAAAATTGGAAGATTCTAAAATAAGTTAAGTTGAATGAAGTTCTTTAAATACACTTGTATCTATAAATATACACGTGAAAATGTTAATATGTATGTATGCATGTATATTTTGGAATTTTAACATTTGAAGTATCATTCGTTTAATTCTGACAATATGTACATACATACATGTATGTCGTCTCAATGTATGCGCTTATCATATATTATAGTGGGTATTCATTTGTGCTTTCATGAAAACAAATTAAGATGTTCTTAAAATGAAAATTACATAAAAATATGTAAATGAAAAATTTTAATTGACATCATAGAAATATTGTCTGATGTGTAATATATGAAAATGATTTTCTATGCTATATGAGAGATTATAGAAAAGTTAAAAAAAAAACAAAAAAAATAAAATAAAATGCAACCGTTCATAAATTTAATTAATTTCGTTTTTTTTTGTTTTTGTTTTTAAATAAAATCCACTTTGCAATTTACATACTTTCAATTTAATGGTATGCAATACATAAATTTACAAAAATAAAAAATAAAATGATAATATGAATAAAAATGGAAATGTATACTTAATTGTACGTATGTATACAGTCAACCCTCGTAATAGTACACGATAAATTCATTTTGTATGTACATTAAAGGTAGTCCATGATACACAGTCATCGATAAAGTATTCTATTCGGCTCGTAATACTGTGGTTACAGTATAGGGAGTTAAAATCAACCTTTTGTTGACCAACACTTATGAACTTGTATTATACAGAAATTGTATATAAAGAAAATTCCGTGTTTTAGGTAGGTTGCTTATATCAACTTGTACTATAATTTCATAAAATATAAATATTAAAAAATCATTTACCAGTAAATAAATATTTCATGCATTATTTTTCATTTTGCTTTTTGTTTTTATATATTTTATTTTGGTCGTGTTTATTTATTATATAAAATATATGAAAATATAATAAAATTGAAAATTCTTTTTTTTTTTCAAAAATTTTCACATTCAAAATTTTGTACTACTGAATTTTTTTTATTTTTTTTTTATTTTTATAATGTTTACTATAACAAAAACAGAGAAAAAGACAAAACACAACAAAAAAATATAAAATGAAAATAATTTGGTCAGTTTTATATACATGACTGAATTTTTTTAATTAAAAAATTTTACATACTTTTTTTTTTTTTTAAAATTCTCATATTTTTGTAGTTTATGTTTTGTTGATTTTTTTTTCATTTACATATTTGTGTTTCTCTTATTTACAATTTTTTTTTTTTTTTTTTTTTTTAAAGTGGGAATAATGCGTAAAATAGAATCTACTATTTTTCTGTTAGTGTTTTATTTTCTAAAAAATAAAAAAAAAAAAAAAAATTTTTTTTTTGCTCCATATCAAAAGTAACTATTGCAAATGCATATTGCAAAAAATATTCATTCATATATTGCATATATGTAGTAGAGAAAAAAACAAAAATGATGAATGAAATTTACGCAAGGCACTTTGTAATGTGGATTATTTTCTTCTAGTTTATTTTTTTTTTTCAATATGAATTTGAAGTGTTTTTTGTAAAATTTATTCATTGGTAATTTATTTAAAATTTGATTATATATAAATCTCTTTTACATATAAGGAAAAAACAAAAAATGTATGAAAAATATATAGAAAGCCTGAATGTAATGTACGTGTACATGGTACATAAGTGTACATGTATTAAAATATTTATGATGAAATTGTGAAATAAAAAAAAAAATAATGAAAAATAAATAAAATTGAATTATTGAAAATAAGAGATTATTAAAACAAATTTAAAAGCATTTACAAAAAAAAAAAAAAAATACAAAAAATCAACAATACATAGCATGTAAAATTCATATTATAAAAATTTTATAGTGCATTGATTGCAAATGAAACAAAAACAAAATTACAAAATGAATTTTTAATTAACATCTATACATGTAAATAATAAGGTGATCGAAAATCTATTATGTACATATAATACATAAAATATCATTTACATACATTCTGATATTTAAAACAATTTTGAGATTGGTCAGGGAAGTAAATAGATCATCCTTAAAAAAAATAGAAAATTTTAATCTATTTAATTTGTTTTTTCAAAAAATTGTATTTTTGTACGTATCTCGCTCAAATTTTTGGGGCATACATAAATTGTCGGAAAATGATATCCTCCGGTTTTCATCAACTTTTCTGGTTTTCAAAAGAACTAATGGGACCTATCCTTTTGAATAAATGGACACAAAATGTTTTCATAGAAAAATTTTCCATATTAACCATTAAAACAAAAAAATTGTTCATGTTGTTAAAAGCAAAATTTTTCAAATTCAACGTGATTGCTTAAAAACGATTCGAATATATAGGATTAACATAATTCAAAAGGTAATGTTAATTACGTATTTCACACACTTTATGACGTATCTAAAATCTTTCAATCCAAAAAAAAAAAAAAAAAAATATCTCATAGGTGATTTAGATTTAAGAGAATGAAAGGAAACGCTTTATGAAAAATTTTTTATAAGATACCCTGTAGATTGGCATCGATGAAAAATGGTGACAATTATGCAAATTATTTTGATTCTCTATGCTAAGTGAATTATATATAAAAAAAAATTTTTTTTTTTTGCAACATACTAGATAAGGTATCTGGAACACTAAAACCAAATGGAAATCGGTCTTTTTGTTTTTTTTTTTTTGAGTTTAATAAAATTAACGTTCATAAACTAAAACTGAAAAAAAAAATTTTTTTTGCTTTGTTACTAACCGACAAAATGGCTATAAAGAAACAAAAACTACTGAATTTTTATCAGATTTTTATGATTTGTATGTTCACATATGTAGATAAATTCCAGGTATGTTAGAGAAAAAAATGCTGGACAAAAAAAAAAATCGTTGCCAATTGTTTACTAGCAATGAAAATAAAAACTAAAAAAAAAACTAAAAAAAACGATTTTAATTATGAGATTTAAAAGTATACAAAAAGCAAAAGTTTTCATCTTTTTTTCTCTATACATCATTTGCATATTAAAGAACAATAAAATATCGCAATAATTTTCTTTTAAATTTTTTATTTATTTTTATTTTTTTATTTTTTGTATGAAAAATGACAAAAATAGATGTGAGAGGGAAAAAAAAATTTGGTTTATTTTTTTATTAATGAGTTCAGTGGCATTAAAATAAATGAGAAGGTCATGAATTGATAAATAACAAACTGTTGAATTGATGTACATATACGTATGTAGATATGTTGGTACATTTTGCTTATATAGTAAAAATATGAATATATGAAAATGAGTACATAAAAACAACAACAACAAAAAAATAATGAAAACTCATTAATAACATTTTTTTGTTTTTTTTTTCATAATGTCTTAATAGTGATAACAGAATCATATTAAAAATGGTTAATGATTGTGTGTACGACTGTATATAAGTTTGTGTACATGTAAAATATACAAAAAAAAGAAATTAAATTAAATTAAATTAAATTAAAAAAAAAAAACAAATAAACAAACAAATTCACTTAAAACCAAAAACAAAAACTACAGACACAAAAAAGGTTAAAATATATTATGTATCACTTTATGTGTATTATTAATAACCATATGATAACGTTAAACTAATACATACACACATGTTGCAATGATAAACTTTTTATATTATTGATGATAGGAAGTTATTAATTATAAAATGAATTTATGAAATACTTAAAATTGTATTTTTTTTTGTTTTGTCGGTTTTTTTTTTTTTTAATAGATTTTTTGAATATGCATTAATGGAAAATGATATCTGTTGTACATAATTAAACAAAGAGAAGACAAAAAACATGAAAATATCTTTTGCTTATATGATAATAATATTCATCAAAGTTACCGGTATTCGCTAATTATGATAATTAAAAAAAAAAAAAATTGCAGATTTTTTCAACGGTGAGAAATTATTTAAAAAAAATTTTTTTTTTTTAACACAAGTAACTTGACCTTTTAAACGATTGGGGGGGGGGGGGGGGGGGTTTAAGATGAAAAGATACTTATGAGGCAAATATGAAAAATTGGACTTGATGCGTGTATGAGGTTACACGGTACCAATGGGTTACCCTGATACACGACTCATTTCCTTCACCCATTACATTGGAAGTACTAGAAAGTGCCCCTTTTGTCTTAACCCCCAAATTTCAAAACAAAACGAAACAGTAAATGCAAATGTCTAGGGGCAAAAAAAAAATAAATAAATAAAACTGACTTCATTAATATTTCTATAAAAATTCATGAAAAATTTTTTTTTGAATACCATTGTAAAATTACTATTTGTAACGATGTAATTTTTATTATTATTGCCTTTATTATTGTTATTCAGTTTTTATTCAATTTCCTTTATTAACCTAATTAAAATTATTTAAATGTTTATTTTACGTGTAATGCAATGATCGTGCACGTATATATATACATATAAATGTAATTAACAATAAATTGCTTAATTTTATTAATAAAAACAAACAAATAAACAGCTAATAAAAAAATTTTTTTTTTATTAAAAAATTTCTATTCATAGCATTATTGAAACCCATATATATAAATTTTATTTGTAAATTACTTTAAAGTATGCATACACGTAGAATTAATTTAAAAAAATTGAAAACAAAAAAAAAAAACAAAAAACATCTTTTTGGCGCCTTTTAAAATATGTTACAAATATTTACACTTGAACGCATAAGTGCTATAAATTAGGCCTTTATTTCTATCTATTTCTTTTTAATACCTGCTTTCCATATGGTGTGATGAAAATATGGTATTTTTCAAATTTAATTATAATCCAATTTTCCAATCAATATCATCTAATTAAATATCTTTCATTTGAAAATATTCAGATACAAAATTTATTCAAAAAAAAAAAACAAAAAAAAATTTTTAAATCTGCTTTTTAAGATAAAAGGCATTATTATTTACTTAACGTCTGTATAATGTACCATATATAAAAAGCACTTGTTTTAAATAGATGAAAATTTTTTTAAAATTTTAATTTCATAATTCTAATTATGCATGTATTTGTGTATATACGTAGATAATCTTACATGTATGTAATTCGGTTGTACGATGCAATCACTTTTGAAAAACAAAATATCTTTCGTATATTATTATTGAGATTTTTTTTGTACAAGTCACTCAAATACAGATACATACGTATGTACTTATGTACTATAGCGTATGTATGTATCTTTTGTTTTTTTTTTTTTTGTTTTTTAAATTAAATTTTAAGCTTTGAAATTCAAAATTTTAATTCATATTCGCTTCTGTTATATCATCATGTAAAGTATGTTAGATTTGAATGTGTGAACGTACATATATGCATGGAACTTAAATTAAAAAATAAGAAAGAAAAAAAAATTACTAATAACAATTGTAATAAAATGAAAATTTTTATTTTCTTATATTCACAAAAAAAAAAAAAAAATTTTTTTTAGTACTATTGTCCGGAAATTGAGAATTAATTCATGTCTTAACCAAATCCATCTTAATATTTCTTCATAGAATATTGTATATAATAATAACATAACAATTCACCCATAAGTAATAGCATTATCGTAGAAAATACCTAAATATACGTACATATATCTAAAAATGATATCTACTATATGAATTGTACATTGATATACATACACACATGCAAGTATATATAAACAACATATACATATGTTCGGATGTTTAAGAAAAGTCCAATTTGTAGACCAGGCGTTGCTAATTGTTAAATGAATTTCATAATTTGAGATCTTCTTTGGATATTTATAAGCCCACTTCTGCCCACCATATAATAATTTAGTATATATATATAGCACCAGATACCACCTATATGTGTTCATATTTATAGTAACATGCATTTATTTACACACATGTGTGTTTGTGTGTGTATTGACCAAAAAATGTGTTTCATTTCATTGTGTTTTATTTTTTTTAATTTTATTTTCTATATAGATACAGTATCTGTCTAATATATAATATATAGCAGATACATATTAAAGAAATATCTAACTATTGTTAAATATAACTTTTTTTTTTTTTTGATTTTTTTTTTTTTTTTTTTTAACTGAAAGAGTGCATAAAGTGTTAGCGCGTTAGAGTCAAAAGCCCCATATGAGATTAATATTAACAATATACAAGACGTAGACATATAAAAATCTATGTATAATACAAAAATACACAAATACATTGAATGCGGATAACCCAAGGCATTATATAACCTTTATATATTTATTGTTGATGTATTCATGCGTTTAACATTGGTTTTTTTTTTTTTTTTTTTTTAAATGAATAAAAACTACACACATGAACGTATGGCTTATTTTCATGTTCATACATGGAATAATAGAAACGTTTTTTTTTTTTCTTTTTTTTTCTATCTATTATCAAGCCATGGGCCATCCTATTTGTTGCCTTAAAGAATAGAAAAAAAAAACAAAAAAATTCGATATTAGAGATAATAGTTAAGAGACGAAATGATAGACAAAATACAAATATTATGTGGAGTAAAGAGGGGGAATTGAAATAGGAAAAACGTTTTTGGCTTTGTTTTTTTTTTGTTATTCTATTAAACAGAAAATAGAAAAGTCAAAAAAGCAGAATTATTCGATTTTCTTTTTCATTTTGAACAATTTTTTTATTAATGCCTTCTAAAATAACGTCATTGATGGCCTCTGGCGTTTGTATCATTTTCTGATATTTCATGGACATCAAAAGAACTGGAATTTTTTTTTTTTTGTTTTGGAGTTTTATTTTTTGATATGTACATTTCGTTTTTTGTTTTCTGTAGTTTAAATTTTGTAGTTTTTGGTGTTTTTTTTTGTTATTCTCTTCTTTAGTTTATTTCTTATCCATAATTTTTGATTCTTGAATTTTTCTTTTTGTTTTTTTTTTACTATTCTTGTCCAATATTATTATTATTTTTTTTCTAAATGAGTGGACTACATACATGCAACACACAATGCAGAAGGGCATCTATTTTGGAAGTTTAAAACCTGTAGTAAAATAACTATTATAGAACTCACCTTAAAAGCCTTAAGACCATTTAACTTGTATTTTATTTAACTTCTATTTTATTTTTTATTTTATTTTTTATTTTTTTTTCTTGTAGAGGATTTTCATTTTGTTCTATCACTAGTGTACATGATATTTTGTACCAATAGTCCAATCTTATATCTGTATAGTTATTGAGGTATACGCATAGTACACTGCTCACAAATACATGTACATGTCTTATTATTTGAACCCTAAAATATGTACTTTGTGTGCGTGTGTATAATACGTAGAAAAGTAACTTTTTAACTATTTTTACATAAAAAGCTGCTGATATTAACTGTTATATATAAAATGCTGACACATAAGATATATATAAAAGTGATGAACAAAATAATCAAAAATGTACAAAAATGAAAATACATGAAAAATTATGAAAAAATTTCTTTTTTTTTTTTTTTTAGGAAACAAGTTTTGAAATGTTCTTTTTTCTTCTCTAAATATATATTTTTTTTTCATTTTATTTGTAGGCATACATATAGGATTAGAAGATTAGGGTAATCACTTTTGCTTGAACTTAACAGTTTCAATTTCAATTCGATATTTGCTTTATTGTTCATATACATATCCATGTATGAGTATAATTTTCGTTTATTTTTTTTCTTTATATAGATGAATTGGAATTTTGATTGCTTCCAGTGATATGACATATTCGTGATATCTTTTGATAAAAAAAAATTTTTTTTTTCATGTTCATAATCTCATGTATAGATGACGATAATGACTATGATGATGATGATGATGATTATGATTATGATCCAATTGAACTTGTAGAATTCAACTAAAATTTTTACAATAAAAACGAAGGCAAAAAAAAAGAACTCGAAATCAGAATATTATACAAAATGCTTTGAAAATATACAATTTAAAGAATTTGAAAAAAAAAACAAATTCTCAAAATTTCAACAAAAATTCGTATCTATGCGTATTTGGAAAAAAAACGTTTTTTTTTTTTTTTTTTTTTAAAATCATTCAAAAAAACACTCAGATTAGTAACTAAGATTTTATTTTTAAAATTTTTTTTATTCATATTTCTTACGTTTTATTACATCTACAATATTTTGTTTTACTTGATTTTGTAGAAAAATTAAAAAACAAAAAAAAAAAATTTGTAAAAATCCTTTATTATTTTTAATGAAAAATTTTTTTACATATTTTAAATCCTCTTATATCTTTGTTTTCAATTATTTTTACATGAATAACATGTATGGCAGCCATTATTTACATATGTGTGGTATTACATACGTATATTGTTCATAAATTGTAAAGAAAATTTTTGCTTTTTAAATATACGCATTTTATACTTTATAAATACATAGAGCTTATTAAATGAAATCTAAATTATAACATGACATTCATATATAACGTGAAATATTTGTTTTCATTTAAATACCATATGCGTGTTCACATATATATAAGTAAAATAAATAGCTTTCTTATAATATTTTTCTAAAAATTATTTTTTTAAAAAAAAATTTGATGTAATTAAATTTGGTAATTTAAAGATTTTAATGCTACAATTTAAAAAAAAAGAAAAAATGATTTTATTTTTTATTTTTTTCAAAATTTACCCTAAGAATAAATGGTAAACTGATTACGAATTCAATTATTTAAATGTCACATTTAAAATAATGTACGTTATACATTTAAAAAAATTCAGCATAATAAACATGATATACACATTACCAAAAAAAATAAAAATAAAAAAACCCAAAAACATAAACATTTATAAATTCGATATTAAAAGGCAAATTTTTTTTTTTTTTGTTTTTTTTATTAATTAATTCAAATAAAATTAATAATGAATTTTAAAATTGAATTAAAAAAAAGAAAAATTAAAATTCAATTTATATCAAATATTTTACCTACATGATTATTAGATATGTATGTACACATTCAATAATCTTAATAACAATTATACGATTTGAAAAAGGATCAAAAGAATATACCGGCATCATTTCATTTTAATTCATAAAAAAAATCCAAAAAAAAAAAATACAAAAATTAAATATAAAAGTATCAATTAAAAAATAATAATAATAATAAAGAGGAGACCAAAAGAAAATTGAAAACAAAAAAAAAAAAAAAACAATTTACACATCATCAGGTCCAAAATATCGCATATATATAAACATGAATGATTTTTTTAAAAAAATGTTTTTATGCCAAAGATATTTGAATTCTTACAGAATGACTATGAGACCAGTAAACATGTACACAGTGTACACAGTGTACATGTACATGTGATGGTATTTTCTCTTTTTTTTTTTAAATTTTTATTTTTCCTTTTAATTTTCAAGTTCGTGCTTTAAAAATTTTTTAATTAAAAGTAAATACAAATTAAAATCCTTTTTGTTGTTTTTGTTTTTGTTTTTTTTTTTAAACAGTATCTTCTGACGGTTAAGATTATGCAAGCTCAATATCTCTGGTGCTACACAAGCTAACAAGTATAAAAAAAAGCCAAAAAAAAAAAAAAAAAAATTATTAATATTGGACTACCTTTTTTTATATATCCATTATTATTGTTATTCCTCTTCCTTACTATTGTGATTTTTTGAAAAAAGGAAAAAAAAATGAATCAATTTTCATTAAAATTTTAATACAAATTTTTTTATATATTTTTAAATCCCGGTATTTTGTCACTATATCAGGTACGATATTTTGCTACTTCCATTTTATGGAAATCCACTTGATATTGACACCAAAAAAAAAAATTTTTAATAAAAAAGTATAAATACAAACAAAATAACAAAAATAACAACAAAAACAGCATTTTGTATGTTAATCTAATATACACTGTCTATACCAAAACAGTGTTTTTATGTAAGATGAATTTTTCTCATTCAAATTCGGTTTTTGTTTGGAAATCAAAAATAAGAAAAATATTTTGTTGTTGTTGTTATTATTGAAAAATTACTGAAGGTCGATAAACTGACATAGGAATTAAGAACATTTATACAAGACAAGAAAAAAAAATGAAGAAGAAGTAGAAGACAAAGAAAGAAATTCATTTTTTATTATGACTAAAAGAATACGAAAAACATTAATGGACAAGAAACATGATTTTTTTTTTTTTTTAATACAAATTTTAATGTGCATGCATACACGTATACGGTTTAAAATGCATATACAAGAAATGCATTTACCTTATATTCTGTTTAGCATATTACGATCTTTTAACTTCATTTTATGGAAATCCAACATAGGTATCATTTAATCGAATAAAAAACAAAAAACCAAAAAAACAAAACGTGTACGCTCTGGATTAATAATCATTTTGTAAAAATATCTTTTTTCTTACAATCTTTTTTTTTTTTTTTCCTTATTTATTTATTTTCATTTTTGTTTTGTACTTTCGTTTTTTTTTTGTTTTTTTTTTTATTTAAATCACTTTTTATTTTATTGTTTTTTGTATTAATTCAGTTAACGTGTTTTATTTTAATTTTATTACTAATTTTTAAGTAATTTCAAATTACAATAAATTAAGTCATTACATATATTATGTCTGTATAAAAAATGAAAATCATCTTCTTTTTAAGATTATTAAAATTCAGATCAATTAATATGTGTATACATACATAATGTAATCTTGTAAGTGTTGTTGCAATATATTCACGTACAAATAGGGTTATTCTAAATAATCTGTGCCATTGCTAGTATATAAAGGACAAATAAGTCAAAAGAAATAAATAAAATTTGATTAAAATAGTAAATCCGTTAAAGGGTACCAGATAAGTTTGTACCATTTTCATTAAAAAAAAAAAAAAAAAGAAACAAAAAATATTTCAAACCCTCGAGTCGTTGGTGATCCCCTCATTGGTGTCTACTTCAGAATTATTTTAATAGATAGGTAGAGGTGGCCGCCTGCTCGTTCCCAAGCAAGCACATTTAGGCCACATTGTGATTATTTTAATAGATAGATTTTCTTAATTTTCCAATAAAGAATATTTTTGAACTACTGGATTGTGTAAACTAATAAGAATCACCCTGCATAATGTTAATAAGTCTTCTGCTTTAAATACATAAAAAAGCAAAAAATTGAATAACGAGTGAATTTTATTTAAAAAAAAAAAAGAAAAACATAAAAATTAAATAATAAAAACTGAAACTAAAATTAAATATAAAATGAATCAAGATTTTATTTTTATGATCATTTTATATTGAATTTTAATGATGATCATTTTCATCATGCTCTACACGTATTTACATTATTTTGACTGTATCAATTGAATAGCAAGTTGTATTCTGTTTTTTCTTTTTTTTTTTTTTTTTTTTTTAATTTTGTAAGATTTAGCTTTTTATGTTTCAATTAAATAAATTCAAATAATTTTAAATTACCAGTACCATAATTTTAGTATTTTTACAAATCAATGAAAAATAAAAAAATTTACAGAGAAAGTAATTTTTATATGGAAACACGTATGTAGGATACATTACGTACGCACAAAAGCAGTATATATATAGGAAAACAGTCTGTAATTTCTTAGCTGCTTCTTTTTTTTTTACATTTTTCTTTCGTTTCTATACTTCGTCTATAAATATTTTTTCTAGAACAGGTCCTTTACTCTTTAGAAACTACATAAAGTACATAGATCCATTGTCACTCTCCTTTGGCGCAACAGTTCAATGTGAGCCAGGGCTTAATCATTATTACGATGATTTTTTGAGACGATTCTATCATCATCCATGCACCTACAGTTTAACGTGGGTTGCAAACCATTGAGTTTATTTTGAAGTAGTTAATTTTAAACTCAATTTTGTATTAATAGAGCTTATACCAATCATTTGTAGAAACATTTTACATCATAGATATTTGAAAAGTCCGTCTCATACTGCATAAGAACTTTAAGAATTGTCGTAATATTGCTCTTGAAATACTTTTTTTTTAATAGTCTGTTTACTAATTTGATGCAGCGTTAAGGCGTTATAGATGTATACACATGTCGTTTTTCTTCTGTCATAATTTCTAATAAGATCATTTCACGAGCAATACGAGATGAATACTTTTTAAATATCAATATAACAGCGACGTAAAGTGGTCCTACATTATGTCATTTCCATAAGACCTTGAACTGCATCGAATTAGTATACAGACTATAATTTATGATTCATACATATTTGATTGATATGTATAAATATAACCTTGTCAATTGATATTTTCTAATTCTATTCCCAACCAAAGTATTGTAATATTTATACCTATCTACCTTCTATACATGCTATATTGAAAGAGTTTTACATCTTTCACACACAATTAAATGAACAAAAAAAAAAATAATAATAATAAAATGGAAATAATAATAACTAACTCACGACAAATTCTTTATTAGAATACAATCAAAAAATTAATAAATAAATAAAAAAAAAAAAAATTAAATAAAAAAAAAAATCATTAAAATACAGCAAATGTAGTACGCTTGTACACTATAATTAAAACAGAAATAACATAACGTGTATATATGTACATACATGTTATCATAAATACAAAATATACAATTTTTTTTTTTTTTTTTTTTTTTTTTTATCTAAATAATTTATCAAGTCAAACAATATTATAACTTATGACCATTAATTAAGATTTTTGGATAAACTTTTTAATTATTTTCACATATGGTTTTCATATAAATATTTATATCTATTCATATGTGAATATATATACACATTGGACATGTCCATATATATATATGGACGTGTACATAAAACATAATCCTTAATTACAAAAAATTATTATTATTTTTTTTTTGTTCTTTTATTTTATTTATTAATATCAAAAAAAAAAAAAATTAATTTTTTTTTTATTAATCAACACTGACTGACTGACTACATTAAGTTTACAAAATAATTAATTTAATACAAAAAACAAAAAAAAAAATGAAAAACTTTATTTATTGTTTTATTTGTTACTATTATTACCTTTTTTGTCTTTTTCATTTTCATAGATAATTTTTCACACGTGCATATGTATACCACATACACGTATACAACGGATTAATATAGATGTAAAAAAAAAAAAAAAAATTGTTTTTGTAATATTAAATATAACAGTTGTATGAATGCAATAAGTAAAAATCAAGTTACACTTAATGTGGTTAATTATATTATAGTTTGGTATATCTTTTTTTTTTTTTTTTTTTAGATGAATGACTTTTACATACTAAACATAATATCTAAATTTATGTATGTACATACATACATATGTACATATATCTGAGTTTGCAGATACATTATGTCGATTGATCTCTTACATATGTATGTACATATGTATTTAACATTATCTAAATTCATATATGTATGTATGTACATTGTATGTACAAATACACATTTATGTATGTATGATATGTCTCTAATGAACTAAAAGAATATTTTTTAGATACATATATGTATGTATATGTATGTAAATATATACACATATGAGTTCATATGGATAGCTTATATGTACATTTTTAATCCATTGACTCTATTCATCAAGAAATATGCTGACCAATCGATCGATCAATCAGAATATAGCAGGTATGAAAAATTATTATTTGTACACACATATCTACCTACCTATATGCTACATATGTATAATGTATATTGTATACAATATGAAATGGAGTATGTGAAAGCTCGTTTTTCTTTTTATAATTTTTTATTTTATTTTTTTTTTATTTTTCTCGTTTCGCTTTTCTTTTTTTTTTTTTTTTTTTTTAAATATGTTTTTGATTTGTGTATAGGATTTTATTTATTATATAGTATGTTATGTAAGCATATATAATACATGTACATATGTATGTAGGTAAATGTGTAATTTAAAATTATTGTAGTTCAAACTAAATAAAGTGTTTTTTAAATCACCCTTACAAGTCATTCGTTCTAATTGAAATGACAAAGGTAAATTTGTTTTTTTTTTAAACTATTATTTTATGTATGTATGTATATCTCATATATGTACATATATTTAATATATTAACTTACTGTACTATATTCTGTATGTTTCGCTAATGATCCATGTACCCATGGAAATTAACTGTCAAAGTAATAAAAATTATTTTCATATAAAAATCGGTCAACCATAGTTTACATATACATATGTAAGTACATATTAAATAGAGAGCTCGCTCTACAATTCATGTTATATGTATGAAGATAGATGTACATATATACAAATGGAGATATTCAATCTACATTATTATATTGTTGTATTTAAATGTAGCTTGAAATTAAAAATAATGTCCATGCAATCAAGACAATATAACCATAAGTACTATGTACGATATATGCATATGTATTATAATTTATAGGTACAGTATATTATAATAATACCTGTTCTGTATATATCTACTGCATTTTTATTCTGTTCTATAATAGATACACGTGGAAAATTGTAATTTTTTTTTTTTTTTTTTAAACGTCATAGTTCAAAAAATCATTTAACCATTATAATCAAATGGCAAAACATTTAAAAAATAAAAATAAAAATGAAAAATGAAAAAAAAAATCCAGTACAAAAATTCTGTTCACATCAATAGGCCTATAGTCATATATGTTTGTATGAATGTGTATCGTATGTGTGTTTATTACTTTATAATTACAAGTAGAATACGTAATGTGGTAACCCAGTAAAATAGAGATGCCTATATACATATGTATATGTACGTATACGTATAATCCTAAAAACATTCATTATATGTGGTTTTTGTGTATGGTGTTAGTACAGTATAATTATTTAAACATATATGTACATATAATAAAGGTGATACATACCATAAATAAGTATTGAATTTATTGAATAAAATGATTGACCTAATTAGATTAATTAAATTGAGAGAAATCAGTATATATATAACAAAAGAATATTTTTTTTTAAACTATCAATACATACTGTATATAAGGTATGTATGCACTTTCTACAATTAAACCACAAAGTATAAAATGATATACTGATGGTATTGTAAAAATGAATTTTCATATTACTACTATATTGGACACTTCATTATGTACGTAAAAAGAAATATAGGAACATAATAAATATATGTAATAAAATTTCTAATAATAATAATGGTGTAATTAATAACAAATTTTTGAGATAATTTAATTTTTGTATAATCAATTTAACTGACATACTTACATACGTACGGTAGGGATCATTATTTGAAAATAATCAAGTCTAAAGAAAATCATTGAAAAGTGTTATATAGAAATCCCATAGAAATTACATAGAAAAATTATTATATAAAAATCACATGTATGAAATATAATTTCCTTCTAACGAGGAGAGAGGGGGGGGGGGGGGGGTAAATGAAAATTTAAAGAAAAAAAAAATCAATTTATGAAGCATGTGATGCTGTTTTGATCAAAATGCTGCATAATTTCATTTTACATCGAAATAAATTTTCTCTCTAATAAGAAGGAAATAAATTTTCCTTTTAATTCAGGATGAATTATAAATTTCAATTATGATTTGATTAAATTGCTAAAATAATATATAGGACAACACACACACATATTTATACCTACAACTGGTACATATATGATATCGATATACTGTACACAGTACATTTATAATGCACGCATAAGGATATATTTATGAACATCCATTATGTATATACACACAAAATATCAAAAACAATGACTGTAAATGTTTTCTTTATTAATTTTTTTCTTATTTTTTATTTTCACAATACCCAAAAAAAAAAAAAAAAACAAACTATTTAATGGTTCAAGTCGAATGAAATGGAAAACATCAACAATGAAAAATACGCTATAAAATGAAAGTGGAAAAACACAAAAAAAAAAAAAAATATATAACTAAATGTGTGTACCAAATGAAAATGGAAAATCTACATAAAATTTGTTATACACAAGTTAGTTTTTCTACATTTATAACAAATAAAAAAAAAAAAAAAATAAAAAAAAAATGGGAAATTTTCATCTGACTTTTAGTTATTAGAAAGAAAAAAGTCAAAGTAAAGAAAAAAAAATTTGGAAAAGGAAAAATGCCGGAACTTGTGTATTTTTTTTTTCAAATAGTAAAAAAAAGGACCTACATACATAAATGTGTATTAAGGTTTTTTCACCTATATATACAAAATGTAAACAATACAACAATTTTCTATGTAAACAAAATCAAAATACCAAATTTCTTGTACATATATTTCGTTATGTTTTTTTTTTTTTTTTTCATTTTATTCAAATTAGGTCCTTTTGTTTTATACATATTGTATGAAAAATGTAAACTGAGTCTATCGTATACACATAATGTGTATTATGATGCCTATGGTAAAAGTTACAAAATAGTAAACAAATCCATACGTATGTATACATAAAAAGGAAACGTGTACGTGTGTACGTGTGTGTACATAAAATTGATGTAAATATGTGATGAAACACAAACAAACAAACAAACAAAAAAAGACAAGTTAATGAACATAACCAGAAACATATATATAGAGAAATCGATTGAAGTTCATATGTATGTACACACACGCACACACCTTGTATTTGTGTGTGTGTGTTGGTTTTTGGTAAATAATATTCGTTACAATATGCTGTAAAATATTCTGAAGAAAAAGTGAAATCGAGAGAAAATGAAAAAATAAACAAAAACCAAATTTAGACGGACAAATATAGGCGTTAAAAATTTTGTATTTGTATATACGTAATATTTTTAATATGCATAGGCATTTTCATTTACATTTTTTTTGTTTTTTCCATTCTATTACAAACTTATTTATTATTATAGTTACAAAAAAAAAAATTGAAAGAAAGAAAAACAAAGTCAACCACACCTTTAAATTACTTTAATATTTACATTGTTTGTACAATGTAATATAGGTACGACATCTAGGAATGTTATATATGCACTATACTCGTACTATGTAAGGTGAAATTCATTTTATAAAAAGGGAAAAACAAAAAAAAAAACAAAAACATATGTTACAGGGTGTATTCACCCCTAAATATTGAATAATATGTACAACATATACATTTTTGTATATTATACATTGGAAAAACCAATATAAAAAGAAAATTTTTATATTCTATAGATATTTACTCTGTTTGAGGTATTAAGGAGTATTTTGTATATACATATGTAATATTTTTTTTTTTTGTGTACATACCATGTACATACAGAAGTAATTTTTGTAATACAAAATATATCTACATATTTTCACTATTTTATTGTTATTTGTTTTTTTTTTGTTTTTGTTTCTCTCCTTTTTCCTTTTTTTCCTTTTTTTTTCGTTTTTCAATGGTAAATACACAAAATATAAAAATGATATTATGTTAAGTTTCAATTTCAATTGCTATTTTTACTACATATTACATAGTTATATGTAAACCATGTAAACCTGAAAATATATATACGTATATTTAAATATATGGAAAAAGAAAAGCAAGTATAAAAGAAAATGTAAAGAAAATTTTTGATAAAAACAAAAGAGTTACATTACAAATTTTATATTGAATACAAATTACAATATATAGTATGTAATATAAGTTAATACAATTTTTATTGTTATTTACATGTTTGATGTTAATTTTTTTGGTATTATGTACATATGTGCTTATTTCATGTAACATACAAGTAATACCACATATTATAATTTTTATATTATGTAGGGTAAACGATTTTTTTTTGTTTTTTTTTTTTTTTCGTTTTTATGGTTTTTATGGTTTACGTATAATAATAGATATCTGTTTATGCAAGAATCAAATTCGAATATATATTCACAAATCAGTTAATGTTATGTAATAGTACACATAAAATATGTAATTTAATGGTAAAATAGTTTATTTGTTTATATTACTATTTTTTTTTTTCGTCATTTATTCATATACAACGTTAACGTAATGTATATTATTTAATAACTGTAATATTTGTTCTCATGTCATTTTTATTACTAAAATGGCATTTTCTATAAATACTGTAATTTTCAATCCAAAAAAAATAAAAAAAATAAAAATAAGAAAATTGAAGTATGAAATTTCATTTATCAAAAAAACTAAAATTAAGTATACTTATTATCATTTACAGTTTATATTAGTTACAATTATTTTTTGATTTTATAATAATAAAAAAAATATATTTTTACAGTTATCTTTAATAGATGGTTCATAATGTCGTTAAGGTGAATAACTTTATTTTATAATATTATGATATTTGTTTAGTTAGCCTGTAACAGAGTAAAGGTCACAGTAAATGGATTCAGACTTTAAGAGTATCTGTAAGAAAAAAATCGTTCTGGACCCTGTAACAGAGTAAAGGTCAAAAAATGGATTTACTGTGTAGTTCAGAGTACATATCTTTAAGAAAAAATCGTTCTATACTTTGTACTTTAAATATTTTCATTACAGGTCTTATGGAAAGTACGAAAAGTAGTACCACTTTACATCATTGTATATTGATTATTGATGTTCAATAAACTCTCATCTCATACTGTATGAGAACTTTGAGAATTTTGGTAATTCTGGTCGTGAAATGCTCTTATGAGAAATTATGAGATAAGAAAAATGACACATATATTCCTATAAGGCCTGTAGTGATAATATTTAAAGTACAAAGTATAGACTCCATCAAAAAGGAAGTTTACCTTTAGAACGATTTTTTGCTAGGAACACTCTGAAATGTGCGAAAAATTCATTTTGTGGCATTTATTCTAGGACACCCTGTATATTGTTTTTTAATGTCTAAAATACTGTAAGAAGTACGTAATACACTCTTTGTATTTGAATTGTTGCTAAAGATGTCATTAAACTATAACACGAAATTACAGAAAAAAAAAAAACAAAACAAAATCTCACGCTACAGATTATATTGTAGTTCAAAAAAATTCCAGTTTTAAATAAAAAAAGCTGTCCATGCTTTTGTTTTGTCATTTTGTTACAATTCAAAGTGCGGCAGCTACATAGTTTGACCATTAATGTGATTTTTCAGATTAAAAAAAAACAAAAAAAAAAATTAGTTTTATTTATATTTCTGTTTGAATAACATATTTTTATCTCATACAGCTATTTACAGTGAAACCTGTCTAAATTGGGCTACTTACGCAACAGAATAATTTAGACCAGATTTATTTATGATTGAATTCTAGGTCATATATCATGTAAAGTGTATTATTTAAACAAAATAAGATAATTAATTTTCCCGAATTATGATAGTCAATTTTGTGGGCTTTATTGTATCCTAAAAGTCAATGTCAAATTTTTTTGTTAAAAGAATATTTTACTTGAAATGTAAATATTTACATACATACATATGTGTACTTAGTGTTAAATATACAATTTAGGTATTGCTATCCAAAATTATTTAAATGCCAGCTAAAGTATTTTATTCTATGCCATATTGATTTTATGATTTCTTAATTAAAAGTAAAAAAAACAAAAACAACAACAACAATAACTAACAATTATTTTGTCAATTTAAATGTTTTACAAATAATGTTGAAATCATATATCATTCTGACACTTTTATAGCAAATATATTTATAAATGATTTTTTTTTTTTGGTTTTGTTTTTATTTACATTGTATTCATTAATGTCCTTGATATTTTGTATTAAATAATTTTTAAAATTATTTTTGGTTAACCATGTCTTTATAACCATTACAATTAAATATAGTACATTCATAATTCCATAATATCAAAGAAATTTAATCTAAAAAGAAGAATCAATTTTGACTTTCACGCTAAAATTTTAAAAAACCAGTGCGAAAGATCAGAATGAAGTTGAAGCTGGGTAAAGTTCAGCATTTACCAGCTTCAAAGTTCTATCCATATGATCTTTCTATTAAGAGACAAGACTTTATATTACAGCCATATGATAAGTCACGATTTTACATACGTTTGATTGTGTGTATATTTAAATATATGACTTCAATTAGTTACGCATGAATGATCACTGGGTCTTTCGTTTTGTGCAATACATTTTGTTTGTGTATTCCTAGAATTATGATCGGATCTACATTTTTTTTTTTTATTAAAATTTGAAGGCATATATTTTGTTTGTGTAATTCCATTCCACACAATTTTTCTAATTCTGGACTATTTAATTGTTCATCATCATGAATATATTTTGTTTGTGTATTCTTTAAAGTTTGAATACAAAATTTTAAAAGCCAAAAATTGAATATTGAGTTTATGAAATTTTGTACTGCATAATTATAATTCGCATGGCGTATATTTTGTTTGTGTAATTTCATGACGAAAAAATTTTCTGATTCTAGTTTTTGATCATGAAAATGAATAATTTTTGATTTTTGTTTTGTAAAAGGAATGTACGTACATATGTATATACATTTGTACGTACATATGCTCATGTACATACATACATGTATAGATACATACATATAATTAATGCATACAAATATATGGATATATAAAATAACATTTTATTATGTATCAAAAAAATAAAATAATATTTTATTATAGTACTATAATTGATACAATGATGATTGCATATATAAAATGTTATATTATATATCCATATATTGATCTTAATACTTAATGTATAAACGTATGTACATACAAATGTATATACATATATTTGTGTGCATTAATTATATGTATGTATCTATACATGTATGTATGTACATGAGCATATATACGTACAAATGTATATACATATGTACGTACATTCCTTTTACAAAACAAAAATCAAAAATTATTCATTTTCATGATTAAAAACTAGAATCAGAAAATTTTTTCGTCATGAAATTACACAAACAAAATATACGTCATGCGAATTATAATATAATGCAGTACAAAATTTCATAAACTCAATATTCAATTTTTGGCTTTTAAAATTTTGTATTCAAACTTTAAAGAATACACAAACAAATTATATTCATGATCATGAACAATTAAATAGTCCAGAATTAGAAAAATTGTGTGTAATGAAATTACACAAACAAAATATATGCCTTCAAATTTTAATAAAAAAAAAAAATGTAGATCCGATCATAATTCTAGGAATACACAAACAAAATGTATTGCACAAAACGAAAGACCCAGTGATCATTCATGCGTAACTAATTGAAGTCATATATTTAAATATACACACAATCAAACGTATGTAAAATCGTGACTTATCATATGGCTGTAATATAAAGTCTTGTCTCTTAATAGAAAGATCATATGGATAGAACTTTGAAGCTGGTAAATGCTGAACTTTACCCAGCTTCAACTTCATTCTGATCTTTCGCACTGGTTTTTTAAAATTTTAGCGTGAAAGTCAAAATTGATTCTTCTTTTTAGATTAAATTTCTTTGATAATATTCAAACTGTGTATCGTGTGTCTAACTTCAGATACATTTCATGAATTTCATAATTTTTCCTTCTTTTTTTTTTTGTTAGAAATAAAAACAAAAACAATTACAGGTATTTATTCATGTAATAAATAGGTAGTATAAAAGCTTTATGAATTTATGATTTTTTAATTTACCATAACTATAAAGTATTTAAATTTTATGTAAATTAAATATACGAATGTTGTTGGATTGCTGATATCTATACTCCATATATTAATTCGATGCAGTTAAGGTCTTATAGAAAATGACCTTTACATCGTTTTATATTAATGTGTAAAAAAAGTTCACCTAATACTGTATGAGAATTTTGGTAACTCTGTTCGTGAGATGCTCTTATGAGAAATTATGAGAAAATAAAAAGGACAAATAAACTCCCATAAGACCCTAATTGCATCGAATTAGTGTACGTAGTGTAGTATTTTTTTTTTATTATTATTCGTAAGACATGAATGGATATGAAATGAATAAAGATATAAAGTGCAAGAACAATATACAAATAAAATGAATTATTGTCACACTTTATTGATTAATTTCAAAAAAAAAATAAACATTTTTTTTTTCTTCTATTTTTCAAATCGAATTTTGTTAGCATACATAAATATAATTCAAGCATTACCAAAATGTAATTTTCAATGGTATCCGTTTACGAAAATTTCAATATTCATATTTATGTATGTAGGTTAAAAAGATCGTACCTACGGTCTACGTACAATATGAGACAAAATGAATAAAAATATGTTGTATGTATCATTTAAAAATTATGTACAATATCACATACATACAATTATAATAAAAAAAAAATATGAAAATAAAATTTATCTTATATACATTTTATTCTTTGTATATATAAATAAATTTTATATCTTTTAATATTGACCATAAATTTTTATATTTACAACACACACACATGCACATACATATGTACAATAAAATGAAATTAAAAAAAAAAAAGAAAATAATAATAACAAGGAATTAGAATTAAATCAATAAAAAAAAAACGAACCTTGAAGTCATAAAAATTTGACAATGCCCTATTTTTTGTTGATCATATTTTTTTTTTTTATATTTTTTTATTATTGCAATCATTCAAGTTTTTATATGTATATTTCATTTATTATAGATTAGTAAAAGTAAACTATAATCAAAAATATTATATGCATGATCCACTTGACCACACAATTATTATATACGCAACGTTGTAAAATATATCATATCGGAGTATCTATTATTATGTGGTTGGTATATTATGCTATTGTGCATATTATATGCATTAAAGTACTCTTTTAGTGTAAATTTTATTGAATTTCAGGTAGATTTTGAATATGTACATATATAAAAAATAATATAAGCAAAAATTATTAGATATACACGGTATTTCATAAGTAGATTGGTTTATGGCAATAATCAAATTCGTTATCTGTTCAAATCGTTGTATAATGTGTTTTTAAAGTATAGGCACTGGTACTAAATCATACAAAATATTATAAAAATTTATGTTTATGATTTATGTTGCTCCCGTGTGGTTATTGTTGTTTCCGTTTATAAAACAAGCAATCAGGTAAAACTGGCGTAAAGCAAAAGAATAAAAGGAAGCACTACTAAGAACAACAAACGCTTATGTTATAAAAAACATAAAATTGGTTAATTTTGTATTCAAACAAAATTTGTCAATTTGGTTAGATGACTGATAGATCACGAAAAACTTCTCAAAATTTTTTTTTTTTTTTTTATTTTTATTAAAGGAAGTGGCAAACAGTGAACTGTCACCCTTCCGCCCTCACCACGACCCCCCAGGGCCTTTTGGCGATACTTCCCATAAATAAATATTAAGAAAAAATTTTCATCCTTTTTGATATTTAAAAAAATTATTTTGTAATCATAAATTATCCATTAAAATTTTCAAATTAACGAATATCATAATTTTTTTAAAAAACAACCTGTATATGAGACAATAAAAATCAATATCAAAATGTGACATATGCATATTACAAAGTTTACAAAAAAAAAATTAAAGGAATTTATATTTCGTAAGTTTTTGTCTACCTATCTATACCCAAATCATTAATTTTCATGACCTGAATTTTTAAAATATTAAAAATTCAGATACACCATAGCATATATGTACATATTTGTGTGTATCTTATACAATGATAAAATAATCATAAAAATAACCAGATAATAATAAAATGTATTAATAATAATTGAGAAAAAAATAAAAAATAAAAAATAAAATTTATAGATAAATTAGAATTAAAAAAAAAAAAAAACAAAAATTGTATATTGAAAGGAATAATAAAATATCTAAATAAAAAAATGACAATTAAATTTGTGTCTTTAAACGATAAATTAAAGAATTTTTTTTAATTTATGTGTCATATGACTTTATTATGAACATTTTAAGCAAATCATGTATGAGCAATTTATCCTGCTATTCGTAGAAAATTACAAAAAAATTTTTTTTAATCAATTTTTTTTTTCCATTAAATAGATTTTTATTATTTTATATTTTTACTTTTTGTTTTTATTATAGGTTTTATATAAAATAATTGATTTAACAATGTTTAATTTCTATTGACACATGATTTGTCCATTTGCATTTAAAAACAAAATATTCATGTATCTGTTCTATACATATAAAATCTGATTTTTTTTTTTTTTTGTGTCCATTAAGGATATAGAAAATAGTAAAATTTGCATATGTACGTAAAATCGTACATACCATAAATATCTATACATAATCAGCCCGTATACGTATGTATATGATACCGTGTGTATCTTAGCTATTTTTATGTGTTGCAATTATACTTCTACAGAAGCAAATTGTAACAGCATTTTTTAACAGCCTAACTAAAAAAGATATCATTTTAATTGACTTTTAATTTTTATTTTATGTTTGTTGTTGTTTTTTTTATTCATCTCTTTATTAGTCTCTTTCTGCATCTGCACAAAGATAACAAAAAAAATAAAAAATAAAATAAAAAAAAATAAATGCATAAAGAATTCTTAATGATCACATCACTTCTGTACTATGCCTTTTATCTTTGATGATTATTTGCTGTTATTTCTTTTGAATTTTTTTTCTTTTTTTTTTTTTTGTGTAATTTACATACATTTTATGGTTCAATTTTAAATGCATTTTAATACAATATAACAAGATTCAATAAATTTTTTATGTATGTATGTACATTTTTTTATTTTTTATTTATTTATTTTTTTTGTAAATGCATTTCATTTAATTTTTAATTTTTAATTTTTTTTTTTTTTACTTAACATCCTATTAACTATTTTTTACACATACGTATGTACATTTACTGTGGTGGTATTTTTCTGAGTTTTTTTTTTTTTTTTTTTAGATTGCATTTTTGCCACTACAGTAATTTTTGCATGACATCATTACATTTTATATATATTAAAGTCGATGACAAGAATAATAAGATAATACTCTTCTGTACCAAATATAATAGACTGATCAGATATACTGCATACATATGTACATACCAGTGGCGTAGCGTAGATGTTTGCAAAGGATGTTCTTTCGCCACTGGTACATACCTATACATATATGTATGTATGTACACTATAAGAAACTCAATCAGTTCAATTGGTTTTGTTTTTGTTGTTTTTTTATTAGTATAGATGAAGTATGTATTTTCTGAAAATCTTCGTAATGTCTATCTTTTGCCCATTTACAGTTGGGTTGTATATATATGAAAAGCAAAAAACAAAACAAAAAAAAAAAGAAAAGAAAATTGAAGTAAAATTTAATGTAATATTTAATGCACTGACAATCAAATGCATTCATCAGTACATCAGTATATTAACAATTTACATATTAATATGTACATATATAACGTATGTGTGTAATAAATGAAAATGAAATTACATGTGAATATATGCATTATATGCATACTGATATGCATACATATATAAAGAGATTCGAGTTAAGTGCAAGTAAATCCAAAGTGACAGATTAACATAATGACTTATTACCTATGGCAGCAGTCAAGCTCGTTGTCTACATCTGTTTAAATCGTTGTAATTTTCATTTTATCTTTTAGCTTGTAACAAATATAAATTGGCCGGCATTATATTTTATTTTAAATATCTACATACCTGCATACGAGTATATGTATATAGCCTTGTATGTTGACTAATCTAAAACCATAGAAAAAGAATAATAAACAAAATACAAAATAGAATATGAATATATGTACATACAAAAAGGGTGGTGGTTTCTCATTTTTATTTTTTTTAAATAATTAAAAAATTCCTTACAGTAGTTATAAATCAATATAAAGATTTGAAAATTTTCAAGTTAAAAAGCTAAATAATCGATTTTACATATTTTTAGTTACATTTTTTTTTGTACTACAGAGATGATCATTAAAATGAACATTTAATGATTTTTTTGACATTCAGTTTTTCTTTTTATTCAGCTCCTAAAATCCATGCAGAATCCTGCGGCCTCATACAAACATTAATCCTTCATATTTCCCTATCGTCCGCTATTCAGTTGTTTTGACTCCTTTGAAATTCTTTATTTCATGTTTTTTTTTTTGTTTTTTTGTTTTTTTATTTACATTTTTTTTTTATTACAAATTTAAAATTACACCACCCTAGATTACCATTGAATATGTAGTATAGAAAAAATATCTTGAAATAAACATGAGAAAATAAAATGTAAAAATAAATTTATAACAAAAATTAAAATATATATATATACGTTACCACATTTTAAATAGACAAGATATCCTTATACGTATTACTCTTGAATTGGTTTTTGCTTTTTTTAATACGGTTACATATATTTACCCGATATTAAGTTCACTTTGTGGGAGATACTGTATTTAAAATGTATATATTCAATAGATAACATTGGATATTTGCATATATTGCATGTATGTGTGTGTGTGAATGTATCCATTTTTATATCTTCAACGTATAATTACACTTTATTTTTAAATTAAAGAAAAAAACAAAAAACTCAACAAAATTCTAGAAAAGGACAATCTAAAGATATTTTACTCTTTGAAATTTATATGCATGCATGCGTGTATATTGCAATAAAAAAAAAAAAACAGAAGGGTTTTATCGATTTAAAGTTTTAAAATAAAAAAAAAACTTAACAAATATTCATGTAATGCACAAAGTAAAACAAAAATTAAGTTTAATTAAAAGTTTTTAATTCAATACGAAAGCGTTACTATATTTTTGCATATGTAATTAAGTTTAAATCATCCATGATACCAATAATATACATGACAATATGCATATATATAGATATGTAGATACTATTCGTATTTATTGTATTGAACTCATGAACCTGAGTAATGCATAATGTATTGCAGAATATTTTATAATTTTTTTTTTTTTCTCATTAATTATTGTTAGTTCATATTTTCCATTTTAAGCATTTTTTGTTTTTCCTTCTGAATATTTAAATTCTTGCATTTAATTGATATAGATACTTTGTTGTAAAATTTTTAAAAAAACAAAAAAAAAAAAGAAAATGAAAATTCCATCGATTTATTTTTGTTATTTTATGTTATAGACATGCAATAAAATTTTTAAAAAGAAAATTTAACACACATCCATACAATGAGATTTTCGTATAATGAGAAAGTTGTGCTAGAAAGAAACTTATTTTCTTCTTTCTTTCGATTAATGTTTTTAACTCTTCTGTTTTTTTTTTTTTTTTTTTTTTTTTTTTTAATGAAATCCAATGACATAAATAAATGAAATTTATGTCATAAGAAAAAAATTTATTTATTTATTTTTTATTTTTTAATTTTTTTTTCATTTAATGTAGAAGTATAATTTTTCCTGGTTTTCCCTAGTATATACGAATGAGTATACAATTTATAATCCTTGAGTAATATTCAAATTATCATTCAAATATAAAAATGTACTTTTACTTTTTATATGTAAATACATACATCAGAAATACTATATATAAGAATTTTCTATATAGGTTTTATGTTTTATACGTACTTATGGAAAATTGTAATTAAAAAAAAAAAATATAAAACACAGAATTATATCTCTTGAACAATTTTATACATAATATAGGTGAATGAAAATAAAAAATAAAAAATTTTCTTTTTCTTTTTAAAAACAACATTTATAATATAACGACAATAAAATCTATTTCATAAACAAAATCTAATCATATTCAACTGAAATAAAATCCAGAACTTATTATTTAGAGCATATCATAATAATTTTTGAATTAAATATGTATACACGTGTATATATGTATGTACACGGTAGTGCATGACTATGTATTTAATGTTACCTTTTTTTCTTATTAATTTTTTCATATAATATTAAACATAAATATATGTATATTGTTGTAGTATATCATAGAAGAAGAAAAATATTTGCAAAAAAAAAAAAAAAAAGAAAAAAAAAATTATGTATTTAAAATCTATGTTATTATGTAAAAATGTATACGATTTTCTTATGTAGAAATAATATACCGACCGTATAGTATATGTATATACTTTTAAAGTATACGTTTATTATAATTTTTATAAACCAGCTATTTTAGATGCAATTTTTCATTTTTAATTTTCTTTTTTTGTTTTGTTTTTCTTATGTTTATAAACAACATCTATTTAAATTGTACTATAACATTTTATAAAAAGAAAAAAAAAATGCATTTTGATTATAATATACTCGTATGTAGATCAGAGTTTCCTAAATTATATTTTCCGAAGAGCATCAATCTTTCATAGAAAATTAGTTAGTTTAGTTTAGTTTACAAGGGTAAGGATGGGATTAGGTTGCCTCGACACTGCAGCTTAGGAATGCTTATTGTATCCTTCAAGCTCTGTTTGTCTATATAAATGCATAAGTCCTTTTGGCAAAGAGAATAACGTACTAAAGTAGTCTAAATTTGAAAGATTGTCGAGACTTCTACCTTCAGTCCATGGAAAAATAATAGAAATAATTTTTTATTTTCTTTCTTATTATCCTTCATTAAATAGAAGGATAAGATTTGAAAGTCTCGACAAAGTATACCATAATGATTACGGGAAATTCAACTTAAATTTGATGTTATCATATTTACAAGCGACTAACATTTTTTTTTTAATCCAAATGTGAGGAGTGAGATGATGTTTGGTGGCCTCGACACTGCAGCTGCAGCGTATTGTATCCCTTACCCCCGGTATTTGTACATAAAGGCGCATATCCTCTTGGCAAGGAGTATGACATACTTTATATGTAGTCAGTAGTAGTAAGTGTTGGAAAGATCCTCCTAATTCCTACCCTCTGAAGTAATCCTTCTCCATACAAGCGACTGATACATACAAGGCAATTTGTTGTCTATATTATATTTTCTGTTTCATATAATAGGTTGAGTAGCCCTGATGAAAATTAATATATAAATTTATTTGTACTTGTATATCCACACTTATGTACCTATATATACAAATCGTAATAGCATAATATATTTTCTGTACCATCGTCATCATTATCATCATCATCATCTTTATCATCATGATAATAAGACGGTAAATAAGAAATTCAAGATAAGATCCACTACATTTCTTGATAAAGAAAATTTTTAAATGCATATGTGCATACATGTGCACATATATAAACAATATAACAACAATTTGAACATTCTTGCCTACGACATGCATGTCGACATATATAGATTCGCCTGTTATGATTGTATCTATATCTTTGTAAATTATTATTTTTTTTTTTTGGTTACACATGTACAATATAAATAATATAAAGAAAATCTACTGTATGCTCATATATACGTTAAATGTAGATAATAAATATCATCACTATCATGTTGCTGGTACATACATTAACATTTTAAATCTATAGTCACTTGTGCTCTTGTTATAGGTGCATTCATTTTGTCATTTTTAAGATTATTTTTATAACTTCAGGTGTGCAAAAAAATATTTTTCTAGATTTTTATTTACATATATTGAAGAAAAAAATATTTTAATGAAAATAAAAATAAAAAATTTAAAAATAAAAATAGTAAAAATAGATTTTTCATAAAATTTTTAGAAAATGTATCTGTTTTGAATGTTGAGAAAAAATGACAAATAAAAAAAAAAAAAAATGTAGATATTTAGATAAATTGTGTATCATCTACGTATACTTATATGACATGAAAGAAGAAAAATAAGAAAATTAAATTTTTTATATGCATAATTTGTGCTTTTTTTTTTAAAAAAAAGGCTTTCATAACTTATTATACGTTTTCTTGAAACAGATTTTCTTCATTCATTACCTTGACTTTGTGTAGTTAAATATTGTCAGGTTTAATGCGCACATACATACACACTAAATTATGTCCAGTATTCAAATTTATAATAAATTTCATATATTTTCTAATTCAAGATCCATAAAATCTTGATTATGGACCTTGTTCTAGTTCATAATAAATTTGATGCATACATTTTCTTAACTAAAATTTTCCATAATAAATTATGAAATAATTTAAAACATATTTCAGATATATATGATTGACTTTTTTGTGTGCATTTAATGTCGTCCCTTTTATTAAATTTTCATCTCACATAATCATGAAAAACAAATTTCCATTTGATTTAATTGAATGTAAATTAACAAAAAATTTCAATATTATTAATTTTCTTTTCTTTTTTAATTTATTATTAGTTTTTCTTTTTATTTAAAAATTTTTCTTTTAGTTGTAATGAAAATAAAATTGAAAATTTATGAAAAGTGAAAGGAATTTTCTCTTATTTTTTTTATTTTTTTTTTTTGTGTGTATAATTGAGTACACTCTAGAATATGTGAGTATCATTTCAATTTCTATATTATATATAACATAAATTCATACAAATGTAATTTTGTATCTAAAGTGCAAAAACTAAAAGATATAATGAATCTAAATCATTTGAATGTACATGCATATGTACGTGTGTAGGTATATATACATATATACTGACTGAAGGCATATAATATATGTGTACGCAATTTTATTTAATGTTAATTCATTTATCATGGCTATATGAAAAGTAGGTGTGTATATTTAAGCATATGTGTACATATATGCATAACATTCGTGTGTATCTGAACAAGTGAAAAACATATGTACATGCATAACAGATTTTTGAGGAGTTAATTTATCAGTAAAATGATATTAAGTATGTACATATGTGTTACATGTATTATGCAATGTACATACGGACATATATGTAGGTACATATGTACATATATATAACATGCGGGAATAAAAATCATGTAAAAATGTAGTATCACAAAATATTAAGTAACGCAGAGACTTAAGTGCGAAAAAAAAAATAAAATAAAATAAATGATGCACTTGATCTTTTTAGATGATGATGATGATGATGATGATGTTCTGCCTGTATATGGTAAACGTAGATATACGAGTACATCTGCAGAAATCGTACATACATACATTCATTTATCTGTGCAAATAACATTTGGAAAATTGGGCAAAAAAAAAAAAACAAAAAAAAATTTGAAAACATGAAAATTTATCTATTTGAATAGTTGATTTAAGGCTACTAAATTGGAATATATGTACATACACCCATATTTGTTATTTACCTATACATATATGTACATACAAAGTGCACAATATATTCTTTGAAAATCTACAAAGAATATTCTTGTTGCTTATTTTTTATAAAGATTTCTTGGTCGATATCGATCGAAATTAAAGTTAAGAATAAAATAAATGATAATTAGATTAGGAAAAATAATGAGAAATTTTCAAGTACATTAATAAAAAATTTATCTGATTTTGACTATATCATTGCTGTAGTATATACATATGAGTGTACATATTTATAATTTATATCATGTAATTGATCATATAATAATGTATAAAATTCAGCACATATGGAAGTCGTTAACAATTTGACTTGACATTAATGTGTCAATTATTATGCAACGATAATGTAAATTTTTTTTTTTTTTTTTTTTTTTAATGATAAAAGTAATAAAATTTTCCTGTTTTTTTTTTTTTTTTTTTTATTTGAAATATTATGCATCAGATATGAAATTAAAAAAAAAAAAAAAATTTAAATTCAAATTAATTTCAATTTTTTGTGATTTACGTAGGATGCTCACAAAATTTTCTATTTCTGGTGTTGTATAGTAATTTTGAAAAAGATGGTAAGGAGACTTCCTGTTTTTTTTTTTTATTGCGTATTCCTACTATGCTTTGTTTTATGGACTCTAGTTTTTCGCTTATATATAGTCCTTCTAAAAAAAATCCTTCTTAAAATAGTTCTTCTAAATTCAGAACTTGCTTTATTTTGGCAGATAAACAATTGAATTTTACCAATCATTTTCCATATAATGTTTTTCTTGCTATAGTAAATGAATACTATGATAAATCCACCCCGTATCTGGATTCACTCCTTGTCCTTGTATCATCATGAAATCATCACCTACATAGCCTTAGTGTTTTTGTGTGGTTTTATCAAAGGCTATTAAAAATTCATAACACTATGCGTTAAGTAATAATAATTATCCTATACGATTGAGCTTTCAGTTTTCAGATGAAAATTGAAGCAATTAACACTGCAAGAAGTCCTTTTATTATATCGAGGCACAGTATTACGATCCGTATAATGAATACTTTGTCAATGATCGAGGTAACCAAAACAAAAAAAAAAATAATAATAATTACAAATCTGAAATTATTGATGTTCACAAGGATTTTTCAACGCCATTTTAAAATAAAAAAAAATATATTCGTGAAAATGTTGAAAGATTTAAACATAAAACATATTGATATGTATGTTATCGTATCACTGGTTTTTTTTTTTTTTTTTTTTTTTTTTTTCTTATACATACTCACATGAACGTTCCAAAAGGAAAAGAAATTGTAATTCCTTTTACTCACATATATTGGTATGTTTGTATAAAAATCTTTTACGTAATCATTATGTATACACACATAATATCACAAAATTTTCATATAAAAAGAAAATTATTACAACTGACACTGTATTTCGTGAAAATCATGAAAAATAAATATATAAAAAAAAAATAAAATAAAATAAATAACAATAATAATAATAAAAATGAATGTTAACCTGAAATATTTTATTTGATAAGAAAATTTTTATGTATATACATAGTGTATGTAACGTATGTGAACACATACGACATTTGTACATAATAAGATACAAAAATAAATATAAAACATAAAGAATACCACGTAAATAAAAAAAAATTGTAAAAGATAACATAAAAAAAAAATTTTTTTTTTTTCTGCGATTCATAAAGTGGCACATTTTACACAAATCTCTATATAAAAAAAGAATTTTGGTTTTATACACTTTATGGAAAATTGTCATTTTTTTATATGTATGTGCATGTACATACGAATTTGGAAAAATGAAGGGTGAAAAAAATTTTTTTTTTTTTTTGTATGAAAAGAAATAAAGAATAATGAAAATACGGAAATCAGTAAGTGAAAATGTGTAGGTATTCAATTCAAAGAAGAAGAAAAAAAATACTTACCACCACGCATTCAAGGTAAGTTGTATATACTCGTACATATACTTAGAAATAAAAAAAGGTGAACACTGAAAAAAATGAAATGAAAATTTTTTTGTGAATTTTTGTTGTCTCCTTTATACTGAAATAGTATTCATATGAATACACACATTCTTTTATGTACATATGTATTTGATAAAAATGTAGCGGAAAATTCATATACTGCTAAGCACAATGTTTAGATACTTTTACACGTGAATTTTCCATAATAAAAAAAAATTTTTCTTATTTTTTTTTTTGATTTTGCTTTGTATTTTAAGAAAAGCTCTTAATATTAACCACTTTTTTTGTGAATGATAAAATTACTTACATTTTAATAATAATTGAAATATTCTTTAAAAAAAAAAAAAAGAAAAGAAAAGAGAAAAGGAAAACAAGTTGTTAAACAGATGTTTACTTATTGAAGAAAATTACTTTAAAATTTTATTTTTTTACGCATATTTTATTAAACCTGTGTATTATGAGAAAATTCATAACAGGCTGTAGTGTGAAAAGAAAAAAAAAAATTTTTTTTATTTTTTTGGAATTTTCTTTTTCAGGAAATTAGAATAAAAAATTTTGTTTTTTTTTCTTTTTTTTAAATTTTGAAATTGAAATTCTACAGAAAACTTTTAAATAAAAAATTCAAAATATAAACTACAAAAATATATTTTATAATTTTTTAATAATATTTTCTTCCATCATCATCATTGACGCAATAGCCCGATGTAAGTCAAGATCGAATCATTGTGATGACTTTTAACTGATGATTCTATTACATTTTTCTTCCATTACGAACTACTGGGTTTTTTTTTTTTTTTGTTAGAGTAGAGGCTCGATTTTTGTATGATGGGACATACATTCTGTCTATTAATTCTTCGGTGGAGTTAAGGCCTTATGGATATACATGTCTTTTTTCTTCTTTCATAATTTCTTGTGTAAGATCATCTCACGAGCAATGTTATCACAATTTGTAAAGTTATCATATAATATGAGATGAATATTTTCAATATCAATATAACAGTGATGTAAAGTGATACTACTTTTTGCCATTTCTATATAAGACCTGAAGTCCACAATATTAGTGAACAGAGTATAAATACAGACGAAATGTATGTATACACATGTATCAATATAACAGTGATGTAAAGTGATGATACTACATTACATCATTTCCATAGGGCCTTAACTGGACCGAATTAGTAGAGACAGAGTGTAAATTCAACGAAAATAATTAAAAATTTAGAAATTATTTAAAAAAAAAATTTTTTTTTATTTTTGTTTTTGAAAATAATTGTATATTAGATAAGAAAAAAAATTTTTTTTTATTTCTATTTCACTTTTGTGTACGTATGTAAACTATAAATTTATTATGTAATGAATACATTCAATAGAAAACAAGTAAACTGTAATAATAAATAAATAAATAAATAGATAAAAATGAAAGTTATAATTAAAAATAAAATCAAAAATAAATTGTTAAAAATAATATTAAATTGAATATATATGATAAAAGATTATATACATGACCTATTTAATATTCAATGTGTATACATAGACACATATGTGTATAATTGCTTATACACAGTATACAAATAAATATACAAATGTATAAAAGCTTGCGTGTATGTATATATAAAAGAATAATGAATAGAAAAATATATTAAATATAAATTTCAGTTTTTTAATAAATTAAATGGGTCATCATCGTATATGAATCAAAATTCAAGTTTATTATCATTTTTTTATTATATGCATTAAATGATGACATTACAGGATTATCGCTTATTTTTAATATAGTTATGCAGATATGTAATTTTTTAATTCATTAAAATCACTGCAATATAGATGCACCCACCATGCAAAACAATAAAAATTGAAAATAAGGATAAAATAAATAAAACAAAAAAGAAAAAAATTCTTCAAGGAAAATACAATAAATACCAGAAACATAAAAAATATTCTGTGTAGTTAAACGTACATCCCATTCAAATGAGTGCATATAAGTTTGAATATATTTTTTAATCAGTTTAATTTTTTTTTTTTTTTTTTTTTTTTTAAACAAAAAACGCATACGTGCATATTTGAATTCAGTTTAAAAACAAAAAAAAAAAATGTAATAAATAAAACGAGCATTTTCATTATTAATTCCTGACCTAAATTCAATGAATTTTACAAGAAATACAGTTTTTTTTTTTGTTATTGTTGTTGTTATCTATTCATTCATTTTAAATGCAGAAAAACGTTAGATAAAAATATAAAATGTAAATTTTAATGAGATCTATTTTATTTTAAATGTTTAAATGTATTTCAGGTTAAATTGATTTTATTTTGTGTTTTTCCGTTAAATAAAAAATCATGAGATACATAAATTTAAAAAAAAAATACAGTAGAGTCTCGATTATCCATCACGGTCAGGACTTAGCAGCTGACGGATAAACGAATAGAGGGATGTAATGGAATATTCATGTACATTTAACGAATATTGTGAAAGGAGCAGATTACTCGAATATATCTTGTCTAAACAGACGATCTGTGGGCTTCAATTTAAATTTGAAAAAAAAATAAAAGTAAAATAAGAATTTAAATATTTTGAATTTTTATTACAATTTGTAATATGTAATTACAAATTTATAATTGACAAAATTATAATTTCTATCAAATTTCATTGACGGTTAATTGAAGGTAATGGTTAAAAGAGTGATGGATAATCGAAACTCTACTGTAATTTCATTTATTTATGTTTACTAAACATATTCAAAATATTTTTATGTTCGAATAAATTTACCAATGTACAAATATTTTTTTTATTAATTTTTTTTAGTTTAATTTTTATTATTTTTTAAATTTTTCAATTTTTATTGAAAGGATATAACAGGATATTAGATATTAAATGTACATAGTAAGTAATTGATAATAATTTTTTTTTTTTTATTATTTAATTTTAATTTATCTGCTATATAATATTACAAAAAAATTTGAAAACTAAAAAAAAAATTTTTTTTTTTTGGTGTAAATTATGAAACTATACTCTGTCTACTAAATAATATGCACTCGAAGGTGTGTAAATATCAATAGTTTTATTATTTAAAAAAAAAAAAAAAAATTTATTTTTATTTTATAAAACCAGCTGTGTAGCCTAGTTGTAGTGTGCTAGGTCTACGATCCCAACAGCCGTGGGTTCGAATCCCACCTCGGGTATGAGTCTGACACTACTTCCCCAAATAGCCGTAGACCTCTGTAGTCAGTGCTATTCCCCCCCTGTTAGGATTGTAAATTCATTTACTATTCTAACCTTTATAAATAAATAAAATATTTTTATTTTAGAAAATAATGTATATAAGCAAAATCAAAAAATTATGATACGTAACAGACATCGCATATATAAGTAATTATTTCTATATTTTATCTATGAAAATTTTATTCATTTCAATTTTCTGATACACGTACACATACATACATATAGAAAGGTATATAAAAGTATATATAAATAATGTAATAATGAAAAGTTGTAATGAAAATTAATCATAACAACATTATATATTGTTATATTTATTTATTTATTTATTTTTTTTTATTTTATATACAAAATGTTTCAAAGAAATAAAACTTAAATAGAAGAAGAACATTATGTATTTTTTTTTTGTTTGTTTGTTTGTTTGTTTGTTATACATCTGATACTTTATTTTGTGACAATACAAAAAAGTTTATAAAGTCAACATTGACAATACAAAAATAAATGTACATTTTATAAAGTTAACAAAAAAAATATGTACGTAGTTTTATATAGCTTAAGGTTATTTTATTGTTACGTATCCTTACACGCTACTATATATGTACATTTGTATATATGTATCATATACAGTATATTTATGTGTACATAAAATGAACAAACACTAATGCATACATATGTGTATATCTAAAAAAAAAAAAATTATATATAAAATATACATGTCAGCCTATATACATATTCCTGAAAATTCTTATCAGTTTAATGTACATAAATATCCATGTAACTATACAAAATTGTATATACGAGTATACTAAATATTTTATCTACAGATACTTACATACATATATACAATGCAATCAAAAATATATGTACATAAATACTGTATTATTATTATTTATATAGAAAGTAAAAGTCAAGTTAAAGTAAACAAAATATATAAGAAAATAATATGAAACAAAATTATGTGCAAAAAAAAAGGAAAAATTCATTATTATACACACAATTTTATTTAGTATATAGTCGTTGAAATATTCTCATGTTGTACGGGTACACATCATTCTTACAGATACATATATGTATATATGTATATAGGAAATTTACGTATACATGAAAAATATGTACGTATACGTATGTAATATTCTTTGCAGCTATTAAATCTTTTAAAAAAAAAATTTTTTTTTTTTTTATAAAAGTGTTACAATATTCAAACAATTTTAGTCTAAAAATTATTTAAAGTTGTTTTTTCCAATGCTTTATATTGCATAATATCTAAAATATTAAAAAATCCTTTAACATGTTTTAATGTATTGTATATACATGCCAATGTGCACATACATGCATGACAATACATTTACACATATTGTGTACAATATGTACAATATAATACATTAAAATTCATTTTTATCCTTCTGGCTATATTCTATTGTGTCATAATAATTCATTTTATCTGAAAATATACATACATAACATAATTATTGCCGATAACGACTATTAATTACTTTTCACGCAGCGTTTGGAATTCTCTAAATATTGGCACAATAAAAAAAAACAAAAAAAAAAAAAAAATCCGAATATTGTACATTTTCTACATAATGTACAATATATATATTATAAAAGGGCGATAATATGTGTATTGTGTGTGTGTGTATATTGTAATAAATACAAAAAGAAGAGAACAAATTATTAATTTTTGGAAACAAAGTACATCATCTATGTATATATGTATTTAGGGATTTGGTAGTTTGTTTTATAAATTGCTTAAGGAAATTTTTGAATAAATAAAGGATTTTCAGCTTCAGTTTTTTTTTATTTTTATCACATTCATTTTCAATTGTTAAATTTTTTTTATGAAATTTTCATTTTCGTCCTTTTTTTTTATTCACTTAACAATGAATGACATATTCATGATTTTATATATGATTATTTTGTATAATGAAATTTAAAATTAAAGTTTTCATTTTTATAAATCTGTATGTCTACAAAATATCTTTTTTTTATTTTTTTTTGTAAATTCTGAATGCCCCAATTTCCCATATTTTGTGCAATTTTATTGTAAATCGTTGAATAACATAATGTACATTCAGAAGATGAATATTTGCTTCTTAGCATATACATTCTTACATACATGTATATAAAATTTAAAATGCACTACATAATATGTGTTTATCTCCTTGTACGTAATGTATGTACATATTCCTTTAGAAAATTTTAAGGTGTCGGTTTTTGAGGGTGTAAATAATAAATTACAAGAAAGGGTGTATTGTGTTACTACTTCATCATCATCATCATCATCATCATATACAACGATTCTATGTATATAATATGTGCTTAGAAGAATATGTATAATATGTGTAAAATGTTAGGTTAAAATTTACCCATACAAACATACATTAATTGAAAAAAAGAAAAAAAAAACGAAAAACGAAAATAGGAAAACCTTAATATAAAATAGGAAATACGAGAAAGTCTTATGAATTTTGTAGACTTAAGTCGAATTAAAGTCGGATAAAGGCTTTACATAAAAGGGGATGTAATCGGATTTATTTTATTTATGTGTATGCGTGTGTGTGTACGTGTATATGTTTTCATTATATATTAACATGTACATATATTTCATTTACGTAAATTACATATTTTACATTCATTATGTAAGGAATGTAATTAACACGTTTACTTGAACAATCTAACATGTAAAATACAATAATAATTAAAAAGTATTAGAAAATTTTTCTATATATGTATATGTACATTCATTATAATATATGTACTTGTATGAAATATAATAACTGAAAACATAACCTAAATATTGTGCATATATGTATTTGGTATATTTAAAAAAAAAAATATTTCCTTGAATTTTCCTCATAGAATTTTTTAACAGTGCAATGATTATAATCATAATGGTTATACCACTAATAGTCTTTTGTATTCAAGGATATTATTTCACATACATATGTATGTATATAATAAACATTATATGCATTGAATTTATAACAAATAAAATTTTCATGTAATTTTATATAGCATATATGTATGTACGTATACAATTTTTTAATACTGTAGAAAAAATAAAGGTTGAATTTTAGAGTAGAAAAGCTAAATTTTCAAATTTACAAACTTGTGACAACATAATTGTATATGTATAAAAAGTAGACAATGAAAAAAAAAACCAATTTTCCCAACATGTATAGAAGAAAAAGTTTTATAGACCGTTTTTCTTTTGTTTTTACCTGTAGTCCACATACATATTATATGAGAATATCATTAAATGTGCACATATCTATATGGAATATGTATATATAAGGCTTCTGTTTTGATATTTGTGGTTTGTTAATAACATACATATGTTAATACAGGCGCATATAGTATTTTATGACCCACCACTACACCATGTAAATGCATTATAATAGATATTACAATACCCTTTTGTATGGAAAATTTAAAAGAAAATTCTATTTAAAATTTATAAAATCGCACGAATATCGAATTACATTTTAAATTGTATATACACATACATAGAAAAATATATTTGTAATAGTTTAACACATAACAATTAAATTATTTAACAGGTAAAATGCATTTTCTTTCTCTTTACGTAATAGAAAATAATATTTTCTTCCCACAGAAATTGGGTTAATTTCTTGCATTTTTGTTTTTTTTTTTTTTTTTAAATATTTTATGTGGTAAAATACGTGTATGTATACAGTCATCATAAATTTATCACAAAAGAGAATTTAAATTTTAAGTGAATTTTCATCAGATTTAAATTATCTAATTAACTTATATCCGTTGGATAAATTTATTTATTTATTTTGAATTTTTTTATATTTTTGGAAAATTTTTGAAAAAAAAATTTTTTTTTGCATATATTTTTATTGATTTTTGTATATTTAAAATTTTTTAAAGAATTTTTAAAGAATTTTTGTATATTTTTGTTTGCATGTTAATATTTCATTAATAATTAAAATAAACACATACATATGCAGCTCTTATGATAGAATATCGTCTCGAAAAAATTATCGTAATAATGATTACCCCATGGCTCATAAGAAGGGCTAAAGGTGCTAAGAAAGAAGAAAATGTAGCTTTAATATATTTATAGTTCTTATATCTCAAATGAAAGCCTAAAATTAACCAATTTTTTTAAAAAATGTTTATAAAATTTTTTTTTTTAAAACTTTTAAACAGTTTTCTTTTTTTTTTTTGTTTAACAAAAAAAAAGCCAAACTCGCAGTTTGAAACATTTGTTACTATTTATTTATTTTCTACATACAAACATACTTTGATACGTTATACCAACGATGTTATACCATGCATCTATACAAATTGTATTGAATTTTTGTTGTTTGTTGTTTTATTTTTTTATTTTTTTTATGTATTTAAATTTTGTATATATCCGCATTATAGAAAGCAGTTTGATACACTTGCGTGCCTATCCTATTAAAACAAAAATGCGAAATATAAAATATGAAAAAAAAAAGCAACAAATAAAAAACTATATTAAAGAAGTACAAGAAAATGAATAAAAGAAAATATAAAATCGAAATGGTCGAAATTTCGTGGTATAAAATGACTAAATTTTAAATAAAAGATACAAAAATGTATAGAAATATGTTCAGTACTATATTGATGCATATTAGTACAGAGTAGTAGTATTTATGTTGTTATATACCGAGATATGTATTAAATTAAAATAGGTTAAATACCATAAAATGATTCTTTCCGCAGCATGAAATTTTATATATGGACAAATGTATCTGTATTTGTAATTTTTTTTTTTTTTTTTATATATAAATATAGGATGTTTTAATTTTATAGATATTTATGCTATTAAGTACATTTGTGTGTGATGTACATACAAATAAATATAATTTGGTTTGTTTTTTTTTTACTCCCCTTTCTTTGTTAATTTCATTTAATCGACTATATAACTTCTAGATTTTCTATATCATAAATTTTACTTTTAATGAAAAAACTTTTACTTCAAATGCATAATTTAAAAAAAAAAAAAAAACACAAATAAAATGCAGAAATACAGAAAAACATAAAAATTCACAGAGATAAACATGAAAATGAGAATTATGAAAAGAAATCTAAAATTTTGATATCAAAAAAATGAACTGCGTGCAAACATTCAATAATTTTTCTTTTTCTGTTGCCTTTTGAAATGATCTTTAATATATCGAGTAATTTTTTTTTTTTTTTTCTTTAAAAAAATTGAAATGATAAATAAAAATGAATCTGAATTTATTAACAAAGAGTAAAAATAAAAATTTTTTTTTTCGTTTTTTTCGTTTTTTTTTTGTTTAATTTGAAGGAGACCTACTGTGCATTCCCATCATGTGTTATTAACAGTCTTCATAATATTCTTTAAAAATTTTTTCTACAAAACTACTGCATTTCTTTTAAAGACATGTGTAAGCAAAAACATTTACTTATATACAGTTCATATTCATGTTACGTTATTTTATTTGTATGTACGTTGTGCACGTATTTAAAACATAAATTCGAATATTTTTTATATATGTACGTACACCCATATATGCATGTAATTTTAAAGATGAAAATATATTCTGATTTGTTACAGTTAATTTTTTTTTTTTTTATTTTAAAATAATAATAAAAACCTTTTCATATAAAAATTACTGCCAAAAAATAATGTACGAAAAAAAACAAATTTTATAAAAATATAAAATTGTATATTCACGATAAATAAAAAAAGGAAAGAAGCAAAAATTATACACAGTCCAAATTGCTTTCATTGTAAAGGAATTCTATTGATTAGTCCTTCTTTGTTGGAAAAAAAAAAAAAAAAATTTTTTTAAATCAAGTATTAAAAAGATACATCAGAAGTGTAGCTAATTATTTGTGTAGAAAAATTTTTTTTTTTTTTTTTTTTGTATGAACACCAACTGAGATAAAATATAAAAATATATTTTTTCAACAAACATGTATGCATGATTTGATCATAAAAGGTTCAATGTAAAAATTTCAGTCTTTAACAGATGATCTATTAAATTTGATCAATAAAAAGAAAACAAAATTTTTAAATTTTTCAATTTGTTATGCATATGTTGGATTACTTTAGTAGACTTTTCCGACTTAAAAAGTACATATAATAAATATCAATGCATTGTATAAAATGTCTAGAATTTAATCAAATTAAATTAATTTATAAAAATATTTAATTGCTATTGCTTCATATATATTTTTGATTTATTAAATTTTAAATATAATAAGGAAATAAAATGTGTGCAGTCAACCTAAGCGTCCTGTTCTGTTCAACCTTAGGTTGTATGAATAAAGTAGAAGAAATAATTTTTTACATTTTTATTGCTGAGCAGTCATCTGAGCGCTCAGAATCTATTTTGTTAGTTAAACTTGAAAGTCAACCATCTAGTTGACTTATATCCTAGGTTGAATATGCTATCCTAGGTAGCCAAATAGCCTTAAGATAATGCAGGAGTTCATAATGTAACAATCTGAGGCTCAGACACAGTACTAACGAATTCCTTTGAATGAATACTTTGTCAATGGGCTCAGACTTGAAGGCATCAAGCGCTACAATAATCAGTACCAAAGACTTATTTATTACTAAAGGACTAGAAATTATTTAGTTTAATCGAAATATAAGAATCAAATCAAAACGATAAATTCTGAAATAAATCATAATAAAATTTGTAAAAACAAAATTCTATTTAACATTTGACATAGTTCCATTGAATAAAAAAATTGTTAATTAAATTATTTGTAAACAAATGCATGTGTTTACAATACACAAATATAAATTGATTCGATTATTTATTTAAATTACAAAAAAAAAAAAAAAAAAAAAAAAAAAAAAAAAAAATTTCCCATTTTCTTTTCATTTTTATGTTTTCCTTTTCTGTTTAATTTTTCATTTGAAAATATTTATTGTAAAGTGATTCAATTAAAAATTAAATATTAACGATTCAATTAACAATCCAATATACACAAAAGAAAATATTTTGAAAAGAAAAATAAATTTTCCAATTTATTCAAAGTGTAAAAAAAAAAAACAAAAAAAACAAAAATTGAATAATCGAAAAATAAATGAAAGGTAAACACAAAAATAAATTAATAGAAGAAAACAAGAAAAGAAAAATCAATGAAATCAAGAAAATTTAAAATTGGAACTTCAACCAATACAATAAAAACAAAATTTTCTTTAAAACCCCTTTTTGTCAAACAAATATATTTTTGTCAACACATTCAATATTGTTCTCATGAATTTTTTTTTTTTTTTTTATAAAAGATTCAATGCGCTTTCATTCTTTCTCCTTTGTATGGATATAATTAAATTACACGTTGTAAAATCGTTGCATTACAATTTAAATTGCATCATTTATATACAAACAAAATTTTTTGTTTTTTGTTAAGTTCTAAAATTCTGAAAAACTTTTTAAATATGTTTGATTAATTGTTTACCATAAAAAATCAAAGTGAATGTCCTTATTCAATGATTTTCGTTTTTTACCATTAATATTTTAAATGTAAAGGACAAAAAAAAAAGCATCGTTGATCGTTTTCATAGACCATATCATTAAAAAGTTTAAACATCATCCTTATATAGGCTCATCATTTATTTTTGTTTTTTTTTTTTGTTTGTTTTTTCTTGAACAATAAATTTTTTTTTTTTTTTTTTAAAGACATAGAACGAAAAAACAAAATCTCATTTAATTATGTTTTCTTCTTGAAAGAATAATGTATTCATTTTCTTGAGGAACAAAAAAAACAAAAAAAAAAACTATGTTTCATATACACATATATGTCTAGCCTTATTGAATTTTATGTGTATATAGTGAGTATACATTATATAATTTTTTCACATTTTCCAAAGAGAAATAGGTTAAACGATTTACATAGCAAAGCAATTTCAAGTAGGAAATGCAAATTTTATGTGCGCAACATATTTCAGGAAGAAAAAATAAATGCATATCATTTACTTGGAATACATTATATCATTGTATAAACTATGTTGTACAGGATATCTCAGATTGAGTGTTAAAAAAAAAAATTCATTAATATTGAGCTATATAGATTATTTTTTTTTTTAGTTAAAAAAAAAAATCTTTCAATTCATGATGTTTAAGAATTTTTTTGATGAATTTTGGAAAGAAAAATTTTATTTGTGATTAAACTTGATGGTATGAAGATAACAATTAAATGCACTTTATGACATTTATTCTGGGACACCTGATATGTATGTGTACCAATATAATATGAATGTATTTATGTATATAAAAGCTCATTTTTCTTTTTTCGCCTGTATGTGCCTATTGTGGTATTTTATGTATGCACGTATTTCTTTGTATACATTAATTTCATGAGAATTTTTTAATATATATTATTTTATTTAAAAACATCTACATACTATGTATAAGCTAAATTTTGTATTTTATTCAACAACACATTTGTTGGTTGATTTTAAAGTTACGAGAAATTTTTTTTTTTTATAATAAATACACATTAACTGCAAAAAATACTACATTTTGCTCCTTTTTATTTAAACAAAAAAAAAAAAAAAAACAAAAAATTTAAAATAAATAAAACAAATGAAAAATTGTTTATGATGAAGGTGTGTGAAGATATTTATGCATGTCTGCGTATTTAAATACACATTATATGTATATGTAATATTTTTGATGCAAAAGAAAGCATATTCAAAAAAAAAAAAAAAATAGCGAGCATTTTAAACAATACTGATGATAATATGGTAACGAACAAAAAGGAAAAAAAAGGAAATTTCAATTTAAATAGCAGTTTTTGTTTTTCCATTTTTTTTTTGTTTTTTATAATTTTTTTTTTTTTATACGAAATACCATGGAGTTCATTGATACCTGTGTGAAAATGAGGAAAATTAAAGTAAGGTAAGTGATATTATGTAAAATAACCATTTTACACAAACATAATGCGAGATACTGTCGTATTTAAATGCCATTGGAATAGACATGTACAATAGCTAACATATACATATTTTCACATTGTGTACGTGTGTACAGCAAATACAAATTTTATTTTAATAAATAAAAAAATAAATAACGAAAATAGATAATAGAAAAATTTCTTTAAGGTAACAGGTATATTTTAGATAAAATTAAATTGCAACAGAAATCATTTAATTTTTTAATTTTTTTTCGTATTCGATATTTAATTGTTTGGATAATTGCCACACTAATCTTCTTATTGACCTAGAAAGATACAGTAGTTCTGAAAGGATGTTCAAGGATACAGTAAAGATAGCAGAAATCATAGAAAAAAATATAAAAATGCACTTGTGTAGGCATCGATAAAGTATAAAAGGATAAACAAAGTATACGGGAAAAATTGTCATGTTTTTGGGCCTTTCATAGGCTGGGGAATACTTTATCGATGGTATAGGTATACATTTTTAACCCAGTATTAATAGAAACTGCTATTGGCTTGAGCTAATCATAAATTTTCATTATTCGAATTTTGTATTTTTCACAAAAATTTCATAAATAAAGTAACAAAATCAGGATTAATAATCAATATTAAGCCTAATTTATAGTCATAGAAATCATTTAGCTATACGCTATATAGACATCGCTGAATATTTTTTTCGACTCGATTGGTATCAAACTGGATCATCATCAACTGGATCATCATCAATTGGATACGTTTCATCAAAAGTTCTGTTTTTGCTTTCTATTATTTTATTGTTTATTATTTTGATGATATTACTTTTGGTCTAATCGAATACTATAAACTTTCATTTTTTTTTCAATTTAATTTTAAATTATCTACATATTTGATGATATATAAAAAAATGACTAAAAAAAAACAACAAAAAAATTTTTTTTTTCTGCTAAAAATTGAAATTTTGAAAAAAAAAAGGATATAACAGAGAACGTTATTTCATAACATATAGTAGGTATTGTAGTCATTTGGTATATTGAGATACATACACAATCAAACAATAAAACCTGTGAAACTGTGATGCATTTGATGAGACACACCAATCTACGTATAATCAAAAATACATACATTGATGTTGTTCTGGGATAGAGTGTACTATGTATGTACATATGTAGTAACATTTTTACTGATTAAATAATTAATTGAATTTTCAATTCGATTTACGTGAATATAATAGAATTATTGTTATTAAATATTTAAATACAATCACTATATGTGCTGCATACATGTCGTATATATAAAACTGTATGGATTGTATGTGTATTGGTAAATAATTTTCCAATATAACAAACCATTATATATACACTGTACTATCTGTAAAGTGATAACGTAACAATAATTGAAATTTAATAGTTTTACAATATATAATATAGCTATATACCATATTAAAATAAATACACTTATGTACTAGTGTAAACGAAACAAAATTAAATCAAAAGCAAATATAGACAAATTAAAAATAAAATAAAAATTTTTTTTTTTTTTTGTCTTCATATAGACTAAAAATATACAGGAATAGATTTTTTTTGTTTTTTTTTTTTTATTTTTAGATAAATTTTACTATCAAATTTGAAAGTGTTAACAAAACAAACTATTCAAATTTTTATTCAATTTTCTATTTTAATTTAATTACTTTGATAAGAGACACAGAAGAAAATTTCTAAATTGAAAATTAATTGGAATTATTTTTTTTTTTGTTTTTTTGTAAACAATTTTTATGAGAACAAACAAATAAAGGATTATTTGGATATGGTATAAAAATTTTTTTTAGATCTTTTACAATAATGTACCTATAATAAATGTTTAAATTTGAACAATTAAAGTTAATTACAATGCAACAAGTTAAAATGTAAATATGATGGTCAAAAATTAGACTAGGCCAAGACATGGATCTAAACTAAAGCGTTATTGAAAAAAGAAGAAGAAAAAGTAAAAAACTAAACAAGCAAGTCAAGGCCCAGTTCCATCTAATATGTTCGTATAATTATACCTCATACTGTTCGAATTTCATACTCTATCCACTAATCAAACTCAGTTAAGGATTAAAGACATTATGAGATTAGACATATCCTTTTTATTTTCTTATAATTTCTAACTGATTAGGGGGTTTTACGAAGCAGTATTAATCTGAAAACACACAATGGTGGGGATTTTACACGAAGAAACATTTATGAGACACATTTGCATGAAAAATTGTCTTATGAGACATCGGATGAAGGAAATAAGGCATGTATGAGGTTGCACGGTACTAATGTAATGCCTCATTTCCTTCACCCGGTAAACTAGAAGTACTAGAAAATGTCTCATAACACAGTATCTCCTCGTCTAAAACACCGTAATCTGGTTTTTATTGCATTCATTTATTTTATTTATCATAGAAAAAAGATCATGAATATGATGAGTTGACATTAATTGAAGTTAGTCATGTATTTTAGATTTTATTTATATATTTTTTTTTTTTTTGAAAATAAAATAATTATTATAAATTTATTTATTAAATTTTTGAATAAAAATGAAAGCCAGCTGCTAAAATCATTAAAAAATTTTAATATATTAAAATGATGCGTAATTGCTGATTCTAAGTAAATAAAAATATTATATAAAATATTCATCGTAATTAATTTTGTTTTTTTTTTTTTTTGTTTTTTGTTTTTATGTAAAAATGAAAATTATATATAAATTTTATTTTCTATATGATATTAAATAACTTAAGGAGAAAAACTTTTATTTCATAAAAAAAAAAAAAAAAAAAAAAAAAAACAAAAAGACAGAAAAACAGAAATGATATTTTCATATGAAAATAGCTTATGAATACATAAAAATTAATTTAACGCCTAAATACGATCATAAAAAGATTATTGTGATAATGTTTATGAGATATACATACATTTATGCACATTCAGATATGCATTTATATAGATATATACATAGGTATGCATCCATAACTAATATAAGAAAAATTTGTATATGTACATTTAAATCATAAAATTTCTTCAATTTTTTTTTTATTTTTATTTTTTATTTTTTATTTTTATATTTTTATTTATAAATTACATATATAAATTTTTTTAACATTAAGAATTTATTTTTATAACTTTAACACATAATTTAGAATGTATGTGTATGTATGTACCCAATAATAAAATATATCCAGAAGAACGAAATAAAAAAAAACATTGAAAAGAAAAACGAAAAAACGTATTTAAAGAAAATAAACCATCAGCAAGAAAATCATTAAAAGAAAAATAAATTTTTGAAAATGTATAACATCATATACAGGATGTTCTAAAATGAATGTTAAAATGAAACTAAAAAAAAAACGATCAAAATTGGTATAAAACATCAAACAGGTCAAGATGATTCCAATTTTTTTTGTTTGTTATTTTGAAGAAACTGAAAAGGATAATACATAAAGGACGGTGTCCTTTACTGAAAAAACAGAGTTTGGCTTAATAACATTAATTCTAGTTTTCTAGTTTTGATCAAATTTACTTTTTTAAAAATATTTAGCCGTTGACCATTTAATCCTTGACCTTCAGAACATATTATCATCTGAGGCTTAAATATAAGATTTGATCTGTACAACGTGTTATTCGAGCTTTGTTCTAAAATACTACTATCAATTAGATGACGTTATGAATTTGATTTTTTCAAAAATTTACAATTAAAGATACTTTAGGCTTAGAAAAAATCAATCGTAAGACAGAATCTATGTATACTCTGATTGGATATATGTATGTACATCCTGTATATGAAATGTTTAATATCCAAAAACAGACAAAAATACATAAAAATATCGTGTTATGAATCAAATAAAAAGCCATTACATATGTATACAAAGCTTATAATACATTCATTATTATTTTAATAAAAATATATCTCTATAAAAAAAAAAAAAAAAAACCAAAATACAAAAGTACAAAATTTTTGTTTCCGGTACTAATAATAAAAATAATTTAATAACCAAAAACATGTTGTGAATTATATTTTATTTATTATCTATATTATGTTTATGTGTAACAACTTTACAATCTTCTTAACAAAAACGAAATGATGGTAATGTATTGAATTTTTTTTTTTTTTATTACGTAACACACATGTAGCTGAATTTTATATCAGTTATCTATTTAAAAGTTCATGAAAATTGATTAAATACACAAAATAAAAAATAAAAAAAAAATTTTTTTTTTTTTTCCTTTTATTACCTAATATATCGAATATTTTCTATAAATTTTCATCTTTTATATTTTATAAATTTATTATTCACAGTATGAGAAAATTATTAATTATAAATTATGTATAATAAAATGTTTAAAAAAAAATAAAAAAAAATTATAAAACGCCATAGAAAAAGATCAAAAAAAAAAATTATTTTTTTTATTGAGTTGAAAGGTGTGTGTGTTGTGGTGTACACGTATTATAAAATCGATAAAAATAATTCGTTATTCTTTGAAAATTGCTTAATCAATTTTTTTGTTTTTTTTCGTAAATATACATTACAAAAACAAGACAAAATTAAAGAAAATAAACTCAAAAAATTGATGAGTTCAATAAAATATTTTTATTTTCATTTTTTTAAATTTTCGTTTCATTTTGATGGGTTACCAACTGTGTAAATTCAATTTATAACAATGTCACAAGAAATTTTTCTCTATATGACATCTTGAAGGAAAATGTTTAATTTAATTTTATTTTTTTTACACAGATAGAAAAAATAGATTGCATTGTTGAATGCACCACCGTTTGCCATGTTATTGTTTCAATTCGTAAATTTAAATTGAGAAATGAGTTTTAACACGTTATTTTTGAATTTAATTTGAATAGATTAAATCTAATCGAATACAATGTGATCTAACAAGCATGACAATGTTATACTTTATACACTAATTCGATGCACTTAAGGTCTTAAGAGAAGAAAAATGACACACGTACTCCCATTTATGGCACTCTCTAGAAATAAAGAAATGTTTCTTGGAGCTGTCTTCTTTCAAGATCTCTCTTGTTTAAAGGGAGATCTTAGTCAAGAGGCTTCTGGGCTTCCTGAAGCGGTTAAGGTAGTTTAATCTGTGAGATTCCTGGTGTGGTATCACAATGGGCCTTTTTGGCCTAAGTGTGCTTGCTTGGGAATGAGCAGGCGGCTACCTCTACCTACCTACCTACCTACTCCCATAAGACCTTAAGTGCATCGAATTAGTGAATATAGTATGGTAGTGTTTCAAGATTGCATATTTCAGAAAAGGACATGGGTAGTAGTAGGTGGTATAATCATGAATTTTTTTTTTTTTTTCATTTCGTAATACACACATCTGAGTATTTAATTGTTAGTTGAAAATTTATTATATTTATATGTACGCGTGTATACAATATATTGAATATATGTACATATATCATAATCATCACAATTAATTTGTATTAAATTAATCAAAATTTAACAAAGTTTACAAATTAAAATTATTATTATTAAACAACATATTATTATTATTGAATAATACATTACATAAACAATAAAATATAAATTATATGGCATACATATAATATGTGTAACATGAACAAATAAATTGATTTATGTATGTTTTTATATACATATGTGTGTATCATGTAATATTTAATATTATACATGTAGATATATGAAAACCAAGAGGCAATGTAATATAATTACAATTTACATTTACTATATACATTCATGTATTTTATAACAACATGATATTACTGAATATGGCTTGAGTACACATAATATTCATTTTGCTTAAATCGCAATTATGTCAATTAACTAAAGAAGATGAATGAGCATTAACAATTAACCCAGAAATCGATTATTATGTTTTGATAGCAATGGTAATCATAATTTATATGGTATATACCAGAAATATACGTACTGTGTATCCGTACATATATGTACATCCATCGATACAACACACATACATATGGTTTCCATCATATGTATACATTTTAATCGGTATTGTGCTATTGTAGAGGATGCACTGAAATCAACCAAAGTATTATATGACTTGATAATAATCAACAATAAAACCGCTAAAGATGCACATATACGGTGAATTAAATGATTACATTACACACTCAAATTACATTACATGTTTTTTTTCTTTTTTTGTTTTTTTGTTTTTCATGTATGCAGCAATATGCAATTCAGTATTATAAGAACAGCCGCCATGCATTCTGTAATTCAGTTCATACCCATGTGATTAACTTTGGAATTTAATTAGGTGCAGGAATTGTATGTAATTTAGAATTTTTTATTTTTATTTTTTTTTTAAATTATATAAGAGAAAGTTTAGAGAATGAAAATCCATACTTAGTGTGATCATAGTATATGCATTCGAAAGTATTTAAACATTTATTACAAAATGCGTAAACACCACAATAATGAAATAAAAAAAAAAAAAAAATTTTTTTTTTCTTGTGGTTTTTCATTATTTTTCCTTTATTACTTTTTTTTTGGTGTTTTTTTTTTTTTTTGAAATAAATAAAATTCAACTGAAAGGTTGTAATTATAATGAAATTTAAGTAAATCGATTTTTTCTCAAATTAACACAAATTACAATGTAAAAACTAAAATGATGAAAAATATCAGAATTTTTGCATGTACATTGCGTATGCATATGTATATGAATGGTAAGTTGAGTACATTAAAATGAAACCGGAATTGCAAAATATATATTAAAATTATTAAAGGTGGATTGTACGCGTCACGCATAAATAAATCAACGTATCAATGTAATAATCATAAGCAAATAATTTTGTTCTTATTCGTATGTACATGTATTGGTACTGGGTACATTTACAGAGATACTAAAATTACAATTATTTATTTATTTTTTTCAATGGAAAATCTTAAATTTTATAAATATTTTAATTTTTGGTTTTTTTTTTTTTAGGAATAAAAAATTTACTATTAATAACATCAAATTAATAAATTTTTCCAATTTACAAAATATTAATTACAAAACACATCATAACGTGCAGTATAATAAATAAATAATAATGTTGCTGCGCATATATACAAAAATCCATACAAATAAATGGAAAAATATTTAATTATATATTTTTACGTTTATGTTACTCATATTTTAGATATCCAACTGTGCATAATCATTACCGCAGACATTTCTTATAGACTACAAAAAAATAAAAAAAAAAGGAAAACAAAATTGCATTATTTAAAAAAAAAAAAAAAAAAATTACTTTCGTACATGCATGTTATTTTACAGGTACCTGCGTATACGTACATACATCATACATATAAACATGCTATCATGTAAAAAAAAAACAACAACAATAACAAAAACAATTCAGTTAAATTTATTTTTTTTTTGTTTTATTTCATATTAATTCAATATTAATACGTAGTCACAATGGACAGAGTTAATGAAAACATCTACAACCGGTTTAAGGCGTTAATGACCGTCATCTTAGTAGGCTATTAGTATAGAGTATATATCTGTGATCGGTCAATGGAATTACAAAAAAAAAAAAAAAAAAAAAAAGAAGAAAACAGATACAAAACAGAATTGATAAAAAACAACAAACATTGTAATAAAGAATAACAATAATGCATCACAACAATTTATTTTAATAACAAAAAAAAATTATTTTTAAGCACTATAAAACTGCATTATTGCACTTGAGTGCCCACAATTTAAAGTTATTTAAAAGTTGTTGTACAACTTTGTTTAAGTAAAAAATACTGACTAAATTTTTCAATATTTAATGTCTTTGCTGTATGTAGTATGTGCAAAGCAATCATTTATGTAAAGCTTTAAAAATACAATTTTCATGTGTAAGAAAAAAAAACAAAAAAAAAAAAAAATAATTCAGATTTGCTTTTCTTTTAAGACCACATCGTATAATGCGTCAACCCATTAAACAATCTTCATTTTCTACCTATCTGATATATCTGATGTATCTAGATGGATGATTATAATATTGATGGTCAAAACCACAGCTATGTAGTTAATTGGAACCCAATGTATATGCATATGTAGTTGTTGTTATTATTAGTATTGGGCATCTGATCATCATCAAAGTCATCTTATGACGCTGATGATACCCTCAAATGATGATCATGATCTGATCACTAATATATAAACGACAATTATTGAAGCTGCTATAAATTATTTTATAAGACACTTTAACAAAAAAAAAATTTTTTTTTTTGTTTTTCCTTTTATTTTTCTCTTTTCATACATGCTCATATATGTGCACATACACACATACGAATGTTTCCATTCCATGATATTTTTATAGTTTCAAAATATAGCGTGTATTTATTTTTTATTTTCTTTTTATTTCTTGTTTTATTTATGGAAAATATAAAAATTAATAGTGTCTTCAGAAAGCAAGAGACATCACCGGACGATGATGATGCTTTTAGTTTAAAAATATTCAAATGATCACTTAAAAACTAATAGTTGAAACATACAGGAAACATTACATACAGAGACAGGACATAAAAAAATAAAAAAAATAAGAAAACAATCGGAATCATTTAAAATTTTTCCTTTTCTACAATTTTGTTTTCATTAATATTCTTAATGATCATTTAAAATGTTTTTTTATTTTATTTTTTATTTCATTTTTGTGTAATTTGTTGTCCATCAAATATGATCACTTTCAATATAGTTACAGATTTTTAATGATTATTCCGATACAAGGGATGTTCAAAAGGTTTCTTAAGTAAAACGAAAATTTTCATTTGTTTTCATGCTTTTTATTATTTTTATTTGATCTATTTAAATTAATTTCATAAAATTAAAAAAAAAAAAGAAATTTTTTTTTTATTAAACAACCCATTAACCTTAATGTCTATGTGTGTAAATTAAATGATATCTTTGAATATTTGTTTATTTAATTGTATGCGAGTAAAATGCAAAATGCAGATTGTTTACACACAGAATTTACATGAATAAATTAAAAATATGAAAAAAAATCAAAAGTTATGTAAAATTGTATCTAATTTTTTTTTTTTTTTAATTTTATTTTTTTTTTGTTATAAAACAAACAAAATTTCATTCACAATAACAATTAACATTCATCATATTAACAAAAATTTCATGGTAAATTTAAATAATGTTGATGTGAGAAAAAAAAAAAAATATTGCATGTGAGATTTTTGTTTTTTTTTTTATTATTTATTTTATGAAAAATGAAAATTATGAAAATCTTTTAAATTTAAATTAAAGTCATAAAATTTTGTATTATGCTTATAATACCACAACTAATCTATTTTATGTTGTATTTAAAAAAAAAAAAAATTTTTTTTTTTTTTTTTGATGTAGGAAAATTCGTTTTAATTGCAAGGTTTTTCTTTTTTTTTTTTTTTGAGGAAAATAATATATAAATTAAGTGTACAGTGAATAATACAAATTTTACGAAACTATCATATATACATGAAATAAGATTATAATTTGTAAGCATTAAGCTTAACGTATTTATGTTTGGTTGTACGAATATCTAAAGTATGCGAGTTAGCGTATATTATATACTCTGTCTACTAATTCGATGCAGTTAAAGCCTTTATGGAGATTACTTAAAATGGTACAATTTTACATCACTGTATGTATTGATATTCAAAAAAATTCATCTGCTCATGAAACATAAAAAGACATACATATGTACTCCCATTTAGACCTTAAGTGCACAATATTAGTAGACAGAGTATACAAGAAAATTTATTTTCATTTTCATCAGATTTTATTACACTGTAATTGTAGGTATTAATGTTTTTGTTAATAAAAAAAATTTTTGAATTGTTTACAGTTTGCTAAATTTAAAAATTTTGATTGTTAGTTATTTCTTTTATTTATTTTTTTACCTTTAGCTAAATTTCTCATAGATAATTTTTCAAAAAAAAAAAACGGAAAACAACAATAAAAAATTTATTGACAGTTAAATTACAATAAAATTATGGCTTTAAGTAAAAAACCAGACACTTAATATGATACCATATAATATGTAGTACGTAATCTGTGCGTTGGCTAAGAAAAAAAAAAAAAATAAAGATACTTTGGTATAAATAAAGAATTTTCTATGCACACATTAAAGTGAATATAAAAAAGATACATGCATTCATTTTTTTTTTTTTTTTTTTTGTTTGATTCAGTATGAACAAATTCAATTGCTAATTGAAATATAATTTAATAAAGAGAAAGTTATTTGATTTTTTTTTTTAATTGAATTAGAATTTCAAAAAAAAACAAAAAAATTTTTTTTTTCTTCTTTTCTTTACCTTTCATTTGATGTATTATTGTTAATTTTTTTTTCTATTATTTAATTTAATAATATTCGATTATATAGAGATCTAAATAATTTTTATTGTAATATAGGAAATATTTTTATGGGCTATATTTATAGGCAATAAATTTAAAGTGGGTCATATACGCAAAAGGTGAAAGTTATAATGTTTTGTTTTTTTTTTTAAATGTAAAAAAAATCGTTATATTTTCAAATTCAAAAAATCAAATGTCCCATATCTAATTCATTTTGTAATTTTGTATCTGAATATAATTTTTCATAATTATTGTGTACTGCAAATTAAAACGATATTTTTTTTTTTTCTTAAATAAAAAAAAATTCAATTAGAAGGTTTATATATAGGTATAAAATACGACTTTAATTCTCATTTAGTAATCCTTGAAGAAAACAAAAAATATGTAATCAGTCTTTTTTTCTATAGGTCTAAAAGTCCTTCCTGGTAGACATGCGACATGATGAAATCATTGCCATTTACCTGCTGATTTTATTTTATGACAGACATACGAATACGAAAATGCTAAGAAAGGTTCACATGAATTTCCTTTGTTTTAATTCATTAGACTTTCAAATTTCTTCGTTTTTTTTTGTTTTTTTTTTCTTTTAAATTGTTTTAAAAATTTTACTAAATAAACGGAAGAAACATAAAAATGTTGTTTATAAGTAGAAAAGAAAAAGGATGAAATATTTATGAGAATTTTATTACAAGACAATACAAAAAAAAAAATAAATAAAAAAAAAAATTGTAAAATAGAAGTAATAGTATTTTGTATGGATTTTCACTTAAATATAAATAAGAATACTTTTGTTGCTTCTTAGGAAGTTCTTAAATAATAATGGTTAATACATATTGCTCAATGTGTGTGTATGGGTATATTTTTCAGTGACCTTTCAAAGATATCTACTCGTAAATTATAACATAAAACTGGAGTTTTTATATTTAAATAAATGAAGACATCATCAGAGCCCCTGTGGCTTTGTTGACTGCTGAAAAATTTAGAAACAGTAGAAAAATAAAAAAAATTAAAAATTTTTCTTATTCTCTTTTCATGTTTTTTTGTTGTTTTCATTCATTATAGAGACCCACACGCGAATTTAAAGAAATTTTCTATCTACCTACATAAAATCATAAAATGAAATTCTATAAAAACAACATTTTTTTTATCTGTATTCTATTTTTGCTTAAATTTATTTTTTTATTTTTCTTTTTCTTATTTGTATGTTTCATTTTGATCCCTAATTTATAAAATTCTTAAGAAATATTTTTTTTTTTTTTTTGTATTTAGTTTATCTCATTTCTATTTTAAAAAACAAAAAAATAGTCAAGATATTTATTATTTGCAAGTTATTTTTGTTTTTTTACCATTTTTAGATTGTGTGAAAGAAATTAAATATTTTTATATATTTTAGAATTATTTTATGTAGGTTCATTTTTTTTTGCATTTATTTCTATTCTTGAAAATTTTTTTTTTCTTTTTTTCTTTTTGTTTTTAATTTAGTTATGAATTAATTTTTAATAAAGTAACCACGTGAAAACGACATCAATTTGATTATTACTATCTTGTTTGTTGTTTTTTATTTTCTTTTTGGTAATGTTGAAGTAGGCGTAAGAAATTTGTCACTTTTCATTAGAAACTTAAATGGAACATAATGTATTTAACAATAAAAAATAAAAGATATGTATAAGAAGAAAATATGAAAAGCATTTGTGAGTTTTAACATTTACTCACTCACTCACTATTCTTTGACCATTCATTTTGTATACATATAATCGTTATCGTCATACATACATACATGATATCAAAGTGAGACCCTTTTACATTAATTTATTTATTTAAATTTGTGCCTGGCCTGGATAAATGTATCTACATACATAAATATTCTTTCATGTAACATATTTACATACATATGTATGTATGTATGTATGTATGAACATGTGATGTCAAATTAAAAAAAAAAAAAAAAAATTGTTTGTTGGTTAACTTTTTAATAATATCAATTGATAATGATGTAAAAACAGAATAACTAAATAATACATGAAAAGATATTCGATTTAATGGTGTGAAGATAGTGATATAACACATACAGAGAGTAACACTTATAAAATATTTATGATATCAAAAAGAATTCAACTCGTTTATGATTACAACCATGAATTAAATTAAAAAAAATTTTAGTTTTTTTATTTATTTATTTTATTTTTGGTTTTGTCTAATTTTGACCACCTACGATTGTTTTTTTTTTTGTTTTTTTTTGAATAAATAAATATAAGAACGTTTTTGTTATCAAGTTATCCGCTAAAATGAATATCAAAATATTTAATGATAGAAACGTGTTTTTTAACGTGTTCGTTTCATTTATTTTTTATGGGTTTTGTTTTGTTTTTTTGTTTTTTTTTTTTTTTTTTTTTTAAAGAAGAAATATTGTGATCATAAAATTAAACATGAATTTTTTGTTAATTTCAAATAATTTAAAATTTGCTAATTAAAAGTACACAAAAATAAATAAATAAATAAATTTGATCTGCTTTTCTTCAATATTTCAAATAAAAATTACAATTACATCGGTCTGTCTCTTAGTTTAATTTAAATTTCACTTTTTCTATATACATACACGTTGCATTTTGAATTCAGATCAATTTTTTTTTTTTATTTCTTTAGAATAAAAATTTTCTATGCAAATGAAAAATTAAATGAATATAATGTTTACTTAAGTAAACATAGCTTTAGGGTGTAATTAATTTAAATAGTCTATGTATAACAATTATACGTTAAACAATAATTTTCTTCTTCTTTATTTTAAATGTTTTAATTATAGCATGATCATATGTGTATCAAAAATTTGTATATTATATTCACATGTTAGATATATAAACATGTATGTATGTGATACATTTACATATACTGATAAGAAAAGTTAATATTCAAATCCTAATACATTTGCATGATATGTAAAAATTGTTGAATTATTGAATATGTACATATGTAGGTATGTACCTACTTATATGAATAACTTGTTATAATAAAGCTGACATTTCGAGGTCAAAATTACAATTCCTCTATACATGCATGTATCTAGGCATGTAAGTATATACCTATATATGGTTTGGTATAGGTGTTTTACACATATTATATACCTTTCATATAAATAAAATGAAATAATTCTAAAATACATATAATATTAAATTTCCCTTTAAAAGAAAGAAAAGGTGGTAATTTAATTAAATTGATGAATAAAATTGATAATATAATTTTGACCTAGAAATAAAGGTTTTATATTACATTGCACATATGTACGTACATATATGTAGATATATTTTTTAAATTTATTATGTTGGATATAATTTTATGGATAAAAGTAACGATACACATATGAAAGGTAATGCATTGAACATATACATATGTACATACGTATAGTGTAAGACATGGTAAGACTCAAATTGAAAATCTAATGTTTTATAAATACATATACACATGTACACACATTATTATGTGAATGCTAATTAAAATTCAAGCAGTAACATATTTTTCTCATTTTTTTTTTTTTTTTAAATTTTATTTGTATTTGATAAAAATCAATAAGAGCAATTAAAAATATTTTTATTAACCGTGAATTCCTTTGCTGTTTTTTTTTTTTTTTTGTTTTTAGCTTTTAATTGAGTTTAGTTTAGTTTGACCAATAAATTAGTACAGTGATGAAATAAACAATCAATGATAATACAGAATGATTGGTCGAATCATCATTTTGAGTAAATTAAAAAAGAAAATTGTCCAGGGTATCTTTATGAGTAAGATGCTATATAAGTCAATGGCAATTATGCCAATTAATAGACTATGCCGAGAAACTGAAATTATCCACCCGGTTTTGTCGTTATGATCCCCAACATTATCCTACATACATAATTTTTGAACTGAACAGTTTATCATAGTTTTGCTATAAGTACAAATTAAAGGTCAATGAATCTCCATCAAATTATTGTACAACAAAATTCCAATAACTTACATTTACTGGTCTTTCTTTTCAGAACAACATTAGCAATTTTTACAAAAAAATGAAAGAATTCATTTAATAGCATGAAAATTTTCAAAATTCTTTAAAAAAAAACGCTGTTATTGTTTTTTTTGTTTTTTTTTTTTTAACATTTTGTCGAATTTTAATTTTCATTTTATAATCATGTAAATAAAAGTAATTTTTGAATATGCGTAATGAAACAACGGAAATTTTGTAGAATTATTCTCTTAATTTTAAAGGAAATTTATTATTAATTTATTTATGCGTAAATTTGTAGAAGTTTTGTAATACCTTTGTTTTTTGTTTTTGTTTTTGTTTTGTTAATTATGTAAAGTTTGAAATAAGTCTAATATGCATAATTGTATCTACGTAAAATGAATACCATGAATTAATGTCTGCAATGCATTCCAGACATAATGTATATAATGCACATAAGGTACCATTTAGTAATATAATTTCTCATATATATACCCAAGCAATCTTCATATTCACATCGAAAATTGTATATGAAAAATTTAAAAAAAAAAAAAATTATAAATTTCTTGATGTAATATTACTTGAACCTGTGCTGATGGTATACATGTGTGTGGTTTGCATTTAAATTGCATATGCTACAGTTTGTATACATATATATAAGCATGTATTCATATTAAAGTAAAAATATAATTTTAAATTTACTTTACAAAACATGCGAATTTTATCAGAAAGTTTGTATTAAAACTTATTATACTTTGCAAATGCATACACAATCAAAGGATGTTATGTATCTACATTGTATTACAGTATGTACAAATTTTAATACATGCATATTACAAATACTTATTATACTACAATAGATACATACATACACATAAGAATGTACATATAAAAGCGTAAACATAAACACACATAAGGAAAAAACTTTAATATTTACATACGCACAAATCAGTACACTTATACACACTGTATCCTTTCTTATATATATTCGTACAATATATTTAATATGAAAACAAAATTTTTAACTTTAATTATTATTATTACATGCAATCTAATATTCTTTAATAAAATTATGATAATGCAAAAAGAACTAAGTAAAAAAAAATAAAAAAATTATTATTATTAAGAAAATGAAGAAAAAAAAAAATGGAAAGTAAAAGAAAAACATAGAGAATTAAGTAAAAACAATTTCCCAAAGGATTATGGAAATAAAGTAAAAAAATAGTAGTAAGAAATACAACATAATGTTTACAATAAAAAAAAAAAAACATAAATAAAATAAATAAAATAAGTAACAAAAATTTTGCTAATTATTTATTTTTATATTCAAGTCCTGTATGTTTTATTTGAATTTACGTGTGTATGCTTTCCTTTTACATAAATTCTATGTTGATGTTGAATTTTTCAGGATAATTTCAAGTCATTCAAAAGAATATATTCTATATACATTTGTTTATATATGGTTTATTATAACCACTAACGTAATTTATTATCATGGGAGATAGAATTATGTTATGGAATATACATAACATAATATTAAATGAAGGCAACTAAAATTGAATTAAAATATAAACGAATATGTAAATATTAATAAAAAGGACAAAAATTATTTTTTTATATATAAGGTACTTATATGAATTATTTGTATGCATGATGAATGTACATTTTTTGTTTTTCTTTTTTTTTTTTTTTAATTCGTGTATGTACTTACCATATATACGTCCATATACGTTCATTTTTAATTCATTCACATTTAATTTATCACGCAAAGAAATATTTGAACAATTCTAATACATCACTTTATAACTGACAGTTCAGCATTTTTTTTCTAATGTTTTCCTTTTATTATTATTATTATTATTTTTTATTTTAATTTTTTTTTTTTTTTTTGGTTTTTCGTTTTTACTTTACAATTATACGTAAAAGAAACTATAATAATTAAAACATGCAGAAAAGAACAAAAAATTCATGATTTTCTTTTAAATAAAATTATATACAAAACAACAGCAAAAAAAAAAAACAAATTCAAATGGAAAACTCTGATGAATTTTCTAAGTGACTTTTTCTAATCCAAAAAACCAAAAAAAAAAAAAACAATAGAATGAAAATGAATTAAATTAGAGCGTATTAACAAATACATACACAAATACGGGGTGATTTTGTTAAATATGTGATAAATCGTATGGTGGCAAATTTTGGCGAGAAAGGACAAAATTTCGTCTGAAAAAGGGGTTGAGAACGTAGCGGCGGACGGAAGGCGGTAGGGTTGTAAATATTCATTATTTACTGCTCTTTTTATAATACACTACGTAATATCTCGTTGAAAAGTACTAAAAATTTTCTTTAACTTTTCTTAAGACATCAATGACGCAGGTTTAACTCTTGAGTTAAACAGTGTTTCATAAAAAGAGTTACAAATGGTAAATATTTATATTCTTCTCCTAATACGTTTGTTTTTTTTTTCTTATCTCTTTCTGAAAGGTCACTTTGAACACGAATTTCTCATTTCCGACATTTAAGACTCGTCATTTTCCGGAATTAGAACATATTTGACAAAATCACCCTGTATGCACTTTGATATCAAACTGAATAAATAAATAATTATAGTGGAAAAACCATTGCCTTAATTATTATTAGTTTGTCTGTTTTGTTTGCTATTTTTTTTTTTTTTGTTTTTTTGAAAAATTTTCGCATTATTATGACGTATATTTATTTATAAGAAATTACGTATACATGCATTTACGATAAAAAGAAAGTAAAACTTTTGTATTTTTATAAAAATTCATCAAGAAAATTGTTTACTATATATAAACGTGTATGTTTTATATACAGTATAATTTTATGTAGTGGATTGTGTAACATTTATTAAATTTTTTTTTCTGTTTTTTTTTTTTTTTTTTTGTTTTTAATAATAATATCAACGATGAAACAAGATATGGAAAACTTTTTAGAAAAAAAAATATTTAAGTTTTCTAGCATGATTGTTTGTCCTTCTTAAGTGGTTTGGTTTCATAAGAAAAAGAAGAAGAAAAAAATTTTCGTTTTTTTTTTTTTTGTTTGTGTTTTTAATCATAAGTTTATTTTTTTGCACAATATCATGTATAAATTCCACCTACATGTAATAACGATAAAAAAACAAACAACTAAAAATAGATCTAAAGATATGAAGAATCATCACCATTCTCATTCCTATTATTATCATCATCATCATCGTCATCACTGCCGTTATCATTAGGATCTATCAAAAAGAAAGTATTATTATTAAAACATGTAGAAAATTGTATCTACAACTATATGGAAAGTACTTACATAGTGTATTAATAAAGCACGGTAGCTAAATGTGTGTACTGTATATTGGATATGATAGTATAATAACACTTGAAAGTGCTATACATAAGCACTTTATATTGTATGTACCAGGAGCCAGGATACACTTGTATAAAGTTAACAGATTTTTGTTTACTATGTTTAATTTTTTCTTCTTTTTTCTTTCTTTTCTTCTTTGACATTAATAACATTGATACATTAAAGATAAAAGTATTTAAAAAAAAAACGAAGACATTTTGATTTATCAATCTAGGATTAAATGTCATCAATCAGAAGATGTAAGCAATGTATGTTATACATAAAATATGCATGTATTTCTTGCCTTGATAGAAAATGAAAAAAAAAAAAAAAAAAATACAAGAAAACTTTTCCGCAACAACAACAACAATAATAACGGAAAATTTTTAGTATTAAGTATAGTCGTGTAAGTGGAAAAACATTCAAGGATGATATGAATGACAAGGTGTTCTATATCGTATTTCTGTGTATTATGAACAAAAGATGAAAAAACAAAAAAAAAAAAAAAACACAACAACAGAATGTCATTAATTTTCTCGGAAATTGTTTTCTATAGTTATTTATTTGTCATCAAGAAGTTCGATTTAATAGGGAATTTTTTTTATATTTTTTTTTGTTTTTCTTACTTAAGATCAATATTTAATATTTAATTTAAATATAGTGCACATATTGTGTAGATGATACTTTAAAAAATGAGTTTAAAATTAAGTTTGAGGGTTGGTTATTTATTTATTTTTTTTTGTAGTTTCAATATTTCTTATTAAATTTTTTTTTTTTTTTTGCATATTTTGATAGAAAAAAAAATTAAATAATATTAAAAAAATAAAAATAAATCAAAAATAAATTATTATGTATTTTTTATATATCTGCTATTTTAAATTTTACTTGATTTTACATAGAATTTGAGGTTTATTACATGCAATTCAAACATTTCAAAACTCATACACTCATAAAAAGTAAAAGAAAAGGGAATATATTTTTTTTTTTTATTCCAGGACGAAAAGTTTATATGTGTAATACCTTACATACATAGAATATATACCTAGTTTTGTTAGATACATATATTTAAGTATTTCATACCACAAAATCTTATTTCATAAGACAGCTTAAGTGGAGACAGGTGAGACATTGCAATTTCCCATGTGATTCATTGCAAACCAACTTAAAGAAGAAGAAGAAAAAATAAAAATAAAAAAACTCAACAATCCACAATCCATGGTTTTTATGTAGTATTTGATAGTATATGATGATATATTTTTATAGCAAAGGTCTTTGGACATATGATTTTTTTTATACAGTCGTATGTATATGAGTACTGATGTTTGTACATATGTACATATAGTACAGTCAGGCAGACAGGATAAATGAAATAAAGAAAGAATACTAAAACCGACCTACCCAAGAGATGATTACGATAAAACCTCATACAAAAAAAGACAATTTTTAGCTCTACAAAAGTTGACAAAGGACATTACTAAATGCTTTATGAAAAAAAAAAAGAAAAATGAAAAAAACAACAACTTGGTAGAAATTAACAATAAGAAAAAAAAAAAAAAAATTTGTCATTTAAAATAAAATGAAAGGAAATGTGAAATTCAAAAAAAAAAAAAAACAAAACAAAAAATTATGAGCCTATTTTTTGTGTCATTTCAAAACCAACATTAAACAATGACGAAATAAAAATAATACCCGTTAACATTAGTGGTATATTTTCTAAGGTAAATGTTAAGGTATTGTTAAAACAGAAATATACTTATGTACATATATGTGCACACATATATAGTTTTGTAAGATACATATAATATGTGCAATTTGTATAAGAAATGAAAATAAAAAAAATATATATCGCTTCCTATAATATATTATATCTAACTCTTATATTATAGTCTATACATTAAATACCAGCACAGTTATAACAATTTATCTAGAGAATAAGTATAATGCTTAAGTAAAAAGAAAAAGTAGCAGCCCCTTGTTTATTTTTCATTTGTCACCAGGACAAAGGTATCATGCCCATGGGCATCATCATCATTGTATTCACATTTAGAAGAAGAAGAAGAAAAAAAAATAAGAAACAAACACACGAACATTTATTACATAATACACTATGCCATATAATGGTGAATAAGTATTATTACATAAATGCAAACCCATAAATATAGGATGCATGCGATGACAAAAACCAAAAACCGAATCACATATCTGAAAAGAAGACTTTTATAGTTTAAGTTCTTTTATATTCTCTTTTTTTTTTTTTTTTTTCAATTTTTTACTATTGTTTTGTATACAAAATTTGTACAAACTAGAAAGGAAAACATTAAAATGGAAGAAAATAACGCAAAAATACAACATAAAATGAAATAAATACAAAAATTAAAACCAACAAAAAAAAAAAAAATAAATAAATAAACAGAATAAAATAAAACAGCCTACATATATAGCATTGATCTAACTTATAACAATGACAAAAGGACATAGGATATTCATTTCATACCTTTAAGGATAAACAGTTCTTAAATGTTTTGACTGTGAATGGACAACTTTATGCAATTTATTTCTTAGGATTAGTTTCATGGTTATATTACATCAGACAGGTAGGATTTCCTTTCAAAGCAATTAAATAAAATCTACACATTCATGTGCGTACATGTGTATATATTTTTTCTCATATGTACATGTGTATAGCGTTTACTAGCTATAAGTACATATAAAAAATAGTTTAAATAAAAATAAATGTACAAAATAACTACATTTTACATAAAGTAATAATGGTCAGGACAATTATATATGTATAGTGTAAAATGAGGGTAGACTTTACTTGTAATGTGTAACAATTTTTGTTTTGTCTCAATGTCTCATACTTAGAAAAATAAAAAAAAAACATCATTTGTATTACAAAAACAAACATTTATTTAATATCATGATAATGATTTTTTTGTTTTCATTCATCTAAGAACTGTAAATTGATCAAAAGAAATGAAATGATAAAATAAATGAAGGAAATATCACAGACTTGCTGAAGACTATTTTAAGACATGAAAATTACGAAAAATTAGCAACAAAGATATTTTATTTAATATATACTTTAAATTTTCTGGAAAAAAAGGGAAGTTAAAGCACAGTATTACTAATATTAGGATCCCATGAATATTTCATCAATGGTATTAAAGTTAATTTTCATTCTTTTCTTCTTCCTTAGGCGCAACAGCTCGATGTAAGCCAGGGTCTAATCATCATTTAAATGATTTTTCGAGACGATTCTATCATACGTGCACCTACAACAGGTAACTTTCATTATTAAGGATTTTTTTTTTATTGTCTTCCTCTAGATTTGATATTGAGATTGAGCTTGACTTATCCTAAAACTCCAAGCTTTTTTGTATTTACTCAAATTTGTTCCTATAATAGGTAGAGGTGGTCGCTCGCCAAATTCCAAGCAAGCTCACTTAGGCCAGAAAGGCCCATTGCGATAATTTGTTCCTATTTTTGATTACAATTTTATTTTTGCATATATCGATGACTATGATTCGTGGTGATACGAACCTTTAAGCTTTAATCAGATCAGTTGTGTGGTACAGAAAATTCAGGATTTTCAAACCAGAAGGATTCATGTTCAAATGAAATTCTTGAGTAATCATTTGAATTTAGAAAATATCTTTTCAAAGCCTCAAAACGAACACAATCACTATAGAATATATACTCAGACGTGTATTAATAACGAACAATACAGTATTTTAAATTTTTTTTTTTTGAAAAGAAAGCACACATTTGCTTTCAAAAGCCTTCAAAAATTTGTATAACAAAAGAATTGGCAGTTTAAAATTTTTGAATTTATTATTTTTTTTTAAATCTTGAATTTGTAGATCTTTTTTTTATTATTTTTTATTCATAATATAAGTTGACTTTGTGAGTTCAATGATCTCATTTAAAGTTAAAAAAAAAATATAGGAAATCACAATGAAGCGATTCAGAAGTCAAAATTTAGATCAATTTAATTTGCATTTTCATTACGAATTTTGAATTTTTTTTTTTTTTTTTTGTTTTTATTTTTTTTTGTATTATTCATTAAACGTTTAAAGGAAATTTGTATCTGAGGTTTTTTTTTTCATTTTTTCATTTTTTCAAATTTAAATAATTTTTAAATAAAATTTGACATTAATTACAAATAAATTGTAATTTATACAAATAAGGGGCATAATTTCAAAACATGAATTAAAAGTGCCACCGTATATATTTATAATAAAATATTAGATGAGAATACATTTTATATATTGTCAAATAATTTTTGTATAATAGCGGAATTTTTTAAAATTTATAACTAAATTTCATTAAACACAAAAAATAAAATTTTTTTTTTTTTTTTTGTATTAAACCAGATTAATGTATTAACGAAAATGTATTTATATGTATTTAATACCCAGAAAACAAAAACATTTCTGGTATTAATTTAATCTGTATAATTTGTTCAAATCAAATTTAGTTTAAAAAATGATTAAAAATTAAAATATTTTTATCGATAGTCAATGAAAAATGAAAAAAAATATGAAAAAAAAAATACAAATTAAAATAATTTCGATATTTTATTTGTACGATCATCTTTCAAGAAAAATTATTAATTTATGTTTATGATCGTATCATTTAATTTTTTTTACATATTTTTATTGTCTAGTTTTCTTTGATTGTGTTTTTGTGAGCCAAAAAAAATAAAAAAATAAAATAAAATAAAATAAATTTATTTTTATCGCGAGTATTTTCTATTGAATGTCGTATTTTGGGATCAAAAATTGAACCCAGAATATAGTGCTTGGTATAGTCTTTGGTAGTATCACAGTGTATTAACGATTTCCTTATACTTGGATATAGAATACTTCTTGGTCTATGATAGTATCATGAAACACTAGAATTTATTTTTATTTAGACAGATTATATAGAAATGCATGTACAAGCTCATATTTTATTGTTGCCAAGTTTAATTATAATTTTAAAATCATAATAGCATAAATTTCATACTGTATAATAATGTTAATGATAATAATTTGAAATGAATTAAACATTAATATTTGAATTTTATGTATGCATATAACATAACATATTTCATATATTGTAGATAGGTCTATTATTGGAACTTTGTATGTACATTATCATATTTTTCTACACATAATTTTATTTTAATTTTAATACAAGGTGTGCCTATGTATGTAAAATATCTATCCACATACTGTGAATAAATCTTTAAATCTGTGCATGCTCTTTCTCAGTATGGCATTTGTTGTAAAATTTGTTTCTTTTTTTTTTTTTTTTAATTTCATGTTATGATATTTTAAAGAGCCGACTGAAGGCTTTTATGCAATTATTACATATTAGCTTCCAACATGCAAAATTCTTGTGGTGTATTAACATGATAATGGTATTTTGCCGTTACAATAAGTACCGAGGTTTGTTAAAATGATGATATTTCTTTTTAGTTATTTAATAGTGATGATATAATATGTCAGAAATGTGCACGTAAGCTAGCAGTCCAATAATACGTGTCGTCGGCATCATTTTGACACAAAATCATTTTTCGCTTCTTTTTCTACATTTCGTTTTTTTTTTGTTTTTTTTTTTTTCTTTAATATCAAAATATGTTTTATGATAATGATAATGATGAGCATCCGATCATTATACACGTATTGATATTCGGTATACACACATATATGCATAATGCACATGCAATATAAAAAGCATCAAATATTCACAAGCATAAATTATATTTCAGTGAATTTAATGTAACCAGTAAATGTGAATATTGTAATAATAATAATAATGCGATAGTAATATGACAAATTATTAGCGGTCTCTCCTCTATTACATTGATTATGTGATATTATAGTAAAGTACAATTTCTAGTACAATTCATTTACATCGTTAGATATTATGATGACGATGATGACGATGATGATGATGATGATGATGGTTAACTGAAGATATATGAGAATTGCAATTATACTAGATGGTTCATCTAAAGATTATTGATAATGGTTTTGTTATGGATGGATAAATATCTGGTATATTTTTCAGTAACATGAAAATATAATGTAAATGCATGTATATACATATACAAAGTAAAATTGCAGTCAAGCGTATAGAAGATGATGACATAGTCAATGAAGTTACCATGTTATAATAATAATGTATCCCATACAAATATATACATAATATCTGGTATAATTCAGTTTTAGTACTCTATTACACAGAAAATTGAATTCTATTTTGAACTATGTATAATGCCTGCGATTGTGGCTTCTTTTCAAGGCTGATATAGTGTGATTTAATACTAAAAATTGTGTAAACCCATTTTAACATAATATCATGTATCACAATAATTTTATATTTGATATACACATGTGTATACAAATGAAAAAATTATCTTGCTCTATCTATAGTATCTGATAAGCATATATGTACGTATATGTACTTTATTTTACTTTGTATTTAAATGTGTGAAAAACTGCAATAACTGTGACGAAAAATTAATAATTTCTTAGATTTCTTGTACTTGTTGCAAATTTTGTGTTAGAAGAAAGCAGAGAGTAAATTTTCATCAAATATTAAGATGATGATGACAACTAAAACTATGCCAATTATTGGGTTAATATGTGTTGGATGATGATGAAAATATTTATTGTTATACCTTTCATTAGAAAATTCCAAGATTCCATAATTTTAAATTTAATTTGATCTGGAAATAAATGTAGGCTTGCTACTTTCAATTTAACTATTCTTGTTGTTAAACGTTTTTTTTTTTTATTCTATCTAGATTCGCTGTAATTGAACTGATCTGGGAAAATAATTTTATTAGATTCAATGATATAAAAAAGAATGATTTACAGATCAAATAACAATGTCATCTTCAAGGATACAATTTCATTGAAATAAATTTAATTGATTGTTTGAAAAACAAAATCCGATTAATTGATGGTTTTCCAAGTACCTTTCTACGAAAAATTAAAAAAAAAAAAACAAATCTCTTTTTAAAATATCCTAGTAATTTTAATTCATTAATGGTTCACAATTTGATACTTTAGGGAACAAAAAAAAAACGTATATAAAAAATGAACATTTGATATGGAATAAATTTCAATAAACATTGAAAACCACACAGTGTAACGTTAATTTATTCCTATCTGGTACCACCGTATTAACGATTTCTTAGAATACTTGATCTATGGCTATACTGGTACATCGCATTTTTGCAAATAATAATTCCTCATTCAAAATATCTTTTAATTTTCATGATTTTCTTTTCACATACAATTATGGTCATATTCCTTAAATCTCTGGAAATACCCTGTTGTTTGATATGGAATCCTAAAAAAAAATGTGATTGTTGTGAATTCCAAAATTACACATGTACATAAGTATATCCATTCGTTATAGTAAACATATATTATTGCATTATAATGTCTATGTATGCATAAATATTGTTGCCATTTTCATCTTTCCTTCCAATATGTTATGGTTTTTCATATTATTTGGCCAAAAATACAATGTGATGACAGAATAGAAGTATATCTTCTATTTTTCAATATAATATAACATATGTAATTTTTGTTCTTGTAAATATGTACATACAACATATAATAACAAATTTGTAAAGATGATTTTTTATGGTATAAAAGAATTGTACATATAATGTTGTTATTACATTAAATATATAACCAAAATATGACTTTAAGATTCACAATATGTGTATGTACATATGTGTATGTTCAAAATACAAATTTTGTGGTTTGAATGATGCACAACAAAAGATATGCCTGATGTTACCTACATATACAATATGTACATGCGAATACAGTACCATGCATGTGTCTTTTTTTTTTTCTTGTGTTGTATTAATATAAGAAAAATCTGTCAGACAGTTTGAAATTTATGTGACATATTGTTGAATTTTGTTAATAATTTTTCTTGGTATGTCACTTTGAGTTTTTTTTTTTTGTTTTTTGTATTTTGATTTTTATTATTTATTTACTTTCTATTGCATAAAATTTTAATTTTTTTTTTTTTTTTTGTATTTTATATAATAATTAATATACCATGCAGACATTTTTACAGTTATATTTGATATTTTGCTCAAGATTTCGACATTTATTATATGCTGACATTTTGTGACAGAATCTACTCGAAAAATTTTTGATCAGATGAATATGTAAAAGAAAAAAAGAAATAAGTTTAATAATGCATTTATCGTGATCTTCAATAGGGTGTTCCAAGAGTATTAATTTTACATTGAATATGAATGACTTCTATCTAGCTGTACTAATTTATACTCTGTCCATTAATTCTGTACAATTAAGGCCTTATGGAAATGACGTAAAGGAGTACCATTTGACATCGTTATAGATTGCAGATAATCAAAAGACTTGTCTCATATTGTACGAAAGCTTTAAATGTTGTGATAATACTGTTTGTGAAACACTCTAATTAAAAATAATGTGGAAGGAAGAAAACCCCGTCTACTTCCATAAGGTCTTACCTGCATATCATTAACAGACAGAGTATAATTTAGAAATTTTTAAACAAAATTGTAAAATTTTAAAATATCTAGAAAAGTTCCAGTGAAAATTTCATTTTTTTTTTTTAAATGATCATGAGATATCGGAAATTTACAAAAATTACAAAACTCTTTTGTTTATCAAAAACATTTTAACGTCCATAATTGCTATTTTAAAGACAATCATTTTAAAATGTATAAATTGAGTAATAAAATAGAAAAAACGATTAAATTATGTTAAATTAGATCAGATTTTTATTTTCATTTTAAAAATTTTGATGACATAATTTCGGAAGCTACAACAAAAAATTTCATAATCAAACACATAAAGATAAATGATATTTTCTCATCATTATCAAAATTCATATTCTACATAATATTTGGTTTTATACTGCATTAAATTTGTTTTTGTTAAATAAAAAATTGTAAATTTTCATAATTTCTTCATTTTAGTTAAGCAATTATTGGACGTAATAAAAAAAAAAAAATAAACAAAAATTAAAATAAAATAAAAATAAAATGTGACAAAATTTCTGTATGATAACCGTTTGTAAAATAATGTATAGAAATTATTTATAATTTTCTCATGATAATACATATTTAAATGCATATTAAAAATAACTGCATTGTTTATTCATTATAATTTATGTACAATGGAAAACAGAAATGATATGAAAATCAAATTCATATTTTAAATCTGGTTTTGTTTTTTTTGTTGTTAAAATTTTTTTTTTTTTTGAATTTTCATTTTGTTTTATAATTTATGTGAATTTTCCATGTTTTTACAAATTATATTTATTTCAGTATTTTTTTTTTTTTTTTTGTTTTGTTTTAAAGCTTTTAACACTCTCCAGTGTGATGTGATAAATTTACAACTATTAATTAAAACATTTAAAAAAAAAAATTTTTATTTATTTCATGTGTGTTATTTTCTTTTTTTTTTGATTTTGTTTGTTGCTCATTTTCATTTGTACATATATGTAGGATAAATTTGTAACACACATTTTGATTACTCTGACACTACACATATAGTATAGTCAATAATATCATTTTATTCACATCATTTGTCATCGCTTTAATCATTATTATTATTGCATGCTATTATCATTCATTTCATTTATTCATATTTAATGATGGTCAGTTTTAAAAAAAAAAAAATTTTTTTTTTTTTGATCCTCCAATTTTTCATCTTTGTAATTATCATTTTGTTGATTTCACATGTCAATTAATTTGAATCAAAAAAAAATTTTTTTTTTAAATTAACAGTTTAAAAAAAAGTTCGTTATTTTTAGTTTTTGTTTTCACATCAGTAATAATGTGACCATATTTTCTATTTTTATTTTTCCTTCTACAATTTTATGTCAATTAGTATTTTTTATAAACTTTTATGTTAACGTGTAAAAATGTGCAATATTTAATTAAAAAAAAACAAAAAAAAAAAATTTGAAAAAATACAAAATCACTGATAAAAATGTAAAAAAAATAATAATAGGCAAAAAAAAAAGAGAAAATATTTTTTTTTTTTTTTGAGAATATAAAAATAGATTTTGTTATACTCGGTTTCGTAATGATTCAATGTAAACACATAAATTGTACTTTGATACAGGCAACTATCGTATAACACGGTACAACGTTATTTCTATGTAGAATGATTTGGTAATTGTAACAAATTTTTTATTTATGTGAACTTACAGTTTTATCTCGCATAACATGACAACTAATGGAGATCTCCCAATACGTGCATGGTCTGCTTAACCTTGGACCGTCCACGTAATACGAGAATTGTTACTCTCGTACTATGGGGAAAAATAAATGTTATATCAAAATGGAATATAACAACACATTAAAATGTATCCTTATTAACCTCTTTCCTTTCTGTTGTTTCCGATGATTCAATTTAAATACACTGTTTTGTCGTTCATTAATGTGAGAAATCGAACAAAAAAAAAAGAAGACGACTATAGAAAAATATAGATACGATGAATAAAAATGAGAAATGAAAAACGAAAAAAAAAAAAAAAAATTACAAATTTAACCGAAATCATCATTATCATTCGGAAATGAGTTTTCAATGCTCATAAATTTCCGAATTCCAATGGACACCTAAATGGACCATTAAGATACCGTTTAATAACGAACATTTTTTTTTCTTTTTCTTTTTTTTTTAAATAGTGGCAGTCATAGCATAAAGTAATATGGTAAAAAATTTACAAAAAAAAAAAAAAAAGGAACGATAGGCACTTAACCTAATGATAGAAAAGGTCACGAATGATATGATTTTTCAAATTCTCATATTTTATTGTATGTATGTATGTGTGTGTGTGTGTGTATTTTGTATGAAAATATAATAATGTACACCATAAAATTGAAGAAAAACGTTAAGCAACAACAACATACAATTTTTTGATATAATTTTGTTGTTTTTTTGTTTTTTTTTTTTTTTTTATAAATTCATGATATCTGTTGTGATATCCATATTTAAATGTACATATACCATATATTTTAGATATTATTTTCTATTTTTCTGTTAAATTCTCATTTCATATAATATTTTCTCCCTCAGTATAATAATTTTCAACTTTTTATGAGATTGTGATTGAGCTGAAAAAAAAAAAAAACATTTTTTTTTTATGATACGTAACGTTGTATATCTTCTCTTTATGGTTAGACCGTTTTTTTTTTTTTTTTTTTTGTGTATGTATTTATGGTCTCCGGGAAAAAAAAAAAATGTTTTCTTTTTCTTTTTTTGATTTCTTTTCCAATCGAATAAAATAAATCAAATGAATAAATATTACGGAAATATTTTTGTAATCAACAAAAAACAAAATTATCAGACAAATACACACATAACGTATGTATGTGATAAAATTTAGTTCAAATTTTTACGATATAAAAAGCTTTAAAAAAAAAAATTTTTTTTTTTTACTTATTAGAATATAGAGCGGATTTTTTTCACATATTTATTGGAAAATTTCATATATGCTTTGCTTAGCATTTCATTATTTTATTCAACTTTCGATGTATTCGAAAAATTTCAAATATTTTTATTTCGTTTTTGTTTTTTTTCGACATATTACAATTTTCATTTAATTAAAATTACTAAAAAAAATTTTGAACTTATATTTATGTGAAAATTTCAATTTTTAAATAAAAAAAAAATATTTTTTGTTACAATTGATTGGAAAAATTTTTTTGAAATTTTTTAGTAATTAATTTTTTATTTTAAATTTTTGTATTTGAATCGATTCAAAAAAAAAAAAAAACATAGAAATTCTATAGTTCAGTTTGCAAAAATCTATATAGTTTATTTTACAGGACGAGGCAACCAAAAAAATTTTATGGTAAGAGCCTAAGAAGGTATTTAAATTGGAATTTTGTAAAAATTCAAGTTAAGGGTGTTGCGTTGAAGTCAATCTCATACCGAAAGGGAATTTAAAAGAAATTTCGCAAACGTCTAATTTATCACATAAAATTTGTAAAATCTACAATGAGCACTTGATTAAGGGATCGTGTCTTCATTTTCCATGGTCCTGTCTCTAGGACTCTACAATTCTGAAAATGACTTTTTTTTTTTGCTAGAAATTATTATCACCAGTTTACTGATTTAGTTAATAATTCTTTATCAATATTATACTCAATAAAACGATATATAAAGGAAAATTTGAATCGATTAATATGGAACACCCTCCTCCACCCACACATTTTCATTTCATTAAAAAAATTTTTACACACAATCATAATTTTGCTGCACGTTTTCAATGCAGAAATTATTATGGTTTTCAATCCATACACTTAATTGTAAAAACCAATATCTACGTGCAATAAGGAAAATTACTAAAATTTAAAGGCTTTAGAAAAAAAAAAGAATTTTTTTTTTGTTGTTTTCATAACTTTAAGTTTATTTTAAATAAATGAAATTTTTTTTTTTTTGTTTTTATTTTTATTAATCAAAAAGTTTATATTAAAAATAAAGAGAAAAAATTCGAAAAAATTTTTTTTTAAAAATCTCTTTAAATATTGCAAAAATTCAAATAAAAAAAAAAACAAAAATTGAAAATTTAACAGTATGTTAAGAGGTATGAGATTTTATAAAGTACGATGAATAATTTTTATATGAAGCATATCAAAATGTAACGAAAAAATAAGAAATACGAAAAACAAAAAATTGAAGTAAAATGAAATGAAAATTTTTTTCCATTCTTTTTACATGATAATAATAAAAGTGAAAATAAAAAAAAAAAAAAAATAAAATGGAAAATAATTTTCTTTTTTTTTACAATCAGATCATGTATAGCTCAGTCGTCTATACATTTATGTATCTGGTTTGGTACTTATATGCAGATGTCGTTTAATTATTTAATTACACGTTACATTGTACAATTTTATGTCTGCATGAATACGAATGCATTATTTTTTTTTACATATTTTTATTAATTTTTTTTTTGGTTTGTATGTATGTATATAGAAAATTTTCGTGAAAATTTTTAACACTGAATAACATGTATTATTAACACCCTTCACAATGAAAATTGCCTTTAGCTTAAAAAATAAAACAAGAAAATTATTTTGTAACAAGCACATGTAATATTTGTGCAAAAAAAAAAAAAAAACAAACAAAAAAATTCATTTCATTGCCGTTGTTGTTAAATCTCGATTTTTTTTTATATATGTATTTATGTTTTTTTATCATTCAAGCGAAAAAAAAAAAGAAGAAGAAATTTTCTGGTTTTTTTTTTAACCATAATCTATGGATGAGATAGTGCACATGTGTACTAAAGTACATAACAATTATTTATGTATAAAAGTGTGAATATGTTTAAAAACAAAATTGATAACATTGAGCCCTTTTACATGCATACTGAATGATACAACATATACACAAAATTAAATATATGCAAGAAAATTAAACTAAAAAAAAACAAATGGTGCAGATTCATTACACGTGTATATGTCATCAATGTATCTCAGAGCATGCATCATTGCATTAAAACTTGGCAAAAATAAAAAAAAAAAAACGATGAAAAACTTTTAAATACTTTTAATTACATTAACTTCATTGTGAACAAAAATCATGTAATAAAGTAAAATGGTATAAAAAAAAAAAAAAAAATTTTTCCTATATGTATTGGTTTGGTATTGAGCAAAGTAAAAGTTTTCGTTTTTTTTTTTTTTTTAATTTATAAAAACAAAAACTACAAAATTTAAGTTAAAAAAAAATTTTTTTTGAAATGGAATTGTGTTTTTAAAGGATTTGAATTTTGATATTTAAAACGATTTAACGGAATTTAGGATTTTTAGATATATTTATAAGACGTTGTATGTTGTGTGAGTAAGCGAGATCAGAATGAAAAGCCTAAAATCCTAAGATATCACTGAGATGAGAGGAAAAATAGTGTGTCCATGATCCTTAATGTATGGAAAAGTCATTTTGATTAATAATGATAGGTTTGATTATAGGGAAGAATTAGTTAAATACTCATTCCCTTCTCATACGTTACATCATTGGCTCAATGTTGCAAAAACTTCATGTGAATACAACACTGGATAAATGGAAAATAGTGAAAAAAATTTTTTAATAATAACAAAGGTATATTTATTCCTGCATTAAAATATTAAAATATATTCATCAAATTATCCATAATGCTATACTGAGTTTATCCAGTATGGAAGTACGGTAGGTACGGTAGGTACGGTACGTCTGCTTATTAGCAAATTGTAGTGTAAATGCATCTGAATGTGAGCACATATCCCCTTTTTTCGTACATGTGATTGTTTTCTCTTTCAATTTGTTTTATTCATTTTATTATTTTATACTTTTCCATTCATTACAGATATATTCAACATTCATGTAAAATCCAAAAAAAAAAAAAATTACTAATTGCAATTTCATTTTTGGCCTTTAATGTTGATTTTTTGATTTGATTTTTTTTTTCTTGTTTTTGTACCTAATGGACATACATACTTGACTTATGATAATTAAACAGTAGTGAGGATCAAGCATACTGTTTAATTTTCATAATAATTTCTTTATCCTTTTAATCATTTTTTTTTTTGTTTTTGTTTTTCATTTTCAACATATTTTATTTTATTCACTTGTAATTGAGGATAGATGTTTTCAAATAAAAATTGAATGCAAATGGTGCAAATAGCTTTCAGCTATTATAAATTTATTTAATTTTTCTTTTTGTTTTTTTTTTTTTTTAGCTATGGTGAATTTTTATTTTATCCCTTTTATTATATATTTTCAATGTCCAGCTTTTACATGTATAGAGAGGTACAGAAAATTGTAGTCTTTTCAGTTGCCAATGTTTTTAATTTTAATTTTAATTTTTTTTTGCTCATTTTCCTTTAAAAAAAATTTAAAAAAAAAAAAAAAATAAAAACAGAATTTTTGTTTTGCATTCATCCTTTAAATAAAATTGCATATTTTTTTTTCCAGTTAAAAATACAAGCAACAAATATATAATTCGTATATTTTCATGTACTTTTTGTTACATATATCCTTATCAGTTGTACATAAAAATATGTACAAAAAAAAAAAGAGAAAGAAAAAGAAAACTAAGTTGAATACAAAAGTACATGGAAAATTGGTTTTTATAATTATTTTTAACAGATGTGACCACAAAATGTAACCTTTGTACAATATATACTTATATACTTCGTGTACAAATATTACACAGATATATTATACTCTAGCAGATAAGCTATATAGAGAGATACTTTTATATTGTACATGAACTTATCTGATGTAACTGTAACACAAAACAAAAAAAAAAAAAAAATAATAAAGTAAATTCTTTACATAATACATATTTTAGATGTACCTACTCAAAAAGATTTTTATCTTAGGAAAATAGAAAAATTCATCAAACCATGTATACATACGAACATATTGAAACTTTTTATTATTATTATTTTTTTTATTTTTTTTATTTTTTTTACAAGTACAGTGTAGATAGATTTTACATGTATTTGTATTTTATGTCTTATTATATTTTATTATTTATGCTTTTTTTATACATATATAATAATATCATAGAATTTGAATATCCTTGACTGATTTCATAAGCAAGAAAATGAAAGCATATATTCTTTAGTTGTTGTTAGATAAGTAATATTAGATAGAAAAAAAAAAAAAATTTTTTTTTTTTTAATATTTTCATTTTACTTCTAAAAAAAAATTTATATATGTGTATTCGTATATGATGATGAGATGATGATGATTTATATCTAAATAAATATCCTCAAGGACATTTAATTCAATACGAATGCATGTAGAATGTAGAATTGTAAAAATACGTTTTTTTTTTTTTTTTTTTTAGTTTAGTTTATGTGTATACGCATTAAAAGGTGATCGAGGATTTAAATACAAATTTTCAATTTTTTTTTCCCAATTTTTCATTGTAATGAAATCGTAGTTCTTACAAGGATTCTTATCGCTAGTTATTTGTTAGAGTTTTTTAAGAGTAAAGGAACCAGTATATCGTCGAACCCCAATCGAAGGTTTTTGTTTTTTTCTTAGGATTGGTCAGAAGCCCATTGAATTTTAACATCAAAAAGTTTGAAATGGAGGAGAGAGCAAGGCCCTCTGAGACAAAACTCAGACAAAACTGTCCATTGTATTTGTCCAAATTCTTGTACATCAAAAAGTAATGCTAGAGATTTTATCATGTTCCACTGTTGTATTTCCTAAATTTTTGTTTAAAATATTTTTGACTATTTAAACAGATACTTTTTATGGGAAATGCTTTTATTCGTCTAATCTGGGTTTTGGTTATTTTGTTCATTATCAGTGGCGCGATAAATCATTGTAAACCAGGTCCTAATCACTGTAATGATTTTCCAAGATATTTCTGTCACACTTATAAAGCTGTTACACTTTTTAAAAAAATGTCACACAATAAAATTTTTAAATAATCGAATCATCCTGTAAAAATAAGAAATACATAGAAAATGTGTAGAAAGTATGGATGATGATAAACATAATAAGAATATCAAGAATATAACGTATTTGTTGTACTAGAAATGAAAATAAATAAGAAATTTGTTATCATAATACTAAAATCGAAACTTATTTGAATTTTATGAATTTCGTTTTCTTTTTTCATTTTTCTAAAAGTCCTTATCTTATATTCTTATATACACATTTAAAAAAAAATCTAAAAATTCATTGTACATATACACATATAGAAAAATAGAGTCCTTGAATAAAAGGAAACAAAAAAAAATTTCATAATAGAATTTTTTAGTTTTGTCCTTTTAGCATGTCCACATTTTTATTTATTCTTTAATATATGGAATTATGGCATACATACATGTGGATGTGTGTATATATAGGTAAATATTTAAAAGAAAAACAAGAAAAATTTGCAATGATATTTATCTTCAGATCTAATTTTTTTTTTTATTATTATGAAAATATGCCATATTTTGTTCTTTTTTTTTTTTCTTCAGTTTTAAGATTTTTATTGTTTTTTTTTTTTTTTTTTTCAATAAAGGAAAAAGAAAACCGAATTTTATATTTGATCAGTTCGATATTTGAAATGACCGACTAAAGAATGACAAAAAATAAAAACAGGAACGACAAAAAAAAAAAATAGAATTTGATTTTTCTTTTATTTTTTAGGTTTTCTTATCTTTTTTTTTTGTTTTTTTTCAAAGGTGAATTTTACATTTTCTTATAGATTAGAAAATTAATTTTAAATTCTTGGATTACAATAATAAGAATAAGAATACCAGCTGAAATTGTTTTGACATGAAATATTTAAAATAACAAAAAAAAAAAAAAAAAAGGAATACAAAAATTCAAATATACAAAATTTGTTTGTAATATAAGAATTATTTTTTGTTTTTTTTTTTTTTCTTTTCAAAAAGAATTCATTACATAGCAATATATTGATTAAAATTAAATGATAAAAGTATGGGCATGATATTAAGAAAAATGAAAAGAAAATAAAAAAAAAAAAAATCGTAAAAATAATTTTACGGTGTTATCTTTCAAGGATTAAAAGGAGATATTGTTATCATATAAAAATATGTTTACATTTGATGTTTAATGTAAGGATTAAAAAAAAAAATGAATACATACATATTTATACCTATATAATAGATATTGAGTATACTTAAAATTTTGAATTAATCCACACACCTATAAAATTTGATCTGTACAAATGAATTTTATTAGGAAAAATAAAATAATATATATTGAAAAGATTATAAATATCTAAGTATCTATATTTTTTTTTTATTTTCCTTTAAAAATTTTTTTTTTTTTTTTTTTTTTTAATTTCTTTATTATTGATATGTGATTAAAATCAGTTCACATGTATATATACAAGAAATTTTAATGATTCAGAAAATGAATAGATATTATATGGTACACATATGTATGTGTATGGGGATGTGCTTTTAATGTCTGGAGATGTCTGATGGTAACAAAACATATAATGATAATGTTAAAAAAAAAAAAAAAAAAGGAAAACAAAAGAAAATGTTGTATATGTTGCTCGTATAGTGTCATTTATGACACCTTATTATATGTCAAAATAAATTGATCGACCTTTTTTATTGTTACATATTATGAAGCACATACGTTTGTACAATCATACATATATGTGTGTGTGTGTACATTTGTCTGTATATAAATTAATGTAGATTCTATTAATATACTCTCTGGCTACAATAATTTTTATTTTCTATTTTTTTATTATTAAATGAAATACCAAACAAAAAATATCTACCACAATCATTATCAGGAAAATTGAAAAGATACATACATGTAAGTGTACATGTGTAGTATTATGTATATACTGGTTTATATGTACGTCATTGTATTATGAATATGTATATTTTTTTTATTATCATTTTCATTTAATGTCAGTTATTGTTATTGTCGTTGTTTTCATCTTTTGGTCGTCGTCATTCATTTTATTAAAGACCTTTGGGACACATTAATCATTTCGATTGTTGGATATTTGTACCTTACCTATGTGCATATACATAAAATGTATATAAACGTACTGTACGTTTCCACGTACAAAAATGTTCATGTACATACACTGATATACACATGTGAGCATGTACATTTGATTTTGTATGCATATACATATATTCACAAAGGTGTACACATCTAAAAGTAATGACATACATATGTAAATACATAAGTATATGAGAAGGTACATACATTTACTATGTATATGAAAATCTTCTAGTTTTTACAATTCCTTGGTTTTTATTTCAATAAAATGTAAGATCTTTTGGGAATTTATTTAATATGAAATTAGAGATTGAATTGTTTGTGATTTTTTCTCTCTTTTGTCCGTTTTTTTTTTTATTTTATTTATTTATTTTATTTTTTTTTGTATTTGAATTGAAATTATACGAAAATGAATTTATATTTGTTTGTTTGTAATATCAGTTAAATTTTATTTAATTAATTTATTTTTTTCTTCTACATATATTTATTCCTCATTGAATTCAAATTGTATGAAAGGATAAATTCTTAAAATTGTAGGCAAAGTGAATTTTTTTTTTTTTTTTTTTTTATATTAGATAAAATAGAAATTAAAAATTTTACAGGTGAGATCGGTAGCAAAAAACAAATAACCCAAAATTTATTTGACAATGAGACAAATATTTTGTATGAAGCCTTTTTTATTTTCTCATCAATCGATTTAAAAAAAAGGAAACACAATATGAGAATCAAAAAAATGAATTAAAAAATTCCATTTTTCCTTAAATCCTTAACTAACTATGTAATTTGAGCTTAGAAACATTTTTAATTGTGATTTTATGATGTTTAAGTAGCTGAAAACAAAGATACTCATGTATGTACGTTTTGAAAATTTTTAACATGAACTTCGATGTTATACGAAATAACCAAAAATGAACAAATTTATAATTTTTCAAAAAAAAAACAAAAAATAAAATAATAATCAATTAAGTTATTCATAGAAAAGGGTCGATAAGGTATACAAACCAAAAACCAAAGTACTTCATTAATACACAAAAAAGAAAATGTTCAAAATTATTTTAAAATTTTTCCATGTATGTACATCCGAGATACGAGTATAATAAATGTAATGAGCTCAAGTGATTTTATGTCCTCATTTTATATTTGATGTCAATTTTTTGTCATCAACGATAATAAATAACTACTGAATAGCAAAAAAAAAAAAAAAAAAAAAAAACACAAGAGGACGATTATGATGATGATGGTGACAAAAACTGATTTGAAAAATCCCTAATAAATTCATTCATTTACAGGACTAAATTGTAATTCAATTTACTAACAAAATGATGTTCAAAAATTTGTCATATTTTAGTCCTCCTAAAAATATATATGGATCATGTCCCCCGCATGTACATTGATTATTTTATCGTATATCTGTTATATAACAAAGAAAATAAATGAGTATAGTAGCTGATATAGTAGTAGTAGTAGTTCATGTCATTATAAGAAAGCAAGCAGATGTGAATCTATAATATCTAAGGCAATATACATACGAATGTATGTACAATTTATTTTTTAAATAAAAAATTTGAAATTTGTAATAATAAGTAATTTTGTGTTGTGGAGGCGATTTTATAAACTTGTATATTAGGTAACCTTTCTACACATTACAAATTTCTAAGTCATAAATCATTTTTACTTACCATACCACATTACAAAGAAAAAGAAGAAGAAATAAAACTGAAAGAAATATTAATGTTTTTGTTGCTTCCAAAATTATTATTGTCGATGTATTATGATGTAATATGTAATATATATATATAATAAATGAATAAAGGGCGTAGTGAAGATTAAATTTCAATGATGATAGATATTTTTAACTTGAAAAATTTTTTAGTTTATTTTTTTATTTTTTTTTATTTTTGTCATCCACCTTAAATATAGGCTGCTGATGATACTTAAATTATAATTGCTAATATAGACTTCTGTTTATATTTAAGAAAAAAAAAACAAAATTTTTTTATGTACTATGTACATAGGCGTAGCAAAAAAAAAAAAAAAAACAAAAACTTGTGTATACACATGTGCTGAAGATATGAAATTTTAATAAAAATCTTATGATATCCTAATGATTGACACATGTTTGCTTTTCTTTTGATAAAAAATATCAGGAAAATTGTAACTGAAATGAGACAAAACCAATCTTTGTACCAAGTCATTTAAATTTCTTAACAAAAAAGCAACAATAATTTATTAAAATAATATTAAGATACTTTAATTAAGTGGTCACAATTAATAGTTAGAAATTCTTGTAAAGGATCAAAAATATAGTTTAAATAATTTTTTCATAATTTTTTTTGTAGAATTTTAGGAAACATTTTTGACCAAAAAAAAAAGAAATTAAATTTTAGCATTTCTATTTCTTTAGTAGTTAATAAATTTCATTCGATTAACTCTAATTTAAATGATTATTCAAAATATCTTTTGCATTCTGTTTTGTTTATTTTTATTTTTCTTTTCATTCCTTCTCGGAATACGATATTTCTGAAAAATTCATGCAAAAATTTACATACTTGTGAATACATCTTGTTATTCAACACATGACAATTGTAAAATGCATAAACACTTTAAAATAATATGTTCTTACATTCAACAGATATAATTAATAATAGCAGACAAATGAAGAGAAATATTTAAAATTTATATTTTGCATCATTGAAAGTGGCATTGTAATTACTTCAACAACAAAAAAAAAAAAAAAGAAAAAAAAAATTTTAAAAAACTCAACAAGATGTTTTAAGTCATTATTGGATGTCAGATGACAGTATCTATATTGTCATCATTTTAAATGCGAAAAAATGGCTAAAGAGAAATTTTCTTACCAAAATATGTTGCCCTTTGTATGCTAACAGAATTTTATTTGTATACTTTAGAAAAGCCTTCAAAGTCATTATTGTATAAAACATAAAAATTTATTCAGCTGTGTTTTAAACCTTTGAATTACTCACAAATGGTATTTTCGTATTGGTTTTAAAATATCACTTAATATTTTTTTATTTTTTTTTATCTTAAAAAAAAAATATCATTAGATAATTTGCAAAGTATCTATAAAAGAAAGAAAAAAAATAATCCATGATTTGCAATTTATACAGACTTAAAAAATTACTATTAATTTTTTTGTTGTTGGCTTTTTTTTTTTTTTAAGTGAAAATAGTGTAAACAATATCATACGTTATTTATGTATAAAATATGTATTCAATGTTGTGTTCTTTTAAGTACATCCATGGTACAAGCAACTGACAAACGCATCTTATGTAAACAATGCTCTTATGTATATGCACAATGAAATGTACAATTGTCTTGTAAGACAATGCAAGGATTTGTTGGCTAGATGACAGATACTTGACAATGAAGAATTGTGGTACATGATGATATTTACTTTATTTTATATATATCAATATGATATGATATCGTATTTGTAAGTATGTATGTATGAAAAATTTTATTTCATTTAACTAAGTACATACATACTCGTATATATACAAAAAAAAAAAAAATTATTTACATTATTTATAGAGAATTTCTTTAAAATTGTTCAGATATTTTGATCTTCTTACGTCTTGTGTAATGCAATATACCTACATATTGTACAGCCTCCTAAAGATAAAGAAAATATCAAAGTAAATAAATACATTTTAGTTTTCTTTCTCTTCTTTTTTTTTTTTGCAATTGGATGTAACAGTTGTAAAAGACAAAAAAAAAAAAAGAAAAGAAAAATCAACGATTAACAGAAAGTGAAAGTCTTGTGAGCACTTGTTCATACAAAATATTGAAAAATTTTATATTTTCTCATTTTCAATTACAATAATTGTTCATGTGTGTTACACACGTTTACACGTGTATGTGCACTTGAAGATTTCATTTGACATTACACAATATTCAATTATAAAAAGGGCTTTAAAAAAAAAACAAATAAGATCATGTACATCGTATTTTGATAGATGCATTAACATTTTAATAATAAACAACAGATACAAGTACATATACATTTTTAATGGATAAAATTCTTGACATGTCAATTTGTCAAAAAGTTTACACATAAACTACTATGGAATTTACGCAAAAATTTCAATTTAAAACAAAAATATTAGGGATGAGATCGGTTTTGTTATGTTGTTTTTTTTTTTTTTTTAAATTCAAGTGTAATTGTATAATACCGTAAAATTTAAAGAATATCAAACAATTTTATTTGTTACTTAATATTATCTTTCTTTGATATAACGGTTTTTGTCTTTTATTTTTCAAATTTTTTTTTGAAATTTTGGCTTTCACTTTAAGTAATAAAGGTTTTTAATTCACTTTAAAAAAAAATAAATAAAATAAATTTTTGGCAAAATTTCAAAATTATACTAAGTATATCAACTAAATGGGAATTTTTTACATATTTAAAAGAAATAAAATGGAAAAACCAATGAACAAAAAAACAAGAAGAAAAAAAAAAAGGAAAATCTTTTAAGTGGTAGTATTTTGTTAAAAATGACTTTTTAATGAATGTTTCATGTCATTTTCAATACATTTTGTAGTAAATTTTATTGTTCACATGCAAAATGTTTTTAAACTCATACATTATGCTGTTTTTTGTTGTTTTTTTTTAGATCATTTGGATCGCTTTCAATTAAAAATTAAAGGAAAATTGTTTTTATTTTAACTGATTTAAAAAAAAAAAAGCAAAAAAAAAAATTAATGAAAAATTTTTATGAAATTGAAAACACAGATCGTTTCAGTTTAGATTTCTTTTTAAAATGAACACATTTTGAAATTTGAAAGAAAAGTCTAATTTTCTAAAGTGCTGTAACCTTTAAGATGAAAATTTTGCATGCGATTTGTGTGGAGAAAACATGTACAATACGCATCAGAATGAGGAAATGAAAGAAATATACAGATCATCAAAAATTTAAGATCTTTCGAAATTAATGGACTACATGAACCCCATTAAAGATTTCGTATGTTTTCAAAATTCGTTAAATGGTGGAACTCATTAAGTCACCCAAAAACAGTCATGTGGAATTATTAGGAAAAACTTGAAAAATACACAGGTACAAGGATGAAATCATGATGATAAATGGGTATGATGACATGTGTATAAAATTTTTTTTTATTTTTTATTTTTTTATTGAAAAATTATGTTTCTACTTTGACCTGTGAAAATTCCTGGTGTGGTATCACAATGGGCCTTTTTGGCCTAAGTGTACTTGTTTGGGAACGAGCGGGCGGCCACCTCTATACCTACCTACCTAAATTTCTATTTTATTCAAATAATTACATTTACTCTGTCTGCATAGCAACATATTTTTAAATTTAAATATCGTGGTAGGATTTTCAAATATACAGAAGCTGTACAATTAATTAATATCAAAATGAATGATTTTGTTTTTTGTGTATTACTTGATTATTGAAATTTTTTTTTTTTTTTTTTTTATTATTTCAAAATTTGTTTTTATTATGCTTAAATACGTGCTCATACGTACGTAATATGTAGAGAACAAAACAACAAAATGCATTTCATTACATGTCTTCTTGGAATGATAACAAAATCATGATGGAAATTCACGTATATCGAGATAATGATGATTAGACGAGAAATTTCATTTCAATTTTAATACAACAAATGTATATGGTATACATTTCTAACTTAAATATCCAATTTTATTAATGGTAAGTACTTCTGTGTAGGTATATATAACAGAAATAGACAGAAAAGAATTGTATGTAAAAACTACCTAACATATCCTACACAATGTCAATATGTACCAATATACACATGAAATGTATATTTAAGTATAATATCACATAGAAGTACCAAACACAGACTATTACATGCATGTGTACATGCATGTGTGCTGGTAAATTCAACTAGATTCTTTCAATAAATCAAATTGAAGAAAACAAATTTAAATTGATTGAAATGATGAAACTTCAGACATATGAATTATAGTTAAGAAAAGAAAAGAAAAAAAAAAAAAAAACGAAAAAGTACGTATGCATACGTATTGGTAATGATTTTCGTCATTTATTTAAAAATTTTTAAACTTGAATTGATATTTAATGTTAAGCATATTTGCATATAGTCTTCATATAAGTATTGCAATTTTTTTTTTTTTGTTTTTTGTACATTAGTTATGAAAATTAAATGATTTTATAGAATTCAATTGATTGAATATTAATTTGACTAATGGTCAAATGTAGATATGTAATTTGAGTTTTCTTAAAATCTTCTACACATATTTGTACTGACATAAACGCATACATACATATAAGCAGATATATTAATGTCCATGGTGGCCATACCATAACATATATTACATTTGTATAAATTAGTTATATTAACTCAGTGGTTCGCAACCCACGTTAAACTGTAGGTGCACGTATAATAGAATTGTCTCGAAAAATCATCGTAAAGATGATTAGGCCCTGGCTCGATTTGGGCTGTAGCGCCATCGGAACCTATAAATTCGTTATTAAAGTGAAAGTTCTTTTATGAAACTTTTCATTTTCAAAAAAACAATAAATTAATTTTGTTTTCAAAGTCATTAATTGCAAATTACTTAGAAATTTAATATTATAAAATTTGATGATTTTCAAATGACAAGAAAATACTTATTAGTGGATAGTTAAATCCATTTGTTCATTTTCAAAAAAAAAAAAATTATTTAAATTATGTTTGTATGTATATAAAATATTATGGACAAAGAATTGTGTACTGATCGCATGTACATATACGTACGAATGTTAAATTTGTATGTATGTTGGTATTTGTATTAAAAAAAAAATTTTTTTTTTTTTTTTTTCATATCATTTTAATGATATTAAATGGAAAATCAGAAAAAAAAAAAATGAAGAAAATCAATTTCTTTTACTTTTCATTTGACAGACATTTTAAAAATGATATTGATGACGGACTAACTTTGGTTAATACACATTTTACTGTATTGCTATACATATTATAGATTTTTTATTTAAATATATATAACTACACGTGTATAGCATATATTTTAATTTAATATTAAAATTTATAATTGGCAAAGTATTGTCTGCATATGACATTTAAATCAAAACAAAAATTTATTAATAAATTAAATTTTCAATTTGAAATGATGAAGAAAATTTATCCATGTACCCAAAGTAAAACTTTTCCATAGATTTTTCTTTTTTTCTTGTTTTTCTTGTTTTTTTTTTTTAGATTTTTCATATTGTTTAAAATGAAAAGTTCAAAACTTTATTGTTTGTATGTACAACTCAGTGTAGAAAAGTACATTATAATCAATATAAAATGAAAATAAAATTCAAAAAGAAAAACAAAACAAAAAAAAAAAAAAGAAAAATTTCATAAATTCAATCAATAAAAATTATTGAAAAATATATTAATGGTGTAGTGTAGCGCTTTTTTTTTCGAATAAAATTTCTTAATATCTTGCTGATTTTATAACAGATATTTTCAGTTTTTTTTTTTTCTTTTTTTTTTTTTTTGGAATGAAAAAATTTCAAATATTAAATTGATGTCTGTGTGAATTTTCTTCTATTTTATTTTTCTCAACTTTACAGATCGGAAATAATCAGTTCAGCCTTATTGAAAAGTTATACTGAATGATTCTTTGAATCCTTCAGATTTCTAACAGTCATTTTGTAATTATTTTTTTTTTGCTAATGTCTGCATGATTAAAAAGAAATTAATAAATTTTGCTGTAAGCAATGTTACATAGCATTTCAATAAGAATTCTTTATTAAATTCTCTTGATAAAATTAAGTATAAAAATTCACATTTAAATTTGATGTATTGAATGATGTAAAGAATGAAAATTTTCTTCCTTTCTTTTTTTTTGTATTTTAAATATTGATTGAAAATTAAATAATTTTCACTTGTTAATACTTGTTATTAATATTGATAAGAAGAAATATAAATTTTTTTTTTTTTTTGAAATTTTTATTCGTATAAAAAGGAAACCACAATTTTTCCTGTAACAAAATTTGTAAATAGCAAAAATAGCATCTAAATCAATAGTGTGGAATTGATTTTTTATTTTTTTTAAAATTTTTATTCAGTTCAATGTATCTCATATTAAGAATGCACAAATATGTGTACTTCATTATATCAAGTTCCAGTAATAATTATACATCATGATTTAATTTATTTTTAACAAAATTGGTATGGAGTTACTTAGAAGCCCAGAAAAATAAACTAAGATAAAAATAAGAAAGTAACGAATTCATATTTTTTTCATTTTTTTTGTCAAATTTAATGTAAAGAAAAAGTTTTGCTTGAGTTTTTTTTTTATAGTATCATTTTAATCTGATATTATTTCATTTATGAATAAAAAATAGAAACAAAAAATAAAAAACTCATTTGTAACACATATTTATTTATTTATTTGAGTACAGGGTGTTTCACATGATTAGACATTAAATAGCTTGTAAATGATGCATTGATGAATATAGCAAAAGAAAAACCAAATGAGAAAGAATTCAAATGAAAAGCTATTTTCTTACAATAGTTTTCTTGTTTCTTGATGATGGTTTATTAGCTATTAGCAGCTTAAACTCATGCAACACCCTATAAAAAATTTTTTTTAAATTTCTTTTTATACTTTAAACATGTGTTTTTATTTTCATTATATGTCCGCATATTAATGTAATAAATTTTATTTAATTTTTTTTTTTTTTTTGTTTTATATAAAAATACTTTTATCTTAATGTGTACAAGATTTAGAGATTAAAAATGAGTTTTTGTCTTTTTTTTATTTTTATTTTCTTAGATGTGTTATATTTTATTTTATTTTATGTATCTTTAAAAATAAGAACATATCATGAAGTAAAAGCAAAAAAAAAAAGAAAAAAGAAAAACATGGAAAAACAAAAATTACTTTTAAATGTAAATATTTGTACTTTCTTCTCAAAAAAATTACGAAATATAAATTAGAAAAATAAACTGAATTGTTTGTATAAATTTTTTAATTCACTTAAATAGATGTGAAAATAATTTTTTTATTTTTTTTTTTTTATTTTCAGAGATTTCATTTACAAATCATAACTCATAAACCAGATTTAAAAAAGAAATTCTCATATGAGCATGTACCAGGTAAAAAAATTTTTATGAAAAAAATTTGAAAGAAAATTTTCGTATTATGATGATAATGCTTAACCTTTGGGTTATAAAAACATAAATTTAAGAAGATCAGGGAAATGTAACAAATGATCATTGTAACAATTTGTATTTTTGTATGATATGCAAAACTATTTTTATAGTACATCAGGCACAGTATTAACGATTTCCCTAATGGTACAGGCATTGACAAAGTATTCTTTATGGTACAGGCACAGCAGTTTTACGATCCATGTAATGAAGAGACTTTCTCAATGGTACAGGCATCGATAAAGTATTCTATATCGGCTCGTAATACTGTGATACAGGCACGGAATCACATACATATACTTAATTGTATGATATGGGATGGTAACCCTCTTTTTTAAATCATTTTTCTTTTGCCTGATTAGAAAAAAAAAAAATTGAAAATTTATTGAATCAGTGTATCTAATTTAGAACTCATATCGATAACAAAACATTTATATAGAAAATCTATGGAAAAATTAAAGAAAATTAGTTACAGTGCACATTTGTCAAAATAAAACGATTGACACACTCTTGCATTTCTTTTCAAAATTTGTTTTTTTTTTTTTTTTTTGCTTTTTATGCACTGAAAGGACAAAAAACCATGAATTTATGATTATTGTATGAATATCTACATGAAAGATATAAAGGAAACGCGTGTACACCTATTTTATCATTAAATAGATACAAAAACGATAAAGAGAAATTTTTTTTTTTTTTTTTTTAGATATTTTTAATGATGGTTTAACAAGATACATATATGTATGTATACTGTTAAATATTCTTGTGTGTATGTTACATCAATATGGGTGTATTAAGCAATAAAAAAGAATGATAACTATGCATAAACAGTGTGAATTACATACACAAATACGAATGTACATGTGTGTAAATGAACATGTATCCATGTAAGAAACACACGTCGAATTTCTTATACAGAGTAGCTCGGTTGTATTCAAAAGCCAAAGATACAACACAAATAATTTTTTTTTTTTTTTTTGATTTATGATTATGTCAATGATCATCATAAAACAACAAGATCTCATCATAAAATTTACAAGAAAAACATCAGTAAATATAGTTGACTTTTTTTAAAAGTTAAATCAATATAACAAAATCAGTCACAGTTACAATACAAATATACAAGAATACATTGCAAATGTTTTGCATAGTACCATAAAAATTGTAAACAAAAGCATTTATGTAAATGAATACAAAAAAAAGAAAAAAAAATTTTGTTTACATTTAATACGAATACGATTGATGTGTTGTTGTAATAATATTAGATAGCATTTTTGTAACAGCTTTTGAAAATGACAAATATGTATATAATATTATTGTCTTAGTAATATATATATACTGATAGTTATTTTCTTCTTCTAGATATACCTTGTAATAATACCAGGCAATGGGTATATATAGACGTTCAAACAAAGATTTATCAGGTAATGACCTTGCTTAAGACAATAAGAATTTCTTTTAAATAATGAGAATCTTTGAAATAATACAAGAATGTTTTACAAATAGATTTTTAAAAAAGAAACAGTTTTATATGTAAAATGTAATAAAAAAAAAAAACAAAGATCTAAACAAAAAACTAAACAGGTATTTAAATATGTTTAAATGCCAGCCAGGTACATGTACGATGCATATAAGTCCATTAATAGGATGTGTAAAACACGTTTGTTTATGTGTGTGTAAACGAACGATATTCAACTTCATGCCCATGTCCATAATATAATGAGTATATGCTTCTAAATGGACTGAGTCCAAAAAATGATGTGAACGCATCTTTGATCATTATTGATGAATTTCATGTGGCACGTGCAGTTTAAATCTTAATAAGCGTAAAGTTAACAATTTTTCAAATATTTAATGAGCTTTACTAACACTATAGGTGGTTTATGCATTTTCTAAGATTTCATTATGAGAACGTGTGTATGCGCGTTGCTGTGTAACCATAAAAATGCAATTCAAAGATTTTACCATGAGAAATTACATTTTACGTAAATTAATTTTAATGATTCTGTTCATTCGTTTGTATTCAAAATATTTTTCATTTTCTTCATATTTTCGAATTTTTCTTCTTTTTTTTTTTTTTTTTTGCTTTGCTTTGCTTTGCTTGTTTTTCTTTGATTTTAATTGATTGAACTTTTACATAAGTATCTATACATATTACAAATTGAAAACATCTCATACACAGTTTTACCAGTGCCATACGTTTAATATACAATGTATGCAATACAACGCGGAAATGACAAATTACTGTTTGATGATTATTTAAAGCGCATAAAATTCATAACTATTTTGTGAATAAAACAAAAACAAAAAAAAAAAAAGCAGTTAAAATCAATTAACAGACAAAGAAAATTTATCTTTATTTTATTCATTTTCCATTTAGCCATATCTTTGTATTTTGATGTTTTTTTTTTATTTTTTTATTTTATTTTATTGACTTTTATTGAGTTCGAATCGAATCTATTAATCATTGAATTTAGAGAAAAATAAGGAAAACCGTAACTTTTTCAAAAAAAAAAAAACAACAAAAAAAAAACGTTAAATTGAAATTACAATAGTAATAAAATTTAGCTAATTTTTCTGTATATATATTAGCATTTTATTGGAATTTAGCCATTAAAATATTTTCATTTTTTGTTGTTGTTGTTGTTGTTGGAATTGTTATGGAATTTTGGCTTTCATTTTAATAAAAATTTAAAATATTGGCCTTTTACCAATAAAATAATAACCTTTTACATATAATGATGGAAATTGAAAATTTTTAAAATTTAAACATAAAAAAAAATTTGCTTTATAAAACCATCAGATATAGTATTCTGAGTGGATCAATGAAAATTTTAAAATTTTAGATTATAAGCTCAATTATTATTAGTCCTTAAATAATCCTTTTGATATCAAGAAATTTCCCAAACAAGAAGGTATGAATTTCGAATTTTCATATGCTCAAACTTTCGTTTGGTTAGAAAAGGTTTTTTTTTTTTTTTTTTTTTTTTTTTAAAGCAACTAATTAAGAGCAAAGGTCAAGGCTTAACATAGGCCTGTCACACCATTAGAAGAAGAATTAAGAGAGCAAAATTTTCTTATACTTAAAAATCAAAAGTATCTTAAAATAAGCATCATTTCATGTTGACTGCACATCAAGTAAACAGTACATAATTCTCGATTTTCATTCAAACCTGCAGATGTAATTTGTCATATTTTTCGTTTTCTCTGTGCTCCTAAAAAAAAAAAAAAACATTTTGAAGGCCGTTCGATTAATTTTCTGTTCTTTCAGTTTTTATTTTTATTTTTTTTTTTTTACCATTTTTTACTTCATCAACCTTCAGTCATTCATTTTTTTTTTATTTTTATTTTAAATACTCAAACAAAAATAAAATACATACGCATAATATTTTCTGGTGTACCTTTTATTTTCGTTATTATTGTATGTTCTGTTGTTGTTGAAATATCTGACATTTGAACTGAACAATTTACTTTTTTGACTAATTGGTAATTGGGCGTCAGAAAATGATGTACAAATTACTCATCAGTGTCTTTCATTCATCATTTTTTAAATTTGAAAAACAAAAAGCAAAAAAAAAAAAAAAAAAAAAAATGAAATACGAAAATACATTTAAAAAAAAATTTTCGATTTTCATTTTTATTTTGTAATAATGCTTTTTGGTAGTACTACATTGGGAGAGTTTTATGCAATGATCATGTATTTTGCTGTTCACTTTCCTTTATTTCTACTATATAAATTCAAGAAATCACTTTAAGGTGTTTTTTATTTTTGTCCTGTTTTTCATTTGAAAATTTTCATTACGTACACAAATTTTTACCACACACACACACACACAGTTTTTTGATTACATTTTGTCTCAGTGTGTACACATAGTGAAAACGAGAAAAAAAAAATTTTTTTTTTTTTTGTTTTTTTTCTCCTGTTCAAAAGCTTTAAATGTAAGATCAAATAAGACATCATTCAATGATTTTTTCTCAATTAAAACAAATTTTGTTTTTTTTTTTTTCAAATAAGAAATTTATCTTAATCATAAATATTTTGTATAGTATACACCATTTAAGGTCAAGTGGGTGGTAAAATAATAAAAAAAAAAAAAAAAAAAAAAACATGAAATAGTACACATGATGATTTCCTATATATTATGTATGTATAAACCTTTGCATATAGTCAGTTAAACATGTATGTATGTACTGACAATAATTACAAATATTTTCAATCTATTGTTTAATTGTCTGTTTTATAAAAAAAAAAAAAAAAAAAAAAAAAAAAAATTCATTTTTATATTCTATGTATGCCTATATTATCCATACATTGAATGTAACAAACAGTCATTACAATTGGACAATGAATATAACGTTTATTAAATTTATTAAAAAAATTTTTTTTTATACAAGAAAATTTCATTTAATAATTTTATAATAAAAAATAATAATTTGAAATTTTTTCTAATATATAAAAGAAGAATATTTATAATAAATGAAAATATTCAATGGAATGGTAAAAGTAAACACCTTACAAATTTTCGTAATAATAACAATCATCATCATCATAATCATTTTTAAAGGAAAAATAAAAATATACGAGATATACGAGAGATATATAGAGTTATTGTATAAATATTACAAAATAATAACTGACACATCAATTGTGTGTATTATGTACATATACATATGATTAATGATTGTATATTGTTATATGTAAAAAATATTTTTAATGAAAATACGATTAAGTTTTATAGTTTAGGGTCAAAATACAAGTAAATTACTATTATATAAAGATATTTTATATATTTTAGATGTTTATGTACAACATTATATACATATACATATACAATGAATATTTAAAAATTTTATTATTTATTCAAGGTAACAATTTGTATTTCTTTTAAAGAAAATCCCCCACATAATAGAAATTAAATACATAATGTTTTGGAAAAATTACTTAAATGATATATTCAGAGTCAGGTGTAAAGTTTTAATTAATCATATACATATGTGTACATTTGAAAATTTTTATATTGATAAATTAAAAAGTCAGCAAGCTATTAAATTTGCAATAAAATAAATCACGTAATTATAATAAAATTTAGTACACATATATGAGGAATTTTGAAATTGTCTAGTTCACACAGTATACGAGTACATGGGGTGGAAATGTTGTATTTTGTTCAGTTTCCACCCAATTACCATAAAGAGGATCCCGTTTCGAAATCACATTTTTAGAGAGATAGGTAATTAATCGAATGTGAATGACATGACACAGTTTATAACCACCTGTTTCGAAGGTGTTACGTCCAATTCGGTTAAGAGCTTGCAAAAATAATGGGTCGAAGTTTTCCTTTTTTGGCATATTTTTTATAGCTTGTTATTTATGTTTAAAAGATTGCAATTAATTATCAAAAAAAAAAGAAAAATACAATTGAGATATTTTTCTTAATATGTGTTGTCCTTTATACTCTGTCTACAAATATTATGCATTTAAGGTCTTATGAGAGTACAAATGGCTTTTTTCTTTTCTCATAATTTTTAATTAGACTGTTTCACTAGCAGTATCACCACAATCCACAAAGCTTTTATTATACATCAGTTGAATTTTTTGAATATCAATACATGTAGTGATGTAAAATGGTACCACTTTTAGTAACCCGCCATAAGACCTTAAATGCATAATATTAGCGGACAGAGTATAGTTGAATGATTTTCGAAAAAAATCATGTTACATAATAAATGTCGTGAGAAATTGAGAATTCATTTATATGTGAACATTTTTAATTATCATAAACAAATTGTACACATTTTTTAATTATTGAAGTAAACAAAGTATACGCTGCATACCATGAGTTTTTATAGCATGGCTGCATACTATCGAAAGTGGCTATCATTGTTTTTTTTTTTTTTTTTTCATTTTAAAATTAGTATTCAATTTTTAAAAAGAAAAATTTTTTACATTTTTTTTTCCGTTTTATTTTTCATATAAAATTTTTAATTACTTCATAAATCATCAATATATGTACTTTGAATATCATTTAGATTATTACATAAACACTACGGAATGCAATATTTCATAGTTGTTAATTTTTATTTTTTTTTTCCTTTCCTGTTTCCATTCAAAACCTAAACCAAACAAGAAGAGAAGACAAAAAAAGACCCTAATTCAAAAAAATAAAAAATAAAAAAACTTTATATCAACATAATTTGCATAAATTTCATCCAATTATTCTTTCAGTAATGATCTTAAAATACGATTAATCAACAAATCCGATTGATACAGACAGATCTGACTGACGGGTAACAAATTGTAATAAATACAAAAAAAAAAAAAAAAGAAATCTAAATAAATACTACATTGCTACTACTACTACTGTACCATTACTATATGTGATGTGGTATGTGTATTGCATATATTTAATATAAACGTAAAGATGGGGGCGGAAAAGAGATAATGTCAATGCTATTAGATATTTTTCATTAATATCATATTTTGTTGTATTTTTTATAAATACCATTTGTTGTTATTGCCTCTGCTGCTGCTGCTGCTGCTATCATTGTTGTTGTTGTTGATAGCATCATGCGTGTACTTAAAAATTTTTTAGTTTAAGCCAAAATGTATAAAAAAAATTCTCATAATCCAATCATTTATAGTTTGAAAAAAAAAAAAAACAAAACAACAACAACAAAACGTAATCATTATAAAAATGGGGGCATACTAAATCCATCTAAACCATCCATCTAATTCACATCCCATCATATCATACATTCATCTGTATAAAATTCATATCACTGTGTATTTATTTATTTATTTAATTTTTTTTTTTTTTTAAATAAAAAATGAATGTTATGCATTTTATATTCGTCATTGATGTATTTTTGTATTTTTCTTCTCTTCTTATTTTCTATTTTTTTTTTTTTGTTTTTTTAATATCATTTTTGTGGTATCTTTATATGATATCATTAAGAGTATTTTTGTAATATCGTATACGGAAAACTATGAAAAATATAATCTCTGTACACAATAAGAAAAAAAAAGAAAGAAAAGCAAAAATAGAAAAAAAAAGTTTTTCTTTTTTTTTTTTTTAAATAATCAAATTGTGTACTGAATTATGTATAAAATTATAGCAGAATTAGTTGGTATGTAGTATCTACTACAATGATATCTAATACATATCATATTGCTGTAATAGTAATAATTTAACATTTGGCTAATCAAAATCAAATTAATTTTAATTTAAAATGATGAAAACAGCCATAAGAAACAAAAAAAAAACCATCTATGTATTTTTTTCAAAAATCACATTTAAGTGAAATTAAATAAAAAAAAATCTAATAAAAAATATGAAATGAAAAAAACAAAAAAATTGTTTAAACTTGATTTAAAAAAAAAATTAAATTCATTACGAATGTATTAAATGTGATTTTGATCATATATGCATGTATAAAATGGACCATACGCAGTTAGACATGAAACAAATATGACAAATTACTTTTTGATTTAAAAAAATTTTTTTTTTTACTTTTGTTCTTTGACCAAATTAAAAATTGAACAAAATCATAAAGACCCTTGTGAAAATGTTAAATAAAGAAAATTTATTTTCAATAAAATTTAATTGTATTCTCCTATTTAAAATAAATAAAATTGTAATTACATTTGAATTCATACAATTTCCATAGTATGAATTTTAAAATGAATGTTAAATTCAATCAAATGAATAAAAATGAAATATTAGGTTGACCAAAAATAAATGTTGAAATTTATTTTCGATTAAAGCGTATGACACAGATAAGTTAAACAAGCTTTGAATATTTTCACAGCAGTTATGGGTCGGTAATTATATAGTTCAAATAACACATTCTAAAAGGAGTGTGTTTGGAAGAAAAATAGTGGGAGTGGGAAAACGCATTAAAGGATAAATCGGAAAAGTCGTTCACTCAATACTTGAGGTATAAGAATTCAGTAATCGATTTAAAACGATAATTTTGATCTCTCTTGATAAATATTTTATCATCTTTAATTTTCTTCCGAAAAATATAAGATTTCATATTTGGAGGCCAGCATTATGAAGTCTTCGCTTTAACAATGCCATTTTGGACATAATAATTCGAATAGTTCACATAATTGTGATACAAAAAAATGTATTAAAGATTTTTTGAAGTTGTCGTTTAATTCAAATTTTTTGTATAGTAAAGGTTATCTGAGAGAGAGACAGAGAGAAGTAAAGACCAATCTTTATCATTTATCTGAACAAAGTATTCTGCATCTGTGATAATCTGATGATTTACTTTTTGCATTGAAAAATTCGACATAATTTTTCGATCAACCTAATAAAATTTTAAAAAAAATCAAAAAAAATTTTCCATATGATAACTACATTTTTGTTTTACTGTAATTTATGATAACAAAGGTTAATAAATTATGAGTGAGAAAAATTGAAAAAAAAATCTTGTAGTCATTTTTCATAATTATTTGAAATTAAATTCAATTTTCAAAATTAATACAAAAAAACAAAATTGAAATTGATCAAGTTACATAATCGAATTTCACTTATTGGTACATGATGAAAAATGATCAATTGGAAAATACTTTGTGAAATTAAAACAAAAAAAAAAAAAAAAAAATTAATTTAATTTAATCGTTTTATTTTTTTAAATAAAATTATTTGCATGTCTTTATTACAAATTGATGTTGGAAAATTTTCTCAACTCTTCATATATGAATGTGTAAAATTGTACTTCGTTATTATTATTAAGTACATGGATGTAATATTCGAAAAAAATTATGAAGATTAAATGTCGTTGTCAAAGGGCTTTAAAAAAAAAAAAAAACTCTTAAATGTGCATCAATTTACATACATCGATCACACAACGAAAAAAAAAACCAAAAAAAAAAAAAATTAAAAATAAATAAAAATATGAAATATTTAAAATAAAAATAAAACATCATAAGTGCAATAATTACGATGATGTACGGATTATAATAGGTCCCCACTTACTACATTGCATTAACAACAAAAGGCTCAGGACAAAAAAAAAAAAAAAAATATGAAAGATATGTTAATTGTGCTATTCATACAATCTGTAATTATAGTACTTTACATCATGTATGTATATGTACGTCAATTATTGTGAGTTAAGATCAAAATGTAAAATAAATAAATTTTTATAATTAATTTATTATCAAATGGACTTGTGTGTTGCTTATAAAAAATTTATTCATTTATTTTATTTATTTTTTATTTATTTATTTATTTTTTTTTCATATTTTTCCTTTCATTTTTATATTCCATTTTAGTGTGCTGTAATTATCCTGAGAATTTTGCCTTTCATACATACAAAAGGGGTGATTCATAAATGTGAGTACATAAAATATCCTTTATAAAGAAAATTGAGAATAAAAATTTTTTTAGAATTTGATACCCACCTGAAATTTTTCTAGGTTCTTCCTTCGACCCTTTTTTTGTGGCCCTTTAAATTTTCTCTATAATTTGCAAAATTCATTCTTATACTTCGTCCATGGTGCATTGCAGTCCATGATGAATTCTTTCAGAAACTTATTACTATTTTGTTCTGTTGGCTGCTTGCTACTTATTTTTAGTTATGGGAATCCAATTTTCTTTAATTTATAGTGATACACTGGTTCTGGCTGGTGTCTGGTGTTCCTTCAAGCCTTTGTGTGTTCGATGTCCTGTTCAAAGAATTTACAATTTCTGTCTCATAAGCGTATGGAATATGAAATGTACACACTTTACGCACATCACGTTGTTATTATTTATTTATATTTTTTTATTAATGAAAAATACATAAAATGCATTATACTCATCATAATGTCAATATTGCAATTTATTATCACGTATTGTGTACAATTTTATTGAGAAAAATTTAAATTTCTTTTTTTTTTTTTTTGTTTTAATTTTATCATTCATAATATGACTCCTACAATACAATAAGTTGTTTAATTATTGTGTAAATGCATTTTCATATTAATTACTTTATAAATAAAAAAAGCTTGCACGTATATGTGTACTTATGTATGTGAAAAAAAAACAATAAAAAAAATTATAAAAAATAAAACAAAAAAAAAAAAAATATTGCTAGCGAAAAAATTGCATAACATATTTTTTTTTTTAAACGAAAATAACGATAATAATAGTCATAATTGCATTTATTTATTTATTTTATTTTTTTTGTAATTTTTTGAATTGTATTTAACCATGCATATAAAAATGTTGAATTAATTGATGATTCGATAAAATAGCAATTTAAATATTATAACAGTCAGAAAAAAGAAAAAAAAATCAATAAAAAAAAAATATATAAATTTTTATGTAAATGAAATGCACAAGAAAACATTGAAAATGATTGAATGAGAAAAATACGAAAATATGAGACAAAAAAAAAAAAAAAAAAAATACAAAAACAAAAAAAAAATGTTAAGTATATTTTTCGCTCTTAATGGAAATTTATTCATTTTAAGTTCGTTTTTGTTTTATTTTTTTTTTTTTGAATGATTTTACAATAATTTTTTAACGTTTTAATGATTGATTGGAATGGGCTTGCTGTTGTTTTTGTTTTTCCTTTTTTTTTACCTAATTTTATTTAAATTGAATAAAAGACAAATTTTCGTTTTTATCAATCTTCAATGAATTTTCGAATTTTAAATGATTAGAAAAAATAAAATTGTAAAAGGAAAAAAGGAATTCATTTCTTTCTAAATAATTTGGTTTTTCCAACTTTGTTTTTTTTTTTACCAATTCCAACCATAGAAAAATAAATAACAATAAATGAAGTTCATTAAAACAATCGAAAATTTTTAATTTCTGTATATAGATAACCGTCGTATCATGCGGAAGATACATTTCTCAAAAAAATTTCTTCTTTCCCTTGTACTTTTATTCTTTCTTTTATATAGTACAGCTACAACTCTTCAGAGAGCTTTTGGCTTCCTTCAAGCGAAGAGCATCTCTATAGATCGGATTAAATAGTACCAATTTATATTTAGCTGTTTATTCCCGACTTTTTAAAAATTTCATCACATTTTGGACATGTCGTTTGTCGTACCATTTCCTTTAATGCCTACCGAGTGTTGCTGTCGACCTCCTGTTTTGTCTCTCTGTATAGAACGGAGCAAAAGATCTTCACATGATCAGCTTATCTAAACCCTTAGATTTTTATTCAAAATATTACTAGCAGTAATTCTGTATTAAATAAATCACCTTTTAGAAGGCTTACATCATAGCTTATGCGAGGTAAAGTTCCAACTTACATAAAAACTGCCCTTATGTATGTACTGTGTGGTTGAGTATGACGGTATAACGAATCTTTAATAAACTCTGATTTATTCTGTAAAAAAAAAAAAAAAATGCAAAGGAAAAAAAAATGAAAAAAGTTGACTTGAATTGAACTTGAAATAATGAGAAAACAAAAAAAAAAAGGTAACAAATGAAAAGAAATAAATTTTGATTTTTTGTATGGATATGAAGAAAAGTTAACATTTTCCTTTTTATTTTATTTTTATTTATTTATTTTTTTTTTGATTTTATTTTTGCTGGGTTCATAAATAATGGTCAGTTTATGTAAAAATAAAACAAAAAAAAAAAACAAAAAATCCAGTGAAAAAGAAATCGAGTTTATTTATAAAAACGAAAATAACGACACTATAGACTATTCTAAATTCTGAATAACATATGAAAAAAAAAAACGAAAATAAAAGATTTTGTGTTTTTTTTCTTTGTTTTGTGTAATTGAAATTTTAAAGAAGTAACCATGATAAAGATGATGACGATGGATGGATGGATGATGATCATCACCATTATTATAGTAGTCATCAAAATATACAAAAAAATAAAAATAAAATAAAATAACAAAAAGCGCACCAAAAACTCATATTAAAATGTAATGTACATATGTACAATTTTTGCATTTTGATATCATTTATATGCATAATATGTAAATATGCAAAAATAAAAATAAACATACATAAGAGTAGCTCATTTTTATTGGATTACATTTGTATATGTGCTGCATCATCATCATCATTCATCAATGTGTTTTGTAAAAGGGCAACAAAAATTTTTGCATTTCCTTTATAGAATTGTTTTAGTATGCAAATTTGAATGCTTTTGGAAGCATTTCTTTCTTTTTTTTTTGTATCTTCGTTTTTTGTGTTGGATATGCAAGATTATACAAATTATATACAATATACATGTAAAAATTTTTTTTCATGGTTCAGATTTTGTCTGTTTTTCAAATTTTGTTTTTTGTTTTTTTTTTTTTTTTAAATTTTATTTATTTATTTGTTTTTTTTTTCTGATTTTATGTCTGGGATATTCTTTTTTCTGAATGAGAAAATAAACTAAATCGGATACTATATAAAATTTATACAATGAAAAATTATACAAAAAAAAAAAAAACAAATAGCCAAAGAAAGGAAAATCTGAACTTGAATACATTTCATATACAAATAAAAATTATTGAAATGCAGCAGTAGTTGAATGCAGACTGACTTTGAGAATTTTTATGAAACAAAATTGAATATTTTTTATTTTCAAAAAAAAAAATAAAAATAAAATAAAATAAATTCAAACACAATAAGACAAGACGAAAAAAGTACGAAAAGAAGAAAAGCAACAAAAAAAAAAAAATCAAAAGAATTCAATTGAATGAGTTTACATTAATGAATAGCCAAAAATAATTAAATTGTAAATTTTACATAAAATTTTATTGTAATCCTTTTTTTAACAATTTATTCACATTCATTTATGTTTTTTCCTTTTTGTTCAAGTATTTACTTAAAAAGGAAAAAAAAAAACAAAAAATAAAGAAAATAAATTTTTCATTTTTTTTTTTTTTTGAATTTATTTGTAATGAATAAGATACCAGATAACAGACGATTAAATGGTCATTCTTAATTTGTTATTTTTCTTATATATGGCATTCATGGAATTTATTGTATTCACAATAGAATTACCATAATAAATAGCTTGTAAAGCATTTACATTTGTATACAGTTAATTCTCGTATTAGATGGAAATTACGTTTTACATATGATTTACTGGATCCAGTAAAATCCTCACTTATGAGACAGAATTGTGAGTAAGACAGGAAAAATCTATCATGCTAACCAAAAAAAGTTTACAATAATTTGTGAGTAATTATTGACAATTTTTTATTCATCGATAAATTACATAAATGATTGTTAATTAGGCCTTGGCTCAATAAGAACTGATAAGGCATTGATGATAATAATTGTGATGTATGTAGTGAACACCAATGCTTCGTTTTTTTTTTTTTGTAAAATCAAATTTATACACACATTTTATACGGTATTTACTTGTAAATAAATTCATGTATTTCACATTATTTTATTAATTATAAATACCATGAAAATGATATATCTTGTTGTAAATTAAACAAAATAAAATAATTATCTATGTAATTATTATTTTATATGTTTTAAAATTGTTGTAAAAGAAAAACAAAAAAAAAAAATTTTAATTTTTTTTATGATACACCCAATCATGATACACGTGTAAAATACAAGGATATGTAATTACGTTCGCAATAATAAACATGTTGTGCTGATTATAATGTTTTCTAGCTTTTTAAAAATAAAAAAAAATAAAAATTTTAGATAAAATGTATAAAATTCAATTAATCGATGCAATTTTGTATTTGTTTATTAATTTAACCCTTAGGAATTCTATGTTTTCATTTATAATTTTATTTTTATTTTATTTTTTATTTTATTTTTTTGCCAAATAAAAAATGATTATAATGATATAACTATATAATTTGTACGATTTTACAATTATTATTATTATTATGATGAGATGAGATGAAGATGACTCCCGCTGACAATCATAAATAAACAATCATCATCATCATCATCATCATAATATTTTCGTATATTTGATATTTGAATCAAAGCAAATGAGATAATTAGCAGTAAAATATCAAAGGAATTTTGTGCCAAATACAATGTTTAACAAATTTCTTAACAAGTCTAATTTATTTTTCTTTACATAGATACTATAAATGCAGTACGTATGAATGTACACACGTAATGTACGCAAAATTTACAAAAACAAAAAAAAAAAAAAAAAAAAAAAACCTTAGTACGTACATACATACATAATGACGATGTTCCACCAACGCTTTTAATGAAATACGCTTGAAATGCTTTAAGAAATCTACTTTATAGCATGTTGCTTTGTTGAAATGTTTAACATATATTTTCTCCTTCATTCGTACATATAGTATACATACATACATTTTGATAAAGATAAAATAAAAAGAATTAAATTAAAAAAAAAAAAACAAAAAAACAAAAAACTATATAAGAGGTGTTCATATTTGTGTGTATTGCATTAAACATCCTTTAACGTTATTTACATACAAATAAGAAATATAAGCATTTTTGTTTTTTTTTTTTTTTTTTTACATCTACATATCGTACAGATTTAACAATTTTCTTGTATTTTTTTTTTTTTTAATTTTTTTTTTTTTGCTTATTGCCATTTTACATCATGTATGCAACATGTACTTGAAATAATAATTGTACTACAATATAATAATATACAATCGTATGCTTTATAGTAAACTGTTGCATTTGTAATGTATTTGTATATGCGAACTATGAAAATTCATTTATATTTATTTTAAGAATGTATTAGTGAACATAAAATGATCCTCTTGTCCCATTCTGTAAAATTCATGACTTTTTTGGTTTATATGTAGATAGAGAGATTTCACTTCTGTTATTGTATGTGTGATGAAAGATATATGAATTGCAAGATGTACATACTAGATGTTTAGATCGATGTACAAAAATCACTTAAATGACATTGTTTTGTTTTATTTGAATTTTTCTTTATACACACATATTTACATATATGTACGAGTATATGTACATAATGTACATATATGAAATAATTTAAATACAGAGTAATAATAATATGATATTTTACAGATGTTTTCTCTTTGATGTTATGACATATTCACATTATTTTTTGACATAGTACATTAAATGATGTTATTCTTCGCGTATTTTTCATTTTTCTTTAAATATTGAAAAGAAAACATAAGTAAAAGAATTCAAAAAAAAAAAAAAAAAAAATTTTTTTTTCTTTAATTTGCTTTATAAAAATAAAAAAAAATATATAACACAGACAAAATCCATACTTTATTATGTTTTCTTTATATTTTAATTTAAAAATGAAATAATTGAAAAAAAAAATTAAAGATCTGCCTAATTAAAAAATGGCTTTTTTTTTAAATTTCTTCTTTTTGTTTTTTGTTTTTTTTTTTTTTTTTTTTTGTAATAAAAATAACACCGGTATTACTTCAAAAATATGATATGATTTTTCTTGTCAAATATCTTTTTGGTCCTCTTTAATTGGATGAAGGATGAATAAAAACATGGATTGAATACATATATATACATACATATATGATATTCACGACTACATATGTACATACATCATATGATGTGTATCACATCACATATGTGTGTATGTGTTTATTTATACATAATCAAATTAGCGCATACTATGCATTACATCCGAATTAAATTGTCAGATCAACGGATTTTTAGTGGTATATCATAATTTCATATATACAATAATAATGTGTACATTTTTTTTTTTTTTTTTATTTATTTTGTGAAAATGTACAAATGAGAGTATATAAATAGATGAGATATTTCCGTTTTATTCAGTTTATTTGGAATAAATTTTTTTTTTTTTTTTCTTAAATATAATATTTGAATATCCATGCATATGTGTATGTTTAAATGTACAATTTTGGTAAAATATATAATACATATGTGTACATACATACATATGCAGATGATATGTGATGTGATGATAATAATAATAATGATGATATGATGATGATGAAAAAAAAAAAAAAAAAAACAGCAACGAGAATATCTTGAAAATAAATTATGTATTCTATGTACATAGAAACACGAATATATGTCGTGTACATACTTATGTACATATGTATGTAGATAAAGACATATGTGCATTTTGTTAACATTTCAAGAAAAACGATGAATTTATAATCCCCCATAAGTTGACTTACATATTTATGTATTTAAAAAACAAAAAAAAAAAAAAAAAAATAAAGAAATCCATAAGAACTTAATAAAAAAATAAGAAAAGCTAATAGACAACCAAAAGAGATGAAAATGTATTTAAAGAAAAAAAAAAAAAAAAAAAAAAAACATTCACATATAGAAGAATTTGATATTTTGTCTTTTTTAAATTATCTGGTATTAAAATATGGTATACCAGTATACCACACATTTTATAGATATACGTATATACATGTACATAGATGTAAATACATAATATGCATTTTATCTTACATTAAGAAGATGGTCTTTAAGATGACTGCTTAACAAGGCATCTTAATTTGTGATGATCATATATAACATCTTACTTAAAAAATATATGAGCATATATATTGGATGAAATGTGACTGTTTTTTTTTTTATATACATATTTTGTTCATTATTTGTTTGTTTCATGGATTTTATTTTATTTTTAAATTTAAAAAAAAAAAAAAATTTTTTTGTAAATGAAAGAGATTTGTAGCGTATTTTATGTGTATTTATGCTAAAATCAAAGTCGTGATTTAAAAAACAAAAAAAATTTAAAAACAAAACCAAATAAAAATCATGCATTCATATAACACTTATTTAATTGTATTAAGAAAATATGTATATTATAAATAAATATTCGTATGTACAAATTTGATTACATGAGTATTCATGTATATCTTTTGTATGTTTGTATATTTTTCATACACGAAAAGTCAATGAGCCTTAGTACATTATTGTATATGTACTATAAATTTAATTTGATACGAAAATGTTATGAAAATGAAAGAAAAATGAAAATATCTTTTTTGAAAAAAATTTTTTTTTTTTTTTTTACTTCGCCTTTGATGTATTTTCTTAAGTACAACACATAAGATTTGTATTTGTCGTATTTTGATATGGATATTTTATTTTATTTTCATTTGCCATTTAAGCATTATATATAGATCTTCAAATTAATGAATATAAATCCTTGAATCAAAAATACATATTGCATTATAAATTCAATTAGTTGTACATATACATATGTACCATCTGTACCAAAAATATAAAAGAATATTTATTTTACACACGCATATATGATTTTTTGACTTAATTGTATGTTTTATTAATTTAACAAAAAAAAAAAAAAAAATTAATAAAATTACATTTAAAAAGGAAATAATAAATAAAAAAAAAATAAAAAATATAAAATAAAAATAAAATAATAGAATGATCCTTTTTTTTTTTTGATCAATTTTTATATTTGCAAAAATTTATGCTTTTATCCAGCTGTTATCGCTATTAATAAAGGAAATGCTTAGGATATTTTTTTCTTATTTTAATCTTTTATTATGTAGAGCATGAACCGTTTATTTTGAAAGTGGTGTAAGTCAAATTTTTTTCAGAAATGTTGAGAAATCACATAATTTTACTTATAATTAAGCGTTCCTTTAAATATCTCGAAAAAATAAAAAAAAAATGGACTTACACCACTTTCAATATAAACGGTCGGATTTTTAAATTCAACTGAAATACTCTGTTCTTTAATGTTTTATGTTTTTTGTTTTTTTTATTTTGCTTTGTTTTAAAATATAATTAAATAAATAAATACCCATTTAAGATACTTAATAATTTTTTTAATTCTAAAGACAATGAATTATATGTTTGTAAATGTATTAAAAGAAAATAAAATTAAATTCTTTTAAATTATGAAAAAGAAAATAAAAAAAAATAAATAAATAAAAATTTCAAAAATAAATTGAATGAAAAAAAAAAAATATTGATTTTTTTTATAAAATGATTTTGAAGTCATTTATATTTGATAAACATCTAAATATTTACAAACTCTATTGCTTTAGTATACAGGAAGTGAGCATGCATATATGTACACAGCATACTAGGTTGTACATATAGTTGGGTTTGGACGTATATTTTGCCTATATATGCATTCGTGTAAATATATTCATTTTACTTTTCTTTGACTGTTTTATTTAATATGCATTAGTATGTTACATACATACATACATAACTGACAATATGCATATATTGTACATATGTATTTACTCCTTTTCCGTATTTGAAAGATCAATGACGGTTCTTTTGAAAATATTTATTTATAAGATTGACCAATATAAAATATATGTACATTATTTTATACCTCTGCTATTTTTATAGATCCAACAATATACTAACATATAAATTTGTATTTGATTCACCTGGTCTAAATTCACATATTGCATCACATTTTATTTATTATATGCAACACAAGTGCATAAATTACATGTGCATAAGCACTATGCAATTCATTTTTATATGTAACGTGTATGTACACATTCAAAGTTTAATTTATAAATAGACTATAAACTGAGTATAAATGAATAATGATATATTCTAGTAAAATGTAAACAATGTTGTTGACAATCAAATATTTACATTACGATACAAAATTTATACTGCATTCCAATACCTTTACGTAATATAATAAATTTACATGCATGTGTATGTATGTTAGATTTGTTTTGTTTTAAGATGGATTTAAAAAATAAAAAAAATTTTATTTTTTTTATTTTTGTAGGTGCACATTCAATGTAAACAAATTGCATAGGATTTTTACGAACAAAAAAAAAGTAAAACTGATAAAAAATATTTTATTTAAATTTTTTAATATTGTAAAACGAGTTTTCCAAATCTGAATTTATTTTATTACATTTTCGTATAGATCAATCGAATTATTTCAAAATTGATCATATAGGAATTATAATATTATGTATTACAAAGAATTATTACAATTGACAACCAATTTGTTTGTTATATTCGCAATTATTTTGATCATTTTATGGATTTTTGGTTTTTTAAACATAATTTAGATTGCGATATACTTAAGTAATATATTGTGGACTGATCATTTATATTTGATATTAGAAAGTGGTTTTCTGTCATAAAATAAAATATATGCCAGTGGAGACTTAGAAAATCTGTAGACCAAAACTTAGACGGACAAGTAACATAAAAAAACAAAATAATCAGAGTTATTCCTCATTAGAAAGCCTGGTCATCAGTAAATGTAATTGGGAAATTAATCTACCGCTTGGAGGAAATTATTCTATCATTTTACATCAAGTTATGCATGAGTTACAATGCATTAACTATGGTCATGATGTCACAGACAACCAAATTATTTACATGTAAAAGATAGACGTCTCTACCACATACATGTCTGTTTTTTACATGTAAATAATTTTGTTGGCTGTGACGTCATAACCATAGTTGGTGCATTGTAGCTCAAATATTATTAAGATCCATCCTAGGATGACTTTATAACAGACTTATACTTTTTCAAAAAAAAAAAAACAAATTTTTGAAAAATATTGAAAGAAAGTATTACAACCCATGGCAAAAAAAATAAAAAATAAAAAAATAAAAATGTTGTAATAAAATTTTTATTTAAAACAGCGCAATAATAAAAGATGCAATTGGAATGTAAAAAAAAAAAAAAAGAAAAAATTTACCTGTAATATTTATTGAATTGAATTTATTGATGTGGGTTTCATAGTATACAATGTCGGTACAGATCAGAAATTTTATTAGATTATCATTTGTGGGCGAATAATGTACACAAGCGTATAATATAATTCAAAAATTTTAAATTTAACATCATAACCAATTATATCATCAACTTATACCACTTACATATGTATATACAATATCGATTTATTACGTTCGTAAAGCACATAAAGGTGAGAAATAATCATTAAAGTAACACAAACTGTGATAAAATTTACAAAATGCATAATATGATGACCGTATATATATCCCATTTAAATGTATTGAACATGAATGAAAAATGCAGTTAAACACATCAACGGATATTATAACACGTTAACTTTAACACGTCAATATGTGTTACGTAGGATACACATGTCAATACATACATATGTAGATTTTTGAAATTTGTTATTCATTTGTTAGTAATTTTTAGTTACTTTTGTTGTTATTACAGCATTTCTTTTTTTTTTTTTTCATCTTGTAAAAACTCATAAAAGCTTTTTTCGTAAAAGTGATAATTTAAATGTAAAAAAATAATAATAAGAAGAAAAAATACCACCAACGTTGATAGGTAAATTGTTTAAACTTATACTCTGTCTATTAATGATTTATAGTGCATAGTAGTATATGTCGTTTAGGAGATGAATTTTTGTTTTATTTTCTTTCATAATTTCTAATAAAAATGTTTCAGACAGGAGTAAAGAGTAAAAAAAAAAAAGAAAAAAAAATTTTTATCACCAAATTTAACGAAAAAGTGGTAGATCTACCACAATTGTGATAAAGTGGTAACACTGCATAGAATACATAGAGTAACAAATGGAAATTATTCATTCAATTCAATCAGTTGCTTATGGCATCTAGGGGAAGACGGACGGGTTTTAGCAGCTGCTCATGGAGAATACATAAATAAAATTGTTTAGACTTTTTTTTTAATACTCTCCAATAGTGCAAGGTCAATGATTGTTTCTATATCGTAAGTATGTACTGAAAATCATTAAAATACAGAGTTTATAATAGGAAAACAAAAAACAAATAAAATGTAAAATTAGGTTTTCAAGTTATTTCACAATTTACGTACATTATAAATTTGAAATTTAATAGATAAGTCAAACATTAGATGACATATTAAATTACTTAAATTCATTTTTCATTTATTTTTTTATTGCTTTATTTTTATTGTATTGTGTTAATTGGGACTAGTCATAATTTTCATATTTTTTTGGTTTTTTGTTTTTTTTTTTTTTGCTTTTAGTTTTTCCAGTTTTGGGTTAACATAAAAATTTATGAGTTGTTTACATTCTTCAAAAAAAAAAAAAAAAAAAAATTTATTTGTGTTGCATGCATTTTTTTTTTTTTTTTTTTGGTTAACACATATAGATTTTCTTTTTTCTCATTGCAATTCTTTTACTTTGATTTTCGTTATTAATATTTTAACCAGATTACTCTTATGTACACTGTATTATTTGTTGACAGTAATTAAGACTTTTTGATCTTCTGGTCAACAAAATAAAGAAAGAGAAAATAAAAAAAAAAACATACACCTCACATAAATTACAAATCACCGGAAACAGGCAAGTGATTAGATATACTTAGATACATCTACTCGTATTTGTTAATAAATTTTGTCGTCTAAAAATTTTTTTTTATTTATTTACGTTACATGTAGAAGTCATGAATTTTGTCGCATTTTATTTAAATTTACATAATTATAAAAGACACTCTTTCATAAATATAGGTGTATGTTGTTGTTGTTTTTTTTTTTTCTTTGAACAATATTCTAAAAATTTTTTTTTTTTTTTGTTTGTTCACATGACATAAATGAATTATTACAACATATTATATTCATATGAAAATTAAAATTTCATCTTTTATTTGATATGATTTGGGGCAAAGTGTTGAATTAATTAAGACTAATAATATTCGTGCAGTACATCAAGACTTACACATATATATAAGAGGCAATACACCTTTTATATCACGATTAAAACAAATTTTTGTTGTTTTCTAATTTAAAAATTAAAAAACATGAATCATATAATCTGTCTATCCTAATCAAAAATTAACTAATTAAAATGATTTAGACAAAAATAAAAGAATTTAAAATGAACAATGTCGAGAATGCCGAGAAAATGGCTGGTTCTTTCTTTGGATATACATAAAGAAATAAAATCAAGTTGTATCCCATATAACAACGAAAGGAAAAAAAAAGAAAAGAAAAATACAAAATTAGTCAAATTTTTTCACTGTATGAGGTCTCTCATTAATAACGCCAAAATTTTAAATTTTTTTTTTCTTTCTTAAGAACGTAATGTGATGGATGCACGATATTATCGAAGAAATGATTTGATTTTTGTTGTTGTTGTTGTTTTTTGAAGGTGTATACTTGCTTGTATTGCTCATATGCATATCAGTTTTTTTTTAAACATGTTTGAGATATAATTATCATTTACATTTTTTATATATTCAGGATACGTATTTTTTTTTTTTTTTCACTAATAAAATTTTTTTAATTGATAAGATTTCAAAAAGAAAAGAGTTTCACATGCATTCATCTTGTATATATTAAGCCCTCATCAAAAGTGCATTCTTGATTGATTTTGAATTGTTCATGTCATATTAAAGTGCGTTCATCATGATTTTGTGCACTTTCAAGAATTAATTACTTATCAAGATGAATGTACGTATGTACATCATTCTGATAATCTAGATGTACCATAATGAATTTAACCATATTAAAATGAATTGTGTAAGAAATTGTATTTAATGTTTATATAATAAAATAAAATACAGAAGCACAAAACAGCAAAAATTTATACAAGAAATTGTATCCTTCACATACTTATAATATCTTGAAAATTCGTTTATATATAAATGCGAGGGTACGTACACATCAATATAATTGCATCTTAAAAATCAGTGTGCAATTTATGTTTTTTAATCATTTTTTTTTTAGAATTTACTTCTGTACAAATATCATCATATATACATGGCTCAGTTGCATTTGAAAATCCTGAATATATGTACATATGTATCTTTCGTTGATCTTTTTAGTTAAGATAAAAATAATATTCCGCATCTCATTTATCACAAATAAATGTCAGTGTGTGAGCATCCGTAAAATCTGTCAGATTAAATGACTTATTATCTCATGTAATATGATTGCTTTAATTTTTTTTTATATATTTTTTATTTTTTATTTTTATTTTAGTATTGAAAGTACCACTAACAGATTTTGAAATATCCATTCTGATTTAATTCTAAAAGCAAAACAAAATAAAAATAAAATTATAAGATTTATATTTATGTGTGTGTGTGGATTCGTTTGAATACATATCAATAATAAATTCAATTCAGATATGTACATATGTATATATAGATCTGTTTGGTACAACATAAACATTTTACTTGGATGATACAAATCTAAAATGTCTAGATAGATAGAGTAACTGTGACGATTGATTATTTATCATATCCATATGTGTGTATACGCATACATACAATAAATTTAAGTTAATATCATTTAGTAGCAGGATATTGTGTGGAAGATAAAAATAAATATCCACCAGCTACAACAACAACATCAGAATGGAGATGCATTCTCTTGAATTCTGATTTTACCTGTCATATATGCGCGTATACATGAATGCATTCATTACAAATCTGAAAGTGATCCATCTAATAAAAATATTATTTTGTACACATATTATACGTTCATTAAAAAAAAAGAAAAAAAGTTTAACTCTTTGTTGGTGGTTAAATGCATTTCTGCTTTTGTTGGCCATCAATGTGCATATTTTTATTCTACAGCCTGTCGCTTCTGTTTTTGCTCTATATTATATGTTTTAAACTATTAATTTTTATTACTTATATACTTTAATACACACATACATATAAATACGATGTATTACAATGTACATAATATATTCACCTTATACGCATATTTTTGACATGATATCTAATGTACAATAATGTGTATTGCTGCGATGATGCGTATACCTTTGTGCATTTGCAACTATTTTTATAAAATTATATACATACATACATATCTGCATGTTGGCATATATGTATGTATGTATTTACAGAAAGTGAAAATCCACGGATGCAATTTAAATTATATTCGACAAGTAAACGAGCCAAACATAATTATTAAGAGTCATTAAAAATACATATCTTTCATCATGAAATCTAGCTAATATATAAATGAAAATGTAACATACACACACACACACACATTAATGCATGCTGTAATATCAACAACAACATGTTGATAAATGTATAGTATATGCTTATAAGCAAAGTACATTCTCATATGTATAATTTAATGAAAGTATAAAGTGTTAGTCAGTTTTAGTTTTCATTATTATATTATCTAATAAACTTAATTAGTCTTTATAAAAAAAAAAAATAATAAAAAAAAATTTATACATATCCAAACCATACGTTAACATAAAATTTAATGTTTTAAGGTACAAAATATGAAGGCAAAGAATAAAAAGCAACAAAAAAAAAAAATGGTAGATAGCATTTACTTATCTTAAATAAGACAGCGTGAATGACCAATTATAAACTCGTTTTCATTTTTGAAAAGATATAAAAGATAATAAAAAAGCTTAAGAAAATTATACAACTTTTTTTTTATTTTTTTTTAATTTTTTATATTTTTATTATCGCTTTTTCCTTTTCATTTTCGTTGTAATAATTTGTGTGTAGATATACACGTTTCTTGAATATAACTTTTAAAGCATGACAGTTAAAAAAAGATGATTTTTATCTTACTATAATATATAAAACTAACTAAAATTATTTTTATAAGTATTATTTGTACGATTTTAACTAGTTTGCTTTTTTTATTTTTTTTTTTAAATTTTTTTTTATACCAAAGATAAGAATTTATTAACAAAGTATTTTAAATATTTTACTTTATTGAGTAAATATACGAAAACAAAAAAACAAAAAAAATTAACACAACAGAAATAACAAATCATCATAAATTTTCGCTTAGTAATAAATTCAAAAAAAAAAAAAAAAAAATTTTTTTTTTTTTTAAAAAGATTGTTAACAAAATAATCAACAAAATAATTTAATTTTTGTTTTCTTTCATTTTTTTTTTACTCTCTTAAATTTATTAAAAGATTTTTCATTTTGATTAAAGAAAATATAAAAAATTTGTATTTTCAGAATTTTATGGAAAAACAAAATAATTTTTTATTTTGTAATTATTTAATTTTTATTTTATTTTTTTTTTTTATGAATTTTCAAATGGTAATGAATTTTAGGCCTCTATTATGGGAATTTATAGCTAATTTAGACTTTTTAAGTTAAAATAGATTTTCGGTATTATGAAAATCTATTCAAGCACAAATTTTTTCTATTCGATAGACTTAAAAACTTGAGATCATATTATCTTGTGATAAACTTTCTGAAAGTTTAATTTTAATCTAAAAATTTTGAAAATTTTTATGTGAATAATGTTAAGATAAAATTTCAATTTCATTAAAATTTATTTAAAATTTTAGTCCTTAAAATTCATTGAGAATCAATCTGGAATGATCGAATCAAGTTTAATTTAGCATTTAAATGTTTAAAAACTCAACACGACTAATAATCCTTGCCGAAAAAAAAATCGGAAATCGATTCAAGTCTAAAATAGTGAACTTATTAGCGAAATTATATTCGTTTAATGTCAATGAATTGAGAGTCTATCAATTTATCAAATAGATTTTTATAATAGGGCCCTTAGTCCTTTATATACATAAAAATTCATTACAATGTTCTATCTAAAATCTTTTATGATGGAACCAAGAGGAAAAAATAAAAATTTTATATCAAAGCCATTTAAGACATTTTTTTTTTTCGCTTTTCACTTTTAAGTTTTTGACCTTAAAATAAAGCTAATATATAATTTATTTAAAATTTTTTGAAAAAAAAAAAAATTTTGTTTTCTCTTTTGTGAAAAGTATACTTGGTACATATTTTAGGTCAAAAGTTTGTTTCTATTTTTTTTTCATGTAGTAAATAAAATGATTAATAATTATTACATCATTTTACATTATAACTATGTACATTGTATTATGTAGTATGACACAAGGTATTTACATAGATGTGTACATATGTATATGTGCCAGTATATGAACATAAACAGAAAATAATGCATTTTTGTGTAAATTGTCAACAGTAAAATGACACAATTCAAGAACTACATGCATAAAACATATATTGCATAAAAATAGGGAATTAAAAAAAACAAAAAAAAAGAAAAATGGTATGAGATGTGTAGAGCATTGTTGTACTAGATATCTTCAAGTATAAATATACAAGTAAGTAGAAAATTTATGAAAAAATTTTACAACAAATTCTATTGACAAAAAAAAAAAAAAAACAAAAAAAAAAAAATCGTTTAAAACTAAAAGAATAAGTAGTTAGTTATATGCGAGTATATTGAATGCTATATACACTTTTTCTCTTCTTAAACTTTTCATTTTATTTCTTTTGTTATTACTCTTTTTTTTTTTTGTCTTTTTATTCTTGTTTGTATTAAATCTGAACAATATGTTTTTGACCTATTAAGCGACATTTTATATTACAAAAAAAAAAATATAAAAAAATACAAAAAAAATACAAAAGTGATGTATTGTACAATTTTATATATTACATTCACTTCGTACTTAAATGAAATGGCATTCTATTACATAAAGCCAGTATATACATATGTACATACATATTTATATGTATATAGGTATATGTATATGTGCACAAAGTGTATATATATTTAAATGCAGTGCTTTTACTTTCACATGCATCAGATGTACACACACATACATATAAATATTATTTCATTATGCAATTTTTTCATGTGATTTTTGTATATCTTTAATACATATACATACATACTTAGTTTACTATGCTTGTAATACATTTTTCTTGTTTCGACATTAAGCTTACATTAGGATTAAAGGTGTCTGCAAACACCTAAAGCTGACATCGTCACCTTAAATTTGCTCTCTGTACTTATAAATGTATGTATACGTAATTTTTAAATACTGGTTATGGTATTATACATACACTATACACACGTATTATGTAATGTGTAGGTGTATTGTTCTGTGTGTATATGTATCAGATTCTCTTGTAATATATACTTATCCACTGCATTTTACATACATACATGCAAACTTTTATGTAACTATGATGCAAAACAATAATATAAATAAGGTATGTTAGTAGCTTCAATTTTATATCCTCCTTACACATATCATGAATGGAAAACATAATGAAAATGACTGGAAAATTCTTGTTTACTATAACTTGTATACATTTTTAGCACACATTAAATCTGAAAAAAATAAAAAAAAAATAAAAATTTTTATATGTGTAAAAATGAAAAATAAATAAATCATCTTTAACTCTTTTACTTTACAAGGAATAAGAAAGAAAATTATTTTTACTTTTCACTTCGTGAACAATGTTGAGACACAGTTTTGCACAGATGAAAAATTAAGCTCTCTACATGCTTTACATTTTTTTTTTTTTGTAAACAATTTTAATGAATAAGGACACTACACAATAATGTATATAGTAGATGCACGATAAAAAAATGATTTAAGAATTTTCCATTCATTTTCATTGTTGTTGCTACTTTTATGTACACTTTTATTGCATCCATCACTTTCAGGTGTTACGTTTTTAATAAGCAATGGCACAATAAATTTATTTTTATTTTTTTGCTCTCGTAACCGTTTCTACAGACATACAATTAAAATGTAAACAATATAAAAATAATAAGGAAAACTATGGATTCTCAATGAATATATGTGTGTGTATGTGCATACGTATCTGAGTGAATTTTACCATGTAAAATTGTAAATATGCTATCCTGCAGGAATTGACAATCAAAAATGAAAATTAAAAACGCTCGTATAAATACATGTAATGTTTTAGTCACAGGACAAATAGCCTTTGGGATACTCTCCTTTTTTTTTTTTTTGTTAATATTTTGTATCTAACAAATTTTGACAAAATTTTTTTTACAGACACATGATGTACATACAACTTAATTTTCGCAACATAGACGAAAAAAGAATGAAAATAAAAAGAAAATTTCCACTTTATATCTAAAATAATTTAATAAAATGAAATATGTAGTACTTGCAATAAATTTTCCTTGTAATTAATTTGTAAAATTATTTACTTCAAAAAAAGGATAAGGGAAAGTGATTTAAGGATTTTTCGTTTGTATTTTAAAATAATAAAGGGCATATATGGTCCTAACACCCTAAGAAAAGGATATAAAGAGCTCTGCCATGAATCCATTAGAGTGGAATCCCCAAGGGACAAGAAGGAAAGGAAGGCCGAAAACAACCTAGAGACGAACGGTACAGAATGAATGTGACAAGTCGTTTAATGAGTTAGGGAAAATTGCAGAAGATCGAGATAGATGGAGATCCTTCACTGATAGCCTACATATGTTCTTAGAAGAATATAGCAATTATTATTATTGCATTATATGTGGTCCTGAATTTTCTATCAAATTTTCACGAAATTTATTTACAAAATTCAAATACAGAACAATTTAAATTCATTCATCAGATCAATTATTATTATTTTATAATGAAAACAACTTAATAAACAAAATTCATTTTCTATAGTTTGAAATGAAGTCTTTATAAATTATTTCATTTTCTGATTATATATAAGAAAACTAGGCAATCGTGAAATTGCTATTTTAATAAATTTGTTATGAACATCATCTAATTTAAAGTTATACATTTTCACATGTATATATACGAGTATAATTTAATGCAATTTTTTTTTGAAAAAATTTTTTTATAAAGCATTGCATAAAATATCTACAATTTAATCAATATATAGATATAGTGCTGAGAAAACACTGACAACATTATGTACACCAGTACACATGATATGTCTATGAATTTTGTATTGTATATAGTCCAATTTAATAAGTACTTACACTAAGTAAATAGCTTATATATGTACGTAAATCTGTTTTTCTGTATAGAGTTTTAACACACACATGTACAATATATAAAGTATAAAATATTTTCACTAGAAATTTATTAGCTTAAAAGGAAGTGATTTACAAAATGATTGTACAAGATATTCCGTATGTAATGTATGTACATGTATTACAAAATCAAGTTTAATTTTCTCTTCTTGTGTAATACATTTAACAAAATAATTTTCTATACAGGTATATAGCAGGTGAAAAATGCATTTTAAATTGTATAGGCACGTACATACATACATCCATAACAATGTTTTTTTTTTTGTATACAAACAATAAATTGAATAAATTTACGAGATAATTGAAAAAGATCAATTGAATTGACTTGAAAAGATTGCTAATGAATAATTATAGAGAATTAATTTTTTATTGTATTAGAATTGACAATACATAAATGTTTGTGTACATAAATATAACAAATTTACATACATATACATATGTACGTTAGATTTACAAAAATAATGGAAAATTCATTATTTTATATTGGTATGCATGTATTTAACATGTACCTGATGTATCTGATATGTCTTATTTATGCTTATAAATGATGGCAATGTAATAATGATATTATAATAGATTGCATATAATAAGAATTCTAATGAATTGATAATAACAATTAAAATTAAATTTCGATATTCGAATAAATTATAGATTGTTAAAAAAAAAAAAATAGAGTATAAAAAAGTTAAGTAATTAATGCAACAAGTACAAGATAGGTGGTCGTATATTTGTAATAATGATAATTAAAGAAAGTTTTCGTTTTTTTTTTTTTTTTTTTTTTTTTTTATTTAAAACATTTTAATTACTTAATATAAATCGAATGTAATTCGAAAACTTTGTAATTTCAATTTAATTTGTTTATGGTTAATTTTTGATTTTGTTAAAACGCTTTTCTATGTATACAAGACTATAATTCAAAAAAGCAAGTATTTTGCGTTTATTAAACGTGTCTTTGTTTATTATATTGTCTTCGAAAAATGTCTCAATTTTATTTCTAAAACTTGAAAAAAATTGTAAAAGTAAATAAAAAGCATTTTAGAAAGATTTTCAATATTTTAATTATAAGAATTTCGTTTCTTTTGTTGTTTTGGGTGCCATTAGGAAAATCTCTCTAACATTCAAATTAAATTTATTTATTTATTTTATTATTTTTTTTTTTCTTACATTTCTTATATGGTTATAATTGTTTTCGTATAGATATAGTAAAACATAAAAGCAAAAAAAAAAAAAAAATTAAAAATAAAAAACAAAAACAAAAATTAAACAATATTAAATTTAAACTTTTGTATTTTTATGAAAAAATGAAAAAATAAGAAAATTCGAAAACTTTTCAATTATTCTCATTTGAAAACTTTAAACATTTTCAATTTACAATACATAGTTAAAAAAGCAAAATTTTTTTTTATTTTTTGTAACACATTAAAGTTTCTAAATTAGTACTTTTATGAAATACAACACATACAAAAATTTAAGTACGTGTGTGTACACTACATGTACATATAAAAAATGATATTTGAGAAGATATCTTTCAATTTTCTTTCGATTTTCTTGTAATATAAAATTTTCGTTTTTTTTTTATTTTTATTTTTATTTTATTTCATTTTATTCATCATTTTCTTTACTTTTCATATTATTTTCATGTTTTACTGTTTTTTTTGTTTTTTTTTTTTGTTTGTGTTTTTGCCTTTTTTTTTTGTGTATATATATGTAACATTTCTTCGGTTAATTGAGAAAATATGTCAAAAAGGGCCACGCACGGTTGGCAATTTGTCCCAAGGGTAAAACTGTCCCACATTCATTCATTCATTACATTTTCATTCAATGAATTTTTTTTTAGCTTTGAAAAAAAAAAAAAATAAATAACAGAAAAATATTGTAGAGACCGAATAAGATGAAAAAAAACAAAAAAAAAAAAAAACTAAAAAATACAAAATAATAAAAAATGAAAACAAAAATTGGTATACTATGAGAAATTTACAATATTTTTTAGTTGATAAAAGGAATATGTACACCTATGTGAGTACATATGTAATGTATGAAAGGAAAAAAAAATTTTGTAAAGGAGCAAAACATAAAATTCCATAAATGTGTGTATTGTATACAAAAAAACAAGAAAATCGAATCAAATCGAATTGAAGCAAAAAAAAAAAATTAAAAAAGTAAGGAAAATTTCGAATTATAAAAATAAACACACAAGAGATTTTCATTTCATTTTATATAAAAGATGATAAAAGCAACTGCTCAAATTTAGGTTTTTTTTGTTATTGTCATTTTCTGTTTCAGTTTCTGTGCTAAACTTGATTTTCTTTTTTGTTTTTTTGTTTTTTTTTTTTATTTTATCATGAAAAAGAAAGTTATTTCCTGTCTAGATCTGTATAACAAATCTTGTATTTTCTTTTTTTGTTTTGTTTTTAGCCTTTTTTCCGGTTTTGTAACCATCGTCATCTAAATTCGACCACATAACATTAAAGAGTTGTTACAGTTTTTCTTTTTTATTTCAATTTTTTTTTTTTTTTTTTTTTTTTGTTTTCTTTTTGTTCATGCAAAAAGTAAATCGATAAAATTTTGAACAAGGGAAATATCTAGAATGAAATATTTTTAGTTAACACTTTAAGTATATGTGAATGGGTATAGTTATGTATTTTGATTTGTGTGTGTGTGTGTGTGTGTGTGCTTTTTTTTCTGTTTTTTTTTTTGTTTTTTTTTTTTTTTGCTATGACAAAAATGGAATTAAGATCTTAAAATAACACAATTTACTAAAAATGAAAATCACTTAAAATATTTATGTTATAAAGCAAGAAGCATAATACGTGCATATATGTACATACGTTCATACAAATAGATTTTAAAATAATACATAAGTATGTACATATGTACCTACATATATGTATATAAAGAGAAAAGGTAACAAAATGTATAGCAATTCTGAAAAAAAATGGCAATGAAGAACAAAAAATGTTTTTTTTTTTTTGGAAATTTCAGTTTTAAAGATGTACACATATGTGGGAATTTAACACACTTATACAAGGACATGATTTAAGTAAATGTACATTGTATCCAAAAATTGAAAAATGCAAAGAGAAACAAAAATGAGGTAAATACAACACCTTTTATTTTTTTTATTTTTATTATTTATTTTTATTTTTTTTCTAAAGAGGAAAACCTCTTTACGCCCTAATGGAGGATAAGCCTTTAAAATAACACTAAGAATTTCTTTAAACATGTTTTACTATATTTTTTTAATGTATTATAATAATCCTTTATTTTTCCTAGATTTTTTGTTGTTGTTGTTGTTGCTTTATTTCATTTTTCATTTTCTTCTTCATTTACTTTGTTCTTGTTACTATCAAAAAAAAAAAATAAAATAAAAAGTATAAGAAAAACAGAAATGAAAATTTTATCGCATACATACATACATACTAGTATATAAGTATATATAATGTAATAACAACATTTGACGAGACAGGATAGTCTATACAGGATGATGCTCTTTTCATGTAGATATAGACCCTCTGATGTCGACTGAACAAACAGATTTAGTTTTTGTCAGGATCAGTAAGGATATTGTCCGGATTGTACATATGTATGTACATATGTATACGTATTATATTAAGAGTAATTCATTTATAATACTAAAGTTAACATAATTTTTTTTTTTTTTGTATTTTATTTTTTGATAGAGTTTCTAAAATATATGGTGATGAGATTTTGTTGATTGTTATGCTAAAAAAAAAAAAAAACAAAAAAAAAGTGTTATAACAATATACTGAATGGTTGTCTATTTTTACGTGTACATTAAATAGAAAAGTATATGTTAAAAAAAAAAAAAAAAAAAAAAAAAAACATGAAAAAGGCTAAAAAATGTACACAACTTAAAGAATGAATAATATTAAGTAAATAAGAACAAAGGTGATGTACTTTATCCGTTTTATCTGTTTGTATGTGTTTGAATGAATTTTAACTCAATTTTTTCTGTTCTTTATGATAAAGTACAAATTTTGGATTTTTTTTGTTTTTTTTGTTTTTTGAAGTTATGTAAGCATATTGTCAGATTTTAAATATTTACATATTTTTACATTTTTTTTCTATTTACAGATTAGAAAATTGAATTAGGGTTGAAAATTGATTTTTTTTTTCTAAGTTGTTCATTTATTTAAAGATTAAATTACAAGTTTAAAGTGTGATATCTTGTGCAAGTCATTCAGTAGCAGAGTTTTTAAAAATGAGAAAATTTTGCTTAGACCACCATTGGTAGATGATCCTTTAGTGTTGAACAATCGAAGGTCGAATCTAATGGGCAGCATATATGACAAGTATATTCCATACATAAACAGTAGAATATGGAAAAACTTGAATAAAAAAAAAAAAAAACAATAGGAAAAAGTTAAGATTTTTACTCTGCACTTTAAGTAATCTCCATAAGACCTTAAGTGCATAATATTAGTGGACAGGGTATAGAATAAAACTGACTGACCTAAAATACAGAGCTTTGAAAAAAAAAAAAAAACAAAGTATGGTCGAAAACTGATGTGAGTTTATTGTAAAATGTGAAATATTCGAAAAATTTAGCGGTTAAAAGAACAACAATTTAAAAAGTAGACCAGATTACGAATATCTAAGTATTTTGTTTTTTTTTTTTAAAGCTTTGAGCCAATTCTCATCGGTTATTTAATGGACTGACATTTCGCAGAGACTTGAGTTAACACTATTTTAAATTGAATCCTTTGCTAAATGAATGTACATTTATATACGTAACATTTGTGAAGTGTTAATACACATTTATACAGGCATTTCATATACGTTCAAAAGATACATTTTATATTTATCTGTTTACCAGGATCTAATTTTAATGTCAAAGATCATTTTCAAATGAATAAAAATAAATTTAACAAAAGAAAATGAAAATGAAGGAAAAAAAAAATAAAAAAAGAATTTTTAAATAAAATTATACTCACATTTGTTCACGCATAAAAGTGTTTATTGCATGTATGTATGTATGTACATACATATATGGGTATCGTATGCAAAATGAATGAAAAATGCACACTAGAAGTACAACATTTTTTATTATTACATAAAATATGTGTATGTAGGTTTTTATGAAGAAATTTTGCAATTTTCAAACAACATTAAACCAAACAAAACATCATTTCTTTTGTTGTATATTTTTAAAGTCATTGAACTTTATAGTATAGAATTGTAATGTATTTGTATGTACACATTCTTATATAGGTGGGTAGATAGTAGTTGAATATCTTATATCAGTATATATTGAATTTTTTATGAATATTGAGTACATCATTGTATAAAAATATTCTTTATGGTATTTAATGTGTACTTTTAAGCACATTCTCTTAATGTAAAAAAAAATGAAAAAAAAAAAAAAAAAAATTGAAAAGGAAGAATCTAATTTGAATAGAACAGTAAGTCACGCCCTTTTTAATGTTAAGAATTTTTGCATTAACAATTTCTTCTCATATGTAATTGTATATTTAACGCTTTTTTTTAGTAATTTTAAGTTAAAATTTAATTTTGAATTTTTTTTTTTTGTTCAGCCGAACCCATATGTATCAATGAAGATCTTTTCAACACATTTTAAATTGTGTTTTTGTTTTTTTTTTTTAATTTTTTTTTTTGTATGATTATATTTAATTTTTCATTCATATCAAATGAACAAATAAATGTACAACAATTGCCTATAAATACAATTTTTTTCCTGAGATACAAATAAACTAATGAACTTTTCTATGAAAAAATTGTATGTATAGTGAATATATATGTACACACACATTTTTATATGGAAAAAGAAATGTGTGAAAATAAAATTTTATATCTAAAAAAAATTACAAATTTATCCCGGTCAATACTCAATACAATATTAAGCTGAAATTTACAGAATATATTGTTTGTGTAATTGTTATTGCAATAGATTTTGTACCTGATACATATTATGCACATTCAGGTATTTATTCAGCTTTATGTAAGTCTGTAGTGTAGGTATAATACGAAATCGTAAAATTGAGATGTGGTATCACCAGATATAGAATTTACGGGAAATTTATTTTGGAACTTATATCAGCCAAAATTCAAATCAAATCCAAATGTGGATTCTTAACTTGTATACACATGTGTACGTAAACGTAACAGCATTTCGTCTGTACTTGCACTACTTGCAGTCTGTCTACTTCTACTAATTCGGTGCAGTTAATGCCTTGTGAAAATGACATAAAGTAGTACAATTTTACTTCACTGAATATTGATATTAAAAATATTCATCTCGTATTACATGATAACTTTGAAGATTGTGGTAACACTACTCGTGAGATGATCTTATGAGAAATTATGAGAGAAGAAAAAAGACATGTGTAATTTCCTCAAGGGCTTAACTGCACCGAATTAGTAAACAGAGTATAAATTAATCTTTTTTAATATGGTATCTAAACATACTGAGTTTATAATGTATCTATTTGTATAGTGTTCTTCTATGTTATCTGTTGTTATGGTATTTTTTGTAATATTTTGTTATTTTTTATTTATAAAAATCAAGGAAATGTATAAAATAAAAATATATCACGCATACACTCATACTCATACTCATACGCAATATTTTCTGTACTTATACTTAAATAAAAAGTATAAAATAAAAACATTTTTAATCACATACAGTACAATTTAAATTACCGAGATCATGTAGAAAGCAAGCATAGATTTACTTCATTCACTATATCTTGTTTGTTAGAAAATTTCTTTAACGATCATATACAAGTGATTACAAAAGTAATTCATGTATACTTGTTTATATGTTCAAAATTGGAGCTATAGTATATACATGAACGAAATTTTGTTTTTGATACCTGTATTATAAATAAACAAAAAAACCTGAATTTATAAAAGTCTACATAATTCAATTGCACGCAAAATTAAAGAAAACTAGTGCAGTTTGGTGCACCAAAAATAAAAATAAAAATAAAAGGAAAATCAACTTAAAGGTGCTTGTAGTATATTTTAAAAACTATTTTTTTAAGTGAAACAAGTTTTTATTTTACAAGTAACATGAATTTTCTTTAACAAAACAGGAAAAGTAATATTACAACATATTGCGATTACATAATAAAACGTGTGAAATTTTGAAATTTTTCATGTCAACAGACTCTTAATAAAATTTATTTGTTTGCAAAAATCTTTATATATAACAATTTCAATTAAATTTTATTGAAATTATTTAAAATCGATGATAATAAATTTTAATATGTAAATAAAGATTAAAAATAAATTCAAAAAAAAAAACTTGATTACAATTTAAATATAATTGAAAAATTTCCTTTTTTATAAAATTAAATTTTTAATTTAAAATTCTTTACAAGTTACAAAAATGCAAAATGCTTTATACTCTGTCCACTAATTATATGCAGTTTTTAGGCCTTTATTTGAATTACTTGTTTCCTTTTGTCTTCTCCAATAATTTTTAATTAAAGTGTTTTATGGGCAATTCATCACAATTCTTGAAATTTTCATACAATATCAAGTGAACTTTTCAAATATTGATACATATGTTTGATAATGTAGAACGGTACCAATTTACACAATTTCTACAAGGATTTAACTGCATATAATTAATAGACAAAGTACATGTACTTTAAAAATTTTGAATTAAATAAATTATACAATTAGAAATATTAAATGCAAAGATGTTCTTTAACATTCGTTCATGTTAAATTGTGGAAATAAATTTACATCCTACATATGGGACTGAATAGAACTTTATGTGTAACAGAAATTTACGTAAAAATGTCTAATTGCATATGAAAATGTAGGTAATGTTATATAGTTGGTATTATGTAAATTTGTATATATAAACTCAAGTGTAACTGACAATTATGTTGATATGTGCATCCATCAAACTATATGTGTATGTAGATCAACTGAAATCATTATTACATAATATCCGCAAGGTATACTTATGTATAACGAAAATAACAATTGAAGATGATCGTGATAATGATGATAAATCATGATTGTCATTTTATTACTATGGTACATACGACAAATATGTAAAAGAAAGCCGAAGAGGAAAAGCAATCATGCATAAGAGCTGATTGATATCGATTGTTATAACGACGTTTTCAGGTGTTGTGGGAATACTTTGCACAAGAATTTATTATCTACACGTATAATGGTATCTACACGCAGAATATATATTTTATTGTGTGTTACGTTAATGTGTATATTATTTTATACATATACGTAAAGATTTAAAATATTAACGTGAAAATCAACTAAATACAATCGCATGTAATCTAATGACATTGAAAATAAATTACAGTTTTTCTGGATTTATTTATTTGTTTATTCAGTAATTTTATTACTAGCATTATTGTTTTTTTTTTTTTTCTGAGAAGACACGTAACAATTAGTTTAAATTTTTATTTTTTTAAATTTTTTTATACTATCTAAATTATCTAAGGGTGGTGCACATTTGAATTAAATTTTTGAATTTTAATTTTATACTCTACAACCACCCACCAATAACCCACAGCAACATAGTTCATATTTCAATAAAAACATTTTTTTCAGAAGAATTTTCAAAATTAAAAAGAAAAATAAAGAAAATAAAAACTATAGTAAAAATTTTACAAGGACAAAACTCAAAAGACACCTAAGATTATAAGGTTAAAATATTAATTAAAATTAATTCATTTATTAAAATATAAAATAAGTAGCAAAAATGAATTATGATTATGTCAACAAATTCATAATATTCTTAAAAAATGGACGGGTTTTTTTTTTTTTTTTTTTTAATTATTTTCAATTTATCTTTACATAGAAAAAAAAAATAATAAAAAAATTTTTTTTTTCATTATCTTCAACACTTAACCATCAATATAACATAATTATCTCTTGTTACCTAGTTTTATTTATTAGATTTTTAGAAGATCACGTTGTTAAAGATGACTGTAATGTAATTATACTTAAAATTAAATTTAGACTATCCAACGGTTTAATATAATCAAATTCATATTGACTTACTTTAAATTGTTGTAAGAAATATATTTTTTTTTTTTTTCATTACGAACAAGAGAAAAAAAGGAAGAAGAAATATAAGAAAAATAACAATTTATTATGTATACATATACACACATGTATGTATATACAGAGTATCTAATTAAATCAATATTTAAGATATTTTTAAAACGACCTACATTTTTAGTATTCCACGAATAAACTTTTCTGTATGAAATGAAATTACAAAATAGAGAAAGGTCATTTACGTAGATATATTTAACTATGTACATCTATGCGATATGTAATATGCATTGTATGTACGGTTTCTTAAGTAGATATGTATACGGTTTTCTTAAGCAGAAGAAAAGAAAATTCAATTATTTTTTAAAAATATGTTTTTATTCAAAAAAAAATTGAAATTTAAATTTAATAATAACAATTTAACATTTTAAATTAAATAATTGATAATATTTTCTATTATTACAGATGGCTAAACTTATTTTGTATTCAAGAAATGATTTTTTTTTTTTTTTAGAAAGGCTTTCTTGGTTGTTTAACTACTTAACAAAATATTTTGTATAATAAATTGATAAATTTTCAATTTTTGTTTTTCATCTTTGAAAATTTTGTATCTTTTAGTTGAACATATTTTAATTTTTGTTATCTTGATTGTTAAGATATTTTTTCCACTTACTGTGGTTTTATAGCAAAGAAGCTCGAAAAATTGGTAAACATCACAACAAAATGAATGAAAAGAAAAACAAAAAAGGAAAAGTAAAAAAAAAAAAAAATTCGTAGCCGTTATAAATTTAAAATTTTGCAATAATTTTGTTTATATATATTAGAAATTATTTAAAATGAATTTAAACGTATTATTATAACAGATAAATAATATTTCCTTATAAAGCAGGGTGGTGATTTTTGTTTTTTCAAATATACAAAAAAGATTCCTGATTTCAGTCAAGATTTTTTTTGTATTGTAGGTAATTAGCTCTTTTAGGCCTTGAATTAATAACATCCAGGTCAATTAATTGCCACTAAGCTAGTATCCATCATCACAATGATAATGTTGAATGACTGTCGGTAATGACTATTGAAACCAAAATTCTGAAAAGAAAAATGTAATAATTAAATTTTAAGATGGACAATTCAGTCTGTAAGATCTCTCCTTCCACCTATGTACAATTTTTAGATAGCCTCGTTAAGTGTTTCTCCAATCGATGATTATGCATAACAGACAGAATCACCCTTATAGGTATTCTCGAATAAAATATTTACAAACATCTGAACAGAAAATCATTATTTGAAAATTTAAAAATTATTTTTTTTTTCAAATTTGCAAAATTTTATTTTTTAAATAATTTTAAAGATAATTTATTTTAGATAACATATTGAATTATAATTTGAAAAATAATCGTTAAAATTTTTAATTAATTCAAAAAAACAAATTTTTTGTTGTATTTTTTGTTTTTTAGAGATACAATAATTCTTATCTCGTGATCAATAATGTGAGAATTAATATAACTGAATAATAAAAAAATAAACATTAAATTTTTTAAATAACATATATGCAAATTTTTTTGATCATTTCAAAATAATAAAAAAAAAAAAATAAAGAAATAAAATATCAAATATTATTTTCCTACAAATGTACACAAATGACGTTGAGTTGTTTGTTGTTTTTTTTAGGTTTTTTTTGTTTATCAAGATTTAAAAAAATTTTTTTTTAAGAATCGAATATAAGAATAAGAAGAAGGTGATCGCATATCTTATTATCATCCTTCAATTTATTTACGAATCTAATTATCAAAAATACATTATAAAATCATTAAAAAAATATACAAAAGATACACATAGCATCAGTTTGATATTTAAACAAAAAAAAAAAAACAAAACCGAATTATAAATTCAAAAAAATAATATCGCAAAGTCATTGTACTTTTACTGTGCAGTATACATACATAAATGTATACCCATACACATAAACTTCTCTATATAGAAAAGAAGAAAATAAATAAATAAATAAACAAAAAATATGAATACAATTTCTTATAGGTCATTTTATAATGTTTTCTATTTTTGTATCTTTTTGTGTAAATATCTCCTCTATACAATGCATATCTATGAATTATGCATTATTCATTTTGAATTTGGTTTCACGCAGTTATGATTAAATTATTATTTATTCATATCGAATACATAATTTTGACAGAATAATATCAAAAGATAAAGAAAAAAAGAAATATTAAATAAAGACATAGCATACATAATTGTTGACAGGTAAATCATATGAAAATGTTGCATTTTAAAATGACGTTTGATAAAGACATTAAATTATGTAAGCCTTTTTGTTAAAATTGAAAATAAAATTATTTAATAAAATTTCAATAAAAATAAATGATGTAAAAATGAAGACAAAATAATTATACAATTTTTGATCACTTAATTAATTATAATTGACATGAAAATATTTGTGTGGTATATTGACTGGTTTATGAATTTTGATAATTTGGCGAAAAAAAAAAAAAATGTTCTTTGTGAGTACTGAAATGTTGAATGGTTAAATTGAAACAAAAAAAAATATTGTAACAAAAAATTTCACTCAGGCATAGAAAGACGATGCATAATTTTATGGTCATTATGTATAAATTCAAAAATGCATCACTGCTTATTTGATGCAATATTCAGCTTAAGATCATAATACGCTGTCGATATCACATCAAATAGGTAGTGATGCATTTTTGAATTTACCCATTGCTTGTACAAAAATGGTCAGAGTTTTGCAAAAATAGATAATTTTTTTTAATTTAATTTTATTTTATTTATTAATTTTATTTTTTAACATTTTTTAAAAAGAAAATTGAACCAAAGTTAAAAATTAAGCTACAATCATTTGGTTTCATTTACTTGAAATAATTGCAAAGTTTCAAAACACTAAAAAAATGTTGTGGTATGATTTTAGCACTTTTTCAATACAATTAGATCATACAATATAGGCTATCTTCAAAAACGCATCACTGTCTGTCTATTTGATGCGATACTCATCGTATTATGATCTTAAGCTGAATATCACATCAAATAGGCAGTGTTGCATTTTTGAAGATAGGGATATTCATAAATCTGTTTCAGTCATAGACTAAAAAGTTTAAAGACTTGTTTCATTGCATTAATATGCTTCGAAATTTAAGGTAAAATGTAGTTTTCCATTTACAAGCCAAATACAAGTCATTATTACAATCATATGAATTACTTACACTTTACACTAAAATAACTAACAAAAAATAAAAATAAATAGACGTATACAAATTACACAAGAGAAAAGCATTGTATATGTAAAAATAAAGTGTTGTACACACGTAATTAACGTACATGGATGTATTTTATGCAAATAAGTCATTTTTTTTTAAAACTAAAAATCAAAAACAAATGTGAAACAAACCGGAAAAATTATATGGAAATGTAAAGATATAAAGATGAGTTAATTATTCTACCGTTTATTCAAACACCAGATACACATACATATGTATGTACATATGTGTGTACGTTTTTCCAAAAATCTTTTTTAAAATTTTGATTTTCTATAACACAGCTTACATGAAAACATGTACAGAGTTTGTTCATGTAGAAGTCAAAAAAGATATTTTTTTAATATCTTGGATTTTTGTTTTTTGTTTTCAGTTTACTTTTTTGGTTGAAATAATTTTCCACCTTTTTTCATACATTTATTTGAATTTTAATTTTCTAAAATTTTTTTTTTTTTTTTTATGGTTAGTGATTAATATAGGTATGATATCTTTATTTTAAATATTTTATTTTTTAATTTATTTTTTATTTTTTTTTTTTTAAATAAATGTACGGAAGTACCATTTTACGGTAAGTTATTATTTTAACACAATTTAAAATACATTAAAAATATTTTTCATATTTATTTATATATGTGTGTGTGTGTGTATGATATGAGAAATGTTTACCGTTTCTTTTGTATTTAGTTAATTTTGGGTTCTGATTTAATTGAAAATTTATAATTAACATTAGCATTAATTTGAAAAGCAAAAAAGAAAAATTTTTTTTTTTTTTTGAATTAATAAAAATACAAACAAAAAATAAAAGGCCAAAAATATCAGAACAGACAATTGTAGAAAAAATAAATAAAAAAATAAAAATAAAAATATTTTCTAATGGATAAATGATGACAGGTTAAGTAAAGATGTGATAAATTTCATGCAATGATTAACTTTAGATATGATGATTTATTTTTTTATTTTTTTTTTTTTTTAGTCCATTGTACAAACACACCTACAATCGCCTAAACATTGTTTATATATACGTAGATTATAATTTTTTGTGTATTTTAAAAAAAGTTTTTTTTTTTTTTTTCAAAATTAACTAAATTAATGTGAAAATTAATTACACAAAATATTTTTAAATAATTTGAAAATAAATTTATAACAAAAAACAAAAAAAAAAAAAAAATACTGTATTATAATTTATGTTTAATTGGGGAGGAAAGATTAAAGGTGGTGGTGTAAAATTTAACATTTAAACAGGAAATTATATAAAAGATATAAAAAAAAAGGTGTTTCTGTTTTAATGGTTTGTTTTTTTTTAGCTTTTTAGTAGTTATTTCGTTTTGATAATTAAATCTTCTTGATTACAAGAACAATTTATTTCAGGGCAAAAAAAGATTTTTTTTTTTTTTAAATTTTTTTAATTAATTTATTTTATATCTAAGTGAAATACGTTAAATAAAAAATTGAGATATTTTGTGTACACTGTTGTAATTGTGAGTAATTAATATATCAAAGCTGTACAATTTATAATCAAATACGTGCTGAAAGTTGATCATGTTACACGTGGTAATGCATCATGATTCTTTGGATTAGTTAAATAAAAGCGTAGAAGGGAAAGATAAGCAACTAGTTAAAAGTCCTATGCTCCTTATAGGAGTCAAAGGAGTCAATATGTAGGCAAATGTAATAATAATAAAATACTTTTCAATCGATCATTATGTGTTAGATGATTTGAATAAAATTTTTGAAGCCCTTTTTAACTCCTCATCCTTCATAATAATCAAATCCTCATCCTTCGAACCACAAATCACAATTTAAACGCGTATGCATTTGAGTATTTTTCTTTTTTTTTTTACATAAATTTCTAATAATAACGTTTTTTTTTTTTTAAAATTTTCAAATCAGCTTGTATTTATTGTTATTGATATTCATTAAATTCAATCATAAATATTATTATTCATTTAATATCCTAAAGATTATTCGATGTATATCTAAAATTCTGATATTATTCATATAGTTTACTGTGCATTTTATTATATTTCATTGTGTATATGTATCTGTTTAATATATAAATGATCATACATACGAGTAGTTATAGTATGGCATCACCATTGGTATTATCAAAGACATATAATTTTTTTTTTTTTTTTTTTTTTCGTAAGCAAAATTCAAAGGTGACGCCTTTTCCTGGAAATTTCAAATAACGTATAAATAAATAATATGAAGAATAAATACAAAGGTTATTCATAATAAAATTTATTCGTATACTACTAATAATCATAGATCAGTGCAAAAAGGTCTTTTAAGTAAAATGCAATACAACGTAATCAAAAAAAAAAAAAATCAAATAAAATTTCATTTTTATTTTTATTTAATTTTTTATTTACTACATCGTGCAGTGACCATATTAAATTAGGATTATAAAATATGTCAGTAATGAAAATTTGTAATTTTTTTAGTCAACACACATACACGCATGTATGTTCGTAATGTCTTTGTTGTTGTCCTTTATTGCATATCATAGAAATTTTCATTTTCATTTTCAACTACAGGTATATAAAATATTTAAGATTCACTGATAGTATTTAAAAGAAATTCAATAATATGGTTTTGTTTTTTTTTTTTTTTTCTTTAAAATTTATTTTATTTTTTTATCATAACAGATAAAAAATATTCTTTATGATATAAATATACTCACGTGTATGTAAGTATATGCTTAGATATTTACAAACCCTAAAAGCATTATGAATTTTCTTATTGCTCATATTATTATTACTATTATTTTTGTTTTTATTATTTTTGCAAGTTTTTGTTTTTGTTTTTTTTTTTTTTTTTTCAGATATAAATTTATAGTTGTAACTTAGAATGTACATAATATACGAATTCTTAACGTATAAAAGGTAACAAAACAACAACAAAAAAAAAAAAAAACAATGTGGACTAGCAGCAAATAATCATTATATGGGTATATAGTCATTACTTGAATCAGTCAGTCAGTAAGTGGAGAGAAGAAGCTCTCAAAACCTACAATTACCTGACATACACTATCGACCATCATCATTGTAATCATTAACGCTACACAGAATAAAATATAAAATATTTTATGATATGAACAACAACAACAACATATACGAACAACAACAACAAAAAGCAAAGAATATTTATGTATGTATAGAATTTAAACATTCGTAAATAGAATTTTTACAATTTTTTTTTTTTTTTTTTTTTTTTTTAACAATATTTTTAATGCAATATAAATTCTGCACATATGTATAAATGGAATTACCTGTATTCATATTTAAAATCACAAATTCATGTAATAATAAAAACTTGTAAAATAGTGGGCAGATTGCAGAAGCCCTCTTCCCAAAAGATATGCACATAAGATTTCAGAAAATATGTATACCTATTATATAAAAAATTTTGCTGGTTTGTTTAAATGTTTATTATGGCTTACATATATGTATGTATATACTTGCATTTACAAGACATACGGTATATCAGACACCTTCGCTGACTTTATTTAACGCCCAACGGCTCTTACCTGTATACGTATGCACATACACATTATGTAGTGTATACATTTGGATAAATTCTGTTGAATAATTTTCCCATCTGCAAATTCGCAAAAGTATCCTCAAATTATGACTTACTGACTATAAAGGTAGACCATCATTGTATTCTTGTATGTACAAAGGTACCATTTCTGCATAATCTATGTTTATTCGTGCAATGTATGAAATTTTACATACATTTTTCATACATTCATTATTATTATCTCAATATATGCATTGCTCGAGTTTCGATTATATTAAATTAAAATTATACCTTTTGCCGTGTAGTTGCAAAAAACAAAAAAAAAAAAAAAAAAAAAACCAGCAAAGGTGATCTTATTTTTCCTTATACCTATCATTTTTTTTTTGTACTTTCTGTTGTTACTTTTATTTGAAATATAAATTTAACCATACATTCGTCAATCTTATATATCACCTCCTTGTTAGGTTTATTCGCTATTTTAACTACATAATAACTGTTATATATATTTTTTAAATTTAAAACGAAAAAAAAAAATAAATTAAAATTAAAATAATAATAGTGTTGCCATAATTATTGTCAAAAATTTTGTTTAAAAATAATTCGAATATATCAAATTTTCTTTTATATACATTTTCAAAAATAACATTAAAAGGAAAATTGAAAAAAAAAAAAAATTTCCACATTAATCTGGTAACACTATGATCATTTTATAATTCATATTATTTTTCATTAGTTTATGAAAATTATACAGATCAAGTTAAAGTTGGTCGCTTCAAGAGTCAAGTTCATTTAAAAGAAAAGAAAAAAAAAAAAAAAAAAACAGAAAATGGTAAGATGATGATGATGATGATGATCTGATTGTCGTAATTTGGATGAAACGATAGCTAGCCAAGCAATTGTGTTTTATGTCTGACAGGTAAAATGCATTCATATGCATTCTTTTGCACTGTTGTACATATGTATAATTTTTTTTTTTTTTTGTTTATCGCTTTATTATATATTTAGATGGGTATATACATATGTACCCATGGGATGTATTCATGATCATGTCTACCTGACATGTACATAACTATAAACTATATAAGTATGTGTACATACATATAGACATGTAAAAGTGCATAAATTTAATTGTCTACAATATTGCATCCTGACTTGCCATGCCCTCGTAAGCTTCAAGGTGTTTTGTGATGGGCAAGCAGTGAATAATTTTCTTCACACTTTTTTTCTTAATTTATTTTTAATGATTTAATGATATATTTTTTTGTTTTTTTTTTTTTTTTTTTGTGTTGATTCCCTTTTGTTTTAAGATTGCCCACAATATAGTACTATATTAGGTGCTATTAGTAGAATACAACACGTACCATGTAATGTGTATAAGAAGAAGTAAGACTATTCGTGTATGATATTCTCTGGCTTTATTTTATTTATTTTTTTTTTTTTGTATGCTAACTAACTGACTGATGATGACGGATTTTAACTAAAAGTACATTAATTTTTTTTTTTTTTCATGTAGTTGAACATAATAATTTTTGTTTATTGTTATTGCAAAATTTTCTTTTATACCTTGTTAAAAATAAATGAGATAATTGCTTTCATTAGTCTTGCAAATATGATTTTTATATTTATTTATTAAAAACGTGCATTCATTTATATCATGTAAAATTGTATATGCGATATTGTAAGTAAACGTATATTTATTATTATTGCAAGTTAGAATAATACAAAAAAAAAAAAAAGAAAAACCAAAAAAAAAAACAAAAAACGAAACGATTGTAAATTATATAGAAAGAAAAATTTTTATATTCCATGCATTTTTAATGATTTGATACTTTGTACAAATAAAAAATACACTACTCGACTATTTTAATTTAATAAATTACATGTAATTAAGGATCTGATATAATTTTATACATTCTTAGAAAAATATTCTTTACACGTTATTCAAATTTTAAGAATTAAAAAGTATTTTCACATAGAAAATTTGGAAATTATCGATAGCCAGCCAAAATCCTCAAGTTAAGCCAAAATTTAGGATTTCCAGGAATGTTCCAGGACATAAAATCAATTGTGAAAATTTTAAATTTATTTAATTGGTTTTTTTTTTTTCAGTAAATAATAAATCCCATGAAAATCGCTACAATACAGGATTCAAAGGAGTCTAGTCCAATACATATCGATTCCTTCTTCAATATTAGAGTAATTATTGTTCTCGCCTGTTTTATTGAAAGAAGTCAAATCTGTTTCATACATAGAAAAACTACTTAATATGATAACATAAAATTTTTATAAGAAAAAATTAGCAAAAATTTACGATTGTCCCAACCACTCTTTAATTTTATATTGTATCGCTTGTCACTCCTTAAAAAAAAAAAAAAAATGTTTTATTATACATTTTCATTTTAATGATAAATCAAAATTGTATGTGTGGTCTTAAATGATTTTGTTTATTTGTATTTTATTTTCACATTTTTAAGAAAGAAAATGAAAAATCCATTTAAACGATCAAAACATGTCAAGCCTTATTTTTAACAAATAACAGTTAAAAATTCAAAATATAAAGAAGTGTCCTTTACAAAAAAAAAAAAAAAAAAAAAAATCACTTTATGATTTTTGGTTTTATTTTTTTCGACATTATTGTGAGCCATTGTTCATTTTTAGGTACATGCATGAATATCATTCAGTACATGTTGACTTTAAATTTAATGTAATTTTTGCTTTTGTTATAAACAATCAAAATAACCATACAGCAGCATAACCAGCAATTTATGTACATTAAAAATTTTAAACCACAAAAATTTATTTCATTTATTTTTATATTTTTAAATTTTTTTTTCGTTTTTTTTTTTTTTTGCCAACAATATGAAAATCATCATCAACCATGAAATGATATATATTTTTTGCTTTTGACCATTTTATATGAAAAAAAAAAAATTTTTTTTTTCAAAAAATCATTGAAAACAATATGGATATCCAACTGTGCAAAAAACAAAAAAAAATTTTTTTTTAAGGACATTAAAGATGATAATAAAAGAAAAAAAAAAATTAAAAATGATCAAAATATTATAAAGTACGTACAATGGCACAAATAAAAGAGCAGTAAACGTAAACACACATGAGGTATTGCTGGCAGATAAAAGGGGCAGATGCAATTACCTTAGAAATGATGCAGTTTTGTGCAAACAACATGATTTGTTTTTTTGGTGTGTGAGAAAAAGGTACACAATTTCCTTACACTATTTATTATGGTCACTACTACTGTTGCTACTAGAATGGTAATTGATCAAAAAATTCTAAATTTTATTTTGGCAAACGTACAACTAACAAAATTAATGTTATCATTGTAAAGATTTTTTTTTTTTTATTATTTCTTTAAAAAAAATAATTGAAAATTCAAAGTAATTTGATGCCAAAAAAAAGTTTCACTTAAAAATCATTTAAAGTGAATCATATTTAGAGACTGTTGCGCATTTATGAAAAAAAAAAAAATAATAAAGTATGAGGTCAAAACAAGAAAACGAATATCTGACCATTTAACTTTTATTTGGCAAAAATTAAATGTTCAACATTAAAAGTACCAAATTGTTAAGTAGCTGAATATGCTTCTAATTGAAAATTTTGGCAAATAATAATGCGAATTTATTTAAAATTTGTTTTTTTGTTTTACGTTATTTAATTTTCATAAAATTTTTAACCGAAATTGAAATAAACTTTTCGCTATCGAAAGTACTAAGAAGTTATCGTAATGGGCCTTTCTGGTCTAAGTGTGCTTGCTGGGGTTTTGGCGAGCAACCACCTCTACCTAAGTATTAAGAAGTAGTTTAAGACCATTTTTTTTTTCGCAGGATTACCATAGATACAACCTTTACAGAGAGGTGTCTAAATCGAAATTAAGAAACAAAAAAAAAACAAAAAAACAGAAAAATAATGGTAGAATTCAGGAATTGTTGTTATTATTTGTTAGAATGAGTTTTACACCTGGAAAAAAATTAAACCCCTTAAAAATAAAATCTTGAACACTTTTATTTAAAATAATTCATGTAACCCCTTAAATTGTAGTCTTTAGAAAAAAACATTTCTGTACATAATCTGTAATAAAAAAGACAGTCTTTAAGAATTTTACATTTTTTTTTTTTTTTTTTTTTTTTTTTTTAAATGATATTTTTACAAATGTCAAAGGTAAACATTTTTATGTATAGCTAATCGACGGTAAAAATCTTTTGAAAATCAAAACCATAAATTCATGGTCTACATTTCTATTTTATTTTTTTTTTCTTCTGTTTTACTTGAAAATAAAGAAGTATTTTTTACATGAAAACCAAAAGCAATTTATACATTTAAATAAAAAAATATAAAAAAAAATAAAAATAAAAATGAAAAGAACAATGCAAAATCCTTTGATAATAAAGGATAAAAAGGATGACAATTTTCTTTACTGTTTTTATTTAATCTTTGTAAACGATAGCATTGCTCAAGAAATTTTATACACAAAAGAGTAACAAAAAAAATGACAAAAAAAAAAAAAAACAACAATAACAAGGGCAAATAGTTGCTCATTGATCTTATATAAAACTCACAATTTAAAATGAGGGATTGTTGTTCATTTAATAATGTCTTTGCTGTATGCAAGAATAAATGTACAGAATTTTTTTTTTTTTTTTTTGTTTTTTTTGTTATTGCAGTTATGATAACAACCTCAAATTACAAGAAGAAAATTAACAAAAAAGAAGAAGAAGAAGAAGAAAAAAAACCAAAAAGACTATCATTATGTACTTAGAGAAAGGAAAGAAAAAACAAAAAAAAAAACACAAATGATGTACAAATCATCATCATATTACAAAATGACAAAAATTCACTGTACCGAAGATTTTTGTATGAGTAACACACATGTATCCATGATAGGTGGATAACACATAAAATACATCCTTTTTTTTTTTTTTTTTTTGATGTACTTGTAAATGTGTGCTTTATATAGAATTTGTTCTATTTTCATGTACTACATATTTTAAAAGATAATTGTCTACGATATCGCATATCAAAAGAGAAAATTTTCTGTTTTTTTTTTTTTTGAACAGAAAAACATTTGTATAATTACCCGTTTACATGGGTATTAAAAAATAGAAAGTATTTGTCTCTTATGCATCTAGGGCTAGGTTCAAATCATAGTATCACATGTCATCCATGTGACATCTTTCCTTAAAGCATTTGAAAATTAAAAAAAAAAAAAAAAAAAAAAAAATTCATGGCACAAGATGCAATTTCAAATTAAATATGAAAAGTGTAATTTTCATGATATTCATTCGAATTGTTTATAGTTTACATTGATTTCCTTTTAAAAAATTATTTAAAATAAATTAATACTTGGCAAAACCTTAAATTTTATTTGAATTTAATAATTTATATATGAAATCGATTGAAATTGTTGACCTACTACTACACACCATTATAACCACTTACCTGAATATAATTTTTTTTTTTTTTTTTAGTTAGGGTGTATTCGCATAGGTGTTTGAAATTTAATATGTCCATTGTCATTACCTACATATATGTACGTATTTTATATTATTTATGAATTTTATACTCAAAGAGAAATATTAAAAAATTTTTATTTTATTTTTTTTATTTTTTTTTTTTTACTTTTACGTAAAACTGTAGAAATAAATGCCAGGAAGAAGGAAATTGTAATATGTATACATCCAACAACTGAATACAAGAAATTATGAATGTATACAGGAAGTATATTTTAACACACAGAGAGAGACATTTGATTTTTATTTTTGTCCTTTTTTTTTTTTATTTTTTTGTACAAAAGAACATGTGAAATTTAAAAAATCTTTATAATTTTGTCATCGTCTTTAATTTCAATACTAAAATATTGATATTCTTAAATTTTTTTTTTTTTTTTTAATTGTGTATGTTGAGCATTTTACAGGATTGCCTCCACAGTTAAAAGATTGAAATTTAAAATTTCTTATTAATAAAATATTAATTTTAATAAATTTATGGAATATATATTTTTTTTTTAGAGCACATGAATCGCTTATTTTTAATTTAAATTTATAATGTTTCATTTATTAAACTTATTTCCTTGAAGAATCTGTATTTACCTGGTATACTAAGTGTGTATGTGTGTATGTACACATATGTATGACGTTTAGATAACATTTTTAATGGCCTATAATTCTAATTTTTTATCTAGGGACATGCAATCGTACATTTATACGTTCATACAAATGTACACATTTTCTATGTGTGTACAAGTAATCCATTAATAGTCATTTGGTCCATTTTTCTAATGATTTTATTTAAATTTTTTTGTTGCTGAATGATGTCTTCAAATAATTAACATTTTAATTAAAAATTTAAAAATTTATGAAAAAATATAAAAATTAATAATTTATTTCATATTAAATACTCAATTAATTCTTAAGATCTTTTAAATGTGCAATATGTGTCCTGCTTTGTATGTACATATTTTTATTTTATAGGTTATTTTTTTAGTGAAAAAATGATGAGATATTTTATAGTCATGTTCTTGGACAAGCATTTTTTGCCTTATTGCATCTAATAACTAGGCCAATTAGAATTCTAGTAAAAATCATAATTTTGCTCTCTTGTGTAAAATAAATTTTGTTAAGTTATTTAACATTTGCATGTACATATAATGAAAGAATTAAACTGGTCAATTAGCCTTAAGGTAAATTACATCAAAATAATAATAATAATAATTTTTAAGCGTAATTTAATTTAAAAAAAAAAAAAAAAAAATTTAAACGAGGCCATACTATATTTTTAAAGACAATTTTTTATTTATTAACAAAATAATGACAATATATAAAAGTAGACATTACAAGGATAAAAACTGATTAATTTATGTTTGCCTCACTGTATGCATATTGATTGTCCCATATTAATGGATATTTTAAATTTGTAAAATATAAAAATATCATTTTTGACAACGACTAATAAAAAATTTAATAAGAAAATGTACACACACACACATAAAATATAATAAAATATGCCTTTAAAACATGATTATATAAAATATTCGTGATCTAATATTGTCACGCTTTACACATTTGTTATAATATTGTAAATATTTAATTTATTTAATAAAAAAAAATTTTTTTTTTTTTTTTTTTGTGTGACAAGAAATACATTTAATTGATATAATAGTTTGCTTATTTTACTGAAAAGCAAAGTATACACTAAGAGGTATGCGTGTATTGAATTTAGGTATTGAATAAAAAGAAATTGAATAGAGTTAATAGAAAATCTAATTGAGTTTTCTTACACAGTTGGTTAAGACATGCAAAACACTTCTATATAGTAAAAATTTTTCTAGAAAATTTAATTAATTGCTATTTTAATTCTAATCTATGAACTAACAACTTTTTTTTTTTTTTTTGTCTTTTTTTATAGTCTGTATGCAAATCACATCCAGTTAACGTCTTACAGAAGTGCACATTTTCTGTCTTTCTCTCACGTTCTCAATATAAAATGGTTTAAAATATTTAAAGTAATTAAGTAATATTTTCATTAGTCTTTAACTGACATAATTAATATACAAAGTATACATATTTTTTTTTTTTTTAAGAAAATTCAAATAAAATTTTTACATAATATAAAAATAAGAATAGTCAATACACAAAAATAATTAATACAATTATGAATAAGAAATTAGATAGATTTGCGTGTAGAAAACAAAAAAAAAAAAGAAATGAAAAATTGATTTCCATATTAATATGCAATTATAAATGAATTTTCTTCGATGGTAATTAATGCAATTAAATTTTTTATTATTATGTACACATTGATTATTGGCATATATATACGAGTATATGTACATCATCTGTTTGAAATAATGAATATATGTATATTAAATAACAGAGATTAAAAACATGAAATTGTGTAATTTGTATGTAGGCAAAAAATAAATAAATTAAAAAAAAAAAAACCAAAAAATATTACATAATATGAAAAATAAAATTTGTAAAGAAAAAAAAAATTTTTTTTGAAGTCCTGCTGGTTAATTTAATATACATCACATAATTGCTAAAATGTATATGAAATGCCTACAGTGTATGTGCTACTTATATACCTTTCGGCATTGCAACATCAGCATCAGCATAGTTTAATTTAAATATTAAATCAAATTAATAAAATCGAAATTATGTAATTCTCAAATAAAGCTACCACGTACCACGTAAAATGTAATTCGATCATATTAATGATATAATCTAAGATCATATGTATATAAATTTATGAATATTTGATTTTATTTATTATAGCGATTTTTTTTTTTTTTTGAATTTTATACACATATTCATTTATTTGAATGCAAAAAAAAAAAACAATTTTTTTTTGTTATTGTTATTTCCATGGTATAGCTATTTAAACTTCTAATTTAATTTAATAATTGCATATAAAATCAATTTTTTTTTTTAAATAATTCATTTCAATAATTTTTTATTTCATAATTAATATTAAATATACAGAAATTTTCATTTATATAATATGTTTGGCTATACATAATTCTATCGATTCTGTTGATATGTACAATACATACTCACATATGGTACATATATTCGATATAGAAATGCATTCAATTGCATCAGGCAATATATGTACATGTGTTTAAATTTATAATTAAATTTGTTCATTAATAAAGTACAGTAGTAGTATATCATATACATACCTATACAGTGGTTCATATACATACCTACCTACATATGTGCATATATCATGTTACTTACACAAAGACACAAATTTCAATTAAATCAATTTTATTTATTCAAAGCATTCAAAGTCAAATCTTTTAATGTATGAGTGTGTAAGAGCTCGCATTTTATTTTTATAAGTACATATGTGTATACATACGTAAATGGATTTCATATGTATTTTAGTATGTACATATACAATAAATATCCATGAAATTGTATTTTAAGTTCCGAAAGATATTAGAAATTATTGCTAAGATTTTTTGCTTAAGGTTATATTTTAATGATTTCAGTAGTTTTAAATTTATATACATACATACATATCCATTCATTTTATATATAATTTATGTACTGTATGTACATAGTATAGATATTTTATAAATTGTAAAATCTTATTAAATAGTTTTCCCTTTAAAACTATTTTGTGTACTTAGATATGTATGTAAGTGTACACTTTATATTGTATTCTTATGTTTTACAAAGTAATGAATGCTATTACTTTAGTTTATTTGTTAAGGAATGTCCGTAGGAGAAATAATAAATTTTTTTCAAAAAAAACAAAATAAAAAAAAAATAAAAAATAAAAAAAAAATGTTTGTTGCAAAATTTGTGTAATAACATGCTATAAATTGTTAAGTGTATATTCCATTTAAGCTTAAATTATTGCATATACTTATACTCTGTCTACTAATTATGTGCAGTTAAGGCTTTGAGGAAATACATTAATATGTGTTTTTTTCTTCTCTCATAATTTCTAATAAGACCATCTTACGAGCAGCAGTGTTACCACAATCGATAAAGTTATCATACAGTATAAGATGAATTTAACTTTTTGAATATCAATATACAGTGACTTAAAGTGTTACGTAATTTTCATAAAGCTTTAACTGCACAGAATTAATAGACAGAATATAGTAGAATTATATGCTTGAGGTTATTGCTTTTCTATTTCAAATAAAATGAAAAATTAAAGAAAATTTGTTATAGATATACGATACATACATGTTGATTTGATTTGATTTTTTTTTTTGGAAAATTCAGATCATTTTCTTTTTTTTTAATTTCAATTTAAATTAAATTTGATCTCATGTGTAGAATATAGTAAATGGATTTGCATGTTTTATTAAAAATGATTGGTATTTTATAATTTTAATACAATGTACAACATATATTCATGAATACTCACTCGTATGTGATATTCAAATATCATAAATTCAATATGAAAATTTATTTCAAAAATATTTCACATATTAAACATATTTCATTTAATTATATGCATTTGATTACGTTATAATTGACAAGAATTTGTATTTATTTCATTTTTGTTTTTTTTCTGTTTTTTTGAATTAGTTTCAGAGTTGTTATTTTACACATTTTCTATACAGAATTTTCAATAGTATTGTTTATAAAAAATATTCATTTAATTAAATTAAAATGATAAAGCATACAAAATGAACCATGTACATTGAAAAATATTTATAGTCTGTCTAGTAATTCGATACAGTTAAAGCCTGATATTCATTTGTTTTTTTTTCTCTCGTAATTTTGAACAAGATCACCTCATGAGTTATGTTACTACAATCTGTAAAGTTATCTAATACGAGATGAATATTTTTAATATCAATTAATACAGCGACGTAAAGTAGTATTACTTTATGTCATTTTCATAAGACCCTAACTGCATCGAATTTGTAGACAGATTATAGATGATATCACACATAGTTAGAGGGGGATGTAAGTGGGTGTATGTATAAATTATAATTCAATCTATGTAGTTATATCTCTTTTTTTTATATTTAATATTTACTTAAAATACATTAAATGTAAATGAAAACATTTGAAAAGTTAATTATTGTATACAATTAAATGAATATAATTTATTTGTAAATTAATTCATATTTTTCTCTTTTTTTTCTAATTTCTACTCGTATAGTAATAATAAAATTGAAAATGTTTACAAATGTTTTCAGGGCATTTTTACATTTTAGATTTGTTTTTGAATCAAAATCAAAATTAGGTCAATTTGATATCATTAACATGAATATTTAATATTTCGAATTATTATAAAATTTTTTTACGTTTTATTTACGTACTGTGGAAATTACGTACTGTTCGAATTCTAAATTCAAATTGAATGTAACACAATGTAAAGATTTTCATCATTTTTACGAGTTAATATATTCATTATTAACTATGTTAGTCGTGTGTATCCGTGGCTACAATTGTCCTTTGCGATTTTTATGGAAATTCAATGCAATAAGGTTGACTGTGTATTTGTAAGCAAAAATACTGTATTTTCAATAAATGAATTAAAATGGAAATTGTATTTTGCTTTGAATTAATTTTTAATTTTTAACAGAAATGTATAATTAATCATGTTTCTATGTAAACTCTACTTCATATGAGATCAGGATACAGCAGGATATTTAATTAAAATAATTTATTAGTCATTTTTCAATAACATTGAATTTATGATTTTTACTATACTCTGTCCAATAATATTATGCAATCAAGGTCTTATGGGAGTACAATAAGTCTTTTCTCTTCTCTTATAATTTCTAATTGGACTGTTTGACGAGCAGTATAACCACAATCCACAAAGCTTTTATTATGTATAATCAGATGAATTTTTTGAATATCAATACATCATCATCAATGGCTCTGCAGCCCAAATCAAGCCTTGGCCTTCTACAGAAATAGCCTCCACTCCTCTCTTCGATTTGCTTTGATCTTCTAATACATATCAATACATATAGTGATGTAAAATGGTACCATTTTAAGCAATCTCCATAATAACTGGAATGCATAATATTAGTGGACAGTGGAATAATTGCATTAAAAAAAAAAAGGTTTAGTTTTATTTTTTTTTTCTATTTTTAAAGCTTTATTGTTTTATATAGCAGAATAATAATTATGTCAATTCGATATCGGGAGAATCATTAAATATTCAATATCCTTTAATAAAAGTCAATTAAAATTTTATCAATAATAATAAAAAAAAAACAAAATGAATTTAAATTTATTGTGAATTTCCAAAAAAACAACAAATCAAATGTATCCTATTATCATTATCATTTCAACACTTCATTTATTTTTTGACAAATTTATCATTTTACATTTTCAAGTTGCCGAGAACCAAAAGAATTTAAAAAAAACCAACACTTAGTTCATCTATTATTTTTTTTTTTGTGTTTTTATGCTGTCTCAGAATATTTTATATTTATAGTCGCGGTTACTTCTAAATTTAATAATAATCCTCAAAGATAGAAGATAAACAAAAAAAAAACGAATATATACAATCCAGATCATCATATACGAGTACATATTTATCGTTGTCATCATCATCATCGTCATCTTCTCTCTCAATATAATCTTTTTCATTTGTCTTTTACTTAGATTATAACCAGATCAAAGTGAATCATAATTTTGTCATTATTATGATTACATTTTGCGTTTTTTGTTTTTGTTTTTTTTTTTCTGGTCCAAAAGAAATACGAAGCTGCATTTCATTTTCATGTTTTTTTTTTTTTTTAAATATTTTTTTCTTATTATGTTTTGGTCTTTTACTTATAAATTTTTTGTGGTATATTACAAATGCTTTTTTTTAAAGTATACCGCCACACTATAAAAATAAAATTTAAGAAATAAATTTAAAAAAAAAAATGAGAAAATTAAATAAAAATAACCTATAGAAGAGTTGAAAAATATTCAACGAACCGTTGAAAGAAATATTTGACTTGTGTCACATAAATTTCATTTAATATAAAATTTTTTTTTTTATTTTTTTATTATTTTTCTGGGTATATGAAAATTGAGAAGAAAAAAAAAATCATAGTCAAATAACCATAAAGTAAAAGAGATAAAAAAAAAAAAAATATTGTAAAGGAATTAAAGAAAAAATTCTCATTACTTTTTATTTTCTTTTGTGTAGACAATTTTTTTTTTCGTATTTTTAATTTTTTTTTTTTGAAATTAAAATCATAATTATTATGAAATAAAATTAAAAGCAAAAAAAAAAAAAACAAAAAAAAAAAAGAAAAGCTAAAAAGAAAAATCTACACTTAAAATTTCAGTTAAACAAATTGGGCTGAATGTTTTTTACTTTTGATTTTCTTTGAAATTCAAGGAAAAATATACAGAGTGTGTGCGAAGTCATTGGACAAAACCCAGCTAAATGCTAAGATTCTAAATTATATTTCAAAAACAAAAAATTTTTCAATTTAGCTGCATTTTGCTGGTGCCGGATGGCTAAATTATTGACAATTTCAGTTTTTTCACTTTTTCTATACATTTTTATGTTTCAGATTTGCGTTTATGATTTTGAAAATTCAAATTTTTTAATTTTTTTCAAATAATTGTTAAAAATTTGAAAAATCATTTTTAAAAAAATCACAAAATGTAAAAATTAAAAATCATACCATTGCACTTAATATTTCATCATTTTCATACAAAAACAATGAATTTACCAATTTAGTCGCATTTAGTATTCTCGTTAAGTATGTTTAAAACCTACTGTTTACTGATATTTTCCAAGAATTTAGAAATTTAGCCAAATTTACCCATTATACCGCATACACTCAAAATTAAAGAATTTAACGTGATGATATATGACATACTTATCAAAGTAAAATATGCAAACATTAAAAAATTATTTTTTTTTATATTTTTTTTAAAGTATGGATGTATTTTATTTGTACTGTTTGAAAGTAAAATGTTCGCTATTGAAAATGCACACATTTATATAAATAACTGCCATTTAATATCAGTGTTAAGAAATTTCACATTAAAAAAAAAATAATAACATATGGATACCATATTTTTTATTTAGTATTTTATAAATTTTGATTAAATTTTTTCATGTTCTTTTGATATTAATGAAAATTTATTATCTGTTTTGAAAAAAAAAATTATGTGAAATTTTTATTTCGTTATTTAAAGCTTTTTTCGAGATTACATTTAAAAAAAAAAAGAAGATACATAATTTTATGTAGGTTGAAAAAAAAAATTTTTTTTTTGTATTTTTTGTTTTATTTTTATCCATGTACTGGACTTAAATTTACACGAAATTTCTGTTTTACTCACAAATTAGCTTCATTAGTCATGGTTAATAGAATTTTCATTTTTTTTTTTTCTTCTTCTTGAAAAATTAATAATCTAAGAAAAATAGACTTCAAATGATATACATAAATTTTTAAAATGATTTATATACCTGAGTTTGTATGTTTTACATTGGTATATTTTGTTTTGTTTTTTTTTTTTTTTTATATAATTTAAAGTGAATTTTAAAAATTATAAAACAAATTTTATAAATAATTAAAATTAACAAATTAATTATTGTATTCTGTAGATAGATTTCTTAAGAATGTCTTTTTAGATGATGAAATTTTTAACAATAATGAATAACGACAAATGTGACATATTTTGTTTATTTTTTAAAATTTATAACTGACATTTTAAGACAATGTATAGATGGTCACATGGTATATTTTTTTAATTTAGAATTAATAACAAATTACAAATTATTTTCATCATATCATCATCAATGGCATTGTGATTTACATCGTGTTCTTGTAGAAGTAATCTGCAAGCATCTTAATTATCTTATATGATGATTGTCAAAAGGCCCTGACGGATCTTGGTGGGGGCGGAAGTGTATCAGTTTACTGGTCACACTCCTTCTTTTTAAATAAATAAATAAATTATCTTATATAATTAGAATAAATGGGCCCAGATGAAAAGACAGAAAATTAATTTGAATTAGGTACAACTCAAAATTATACCAAATATACGGATAATCTGTTCTTACATTAAATAAAAATTATCCTAAAAAGATAACAAATTGGTAGCTTAGATAAGAAATTTTCCAACAAATTCTTAGATTGTTTTACATCAATAAAATTAAAGTGATTGTCATTTAGACTGACAATCCTTATAGATATGATGATATGTGAGCCATAGAAAAAACAAAAAAAAACTATATTAATCTTCCATGTAACGGAAACACCTTTTCTGTTGGAATTTTATGACATCCTTTGATCACTCGAAAAAAAAACAACCCATTCAAAATAATTAGTCTTTAGAGTACAATTTTAATTTTCTAGTTTTAACATTTTTTTTTCTTTTCTTTATTTTGTAATTTTAGAAGAAATGATCTTGTTAAAAGTAAATTATTGTGGCGAACATTAATGGTTTTTATTCTCGTTAGTATTATCTTCTTTTCATTTTTTTTTTCAGAAAAACCTTACATGTACTTCCATCCTGTGTGTAATTACTTACGTAAAAACCCTTTCGACTAATTGTCCATGGTATAAAAATTACTTGAAATTAGTAAAAAAAAAAATATTTATTTTTTAGAGGTCTACAATTGATAAAAAATTTTTTTTTTTTTTTTATCTTAAGGACTTTTGACAAAATGAAAAAACCTAGAAAACAAGAACAAATGAGACCAAATTAATTTTTGGATGATAAGTGGCTAAACCAGTAGACATATGTGACGTTATTTTAAAGGATTCCGTTCCATTCAAGAAATTTATCTATTTGTTACATTTTAATCGTATCAATATTATAGAAAAACAGCTGCAAAAGATTAAAAATTAATGAATTTCAATTTTTTTTTTTTTTTTTCGGGTTTGTTGTGGTTTTATAATAATACGTCGTTTGTGCGTGTCACATATGCATGTATAACTCTTTGCCATTGTCCTATAAAAAAAATTAAAAAAAATAAAAACTAATATATTACATTGTATTAAGTGTTTTATATGAAATGCCTAAAAGTGATCGTGCTCTTAATAAAACACTAGGGATTTAAAAAATACAAAAAGAAAAAAAAATAAATAAAGATAAACAAAATCATGATGTATTATGTATGATTTTCCTTTTATGTTGTATTATTTATAGTGTGTGTAACAATAAAAATTTTATTTTTATTTTTTTTTTTCTGTTTATATATATGCATAATTTTTGCTTTATATATGCATATAAAATTTGTGAATTAAAACACTATAAAGTGTTTGCTTTATATTTATTTATTTATAGTTCTCTTGTATATATACCTACATTTTTAAAATTCACGTATTCAATATAATGAAAAAAAAAAAAAACAGAGAGAAAAAAGGAATAATGATCATAACAGAGTATCAGATTAAAAATGAATAAAAAATAAAAACAATGATTTGAAATCAACACAGAAATGCAATTTTTTTTTTCCACCATGATATCGATCTCATTTTTCATTTAGTTTAAATATTTTTATCGTATTGTACATTTGTGTATTTACAAAAAAAAAAAAATAACCAGCAAAGATACAGATTATAAAACAACAAAAAAATGTAAATTCAAGGGAAGATTTACTTATATATATGTAGTCCATTATAATTTCGTAATCTAAAGTCCATCGCCGAAGATAATCAATAAATTGGCTTTATCTTGACTTCATTTAAACATTATATTATGTAGATATAGTATGTGAGAAGATTTTCAATATATTGAATATCGTTATTGCTGAGATGCTGATACTTGTATATAGGTGTATGTGTGCTTTAGATATTGTATATCTGCAAGGTAAAATCACATATACTACATATATGTGAGATCACTATATGAACAGTAGCCACAGTAATATTAGTTTACCATATATATTTTTTTTTCACATTTTTCCTTCACTTAAAAGCCATGCGATCGTGAAAAATTGTCTTAATCCGTCGCTTGTTCCCTCACCATATAATTGTATTTTTGATGCAGATTTTTGGTGTGGACAATAATGTTATGGTCTAAAGTTTTGAGTTATAAGCTATATTTAAAGGGTTTTAAGTTTTGAATCTAAATTTTAGTTCTTTTGTTTTTAATTTTTTTTTTAATTTTTTTTTTTTTTTCTGAACAGGTTCAGATGGCTACGAAAATAGCTATTAGCAAGAGGAATAATATCCATAAAGAATAAGGTAAACAGATTAAATTCACTTTATGTTATAGTTACATATATTTATTGAAAATTGTATTTGGTTAAAAGCCTAAATCATCTGATATTGATACTGATGATGATGATGACGATGGTAAAACAGTGATGATGCTGCTACTGATAATACTCTTTGATATCGGTTTTACTGTAAGAAAGTTAGTTTAACTGGTCATTGTTTTTCAGTCTCTGTTGAAATGTATCTATAAAAGATCATTTACAATTTAACGTATTTTATTTTTTTGCATGTATAAAAATAATTCTATCTTGTATGGAATTTTCTAAAGATACGCTATCTATAAATACAATTCCTTTTTTAGTTTTCGTGATCTTGAATGTCCCTTGTTTTGTTTTTTTTTTTTTTTTTTTAATTTTATTTTTACCCTTTTAAGTCATCAAAACATTTTTATATATTATTCTTTATCCATATATAAATTTTCTTTATCCGAAAAAAAAATTTTTTTTTTTCTTTATAGCAGAAAATAAAAAAAATCTAAAACAAAAAAAAAAAATTTAAAACAAATGAAGATTTTTCTCTTTGCTTTGAATATTACAATGAATGCCTATGTATATCTATATTTTGATATATGTATAATCATATATGACATATTGTTTATTATAAAATCTAAATTGTACATACATACAAATGTATGTGTTCACTTTTATTTAGCTTACAGTGTAATAATGAAAATGATACAAATATAGTGAGTGCTGTTAAAAGCAACTAATAATTAATGTGTATTTCATTATAATGCAATATGTATAGTGATACATATATTCGTACGTATGTATGTATATGTGTATGCATACGTATATTGTCATTACAAAATTATATGCATTAAAGGGGTAGTATATATCAATGTTCATTAAATGACAGATTAAAATTTATTACACTAATTAAAATAATTCTTAATTAATAAGATCAAAGATTATGTGCAGGTCTCATCTTTAATTGCCTTTACTACTTTGCGCTACTAAAATAAATATTAAATACAACACATTTTACATATTCATATATGTACATATGGATACTACCTCATCAGATACTTTTACCTACATATATAGAACATGAGCATATAATTAAATTGCATTACATGCATATAACATATATGTATGTATGTATGTAAATATATGGCAGACACACATTATTGTATATACACAGTTGGTTAATTCGGCGGTCAACATATAATGTAATATAATAATAGTTGTAATATTGTTATAAAATAAACAAGAAAAAAAAAAAAACAAAGTTTAATGTCAAAGACAGTCAACCGATACGATGAGAATTGAGATTGTTTAGATTAATACACTTTCATACATACTTTCATATGATATGTGTACCTATTGTGTAAATAAATTGCATTCTTAAATTATGTATTAAAAATAACATATTGTAAATATATGTTTCTTCTATGTGTGTATGTAAAAAATAAAAAATAAAAAAATTAAAAAAAAAAATAAATAAGACAACAAAGTATGTAGTATAGAAGACAGAAGCTAATGTTGCAATAGATGCAATATATTAAGTAGAAATTTCATATTAAAAATTTATACATAAATTTATGAACATGAATGTTGCATTTTTTTTTTTTTTTGACTGATATCAATGATGAAAAAGAGAAAAATGAAAATCAAAAGAAAAATCTAAAAAGAACGAAGTTAAGATAAAAGAACAAAATAAAAAACAAAAAAAATGGTATGTATTACTGAAATTCATTGTATAAATTTTTTATGTAATTTTATATCAGATATTAATATTTCGACATAAAGCGATACTTTTAGTTGACGTAAAGGGTGATTCTTGTAATTAATACCATATGTCATTGAATTTTAAATTTTAATCCATTGTTGCACTGAACCATGCATAAATATTGTATGTTATCCGCTGTTCATATTGCTGTTTCATGTCTTATTCTTGAAAATATCTTAAATTAATCTTTAAGATTCAGTAGATGAATCTTTTTTGTCATTTTTTGAATAATACAAGAATGGTAGGTACATAATTAAGCAAAAATATTGCATTGAATTTTTTTTTAGTATTGCTTAATTAAATCACCCTGTAGTAATAATCAATCTGTGTACATCAGCACAGTTTCGTATGTATATATACAAAGCATGTTAGACGGTTCTATTCGGGATATTCAATGTTAGACAGTTTGTTATTCCAGACAATTATTTTGGTATTCCTTTAATAATATTTTATTTTATTTTTTTATTTTAATTTTTTTTTGAAAATGAAAATTTTTCCTCTTTTAATTTTTCTTTGTTTTATGTAAAATTTATTATTAAAAAAAAAGATATACACATAACGATACCAGGATACTTTTCAGATCATATCAATGTATGTATACAAAATACATGCAAACACGTGTACACGCGTTATTTGTACACATGGAATTTTATAATAAAAAAAATGAGCGAACTTATGAAATATTTCATGAATAATAAAAAAATGTATTCTAAGAAAATTCTATTAAAAATGTAACTTAAACGTAGGATTTTCTTTAGAAAGAAAACAAAACCGTTTTGTGTATGTTCATTCTTAATTTTACTTTAAAAATTTTTCTTTAAAAGAATTTAATTTGTAATTTATCGTAAAATCATAGCAAAACAAATTTAATTTTGTCCATTTTATTGAAAAATTTTTGCATTGATTTTGAAAATGTTTATAGAAAATAAGAAAAACATCTGGACAAAAAATCTTCATAAGAAAAAAAAAAATTAAAAAAATGTTGTAAACTAAATATCAATTACTTCTGTGAATGTTTCTTAAGAAGCAAATCATTATTATTTATTCTAAATGCCTTCCATAAGATTTTTTCCTTTTTTTTTTTTTTTTTTTTTTTTTACATTTAAAATAAGAATTTTTTTTTTTTTTTTTTGTCGATTAAAGAAAACCACACAATATAAATTTCTGTTGACAAAATTGAAGGTTTTAGTTTCATGTTATTTCATCTATTTGTTGTATTATTACTTATTTTTTGTCGTTTTTAATCCTATGGTCTGCTTCCTTTACATTCACATATTACAATTGTCTGATCATATGGAAATTTTGTGTGTTATTATATCATAAATTATTTTTTTGCTTTATTCAGTAATTGTTATTCGGTAATCGGCATATATCCTTTTATGATCGTGTGATTGTCAACTGAAATTTAATAATACTAAAAATGGAAGCTAAAAACCAAACAGAGACAAAAAAAAAAAAATATTGAAATTAGAAAAAAAATAAAAAATAAATGAAAAGAAAAATCAAATAAATGAATTGAATCTTTTTTTTTTTTTTTTCGGTTCATCTATTATACTTCAAATCTTGTTCATTTGTTTTCCGTCATTTGTGTATTCAATTATTTTTTGTGTGATCATTGTTTCGTCATATTATCCTGAATTTGTTTTTTTTTTTTTTTTTTTGTTTTTTTTTAGCTCATATGGGTAAATCGCTATTACACATAAATACATGCTGTGTACCACATATTATAAAAGCAATTGGTTTTAAAAAGAAAAAAAATAAAAATGGTTGCTAATACATAAATGAGATCTAACTGCTATTTATCTACCTTTAAAAAATATTTGATTTTTAAGGGGTTTTTTTTTCAATTTTTTTTTTATTATTTAAGGACAAAAAATTACATCTGACATCAAAAACTAGTTTAGCTAGTTTTCTATTCACATATTAAAATTACATTAGAATTATATAAGACTGGATTTACCTATTATTATTGAATTATTTTGCTTTGTAAAATGAAAAAAAAAAATCTTTTATTTTTTGCCAAATTTAAAAATTACTGATATTAGTGAATAGCCAAAGAAAATCACATGACCAACGAAAAAAAAAATTTTTTTTAAATTTATTAAATAAAATTTTCACACGTCATTTTGAAATTTCAAATTCAAATTTTCATAACTTTTAACCTTAAGTTCAAGTTCAAGTTTTCAATTGATAAAAGCAGATCATAAATTTTGTGAATCAATTATACTTAATGTTTTGCTCAGTGCTTTTTCTTATCAATACATAAATTTAATTTTCAAAATAAAGTCCCCAGTCTATGTACAATATTTATCAATTGTTACCATATTGGAGTACACACTCAATATTGATTCTCTCATCACATATAAATGCTTCATTTAACATAATGTGCAATTAATTTTCAAGTATGTAATAAATTATATTTTATATCAACAGAAATCAAAATATTTCAAGGTATCATTAGTTTTTTTTTTTTTTTCAACAAGTTGAATCTTCTGAAATATTTTTCATTACGCATTTGTAAAAAAAAAAACAACTTTCAAGTGTACAATGTTTATTGTACAATTAATCCTTGTGTAACAGGGTACTACTTTTATCAGGCAGTTTTAATAAATTTTTTTTTTTTTTAAAATGCGGATCCATTATGATACAATTCGTACGTGGTCTACAATTTTCCTTGTCCAAAATTTTAAATCCTAAACTGAGGTTTCTACAAAACAGTTTGATTCAATACAGCATTACTGTTGGAACGTGATATTTTCGTATCATAAGGGTTACCTGTATTATTTTTCATTTTTCATTTTTTTTTTTTTTTTTTGTAAATACAAGAACTCTTTAAAATGTTGAAAAATTGATTTCGTATATCATCACCCAATGTGTATGTACATTACATTAATTTTCATTCATAAAATAGTTTTTCTTTTTAATCCTTTCATTTCCATAATATTTATTATATTGATCAAATTTTCAAGATCAATATTTAAAGTTGAAAAAATCGACATAAATATGATTATAAGAATTAAGTATATACACACAATGTACATACATATATGAAATTCATGAATATTGTATCATTAATTAAATTTAATATCAATTTTGCTATCTAAATTTTAAATATTTAAATATTAAAGTTTCGCTTTTAAAAGATGTAAAAATATTGTATATTAATTTTTTTTTGTTTTTTTTTTTTATACAAATTCTCAATTAATCATTATACTCTTTCCCCCTCTACTTATGTTTCTCATGTGTTTACTATGGTCAGATATATGTAAATGAATATATGATAAAATACATGTACATATTTATGAATAATGGCATTAAATTCAAAATATAATTTATTAAATCTTACCCTCGATATTATCGATTTAATTCATAATTTATTGTTTTCTTTATTGTTATTGTTTTAATTATAAATAAAAAAAAAAAAAATATTAATAATGGCAATAACAGCAAAACAACAAGAAGAAGATAAAATATAAAGATAAATAGAGTATGGGAATTTTTTTTTTTAGACAATAATTCTTAACATATTTGAAAAATAAAAAAATGAACAAAATGAGAAATATCGACAATCTTAGTATTTTTGCAAATAGCCAATAAAAATTTTAAAAATTGTATTTCATAGATAAATTGCTTTACATTTGTGATACACATGTGCGAGTATGTGTGTGTGTATGCTAGCAAAGTCGGTAGAAATTCTGTACAGAAACACGTTAAAATAACATAAAATAAAATCACGTTATGTGATTTAAAGATTTTTGATTAAAATTTTATTAATTATTATTTAAATCGGTCGTTGTACAAAAAAAATTTAACCAATTTAAAAATTTATCTTTTTATTAAATTAAGTATACTTTAAAAATTTCATTAAATTGGTCACTTGTTTAAAAATACATAAACTCTAAATATCTTAAGATACTCAATGGATTGAATGAAATCTGAGTGTTAAATTCATGTATATTGTGTCCAATCATATACTCTATCCACTAATATTATGCACATCAGGTCTTATGAGAGATTTGTCTTTTTTCTTCTTTCATAATTTCTAATTAGACTGTTTCATGAGCAGCATTATCACAATCCATAAAGCTTTTATTACATATCAGATGAATTTTTGAATATCAATACATGTAGTAATGTAAAATGGTACCACTTTAAGTAATCTGCCATAAGACCTTAAGAGCATAATTTTAGTGGACAGAGTATATTTTTTTGAATTTTAAAATTTTTTTTATAAAAAACTTTTTAATGATTTTATTTTTCAAATTATAACATTTTATCCTAATATTTTAATAATTGAAAAATTTGATACTGTTTTTCTTCAAGGTCATTTTTATGGTAAAAAAAATGAAATCAAAGAAACTAAAATTATGCATTGAAATAAAAAAAAAAATTTTGTGAAATCTTTTTTGTTTTCATTACTAACAAAAAAAAAAAAAAAAATCGTTTATTCACAAAAGTATATTCTCCCATAATGAAATTTTTGTTTTCATTGAATTTGTAAATAATATTTGATATTTTATTATAAATACAAAAAAAAAAAAGAGCATAAACGTTTTGATGACATTTAATTATTATATTCAATTTTTGATCACAATAAAAAAGTGAAAAAAAAAAAACAAAACAAAAAAAATTGAATCAAGTTCATCATAATATGGCCATTGTTGATGATTGATTACATGTGATTATATCGTTAAAGTCATAACAATAGTGTGTTGCGTTTTACTCAGTTTCATAGAGTCAAAAAAATATTCAAAATTATTTTTTTTGTCTTCATTTTATTTAAAAAAAAAAAAAAAAATTATATATGAGACCATAAATAAATGAAATTCAAAAATGAAATTAATCAATAAAAAAATATCATAGCAAATAAAAATTTTTAATGCCATAATAATACAAGTAATACTCGGAAAATTTCAAATTTTTGATCATTTTAAAGCATAGATCAATAGTTTCATAACTGAATGATTTTGAACAAAGTCAATGTCATGAAAAAATCACACCCTTGCCCGCATTGGGCTGTTGCGCCAGGATGATGATGATGATGATGATTCGCTCGATATCACAGGTATTTTGATTGTCATTATTTTAAGATATAATAATCGGATTGAATTGTACGAAATATCCAGTACAATAGCCAAAAAACTTTAACCAACACAAATGCGAAAGCAAATGCGTGGCGATAATAGTGCAAAGGGGCCTTTAGGTATTCATGTTTGCCAGTTCATATATCAGTAAAATAGTTGGTTATAAAAGAAATCAAAAAAAAAAAAAAAAAAATTTGTTACAATTTGTAAATCGCGTTATGTTAAACCATTAGACGAATTTTACCTGTATAATGGGCCCTAAAGCAAAATTACACAAAAATATCTTTTCAAATTCAATTTTTTTTATTCACAATTTCATTATGAATTTAACTTACTCATTCATATTTTCAAGGACTCGCATGCATTTATGTATGTATGTCTGTATATTCTGTTGTATTATCTAAAGTATATTTGAAAGTACAAATGATATTTTGATGAAAATGATTCACAATTCTTTTATGTCATCAATGTTACCAGACAATAGAAAAATGTTGTTTTTTTTTTTTTTTTTTATTTATTATTTCATTTATTTTTCTTTATCAAATTAAAAAAAAAAAAATTTTTTTACAAAATGGAAATTTTCATTTTCTTTTCATCTTCTGAAATTTCATTTTGTTTTTTTCTTTTTTTTTGAATATTTTTTTATGTACATAAATGAATGATTTAATTAATTATAAAATATTATTTATTATTTTTTCTTTACTTTGGTCTGATTTTTATCACAAGAGAAAAATAAAAAAAGATGAAAAAACTTTGAATACAGATCATATACACATCAGATAGATAGTAAACAATATATGATTGTAATGGGTTGAACTTATCTATGATAAAGTAAAATGTGAAAATGTGAAAAAATCAAATCTGAATTTCATTTATTATCATTTTCATGTTTTTCTTTTTTTTTTTTTTACTTTTTAAAAGAGATTTTTGTCATTTCCATTATTAAAAATTCATACAGCACATAATAATCATACACAATGATAGAAATAAAATAAAAAAAAAAAATAATTAGAGAGCTGAACATGTACATATACGTATGCATAAGCTTTACAGTAAGAATAATTTTTTTTTTGTTTTGTCTGTAATGAAGATTTAAAACAATATGTATGCATAGCTAATGAAATCCTTAATCTAGCAGACCATAAAAACTTAATATTACACAATATCAGCATATATGAAGTATTCATTGTTGTTGTTGTTTTTTGTTTATTTCTATTTTAAATTATTTATTTTTATTTTGTTTTTGTAGATTGTATTATGATTTGTAAGTACATTTATACAGCAAGTACATAATGCACAGGCATACATATATGAACATTATGTATACGATATGTACATATGTATGCATATATGGTCTCATATAAAGTCATCTATGTGTGTGTGTGTAATTCGGTATATAAAATTTTTATCACTCATACATGAGGACGTATGTATGTGAAAATGAAACTTATATGTATGTACATTATGCAATATGATTTTGTTAAATTTATCGCATGAATTCAGATATGTTTCATGATTAGTAACGGTTATAAAATTAACGGTTATAAAATTCATACAAAACATTCATCCATACATATTCGAAAGGAATCGCTTTTGTACCTCTTCTTTTTTTTTTTTTTTTTTTTTTTTTTTTTAAACGCATAATTATCACAATAATAATATACTCTATATATACACAAAATCCTTCATATACAAACGTACCTATACACATGTCGTTACAAATATATTTTATATCTAAGCACTTGAATGTGAATTTGTTTCGAATAAAAAATTCAAAGACAAATAAAAGGGGAAAAAAAAAATTAAAAAATAAAATAAAAATAAAAAAACGACACACAAATTGTGTGTAATTAAAATTATACACATATGGACACAAGTATGCTCATAGAGGAGCAGTTTTTAAATGTGTTATATATTTTCTAGTTTTTAAATGAATTTTCATAAAATCTATACATACTCTGTCTGATAATGTTGTGCACTTAAGGTCTTATGGGAGTACAATATGTCTTTTTTCTTCTTTCATAATTCCTAATTAAACTGTTTCACGAGCTGTATTACCACAATCCATAAAGTTTTTATTACATGTCAGATGAATTTTTTGAATATCAATACATTTAGTGATGTAAAATGGTATCACTTTAAGTAATCTGCCATAAGACCTTAAGTGCATAATATTAGTAGACAGAGTATATGTGTGTCTTGTGGAAAATTTTCGTTTTTAAATATTAAAGTGTTAAGAAAAATTTTATTGAACAACATAGCATAAAATTATGTTATTTGAAATTTTATAGATATGTAATCCAAGTATCCATCCATGTAACATAAAAACATGAATTTGTTTTAGTTTTATGTTTATAAAAAAATAAATTCAAAATAGAGATTACATTTAAGATTCGCGGTAATGATGCTTTAATATCTAGGCCTTGTACATAGTTTTGGTAGAGGACTCTTTCTTCTTGTTAAATATACGATGTTATACTATTCTACATTTTCCTCTTTCCTTCAAGTCCTAAGTTTATGAGTATGTTCGATGAATGATTTTTTTTTTTTTTTTTTTGCAAACAAAAAGCGATATAAAAAAAATTTTTTTTTGTTTGACATTATTATTTTCACAGCACTGTACATTGTAGAATTCATGTATGTACGTTATAACAAATTATAGTATGCTTTAATGCTCTAAAAAATGCTGCAGTAACATTCATAGAATTTTCTTTGGAAAACTGAGATTTTGTAAGTTAATGAAAAATTTTGCAGAAAATTTTTCACTTTATTTTTATTCATGCTTTAATTTGATATTTTCATATTTTTTTTTTTTTTTTTTAAATAAAAATAAAGCAAATATTTTTATGCTATAAAAAAAAAAAAAAAATTAAAATTAAAAATATGAACATGAAAAAATTTTTTTTTATGGATAAAAAAAAAAAAAATAAAAATGTACAACTTGCATCAAAACAAATATGTGATGAATTTTCTTTAGCACACATATTTTTTTGTTTTTGTTGAAATTTTATTTTGCAATTATTATTTTAAGGATATCTTGCTTTAGCTCTCCGTAGCAAAACCAAATGTTACGTTTGCTTTATATTTAGTTCTAGTAAAACAAACGTAATATAACAAAATTCACAATTTTTTTTTATTTTTAAAAGTGTGAAATTTTAATGGATTTGATATGTACATATTATATGGTACACATTTGAAGAAAAAAAAAAAAAAAACAAAAAAAAAATTAAGTTTCAGATTTTGTTGATTTTTTTTTTTTTTTCAACATTTTGATTTGATTTCGTTCCATATGAAAAACTTGAAATTTTTACACACTATAAACAATATACAATATTTTTTTGTACCTACAACAGTGTTTTAAATATTTTTCATCATGTAGGAGATACGCTAGTTATACCATACATTTGGCATACATAACATTCCTTTGTATTATGCATCATATGAAAAATTGGATTTCGTTTTTTTTTATTTTAATTGTAAAAAAACGAATACGAATATGTTTGCTAAATTTTATGTTTACATAAATAAAATACAGCAATTAAAATTGTATAAAATTTTAACAGTTTCAAATTAATTATTTTAATGACCGTTGATTAAAAACAAAAAAAACAAAACAAAATATATCAGCCTTTCAAGTTATAATGCAATTTCATGATGTTTGCTTGCTTTGAAAAATTTTTGCATATTTTTATTACATAGAATAAAACTATTAATTGGTCCGTTAATATTATTAAATAATTTTCAATAATTTATGTATGTATGTACATGCCAAAATGAAAATTCGAATTTTCAAATGATTAAAATATGTGGCTAAAATGAGGATTACACAGAAGCTGTTTGAGGTGCCTACAACACTTGAAGGTTTTTGTCCTATTGAAATTCCTTCCTGAAGATACATATTTAGATCCTTCAATTATGTCACTTTAGACGTCTAATATCATTTCGTATATTGTCTATCAAGTTGCTCTGTTTGATGCTATAGGCTTTTCACCTTTAAACTATAATTGCCATAATTGTGGATGTGATACATTTCAAACAGTCAAAACATATTATATAGATAATGAGTGTAGTTAGAATAAATCATATTTTATACAAATTAATTTCGTTATTTTGAAATTTTAAATTTGTGATAGATTCATCAGAATGTTATACTCGAGTCCACTAATATTATTCAGTTAAGGTCTTATGGCAGATTACTTAAAGTGGTACCATTTTACATCACTATATGTATTGATATTCAAAAAAAATTCATCAGATATGAGATAAAAGCTCTGTGGATTATGGTAATACAGCTCGTGAAACAGTTTAATTAGAAATTATGAAAGAAGAAAAAAGCCATATTGTACTGCCATAAGACTTTAAGTGCATAATATTAGTGAACAGAGTATAGAAATGTGAACGTAACTTTAACAAGAATGTAATAAATGAATTTAATTAATTCTCTAATAAATATTATGTATGAACAAAATTAAAAACAAAAATAATTAAAAATATTTTTAAATACTAAAAGGTAAAGTTTACAATAAAAATTTTTTTTAATTGTTTTTCATTTAATATCAATGAATAATAATAATAATAATAATAATTGTCAAACGTATACAGATACATGTTGTATATATAAGTACAAGTGGCAAAATATACATACATATATAATTGTACACGTACAGATATTTAATTGCTTATAATAAATTTTAAAATTAGAATATTAAATTATTATCAAAAATAATTTTTGTGTGTTTTTCTTTCATTGTTTTTACATTATATTTTGCTTGTATAATTATTACAATAATATAGGTGTGTATGTAATAATAATAATAATAATAAAAAGCACATCTGTAATATGCCATCATCATTAAATGAAAGCCAAAAACAAAAAACCGATAATAAATTTATTTTTATTACCATCAATGTTATTCAACGAGAAAACAACAACACAGATAAATTTTTATAATTGCGTATGTGTATGCATAATACGTCGAACATATGCATTTGTATATATATTTACTATACTTTATTTATGTATTGTGTACGTGTGTTTTGAATTTTTTTTCTGTTTTTTTTTTTTGTTTCTCATTTAACGGTCGTCATCATATCACATCATTAACATCATAGGCATAAAAAATGCATAATTCTTAATTTTCAGTATGTTGTTGTTAAAATTCATAACAATAAATGCGGCTCATAATAATAATAATAATAAAATAATAATTTAATACATATACAACAAACATAATTTAATATGTCATCCAGCAACAAATATTCAAACACCAAATAATAATAAAAAAAAAAAAACAAAATGAGAATAATATACGTTTACGCGTTTAAAAACATAAACAAAAAAAAACATTTAAAAAATTTTTTGTAATGTTTGTTGTTTGATTTTTATTGTTACATTTTTATTTTCATTTTTATTTATTTTATTTTTAATTTAATTTTTTTTTATTTTATTTTTCAACATTAAAAAAACATAACGATCATAATGCATAAAATTTATGCCTTTATTTTTTGTAATATTTATGTACCTTTGGAAATTTGGAAAAAAAATAAATAAAAATAAATTAAAAACCGTATGCAATCATATTATTATTAATAATAACAACAAAACCATTAACATATTATATGATATGCATACTATATAATGCTGGTACACATACGTAAGTCTACATATTCTCCTCGTATCTACATACATGTGTGGATGACATTAATATAGTAATTATGCTCAGTCATTATGTATGTAGATTATTTAAAACATTTTTCTGGTATATACTTGGAATTTATGTATTAATGATTTTTATTTTATTTTGATTTTTATATTTATTTTTTATTTATTTTTTAATTCTTTTTTCCTTGTAAAGATTATAAAATGTTCGATTTTAGGCTTTAATTTGAATTTAAAAAAAAAATCGTTAAAAATATGTCATTTAAATATTTTAAATTTAAAATTTATTTTTAATTTATTTAAAAATTAAGTACATATTGTCATTTAATTAATTTAAATCTAATTTATTATTATTATTATTAATTTAAAAAAAAAAAAAAAAATTATTCGATAAAGTAAAAACGAAAAAAAAAAAAATATCTAAAATAAATCAAAAGGTTTTTCATTAAAAATAGAACAAATTTAATGAAAAACAATCGAAAAATATAAAAATTTCTTGTAATGTGAATATATTTGATTTGTTGTGAAAAATTACAAAATTGCATAAATTCATGTATAATCTGTCTATTAATTCGGTGCAGTTAAGGTCTTATGAAAATGACATAAAGTAGTACCACTTTACGTCGCTGTATATTGATATTAAAAAATATTTATCTCGTATTATATGATAACTTTACAGATTGTGGTAACACTACTTGTGAGATGATCTTATGAGAATTTATGAGAGAAGAAAAAAGACACGTATATTTTCATAAGACTTTAATTGCATTGAATTAGTAGACAGACTATAATATACGTTTTCTGTTTGCTATTAGACAAATTTTTGTAAACAGAGTATATAGTTATTGATTTCAAAAAAACAGAAAAATAAGGCCAAAACATTATAGCACGTTTCTTATGAATCTAGTTTAATTTTCTTGAATTCAATATAAATAAATCTTCTGTTTTAATCAAAACAAATCATAATGTTCAATAACAAAATACAAAACAAAAAACATAAAAATAAAAATAAATTCAAATCAAAACAACAATAATAATAATAAAATTAAAAAAAAAAGATTTTCATTTTCTTCATGGTGCACATAAAATGCAGTTTCATTTCTACAGAATTTTAAAAAACAATTTCATGTTAATCCATGTTGTATCTGATTCTGTTGATCTATTTACACAAATTCTTTATAATATTTTCTTTGTTTATTTTTATACATACATACATATATTCTGTTTCTTAATGCAGACATGCACACATGTATTTTTTTTTTTATGTTTTTTCCAATAGGTGAAAAAATTATGTTCGTGGGCGTCTATATAAAATGTTATGACGCCGATCATTACCGTTTTTGTTTTTGTTGTTGTTGTTGTTGTTGCCTTACTATTAAGCTTAAACTGAATTGAACTTGATTTTCTTGTTCAATAATATTATTTGTGCATTTTTATGCTTTTGTTTCGTTTATAACGACAAAAACAAATTTTTTTTTTTATTTTCTTCATTTTTTCTTTTTATATAACCTCTTTTTGCTTATTCTTTTTCTTTTTAAATTTCAGTGTGCGATACCATTTTTTAATGAATTTTTCAAGGTATTCCTTGACCGTAATAGTTGTTGTCATTATGGTTGACAGTGTTGATAATTAGTATCTACACTAAACTTTTAAAATTTGAAAACAAAATGACCACCAAAAAAGAAATCAACTAACAAAAGGTAAATAAATAAAAATAAATTAAAAAAAAAACAAAAAAAAAGAATTATTGGACATACTCGTACTCGTAAATATGTTCGTTTTGTGTGTTTGTATATGGTTTTATGTATGTATAAGAATGACATAATTTTTGCTTATATATAGTACAATACATCAATATATAATGCGATTTCATTTTTATTTTATGTATTTTTTACCCACACATACATGTGTACATAATTCAAATGTGGTATATTCACATATGTTTTCACAGAAGCGCTTGTTATGCATTCATGCATGCATGACCAGTTTTTAATTAATAAAAAAAAACAAAAAATCATACAAAGAAATTATACTGTACATAAAACACACACACACATACGTGTATATACCATTGAAAAGAAAATTAAAGAATATTGAAGGTAAAATTAAAGATTTTTTTATAAAAGATTCAGGAAGGTGTAATATAAGGTGCAGACATTTTAAATAAATGAATTTAATACGAACACACATACAAACAAAGTAAACTCTTTGCTAAGAATTGATCGTTAGCATATGATATCATTTTTCATAAAATTATGGTATTCTATATAATGCATAAATTTTTTTTTTTTTTTTTTTTTTAAAAAAAAACATTCAATTTTATTGCTATGTAAATAAATTTATGAAATTATATTTCTCTTTATTACATTACATATGAACGCGTATATTTTATAATTTTTATAATTTTCTTGTCGGTTTATTAATGTTTTTTTTTTTTTTCCCGTTTACTTATGAGAATATTATGATCAAATTTCTTGTAATATTGATTGAAAAATGATATCTTTTAAAATAATAAATAAATGAAAAAAAAAAAAAAATACAAAAATTCCTACTGTAATAATTTTTAATGAATTTTCCTGTTTTTATTTAAAATTAATTTTATATTCATTGTATGATTAATGAATTTTTCCTTTTCAATTTTTTATTTTTTTTTTTTTTGATATTTTATTTTATTATTAATTAAATGTGATATTGAATTTACAACAAAGAATAATAAAAAAAAAAAAAAAAAAAAATCATATATCGACTATGCAAAAAATGATATTTCAAGGTACGAAATTTAATACACACATTTAAATTCAATTTCAATTCAATTTTATCATTTTGTAGGCACTACTATATTTTAGTGTTTATAATTCATATCAGTGTAATTGAAATAGAATTCAATGTAATTAATTTTAATAATAAATATAAACAAATTAATTACATGAATTGGTATGTAAAAATGATAATATAGTTATATTCCAGTACTCTGCTCATTTTTACTACATTTGAGAATAATAATCATATCAAAAACGGTTTTATTTTTTTAAAAAATAATTTCAAATCTATATACTCTGTTTATTAAGTATATGAAATCAAAGAGCACTGTGAAAAATTCGTAAAATAGTAACATTTTATATCAATGTACACAATGAAATTTAGAAATTTTGTTTGATCTTGTATGAAAATCTTGAAAATTGTGGCAATAATGAAATACTCTATACACTGTCTAATAAATTGAGTGCAATTAAGATCTTATGGAAAAGACATAAAGTATAGTATCACTTTACATCGAAAGTTTAGTTAGACCAAGCCGATCAAATTGGGCACATCACTTAGAAATCATCACAATAATGTTCAAGTTCTGGTTTATCTTATAATCTAGATCATAAGTAAAGATTTGAGTTAAGTGACAGTACAGGCAGAGGGGCAAAAAGGCAGATTCACAAAACTTGAAATATCTCAGAATTTAAAAAAATTAACCTACGCTATTTTCAAAAAAGCTCAAGTAATTTGGAATATTTATGAGTGATTTAATCAAAGTGAGAAATGATTTCACGCAGGTAATTGTAAAAAAAAATTTTGTTTTTTTTTTGTTTTTAGTAAAAATGTTTGGAAATTTTTAAAATACAACGCAGGTACATACATGGATACAGTATTTTACAATTGCTTTTATTATTTTACCGATTTCCAAATTTTTTTCATATTTTTCTTTATTTTTTTATTTATAAATGCGATATTTTCGCCTTTATATATTTTTTTCGCGAATAAAATTGATAAATGTATGAAAACAAAAATCCGTGAATATCAACAAAATGAAACGAAACTAAAAAACAAAAAAAAAAAAAAAAACAAACTCAAAATAATCCTGAAAATTAGAACGTGATTTATTATCAGTTTTTGTTTGTGTTTTTTTTTTTTCTTCCTTTTGTACATAAAAACGAGAGTTTTGCTTGACCATACATAAAAGTGAATAACATTTAAAAAAAAAATTTTTTTTGTATTTTTGAAACTGAAGAGAAATGAAAACCATTTTTTTTTGTGTATTTTTTGTTTATTTCTTTATTTCTGTTAAGAAAACTAAAAATCTTTTAAATCTTATATGCAAAAAACAAGAAAAACGAATTCATCGTATAAAATTCGTTTTTATTTTTTTAGTGTATAAAATCATGACTTTAGTTTGGTTCAATTTGAATTTTAGCTTTTTTTTTCATGCAGTTGAAAATCAAATAAAACGGGAAGAAAACAACAAAAACAACAAAAAAAAAGATAGAACGTGAGATGTCTGTTATCATATCCAAATCGAGATTCAAAAGAATCTCTATACTGACAGATTTATTGTTTGGATTTTTGTCTGTTTACATTTTATACGAACGTGAATATATTTGGGCTTTTCAGTTTTTTTTTTCCTTTTTTTTCTCCTGGATTTTAATTTTCTTTTAAAACATCTTCTTTTCTTTTAGCAGATTTTTTTTTTTTTTTTTTTTATTTTACTTTCGATTTTTTACATAACTACAGAAATTTATACAAATTTTCTAAAAAAAAAAAAGAAAAAACAGAAAAAAAAATTATTTAAAATGCACATTTCTGTATTTGCACCTAAGAAATATGCGTTTAACATCTAATACATATGAACACACGTTTTGTGCCATAATAAAATCACTGTATTACGTTAAATAATTTATTTATATTTTTTTTTGTTTTTTTTTTGTTTTTTTTTTTTAAATTCAATAATTACAATCCATACAGGAATATTTAATGAATATTTTTCTATTATTCAATGAAAATGTATGATAATTCCTTTTATTTTGTTTAATATGTACATTCAACATGTTGTTTACTATATATGCAGATATGCAATTTAATGTTCACGATTATATTTATCTTATATAGTGTATATAATGCCATGTAATGCACGTAAATGGTTTCCTATTTTGCAAAAACGACAATGTCATAGTATACATTTTTGCGCTAAGTTAAAAAAACAAAAAAAAAAAAATATTCATATAAGATTAACCATATATTTTACAATTTTTTCCAACAATCAGGATTTTTTCTTTCATGAAAAAAAAAACAAATAAAATAAATAAACAAACACAAAAATTTACAGTAGCACAAGTAGTGCACATCAGATGCTTAAATGGTAAAATAGTGGTTTATAAACAATTGTTTTAACTGACTTTTTATTCTTATAAAAAAAATAAGAAAACAAACTTTTAAATGAAAAAAAAAAAAAAATCAATTCTAAACTCTCTGTAAAACTCTATGTGAGGATATGAACATGCGTTATATTTCTTTATTTCGATATTCACGAATATGGTAATACATACATTTGTGTGTACTACACATTTCATTGTCACATTTTTAGAAAACAATGAAATTCTACAAAAGGATTTTATCCTGTCTGCATATTACATAGTAGCTAATATGTTTGCAAATGATTATATACTTATGTATATATTGTGTACATCTACATACTCACATATGTACACATATCTGTATATGTATGTGTCTATTAAAATGAATGGCAAAGTGTCAAATTAAAAAGAAAATAAAAAACCGAAAAAGATCAGAAATATATTTTTTTTTTTTTTTTGTTTTTTGGTACAAGTATAAATTCAAACTATTTTTGTATACTATACATACATTCCGACAAAAGAATAATACACAGCACATACGATTAAATTATAAGAAAATATATAATTCAATTCATGCATGTATTTCTTATGTTGGTATTTTTTAAACAAAATTCTTTTAAAAAAACAAAAATGGTAATAAAATATATTCACTTACAATTTTATTCACATTCATGTTAAAATGTTTTGGATATGCGTACATACATATAGGATAGGTGATATTGTAAGGTATAGGAAGATATAAAAACTAACCTGTTGCAATAAATTCAAATTGTGGAAAAAAAATTTTTTTTGTTTTTAATTTTATTACATTTGTTTAATGTGGTATATCTTTAAAGGTAAAACTAATTGAATATAATTTTAATTTTAATTAAATATTTTAAATTATTTTTTATATACTTTTATTTATATTTTATATGCTTAATAAATGATCGAGGAATTAAAGAAGGAAACTGAAATGAAAAACAACAGATACGTTATGTAGCCAAAGAAAGCTAATCGAGAGTTGTGACAACAAATTTATTTGTGTAATAGGAAAAGTAATGTACATTACCGAATACGAGTATAAAAAAATTATCATTGCACATTAAAATTGATCTCTATAACTAATTTTTTTAGCATCAGATCTTTTTCAATAGATCTAATTTTACGTCATTACCATATATCATTTACATATGTCGATCTCTTTTGAATGATTGTCGTTTTCGATTTTCAAATACAGAAAATTATCATTCATGATTCAAAGAATGAAAGGAAAAGGCTTCAAACAAAATATGTAATGAGACACAACCACGAGAAAAGGCATCCTTTTAAGTTACAGGTGACTACATATATGCTTGAAAAATCAATTGTAACATATTTTCATCATATAAAAATACAATTTACAAAAAAAAAAAATATACAAAAAAATCCATAAAAACTTGGAAAAATGTCCAAAATAATTGAAATAAAAAAATTTTTTGAAAATTCAACTTTGATAAGGTTTCTATTAACATTTTAACCATTTCAATTATGTAATTGTGCACTTCAATATATAAAACAAAAAATGTTTTCCTTATTCAAGGATGTTTTTTTGTTTTTGTTTTGTTTTTTTGGATTTTCCGTTTGGCAACAATATTAAACGTTACAAAAACAAAAATTGCATATTTCCATTAAAATATGTATTTTCCTTTTGTTTATTGCAAAAAAAAAAATAAATAAATGAAGCAAAAAAAAAAGGAAAATAGCAAAATTATAACATGACCTCAAAATTATATAAACTAAGAGTATATTTTATAAATGAAAAGGAAATGTACATATGTATATGTATGTCTTATGTATTTCTGTGCATTTTTCCAATTCCAATTTATGAGAATTTTTTTTTTTCTTTTCTATATCCTTGGACTAAAATTTCAAGTGTGTATACGTAGTATGTATATCAATTGTTTAGAATGTTTACTTATAAAATTTTAAAATCTACATTTTGTTTTCATAACAAAAAAAAAAAAAAAAAATTTTAAATGCATGTTATTAAAAATTGCAATCTCCTCTGATTGATTGGGAAAATAATTGCACCACAATTTTAATCATGTAGTATGGGATGGTCGCATTTATTGATTCAAGGAGCTATTATAATTCTGATTTCATAAGATTTATGAAAATTATTCGAGATGTTATATTATCAGATACACATTAATTTCACATTTATGTCTTGGTTGTCTTGATTTTAAGTACATATATCTAAAAAATAAAAAAAAAAAACAAATTATTTGTGAATTTTTTTCATCATTTTTATGAATTGAATGATATAATCCGATAAAAGCTTTTCTTTTTAATTTTCATCTGTTTCAAATATTTCTTAATAATTTTCCTTTTTTTTTTTTTTCGTTTTTTTTTTTGTTATTTTCCTCTATGACAAATCATTTTGTTATATTTTTTTTATTAATAACTAAAATTTAAATTTAAATTTTTAAACAGTTTTTTTTTTTTACACAAATTTTTGATTAAATTCATACAAATTACAGTACACGTACTTCATTCGTAATTTGTACACATGAATATCCTTTTTTTGTATATAACATGGGATTAAATAGAACATGACATATATATACTTATAATAAAGAAAATGCTATCAGATTTTCATTTTTAAAGGAGAAGAGATTTTCATTTTTAATAGTTTTTTTTTTTTACAAATTTTTTTTAAAGACACCTATCAATGAAAATGTCGATAAACTGTCAGTATATGGAGTATTGTACATATGTATGAACGTAATCAGTCTACCGTACAGAATGTTTAAGATGTATGCATTTTATTCGTATATGTATCATCCTTGTATGTAGATAGTTACTCATATATACGTAAATTTGTGTAGATAAATGTTACCATAAAGTTTGTCTTTTGTTTCTTACAGTATTCAATCTGAAATATTTTAGTATATTACGGAATGTATTAATTTTTACTCAATATAATTGTATATAGGACATCATATCATATTACAAACTGGTAAATAGCATCATACTAAAATTTTATTTTTTGTTTGATTTTTTGTAGTAAAAACGTCCTTTATCATTGAAATGTATTTTTCACATAAAAAAAAATCGAAAAATAAAAAATATAAAAAGTATAGAAACATGGATAAAAAAAGGATTTATATATTTTTTATTTTTCGCTCATCTGAAAGTAAAAACAAAAATTATATCTTTCAGAAAACAGGTCAATTCTGTATGCATGCATACATATAAATACGTAGATAAAAAATATAGATGCATGCATACCATATAAGTGTGTTTGTATAAATCCACAAAATCGTGTTATACAAGGATATGTGTGTACTACATTTATGGTTAAAATAGAAAAATTTTTTATATTTTCACTTCAAAGAAAACTCAAATAGAGAGAAAAAAGAAAAAAACAATTATAATGAAAATGTAGATTGTTGGTTTAGTGGAAAATACAAAAATGATTTTCAGAAAAAAAAAAAAAATTTTTTTTTTTTTTTTTGTATCCTTTCTCTTTCATTTGGACACAGAATATGCGATAAAAACCAAAAAAAAAAAAAAAAAATCTGCATGCATACATTTCAGTTTTTAATTTTTATTCTGTTGATATTGTATATATGTATGTACACTCAAATACACACATACATGCAATATGATATGCGAGAAGATATACATATAAGGAAATATGATGATGATGTTTATTGGATACAAGTGTTTGTATACTACGCAAGGAAAATCATTTGCTTATATGGTGTAAAATTTGATGAATAACGTTCTTTTATTTTCCATCAATATTTGTTGCTGTTGTTGCTTTGTTTTTCTCGTGATGTGTAAAGAAAATGTGTACATACGTATGTAGATCGCTTTGAATGTTTAATTTTTTTTTTTTTTTAGTTTTTTGAATTTTCATGTTCTTTCTGCTTTCTAAAGTGTTTTTCTATTTTTTTGTTGTTTTTTTTTTTTATTTAGTATTTTATGATATTGTTTTAATTTTTCTTTTCTTTTGCATATACAACACTTGTACAGTACAATCTTATGTGTGTACATAATGTATGTATGTGTGAATCGATTTACACATCCAGAGATTTAAATACATTTGAACGAATTTAAATAATAGAAAAAAAAAAAACAAATTAAAAAAAAATAGCAAAAAAAAATTTATAATGTAATATTACTGGTGTAATATGTATCTAAAACGATATTTAAACGATTCGTATATTTCATGCTCTAATTGTATAAACATTGAAGTAGTAAAAAATAAAAGAAAAAAAAATTTTTTTTTTGTTGTTGTTTGAAAGATACACACATGAGCACATCATACGCCATGATTTATCAGTATATGGTTTATATTTCAAAACATTTGCATTGCGCCAATAATAATAATAATGAAAAAAAAAACAAAAATGATGTAGAAAAAATCATTTTTCTATTCCTTCTTTTGATATTTCAAAATGAGAAAAACAAAAAAAAAATTTATGTTCATAGTTTTTCCTTCAGTTATTACAGCATATTTTTTTTTTATTTTTGTTGTTTTTTTTTAAAATTTTAATTTTGAAAAACAAAAAAAAAAACGAATAAACACGAATGAAATAAAAAGCTTTTCATATTTATTGAGAAATAAAATTTGATTTGAATTTATAGCTTATGGTATTTAAAAAACAAAACAAAAAAAAAGAAAATCTCAAAGGGAAAATATGAAATTAAAAAAAAAAAAAAATAAAAATTGTTTATATATACAAACAAACAAATAAAACAGAAATATAGAAAGAAAAACTTTGAGAATAGTAAAAATTATGAGAATTTTCACTATATAGATTTTTTTATTTGTATTATATGCAATGATTTTTTTTTTTTTTTTTATTTATTTTTAAATTGCTGCTGTATGTTTAATATTTAGAAGCAAAATTGTGTAATATTAATTTTTCTGTATTTCATAAATTTTATTTTTTATTTATTTTTTTTCATTTTTGAAAAAAATCTATCAAAAGATATCAAGGCAAAAGGAACATATTACGGGCTTTAAATGCAAACAAGAAAAACAAATTTGTTTTTTTTTTTTATTTCAATCGAATTTGTAATGAGTGAACAATTTTCAAAACGATAATAAAAAAAAAAAAAACTAAAAATAGAAAATTCAAACTTTTAATAAATTTTGTTTTTAATTTTTTTTTTAAAAATTTAATTAAAAATTTTTTGCAGAGGTTTTTGAAATGTACATACATGAATCCATTATAAAAAGTGGATTTTTTTCTGTATGTTATGTATTTACAGAAAATACTTACTTTGACCAATAAATACGGCAAATAATATGGATTTGGTACAGAAATTGGTATTATCGTACTTTAACCACTTTGAGTCAATAAGTATTGGTTTTTTTTTTTTTCTGAAAAATTTAAATATACTTGACCGATCACAAAAATTTGACCGTTTATTTTGAAAGTCCTTAAATGAAAGTTCTGGTCTAAGTCCTTTTTTTTAAAAAATGCTGAGAAATCATATAATTTACTTATAATTTAGTGTTCCTTTAAATATCCCGAAAATGAATTGAAATGGACTAAATGGATTCAATTATAAAAATTTCAGTTAATTGCTGTTACCTCAATGTTACGGATGTAACAGGAAAAGGTACTCAAATTTTTGTATAAAGTAATAACTCAATATTTAAATTTAAGAAAATTTAATTTTAATTATTATAAATTATTTTGAAGAAATTTTTAATTTTCGATTTAGTTATAAACTTTATTGGTCATGTTAGAAAAGCTAAAAAAAAAACTTTTATTAAAACTTATAATCGCAAATGTAATTGTAACTATGAACTACTTTTTTTCTATTTTTTTTTTTTTTTTTTTTTTTTTAAGAAAATTCTTCAAAATCATAAAATTTACAAATTTTGAGAAGAAAATTTTTTTTTAATATTAAAAAAAAATAATAATAAAATAGGATAGAGAGTATTGTAAAGGATCAGGAGTAGACGAGTGAACTGTAATATTTGTTTTTATCACAAACATTAATTATGTACGAGTACATACAAATGTTTAAAATTATAAGACCTATACCAAAAGATACTACAGAAAATTTTCTTAGCAAAGGAAAATTAATTTGAGTTTGAAATTTTCATCGACGTTAGATACAAATTAGCAACAATATTAAAAATTAAATGCATGAATGCGCTGCGCTGCTTATGGAATTACTTTGTTCCTCTATTTCATTTTTCAAATTTGATTTTTTATAAAATTTTGACTTATTTTAATGGTAATTAACTAAAAATACAAATCATCCTTTTTATGCCTTTATCTGATCGGAACCCTTATTTCATTTTCTTTTGTTGCATCAAAAAATTAAGAGCATTGCATAGAGTTTCATTTTTTATGAACTGCATGTGTGTGGTATGTCCACGACCAAAAAAAAAAAAAGAAAAACGAAATCTTTGAATGATTTGTCACTTCTTGTATTTTACACTGTGTACGCATATTTTATATATTTTTTTTTTGTTATCCTTTTGAAGATTTTTTTTTTTTTTTTTTTTTTTTTTTTTGATACGCTCAAAGAGTAAATGAAACAAGTGTACATTGTATGCATTGGAAAATAATATTTTTGGATATACAATAACATGCACATTATACAAATTTTATATTTTTTAAACCCCAATGTTTTAATTTAATTTAATTTTATTGCTACACTGCCTGCCTGTTATTGTCATTTTTGTTCATTTTTTAAATAATGAAGTATACACGGTTCATATGTATATGTACATACAATTAAAATTGAAAATTTAATGCGGGTGTGCAGGTGCAATGTCCTGCTGTGGAATTTCTCAATTAATCCTTTCAACCTTTTTCTTTTAATGTTCTGCTATTAATTATGATTTTGTTTTGTTTTTTTGTTTTTTTTTGTTTCCTCCAAAAAATTAAAGTAGACAACGACTAAACGATGATGTTGATGATGATGACGATGATGATGACTTTTTCGGTTTTTTTTTTTTTGTTTTTTTTTTTTTTTGAATCATAAAATATACAAAGATATTTAGTATAAGAAAAATAAAGATATCTTAGTTGAATGGGAATAATACATGTATATGTACGTTATTCAACCACCTGGAACACTATACATTATATATTTGGATTTATGCTTTTCGACATATACACATTTATACGAGTATTATCTAATATTTGTTATTCAGTTAAATATTATACCGGCAAATAGTTTCATTTATAATTAGATACATAGCTTCTTAAACAGGAGTGTTTGTTTTCGATTCTATATATAATAATGATGATTAGATTGTATATTTTAAAATAGAGTCGTCGCCATGTAATCTAATGGTACATACCACACATACATACATATACCAGCAAGCAATAGCTAATAACTACAAAACGACAATATAACTTGTGTATATCAGTTTGTATGCATACTCAACTAATAAATGCTACTTTCTTATACATATATTAATTTGATGATGTTACGGTTTTTTGATTTAGTAAGCAGGTGATAACAGAAATATTTTCAAATACAAAAAAAAAAAAAACAAAAATTCGTAAAAATTAACTTTTTGTTTTTGTATTAATAAACATTCTAGATTTTTTGATGCGGAAAATTTTTTATTAAAAAAAAAAAAAAAAATAAATTTAAAAGGGTTCTTTGTACATTCATTCAAAATTAAACAAAAAAAAAAAAAAAAAAATCTCTTTTGTTTGTCTTTTGATGTGAAGAAGTCTTTCAAATATACGATAATTATTGTTATACGATATAATCATAAAGACAAAATAATTATCTGATATATGAAATATATTTTAATTAAGATTTGAAAAATGAAAACTGACATTTATTTATTTTATTATTTTTTTTTTGAATTTATCTGCGTTAATTGACATGAAATATGTAAAGTATAATTCTTAAGTTTGGATTCTTCTTATAGAAAATAGGAATATTGAAATTTTTATTTTGTCTCACTTTGATTTGATTAGTGAAAAAATTGTATTATGCTAAATTATTTGCAATCTCATTTAATTCACGAAATATAATATTCCTAAATTAAATCAGGGGTTTAATAAAGGACTTCCTCCCCTTTGGAATCTTCTCAATAAGTTTTCCTGTCGGTATTTGAGAATCCATGTTTTTGTTGGATATGTAACAAAACTGTAATTTTTATCAGTCAATGATAGATTATGGCAAGTACAGAGAAACAAAAATAGAGACAAAATGGCAAAGAAATGAGGGACAAATGGAGAGACAAGGACCCTTTCTATACTTAGTACTTTAAATATTTTCACTACAGGTCTTATGGGAGTATATGTACGTGCCTGTTTTCTTCTCTCATAATTTCTCATAAGAGCATTTCAAGAGCAGTGTTACAATAATTCTCAAAGTTCAGTATGAGCTGAAATTTTTATCAATATACAGTTGGTGTAAAGTGGTACTACTTTCACGTTACTTCCATAAGGCCTATATGGAAAATACTTAAAGTACAAAGTATAGAGAATATAATAACAGCATGATGATCACATTTTGTTTAACGATCAATCAAATTTAAATTTATAATTTCTATTAAATTCAGATCATTCCAAAAAATTTTTATTGTAAAATGTAAATTTATATTTTAATAACAATAAAAGTCACAATTAATTTACATTTTGTTTTGTTTTTTTTTTTTATTATAATAATTTCTTATTTTCATTCTATTTCAAAAAAATAATTTTAAAATATTTTTCATCTTGAACAAATTTCTATTATTGTTGTAAAATTTGTATTTATGTTTATCATGAAAAGTAATTCCATTTAATAATTTTCCAAAAATTCATACATACGCGTATATATACTTGTACGTCTGAGTATAACAAAAAAAAAAAAATCACATCTGTGTTTGTAACGTACATGATGTAATTTATACGTGTATGTAATATTTTTTTAATAATGTAATATATTTTTACGATGGAATTTACGCGTAAATTTTCAGACAAGCCATTAGCGGATTACACATATTATCAATTTTTTTTTGTTTTTTTTTTTTTGTTTTTTTACACGTGTATTTGGAACAATTCCAAAATTCTTGTATGTGTGTACAAAAGTATCATATGTAGAAAAAAAAAATAAGTAAAATTATGGATTTAAAAACTGTATAAAGAAAAATAACTTTATGTCATTATTTTTATACATTTGTCAAATGATATCACGTTTATTTTAAAATAATTTTCTTGAATGTCATGTGTATTATTATATACATACATTCAGTGCTCATACACAGATGTAGAAAATGTATAAAATTGAAAATAATGATGAAAAGGATTTTTATTTATTTATTTTTTATTTTTTGACGAATTTTGTAATACAGGTACACATGTGTAAAAAAATAATTATTTATTTATTTATTTATTTTTTCTTACTAAATTATTTTGCAAAAAAAAAAACGGAAAATTTATTAAAGTTAAATTTATGAAGCCCTTATGATTTTCATATGACTCTGTAAAGGATAATACCAGATAATAGAGTGACTGTTTTACTTAATTTGTTAATAAATAGTACAAGAAAAAAAAAAAATGAAAAAAAAATTCTTTTCTCTTTTCTTAAATAATTTTCTTAATAATTTTCTACAGTTTTTTTTTTTTTTTTAAATTTTTTTTTCCTTTCAAAATAAGAAAAAGGAAATAAAACAAATCTAAAAAAAAAAAAAAATTTTTTTTTCTTGAAATTCTCTTTAATTTTCTTGAATATTAGATTGAATACAACATTTTTTAGTTTTTTTTTTTGAAAAGTGTTTTAATACAAAAAATATTAATTAAGCTTGAAGATAAAATTTAAAACTTTTTTACACTTTCTCATGGATATTAATTAAAATTTATGACATCAGGTTTTGTATTAAGGAATATAAATACAAGATATGTAAGCAACAACAACAATTGTTTAAGTTAAAAAAAAAAGAGAATAATTACATGATGAATACTTGAACTCATACATATGTATGCGATGGTCATGTGTATCATACATAAATGTTCAGTCAATGTATTACGTATGTGGATGAATATAGTATGTGTATGCATATATCCATTGAAAATAAACTTTTTAATTTTGTCAGTTGCATGCTTACAGACTTGCAATTAATGTACTCTCTCTATTAAAGTACTAACACATACACTACATATGTACTTTATAAAAATTCTCATTTTTGTGAATAATTAATGATATTCGTATATATTGTATGAATGCACTAAATACTATTCATTTTACAGTTCAAAAGTTATCAAGGTGTAAAATATATTTTTATGAAATTGCTTTAATAAAAAAACAACAGCATATGTATATATTGTACGAGTATGTATAGATATATCTTTTAAATAAGATGATATAGTTATGGAATTTAAAGAAAATTATGAAGATTTCAAAATTTATTAATGAAATTGGACACCATTATGATGGTCGTTAAAAATCATATGTACATGTACATATGTAAATGTGTGTATGGAAAATCTTATGGCATTTTTACATACATGTTGTATCCTTAAGATAAATTTATGAGGAGTAAATTTATGATTTAAAAAAGGTATACAAAATTTATGAGTTTTATACTTACGAGCACATATGAATACAAGTTTTGTCAAATACGTATTGTATATGTACATATGTATGTAGATTATTTATGAAAGTTTTTTATGTTCTTTTAGTTTGAATTTTAAGAGGACAAAATCATCTTATATACAGATATAGAAGGCATAATATGATATTTAATGATGTACATATCAACAATTTAAAATTTATTAAGTATACATACATATATGAAAAATTCTTATATGTGAGAAATCTTTATTAAAAGAATTTTTCATATTTATCATAAAACTTATGATTTTATTACAATTAAAAATATAACAGTATGAATTTATATTTTATTAGTATTTTTAAAAAGTTTAAATTAAAATTTATGTACATACATATTTGAAAATAACTGTATAAATTTATTCATATATACGAGTAAGTTGATATAGGCAAACATGCCAGAAGGCTGAATTCCCCTTATAATGACCTCTGCAGAGCATGTCAGGATGAAGAAAAGGAGAAGAGAGTGTTGAACATCTTCCACCTTGAACACCTAGAGCTAAATTTCTTAGAGCTGCTTTCTTCCAAGATCTCTTTGCATAGGAGAGATTTCGGTTAAGAGACTTTTGGATTTTCTGAAATGCTCGAGATGATTTGACCTTTGAAAATTCTTGATGTGATATCACAATTGTATCTTTTTAGCCCTAAGTGTGCTTGCTTGGGAATGAGCGGGCGGCCACCTCTACCTACCTAAGTGGTATTGAATCAGAAAACAGGGTGATTAGGTAGTAAAAGAAAAATTTGCATTAAATTTCGTAAATACTTGTCATGTATTCAAATGTATAATTTGAAAATTTAAAAAAAAAATCATCAAAAATGAATCTGATCTTGTAAGATGAACCGTATTTTGACAAAATACAAGATACAAGATTTCTGCTATATATAGAACCTTAATTTATAGTATTTACATTGAAAATCTATTTATACGTGTTTTTATGAATAATTGTGTCTAAGCAAATTAGAAAAAAAAATTTTTTTGAAAAAAGAAAATATCCGTTAAATTTTCATTTAATATTCCATGAATATATACAATAATAAATAGAATATGATAAACAAATTGAATTGAAACAATTAAAATAAATTTACACAAGAATGTTTATTATTATTATTACTAGAATATTTTTGAAGTTGAATTATATGCTACCATTACATTTATTCAGGTGTACAAGATTTCAACGAATGTACATTATTACACATCCTTTTGCCTATGTTTACACATTTTATCAAACATAACGTGTACATGTATGTATAATGTATTTGTAAGTACAAAAAAAAAAAACATATTTCTACCATACTTATATATTTTTTGTATTTTACTCTTTAGAAAATGAATCAAAAACTGTTTCAATCATTTACTCTATATATAAACATAAAAGGTATATGAATATAAAAACTTCAACAATATTCATGTAAATTTTGTTTATTATGTAAATATATACGTACGTGTACATACACGTATATGTACAAGTACCTGAAAATGCATGAAATCATAATGCCGTAAAAATCAACATTAGAAATGTGGATGATGGTTTTTGTAAATAATACACGCTTCAGGGACTTTTTTGTTATTTCAGTTTTAATTCAGTTTATTATTGTTTATTTCATTTTCAACCCCAAATTCGCATATGTGTAAATTAATGTGGTGTGCATGTACATATTTGTACATATCATACCTTATTTACACTTATGTGCGTGCAATATAATTTTCATCCGTTTTATTTTATATATGCGAGTACACATAAATTTACATGTACAAAAGTGTGTGTACATATATCTAAAACATCTGTTCGTTATCATTTACTTTTATATTTTAAAATTTCAACCCTATTAAATATCTTTGTTAACTCCTTCTATTTATTAATTTTATATGATGTATTATACAAATCTCTATACCGCCTTTTTGGGGTGAAAATTTATATGTAAATGTGTGTGTGTGTGCGTGTACAATTTTACAAATCCATATTTAAAATGCAAGTTTTTCGTGAATACCTGTACATAAAGTGTAATGTGTATGAATTTTTTATCCATTTACCATTATAGAAAAATTTTCAATTTTTTTTTTTTTTTTTTTTGTAACTATTTTCCATGTGAAAATTCATCTCAAATTTTGTGGTTTAACTTTAAATTAACATGCAAAAAAAAAAATTAGTCATGAAAATTTGTTTAAGTTTTTCATAATATAAATAAATAAAATATTTATTTTGCATAATATTTAAAAAGCAATCATGATTCATGCACAAGTATATAGTACTCGTATATATACAATAAATTCAATGAAAAAACATAAAAACAGAATTTTCAGTCATTTTTTTTTGTTTCTCTCTCATTGTACACTTCGTATCTAAAAGAATTTATGCAAAAAAAAAAAAAAAAAACAAAAATGAAATTCGTTTTTCTCAAATTACTGAAGATATTTGCATGTATAAGAGAAGAGAAAAATATTTTCCTTATTTTTAATTGTTCGGAAGGATTGGTTTGTGCTTGTTTGTTTGTTTTTTTCATTATTTTTAAATTGAATATATTCAGTATCAGTGTATCATGCAATTATAGGATTTATGAGATGCTTGGCATTCTTTAAATTATATAACAAAAAATATATTCGCATATATGTACATATAAACATTACCAATACTACACCCATGCAAATATGTATTTTTGAAAAAGTTCAAATATTGCTTTATTTTTATTTTTTTGTGTATTTTCTTTAAAATTTTAGTTTATTTATGAATATTAATAAAGTGTAATTTATACACAGACAAAAGAGTAGAATTCTGTTTGTTTTATTAATTTTTTCTGTTTTTTTTTTTTTGCTTTGTATATGTATCACGTATGAAAATGAAATAAATTAAATTACAACAACAACAACAACAACAAAAATATGCAAATAATAAAGTAAAATGATGAAAAATAAATAAAATTGAAATGATATTTTGTTTATTGTTTTAAATTTAATTTGCATATACTTAAAATTATCATTATAAAATTTATATTTAAATGAATTCAATTTTGAAAATGTTTATACATATGTTTGTACAATAAATAAAATAAAATTTTATATTCTATAATTTAACGAATTTTATATAAATTAAGTAAAATTATAAATTAACATAAATAACAATCAAATGATATTTATTGCATGTAACTGAGAATGATATCAAATTAACGTACACATTTTTTACTATGCTATGTTTAAGTGAAAAAAAAAAAAAAAAAAAAAAAAATAGAAAAATAGAAAAATAAAATTGAAAGTAATTTTTATTAATAATTTAATTGAAAATGTCGATTACATATAAAATTTATTATCAGTTATTCTGTAATAAGGTTTTCATATCATACCCACATACGAGTATGTAACACAGATTCATTTTACTTGCAAGAAGGTTCACTGTATCGAAATGATAAAAATAGGTTTAAAGTAGGTTCAAAAAGTTAACACTGCACAAACAATGCACCATCAAGCATTCAAAAAGTAATCATGATTAAAACAATTATTCATTTTTTGCATTATTTAGCTCAACATTAACTTAATATTTGCAACATAAAATTTGATATTGCGTTGGCTACTTCATACCAAAATTTTTAGATATTTTTATTGAAATAACAAAAATAATTTTGGTAGAAAGCAACACAAACGTCAAAACACGTCGTAAAATGCAACACTTATGCCCCAGAGCATCGCAATATAAGATATCTAGTGTTACATTAAAACTACAGCAATATTTTTATAACACTGCTTTGTCATGATTACTTTTTTTGAACAGCCCTAGTTTTGAAAGTAACGAAAATTAAGACCTAAATATATAAATTCATTTCAAATAAAATGCATATATGTAATTAATAAATTTTTTAGATTTGCCTTAATTATTGAAAATCCTTGCGCTTATATCCTTTTGATTATACTTGAAGAAAAATTCAAATTTAAAAATTTATAACTGACAAAAATAGGAGAGTATAATACTCATACATTGGTTGAAGACGATTTTATGTCATCTTTAATTCGTAGTTTATCAAGTGCCATTTTTAAGAATTTAACTCGGTGGGTGCATGTTGGAAACAGAATTTTTCTTTCACAGAGCATTTTTTGTTTTTTTGTTTTTTTTTTGGCTTTACCGGTATGACCTATATTTTGCCGCCGGCTGAACTCTTATCAGACTGCCAGCATCAATTTTTTTTTTTTTTCATTCACAGTAATTAACATACAGATTGCGATAAGATATTTTTCCCTTTTTTTGTATTTTAATTGTTTACTTTAGAAAAAAGGAAATTACATACTCATATGTACGTGATTTGAACTGATAATATTCATTATATTGACTTACATACACGTATGTATGTATTTAATATAATAAATAAAAATTTTACATAAAATTACACAATTTAATCAGAGTAAAAATTTCTATACAAAAACACAAAATATAAATAAAAAATTTTTTTTTTTTTTCGTCATTATTTGAAATCAAAATTTATTTCCTTGCACAATTTATTACACATTTACATGTAATTGTAACGTTGTATACGTGTATCTCATAATACGGGTGAACCATTACCAAAATAAATTTACAAGCGTTATATTTTTAATGTAGGTACATTTGAAAATTTTTTTAAACATTGACTATATGTACACACTTATATGCAAAAAAAAAATTTACACCTTACACGTACACTCAAATGAGTATATGTAAAAATTATCTTTTTACAAATTCGCTTTTTTTTTTTTTTTTTTTTTTTATTTTGTAAACGTGATATTTTCGCCTTATTTATTATTATTATTATTATTTTGTCTATAAGTCAATGTAATGTAATTTTATACATATGTACATACATGGTGTAGAGTATTTATTTTACATGTTAAATTCATTTTGAATAAAAATGTTGACATTTTCTCTTTAAATTGTTTTTATTTATTTATTTATCTTTTTGTTGTTATTTTTTTTTTTTTTTTTTTTTGAATTTTTCTTGTTATAGCTCAGCTCATACACATTCTCTAAGGTACATATATGTACAGTAAACAAATGTGGGCTCAAATGTACATGAAAAAAAAAATATCTTACAAATTACATAAGTTACACGTTACACCATTATTGTTCAAATTATTGTTATTAGTATGCCAATAAGTATTGCATGAACGTAAAATGAAAATATTGTAAATAAAAGCATATAAAAAGGAGTAAAAATGAAAATATCGATTTTACTTCTTTTTTTTCATTTTTTTTTTTTTTTTTAGTAATAAATAACAGACATTAAATAATGTGCAAAAAAAAAAAAAAAAAATTATAATTTTAAGGTTCGTTAACAATATGCTCTCTTTTACATTTTTCTTTGATTTTATGTAAATACTCGTATGTAAGCTGTTGTTTGAAATAAAATTAAAAATATTGCAAATCTTTGAAAATTTAACCTTTTCATATCATATGGGATTTTTAAATAAAAGAAAAAATAGAAAAAAATCAATTAAATAATTAAAATGATAAAAAGGAGAATTCATATTACTCGTTATTTCCTTGGTTTATTTTATTTATAATTTTTTTTTGTTTTTTTTTTTTTTTTTTTTTGAATATCAATCGAACATTTTCGTTCATCGTTTACTACAACAACAATCATATCATCATACATGTATATAATCATTATCAACGTACGCTGGTACATGAATATATCACGATTTATTGTTTTGTTTTTACTTATTTTACATTAATACATCATGTAATACAATATTAAAAAATCCAAAAAAAAATCGAAGGAAAATAACGAACAAACAGAAAACAAGGAAAACAAAAAGAAAACGAAAATGAATGAAAATTAACAAAAATGTCAAAATATCCCAAACAACAAAACTTATGATCATATTTTATATATCATGTGTACTATGTATATGCACATACATATATGAATTGAATATGTACAGTGCACTATCGCATATTCGTGTTCCATATACTTAAAATTTTTTTTTGGGTTTTTTTGTTTTTTTTTTTTAAATGTGAAATGTATAAAAATAAAAATTTATTTAGTTTTTATAACCTAAGGTGAATATAACACGAAATTATCTTATTTTTCTGTGTAATATAATGTCTGTGTGATGTATTATAAAATATAAAAAAAAAAAAAAAATTTTATATCATCAGATATTATTTAAGAAAATTGTTGGTAATCTTTTTTTTTTCTTTCTTGAATGCTGTATCACGACATCATTTGTTACAATTTAATCAAACAAGTAACTTAACTACATTCTTATTAATAAATAAAAAAAAAAAAAAAAAAATTTATTTTAATGCACATAAAGGTGCATATTACATAAATTTTGCAAATAATGAAAATGAAATAAGATATCAGCATACATATACGTAGGTATGAGCATATAGTTTAGTCATAGATACATGAATATTCAATAAAACAAAAAAACAAAATAAATAACAATAAAATAAAATTTTTCCTTTTTTTTCTTTCAATAAATAACTTTTACTTTTTTTTTGCCTTGTTATAAATAAATATCTGTTGCAAGATACTGTTGCGAAACTAATATTTCTTTGTCGTCGATTATAATTCACTAGCGAATAATATTGTAGTACTTACTATAACTGATGTCTATATATGCATATTTGTGTGTATATGTAAACATTGCATTAACATTGCACATTTTATTATTGCACCATATACTATATATACTCTGTTTACTAATTCCATGCAGTTAAGGTCTTATCGAAAATGAAATACAGTAATACCATTTTACGTCACTGTATATTGATATTAAAAAAAAAATGTTCATTTCGCATTATTATGAGAATTTTACAGATTGTGGTAACACTACTTGTGTGATGATCTTATTAGAAATTATGAGAGAAGACACATACATATATCCTCATAAGACCCTAATTGATGTATCGAATTAGTAGACAGACTATAAGTAGTATAATATGTACAACTAAATTGATGGATCTATTGTATGTACATATTTACACACATTTACTTTTTTTTTATTTATTTACTTATTTTTCTATGAAATTTTTGTTATGTATTCACAAATGCAATTTACATACACTTGTTGCATAAATAAATTGAAAGCTATAATGGATAAAATTTCTTATATAGGTTCATACAATTTATGTAAATGTTAAGTTACTTATAGAAATTTCACTTTATAGAGATAAAGAAAACTTTCAAATATATACAAAAGTTTTATTTTCATTTTTTTTTGTTTATTTTTATTTTTTTTTATTTTTTAATTTAAAGCAAATATGTACAATGTTAGTAAAATATCGATAAAACTTTAGATATATACGAATAAAAACTGCAATAATTTTATTTTCTATTTTTTTTTTTTTTCTATTTATGAAAATCAAAGTTTTTCGTTATATTATGTGCATTTTGCAATGTAATTAGTGTAGTTTGCATGATTGTAGAAAAATTGATAAAGAAAATATAACTACGAATACAAATGACTTTAAAAAAAAAAAAAAAATGAAAATAAATAACAAGAAATTTTTTTTTTTTTTTTGGTTTTATTTTTTTTTACCTTTGATACATCTTATTTAATGTGTATGCCATAAATTTCATTTTAAAGAGCATTAAAATCGTGATCACATAAAATCACTTTCGATTTAAAGTGTTCATTCATGATTATCATTATTATATATGTATTCATATGTATATTATTATTGTTATTATTTTTGTTATATCTTCTTCATAATATTGTTGTTGTTGTTATTGTAATCATCTTCAGTTATTACATAAAAACATGAGAGAAAAAAATTCAATTCATATGAAATTAAGTGATTTAAAGGTGAAATACATGAAAAAATTTCGTTTTTTTCCGTTGCATATTGTTGTGCAAAAGGTGAAAAAAGAAACAATCCAGAAATCCAGATAGAAATATCTGTTTAATGTCTCTCTAATATTTGGGAAAAAAAATTAATATAATAAATTTTTTCCAATAAGTAATTTCATATTTTCTTTATGGTATCAGTGAATATTTTTTTTTTTTTTTTTTTTCTTGGTATATAAAGATAATTCGTATCGAATTAATTCAAAAACAGTGTAGTACATAGAAAACCAACAACATAAAATGCAGATAGTGTTTATCACTCTTATTTTGATACAAAAGATTACTAAATTCGTTCTTAATGAACCAAAAAAAAAAATTTTAAATTGTTCAGTTGATTTCAATGAAATGAATTAGATTGGATCAACGTATTAGTAAGCAGATCAACGTATTCGAACACCAATAGCCATTGATAACATGATAATTTTAAAAGGCAATTTCTTTAAAACACGGTACGTAATCTGAGTTCATAGGGTATAAAATCTCATATTAAACGTTAGTTACCTATACCAAATAAAATTCCTATACATATAAAATTTTAATAATTCTAAAACAATTAACTTACGAATATGTTCCATATGCAGTTTTATTTCACTGTTCTTTATCAGGTTTGCTGGTTTTATGGTTTCACGTGATTCTCTAGAAATTAAAAAAAAAAAAAAAAAAGTGAGTATTTGTATGCGTTACAACAAAATTATAAGAAAACATGTTAAATATCAAAAAAAAAATTAAAAATAAATAAAAAACACATTTTAGATGGCTTAATTGTGATAATAAATTTAAAAAAATTTCAAATAAATTGAAAACTTTTCCAAACATTACCAGTTGCGATGTAACCAGAATGCATATATGTATATGTACATAAATGTAAGCATTTTCATGAAAATTTAAGACTTGTACATAAATTTACTTGAGTTAATTTTTGAATATTCCATAAGTGAAATATCAAAGAAATTTTTTGTTTTTTTTTTTAGTTACTTGAATTTAATGAAGTATAATTCTATGTTTAGCCTGATATTTTGATTTAAAAATTCTTCGTTCTTTATTTTAAGCCTTAATTTCCATATTTGTATATCAAAAAGGTATTATTTTGTCAAGTAAATTATAAGAAAATCACTGTATTAAAATTAAATGCTTTCCATGTATAATTCATTTAATCTTATTTTTTCTTACATTATTTTTATTATATGAAAAATTTTTTACAAAACTTAGTATTCATTTTTAATTCCTACTAATTTAAGAAAATTTAATTTTAATGTTTTTATTTCATTTTATCGTTTTCTTTTTTTTTTTTTTTTTTGTAAATTCGAATGTGTATTCTCTGTTTAAATGGTTTAAACACACAATTTTATAATCTCTAATGTAAAACGTTTAATTTAATTTTAATAAATGAAATAATCTCTTTGTATTTTATTTTTTGGAATGTATTTATTACGTATTTAAATTTTTTAAGTTCTTATTAAACGTCTGTTTTAATTACTTAATAATTTCTATAGTAGATCTGTTTAATTTGATTTTTTTTTAAATAAAAATTGAAAATTCTAAAATAACGCAGATATTAAATGGTTCAGAACATAAAGGCAACAAATTTTACATATATACAAATTGTGTACAACTACATAAAAACTGACGAAATAATTCAAAAAAAAAAAAAAAAAATCAAAAATTCAAATTGTTAAATCAAATGAAAAATATTGTATTGAAAAATAAAACAAAAAAAAAATTTATACAAAAATTTTTCATGTGCATCAATAATATGAAATTAATTAAATGAATTGTGCATATGTGTTTCCTTGCCATACAGAATACATGAATGAAAGCAATAAAAAAAAAAAAATTGAATTTAAATTAAAATTAAAATGTCATGCACACTACAATGAAATTTTTTTTTTTTTTTTTTTTGACTAATTTATTTAAATTTGAAATTCATAAATATACAATCAAAAAAAAAATATGTTGTATACTAGCCTACATACAAAAAACAAAAAAAAAAAACAGATAAACAATGAAATAATAGAAAATAATGAAATTGATTTTTCCTATTCATTTTCATTTTATATTTTCCAATCATCTGATTGTGCATATGAAAAAATCTATACAATACAAACAAAATTATGTTATAGATAAATGAAAAATTCATTCACAAAAAATTTTATAATTTCCATTGACCTGTTAACATACAATTGTACAATTTTGTTTTTTTTTTTTTTGTGTTTTTGGATTTGTTTTACTTTTTTTTGTATTCACAATTATTATCCTTGTGTATCCTTTATACAATTCAAAATGTACATACATGTATGGTATGGAACAATATCTATATTAAGTGGTCACAAAAAACATATTTTTAGTATTTTCTGTTTTTTTTTGTTAATAAAATAAGATACAAAGGATGAACCAATTTGTATTTATTTTTATTATGTTCTCTTTTGATAGTTGTACGTATTTTTCTGTATACACTTTTATGTACATTTACTATATTATTTCTATTGATTTGAAAATTGTGGTTTTTTGCCAAAAAAAAAAAAAAAAAAAAAAAGGAAAACGAAGAAGAAAAATTGGAAAAATCCATTTTGCATCTTCGAAAGGTCAGAAAATTTATGTATGTATATGTGTATTTTTTATATTATATAAAAAAAGTTTTTCAATTAAATTTCATTTTCAAATACTTAAATATATATTACATAAACACGCGTTGATATATCTAAATTGTTTGTATATTGGATTATGAACAAATTTTCTTTATATATGTTAATATAACATATTATTGTAATGTACATATATATACTTTCTTTCTTTATTTAAAATAGGTTGAAAAAAAAAATAATAATAATTTTAATAGAAATTTTCAATTTATTTTAAATTTATTTATTTAATTTCCTCTTGAAATTATTTGTGGTATTTTCTATTTAACATTTAAATTACAAGGAATTATTGAATTTTTAATATACGTATAATGGAAATAAATAATTTTCTTGGAAATTTTTTTTTTAATGTTTTTTTAGATTATTTTGAAAATTCAATAGAAAAATTAATTAATAATAAATTAATTTGATTGAATTGATTTTTTTTTTTCAATTGCTGTTACTCTACGGGGGAAGACGTGTGAAAATAAAAAATAAAATCAAGAAGGACGAAAAACAAACATATAACAGAATTTACCATTAAAAGTTTACTATAAATTTTATTTTACAATGAAACTTGATTACATTCAATTACGTAATTTAACAAGAATGATAATTAAAAAAATGAATAAAACCATCTTAAAAATTTTTTGTTGTCAATATTTCTATTCTGTTATACCAAATTTACCTGGTTTCTATGTTATTAAAATTTCAAAAAAAAAAAAAAAAAAAAAAAGCAAAACGGATACCCTTACAAGAAAAACACAAAAATTTCCTATAAAAGTTTACAAAAATTAAAACGACCTTGCTATACATACATATGAGTAGTATGTGGCAAAGTATATAAAGTAAAGCATATGAAATATAAAGTACACAGTATATATTTTCATAAATTACTTTTTAACAAGATATTTAATTACTAGTTTAAAAAAAATTTTTCTCAATGTACATATATGTATGTACATGTTTATATATTATAATTTTCTACTTAATAACTTTTTTGTTATTTTCTTTTTATTTTTTTTGCATGCATGCATATGTGTATTGTTACGTAAAGTGAATTTAACACTTTGTGGATATTTAAAAAAAATAAAATAAAAAATAAAAAATAAATTTAAACATGCACATAATATACAAATTCACAAGTATGTTAAAAAAACAAAAAAAAGGATATTTTATAGTGAATACACGTCATTTTAGAACTTACAAAAAAAAAAAAAAACAAGGAATAAATATAAAAATTCTTCTTCTTTACTATGTGTTCATGTATTACAATATATGTATATCTAGGTTAAAATATACATTTACTGTATGTTATTTTGAATAATTACTAACTAAAAAAAGGATGTTAAAATTTTAGTTTACGTGTACACATAAAATTATTTACAAAATGTAATTTCTAAAAAAAACAACAACATAAAATTCAAGGTATCTTTATAATGTGAACACAAAGTTCGTTGTTGTTTTTTTTTTTTTTTTTGGTTTTTCTCTGTAATTGTTTTTGTTTTAGTGAAACCATATCTTCAGACAAGAACTTTATTTTATTTACAAAGGAGACGATAGACATAAAATGGAAAAACAAAAAAAAAAAAAATAAAATACTAAAAAACAATATAATCTGTGTACAATAGAAAATGTTGATGCTTTGCGTGTATTCTCACTTACATGCATACACAGTGAGTTTACTACATATAAATAAAATTTTGTGGTAAAATACTCCATCTGATTTATTATGTACAATGTTAAAAGCTCTTTAAATTTTAACATTCTAGTTATAGTATAGTATATATAATTACATACAGTAGCTAAAAGAAAATTGGATTTTATTTAACAAATTACCTCTTAAATTTCACAAATACAAACTAACCGTTTTAATATTACATACACATACATATAGAAATGATTGTTATACGATACGCTAAGTATAATTAAAATATTTTCACCCTGAAATATAATATTCTTAATTTGAAATTTGAAAGATGAACTAAAATACCTTCACTATACCTTATCCTTGTACATATATACATATTACAAAATATAAAGACATTATTTTTGTTACATTATTTTAATTAATGAAAAATAAAGAAATCACATTTATTGATAAGTATAACAGAAAAATATCGAAATTTTTTTTTTTTTTTTTTTTTTTCCCAAAATCAGATACATAAGATGAAGCTAATATGTAGTAGATATGTACATGTAAATCTAAGTAAATTACAATATGGCTTTGATCTGTTATCGTATGTCTTTTCTAATTGTAGAAAAGTGGTAATTTTTTGATTATAATAATTTTCCAATAAACACCTTCTTATTATAAATAAGAAATTTCATGTGTCTAATTAAAAAAATTTTCTTAAAAATTTAAATTGTTTAAAATTTTTGTTATTTCAAGAAAATACGATGTTACACAGCATTTGATTACAGTCATTTTATAGCATAAGAAATTATGGATTATGGAATTCTGGTGTCGAAATACCAAAAACTCCATCCGCATGCTCCATCCCTTCAAATATTTATATGTTAATTATGCAACATTCATTTACAACACAATAAAGGGATTAGAAACTATGAAAATGAATTTGATATTATTAACCCTTATTTGATTGTTATTTAAAACATCGTCATCATCATCATCATTATTATTGGATTTTTCCACTTTATATTGAATGTTTGAATGATGTATGTACATACAAGACAATAACAATAAATGACTATTTTGTGGAAATCCTTTTTAATATACATGTAAACGTATATCTATGACGTGTATATCAAAAATATGTATCTTATCCTGTGTGTAATGTGTTCATTCAACATTTACATCAAATCAATGTCTTTATATCGCTTTTATATACATTTGTGTATGTATAGCGGCCATCAATCAAATTTATTTTAACTCCTGTAAAATTTCTGTTTCATAGATACTGGATAAAATATGTATTTCACATAGATAAATATGTTACAATAAAATGCATGAAAATGAACAAAATTTAATTGTATTAAAAAAATACACACACACAATATTCTTCATATGTGTGTATCACTTTGAATTTAATAATCGGAAAATTTTCTCAATAGTTAATAATAATTCATTATAAAATGAATAAAAGCAACATTAATAAAATTCATACATCATGTATGTACATATATATACTAAATATGTATACAGGATATATTTTAATCGACAGGACTATATTGCAAGGATATTGAAATTATAATGTATTATATTATAATGCTAAGCTTAATGTATGTACATTGAAAATCCAAATTGTATACATATGTATACGAATATGTGTGATACAACATACATAAATGCTGTGTATATAGAATTTTTGGCAATTAGTTGCCTATTCATATACAATAAAGGCTTTTAACAAAAAAATTTATTATATATGAAATAAATTTATTATTGACGCGAAATTTGTATATCTATACATACAAATTATATGAGAAATATCTACATTTACAATGATACAAAAAGGAAAGCGATTTAATTATGTATTATTTAATCATAAATACTACGTACCTTTTATACATTACGCACCGTAGTTCGATGTAAGTTCTGAAAAAAAAAAAAAAAAAACAAAAAACATTTTATTACAGCTCTTATTGAAAATACATTAAAAAAAAAACAAATTAATTTGGCAATAATATATACGAAATGCTAAATTATGGAATAATACGTAAACGCTATAGATATAAATCATATCAAAATTTTATATGCAATTATTTATAAATGTATTTACAAAAATTGTAAATATAAAATTTATTTTCATGTACATGTATAGTACACGTATATAATAGTGGAATTCATTTAATTAAATTTAATATTATTGAAATAGTTATTTTCAAAGGAGACGATTTAATTTAAAAAATTTAAAAAAAAAAAAACCGTTTTCTCATATGTAACAGCCCTACATATACAATTGTATATGCACAAATTAATAAATACAAAATCAAAATAAAAACAGAGAAAAGAAAAACATAAAAACCACATGTAATACATATTGATATGGGATTTATTATTTTACATATTTACTATATACACGCGTAAATTAGTATCAATTCAATGATTTTAATTAAATTTTAATTACATTTCACTTTTATACATTATAATTAAATGTATGTAGTATTATATATATGTACATGAATGTATAATGAATTAAATTAAATTGATAAAAATAAAATATTGAAATTACATAGGTAGGTATATATAAAATATAAAATAAAATTTTGTTCAATTTTATTTAATTTTATTTATTAAATTTAAAAATAGTTCAAATACTCGTAATTTTACAGGAATAAAAAAAAAAAAAAAATCAATATTTTCGATATGTGTGGTAAACAAACATTAAATTTTTTGGTGGATTAACAAAATAGCAAATTCCATTTAAAATTAATACGAAAAAAAAAAAAAAAAAATTTTTTTTTTCTTGTTAGTTGCGTTAGTTATCAATTACAGATATCATAATTTGTTTCATTTTACCTAAATATATTAATTAGCAAATTAATAATAAAAGAAAATTATTTTGGTTTCCTTTAACTTTTTTTTTTTTTTTTCTTTCATAACACATTTCCAGATGACGTTTACATTTCTGAGACAAAAATATGAAAATTGTGTTATGAGACATTTTTCAGTGCTTCCAGTGTAACGGATGAAGGAAGTGAGGCGTGTGTCTGAGGTAGCATGGTATCACCGGTATATAATTTTTTTATATGTATTTTTCAAAGATATAAAAAGCCAATATATGCTCTGAATGATAATTACATCCAGTTATAAGGATCAAATTTTAAGGATTTTGGTAATATTGCTCATGAAAATCATTAATTAGAAATTGTACTCTTTATAGGGTCTAAAACATCATATAATTAGTGTACAGACAAAGTTAACACATGTACCCCATCCTTTGCCAGTAAAACTACATTTTTCAATTAAAACTAGATCAGAAAATTTAAATAAAACAATGAAATAAAAAATTAAATTGAAATTGTAGAAGTTAATTAAATTAATAAACTCAAACTTGAAAGTAGTACATTGTAATTGCAATTACAAGAAAAAACCAATTAATAAAGAAAAAACTAAAAAAAAAAAATTTTTTTAAGTTAAAAATAAAGTTAAAAGGACGAAGAAAATTTTTTTTTTTAGTTGCGTTTTTAATTAAAACGAATTTTTTAATTTTATTTGAAATCAATTCCGATAACAAATTAATTATTCTCACGTAAGTATTAAACTTTGTAAAGATAATCACAGTACATAAAGAGAACAAAGTGATAGTCACTATTTTTAAGTTTCAAAGTTTCAATTCAAATACAAGTAACTACGGAATAACAGGAAAACTATGGATTTCATCATCATCCTCATCATCATTAGCTTTACAGCCCTTTGTGGACCTTGGCTTACTTAAGGAAATGCTTCCATTTCAACCATAGTTTCATCTGTGTCGAACGCCACAATTTTTCAATTGATAGCATTTAATTTCCGCGGGTCTTTCTTAACATCGTCCAGCCACCTCATATCTTGAGTCTCCCTGGTTTTCTTTTTCCTTCTGGAGACTGGATTTAACAGAGGTTCTAAATATCTTGTCACGTTATAAAAATCTATGTTAAATAAGAACTAGCCACAGTTTGTTAAATCGTTATTTTTTCAATATTATGAAAATACTGTGTTACTTGGGAGCTACTTGTAATCGTGAGTATTTCTTATAAAAATGGAATAGTATTAAAATAGTATTCACATAGGCATTAAAATCAATGAGAAATTTTATAAGTTTTCTTTTTATTTAATATTTAATTAAAACTAAAACTTATTTTCTCATACATTAAATGAGTACATTTTAAATTTCATGTTTTATATTAATATAAGAAAAAATAAAAAAATAAAAAAAAGAGAAATTTTCTGCATAACACGCACATATGCGTATGTAAATGCCATATGAAATTGATTTAATATAAAGTTTTTTTTTTTTTTTTTTTTTTTTTTTGAAATATGTATTATTAATATTTTATTAGAAAATTATAATTCATTTAACATTAAACGGAATAATATTCAGTTTTTTGTATTTATTTTCAAAGTTTTTAATGATAGCTTACACAATTTCACGTGGTCTCTTTTTCGTTTGAATTTTATTTAATTTTATTATTATTTTTTTTTTTAATTAATTTTATTTTATTATTATCATTATTTTATTTTTTGTTTTTTGTAAATAATTAATCAATACCAGATATAGTACCAAAGTTTTTGAGTGTAAATCAAAGAAGTCACTGAAAGTCATTTCGAAGAAATCAATAAAATGATTAATAACTCAAATACTAAAATTAATTAATATTAAACAGCAAAATGTATAAGGATAAATCGTGTGTATTTCATTAATTTTTAAATTTATTCCAAGAAAAAAAAAAATAAAAAATAAAAGGACTTGTGCATGAACATTCTGTTCGTGATTTATAAATAACGAAATCTTGCGTACGTAATAAATGTACTAGTGTGCTATAGATTAGAAGAATTAGGGCTTTTACATGAAAATACACTTTCCAGTACTTCCAATGTACCGGGTGAAGGAAGTGAGGCGTGTATCAGGTTACAGGTAGTCCATAAATACCGTGCAACCTCATACATGCCTCACTTCCTTCATCCACTGTGTCTCGAAAAAGTCTCATCGTCTAAAACCCTCCAATGAAGTGTAAGGAAAATAATAAGAAAAAAATTTATTTTATAGATTAAACATTTAAATCAAAATTAAAATTCATTACAACGATAAATTATATGGAATATATTTTGTTTGCTCACTTCAAAAACAAAATGTAAACAAATTTAATGTCAAATTTTAATATTTACACAATTTATATGTATGGGCAGGTACAGATATCAAATACCGGAAAATAAAATGTAAATAAAAATAGATTTTTTTTTTAAATCTTGAATTTTATTTTTCTAAATTAAATACTCGTGTATATGTATTGAGATCTTATCTAATGAAAAATAAAAAAAATTTTTTTTTTCTATTTTTGGTTTCTTTTTGTATGTAAACATCAGTTACTTGTATTGCCAGTGTGTTTATTATAAATGCTTCATTAATAAAATTAAATAAAATTTCATTTTAAATATTTTTGTTTTGTTTTTTTTTTTTTTGGTATCACTTCTTAAGAGATTGGACCGAACAAAATAATAAAAGAGCATTTAAAGAAAACAAAAAAAAAAAAAAAAAAAAAAAAATTAAGTATCTGCTAGAATCGTGTCATCAGACATCACAAAATGAACAATCAAAATGAATATCCTCTATGACCTATTTTTATATTGTTTGAATTATTTTCGTTTTTTTGTTTTTTTATTTATCATATTTAGCATCCGGTTTCTTAAAAGTACTTAAACTGAATATTCTCAGTCCTATGTACACTATACATTTTATTGTGACCGTATACTAGAAGACAAAACAAAAGTAAAAAAAAAAGTAAATAATATCACAAAAAATGACAAAAATTTAGCCGCATATTTTTATTTATGTAGACATTTGTTACTATATGGGTAAAAAGTCAACAACAACAACAACAAAAAAAAAGAAAAAAGGATATTAAGTAAATAATTAAAAAGGTGCGGCTGATGGCGCTTAATTTAACCAATATAAATTATATAAAAAAAAAAAACAAAATTTTTTTTTTTCTTTTTAACCATGTACTCTTGTATAATCTTGTAAGATTCAATTTTTACCTTCTTTATTTGAATTATAAACGTATTGTACCTGTACAATATATATAAATAACTGAATATTTACCTTTTTTAATATTTATTTTGGTTTTTGTTTACTATTTTGTGTTTGTCATTTCGTCCTGAATACATTGTATGAAGAAACAAACAATACAATTGTAATTTTATGCTAAGCGCATATTAAATATGTTTAATTTTTTTATAAATATTATTAAAAACGGTTTTTATATGTATGTATGTAGGAAATATTTTTGAAAAGCGCCATCATGTTTTAGACCAGGTGAAAAAATTTTTTGTTTACCATAATAATCTTAGATTTGTATAAGGAAAACAATAAAACAAACGAATTAATGTTTTTCTATACTTTGATAAAAAAAAAAAAAAAAAAATTTACATTTTGATAGGACCTTTTAGTCCTTTTAATTTCCCAAAATAATTATTCATAAAATGTGGTTAAATAAAATTGCTACAAGAAAACTTTTGTAAATTTTCACATAACGCTTTCCATGAAAATTTTAAAAGTTTAAACAATTTGTAAGATTATTTTAAAGGTAAAATGATAAAATAAAAAGGATAATAAACAAGTAAATATTCTAATTGTTTAACAGATCTTATCAGTCTTTGGTTTATTGTATAAAATTTTATTTTATTTTTTATTTTTTTTTGAAATTATGTTTGCTAATGTAAATTGTGAATTTAATTTATATTAATTGATTAAGAGAAATTTAATTAAAAATAAATTATCAACATCAGATCAAAAATTTTTCTTAACTAGGTTTTCATTTATACAGAAATTTATTGCAGAAAAATAAGAAAAAAAGTAAAAATCAAAATTAACAGAAAAAAAAAAAATTTTTTTTCTAATGATTTGATGTTCATTTTGTTGATTTTTATTTAATTTTAGTTTTATTTTTTTTTTTTTTTCTATGAGCACAAAATCATGTGATAAATCTATGTCAAATACATAAAAATGAAAAACTGAAAAAATGAATAATGCCATTTTTATTAAATTCATTACCTACAAAAAATAAAAAAAAAAAAAAAAGAATATCAAAAACAAAAAAAAAAAATAATAAAAAATAATTGTGTCATTCAAAAGTGATCTATTATGTACTAATTGCAGTATAGTCGGATTGCGTGTTCCGCAATTTTTCTAATTTAACTAGTTTTCATGTTAAACATTTTGAATATATATCTAGTACATACGAGTATATATATAGTCATTGGCACGAATATGCTACTACTACCACCAATCCAAATGAAAAAAAAATACAAAAAATCTCTAATACTAGAAAATTTTAAAAACTTACACACTATAGCATGTGTTCATGATTTTTATTCAGTTTTTACCATTTTCCAAAAACAAAAAAAAAAAAAAAGGAAAATTGTTTTTTTTTTCTTTCATTAAATAAATTTCATTGTATATATATACTATGTTTAGTTCAATATAATTGCTAGGAAACTCAAATGTAATACTTTTACGTTTATAAATATGAGTATCCTTCAAAGGGAAATTCCAACTTTGATATAGACGTATAGATATGTACATTAGTGTAAATATATATTTAGTGCGTATGTATAAGTCCTTATAATATATATTTCATAACGTATATATTCATAAATATTCTAGTGCTTTGTCACACAAAACCGATGAATCTGGCATTTACGTATGTACATATATACACATGTGTACGTGTGTATGACGTATATATATAAGCACGCTTTTTTAATTTCTAATATCTATGAATAATTCCTTATTTATTTATTTTTTTTTTTTTCTTTTTAATTATTCAGAATAATACAAACATGGTAAAATTAAGAAATATCTAATTGAAATGGCCATAGTGTACATATGTACATATATTATCGATCAATATAGTAATAAAATAGTAAACTAGTAATAGCAATATATATTGTAGAAGAATGAAGGACACACAAAAAAAAAGGGGAAAAAAAAAAGGAAAAATAATATAGGTGTGCGTATAATTTTAATAATAGGCTTCACGTGTTTACTATTCTCGTGACTGATTAAGATTATGATCAAAAAATACGAATGATATATAAGTAAATAAAATGGAATAAAATAAAATAAGGATATAAATATCCTTTAGATTGTATCAAATTCTGTTAAGATATATGTAATGTAATAAATATATACGTATACAAAATATGTACATATAAAATTATAACAGAGAGTGTATAATTTCATGATTTTATTTTTTCTTTGATTTTTCTTTTCTTAATTTTCTTTTCTTAATTTTCTTTTATTTTATTTTATTTTATTTTTTTTTTTTAATTTCAAGTATTTTTTTGTCTAAAATCAGAATATTAATTTTCTTAATATCAAAAAAAATTATGATCTGGATAATATTTTCAAATTATCATGGATCTTTTGTATTTTTTTCAGTTATATATAAATTGTTCTGGTTGTACATATATACACGCTTTTAAACGCTTATCCATATATGAACGTATACTGTTAATATAACGTGAATTTAATGCTTTGAAATTTTCTTTTGTATATTTAATATTTACGTTAACTAGATTTGCTCTTCTACTCTACTATTATTTTATTTGTACTACATAATTTTAGCATTTAAATAGTTTAACTTTAGAAATAAATATATAAAGCTTAAGTTACAATAAATACAAAAAAAAAAAAAAAATAATAATATGTAGATACTTTGTATGTAATTATATTGTACACGAAATACAATTGCATTACAATTGTACATTATGTAATACTCGTATATCCTTTGCCATATAAATGCATTTATCACATTGTTTAAAAAAACATAATTATATACATGTACGTGTTTTAAATAAATTACATTGAATTATTTGATGTATCGTCATTTAACTATCAGTTTAACAATAAATTGTTTTTTTTTCTTCTTCTTCTTTACTTGAAAATTATAAAATTGTTAACTTCATTTTAGATCTAGGCTGTTAAATGAAAGCAATGAAAATTTTTTGTAATTTTATAACATACGTGTTATCATTGTTAGTATATACGTAAATATGTTGTAGAAATTTATTGTGTCTATGCACAATTTAATGTAGAATTTGTATCTACTTATTATTATTATTTTTTTTTTTTTTTTACCTTTACATTGACTTCAACATGTATTTATACAATATTATGTACAAACGAAATTGCACATGCATATTATAAAATAAAATGATGACTATGCAACACCTTTATGTTACGTTCTTGACAATGAATAAGCACTTATATGTATATGCTATATAACGATTATACTCATATTTGTTTCGGTATATTATTAATTTTTTTTTTTTTTTTGTTTTTTTTTCCACCGTGTTACAATATTCATGTTACAATTTTAATAAAACTTTGTGAAATACATCATTAACAAAATGCTTTATTGAAAATATTTTTGTATTTATACTTTATTCATAAAGTTTTTATAAAATGATATAATTAAAAAAGTTTACAATTCATTTGTCTGATTCTTATGGATAATGAAAATATTACGTCATTTATATTTATGATTTATGTTTGTTCTCTTTTGATTGTTATTAATTTCGTTTATGAAAATACGGAAAACTTGGCAATCAGAAAATGAGATTAAAATATAATTTTATTCAGTGAAAATATAGGTGACTATTTTTTTTAAAAAATAGAGTATAGGTTTTAGTTCATATCATTTTACCTAAAAATAACACAAATTCTTCTATGAGATTCTGTTTTGTTAGAAAATACTGTGAATTAGGTATATATTCATTGAAATTTAAGTACATCATACTGTATTGTATGTATACAAGAGAGTACTTCACATATATACACCTGTGTGCAGACAGATATATGTACATACATATATTGAAATTTGAATAAATGTGAAATATAAATCTCAAATAAACAAGGTGCACTTTTATTCTAACTGCGAATCTAATTGAATATCAAGAAAGAAAATAAAAAATAAAAAAAATTCCTATTACTGTGTATATTGAACAATCAATGTTTGTAAATTCATTCACATATCAGTTAAGTACCTACATAATAGATTATTTACATTGTACATCCATACGTAACACACAATACGAATACGTAATATAACAGCAAATGATGTACGTTTTCATTCATTTCATTCATATACATATATTTTAATTAATTGATGAATGATGATGAAATGACGTATAAATGAATGAAAATTTTATGCAAAAATTATATACAATTTTCTCATACATTTTAACTAGATGTTGTATTGCATATTTAGTAAGTATGTAACAACATTGTTGCATAATTAGATTTTATTACATTTTATGTAAAATATAGAATGATATAGACAGATATTATTTAAATACGTTATTAATGCATATACTTGCATTGTAAATAAATTGAAATTCACACATATAAGTGTTACATAATATGATGTATTAAGATTATCATTAAATTGTAATTTAATGTATTTTAGATAAAATTATTTCAAATGAAATATCAATGAAAAATATTTTAATTGATTTTTACTATTTTTTTTTTTTTTTTGAAAGTTTTCAGGCAATTTAACTTAAAATCAATTTAAGAATGCTTGAAATTTTCTTTTTAGACAGCATAATCTTAAAAATATTATCTATGTTGACAAGTGGTCGATAAAAAGAAAATCACAACAGACGAAATATTGAAAAAAAAAAAAAAAAAATGAGAAAAGAAAAATTTTTAAAAAAATATGTGAAAAAATTTAATAACTTGAATCAGGTGTCGATTCATCAAAAAAATGCTTAAGGATCATTTTATCCAAAATCTATATATTATTTTTCTATTTTTTAATTTTTTTTGTTTTGTTTTCTTTCTGTGCTTTTGAAATTTTATGTATACACAGTGTTTTTTTTTTGTTTTCTGTTGGAAAGAGAATATGTGTGTGTACGTAATATATTCCATTCATAAATGTAATAGTTGTATATACATATGATAAAAGCAAAGCTAAGAAATATAAAAAAAAAAAAATGGAAAAATCGTGATATACTAATAAATGTTGACTTACAGACATACAAACATATGTATAAGCGTACAACATGCATTTAAGAAATTTAAGAAAAAAAAAAGAAAAAACAAAAACACAGAACAAAAATAAATACGATATCCTTTATCATTCGAGTCACGTTTGTGATAACCTTTGATCCGATTTCCTTATTTCTTACAGAATATGACGAATACACAGTACACTAGAATTTAATTCACGTGCATCATACATACATACAAAATCTGTTGTATATATATAGATTTTATGTTCATCATCATGTACACACAAAAGTATAGTTTTAACCTTGTACAATAATAATTCAAACAATATAATAGCAATATATTCTTCTCTACTTCTGTATAGTTATCATTTACTCCCACACCATCTATTTTTCGCTTATATAATTTTTTTTTTTTTTTTTTATCTAAAACATATTTTGCACGTTTCATATTTTTTTTATTTTGCTTTATTATCATTTTTGTTTTTTTTTTGCCATAATTCGAGTCATCATCTCATATGATTTTCCATATTTTTTTTATTCTTATTATTATTATTTTTATTTTTTTTTATTTTTTGTTTTATTTCATTTTTTTGTTTTATTGTCGTTCATATAATTTGTTTTGTCCTTTTTTTTTTTTGTTTTTGTAAATACAATTCATATATGTATGTACCATATATTTTCTATAGTGTTAAAGTAAATCGATTTCCGGATAAACAAAAATCCAATTCGAATTTAATAAATTTTCAGTCTTTTAGAGAATATTGTATTAAAATAATATATGTAGACGAATATGTAAGCATGTATATATATAGATGAATGCTTTTAGCTTTTAGTTTCTATTTTTTGAAAATATTGAAAAAGGATAACAAAATTTACTACATGTTAGATATACATAAAATTTGTGTTTGAAATACACATTTGTGTATAAATTTTTTGCTTATACCTTCATACACTATATAACATGTATTTGCAACGTTTTGTATTATATTTTGTTATCTATATTTCTTGAAATAAATGGAATTTATTAAAATCTTTTAGCGAAACTAATAAATAATGAAAATATGATATTGAATTTTAGTTAAATTTTATCAAGGAAAACAAAAAAATATGAATATAATAAAATATTCAAATTGAATATGAACTCATGTGTATCAATACAATATACAATGTACATATGTGATATGATATTGGAAAATGAATTTTCTACATACGTATACAGTATACAAATACGTTGTGAATGTGTGTGTGTGAATGCTTACATGGATTTTTATGAGAAAAAAAAATTTATTGGCTACAGTTGGTCAACTTTAATTCTGTAGTCCTTATCAATATATTACGTATATATTTGGTCATTTTGCTGTAATTTACTTTTTATTTTATTTTTTAATAATTTTCTTTTAATTTGTTTTTTTTGTTTTAAAATTAAAATATTTTTTATTCCCCTTTCATTTGAAATCAGAAAATCAAATACAATTTGTTGTGAATGGCACAGAGTATACTCTTTAAGTCTAGTTTACATATAATGACATGCGTATCCATACACCATGAAGAAGTGTTCATTCGTTATTAATACTGTGCTCATACACACATGTACAATTTTTTTTTTTTTTTTTTTTTGTTTTTTTGAAAATTTTCATATTCTAAAGAAAATCTATGTACATATAAATTTATTGCATTTTGTTCTTATTTATTCACAAGAGGATCTATACGCATTCAAATGAAGGTTATTGTTATTATTTACGTTTTTTTTTTCTTTTTCTTTTTCTTTTCATTTATTCACGTATTTTGTTATATAAGTAAATATGAGTTATTCCATAGAGTATTAAATTTCGGCTATAAGCTAGTATACAATTTTATTATGAATAACACTATATATAGTCATTTTATAACCTACATAAAAGTACAGGATAGTCAACTTCCGTTTGTATGTGAATGCTTCTATTCAAGCAGAACAGTACTACCAGAAGAAAAACAAGACGATGGGCACATACAAATTTTATGAATGATTTATTAATATTCAAAAATGTGTTTTTTTTTTTTTTTCAAAATGAAAATCACAACACATAATTCCCATATGAATTATCTCTGTAATGTTTTTTTTTTTGTGTGTGTGTGTTTGGTTTTTTTTTTTTTTTTTTTTCATATGTATCTGTCTAGATTTTTCACGCATATACCATTATCTCCGACATATAAAAATACAAAAATAATATAAAAAAAAATATTTTGATTAATGTTTTACATTTTATCAATTTGTAACAATAAATGAAATTATTTAAAATTTTTTTTAAATTATTAAAAATTTGAATTTCTTTTATTGTATATGTTCTTAATCTACACAATAAAAAGGTAAAACCTGTACAATATAATTTTCTGTATTTTTTATTAATTAAACATAAGGCACAAAATTTTAAATTTAAACAAAATTCAAAGAAAAATTAAATTAAAAAAAAAGCAAAACTTAAAAAAAAATATAAAAAATTGACAAATATAAAAATTATTAATAACGAAAAATACACGTATTTCCTTTTTTTTCATTATTTTCGTTTTTACTTTTTTTTTTTGTTCTAAATTTTATCAAATCGGATATCATTTTAATGGAAATTTAAGATAACAAAAAAAAAAAACGAACATCATATGGACCGTTTATTTTGAAAGTGGTGTAAGTTCATTTTTTTTTTTTTTTTTTTTTGAAAAACTTGAGAAATATCAAAAAATCACGTACATTGCACATGTAATTTATTTATAATTTAGTGTTCCTTTAAATATCTTTCAAGAAGAAAAAAAAAAAAAAATTGAACTTATACCACTTTCAAAATAAACCATTCATATGATGATAGTCTAAGTATATTATGTATACATTTTTGTTTATTTTTGGTTATTTGCTTTGTTTATTCGAGTTTTTGTTTTTATGCTTTATTAAAAATGAAAACAAATTTAAAATGATGTAGAACAAATACATATGAAAATTTGAAAAAAAAAAAAAAAATTGACAAACTGACCATCTTACATAATATCACATATAAAGTATGTATATAAAACGGATGGACACATGGTTGAAGAAAGAGAGTTCATAAAAAAAAAAAGTAGTAGAATTCGTTTTTCCTTTCCGTACATTGTTTTTTGTCAATTTTATTTTTTTTTTTTTTGTTTTAATACTAAAAATAAACTGACACAAAAAAAAAACAAAAATTGTACAGGAACATTTATGATAACGTTCATACTCACTTGATGGTACATGAATGTATAATGTTCATTTCTAAATTTATTTGTGTCTCTTTTCATTTTTCCATTTTATGGGATGAGGCCATACATACATACATATTTAATGCATTTAAGTATACTGCATACTTATAATTTTATTTTTCTCCTTGACCGATATTCAATTGAAGCAAGGACAAAACAATATTAAGAAAATGAATTATTAATGTGTGTGTGTGTGTGTGTGTATAATGTACAATTTTCATTTAAAGAAACTGAAAATTCATATGATACCAGATACATACGAATATCATATATGCAATAATAAATTGAACGTATCATTATGGAAGATCCTTTTCCTGTTTTTTTTCTTTTTTTTTCTGTATTCTTTGAAAATTTCTAAATACAACAAAATCACTTGAATTATGTACGAGTATTGACAAATAAGGAGATAAAATAAAATATTCTTTCTTTTGTTATGAAAAAAAAAAAAAAATTTTTTTTTGCACCTGTTCATATATTCACATATGTTTTATCCTTTTTACATTTGAAAAAAAAATTTTTTTTTTTCTTAAAAAAAATATCAAATATATTTTAATGCCATTTTAAATATGCACATATTCATGACTTCTTGTTTTTATTTATTTTTATTTTTATTTTTTTGTTGTTGCATAATTTTATGGATAATTGTGAAATACATTTTCATTATTTTTATGTGCATTATTTTTCTCTATTATAAATTTTTCATAAAATTTAATTTTATACCAAATAAAAATCAAATTTAATTGTACATTTTTTACGAGTTGAATTATTTGATTTTTTATTTTATATATTTAATTACGAGTATAAGATATTGATCGCATTTAAATAGAGTACTAGCCGACTGGTACATATCAATAGTTTGGGAATGGGCCAATAATCATTTCATAGATTTAAAAAGTAAATAATTGTTACTATTATGGAAGAAATATTTATTATCATGGAAGTATTCATGGATCGTAACACTGGGCCTTACCAATAACCGTTTACTAAGTCGTTATAGTAAGGACTAATCTAATATAAAAATCTAAAACTAAGTCCTTACTATAACGACTGACTTAGTAAAATGTTATTGGTAAGGCCCACTGTGATTACTAACTATCAAGGAAGAGAAGAGTCTCAATGGTAATAACTGACGATTTTAGATTTTCAAATTTTTCTAATTCATATTCGATGGCTGTAAAATTTCAAATACATTTATTCACTTCATGTACTTACATATAAGACTAGTTAATGTATGTGTTATTTGTTTACATACATCAATTTCAAAATGTAAATAATCAAAATTTTAAATATTTAAATTGTAAGTAACCCTTTTAAATTATATATAATATTCAGTAAATAAATTATTTATACATTAAATTCATTTTATATAGATAATTTTAGTTAATCTACATAATGTAAATATTTACATTGTATTATTCACATTTTATGTATGTTAGTATTTTGCTAAAAATTTTTTTTTATTTATCATATTTGTTACAATAAATAATTTTTTTTTTTTTTGTATTTTTTTTTAGCTTCCCGTATTTACAATACGTACCAACAAAATATCAGAAAATTATTTTATACCAATTTCTACATATTTTTCAATAATTTATCCAAATGATTAAATTCGAATTTAATTTGAATAAATTTATTTTTTGTTTTTTTTGTTTTTGTTTTTTTATCTGTATACATTTATGTACATTTAAAATTTTTTTTTTTTATGTAAAACATGTATTTTAATAGCCTTTTTAGAGTTACATAAATTTGTGTAGATTTGTGTATACACATAATATACAAAAATTCCTAAGCATATACTCATATAATAATGGATAAAAAAATTTATGTAACAAAATTTATGTATAAAATACGATTGGTTAAAAGAATAAAACTCTTTTAGCACTTTTTTTTTTTTTAATAGGAAATTTATATTTTGTTAAATCATTTTTGTCTTTCTTGAGTCCTTTTTATTATTATTATTTTGCTATTTTTCTTTAAATAATCTGCAAAATTTATATAAATTGAAGACAAAAGATATTTCCCATTATATTTTCAACTAATCGAATATCATTGATTGGAAAATTTTCTTTCCGTTTATTTGATTTTTATTTTTTTTTCATTTTATTATTTATTGACTTCATTAAAATATTTATTGAATAAGAAAATAGAATGAAAAGAGAATATTCATGTAGAAGGGTAAAAATTCAATAAATTCTCGTTTGTTTTTTTTTTTTTTTTTTTTTTATTTACTTTTTGAAAATTATTGAAGTGTTGTATTATAACACATTAAAAAATCTGCGAATGGCATACAAAATTGTAAATATGAAAAAGGATCATGTTTTTCATTTCATTTCATTTATATAATTTTCGTTATAGAATTTAGTATTATAATCACGAGAAAGATAATTTTTTCTTTATTTTTTTTTTTGTATCATCTAAACTAGTAAATCATAACACATAAATTAGCAAATCAATTTTTTTATTTTATTAAATATATTCTTGAAAATGACAAAATTAATTAATTGAATTAATTTCATTGAATTACTTCAATGCTAAAATTGATTTTCTTTTACGCAAAATGTAAATATAAAAATGATATTTTCCTTTTAATTTTATAAAATTTCTATTGAAAATAGCATAACATTGCAAGAATGGTAAATTTTTTATTTCTGTAAAGATTTTCCAAAAAACCAAAAAAATTAAATAAAATTTTTGTCGAGTTGACTTAATCAAGTTTTTGAAATAATTCAATGTTTTAAGGATTTTTGATGTTTAACATCCGAAAATCTTTATTTTATACAAAGAAAATACAGACAAAATATTTTAGCAATTCAACGTGACCAACATACACACACACACATTACACAACGTGTTTATAATAATAATAATTGCGTTCATTTTTCAACGTAAATTTATGGCATTAGGTACAAATGCTCTGTACGTATGAAAATCGACTGTACTTGTTTTTCTTTTTTCTTTTTTTTTTTTTTGCAATACTTTAAATCTTAATTTGACCTTGATCATATCATATATATTTAAACTTTTACATCCATTAACGCCAATAAATGTTCCAATATGCCTCCAGGTATAATAACACCAAATTAAGCCGACAAACGAATCTATATATAATGATGATCCATTAATAATTTTACATTTTTACCAATAAACTCAATATAGCAGAATTTTGATATTATATTGATATAATTATGTATGTACAATAAAAAAACGCAAGATCATATAAAATCTGTACTTATCGAATACCATATACATATTTATTCTCATTTTCTCATTACAATTCTTCACCTCTTTTAATTTATTTTCAATAACAACAGCAAAAAAAAAACAATTTTTTTTAAATAAAAAAGAGAAGTAAAAATAAAATAAGAAAATCACCCACCCACAAAAAACCATCATTCATCAACAAACCGATACTCCATATATTATATTAATGTGAAGCATATTAAACAAATCTATGGAAACATTTAATATTGTCACAATTTACATTAAAATGTGAATGCTATAAATAACGCAAAATGATGTGCAATTTAATGTTTTTCTTGTTGTTGTTGCTGTTGTTGTTGTTGCATCCAAACATTCCATTTTATATTACATACAAAGTTTTCATATAATTTTTCACGTGTTTAACTGTGCATCGTCATCATCATCATCATCATCATCAGTATCAGCATCGTCTGCATTACTAAAATGTTGTTGTTATTGCTTACAATTGTTACAGGTACAAGGACAGGTATTGCATATACATTTTAAACGATGTACGCGTACAAACAGAACAAAAAAAATATATAAAAAAAACAGATAGTTAACTATCATGAATTTAAGTCTAATTGAACGCTTTGCTTGACACATCAAATAAATCACAACAATATGCTGTCGGAATATTCTTATAATATTGCATATAAAAATAAAAAAAAATAAATAAATAAAACAATAATGAAAATTACATTGAAAAACTTGTTGCAGTTTTGTGCAATTTAGGTACTATTACTTTTATCATACATAAAATTGATATTTAAAATGGAAACACATAAGTACACACTTTATTATTGATTTTATATTGATACAATTTATTTAAAAAAAATGGTTTTGTATACGTTAACGGATATGCGTTAATAAAAAAAAAAAAAAAAAAAAAAAAAAAATACGTTTTTAAACTGAATTAAATAAACAAGCTACAATAATATATTATGAATAATAAAATAAATACGAGTTTTTTTTTTTTATTTAAAAATTTCTTGATACAATGTATGTACTCGAATAAGCATATAAGTAGTATTGGGATCATAATGGTACAAAAAAAAAAAAAAAAACCCCAATCAACTACATATAACAAGATATGACTGAAAGAGTTCTTGAGAAAAGGTATTATTCATTATATTGGTAAATATTGGACATGTTTAAAGTTAACAATGATGGCAATAGTACATTCAATTGCTAAATATATGCATGTTGATAAAATTATTTTGATATAATTGTTATAGCATTAATAATAAAAGAAATTACAAAAATTACAAAAAGTAAATACACATATACTCTGTTCATTAATTATATGCAATTAAGGCCTAATGGAAACCACGCATTGTTTTACATCATTGTATGGCGCATATTTGAATTGTATTCATCTTATTTTGTATATAAACATTTTATGGACTATGCTGATACTACTCGTGGAGCACTTTAATTAGAAATTATGAAAGAAATGAAAAATCATATGCATTCCCATAAGGCCTTAACTGTGTATATTCAAAATTTTTTTAAAAGCAAAAGTAAGGTTCCAACAATTCGCATAATTAATGAACAGAGTATAAAAATATGAAATAGTTACAAAATTTCTGATTTTTAAATTATAAAATGCAAATGGTCAAATGAAAGAAACAAATTATGATCAATATTCAATATTTTGTCATAGAATTATTTAATTCAAGAAATGAACAATGATTTATTTAAATGAAACAAGAAAAAAAAATGTGATCAAGTATAAAATATTCTAATAAATATTTTAAAAAAATATATTATGAACAGCCGGTCGTCACAGGACTTATCTTGATACATACAATTTATTTATTTATTATAAGCTATGTTGAAGATAAACAATTTTCAAGTTTGAAATTTTCTTTTGCCTTTTTTTTTTTTTTTTGTTATTTATTTTTCTTATTTTTGTTGAAGTATAAAAAGTTAAATGGTTTACAATAAAAAAAAAAAAAGTTAAAAAAAAAAAAGTAAATAAATAAAATAAAATACAGAACACTTAAAGAGTATTTTATTGTGTTTATAGAATGAAAATTGAAAATATTAACGTTGTTATGTCTGCGAAAAAAAAAAAAAAAAACTGAAAATAAATTCAAGTTCTTATATCTTAAAAAAAAAAAAAAAAAATTGAACAAAAACAATAAAATCTAGGCTGTATATCTTAAAAAAGTCTACATAGAACGTATTCTTCGTACATATAACAAATGACTGTGAAGTATACCAACAATTACCTGCATACATATGTATGTAGTAAAATGCAATATTATGGCAAGTTTTGTCTACGGAATGTTCTTTGGAGTCAATTAAGAATTCATAAATGATAGTCATTCTGTGACATCGTTTAGAATCGATTTTCATTTATTGTATTGATTGTTTTTTTGTTTTTTTTTTTTTTTTGAATTCTCTTTAAAAACTGAAAATATAAAGATACAAAGATGATCACCACAAACATGATAACGATAATGATAACTGTGTGATGATGATGATGATGATGATGATGTAGTTGCGGTCAATATGGATATGAATGGAATATAAAAAGAATTCTTGTCCACTTGCTATTCCATTGAATCTTATTGTGAACAAAAAACAACCAACCAATCGATTAGAGAAAAAATAGTACAAGAAAATTTCTAGAATATAAAATATTACTTTATTTTGCGATTTGATTTGTATATTTAAACCAACAGATATAAAAATGTAAAAATTATTTATAAACATTTAATAAACATTATTGGACATGTTGCAAAAAAAAAAAAAAAAAAAAATACGATAATGAAATTAATTTCAGCACTGAATGATTCTAGTTAAAATTTAAAAATGCAAACTGTAATGAATTTTCAATAAATTTGATGAATGTAACTGATACATGTATTTATCCAAATTTGGTATTAAAATAAAATAGGTATATTCTAAGAAGTTGTTGAAGAAATTTACTAAGAAATTTTTTTTTTTTTTTTTTTTTTGACTTCTTTGGGAATTCTATACACTGTCTACTAATTCGGGGCAGTTAAGGCCTTATGGAAATACATATAAGATCATCTAATAAGATCATCTCACGAGTAGTGTTATTAAAATCGATAAAGTTATTATATAATATGAGATGAATTTTTTTAATATCATTATACAGCGACGTAAAGTGATACCACTTTATGTCATTTCCATAAGATCTTAACTGCATCGAATTAGTAAACAGAGTATAAAATTATATTAAAATTCTTTTAGCATAATATTGTTTCAAACATTTTCTATTATACCTTACATAAACTGAGTTTTAACTGATTAAGGTTGGTTAATCGGCTAATAAACACAGAAATTAAATAATTAATTTATTCAGTATGCATCTAATGATGTCATTAAAAATGTTATTAATGTTATGATGTATTAAAATTTACAAATAATTTAATTATCGCCCAAGTAGTGACAATAACTGTGAATTTAAATATAAAATCCGATACATCTACAGGTACCGATTTCTGCATAAAAAACGTATTCAAAATTTTGTGTTGCATTTAAAATACAGACACATCACTATTTCCATATTATTTTATTTCTCATAAACGAATTGTATTCAAATTTGAATTTTAAATATGTAAATAAAAAAAAAACAGAAACATTAAATCGATCATAAGTCATTTTTATGATGATGAGCATTAAAGTAAATATAAAAATAATAAAATTCAAATATTATTATATGTACCTACTATTTATAAATTCTGTAAATACATTATGGTATATGCACATAATATGAATATAAATCCATTGTCAATGTTTACTTTTAATTCACATCAATTTACATTCACATATGTGTGTGTTCATTGATAAAATTTTGTGTTTAAAAAAAAAAAAAAAAAAAAAATCAACATTTTACATATAAACAAAATGTTATTACAAGTAAAAAAGGTTAAAAAAAAAAAATACAAAAAATCTAAAGAAAGGTAAAAAGAAAAAAAAACCCAGAGAAAAAAAAAACAAAACTCAATAAATTTGATTTTTATATTTAGATACACACATGTGTACTTATTGGGATTTAAAATTTTAAGATACACAATAAACAGCCTTTTTTGTTAAATTTAACATAATATAATGTAATGTATTTTTGTATGTATAAAGGCTTATCATATGTTTTATTTTTTATTATTTTGTTATTATTAGGTAGATATTTTCTTTATATGTACATATCTGCTTTGTTATAAAAGAAAACAAAAAAAAAAAAAAAATTATGAAAATCGCTGGTTGGGACCATATGTATACGTATGTGAATGAAAATTACAGACAAAGTAAGTCACCAAATCAGATTTTCTAACTTTCTTTTCTATACAATACGTACGTATATCACATATGTGACAAAAAATAAAACAAAAAATAAAATGAATATTTATCAGAATATGTACACATAACGACTAGACTTTAAAATATTTTAAATAATGTGTAACGTGAAATGGATTTTGCAAAGGATTAAGTACATATTTTGAAAGTATTAAAGAAGATTTAAAAATAATACGGGTGCATATGGTTGAATGTGAAAAAAAAAAAATAAAATAAAAAATAAATAAGCGAAAAAGGAAACAAAGATTTTATTAAATTTATTTGCGTAAAAGACATAAATATTATTTTTTAATTTGGTATTATCGAAATATTATTTTTTTTCGTTGCATTATAAAAATTTATTCTGGTTTTATTTCTTTCTGGTTTTTTTATTTTCGATTCTGTATAGTTCATTGAATCGTCAAGAAATGAGCTACTTTCATAATAGTTATTACCAGTAAGCACTAGAATTCAGAATGTGTTTTGATTTGATAGGGGTCAAAACGTAACTATAGTTCTCTAAAATTTCATTATATTTTCATAAGACCTTAACTGCATCAAATTAGTAGACAGTCGAGTGTAGTACTTTTCCTTTAAAGTTAAATATTGAAAATTTGAAATATCATTTGAATCTGATTTATTGAATGCCCAGCACTTCGCTCAAAATACATTCACAATATCACATGTACTTGATCCAGATAAAATCAGACAGAATGAAAATAAAAAAAAAAAAAAAAATACTTTGAACTTCAGACAACATAAATTTTTTGCTAATATCTTTTTTTGTTTTTTTAAATTTTCAAATTTTTTTCTTTTTTTTTAATTTAAGTGAAAATCAATTTTCAATTTTATTTTTTGCAAATTTCTACAAAATTTCTGCAATATCAACATTTTATACATTAAAATATCATTTTTAATATTTTATAATTCTCTTATCTCTACAGAATTTTTATTTTTTTCGTTTTGAAATATTTATCACCTCAAGGTAAAATTTTCACTAAAAAATAATAAATCGTATTTATAGTTTCAACAAATTTCCCAACCAAAAACAAAAAAAAAAAAAAAAATTTATGTCATCGATTGCATATAAAAACCGTTTCTTATATAAAAGAGATATAAAATATCCGATAAAAATGATTTTCAGTAGTTTTCCTTTTAGTTTAAAGTTTGCTTTTTTGTTTTTTTTTGTTGTCTTCATTTTAAATAAAAATTTCCTCGAATATTTTATAAATGAAAACTACATGGCATTGCATATTTTGAAATGAAATATTTCCGTTTCCTTGGTTAAAAAAAGAAAAACAAAAAAAAAACAAAAACAAAACCACATGAAAGAGAAAAGTATTCTACGAATGATTTTCTATAAAAAAAATAAAGAAAAAAAAATGAAACTATAATAACACAAACACAAATAAAAGGAAAAATTGTTTATAAAAAAAAAAAAAGAAAAAAAATTTTTTCATAGAATTCACGTGTTTACAAAATTATAACCACATGGCATTGCAAACATTTTATACAAAAATTTATATGTCCTCCATGTAATGTATAAATAAAAACGTTATAATTCTGTTATAAATATAACAACAAAAGTAAAAAAAATAATAAATATTAAAAAGACTGAAAAATAAATTCATCAAAGTCGATATTTTGTCTTGATATTTTTCGTAATAAAACGGAAATCTTTATATTTTCATCAATTAAACCCTTTTCTATATGTGTTTACGTATAACATTTAGTAAAAATGTTGCATGCATGAATGTGTTTGTATACAATGAAAATGATGCCATGCTTTTGATATCATTTTTTTTCTTTTTTTTGTTTTTGCCTTTTTGTATATATGCAACATTTTATGTTTTCAGTTTTTTTTTTCTTATTTATTTACTTTTGTTTTTTTTTTTTTTTTTTTGTTTTTGTTCTTCCTTCCCTCCTTTGTTTTACATTACATTACATATTATAGGATTTTCACTTTTTATAAACATATTTTTAAATAGAAATAGCAGCAATGAAGCAATAATTATACATTTTGTGATACTTGTGATATTGACGGTCATATATGTATGTACGTATGTTACATATACAAAAGTACTCATAGATACAAACATACATATATAAAAAGATACATAAATAATTGTAAATAAATAATATTGCGTGATATTATATCATAAATCAGAAAACCATTTGGGGCTAAGCCAATTGAACCACTTTAAGTAATAAATTGAAAAGTTGCCGATTTAGCCCAAAGGATGATTTGCAAAAAAAAAAAAAAAAAAAAAAAACGAAATAAATAAAATAAAAAAAAAAAACTATAAATGCAATATAATAGTAATGATAATTTTCAAGAGAACTTTAAAAAACAAAAAAAAAAATCGTACATACTTATATAAGTGATAAAATAGTAGATAGGATAGGTGCACTTGATGTACGTGCAACTGTTCATATACTCAACACCCCATTGAATCAATATTAGTACAATCGGGTTCATAAGCGTTATATAGAGAAGTACTACACTTAATACTCCTTTAAATTTATTGCTTTTCATATTCTTTCTATTGGAATGGGAACCTATCGTTCATGTTGCATTATATTAAAGATATTACGACAATACTGGAATGCAAGGTTATTGTAAAAATAGACGACAAAAACGAAGACAAAAAAAAAATATATCGAAAGAAGTCAATGTAGGAATGTTCTAAGAAGATAAAGTACTTTTGTGTTTATATATATGTATATAAGTATACACAAAAAATACATCTTTGGATGTATTCTATATATAAAAGGAAGGCACTGTATTATATAGTAGCAAAATTTACCATGTGGTGTTTATAAAATGATTTTGGAAGCAAAATTTCTAAAAAGATCTTCAAGTTACATCCTATTTACATGTACAAATTATTAAATGAAATGAATATGATATGGGCAATTTTGTAATATGAAACTTTTTCCATTTTTTTTCCCATTCATAGAAAATTGAACATGCATCACATACATATATTGTATATTTTATCGATATGATAATGTAAAACTTTATGCAAAATTTACATGCAATCTTTATACATATACATTACATAGGTACATGGATATGTAAGTTACATGTGAATATAATTCATAATTTTAAATGCCTTAATCCGCGTACCAAAAATACTTGGGCAGCGATATTTGTCATAATTTGACGTTTATGAAAATTTATGAAAATTGAAAATTATGAAAATTATATAAAGAAATAAAAAAAAAATAATGATCAGTATACGTGTACGTATATTATATTATATAGTGATATATTATATAGCGATTATATTATAGCGAAATAATTGTGTATGTATAAACGTGTCCTTAAACATATACATTTACATATATAAAATAAATTCTATATCATACACATGTTTAATAGTAAACGTTAATAAATAGTTAATGTCTACGTGGTTTTATAGGAGAATTTTAAAAGTTTTCTTTAATAAAATATTTAAAAAAAAAAAAAAAAACAAAATAATATGTATGTTACAAAAAAGGATAAAACGGTATGTGTGTGTGTATACGAGGGTAACCATATAAAGATTTATGAGAATGCTTTATGTTTTTCATTTTCTTATTATATGAAAAAGGATAAATTTTATGTTTTTGTATATGTCATGTACATATATACATATGTACCTATATACGTATGTATATATACATTTGTGGTTGTACATACGTAAACACACAGTATATATACTTATATATGGGATATATATGTACTTTATGATTTTAATATTTATCTTGAAAATGTGCACGTACATGCATAAAAATATTATGGTATGTAAATGTGTATGTATATAATGGATATGTGTACATATACTTTCATACAAAATATTTATTGCAAATGGAGAAAGTTTGTTTCTATAGTACAAAGATAATTAAGTTGAATATAAAGATTTAGTTACTTCAACTATTTATTTTCTTAATATAATTAAAATGTTTCTTTTAACTTCTTATATATATAAACGTTATTTTTAAGCATATATACGTACATATAAATATATACAAACATATTTAATCATTATAATTATTATTAGTTTTGTATATTGTATTTCATTTTATGTTTTATGTAAATAATTTTTGTGTACATAACATATCATAATTTATATGTACAGTAGATAAATTGTTTATTGTTTTAATTTTTGAAATTTTATGTTGTTGATAAACATAATATGTACAGTAATAATAATAATAATAATAATAATAATAATAATAATAATACAAATGAAATATTTTTAGTTAATATTAATATTATAATTATGACTTCATTAATTTATGTCATAAAATAAAACGATATTGTACATATATGTAAAAATGCATACAACAGAAAATGTATGCAATGAAATTTTCTATATATTAAAATTATAATTAACGTTAATTAAAAATTTATTACATTATAAGGTCTTTTATTATGCGACAATTGAAATAATACACTAAATATAATCTAAAATATCATTTAACTAAACATTAAATATTCTATGCTCATACACATATTTATATTTTCTTTTATAATTTCTTGAAATTTAATAAGTCAAAATAACGTAAACAATAATTTTCGTTAAATGTAAACAGATATTCAATTCATTGCATTAATTTCAATAAAAACAAAAACAATAAAAAAAAAAAAAAGTAAAATAAAAGTAATAAAATGTATTGAAAAATATTTACTTGAAATTTTATCAGATTTATTGTACATTTAATAAATATGAACATTAAAAATTTCTTAAAAAACGAAGAGAGAGAGAAAAAAAAATAACATTATAATGCTAAGTTCTTTTATACAATTTAAGTAAACAAAACTCGAAAAAAAAAAACAAAAAAATTACAAAGTGCTTCTTTATTACATCTATGTTTCTCTCTTGTTGTTGTTGTTTTTTTGTTTTCTTATCCTCCAGAAAATGTATGTAAATTAAAGTGAAAATTTATTTTTCTTCCGTTTCCTTGTTTGTTTTGTTTTTTTTTTTGCTTTTTCAATAAACGAAATATTATTTCTTTTTTTTTTTGTATTTAATTTTGTTTGTTATAAAAACAATAAAACAATGTACAGGGCGTTTTGTCAGTCTATGCAGATTTATGCAAAGAGAAATTCCAAAAAAAAAAAAAAGTGTCATAAAAACGGTTGAAAATTTTCAAAATTCCAAATTCAGTAGAATTTCAGGAAAATGTAAGAAAAATCTAAATAAGCAGCCGATGGATTCCGAACGAATTAATATATTCAATGGAAAACTAGACAACATTTAAGAAACTTCCTTGAAGTGTTGAATATTTTGAAATGACCATAATAATGGTGAAAAATATGGACCTATCACAATTATCCCTTCCAAACATTTTATTTTATTTTTTACATAAATTTTTCAGCTTAAATTCATCCTTTTCGCCTTACAGATGCTATCGTCCTAGCAATTCGGGCATCTGCTAGTAAAACACCCTGTGCAATTGTAAAAATAAAAACAAAAAAAAAACAAAAATACATGAAAAATGTGTTCATTCTATTGAGAGTTAAATTCCTTTTTCCACCCAATATAATAGGCTGATAGAAATTAGTATGAAGGTATGTGTTAACTTACGATTATCAATGTACATGTATTCATGTAAAAATAAATTTTTATCAATTTGAGAATAAGATTAATATTTAAAATCGGTAACGTTTTTTTTTTTATTTTTATTTTTATTATTTTTTTTTCTGCAAAATGGTAAACATTTATTAAACATAATATTGACAGGCATTTTATTGTTAACATTTATAAACATTTCATTGTGCAGAACATCAAGGAAATACGTACTTATGTATGTACATATGTAACAAATTTCCTTATTCTAATCAATTTTTGTTATGTCAACACCATATAAATCAATGTAATAAAAAAAATGAATATTGTTTTTGTTTTTTCTAAACATGATTTGTTCCCTTTTTTACAATAAAAAAATATAATTGCGTTATCGGTTAATGATTATGTAAGGACTTAAAACAGGAAGTAAAAATTTTTGTTTTATTTTTTTTATTGTAAAATATTTAATTATAGTCAAATAATGGACAAACGATGTTAGCAGTTGATTAAGCTTTTTATAGTCTGCCTACTAATTTGATACAGTTAAGGCCTTATAGAAATATACATGTCGTTTTCTTAGCTCTCGTAATTTCTAATAAGATCATCTCACGAACAATTTTACCATAATCGATAAAGTTATCATGTAATACGAGTTGAATATTTTTATAATATTAATATATAGCGATGTAAAGTGGTACTACTTCACGTTATTTTCATAAGGTTTTAACTGCATTGAATTAGCATGTAGACTATAATTATAAATGTAAACATGCAAAATAATAAATTGTTTTTGTAATTACTAATTACATTAATTGACTTTTTAAAAAAAATTTTCAAATTTAAAATTTTATAACGTATTTTCAATTAGAATGAATTTAATTGAATTGATTAAAAATTAATGATTAAAATCATCTCATTGACTTGGATGTATTTTTCTTTTTCAAAAAAAAAAAATCTTTTCACATAAAATCTTCTCAGGGTTGTCAATATACAAAAATAATTATACTTTAATAAATTTCATTAATTCTATCATTTAAATGATTAAAATAATTGCAATTAATAAATAAATAAAAATCAATTATTTAAAATCTATCTACATGTTACATACTTACATATGATGTACATAAATACGAATGACATTAAATACTTTGATTAACTACACACGTATGTGTACATACATGCATGCATTTGGTAACTATACACATGCATACGATATACATTTTCAATGTTATAAATGAAATTTTTTAATAAATTCATAAAATTTACAATATTGTCAATATATCGATTATAATTTATACAAATTTATAAAATACACACCCAAATATTACATATTTACATACATGTATTATAAGCATGTTGCATATGTACATTTATCTTTTGTAAAATAACAGTAATATAAAGTTAATGACAATAAATGCAAATTATCAACGATAAATTTAACACGTTCTAATTCAAAACTAAATAATATTAAAATAATATAATCAATAGGTGTAAATTTTATTATAGTAAACATTAATTTTTCAGTTTACCTTTTTAATATTACATTTAAACATATGTACATGTGTGCTCGTATATACATATTAATATGGATACGTGTAGGTGTTTAATTTATTTATTTTGATAAGATTCTTTGTAAATAAAATTTTTTACCTGATATTGTAAATAGACAATAAAATGCAATGTACATACACACGTATACTATATGTTGATTATATATCAACACATTCTAATACGATCATGATTGCATTCATTAAAATTACTTGAATAATTTAATTTTATATATCATAGGTAAATAAAAAAATTTAAAAAAAAAAAAAAAATCGTTTAAAAAGAATTTTAAATTTTTAAATTGAAAAATATTTTATTTATAATCAAAATATAAAAAAATAAATTAATAAATAAACAAATCTACAACAAAATAAAAATAAATTAACGAGTATAGTATATATGTATAAACAAAACAAAAGCAAAGAATTAACGATATGTAAGGAAAATGTTATATCGTATTTAAATAAAAGAACATTTTTAATAATAATTTGTAGTTTCGATTAAATTGATGGCATATTAATAATATTAATATGATTTTGTTCTTTTCTATTTTTGTTTTTTTTTGATTTTTTTTGTGTGTGTGATGTATCCATTCATTAATCGAATCGATAAAAGATCAATAAAGTTACATATATGTATAAATTACGTACATAAAAGCTATAAAATAAAATATTCAAAAGACACCTTTAAGATTGTTTTTTTTTTTTTTTTTTTTTTTTGTTTTATATTGATTCTATTGTTTAGAATATTGCTCATATTTTCACGTGTGTAAAACGTGTATGCATACATTATTATTTTTTTTTTTTTTCAAATAATATAACAAAAATCAATCCAATTAAAAAGGAAAATAATCATAAGAAAAATTTATTGATTTTATTTCTCTTTGTTTTTTTTTATAGAATTTAAAAGACTATAAAACATTTAAATAGAAATACCATAGAACACATCTGTCTCCAAGAAATTGTGTAGAATATAAAAATTATTTGTAATAAAAAAAAAAAAAAACCAACCAAAATACAGATCAATGGAAAACTAAAGAAAATAAAATTTGTAAACAAAAAAAAAATTATGGTAGACACGTGGGCTGGAAGAATTTTAGATTCCTGCCAAAGAATAAATATTAGATTTGTAAAATAGTTTGATTGTTTTTTTTTGTTTTTGGGAAAACGGAATACTAATGAGTTCTATGCATAATAACGTATACTTATGTGTAATTATTTAAATTAGATTTTTTTTTTTTTTTTGTAAATTGTACGTAAATACGTACGTGTTTGTTGGTATCAAGTATGAATACAAAGTTTTTCATATTGTAATCAATTTTTTTATTTTTCTTTTTATTTTAGTTTTTTTTTTATCAATTTAATTTAAAACCAGTTTAAAAATGGGGTAATACAGGGTATCACATGAAGACTAATTCATTTTTGTAAGTGTGATGTAAGTAATTTTTAAAATCATTTTCCATAAAATGAGCTGTTTATTTTAAAAATGCGGCAAGTGTAAAATTTTCCAAGAATTTACACATATACATACGTTATGTATAGGTTACCTGTTTTTTTGAAATTTGAACAGATTTTATACTAAAAAATTTAAATACCGAAAAATCCCTAAATTTTCAATCAAAGTTTTACTTTTTTTGTCATAGAGATTAACTGGGTCATAACATAAAACTTGGCCTTCCCGCAAAATTTTAAATAATCGATTTATACGATTTTTTTTAGCAAAAACGGATCATGTAGAAAAGATTATCTAAAATATAAAAAGTAATTGAAAAATTTCCAGATAATGAAGTAATGATTAGAGAAGTCAAACGATTCACCTTATACCTCAAAGTGCTAGTGCTACCATGCATTTATATACAGCATTTCTAAATTCTAATCAAAATTTCTTACCGGAAATATTAATGAATGTCCATATATGCATAATAGTAATTATTTTCAATAGATCTTTGTTTTGATATCGTTACTTGTTAAGTGATTTTAGATTTTTATTTATAAAAAAAAAATTTTCTTGTAATTACCCGGAAATATACAAAACAGAATGGAAACATGAATGTTCTAAATTTTAAATTTTATTTAAAATATTTTATTAAAATTCAAGACTTGTTAAATAATCTTAACCAAAGAAACGAAATTAAATTATACATACATGAAGAAGTGCATTGTAAAATGTCCATGAGAAAATAAGAAAAGAAAATGTACAATCACATTCGTATTGTTTTGTAACATTGGCAATTATTACAAAAGGATATAACGATCATGCCAAATGAAAATTCATAAAAATTAATTTAATTAACAATGAAATATTTATTTCAGCAAAAAAACAAAAAAATCATTTTTCTTTAAAATTTGAAATTTTCTTAGCCTTCAAATGATTCTAAAAGAATTCTCAAAAAAGTCGTTTAAAGCATGTAATTAAAATCGTGTACATGAAGCACATAACGATTTTATTAATTTATTTTGAAAAATTTGATGTCTGTTGTTTCATACTTAATTTCATGAATTCTTTCTGTAATTCTGTTTTTATTTTTATTATTATTTTTTTTATTTTTTTAAATCAAATTTAACACATCAAAATGTCAAAAGTAACGAGCGATTAATATGTTTCATCATCATTTTAAGTGTTATTTTTTATAATTCGCATAAAACAAGAAAAATATATGGCGTGATCGTTTAAAAAGATGAAAAAACCAAAAACAAAACCAAAAAAAAAACGAAATGTTAAGTATCCTTCACGTATTACACAATCAATGAGCAGTGAAATGTAATAAACGTAATACATGCATTTTTTTTTTTTGTTGCCAAAAGGTACATTATTTCATTTTAAATACCGCCCTTTCAATTTTCACACACGTACACATGCGATTTATATTATTCACATTTACTACTATATCTGTGATAATATAAAAGTATTAAGCCAAAAGTAATGCTTATATAAACCACACATCAGATTTAAAATAATAAAACAACGAAAAAGAAAAACAAAAAAAAAAAAAAACAAAAAAAAAATTCAGGAAAATATTTTGTAAATGTCCATCAGTAATTTTTAGAATTACTATTATAGCTGACTTCCAGTCCAAATTACCTTTTTATCCTTTCACATATATTAGTTTTATTGATGTGTTCTCCGCTGTCCAATGATATGTATACATACATACATGTATCTTAAAAGAAATAATTTTAAAGGTGGGAGAGAGAATTCAAATAAAGATTTCATGATGATGATGATATGTTTATCCCCTATCTTCACTTATATAATTTCTAGGTGTGCAGATAAATGGATTCGTGTATACATTGTTCATGGCCCATCATGGCCCACATTATATACCTACTCTAAGTACGTATAATCTGAAACAAAATTATATTCATGTGAATATCAGTCGAAATTCATTATTATCATCAAAATGAAGCCAACTCATCTGCAAATTCAAATTAAAAAAAAAAAAAAAAAGAGTACACACGCGTTACTTTTTATTTTATTTTTTGTGCACCTTTTTACTGATTTTTTTTTTTTTTTTTTTTTTTTAATTCTGCTGTGACTGTATGTATTGTAGCCTTGTAGGTAGACTAAAGTAAGAATATTCGTGTTAATAAAATTACACCACAAGCATTTTACATTCTTTCGAACATAAATCATGTTGTTAATTCATCCATTGGGAATATTCATAACATATGAAATTATACCGTCGTCATTTTTTTGACCAATGCATTTATTTATTCAGATACTTTTAAAAAACGATACACACATGTACTAATATTTATGTACATATATTCATTTGAATGTAAAAAAATTAACTATTTTGGGTGGTTATTATTTACTATACTTTATTATTATATATCTAATATTTGGATACGTTTAAATTAATTACCTCTAAATAGGGGTTAACTAAAAGGCAAAAACAAAAAAAAAACAGTTTACTAGAAGAAAAAAAAAAAAAACGGAATCTATACTGAACCAATAAAGAATTTTTCGCATCGCTAGACCTCTTTTAACAAAACTTAATAAATGGAGTATAATAAAGGTGCAATTTTTAGAATATTTCAAATCTCAATAAATTGAATCAACCCTCCTCGCTGTTAAAAAAAATTCATTGTTTATTCATAAATTTATTTTAATGCAAATTTAATTGAAATTAAATGTAAATTTTGATATCTGAACACCTACTAAATAAATTTTATGTAGTTAAACACATTTTGTTTTTTTGTTTTTTTTGAATTTTATCAATTAATATGTGAAGACTATACAATTATGTTTGAGCCAAAAGCAAGATGGATTGATAATAAGGTGGATGAAGACACAAGAGTGATGGGAATAAGGAACTGGAGAACAATAGCGAAAGATATAGGGGTAGATGGAGAGGCATACTGGTGGAGGCCAAGGCTCAACGGGCTGCCGTGCCAAATAGATAGTTAGATAGACATCATTGTTTGAACAATGCACGATATAAATATTAATATTCAAATTATCTTTAAATTAACATATTTTAGTGTATGCAATATTTCCGGATAACAAATTATTTCATTTAAGCTTTTTAAAATATCTAATTGCACTCTTGCATTATTTGAAATGTATTATTGAGCAATAAAAAAAGAAAATCTGATCTAATCTAATGCACACATTTGTACATTAATATACAAAATAGCTTTATAAAATGTATATCGTAATCCTCAATGAAATATAAAGAACAAAAATTTCTATTTCAGGTGTTGCTATAAAATAAAAATGTGCATATTATATGCATACAAATAGAACTCTGCAGGAGGTGCAATATAGAAAATATAATACGATTTTATTTTTATTTTTTTTTTCATTCAACTTTTTACTTGATTAAATTTAGAAAGTAGCTAAAAAAAAAAAAAAAAAAACAGGAAAAACAATGAAAAATAAAAGAAAATTTTTCAGATACATGTATGTAGGTATATCAGTTTGTATATTAAATCAGCATACAAAACTGATGTGTACGACGACATCGTATTTGTATTCTCTTAATAAGATTTTCTAAAAATTGGTATGTGATTTAGTACATCATGTCGTCAACTGCAACAACTTTTAATATGTACATTTTATTATGTATTTCATTATATATATATCTAAATATATATTCACTTATAAATGAAATGAAATCCATATACATATAATACATACTGATATAAAAATTGTAACACATGTTCGACATAGAAATGTGTTGAATAATTTGTAAGGTATGTAATTAAGTGGGCGGAATCCTGCAAAAAAATTTAAGAATTGTACAAAAATAAGAGAACCATTTATTTTTGTACCCTTTTTCTGTGTGTTATATATTTTTACTTTTTTTTTTTTTTTTTTTTTTTGCTTTATTGTACGTTGAAATGTTATAAATATTAAGTACAAAAGTATAAAATTATTAAACGTAACATATAAGTAAGTACACATATGTCCAAATAATATATTAGGTGGTTGGTTTGTACCATTTTCTTGTTTTTCTTCTTTTTTTTCGAGTACATTAACATGTAAAATCTACATACATACATACATATATGTACTTACAATGGCATGTTATAATTTACTTTTCTAGAGGACTGGCTGGCTTGACTGACTAGCTGTTATACTATACGTAATATTATAAAAATATTGCTCTCCTGACTTTAATTAACTTATTTCTCGCATTCATCCTCCAATTCTTTGAATTCGTATTTATTTATTTATATATTATTTTTATTCTTTAACACATGTACAAGTCTATACACATATTGATATACCGAATGTAAAAGTATATTTTTCACATAAATAACAGCGTAAATGAATTTTATAAATATGTATTTGATATTTTGATATTGTAAAATCTAACTTTTAATACGCAATCTAAATTTAAATGAATTTTTCTAAAAATTTTCATCGTATAAAGATTTTCAAAGAATGGGCATAAGAACCTGTGCGTATGTACAGGTAATGTCTTACAGTATATGTAATGTTATGTGTTTAACATGACATTGCATTGCTTAACAATCCACATATATATTTGTTATTTTAAATATATATAATCACTTTCACAGCTCTATACAAAATGTACAACAAACAGTATGTACTTGTCATCATCATCATCATCATCGTTGATTTCATTCTTCTAAATCCAATTTTATGCCACCAATTTTTATATTAGATTTTCAGTTTTTAAATGAAAATTCATCATAAATTTAAAATTAACTTTTAAAAGAGTTTTAAAATGAATTTAACATCGTTTCATATATTTTATTTCTTTAATTTGAACAAAATCATATGTACAATAATAAAATATATGTGCATGTATGTTATATGGTAACAAATTAATGAAGGGAATTTATTATTGTATGTCCATATATGATCATACACATGCACATATGTATACATGTGTAATTTATTTATATGGTTAATATACAGTAAAATTTATATACGTTAGCTCCAATTGTTTTAATAATATTTTAGCCACATACTTTTGTATGTTAATAAATGTATGAATGTTGCGGTAAATGACGGGAATGATGTTAAGAAAGGTCTAAGAAAATACACAAAAAAAAGAAAAAATAATAAAAAAAAACATTTTTTTTTTTTTTTTTGAAGCGATGAGTGAATATAATTTGGGGTTTTGCCATTTTCAAAAAATTAATACGTGAAAAGAAATTATTTCATGGTACCAAATTTATTTGTACATTTTAATACAGCTAAAGGAAACATTTGTCAATCAAGTTAATTAGTTTGAATTCGAGATATGTTGACAACATGGTTAAATATTTTTTTTTTTTTTTTTCATCTGTTTTGCCTTTCATTCCCTTATGGGCATCCATTTAAATATCATGTGTAGGTATACATTTTCTTTATCTTACACAACTGTTCATCTTTGTTTTTTTATTGAATGATGATCACAGAACAAAATCATTTTCATGTTATTTAATAAATTCAAAATGAAGAAAATTCTCTTCAATCTTTTCATTCAATTTTCTGTTGTTTTTTTTATTTTTTGAATTTTTATTTTTCTTTTTTTTTGAATTTATGTTTTCATTTAGATTTTATGAACTTACGTAAATTGATTGATGAGTTCAATGTGTTTTTAAATGTATTCACATGTAACGTACATATTTATACGTGGGTTGGATATTTTTAGAAAATTCATTTTACACAGTATATGGTGTTATCGAGCAAAGACAATCCTATTAGTCTTTTCCTTTACGATGGTGTATATAGTGTTTTACTTACAAGAGGTAAAAAAAAAATTTCCTAGTTCTCAATAGAAAATTAATTAATGAACTATGTGCAAAGAAGTAAAAATTTTTCTGGAAAATTGACTGGAAAAGTTATTAATTAAATTTTTTTTTTTTTAATTTTTTCGTTTTAAATAGCTTGGTATTAACAATTGGGTAGAATTGTCGAAAGACCGAATTCGGTGAAGGCAAATTCTTTTAGAGGCAAAGGACCTTCTTAGGACTGTTTAGCCGGAGGAGAAGAAGAAAAAAATATTCTATTAAAAAAGAGAGAAAAAAATCATTCCTAAGTCAACAGTACAACCAGTTAAGTATTGAAAATCCCTCAGTTCTTTGTTTATACAGTATTTAATCGCTAATAAGCTTTAAAATACTTTAGTTAGGTTATAAACGATCAATGATCATGAAATTATGAAAATTTTTCAAAGTGACCAGTAATGTTCATTTTTTTTAAATCAAATTATATAAAAATTTTCATTTTCCTGAATCCTACAATATCCTAAAAAATCCAACGAAAACAAAATTAATGATTCAAAATTTGTTTCCACATCACACAGGATAATATATCGTTTGTTTTTCTTATTTCATGCAATTATAGATTTAAAAAAAATACGAAAATAACAAAAAAATAAAAAAAAATAATTTCATATAAAAAAAATTTTTTTTTTCTTTAGGATAATCATTGATAGCATTATTATTTACAGAATAATATTGTTTTAAATTTGATTATTTGATGTACATGAAACAGGAAAAAGACGTATCTACATGTATGAAACTGACAAAAAAAAATAAAATAAAATAAAAAATAAAAAATAAAAATGAAAAACAATATAAAAAAATAAAAATAAAAAAAAAATACAAGAATATACACATTTTGAAGTATTGTATCACGTATCACATCTGATAGAAGGGAAATGAAACTAATAAATTTGATTGTATAAGCATGAACGTGCCTACATTCAATTTGAAAATCAAATCAAATAAAAAAATTTTCTTCTATATACGTACATAGACCATATAAAATATAAAATACTGTGTATATATCCTGCATACGTTTGATATACATGTATATGTAGTACCATGAAGATATTGAAAATACAAAAATTTTAATCAAATACAGTTTATTGGAATAACGAAACAACATTTCTATCACTTTTGAGGCTTTAATTAAAAAACAAAAAAAAAAAAAAATAAAATAAATAAATAAAAAATAAAAAATTAAACAAATAAAAAATTAAACAGAAAAGAAAATGTTAATTTTACTAAATTTTCATAAAATTAAAATATATATTTCCTTTTACTTATAAGGGAAAAATACGATTCAAAATATATCAAAATCAAAAGAGGAAAAATTAAAGAAAAATAAAGTAATTTTTTTCATTCACTAGAGAACATGTGTACAAATTTTATATTTGCATGAAAAGTCAAAAATATTTAAAAACAAAAAATTTTTTCCATACATTATAAAAATCATATTTCAATTGTTTACAAATTTTCTATGATTTTCATTTTTTATGGTTTTCCCATATGAATGATGATATTTTGTTTTTCTTCTTATATTTGACTAAATTTGATTTAAATTGTAAAAATCCATGTGAACAATATTTATAACGAAAAAAAAAAAAATAAATAAAAAAAAAAATGAATAATATGTAAAGAAAATTTTTATTTTTGTATTTGTGAATTCAATCATGAACACACACAAACACACAAGAAAAGAAAATTTAAAAAAAAAAAAAAAATAGAAGAAAATTTTTGAAATTTATTCAGATGTGCATTTTACAGAAAAATTTTCATGTTCAACACACAAAAGACAACAAGAAAAACAAAAAAAATAAAATAAAATAAAATAAAGAAAAAAAAACCTGAATATAAAATTCAAGAAAAATTATGTATGGTATTGTTTTTCCAAATGTTGAATTTTTTTTTTTTTTTTTAGATAAAAATGCATATTTTCAGATGTAAATAATAAAAATTTTGTATGTACAAACTTATTTTAAAATTCTGAATGACTTAACTTCATTGTTGATATACGCTACATTCTAAATGTAACGTACTTTATACACACACACATTCAAAGATTTGCTTTCTCGAAAACAAATGATTTGTTCGTGAATAAATATAAAATTATTATTTTTTCAAAACAAAAAAAAGAAAAAAAAAAGAAAAAGAAAAATTAAAGTTAAAAAAGAAAAATTTTTATATTGAGAAAATTTTTGTAATTTAATTTAAAAAAAAAAATTGCGATTATATAAAATGTTTTAAAAAAAAAAAATTTTGAAAATAAATTATTAATAAAAAAATTTTGTTTAAATTTTAAAATTTAAAAATGAATAAAAAAAAACAACAGAATCCTTTTAAATTTGTAAAATCACTGCAGATTCCTTTGAATTAAAGAATGTAACAGAAGAAAATTTCACAATAAATTATTTGTATATTTTTAATTTAAAAATTTGTTTTTGAAAAGTTTCAAATACATAAAGATTAATTTACAAAAAATATCTTTTGATACAAATATAAGAACAATTTTAATAGTTTTTCATTTTTTTTTATTTTTCCTGAAAAGTTCAATTCAATAGTCCTTTTAAATTTTGAAATTCTTTATGATCGTTTCTTAATTACAATTCATTTTTCATATATACATGATGTACTATTATGAGCATATATGCACAAAACATTCTCAATTTAACTTCAAAGAATTTTAAATACATAAAATGAATACATATAGTAAAATATATACATATACATATGTACATAGAAAATTTTTTAAAGAATACTGAATAAATTTTATGTAGTAAATTATGAATCAGAAAAAAAATTTTTTTTTTTTTTTTTTTTAATAAAAAGCACAAATATGCAACATTTCTGTTTTCATGTGTGTAAATGTATCTAGATACAATATAAAATTTGTAGATGAATTTTAAGAAAATATTAAATGAAATACAATTTATTTTGTTGTTATATGTATGTATATAAACATAATTAAAAACTTTATTAATTAAAGTTTTAAAATGAATTTTATTTGATATACATATTTCTTTGTATTTATATTTTAAATACTAAAATAGTAACAAATTATATTCAAATATGTTGACATATACATACATATGTATGTATACAAGCAAATAAAATATTATTCACAAATGTATATTACAATTAAAAATTTCCTAAATATATATAATTTTAGTCGTTTTGATTTTATTACATTATTTTTAATTTTAGTAATTATGGAAAATTTTCAAATTTACTTTGTACATTTTCATAGTTTTATTGTACATATGTAATGTTTGGTTATGTGCATGTAAGCTGTTGTATAGGTAATCTTCGTATTACGAGTACGTAAACTGGTTGTAAAAAAGTGCTTATGCTCATTAATCTCAAGAATACATAACGTGTTAGATCACTGTTTCATATTAGCAAGCGATAAGTGGTGAGCGATAAGCGATGATCAGTTTGCGGTAAGCGATAAGCGGTTTGCAGTATGTGATGAGCGATTTGTATTTTAGACTAAACTGAGAGATCTTAAGCAGAGTTTTAATTCAATTTTAGTAAAAATGTTATCATCTTTGTTAACGCTTGTTTGATGTCTGCACGTGTTTAAATGTGCATTACCATCGCTCATTGCTATCGCTCACAACCAAAACAAATTTGGTTGTAAAATCAATGCTCGTTGCTAGAATAATCGTTTTTAGTAGAATCAACCGCTCATCGCTCATCGCTAGCCAATCTGAATGAATGCATTATAAAGCATTGTTCGAGCTATGATTACTCATCGCTCATAAACTCATAACTATCGTTTATCGCTGATCGTTTATCGCTTATCATTCATCGCTCATCATCTTCAATATGAAACAGGCCTTATATTAAAATCTCATTTTATGACAGTTATCTGTACTGATTGTACATATCTTTTGTATGTAGTACGTAATATACATTTGCATGCATTGTACAATGAACATTCAAAATATATAACATTTTACAAATTTAAATTAAAACTTTTTAGTTTTTCTTTTTAAAATGAAAAATTATAACTTACATAAATTTTCTTATTTTTCAAAACAAATGTACATTTTTTTTTTTTGCTTACTAAAATTATTAGGATATTTAGAAAAATTAAAAAAACAAAAAAAAAAAAATCTATTTGTTATATAAAATTTTTCCAAAAAATAATTTTTCCCAAATATGTCAAAAGAGTATTTTTTAACATAATAATTTCAAATGTATGTAAATTAAAAATTCAATTAAATTCAATATAAATGATTGAAAAATATTTACAATTAATATTTTGATATTTTCAACTTTATCCTTTTGTTAATATTTTTTTTTTTTAATTGATGAAAATATAAAATTCAAATGAAATAAATTCTGTTTGACAAAATAAAACAGTAATAATAATAAAAAAAAAAAATTAAATAAAAAAATAAAAATAAAATTTCATACAAAAAAGAAAAATTTTTTTTTGTTTGTTAAAATTTTCATTGTACAAATTTTCAACATTTAAAAAGGATTCTATGAAAAATTTGCGTTTATTTTTTTATATGCATTTTAAAATTCATCAGATATGAGTAGAGGAAAATAATTTTCTTTAATTTGAAAATAAATAATTTTTTAATTTTTGATTTACAGTGGAAAATTGTAAACTTTAAATTATGAAAGTTCGAATAAAACCTTTTATTAAAAAAATAAAAAAAAATGATTATGTTTGGACGTATTTGAAATACCTATTTCGTACTAGGTATCATACCAAAAATCTCTCAAATCTCATGAAATCCACAGAAAAACGTGTATGCACATACAAGTGTGATTCCGTTTAACACTGAATTTATTACTTCTACATAATTTCTGATAACACAGAATTTTCTAATGTGCGAAAAATATATCAAAAATATAAATGCAACTCATATTTCATGTCTATTACAACAATTCAAAAAAAAAAACGACTAAAGAATTTAAAGATTAAAAAAAAAATATTTTATATTGATTGACCGTAGGGCAAATGTAATCAAAATTTCATATAGTGAATTGTTTATGTATTGATTGACTGCAACTTATTACACGAAAATCAAAAAAAAAAAAAAATTATTTGCTACATTTTACATGCATACACGTATAGATAGATACGTTGATGCAATGAACACCGTAAAATTGCAATATAAAAAATGTTTAGTAGTAATAAAGTATATTTAAGTACATATATATGTAGAGTAAATATATTGAATCGATAAACACTAAATTGTTATCATGTTATAGATTTCATGCAAATTATTATCGATATACATTCTGAATTTTTAGTGCAGCATAACAATGCAGATAGATAGTGTTTATGATTGAAAAAAAAAAAAAAACAAAAAAACAAAATTAAATCAGGTAAAGTAGTAGATATTATAAAAATTGCAATAAATAAAGTAGCACAAGTATAGAGAGTGACGCGATTAAATTGAAATTAGTAATGGTAGAAATTTTTACATTTGATATTGATGATGGATATTAAAAAGAGTTTTAAAGATATATTCACAATTATACTCTATCTACTAATTCGATACAGTTAGGGCCTTCTTGTATTAACATGATAACATTAAAGATTGTGATAACACTACTCGTGAGATGATCTTATGAGAGAATAAAAATTACATGTATATTTCAATAAGAATCTTAACTGCATCGAATTAGTAGATAGACTATATAAATTATTTATATCTAACATTACAGATATCAGTCAGTTCATATTATTCATATTGTCTTGTACATATACTTATGTATACCATGATTACAAATGCAATGTAATGCAGAAGAACTAAAAAATGCATTACTACATACTCATTACAATAAAAAAAAAAAACAAAAAAAAAAACTCTCCATTGAATGGTGACGAAAGTACAGGATTTGTACAGTTTTATTTTTAAGGAAATTAAATTAAAATCCCAAGGCATTATAATATGAAGAAAAATTTAATTTAAAACCATTAGATGAAATTGGAAGTGCTTACAAATTATATACATATGTACATGATAATATTATGGTAATGGTAAATTTTAAAATGAAATTTTTATAAATAGGTGAAATGTATTTTATTGATGTTAGATTTTGAATTATACATATATGAAAGACGTGCTCTTGTGCGCTTGTACATATAACTGATATGTTAGATTTGTAAAATATATTGTAAAATGAATGTAGAAAATTGCAACGAACCCTCTGGGTTAAAAATAAGTAGAACGTGTTAGAACGTACTAACATGATGATGATGATTGTACAGCAAGTAAAAAAAAACAAAAAAAAACAAAACATTGAAAATCTACGTTTAGAGAGTAGCATATAAATTAGAGTTCAAAAATGTTAAAAACAAGATTGATTTATTAGAAAATATTTTTTTTTTTTTTTTTGATTTTATTATGTACGTATACATACATGAAAAACATTTTGAAAAAGAATTTGACCTTTTTATTTAATTGGAATTTATATATGTATACTTGATGGAATTCATACATAATTTGCAACATATCAATGCCATACGTACATATGTATATTACCAAAGATCAAGAAGTTTAAATTACACATATTTGAATGTGATATCTTTTAAAAGTTACAACAATTTGAGCGCTTTTAAAAAACTTTAACAATTTATTTTAAGCTAAGTACGAACATACTTACGTACTACATTTGAAGCGAAAATTTTATTTACAATATAAAATGGCATTTTAATTTATTTATTTGCCAAAGTTTGTCATTGAATACAGTTTTATCTTTGTATAAAAAGTTTTTCATCAGTTTATTTCTTTTGTCATTTAATTTTTTTTTCTATTTTCATTCATAAAAATTTCATGACTAATTAATTAAATAATGAAATCAATTAAAAACAAATAAAATTAAAAAATGAATGATAAAAAAAAATCAAAATTTCAATCATTGATAAGTTTATATGATTTTTTCTTTATCATTTATTTGTTTAAAGAAATTATTTTCTAATATTTAAAACATTTTCTAACTTTGTTATGTAACAATTTAAGAAAACTTCAATGTTTTAAAATGCATAAATTACATTGCATAGAATCATGGCACTATTCTGATCGTACTTAACAGATTTCATTAATTTTAATTTTTCTGATAATTTTTTTATATTTGAAATTTATGAAATACAAAAATTTTTGTATAAAATGTTAGTAAAATGTTAAGAGTTAATGAAAAATCTGCTAACTAACGATTAGAAGAGCTGTTAATATTTACCAAAAAAACAAAAAAAAAGACATAAAGTAAAGAGAAAAAAAAAAAGAGAGAGATAGAGAGACGAATAAATTAAAAATTTGCAAAAATTATTCAAAATTACTGAATTTACAGGATTTTACTTTGAATATATTTTTCAAAATACATTACTTTATTTTTTCTTTGTTTTTTTATTTTTTTATTTTCATGGCCAATATTTTTAATTTCAAGTCTTATTAAGTGCCCAGATTTTTATGGAAAGTTTTCAGGGTTTCATCGTATCATCATCTTTATTAGCACAGACACATCCGTACATCAATGGCTAAAACTCAGGTTTATGGAAAACAATATGGATTTTGTTAAAAAAAAAAAACAAATTTAATAACAATAATAAAAGAAAAAAAGAGAAAAAAACAAAAAAATTCATCATCATCACCATCATCATCATAAACCATTCATCCCTTATCAATGTGCTCTTTGATAATAACATAATCATGCCCTTATTCACCAGGTTGGCTACTGAATTCAAGCAGAAAATTAGCAAAACAAAAAACAAAAAAAAAAATAAAATAAAAAAAAAAACAAAACAAAAAATATGAAAATGAAAGTACCTAACGAAATGATGATGATATGCAAATGAATTTCACTGTTAAAATTTTTATGTAGAATATTTTATTACTAAACTTGTTTACTTTTATGTACATCAAATAAATAAAAAAAACAAAAAAAAAAAAAAAAAAAAAAAGGAAAAAATTCTGAGAAAAGTGCTCATGACTTATTAATATATTTTTTTCTGTTTTTTCTGTTTTCACTTTTTTTTTTCATAATTTTTCGTTTTTATGATAAAAGTAAACAAAACATAAATCTTATGCTTAAACTTTATGCTAAATTACACATTTTTAGCTTTTAAACAATATAAAGAAAATGAAATACAAAGAAAACTGAATATATGTATTTCGTATATTTTTTGAATGGAAGATGGGGGGTGAATGTTTGGGGGTGATGATTTTTCTTAAAATTTTTAATGTAAAGATGAATGAATATTTGCTGATAAGTTATTATATATATAAAACCATCAAAAATGTTTTATGAAAATTTTGAAAATTTCTACAACAAGGATATATGTACGCATACAACACGCATAAATGAACGGGTATGTACATATGTACTCTACTGTATGCTGTATGCTGTATTGTATTCATCTTAGTTTGTGGTGTTTATTGTAATAAAAATCAAAACACTTTATAAACACATCTATGTACATCAATACAAACATATACACACAAAACTGATAGAAGTGAATAAAATTTCATAGATAAATTTTATTAAAATTTTATATGTATACAATATAAACAGTCTGTGTGTATATATATGCGTGAGAGCTGTGTTATATAGTACACTTACAATATACAATTAAATAAATTAACTATTTATAATTCGCTTTTATATAATTTTATTAACATTCCATAAATAATAATTTTTCAAAATAATTAATACAATACAACAATGCGTGTATGTAATGAAATTTTAAATTAAATCAAATTTTATATGAAATTACTTAATTATTTGTATTTTGTTGTTCATGTACATACATACATAAAGATCCGCATGAACGCACACATATGTTTAGTATTGGAAATTTTAATTAGATTTAAAAAAAAAACAAAAAAAAATTTTTACTTGATTTTCTGAATTATTATCAGTAGCATATAAACACATGTTATGTTGATTGTATATGGAAGGTACGTAGTTCTTGCGTTTACATTTGAATTCACAAATTCGATATAGTATACCCATATACATTATAATGTGCTACATAAGCTTGTGTATATGTACCCGATACATATGTTTATAAAAGCACACATGCGATAAAAAAAAAAAGAAAAAAAAACAATAACCAAAAAGCAAACATATTTTATGTTTTTCTATGCAAATTTAATAAATGTTGCTTTTTTCACTTCAGTTACTTTATATATTTACCAAAAAAAAAAACAAAGAACCTGATATGTTCTCATCATATTCGTCATATGTAAATGTGTTTTTTTTTTTTTTTTTTTGGGTTGTTTTTGAAAAACCAAAAACATTAACAGAGGTACAACAAAAAAAAAAATTGAATACAGAATAAAAAAAAAATAAGTAAAATAAATAAAAGTCCTATATAAAGTAGTAAAGGTGTATGTGAATAAATTTTCCAAAGATAAAAAAGCATTAATAAAAGGCAAACATATATAAAATTCTTTACACATACATTCATACGTTATATGTGTAATATTCAGAGATTGAGGGTAAAAATTTAGTTATGTCAGGTGCACGCAAATAACATCAACATTGGAGTCATCATCATCATCATCATCATTTTATCATTATATCACTTCGTTTTTTTTTTTTTTGTACATTGAAATGAATTATATGGCAATTGATTTAATATATATGAACTTTATACGTTTCCTCCTTTATTTCTCTCTGTCTGAATGTAATATACATAAACGTAAATTTTATATTAAACAGACACACAAAATTATTTATTCAATTAGCAATTTTCATTTAATTTTGTTTTTATAAAAAATAATAAATAAAATAAAATAAAAAATAAACAAGAAAATGAAAATACAAAATAAATGCAGACATTCAATCATTAATAATTAATTATATATTTACTGCATTATAAAATTATATAGAAAGGACAAAATTATCTTTCTTTGCTTTAATACAATTTCAAAGTATATATTTTCTTGTGACGGAAAATGTAGTTTTATGTATATGTATATAGGGTCTGTAAATGTTATCCTTTGAGAAAGCAAGAGCAAGTAAGTACTTATCAAATAAATAAATTAAAGGAATCGCACACATGTTACATTAAGTACAAAGAAAAATTTTAAAAATGAAATGTTTACCATTTAAAGTTCATAACTGTGATCCCTTTTATTTATTTCTTTTATATGTATAAATAATTATACTATCATAATTTTCGAATTAATTGCATATAAATTAACAATGATAAATAAGCGAAAATTATAAATAAATAAATACAAAATATGGTTATAATTGGTTTCTGTTTATATGACAACAAATTAAAAATTCAAATTATTTATGAGCTGATTGGCAATATATTCATCATCATGGAGATATTATGATTCGCAAGGAATCCTTGCCATTTGTAGACTTGGTTGTCATGTTTTTTTTTTTATGTTGTCCTTTGATTTCTATCTTCAATTGCTAAATAATTATTTATAAACTTTCTTACTCATTGCTAATTTATGTTAAGGCTCATTCCATCGCTTTTCGATGGTTTGAATTTTCCAGGGAGACAAACGAAAGTAAGAAAATGAACTCCCTCTAAATCTTTAATTTTAAATTTAATAATACATGGACATATGTATTAATAACAAAATCCTATAATGGTATACTGTTCGATCATAAAATTTTCTATGTTTTCGTAACATATAAGACTTGTTCTATTGCTTTCTATATTTAATTTTTTTTATTTTATTTTTCTTAAAGATGTGAGATATAATGAAATTGTCATGCAATTGTAATTTGTCATAACACTCTCATGGGATTCATTTAAAAATCATCACATTAAATCACCTAATAATGTTCATATTTTTAATTTTTATTTTATTTTATTTTATATTTTTTTTGTGCATGATGCATTAAGCTAAGATAACTTCTTATATGATTATCAACGTGTAGGTATGTATTATAAAATTTATTTATTTTTTTTTTATTTTTTTGCAATAGAAACATGTATTTCCTTAGGCTCAAGAGTTATTAGCTGTATTTTAAGAGAAAACAAAAAAAAAAAAATAAAAAACACGATGAACAGTAATAAGAAGACTATAAATATGATCATTACAAAATTTTTTTCGTAGTAATACGCAAGGTAAAGTATTTATAGTATCAAACATACATACATGTATTTTTCTTTAATATAATGAAAATGAAATATCTCTACCACCATCAACCATTTACCATTTACCATCATGATCGCCTTCATCGTCATCATCATTTTGCTATTATTATTATCCATACTTATGCTGGCATTGAAGCAGTTAAGACGCAAGCTTAAGTGTCGGTCATTAACGCTGTTAAACCAGTCTCTTGATATTTTAATTAAACTTGGTATGATTCGCATTTATGTCGACACGCACTTCTTATTTATCTCACATATAATGTTAAAAAATTTCATTTGTGTTTTTTTTTTGTTTATTTTTCGTATATAGTTTCTCATCTTTATCATTTTTTGCATTTTTTATTTTCATACCTTATTCATATAAGATATAGTGTGCTGATTTTTCATTTCATTCGCAAAAGTTCAAAAGGAAAAAACGAAAAAAAAAACAAAAAAAAATATTTTAATGCATTATACGCATTGTAAACGTTCCACATTAGCACCTTTTTGTACATTGGAGTTTTTTGTTTTTTTTTTTTTTTTTTTTTTTGTCTTGATCAAACCGCAACCTTACAATGCTTTTTAACCATATAAAATGTAATATATAAAATTGCTCATATTAAAATACGTACATACATATACTCGTATGTACGTAATTTAATGCATATAGAGTTGAATTTAAATTTTTCGTTTCTTTATTGCTTTCATTTTACCGCATTTTTAAAAGATATACTTAAATCTAATTTTGTTCGTATATTTAAAAAATAAATAAAATAAAATGGATCATATTTAGTATACATATATGCTTTAAGAAATTCAAATACTATATAAAATAAAAATGCATTTTATTATTTTAGATTTTAATCAAGTGATAAAGTAGTAAAAATGGCAAAAATCTTCTTTAAAAAAATTTTTTTTTTTTAAAAATACTTTAAACAGAGAGAGGGAGAAAGAGAGAGAGAAAATGATGAAAAAAGGGAAAACACAAAAAACATGAAATTTTCAATTAACAAATTTTCTTATATTATTTACTTATTTATCAAAATCTTAATTTATTTATTTTTTTTTTTTTTTTGTTTCTCAATAATTCATTGAGAAATACAAACATTTTAATTGAAAAATAAATTTTTTTTTTTAAACAAAAATAAAAATGTTCGTTACCCCTTTTTCGATTGAATTTCATTTACATACATGTGTAATAGGGTATACCTTAAGGTAAAGTAAATTTATTTAATAAAATACACAATTCATCCACACAGTATTTAACAAAAAAAAAAAAATAAATAAAATAAACGAAATTAAATTTCAAAATTTAATCTAAAGGTACATAAGCATGTAATTCAAGTACATATCATTGTATAATTTCAAAGAGAGTATACAATTTTTAGTCAAAATATATTTTTGAATGACAATTATAAGGGAGCATTAACTGATTAAATAATAAAAAAAAAAAAAAAAAAAAAAACAATTTGATGTCCCTTTTTTTGTGTGTACAAATTTCCTTGTGTGTATGTATGGCATGAATGAAAATTGTTGTAAATATGTATATTGCATTTTCCAATTTTTCTACTTATTTATACTCATCTTATACAGATATGTATGTGTGTTTTAAATGAATTCTAAATCCAATCAGACAATAAATTTATTATATTGAAGAACAGATTGAATTTTGATATTTTGTCTATATATCATCATTTGACCACCATACACGCTTCTAAACTAAAAAGTAAAAAAAAAAAAAAAAAAACAACAGCAACAAAAAATGAAAAAAGAAAATAAATACAGATAAATTCAAAAGAAAATTTTGGAATTTGTTTTTTCTGTCTACTACATTTGTGTGTGTGTGTATTTTTTTTTTTTTTTTTTTTATGAATTTTCTTTTTGATATAATCGTATTATGTATTATATACTGACATTTAAATTACACACATAAACCTTATGTACGAACCATAACAAAAATTTTTTTAATATTAGAATTTTTCTCTTTTTGTATTTTGCAATAAACCAAAAAAAATAAAAAATAAAGAAATTAAAAATAAATTTATTCCATTCATAATTTTAATATAAAAAAAAAAATGAAAAGAAAATTGTATTAAAAGAAAATAAAAGATATGAAAAAATATTTCATTTAACTTTTATATGAAAATTCAAAAATATATGAAAAATTTTATATACATACAAAATTTTATATATATAAGATAAAAGTCACATTGCATAAAAATGTGTACACACATGTGTATATTGCTGGAAACATATGTGCATTTTATGTATTATGAAACAAAAAAAAAAAAAAAAAAATCATTTACATATATGGGAAACGAATATGAATTTTATACAGATTTTCTTTTCAGAATATAGGGAAATCAATATGAACTTTTTGTATATGTATATAGGAAAATAAAAGAAAAATAGAAAGATATTAAACCACTTTATCAAATTACGATTTACTCACATACATATGTGCTTGTACATACGATATATGCATGCAGGGTATACGATATATTTCAGTGTACACGTATGCAGGGCATACCGTAACAAAATATATAGTAAAATAATGTATGTACGTGTGCACGTAAAACATATTTATAAAAACAAAACAAAAAAATTTATGCATTCAAAGGCAATGTGAATATTACCATTCAGAATATTCTCTTCTAAGTCCTTTCATGCAATATGGTTTCAATTTATCGTTTATCGTTTTTCTTTCGGTGTACAATTTTTATAAAAAGGACTTTACATTACAAAATATACCATTTATGTATGTATATTATAACCATGCTATTACCCTTTCAATAATATACATATGTGTGTACGTGTATGCCTACCCCCTTTGCATGTCTTCATTTTTTACCCAATCATCAGGTAAATATTCTGTAAATTAAAGGGTTGATATCAAGTTTGTTTTGCATGTAATAAACGAAAAAAAAGTCACATAAGGATAAGTGCATTAAAAGAAAATTATTGAATGCTATAAAATTGATTTAAATCATGTATTTCTTGTGTGTGTTTGTAATACGTAATCATTATGTATGCAAATGTTGACAAACAAAACAAAAAAAAATAAAAAATAAAAAGGAGGATAAGATTTAAATCTGTACGGTAAATAGTTATTTTATGTACTTGTATATATGCAAATGATTAAATATTTGTTAAGTACTTGAGTGATTTTTAATAATTTGATTGCATATTACTCTTTATTTTGTGTATTACCATTTTTATTGAATATGTGTGTACATTGAATAAACGCGTAAATGTATGAAAAATTTATAAAATTTGAATAAAGAGAATTTTTTTTTAAAATTAAAAAAAAATAAAAATAAAAAAAGTGTGCATACATGCATGCGATTTTTTTTCTGTATTTTTTGTGCTTTTCTAGTTGATTTTGTACCGATGTAATTAAAAAAATTACATGAAATGTACGCATACATAAGTATATTAGGTCTCTGACGGCTAATTACATGCTTTCAACCCTTACGGGAATTTATATGTTTTTTTTTTCACCCATAATTTCCAATCAAAGTTCTGGCTTAAGTTTGAAATCTTCCCATAAAGGACAGAAAAAAACAAAATCCTCCCATAAAGGACCAATATTGGGATTTTGGATTTTACTTATACACATAATTATTATTCAACTGTTATACATATCGTCTTTTCTTTTGTACACATTTCTGCCATATTTATCTTTATTTGTACATTAATTATCTCGTCATATTATCACTTCAGTACATTTTGTTAATGATAATTTTCTTTTCACGTCATATTGAAAATCTGCAACACAAATTCTCAAAAAATTGTGATTAAATCGTTGTTAATATCAGCTTAAACCAAAAAATCTGAGCTATTATTTTATATACATGACTTTAAAATTTGGAACAATTTCAAATTCAAATTATACACTAAGGATTACGTTTATATCTATATCTAATGTGAATTTCATTTTTATCTAAAAGATGATAAAAGTTCTTCCGATTGGGCAATGGAACAATGGAAAATCAAATTTTTTTATATCTTGAATTTTTTCATATAAATTTCTTAAATAACTTTATATCTTTTGAATAAAACTATAAAATGATTTTATTGCATAATTTTTTTTCTATTTGTACATGACTGAACGATGCCTTCAGTACAGTTTAAACTAAGTAATTTTTTTTTTATACCAAACGTGTACAAGTACAACTCTTCAAATTTCGTTTGTAACACCAATAAGTTAAAGTACGTAGATAAAATCAATTTATTACACTCAAAACAAAAAAAAAAAAACAACAAAAATCTGAAGATAACACAAAGTAAAATGAAAGAACAATTAACGATTTTGGGACAATAAAATTTCGATAAAATGTTAAAAAATTGTGATTATGTAAATGATGATTACCTAAAAGGTTAATGGGATCATCATTTTTAAGGTGTATTGTTAATCGATTAATTTTGCAATTGTATATGGGTTATATCAGAAACATGAACTAAAAGAAAATTTTTCTATATAGATACATTTGCTGATTAAAGACTTTTCAAAAGTTTTAAACTCATTTACTTTGTGACCTACATATATATTTTCATAAAGTTCGAATTATCTTCATTATTATAGAAAATTACTTAAACGTTTAAACAATTGCTAATAAGTTTAAATTTTAATTTCACCTTTTTTTTGTTTTTTTTTTTTGTTAAATTGATCAACTACTGTAATTAAATTAATTATCATTTTGTTTTTTTTTTTTTTAATTTATAATTTTAAATGCTTAAATTCCTATACAAAAGAAATAAAATCATTTTGTATGTAATGAGAATTACGTGAAAATTTTATATGGTAAAATGCACGAATCAAAATATCAATTGAATAGCAATTTAGATGTGTGTTTATGTTTAGCACACGAAAATGTGTTAATGGGGATCTTTATAGAATATATGTTTGTATATTGAATGTTGTTGGTTGTTATGTGTAGATTTTTCAATAATATTTCTTTAAGATATTATCATCATCATCATCATCATCATCATCATTATCAATACATGCATATGTGTATAGAATTATATATCAGGCATTTTAATGTATTATACAAGCATATGTGTAAATGTGAATACGGTATACATATAGATTTTTAATATATTCACTATATTCACATATACCCGTTCATTTATTATTTTTACATACATATTACATATATACAGTATATGATTATTATTAACAAAGCTTATATGCTTTAATCTAAACATGCATAAACTTTACATGCATTTTATATACATGTATGTATAAAATATAACTGAATTCTCTTCATCAAAATCGCACTTTAGTAGAGTTCAGTTCCTTTGAAACACATGAATATGCAAATATTATTGCTGATAGCATTCATTACTTGACTTTGTTGTTAATTGATTGCAGCAATTTACGAGAAGATTCCATGCACTAAACATATGAATTAATTAAAATCCTGAGAATGAACAAATGTAACGTATATGTACTCGTATATATACTATATAATATATTTTTTTAAAAAGGCAAAAATACATTTTTCTTGTATGTATGTATATGTGTTACGCTTTATATCATATTTGCTCTATTTGCTTTGTATGGCTTGAAGTTTTAACATGTAATGATTTTTTAAAAAAAAAAAAAAACTAACAAACACATACAGAAAATTTTATATGTATGTATATGTATGCATGAAATACATATCCTCGAACTTTATCCATTTTAAATGAAATATGAATACATAGAAAATGATATCCAATATATAAATACATGTCATCATAGCACATACATAAGTAAATGAAAATTGTTAGTTAATGTGCATTTCATTTTTCAAGATTTGTATTCATTTGATAGGGCCAATATTGTTTTGCTTTTGTTATCGATTTTTGTTATTTGCTCCTTTAATTTATTTGAAAAATTAATGTACGTTAAGTCTATTTTTCACAGCTTCCCACTATGATTTTTAAGGAATTAACAAAAAAAAAAAAAAAAAAAAAAAAAAATTTCCAATAACAAATCAAACAATATTTAAATTGTTATCATTGCGTATATTAAAAGACATCGCGGTTATATATATACAGCATAAATAATAATAAAATATGGCCTAAAACAAATGTAATAGAACCTATAAATGTGTACGCTTAATAGATTCATTTTTTATTATATACCAATAGATACATTTTGAAATCGCATTAAGTTAAACCAAAGTGAAGCTAAAGACAGATTGATAAACATTTTTTTTATATACTATTAAATTTTATTTCAATTTTATTATTTAAAAATAAAATAATTTTTTTTTTTCTATTTGAATGAAAATACCTGTTTTTATTTCATTTTGAACGTACATATTCATATATGTACATTGTAAAAAAAAAAAAAAAACACCATTAAATGAAAAAATCATTTATAGTCAGATGCTTTATTTAAATGATATTAAAATTTCTGCAATTTTTCATTATACATATATATATATACGATATTAAATGTGTATACATAAAAGTAATTTTAATAAAAGAAAACAGTAGCACCTATTTAAAAAAAACTCAGCAGGTATTATCTTCATAATTACATCGCAAAAAATTAAATTATCTCTCATCTTTATTTTTATTTTATTTATTTTATTTATTTTTTTTTTGGTTTTTTTTTTTTCCTTTAATTATATTATAATTGTCATTTTCTTAAATATTCACTTACATATCTCATTAAAGAAAAATATGTGCATAAATATGTATTGTATATTTTCAACAACAAAATTCTTTTAAATAAGAAAAATCAAGAATCTTCTTGAGAAGTATGTATTTAAACATATAAGGTGCTCTGGGTATTCATCCTACATCATTTATATAGTACTGCCCACCACCATAATTCAGTTTTAAGATTCAATATGTGCAAAGTACATATAAGAAACCAACAATCATGCATTCAAGACATTGTTAAAATGTATCTTCGTTCTTTACCTATCTGCCATTGTCGATTAACATCGAATTGAAATTAGAAATTCCAATCAGGAAATGATAATAATGATGATGATGGTAATTCTTCTCACTCTTTAGCATTTATTTTATTTATTTTTTATTTATTTATTTTTTTTTTTAAACAATGAAATTGATTCGGTTACATAAACATTGTTAAGCATTTTATTTAAATTTTTTCCTTTTCCTTCTTCTTCTTCTTGGATCACAAGGAGAGTATATATCCGTTATACACAATTTTATAAACATTATTTTATAGCCTATTTCTGATCTATTATAATGTGTACATATCCAAAAAATATATCCTAATAAAAGATTAGTATTAACTATTGAATAGCGTTGTTTCCTAAATAAGCAACAAAAATTTGTAATTATTTTTATTGATGTCTACTTATTACCATGTTAACAGTAAAACATTAAGCATTCTTTTGTTTAACAAAAAAAAAAACAAAAAAAAAAAAAATGTGTATCTTGGTAACAGCCTATCTAAAATTGCTTATTTACAAACTAACTTTTTTTTTTTTTTGTACTTCATAAAATATTAAAGTGAATTTCATTTTAAAGGTGAGCATTTAATTTAAAACAATGAATTGTTAATGATTTTAAAGGCTAATCTATAACGTGTATAATTTACACGTTTTAAAATACATTGAGATATAAAATCAGTTTGTACGAGTATGTACGTACGTACTGAATAAATATAAAGTATTCCGGTAATTACTCGTCGTTAAAGAGGAAAAGTGTGATTTAAAAAGAAAAAAGAAAAGAAGGAAATGTACGATATTTTAATGGATATTCAAAGTATATAGAAAAGAAAAAATAACTATTATAATTGAAAACAGATTGTAAATATTTGATAATATTGAATAAACGATGAATAAGTATACACACAAACAACAAGATATAAATGAAAATAATTGGAAAATGAAAGAAGAATAGCAAAGAACTCAATTAATCCTTGTAATTGAACATACTTGTACATCGCTATAGATGTATAAGATTGCTTTTGAATTTATATACTTATATCGTATAACACATTCAGTAAGGACTTTAGTACTTGAAATTCTAATTATTAAGAAATTAAAGTGAATTGTTTAATTTTCATATCAGTTACATATCAGACACACATCTCTCTATATACATATAAGCAAATATAATTTAACTTTAATCTCTTAATTTTTATAGTTTAAATTTTATAGAAAAAATTTTTAATCCTATAATAAATATTTTAACTATATAAAATTGCTATAAGGCTAAATTTAATTCACAATAAGAATTTTTATGCTTTTGGGTATGTATAATAGAATCTATAATTTGGATTACGTTGAATTTTAAATGTACAAAAAATTTTAATCCATTCTATTTATGTTTATTGTTTTATATAAACAAAATAAAAAATAAAAAAAAAACGTAATAAACAGGATTTTTGTACAATATTCCTATTTACAAAGCCATTAGAATGGAGTTACATTTTAAAGGTTTGATTTAACTATACTTATGCCTGATGGATATGGTTATTGAATGAAAAAAACTATTAGAATTAATGTCTAGATACAAGAAAATATGTCAATCATTGTCATTTTTAAAACTTTGATTTTTTTTTTTTTTTTTTTTGTAAATATTTTTTCTAATTGTGAAATAACACATAAAATCCTTTTTCTGATAAATGACTTCAATTTGACATCTAATTCATCTATCTTTTCAGATATGTACATTACCTTTTGTGGTACATATACAAAATTAATTCTCTCTATATACTTTGAACGTGTTTAACAAATTAATAAATATTAGAAATAAGAAAAATTGAATTTTTTGTGATAAACGATACGATAGTTAAATAATATATGTATATATGTATCTTTCTTTAAACCTATTTACATTCATATAAGATATATATATTTGATTAAAATAAAAAACCTAATTAAAATTCTCAATACATAAAGGTATAAAAAATAATTAAAATAAAATCTGATATAGATTGATGGAATATCTTAAATCACGTTCATTTATATATTTTTTTTAAAATGTTATTTTATACCTTGTATAACACATACTCATGTATTAGATACACGTACATATCTATACTCTGTCCACTAATAATATGCACTTAAGGTCTTATGGCAGATTACTTAAAGTGATACCATTTTACATCACTATATGTATTTATATTCAAAAAATTCATCTGATAAAAGATTTGTGGATTCTGGTAATACAGCTCGTGAAACAGTCTAATTAGAAATTTTAAAAGAAGAAAAAATACATACATATGTACTCCCATAATATCTTAAGTGCATATTATTAGTGAACAGAGTATAAATTGCTTTAAAGTTTATTTGTAATTTTATTCAAGATATATGTAATAAGGTAATGAGATGTATCTAATGTGTTTGTATTTTTATACTTGTATGTTTGTTATATACATACTATGGTTAACAAATGTGTCTCATAAGAACCATAATTCATTTATTTTTACGGTCAAAGGAATACATTAAAATAATAATAAAAAGGAATTATTTTATTTTTCTTTTACTATAGCAAAAATTTCTTCGTTTTTTATTTTATTTGTTTTTTTTGACTCGTTTTTTTTATATCCATTTCTTTTAGGCAAACAATTTATCTAGTTTTATATAAATGTTTTTTTTTTTTTATTCAGTGTGATTTTTCTTCTTTTATATTTTATAGATTTTCCTCTACAGAAAATGTCAAATACACACGTTTCGATTGTGCCTTTTGCATCATTTTACTTATATACATAAATGTCTATTTTATGTACGCATACATAAATGTGTGTCCAATTTAAACAAACATATTTTGGTAAATGAATGAAACATGAAATACGCACCTTTCTATGTAAAAGTTTCAATTTGACAGGACATCATTTTTTTTTTTTTGTAGTTCTTTATTATTTTTTATGTATGATCTATGTTAGCTGTTATCTGCTATTATACATCTACATACATATATGCACGTACGTACTTTTCACATTTTGTACATTACGTTGTAATGGTGTTTTATTATTTTCTTCCATTATTCCTCTTTTGTTATATTCAATTGTAGTACATTTGTACATACATATATGGCACATACACCCGTACACACATGTACATACATATCCAAATATATTTTCCTTTTTTCTTTTTTTTAATTTATTGTTTATGACAAATTTTCTATTTTTATTTTATTACATACATTTCATTTTTTTACATACAGTACATTTTTTTTTTTTTGTTATACCATAGCAAAAAGGACTACATAATAAAAAGCTTCATTTGTATTCAGGATGTTTTCTTGTTTATTGTCATATGTCTATGAAAAAGCAAAAAAAAAAAAAAAAAAAAAAACAAAAATAAACGAAGAATATGAACAAAACATCCTCACATACGTGGTACGTATCCGTACACTAAAAGCGAGAAAAAAAATTGAACGAAAAAGTGAACAATGACACTTTCAAAATTTCGGATGCTAATGTATGGCAGGGTATAAACAAAAAAATAATGTAAAAAAAAAAATAATAAATTATCCAACTTTTCCAACAGAATGCATTAAATTTTTTTTTTTTTTTTTTGATTTTGCTTCTTTTTTTTTCAAAAGTAGAACGAAATGTTTAATTATTTAAAAGGTGAGAAAATTACAGTGTCAACAAACAACATGCGAATGTATTTTTTGAAACAAAAAAAAAGCCTTCATAAGTAACTTGAAATACATGCCAATCAATTTTTATTAAAATTTCATACATTTTTATTGTGATGATGTTATTACAAAATATTTTAAAGATTTCATTCGAGATCTGGCTCAAATTTAACAAGAATTAAAAATAATTGAAAATTTATCTTATTTTCCTATCCAGTCAGTATATCGTATCGTTTAACATGAAATTTCAAATTAACGAATTTATCAATGCAATAGCATTTTTAATAACTTTATGCAAAGTTAAAAAGCACAAATCACGATGTAAATTTTTTTTTTTTTCATTTTTTGCTTTTTCTAATAATTGGAAAAATTTAACAATAATGAAAAAAAAAACAAAAATAGGCATTGATTTCAATTTAATATTAAAATTTTAAATTATAATCAAATATATGAAACGTGTATTTTATTTAATTGAAATGCATATGAGATATTCACATATGTACATAAATGAATAAATGAACTTAACCTTGTCCTTTGAGAAACACCTGAAATAGTTGGTAAAAATGTTCATTTATGTATATACGTACAGAATATAGACTCAATTTAAAGAAAAATAAATAAAACCTCTTATTATATTCAATTTATATTTCTTCCTAGTTTTCCAAAATCACATTCAAATTTCATAATATGAATTTATTTTAAATAATCGAATATGTGAAGAGAGAAAACTCTTTTTTCTTGAAATAACATAAAACGTATACATATGTATTTATGTATGTATGTAAAATTAAATGACGACCAAGACCATTATATCTTATACAATATATAATATGTAGTATTTGGTAGTATTTATATTTGGTCATTCTATGCCTTAATTTAATTCAATGATGGCATAATATTTTTAAGTAACTAACTATTAGATATATTCAATGAAAGTATAGTTAAAAACCTAAACAATCTGCTAGCATTTACTTTTTATAGAGTATAGACAACGTATGCATGGATGATTACATAGTATAGCATTTTTTTTTTTTCTTTTTTGAATTTGAATTGCACAGGTACAGATAAAAAGCCAAGATACGTTCACGTGTGTGTACATACAATGCGAATTCATGCATGCGATTTAATAAAAATAGAAATTTATATATGATATAATAAAGTGTCAGTACCTGACGATGACATTGTCTTAAAGCGCGACATTTCTAATTTGGCATTTAAATAGTAATGTTTTCTCTATTAGGAATTATCTATCTACATATATGTGTATGTGTATCTGCTTACTTTAGCATTTTATATTATTATTTTTATTTCATTCACGTAAATAAAATAGAAAAAAAAATAAAAATAAAAATAAAAACAGAAATTTTCATTTTTCAAAGAAATAAAAGATTACCAACCACTTAAGAAATTGTCGTGTAACATATACGAAAAATGTTACATACAATTTTAATACAATTTTTTTTTTTTTTTTTTTGTTTTTTTTTACTTTTCTTATTCAATGAATCCTTATCTAATTTTTACCGATAAGGTAAAGTCAAGATATTATAAAGTATCATTGATACGATACAAGCTAATAACCATAAATGATTTTAACATGTCGTTTATTGTACAATGTCATCCTTTCATTGTCAATATATTATTATCCTCCTTATATTCATTTTGAAAAAAAAATTTTTTTTTTGCTTTTTTTCGCATATTCTGTATGAATAGGTAAAAAAGGAAATACGAAAAATTATTTTATGGCAAATTAAATTAATTTTGTTTTTTTTTATTTTGTAAAATAAATTCATATGAACTTAATATTAAATTTAAATTAGAAGTTACGCAAAATTATTTGAAAAAACAAAAAAAATTTTTTTTTTGTTGTTTTGATAATATTCTTTAAGTTCATTAACAACTTTTAAATTTATAAAAAAAAAACAAAAAAAAAATATTGTTGTGCAATTTTTTACTTCATTTTTCATTCACAGCATTCACAACTTCAAAATGAACTCTTTACACAATCATTGTCTTACGGACATTGTCTTTCTGTTAGCACTTTGAAATTTATGTTTAACTTTTGTAAGTTTTTTTTTTTTGTTTTTTAAATGCAATTATCATACAATAAATTAAATTGGTATTGTTGTATTAGTTGAATAAAATTTGAATTTTTTTTTTTTTTTAAATACAATGCAACTTACCAATTGGTTTTCTTTTATTTTTGCACCTTCACTCACTGGAATAGAGACTTCATGGTAAATTGTAAATGGTAGTTAGTTTTCCTGATGTTCCATTAACAAGGCTGAAATTTGCAAGTGAAAATCATTTAAAAAAAAATTTTTTTTTTTGTTTTTTAAATTGAAATAATAAAGCGAAATTTATAAGGCGATTACAATTTATTTCTCATTACAATTTATTTATTTTGCATTGTAATTAATTGTATAAAATACATAATCGCATTTATTTTTAAATTGATGTTCATTATGTACCTGACCTTCGTTATTTTATTTTTTTCTCATTATCATTTTCCTTTCTAAGATGCCTATTTATGTACTTTATATGTAAGAAAGCTTCATTTGTTGTTAGCATGGAAAATTTTTTATTTTTTTTACTTTTCTGTGAACTAATTTTTCATTTATTTTCTTAAATTTGCTTTTTTTGTTTTTTTCATTTCCTTACAACAACATTTTAAAACAGCCAAACAATATCAAAAAAAAAAAAAAAAAAATAGGAAATTTTTTAATCGCTTCTGTATACGTTAGTTTTTACTGTACATTACCGAATTTAGTGAGTAAAGAATTTGGTTTTTTTTTTTTTTTATGTGGTATGCAATGTTGCCTTTTTTATTTTACATTGAAAATTGTTTTTCTCAAAAGATATTAAGGAAATGCATTGTAATGTGAGTACAGAAACTAGATGTATATAAGAGAAAAAAAAAAAATTTTTTTTTATTAAAAAACAAAAGAAAATGAAATCTAAAAGACTACAATGAAAAAGAAATTGCAATATGTTTTAACATTATTACATAATGTGTGCATGCAACATTATTTTTCTATGTATGTGTGTAACGTAGTTTGTGCATAATAAAACACAATAAAAACTAAGCTTATTGAATACGAAATAATGTAACAGAGAAATTCACATATAATAATAAATTTTTGTGTAAATGAATTTTCTTTATATGAATACACACGTGTAAGAGAAGGTAAAAGAAAATAACCAAAAATGTTAAATAAAATGAAGTTAAAGTTTTTCTTATTTTCTACTCTTATGAAAGAATTTTTTGTTTTTTTTTTTTTTTGTTGGTATGTAAAAAGAAGGTAAGAAATAATTTCATTTCATGTTTATAGTTATTGTTAAAGTTTATTTGTATAAAGAGGCGTATAACCTTGTAATATGTACTATATATTCATTTGTATATTAAGATGAATAACGATAATAATGACAATGACTTTGCAAGGATCTTTTTTTAACTATACATACATAACTTTAACAATTACATAATAATATGTTCACTAATTTTATACTATATACGAGTATTTACATTGTATTATATATAACACATATTGTAATATATTGTGTTAATACTTATGCATCAGTTATTTTACTTTTATAATACAGTACAAAATTTATATACTCTATCTACTAATTTAATGTAGTTAAGGTTTTATGGAAATGATATACAGTAGTACCACTCTACATCGCTGTATATTGATGTCAAAAAAAAAATCATTTCCTATTAAATGATAACTTTAAAGATTGTGGTAACACTGCTCATGAGATTATTAGAAATTATGGGAGAAGAAGAAAGACATGGAATTAATAGACAGACTATATTATAGTTATACATTATTTTGATTGTTCTGTTTTAACAATAAAATTTTAGTATGTACATTTGTTGTTTGTTGAAAAGCATTAAGAAGAAAATTTCCTTTAATATAGTTAAAGTAAAACAATATAATAATCATTTTCATATACAGATGATATTTTATTGTATGTATGTACATTATTAGAAGAGTTATGAAATAAAATTAACAAAAGAAAATATCATGTACAACGAATATCATATATATACATATATGCAATATTTATACATACATATGTCCAGTAATTAATTATTAAATCATAAAATAATAGTACAAAATGTTGTTATGACAATGACTAAAAGATATTTTGTGTTCCTTTACAAAATAACATATGTAAAGTACATTGTATTATTTGTAGTTGGAATACAAATTTTACAAGAATTTTCATATACAAATGTATGTATGTATGTTATCAAATTTTCAAACTATAAATAACATAATGCAGACAAAATGTTAACAATTGAAATATAACTTAAGGTAAATAATATTAAAAATAAAAAAAAAACAAAAAATTATTCTACAATATTGATTCATGTTCAAAAATTAATTTGTCTTTCATTTTAATTAAATAATAAATTTTAATAGAATGATTTGCTTGTACATACATATGTGGTACATACTGTGTCTGATCTAACTGCCTGTCAAGGATTATACAATAATTTCTCTGTATAAAATATCTAAACCATATTCAGTTATTAATCTCATATAAGATGAAATTTATGAGACATATAGTACATCAAAAATATGTTCAAAATTGATCTTTAATAATTTTTTATTTTTTTTATTTTTTGTACCATCTAACTCATTGAAATAAAATATTCAAAACAAGAAGCTACACTAAGGAATTTAATACATTGTTTTAAAAAATTTTATTTTATTGCAAAAATCCTTTTTAATTCTATAGTCTGCCTACTAAATCGATGCAGTTAAGGTCTTATAGAAATAAACATTTCGTTTTTCTTATCTCATAATTTCAAATAAGATCATGTCACGAGCAGTGTTACCACAATCTGTAAAATTATCATAATAATACGAGATGAATTTTTCTAAATATCAATATACAACGACTTAAAGTGATATTACTTTATGCCATTTTCATAGAGCCTTAACTGCATCGAATTAGTAAACAGACTATAGTCTGTATAGTCTGTACGTCTGTCTATTCTTTTAATTTTTGTCATAATAAATAAAAAATGTTCAAAAACTGGAAAGGTATATCTTATGATAAACAGAAAAAAAAAAAAATCATTTATTTATATATATATACAAAACAGAATATCAATTTATAATTTAATATCTGGAACTCAACTAATTCAATAATATAAGCCAAGTATGTGGTCGAATTTTTGATTTTTAAAAAAAAAATATTTTTTGTGTCTAGATACAAATAACATTAGTATAACACACACACACACAGCCCAAAAACAGACAAATTCTCTTTCAACAATGGTTATAGAGAAATGAAATAAATTCTGCTTATTAAAACGATTATTATTAATAAATGATTTTCATTTTTTTTTCTTTCTTTTTTTTTTTTGTATCATTGTTATCATTTATTTCATATTATTTTTTTTTTAAATTTAAAAGGACTGTACTAAATAAGAAGAAGAAAAAAAAAATTCCAAAAATATACATTTAAAAATGACATAGGAATGCTTTTAATTTGAAACATTAGTTTTCATAATATTCATCATAATATTAAAAAAAAAATAAATAAATAACCAAAAAATAACCGACACAAAACTTCAGTTTCATTGTTGTATAGTGTTTTGTGTTTATTTTATTTTGTTTTAGTTTCTGTTTCAAAAATCTTTCAAGGTTAGACAAAAATCTTCTTTTTTATTTTCTGTATCTTTTTCTTTTTTTGCAAAAGACACACAAATTCATCATATTATCCGTCTTTTCAAGTTTATTTGTGATCATCTTTGCTTCAGTTTTTTTTTTTTCTTGACTGTTATTCTTCATAATGCTTTTCAAATAACTATTCGGATTTGGAATAATAATCAAAATTTCAAGATAAAAATATGTTTGATGTTTTGATGAAGGTATCAAAAATAAACAAATTTCAATTTTTGTTTTTTTTTTAACAAATATGAAAACGTACATTGTAAAAATTTTGGCTATAACGTAGTTTCATTATAACGCGATTTTTAAGCTGTAACTAAAAATTGGCTATCCTAGGCTCCTCTGACTCTGACGTGTTCTCTTTTGTGTAATTTAAAATTTTACCTTGTTTAACATGAAAGCTTATATGAATTTTGCAAAATGCAATTTACTTAAGAAGATATTTTTGAGTCCTCCATATAATTTTGAGGATTACTAGCATTTGTAGAAATTCATTCTGGGTAACACATACACATGTGTAAGAAGGCATATGTTCATGAAAATCGTAGACATGTTGTGTGTATCAAACAAAAAGAGCATTTCAAATTTTTTTTTTTTTGTTTTTTGCAAATAAATTTTTCATGAAAGACATCAACAGATATATATTCTTTTGTGATCATTCCGCAAAATGAAATAATTAATGAGAAACCCCATACGTGCATTTTTTTAATAACTAAAATTAAAAATCATGCATATATGCATGCTTTGCCTGTATAAATTGAAAAAAGTAAAATATAAAAAAAAAAAAAGTAACTTAAAAGTGATACTGAATTTTTGATTCATTTAATAGATTTTTTATGGTAGAATTTTTTTTTTTTTTTTTTTGTCGAATTTTTAAAGATTTATTCACATTTACTAATTCAAAAATGAAAAGTAACAAAAAATCAAACAAAAAAAATGTGATTTATAGAATTTAATCGAAAAATTGATAATATTTGCAAAATTTGAATGTATATGTGTGTGTATGAATTTTGAAAAAAAAAAAAAAATACACACACAGAGTCTGTATAAGGAGTTGTAGATTGTACACACGACAGTCTGTATATGAATGTGGAAACAAAATGTCTATGCGGGAACATAATAATCTTACTTATGAGAATAAATAATTCAGACAAATAAATCAATCTTTTTTGATTTTTTTTGTTTTTAGAATAACATACATACATATAAAATTTTTTTAAAGCATAATTCTTTGCTTTGATTAAAATAAATTTTAATATAGAAAAATTTTATGATTTGTATTGTATGTATTGGTAAATGGAAACAAAAAAAGAAAGATAAAATGTAATTAGTGATTTTCATGCTTATCACGCATATTTTGAAGCGCTTCAAAAAAAAGGATCTTAAGAAGGAAAACAAAATCATGTAGTGGATAGTCACAAAAAAAAAAATTCATTCGAATTTTTAAATGTAATAATTTTGAATTTTTCATGACTAATATGCACAATTTCTGCATTAACTCAATTTTAAAATAGAAGGATTAGGCTAAAATTCAATTTCTTAAGTTTATTTTTAATTTAATAAAAGGATTAATGATTTCATTAAAAAAATTAAAAATAGAAAACAAAACAAAAACCTTTTTTGGCAAATTTACCTACCAAAATATCAAATCGGATAATAAAACAGGATCAAAAAAATTTTTTTTTTAAATGTAACGTACGCATTTTTTGATTTTGGATGATTATAGTACATTAATTAAGTTTTTACACTTCGATCTGTTACGTCATGATCACTTATAAGTGATATTATACAAATTTCTAAAATAAATGAATTTTAATCACGAAAAATAAAGCATTTCTACATGCACTTGATTTACTTTTATCAAAATTTAAATTTAACATAAATTTCGCATGTAAATCATTTTTTATTTTAATTTAATGATTTATGTACGTGTACATAAAATTAAAAATTTAATAAAAATTCATACAAATTTTTGTTTTTTTATAAATTTACAGGTAGTACTTGAATTCAAATAGTGATTACAATTTTTAAACTTTATTTTTTTATTTTTTTTTTATTTTATTTTAAATATTCATTTGTATCCTGTGTAAAAGCATGCATCATGTGTGCTTATAAATATGAAAATTGTAATATTACATATATGCCCCAATGGGTAATGTTAAAACCTTGACCATATAAAATAAAATTTATCCTTCAAAATAATAATAATAATATGAATGTATTAAAAATATATCATATACATATTTATACATTTATTCATGTGTAAAGCATATACATACGAACGAATACATTGTACATAGAAAACTCACACAAATACACGTACATATATACATAAGTAAATGTAGATGAAAATATAAAGGCCATCTAATTTTTTTGTCTATGACTCTATATTATATAATATGCCAATGCGTATTCATGTACATATATAAATACATAAATTATATGAACATGTACACATACACATACATACATGTATGTAAAAATTTATTATATTTGATTCCATTTAATGTAGGTATACTGCCGATCTTTCTACCTTGACATTATTTATGATTATTTTGTGTGCAGTGCAGCATAAATTTCACAAATTATTATTGTTGTTACCCGTGTGCAGTAAATTTGTTTAAGTTCAGTCAGAATCGCGAATATATGTACATATGTATATTGTATCTATACATGTAGATTGCATACATATACATGAATTATAAATAATCAAAATTGCATATAAAATGAAAAGAATTTGATGATGACTTTGGTATACTCTTTTGCCTCTACATATATGCATGTATGTATGTATGTAAATGGCGTATATATACCTACTATTTATTAGAGAAAGTATGTATCATGCCAGGTGTATAAAACGCAATCTTTCATATAAAATGCACCTAAAAATAATTGTGTACAAAAAATTTCTAGACAAATATTATACGTACTCTCTTGCATTATATATGTAAAACTATGCTGTGTGCCAGAGTATATATCGTTGTATTATTTAAAATTTTTGAAACTACATATTTAAAAAATATAAAATGACTTTTATGCTTAAATATTATGATAATGATGATAACGAAATGTTTATAGGGAAATCGGGAATATTTTTTTTTTTTTTTTGTTTTTGTTTTACTTATTAATTTTTCATTCATATTGAAAATGTGTAATTTTATGTTGAATTTATTACAAAAATACAAATTGTAACAGATACTGTTATGCATATTATATGTGTATGTAAAGCAGCTTAACATACAGTTACATCAAGGTAAAATTGAAATTTATATTTTATTTTCCTTTTTTGAATTTAAAAAAAAGAAAAAGAAAATCCGAAAAGAATACATTTGATCTAAATATTAACTACAGTAATTATACATATGTAAGTATATATTCATTTCGCAATTGTATGTATGAATAAATTCGTTTATATATGTACATACAATCAAAAATTTATATTCAATTTTAAATATCTTACAGATTTTCTGTAAAGTAATAAATCAGTTTTATCATGCAAAAACGTTTCCGTCAGCATTAAAATGTTTAAAATGAAAATTTTCATATACATGTGCAGTGTTTCGTATTTTATTTTATTTTTTTCTTAATGTAATTTTTTTTTTCATTATTATAAAATGTTCAAATCGAATTTAAATGAAATTTATACAATACGTATTCAAAAATTCAATTGTATTTGCATATATGCATTTTATATTTATTTGATTATGTAATACGTAAGTAAGAGAATGTAAATGTAAAAAGTCTAAAAAAAAAAATCTATATACTCTGTCCACCAATATTATACACTTAAGATCTTATGGGAGTACAAATGGCTTTTTTCTTCTCTCATAATTTCTAATTAGACTGTCTCACTAGCAGTATTACCACAATCCACAGAGCTTTTACTACATATCAGATGAATTTTTTTGAATATCAATACATATAGTGATGTAAAATGGTATCACTTTAACTAATCTGCCAAAAGACCTTAAGTACATAATATTAGTGGACAGAGTATAATGGCATAATATTAATATACAAAGTAAATCTCAGAAAAAAATGTTTAAAATGTTTCATTCATACATTTTATAATATTATTACAAGAATTTGATATAAAAGTGAATTGTATACATGTCTAAAATACATAATTTATATTCATATATTATGTAATTCGTCATTTATAAAATTAATTATTTTTAATTTTTCATTACAATTTTTATGTATGTACTTACATATTTTTGTTACAAAAGGTTTAATAAAAATAAATAAATAAAAATTAGCAAATGTAGTATTTAAAGACTTTTTCTGTTCGTCTTTTCATTACAATTACATAACACATTTTATTACAAATTTATTTCAAAATTTCTATTTACTAAAAAAACAAAAAAAAAAAAGTAATAATAATTCAAAAATAAAATTTTCAATTATTTTTACTGTTTACATTTATTTATAAAATGAATATTAATAGTTTTAGCATTTTAATTTAAACTTTTCAAATATCTTAGTCACGCGTATATACAATTTATTATTTTGAATAAATTTTTTTTATGATCGCTATACTTTGTCCATTAATTATGTGTGCAGTTAAGGCCTTATAGAAAGAAGTACAATTTTACATTATTGTACAATACATTGATATTTCAAAAAAAATTCATCTGATATTCTATATGAATATGTTGAAAGATTGTGGTAATACTGATCGTGAAACAGTTTAATTAGAAAATTATGAGAAAAGAAAATATATACACTTCTATAGACTCTTCCCTGCTTGTATAATTAGTGGACATAGTATAGATATGTTTGCATACGCTTAACACTAAGGCCTACAAGTAAGATTATGTTGAAAGTCTAATTTTCATAGCCATTCGTAATATATATTTTTTTTTCTTTCCTTTGGCGCAACAACTCGATATGAGTCAGGGCCTAATCATCATTACGAGGGCCTAATAATCATTTTTTCGAGACGATTCTATCATACGATGGTTTCAAATGTTATTACCATAAAAATTAATTAATTTTATAAAAATTAGATACATCAAAAAAAGTAATTAACCTAAATAAAATGTCTTATATGTATACAACGTATACATTAACAGCTTGCATACATATGTACACATTGGCCATACTAGGCGTCTAAGTTAAAATGATGTTATCCTGTTACACTGATGTACACAAAATTCAGTAATCTTATGCACTCTTACCTTTAACTCGTATACTAATTCTCATTTTAATTTAAATTTTATATTTTATGGTATACAACATAACAATATGCATATTATCAACCGCAAACATGTATGAGGTAAAACAAAAAAAAACAAAAACAACAAAATTTATCTTAAAGAATTAAATAACAACATTTACACATTTAACATGTTACAAAATATTTAATTTAATTTTTAGCTACCTCAAAACTCATTGTATTGTGTTGTGTATGTACATACATGTGTACCTATCCCAATATTACATACGATTATGAATGTTCAGTATAAAAAAGTTATACACATAACAATATTAGCTGCCGTTAATAATATTGCATTAGAACATATAATTGTATACTCATATGCATACACTTTTATTTAGTAGTATATCTAACTTTTATGTATGTATGAATCTAATAACAATTTGTGTATATGAATATTAAAAGAAAAAGAAAAAAAAATGATTTTAACTTATTACATAATCTCTCTACATATGTTGTGTATTTAATGTTCTCGACAGAATTTCATATACATACATTTTACATATTATATAACATAGGTATATAGGTATACATTTAAAATTTAATAAATGAATTTTCTTTTTAAATATTTTTATTTTCTTTTTTTTTTTTGCTTTAATTTTAATTTTTCCTTTTTTCTTGTGTGTGTATTATACAATGTTTATGTGTATGTAGGACATACTTTGTAATTTTCATTAGTGTTTTATACAAGATTATGTATATATGTATATACCTTTATTTAAAGAAAATTAAAATAAAAATAAAAAAACATTATACAGAATCTTCAGATTATATATGTATGTATACTTAGATGTTGTACAATGTATATTGTATACATTAGTATTTGAATATGTGCAATGAATATGTAAGTTGAAAAGTGTACACATACGTTTATATAACTTAAAATTGCATATACATATACCTATTGATATGTATGTTATTTTGTAATTTACAAAAAAAAGAAAATGAAACCAAAAATTATGTATGTATATGTTTTAGCTGTTGTTTTAAATTGTTGTTTAAGGGAATATATTTTGTTGTAATCCAAAGCGAAAAAAAAAAATAAAATAAAAATAAAAACATAAGAAGAATTAAATTTTAAAGCAAATTAAATAAATGTGCACTATACAAACATATAAAATGTACATACATATATACAGATATGTACATGTAATGCACGTTTATATATCATAGATTTTAACATTACATTTATATAGCATAAAACTGAAAAGATTTTAGAAGATGTTCAACTAATTAACGCAAGATACATTCATACCTGGGATACTATATCAACTATATGGTTACGTTTGTGCATGTACAACAAATTGTATTAACCTGAGATACTATATAATACAAAAATGTTTAATTGTAAATAACATAAATTATATACTTGTATTCTTTATGGTTTTCGTTTTTTGTTTTTAAATAAAAGTTCATGTATAACATATTTTAAATGTCGACAATTTTTAAAAATCAGCAATATTGTCAATGATCTTTGTAATTGATTTCAATGTATAACGTTCATATATATATAAACACAATAAAGACGGAAGAAAGTTATAGGACTCGTATCTAGAAAAGGTAATATAATACAATAGAGAAAACTAAAAGAAAACAAAAAAAAACAAAATAAAATAATAGATTGAAACTTATATAATGTAATATTGGTACATAATGACAATGACAATGATCATGATGATGATGATGATGAGGATGACAACAATACGTGAACGACAAAGAACACCAACAAAGTGATTTGATGTACGTTTATATAAAGTTCATGTAAACGTAAATCCTAAATACCCTGTGTATCTACATCTTGTACAATGCACATTGAAACGCGTAACAAAATATCGATATACATATCTTCTATAATGCAACAATAGATAATGAGAAATAAAATAAAAAAAATGATATAGCAATACAATTTATCTATATCATGTGAAATTTAAAAACAAGAGCCTTTTAAATACATTCAAATAAATTGAATTTGTATACATTGCATCACATGCATACATACACAAAATTTATATGAAAACAGCTCATACATACATATTATATAGTCTTAAAAAATACATACAAACGTGCAAAATATGTATGTATATGTATGTAGTAAATATGCATTTGTAATACGACGTGTTTTTCAGTTTACATGCATATATATACAACACACGTACATGTATACATTTACTCTGTACTATGTAATAATGAATGGTGAATTCTCCAAAAAGGAATCCGACGAAAAATACCGTGCTCAGATTATGTCAAGATTAATTAGATCCACCATTGTACTGTCAACAGCGATTGTCGTGGAATTCTTATAAAACATATCACAGGACATATGTTTCATGTACATTAATTAATTCCACTCTTTTTTTTTTTTTGATAATTTTTTTCTTATTTTACTATTTTTTTTATTTAATTCTTCTTTTGTTGTTATTTAAGATACATTTTTTTGTTTTTGTTTTTAATTTATCGTTTTTATTTCGGAATTTTTTTTTTTTTTCCTTGTTTTTGTAACTAGAAATTTTTATTATTTTTTTTTGTTTTTTTGTTCGTTTGTTTTATTAATTTGATTGGAATTCTCCAATAGTCAAGACAATTTCGATTTTTTATTTATTTATTTTTGTTTTTTTTTTAGTTTACTTTTTCATCGTTTATTACCTTGTTTTTGTTTATTTATTTTTTTTATATAAGAAAAAGAAAAATTAAAAGAAAACAAATTGCATGAAACAATTGTCGTATTGTCGCATTTCACAATTGTATACAACAACATATCAACAGCGGTTAATTCAATGTAATATAAAATTTGTTCTCATTTGAAAATAAAAAGATTAAAAATAAAAATTTTAATCACGGAAATATGTGACTAAAATGCAATAGTAATTAGTATCTAAATGACTATGTAATTAAAAATTCATCTTTATGTATGTATGTAGGATTAATGTATGTAAGTGTGTACATACATGTACCTACATATATAAAAAATAAAAAATTACTAATTTAATTGATATTATTAAAAATAATGAATTTTGAAATAAAAATGATCTTAAGAAAATGAAAAAAAAAAAAGAGATCTTAAATTACTTAATAAATTACAATAAATTTAGACTTAAAGGTAAATACATTTTCTTTGCTTAAAGTAACTTTAAAACTTTAACATCATTCAAAGTACTATAAAATGAGCAAAACAAAACAACAAAAAAAAAAAATTAATTCTCTAAGAAAATATTATTTAATTATAAATTTATATCATGAATTTTTGTGTGTTTTATATATCAAAATTCTTCTTTAAATTCTTAAATTTATTTAAATATAACGACAACTAAATTGAAACATTTTCACTTAATTTTCATGATATTTCATTTAATTTAACACTATATCTTATATGTATATATAGCCATTAAACCAAATACATTTATATATGTATGTATGCGTGTGTGTATAGTATATACATTTCTAATGGTTATAATTTACCATAAAATTACACAGACATACATACATACAAATAAAATATGGTATAATAAAGACAACAGAAAAACGACCGTTATCAAAAATATTTAACAAAAATTTTAAATTTTCATATGTTCATATATGTTTGTAATATTATGTATTAAAGGAGTTTATATATACAAAATTTATAATTATACATATATTCATATATATTTATATATCGGCATATAAATTATACTACTTCTGTCTAAAATACAAAAATATTACAGATATTCTAATTTAACCCTCTTATAATAAAAATCTGTGGAAAATTTCAAAAAAAAAAAAAAAAATGAAAATGAAAATGAAAAAGTTTTTTTTTTTTTTAACTTGAAAAAGGGCTCAACCATATAACACAAGCAAAGTTAATGTATTTTAGTTAAATTACCACCTTCTCGCTTTCTCTATATATACATACGTATTATTATTATCATTTTTGTTTTATTTAGCTGATTCTCTGTATTATATACATATGTATATGCTTTTAGTATACTCATACTATAGTACATTGTATTTTTGTATTAATACTTAATATCCTTTTCTCGACATTTCTAACATCATCATCATCATCATCACTACTATATATACCGTATTGTAAGTAGCTTTATGGTCAGACCATACAAAAAGGATTTTTTAGTCTTGCCCTTTTATTTTTTGTTTTTACCCCGAAAATTATACAGGCATATAAATAGATGTATATATGCATGGAATTCCAGTAAAGGATAACAGTAAGTTTTATAGGCCTAATTAAAAGTTATGGTTATGGTTGCGTCCTTTTTAAAGTTTTAAGGAACTTATAAAAAAAAAATAAAATTATTATTATTTTTTTTTTTTTATTTATTTTTTTTTTTTTTTGTATATTTTCATTCACAAATACATATGAAAATAATTTTAAAATGAATATAGATAAAATACAAAAAATAAAAAAAAATACCATGTATGCTAAAGCTAACCCGTTTTTTAATGCACGCAGTCTGTTGTAAAATATATTATTTTCTGCAGTTCGTTAATTTTTCATTATATACATTTTAGATTAATATGTAGACCGTTCTAGTTTTTGAATAGTAATCTAAGTGGATTAAATTGGACTACTAAACTAAAAACTAAAAAAAAAAAAAAAAATTTTTTACTACAAAATACTTTGAAAAAAAAAAACCAAATTCATTTTATTTCACCACATTGTTTTTTATATGTTTCAGTAGAAAAAGGAAAATAAAAAATCATTTTATATTTTTTGTTAACTGAAATAATACGAAAAAGAATGATAAAATCTATTTTTTTTTTTTTTTTTTCTAAATAATAAAAATAAATGTTATCTATGAAAGTGTACATGTAAGTGTACATGTAAGTGTACATGTAAGTGTATATGTAATATGTATATTTTGTTTATAGTATTTGGTAAGGATATGTGAAAAAGCATTAAAAATTTATTAGCGAAATTAAAAACTTGTACAACTTAAAACAATCTCTTGTATAATTTTACACATATGTATGACCATAAAGATTTCATTTACATCCCCTTGATTTTATTCCTTTTTTAATTTTTTTTTTTTTTTTTTTAGAAAATTTTAATTAATTGTATTGCAATTTTCTTTTGGTATTAATTTCAAATGTTATAACTGGAATATAAGAGAATTTAATTAAATAGCAAATTATTTTTTTTTTAGTTAAAATAAAATGAAATTGTACATTAAATGTAGTGAATCATATACGTATATGAACAAACAGTATTAACCGAATTTTTTGTAATATATTAAAGAAAATTATTACAACAAAAAAGAAAAACAGAACAAAGCTATAAAATTTTAATTTTTAAAATATTTGAAATTATTTACATGCAATGCCATGATTATATGCTGCAATATACACATACCAAGATATTTAATGTATGCATTGCAACTTAACTAATATTTATAGCTGTAATGTAAAAAAATAAATTTTCTTTTTTTTTTTCATTTTTAAATTTTGATTTAAATTTTAATGCATTCATTATCATATTTAATATTTTTCCATGAAGTCACGAAAAAATTACAAATTTAAAGAAATTTTTTTCATTAAAAAAACAATTCTGTACACACATGTGTATATATGATTATTTTAATGTTAAATAACATTTGGGCTTCTTGTAATCATTGTATTCATATTTGGATGGAAATTATACATGACAACAAAAATATTTTTTTATATTTATTTTATTATTAAAATTTTAATTTCATCTCTCTGTACCATATATTAAAAGTATTTAATGAAAATAAAAAAATAAATTTATTATACAGAGTGTTCCTACTTGTAGAATTATAAAGAACTGATCAGTCATGCCAAAAAATGACATACATAGGTCATCTCGTATGAATGATTGAAAAATTTAAAAAAAAAAATTTTTTTTTGATTCATTAGTTCACACTTGGCGAATACTATCTAGCTACATATTTCAATAATACATGTATCTCGCAGTATGACTTGTCAGCTTCCAAAGTATATATGCAACCGGGTATACGAAACACCTTGTTTAATGACAGGTTAGCGATATATATACAAAATTCTAAGCCGATGATTTATGGTTATTGGCTGCACCCAAAAAATTTTGTACATTTTTTTTCTCTTTTTCTTTTCTTGTGGCTTTTAAAGAATCAAGTTTTTATGCATCATCATCATCATTTTCATTGTCACTTAATTTTTTTTTTTTTTTTTTTTTTTTTTTTTTGTGAAAAAGACCATCATAACAACAGAAATATTAAAGATGAAGAATTCTGAATAAGATTAAAAATTTTGTATTAAAAAAAAAAAAAAACAAAATTGAGCTTCTTGCTTTAAAACTTAGGCATTTTCAATACAATATTGTCATTTTTAAATTCGGCGTTTTGTTTTTGTTATCGACTCCATACGTAATTTTCAAAAACAATTTCATAATGGCCTCATAAAATTTAAATGTAATTAAAAAAAAAAAAAAAGGATTCTGACAGGATAATGTCCCTGTAATATAAAATTACAATAATTTCAAAGAAATTTTGCAACATACATTCAATTTAAATTGTATGAGGTAAATTTATAATCATAAATATTTTGTAAAAATTTGTTAAATGTCACATTTTTATTTGATATTTGATTGCAATGCGGTTCGTATTGTGGTTTAACATGAAGTAGACAATTTATATGACACAGATATAATCATTAAAATTTTTTTTTGTGAACATACATAATTTTCAGGTGTACTACATAAATGTATTGGTATGAAAAATTAATGACAAAAACATATAGTATTTGTGTACAATTATTATTTGCTGTTAATAAATATTATAATTAAAATGCAGAAATTTTTATATTTTCAACTTATGTACGTATGCATGTATGTGTAATAAATGTAGTAAAGATATTAAGAATCGAGGTTCATTAACGTGAACAGGGAAATCATAGATAGCAGAGTTTTGTTGTGTAATGATGTCTAAGTAAATTAAAGTAGACAACAAGTAGACACATAGGGAACCATCAGGCTCAAAGATCTGATCCCCCTACAATCTATTTTTTTTTTTTTTAGCATAGTCATGTATTTTCTTATTGATTCTTGTTGCTCTCAGTTTAAATTAAAGATGACTATGATTTAAAAATACACAATAAAATATATTAGCCTAACTCTAGTAAAAAGGACAAAAATTTGTTTCCATTTTTTATGTTCATTTCTAAATACATGATTTATTCTAATACCAAATTTTTTTATTAGCTAAATTTTTAATTAAAAATAAAGTATCGTGAATAATTAATTTTGTCGATATATATTAAAAAAATTTTTTTTTTGAATTTTTATTAGTCTTTATTTAATTTCTTTATTTTCTGGTTAACGATAAATAAAAATCACGAAATTCATTTAACACTATTGTAAAATTTTATTACAGAATTGTACTTGATTTTGTTCATCATTTATATAGCCTATTCATATATGTAGATGTGATTGGGTATGTGGTAAAAAAATAAACCGGCAACGTTATGCTATTCATACATTCATTACACATATGTATGTGATTATAAAACAAAAATAATTACCAACAACTATAATTTTCACAATATGTTGTAGAAGTTTAAATAATTATTCTAGACACTGTTAAAATAAATATATTACCAAAATTACTTACATTGCATTGAATCGCATTTACATATGTATATACATTCGTTTATATGTACATATGTATGTATGACGTGTAGGAATGTATCTATTGCAATCTATAAATTCTGATTTTAATCACGATCCAAAAGCATCAGGTTATTTATTTTTATGGTCGAGCAATACATATAATACATATTTGTATGTATATGTATATGAAAAAAAAAAAAAAAAAAAAAAATCTTATACAGTATTTTTAATAATATAATTTGTTAATTTGAATGTAAATGTAAATATTTTATGATTACATATAATAATTATTAACAACAATATTCCAATCCCCCCATTTTCATAGAATTATTACAAGTATATATAGATACATAATTATATAAAACGCTGAATACACACATGTATTCAGTATATTTTATTAGTGTCCATGAAACATATGGTTATTTGTTATATACATATGTATATATTTTACACAACATAATCAACAAGGAAATTGTTTCACATTTTATGGAAATTGCATTTCAACTCGGAACATTTAATTTTGTACTAAATAAATTCACTATATACACACTTGAATTGCATGTACAATACATATATACAAACAATCAAACATATATGTATGTATACATACATTTGTGTGTATAGCCAATATTTATATCATTGCGATCACATAAAACAATAAATATATTTGTTTAAATATGCAATCTGGAAAATTGCACCGTTACTGTATATGATATACATACTCGTACAATCAATACATATGTATACTACATATGACGTAAATATTGTACATTATGTTTTTTTTTTTTTTTTTTTTTTTTTTTTTTTTACAGAATGATTCCAATTTAAACGAATAAAAAGAAAATTCAATTTTAAAATTTAAAAATATAAAAAATTTTTTTTGTTCATTTACTAATTACAAATTTATTTTTTAATTATTGAATTTAATTAAAACTTTAAACAAATTTTTAGAAAAAATTTTGAATATCACTTTTAGAAGGAAAAAGAAAAAAAAAATTAAAAATTAAAAATTGAAAATTATATAAATAAAAAAATCATCTCACCAAATTCATTTAAATACCCTATAATGGATAAAGAAATGACTTATTTTATGTTCATGTATCAAATTCAGTTAATTGTGTTGAAAAATTTCAAGAATACTGTTTTCAACTAAAGTATTGGTATTATAATCAATAAAAATTCAATATTAAATTTATTACACATTGTGAACAATCAAGAAACCATAAGAATATAAAATTAAAAAAAAAAAGAAAAAAAATTAAATTTCAAGGTAAACATCTTGTTAATTGAAAATCAGAACAATCAATTGAAATTAGTAAATCAAAAAAATAATGTATGTATGTGGTTCACAATAGCATAACCACAGTTGCGCATATATGTATAACAAAAAAAAAAAAAAAAAAAAAAAAATTCACTGCAATTGTGAACTTTAAAATGCACCCGCATATAACGATATTATATATTTATTATTAGATACAAATCAAATAAAAAAAAAAAACAATATAAAATAAAATAACATGAAAATTAGTAATGTACCCCCAATATGAGATTTATATTTTTATGTTAAATAAATTTAACAAGACATTAACGACTTATATGTAAAATGCTTGTTAAACAAAAAAAAACAAGACAACAAGAAAAGATACAAATATGTATCTTGCAATAAAGTTGTATAACTTGAAAGAAAAATAAAAACAAAAAAAAAACAACAAATTTAAAATTATTTAACAATTTTTATATTACATGAAAACACTGAAAATTGTGTACTTTTTATTGTACTGATATTTTTATTTTATTTTTAAATTTTTTAATTCATTCTTCTTTGTGTTACCAAAAAACAAAAAAACAAAACAAAAACACAAGAAGTATAGTGTTAAAATGAAAAGAAAATTCCCTTGTTAAACAAGTAAAATAATTCACATTATCAAGTATCATTGATAAATACACTAAAATTAAATTTAAAAACAAAAAAAAAAAAAAAAAAAAAAAAATAATAAATTTTCAAAGAAGTTAAAGAGTTAACTCGATGCAGTTAAGGTCTTATGGAAGTGACATAAAGTATGTAGTACCATTTTACGGAGATGTATATTGATATTTAAAAATTCATCTTTATGATAACTTTACAGATTGGATTGTGGTAACACTACACTGTGAGATGATCTTATTAGAAATTATGAGAGAAAGAAAAGAGACATGTTAAAGCCTATAAGGCTTTAACTGCATCGAATTAGTAGACAGATTATAAATGAATGTACGTATCAAACAATTATACCTACGTGTTCATGTCTACATTGTGTTATACATGCAAGTGTGTTTTTTTTTATTAAAATAATAAAATATATACATATGTATGTACACATGTATGTATACATTTAACACGTACATATGTATATTATCTGTGTTAAAAATATAATAATAAAAGCTTTGTGGTGTTTAATGTCTCTAAAATGTAAAAGATTTTAAAAAAATATAAATTTGTAATGAAATAACACACATAAGTAGATTTATTGCAATTTATACTTGCATTATTTCGTGATATGCCATAAATGTGCAATTTTATTAGTTAACTGCAATAGTAGTATACAAGTATTTTATACCTATTTTATATGTATGTATGTATCTTGAATATACCAGATATACTTAATGATCACTTAACTTATAAACTAACTTCTAAATCATTATGGGTTTTTAGGTATATAAAGGTAACGTATGTATGTGTATTACATTCTACAGTAATATTAAATGGTAGATCACGTTAAAGCAATAACAAATTTTTTTATTCGAATTGTTTTTTTTTTTTTTTTTTTTTTACTTCTTATTTTCCCTCTTGAAACCCATATGCATTTAATAATATCGTGATTATATCCTTCAAATGTCCATCATTATATTATATAAAAAAATTTTTAAATATAAAATGTAATTTTCACATTGTTTTATATTATTTTGTTGTGATTTACAACAATACTATATACAATAATTTTTTTTTTTTTTTGTTTTTCTGTAAAATTATTTATGAAATGTTAAACAAAAAAAAAATCTTTAAAATATGTAGAAGACAATACAAAACTGACCTTTTATAATAATCGAATATTTATAATCTGATTAATGATAGGTCATCTAATGTGTACATTTTGATGGTGCAATAGATGGGTTTGCAGATATTTTAGAACACCTCTAATGGTGGTAGAATCTCTTGTTCTAACACATATGTACAATCAAATAAAGTCTACAGATAGATATCCATTAACAAGTACAAGAAATGTGTTAGACATTTTGTGACTTCATTCAATTAAAAATCAATCCAAATAAATTTAATACAACGATTTTAGTACAATAATTTCATTTTTTTTTTTTTTTTGTTACTTTTTGCTTTAAATGAAAATCGATTTTTTTTTTATTTAAACGGGTGATTTTTTTTTTTTTTTTCGTTATGTCATCCTGTTGTCAAATGTATGTAAATAGGGTATGTTATTTAATTTTATAAATTGATTGAAAAAGGAGTAAACTGACTTTCTGCATATGTATGTTATGCGTACACATATGGAAGAGTGTACTCACATATGTGGATACCTATTGATATTAATGGAAATACCATTTTCCACCGAGAAAAAAAAAAAAAAAAAAAAAACCTTACAAATATAATTATATTGAATTGCGTTTATATATTTGAAAATATATCATTTTACATAAATAATTATACGAAACACGGTTATATGCAAAATACATACATACATAATTCAATGTAAAAACCTTTTCATCATCATAATCAATATTCGATTAGCATTTCAATTTTCCTTTATATTTCCTTCAAATCAATTAAATAGCTTTCACATTAAAAAAAATAATAATAATAATAATAATTTCTATTTAACCTAAAATGCGAGTATATGTATATCTTTTAATGTATCATGTGTACATTGTATGTACATAAACACCCATATTAAAATGAATATAATACAAGGATATACATACATATATTGTGCCTATATATTATGTACATAAATTGTTTATTATATGTAAATTATGTAACTGATATTAGCTGATTAAATAAAACGATGTAATGTTACAATTTTTCCTGTAAGGCTGTATATGATGTACATACATGTATGTACATTTCAAACCTTACATAATTAATAATAATTGAAAATGATTTTTTTATATATTCAATATTATTATACACGTATTACCATTGGTATCTAAATACATATACATACATTGCATATTATATCATCGTATAATATCGAGTACATTAAATTTTATTATTATTATTTATTTATGTAGGATAATTCAGCTATACGATTATGTAAAAAAAAAAAAAAAAAATACTGACAAGAAAAATTAAAGAAAATATAATATCGTTCAAGAATATTAAATTACATAATTCTACATAAATATTTTTTTTTTTTTTTTGTTTTCATTAATTAATTAAATTAATATCGTTATAAATACTTTCATTTGATATTTGAAGTAAATTCATGTTTACTTTTATTAATTTATCAATTTATGCTGAAAATATATTTTCAATTTGAATATAATCTTTGTTGTTGTTGTGGTTTTGATGAAGTGATATATTATACAAACAACAAATTAAATATGTAAATTTTTGACCTTTAATTCATTAACATTCAATTTTGTTAATTACCATATTCTTGATATGTAATGTTTTTTTTTTGTTTTGTTTTGATATTTTTATTAAAATAAATTACAATTGATTGTAATTATCATTGTAATATAATGAAAATTGAATTTTCATTTGGAAAAGTATCAAATTTAATTGATTTTTTTGTATTCATTTACTTGTTTCTTCTTTTTTATGGCCCCACAGCCCTTGCCAGGACCTTGGCCTCTAACAGACTTTACTTACTTGCTTTTAATATGTAATCACGTATTCATCATTAATAAAAAGAGATCTTTATGAGAAAGTCAACTTTATTCAGGATCATTTTTTGTTCCAATTGTTTTTTTTTTTTTTTTTTTTTTGAGTCATTATGATCTTGTGCTAGAATTAAAATAACACGTTAATTAACGTAAAATAAAGTGAATTGCTATACCGATGGTAGAAATACTAACGATCTTTCTAATCTTGACTACATGAGATATGTTATCCTTTTACCTAAAAGGATAAGTGTCTCTTTGTAGAAGAGCTGAGGATGAGGAATACAATAAGCTTTTTACCTGAAGTGTATAGGCTTTCAAACCTCATTATCTCATCCTCATTGTTTTGGTAAAAAAAAAAAAGTGAATTGCAAAAGCCAGGATCTTCTATTGATTGCAGAGTTGCGAAAGAAAAAGAAAATGAGTTATAGCACGAATTACAGATAATAATTTTCTTTTTATTTAAAATTATTTTCAGAACTTTCATCGATTTTTTATAATTTTCTTCTGGAAAATGAACTTTTCAATTTTTTTTTTTTTTTGATGTTTTTTTAATTAAATTTGAAAAGTTATTTAATTAAAATTTTTAATATATGCCCATATATAACGTATTTGTGTTAATGTCTTTATTTTTAATTATAAACAAACAAAAAAAAAAGAAGAAAAATGTTTAAATCAAAAACTCTTTTATGTTAAACAGTTTAAATCTTAATTACTTATTTCATAAAATACAAACGATTATTTTTCTTATTTTTACATAAGAAATATTCATTTGATTAAAAGGAAAAGGAAAGGAAAAACAAAATAAAAAAAAAAAAAAAAAACACATAAACCAAGTGCTCTATAAATAAATACATAACAAAAATAATAAAATTTAATTTAATGTTCGACCCTGAAATTTTAGAACTTTTCTGATTAAATACAGCACAACTACTTAAACATACACGTACGCTTAAGGATAATACAACACAATACGGTTGTAATGTAAGGAAATTTCAAAACTTTTTAAAATAAATTCTTATGATCTAATTTAATTCGATAAGAGAATTTTTCATTACTTTATTTTTTATATTTATAAAGCTAAAAAAAAAATAAAAAAAGGAAAAAAAGCAACAACAACAAATCCTTTTATTTGTAATTAAAACAAAGCAAAAACAAACTATAAAAAAAAAAAAAATTATGAAAAGAAAAAGTAGGCGAAAACTTTATTATTTTTATGACCCATTAAAACTTATTTTTATTACGAGGCTGAAAATAACCATATTAAATTTTTTTTCTTTGTTTTTTTTTTTTGAGACCAGTACTCCTTTGAAAATTTTAAATACATGATGTTTTTTTGTTTTTTTTTTTTTTACTTAAAAATGAAAATCTTTTCTTTATTTAGCTTCATTTTATAATTCCAATATCTTTTAAATAAATCTACAAAAAAATTTTTTTTTATCCATTATATAGAAAGATGTGCCTTTCTTGTTTGGTTCTTAATATTATCCTTTTTTTTTTAATGATACTATTTTCTTTGGTGTTGTTGGTATTATTGTTTTCTATTTTACATACAATACCTTAACTTACAACTTGTCACCTATTTAAGAAAGTTTTGATGACACATCTTATATTCAAATTAACCTGCTGTGTGGAAAAGTGTTGAACTCATTAAACAGTTTATTACAATATACATATATTAAACAAATAGATAGAAGGATCGTTATTGTATTTTTGTTATCTATACACATACACATGTATACCTAATAAATTTGTGTGTGTGTGTGTGTGTATGATACATTTTTGGATGAATATCAATAAAATTATGTTTTGTCTGACCTTTTTTGCTGTTCATCGCTTTATATACACTTTATCAAAATCATGAAAAATATTTTATACAAACAAATTTATCTATTATATATTGTTCTCATATAGATATAATTGCATTCTCTACAAGTATGTACATATGTATGTATGTTTGCTTATTTAATATTATACCAAAGTATTTTCATATTATATATTGCCATATTTAGTTACTTATTTTACTTTTAAATACCTTTTATTATGGTTAAAAAAGATTCATTTTTAAACAATTTCGCTATATAATATACGCACGTCTGTACACACTAAGTAATAGTTGTTAACGTGTACAACACGTATTTTAAACTGTTTTTTCTTATAATCAATTTTTTTTTTCTTCTTCTTATTTTTCACTCATTCATTGTTCATTCATTTTTCCATTTTCTATAAAAAAAAAAAAAATAAAAAATAAAATTTCCATTATTCTATTTTCATTTCTCTTTATCATCATTCCTTGTCACCCCTTTTCTGATTGTTTCTTTTTTTTTTTTCACCTTTAAAATCTTCATGTCTTTTGTTATAAATTCTTATGCTGTTTTTGTTTTATTTCTGCATTTGCAAAAGGACAACATTACACTTTACCATACAGACGAATATCGTAGAAGTGTCCGTGTATGTATATACAGTGCAGATTCATTTGTATCAGATTTTAATAAAAGTGATTTGTTTTTTTTTTTTTTTATTCACATACATAAATGTAAGAAATCTTTTCGTTGATTATACGTATGTGTGTGTGTGTGTGTGTACGTACATAAAAAATTTCTCTTGTTTGTGAAAATGTACGTTTTAAGATGTGTGACACAAATACAATATAGTATTAAATGCATATACATATATTCAACTCTTGTTATTTTATTATTCTTTCAAATTGTTTTACACACACACATACACACACGAACACACAAACTTACATTCATGTTAAACAAAAGGATTATTTTTCTTTTGTATCATTTTAAATATTTTCAAGGATCCAAAATGAAAATATGTACCACTATTACATAATAGCAATAACAACAACGACACAAGCAAAAAAGGACACAAAAATTCTTAATTAAAACATTTTCACATAACTTTCAAAGCTGCTGTAATAAAAATTTTTTTTTTTTTATTATTTTGGAAATTCGTAAGAAATGTAGAAAAGTTGTCGTATCGTGAACGGTGTGTAAAATAAACAAACAAAAAAAGAAAATTCATAAATACAAAACTGTATATGTACATCAGTTGTATGTGTGTATGTGAATGGTTCATATTTATAACTGAAATTGTAACTTTAAAAAAAAAAAAAATTTTTTTTTTTTTAATATTTGAAAATTGGTATGTAATAAAAGTAAAATTGTGATTGTATTTATACAAGTACAATACGGTATATATAGACGACATGTATATAAGTCCTCAAAAGGAGTAACAAAATTTTCCTTCATAAAATTTAAGATTACACTTTAGCAGAAGAAAATATAAAATTTTAAGAAAGAAAAATTAACGATAACTGGGTACAGTATACGAATTTTATTTCATGTACTTGAGTAAAATACATTTTTATGAACGTATGTGTTCTGAATTTCACTTATAAAATATATAAGAAAAAGAAAAAAATTAACAGTAAAGAAAGAAAAATAAAATAAAATAAAGGAAACTGATTATAAAGATATTATTATTTTTATTTATTTTTATTTGGCAAAATATTTATTTTAAGTTGATTTTATGTGCCAAGAATAATTGTAATAAAAATTATTTTTATATACTTTTAGTTTTGTATCCTGCGTATGCAATGAAATTAAATACAAACAGATATAAGACAATTTTATGTATATAAATGTACGAAAATGCATCTAAAAAAATTTTATAAATGCAATAAAAAAAAAAAAAATATTAAAATTAATTTAAAAAAAAAATAAAATAACAGAAAAGTTAATAATGACTAAAAAAAAAAAAAAAATTATTCCAAGAACAACATAAAAGACGATCTATTTGGAGTGTACTTTAATGAATTTATTTATAAACAACTGATTATAATTTTTTTTTTTTTTTTAATGAAAAGATCTCGTATACTAAAATGCAGAGATTCTTTTTTATGGCGCAATTACAGTAGGTTTTGTTGATATTTTATTGCATGTCCTTTTATGAATTTTCTTGTTATGTTTTTCTTGGTGTAAAATAAAATTCAATCAATGTTTTTTTTTTTTTTTATTATTCTGTCAAGGCATGTAATTTTGACGTCATTTTTATGGAATATGTGATTATAAGCTTATGACCATTTATTTGAAGTGAAAAAAATTTTTCTCATCATTTTTTTTTTTTTTTTTTTTTTTTCATTTTCAGGAAAAATTTTAATTTGATTTTAAAAATAAAAATTTGTCAGAATTTTGAAATATAAGATGATGGTAACATTGAAAATTACATGATATTTAGAAGACAAATTATAGATGAAATTTTGAATATTTTAATAAAAAAAAAAAAAAACAAAAAAACAAAAATTATTAAGAACAGAAAAATGATTCAAAGTTCTCAAAATGTATTTATTAGTATGTGATGTATATGCATGTCTATTCATAAAATTATAACTTTTGACCATAACCAATTTAATGATTTTTATTATTTATGTTTCGTTTTTTTTTTTTTTAACATACAATACACACAATTTAATAACATTGTACATAATATATCTTTTTTTATTTTCAACCCAATAATAAAACTAAAAATAAATAATTAGTAACAATACCACTGAAATTTTTATGTTGCAATTTTTCAAAAAAAAACAAAAATTTATCATTTTTGGTTTTTATTTAATGTGTGTGTGTGTGTGTGTATGCATATATACAGGGTTTCACAGAATAAATTTTCAAAATCTACCTTTAGAGAATATCTTGAACAGAACAAAAATTTTCAATCATTTCATTTTCATTGCTAAAATTTGATCACTGCTTCGAAATTATAGATTGAAAATTTTAACGTACTTCTTTTTCTTGTTCTTTTTCCTTAATTTTTGTTTTCCCACTTCTTTGATGTCATTCCACTATAATCATGTATATGTGATTTCCGGTTCTTGGTTTCCGTCCATATGGAATACCTTTTTTTAACTATTAAATACATTTAATTTTATATTCACTGTGAAATTATGCTGACGATTTGTTTTTTTGGTCTTTCCAGCAGCAGATATACATGGAACATATAAATGTGAACAAAAAATTGCTGTTAATTGCTGATGATCAATAATTTGAAAATTGCTATTTTCAAAGCTAAAATTATAACCATCTGTGCATGTATCTTCTTGTGAAATTGTTGTATGGAAACGTTTGGGCTTATGTACTTTGTGAAATTTTTGAAATACCCTGTATGCTGAATCTTTATTGAATGTATATATAGATATGTAATGGCCAAAATTCTGATTATAATAGCTCCAAAAAATAAGTTAAAAAAAGATAAAAATATACATGAAAATAATAAAGATAGTGAAATGACCTATCTGTGTCCATTTAAACTATATTATATATCCGCCCGTTTATGATTTTTTTTTGTCTATATTTTGCATTTACTACACCAGAATTTCTATATATACACATGTAGTGTATATATATATTTTTTTTTAGCACAAAAAACCAGTAAAACATTATTTTAACTGTGATGTCTGTGCAAAATGTCTGGGGGCTTTTTATAGGATAATTGCTTTGGCTATTAAATATGATAAACGTTTTTGAAATGCATTTTTATATTATACTACATATATATACATTCAAATATATATTACACAAATTTTTATTACACACACACACACACAATACAAATAATGTGATGTAAGTATATATGCCTCTGATACGTACAATTTATAAATCAAAAATTCAAAATTAATATCAAATACATTTATTATATATATCTCATGCTATGGTATTTAGTAATTTAAGAAAGACATAATGGACACCAGATATTTATAATATTGCAGAGATACATACATATATAAAAGAATATTATTTTATTTTTGTACACATATAATCACGTATAGATTATTATGACAGCATAACACATATATTATAACGTGCATATGTGCATTCTATAATCAAATGGTTTTGTTTTTCCATTTATAAGCATTTAATTATGTTAAACGATTATGAAAATTGATTGTTTTTTGTTCTCTAAATAGCTGAACAAAATGAACATAATAGCAACCAGAACATTAAATAAAAAAAAAAACAAAAAAAAAAGAAAAAGAAAACCAAAATCAAAATAACAATCAAAAAATGTAGACATAATAAAATTTCAAAAATTATTAAAATTCTTTCTTTAGTTTTTTTTTTTTTTTAGTATGCAATTAAATTCATTTACAAAAAAATAAAAAATAAAAATAAATAAAATTCTCAATAATTGATATGTTCTAAAATCATTTTTAAATGCTTTGAATTAATCCATAATTCATTTAAAAACGAAATACTGTATTTAAACAATTTTTTTAAAATCAAATTTCCAAATCAAAATTTCATTTTTTAAATATTCGCCAGTAATCCTCTTATTTTCTGGTGATTATACGTTTCCCCGGGAAATTTAATTTTAAGCAGATGATCGTTAAATGAAATTTTTTTTATTAACTTTCCTTGTAAAATTGTGGTTTACTATATGGAATTTAAAAAAAAAATGAATTTTAAATAAAATTCGTTAAACAAAAATTTTATTACACAAATTTAAAACAAAAGACCATAGATACTTAATCGTTACGTATGTAGATAAATATTTTTAAGGTATACAATGAATTTCAATGTACAAACTAAATTTATAATTAATAATCTTTGAAATACTGATTTCTCTGTATTATTTGGTTTTTTTTTTTTTTTTTTTTTGTCTCATTTTAATAAAATATTTATAATTGTCAGAGAAATTTAGATATGCAACGACCTAGATTTATAAAAAACTGATTTCCTTATATATAGATCCCTGGTATGTATTTACTTATTTCCATATTTTGAATTTAAAAAAAAAAAAAAAAAAAAACTGTATAAAGATTTTCATCTAAACTCTATCAATTATAATGAAAAAATGAATAATAATGAAAAATCAGAGAAAAAAAAATGTATAAACAAACTAAAAACTAAGTAAAACCAAAGAAAACACAAAATAAAAAAAAAAAAGAACAAAAATCAAATAAAATCTTCTAAGACATGCAATAGTCATTATTCATCAAGTATAAAACTTCAAGCATCATTTAAAACATCTTGAATGGGTTATATACGGTATGTACATATGTACATGGTATCACTTTTGACACAAAAACAATGAAAAAAAAAACAAGGGATTCTTTATTTCATTTTTATACAGAATATTGTACATGTATCTCATCATTATCATCATCATTTTTGTATCATTTTTACACTATACATAGACAATTGTACAAATAAATTTTATATACCAAATACTTTGTATATACGTATGTATACCTAATAAATGTCGTTTATTATTTTTTTTACTAGAATTTTTTTTTTTTTTTTTTTTAAACAAAATGTTGTTCGCGATACAGGTAGACAACCTTAAAAGATCAATGTTTTGCTTTTCTTGATTTTTTGTATAAAAAAAAAACAAAAAAAAAAATTAAAAACAAAATAAAATGAAAAATAAATGAAAAATAAGTAATTGTGTCTAAAAAAAAAAAAAAAAAAAAAGTAGATTTATATAAAAGATATTGAACGTGACTGTAAAAAGTCTTGTCACATTGCTATCAAAGAATTTATGAGAAATTTGTTTTAAAAAAAGTTTCAAACTTTACGTTATACACAACATTATACAAGTAAATATACATTAAAATAAAAGTACCTATATGTTACTATAAAACAAAAACCAAAAAGGAATGATTGTAAGGTATTTGTTTTTTTGTACTTGTTACGTGTATGTATGTATATATACAAGAAGGATGATAAATACACTATAAAGATTTCAAATATGGTATATACATACATACATACAAATTCATATCAAAATGAATAAATTGTATGAAATCGTAAGAACTTTTTAAACATATTTATAATACATACATAATAATAAATAGTAATAATAAAATAAAAAAAAACAAAACAAAATTTATAGTATCAAAATTTTCAGTTAAATAAATGTACATGAATAGAAATACAAAAAAAAAAAATGGTTATATATAATTTATATAAGTCAAGTTAATAATATCACCACAAAATAATCTTTTCTAGGATACAAAAATTTTTCATATATACATACAACATTTTGTATATGCTTTGTGTACATATGTATATACAAAAAAATAATTTTCATTATAGTTTTCAGGGTGGGTCGATTTGTCAACGTGACGAACTACCTGTTCTACCTTATCTATATTGTATATTTATTTATTTTTTTATAAACCGTGTTTGTATTACTTATAACATGTAATAACAATATAAAATATGAAGTTACTGATTCTTGTCTTTATATAATATCAAATTGTCATTCTGTCTAATATATATAATAATAATAATAATAATAAAATATATTGAAAAAAATAAATTTTATATTTTATGTACATTTGTACATGAGCACATATACGTAAATTGTATATGTACTTTAAAGTTATGATCACAAAACTAATAAAATTATCCTGTGCTCATCTTCTTCTTCTTTTGTGTTCTTATGATGACGTCATTACGTGTATTAGTAGTTAAAGAAAAATAACGTGATATGCAAGGAATAAAAAATAATTAATAATTGCTTATGCACGTCTATGTAATTTTTTGTACTTGTATACCTAATTAGAACTTTTTGTGTGATTTTGGAAAAATATGCATATTATGTTTCCAAATCACCTTTTAAAAAAATTCAAAAACAAATAGATGTAAATAACGACAAAAACAAAAAAATCATTGTTTTGAAGTAGAATTTATTATTTTTAATTAAGGAACACAATATTAATATTTAATTTCTTACGAAAGAAATAAAAAATGTTGAAAAATTTTATCATAAAAATCCGCGTTTTAACACATAATTTTCCTATAAACAGTAATTATATAAAACATTTGGTGACGTCACAGCCGTTTACATACATTACCTCTAAGACTTTGTACCATGCTTTAAAGTACCATTATCTTTATACATATAAAATCTAAAATGCATTTATATACCAACATTTTTTTTTTAAATATATTTTCTTAGTGTCTCTCTGGTATTTATGTATATATCAATTTAATCATTAGAAATTTAAAATAATAATTTTCAAATGTTATGTAATTATTCTTTTTTTGTGATTATTTAAAAAGATTTCATAGGAATCCTTTATACACACACAAAAAAAAAAAAAAATAATAAAAAATAAAAGCAATTCTTGTTATATCTGATAAAAAAAAGTAATGAATATAATTTAATAGAAAATAGATTAAAGATAAAAACACCTTAAATATCGTACCCTTACATATATACATATATAGAGAATTTTATGTGTAACAAGAGCACGTACTAATCATACGTGTAATACATGCGCATACACACACATATCTTCGGTAAGACCATGTAAAATGATTTAACTTTAATCATTTATTGTATTTTCTTAGAAAAGAAAATGAATTTATCCTTAGAATTTTTTTTTTTTTTATTTTTAGTTTCAACCCAATAACAATAAAGTTGATTAAATAAAAGGTGAAAAAGAAACAGAAAACAAAAAAAAAAAAAATGGAAACTATTGAAAGCTTTCACATAATCTGTCTAATGTCTGTCTGTATATATGTATATGGGTGATCCTGTGTGAGCTTACACATGTGTTAAAATGTACACAAAAATACGAAACTAAACTAAAAATAGTACATCGAGAATATAAGAAAGCCTAGACACAATTATGTCGCAAGATATAGCCAGGAATAAAGGAAACAAATTTTTTTTTTTTTTTTTTTTTTTCTTTGAACATGGGATTTAGTGTATGTATTATCTTTTATTTCATTATATATTTCTTTTTTTTTTTTTTTTCCTTTTAATTGCTATTAAAGTATCTTTAACATTCTACCCCATTTAGATAGCTGTTTTTTTTTTGTTTTTTTGGGATTTGATTAATTCAATCAACAGACAGATTGAATAAAACTAACATTAATGTACTTATGTACGTTTATTGTATGTATATGAGTGAGTATTGATTTGATGCAATAAAACATCTCAGATCAAATAACGATTACTATAAAAATTGACGTATGTACTAGATATACTAGATATACTGTTTAAATGTCTTAAGTAAGCAAAACGTGATAAATGTTAAAATTTCTTGGACAGGAGATGTACAGAATATGTATACTCATTCGTATATGTACATTTTGTATCAAAATTGTATTAATAATGATGCATATGTGTAATTCACAAACATGCATATATACATACATATAAACGTGTACAATTTTTGCTTATCAACACATTTTAAATGTGATCAATATATGTGAACATGTAAAACTTCATTTTTTGTATACATTTTTGAAACAAACAAAAAAAAAAAAACAAAAGCTCTAAACTCTTCTAAATAAAAATATCTTATAATCATTGTTCATTTCTAGAGATATCTAATTTATTTATTTTTTTTCCCCTTTTGAAGAATTATAAATTAAGGAAAAAAAAACTCTTTTCTTTTATTTTTGCTTGTCTGAACAAACAGATAACATTGGCCAGATGTTTTTATTCATCATTCCACAAAAGGTAAAAACAAAAAATTAATTCAATACTACCGTAAAAAAAAAAAAAAAAAAAAAAACAGCAAAAATGAATGAAAAGAAACTACATATAGTAATCACCAATAAAGTATCTGAGATGTTCTGGTATAATTTAGATTCACAATTCATGCCAATTTGACATCTAATTAATATGTCTAAGTATGATATAATAAAAATGGAAGAATTCATTAAAAAAACAGAAAAATGGTACAAGGATGAGTAAACAAAAACAAAAAAAAAAAAAATTAATGAAGCAAAACACCAAAATCTTAAAGTAAAATATGATAAAATTTATTAATGAGTTCGTTAAATTTAAATTCGTCTTAAAAAAAAAAAAAAAAAACATTTGAAACGATCAAAAATTAGAGATATTTTTTGAAAACCTTTTAAACTAAAATAAGTTTTATATGCCTTAATTTATACTCTGTCCACTATAATTATAAACAGTTAAGGCCTTATGGAAACTTAATGAAATGATGCCATTTTACATCATTATATGTATTGATATTTACAAAATTCATTTAATTTTGTATGAAAACTTTAAGGACTTGGGTAATAATGTTCGTGAAACACTTTTTAATTCGAAATTATGAGGAAAATCAAAAAAATAATACATACATTGCTATAGGTCTCAACTGTACACTAATATAATATCGGTGAACAGAGTATATAAATCTAATTCCCTTATTAGAATGACCTAAATATAAATTTCACTTTTTTTTTTTTTTTTTCATTTTATTGAGTTTGATAATATCGTCATTGCATTTAATTTTCATTATTTTACATTAAAAACAAAATTAATCCTTTATTATTAATAAGATTAGCCATAAAAAAAAATTTTTTTTTTTTTTAATGCACATACTTAATTTTATAGACATTTTTATTAAAAATTATGTAAATTTTTTTTAATAATTTTGTTAATGTGTGTATATGCTATAAACCACATAAATTTTTTTTTCTGTTATAAAATTTTAGAAAATCAAAAAAAAAAAAAAAAAAAGGAAGAAAAATCACTTTACAGATTTGTATATAATTACTAAAAAAATAATGAATTTCTTACTGAATATAATAAATTGCATTTTATTACTTGTACACATGTGTATACCCGTAAATCCGGCAAAGAAGGTTTAATATCTTCTTGTTACATTAAAAAGCAAGCAAGCAAAAACAAAAAAAAACAAATTTTATTAGATTTAACTGAATTATCATATAACAAATGATATAACAAACTATAAACATTTTTGATGGCTCAATAAACACAAGCTAAATATACTTGTTTTACTTCTATTAATAATGCAGTCATTATCATCATCATCATCATCGTCATATTACAAGGCGACATATCATTTATTCGCTACATATAAAATCATACCATCAAAATAAAAACAAACAAAAAATTACTAATAACAAAAAATTAACAAAACAAAAAAGTAAAATTCAAAACAGTCACAAAACATTCGAATATAACGTAAAAGCATTTTAATTTATTTTATTTTTTTTAAATTGTTTTTTTTTTTTTTTTTTTTTTTAAGTCAAGAAAATTGCTTGCAAACATTAATTGCCTTCTTTATTAATAGCTAACCAAAAATTTATGTATTTTGGTTTAAAAAAAAAAAAACCACAAATCCATGTTAATATTACATTTTCAATTTTCATACAACATTGTATACAATGATCATCATCATCATCATCATCATTATCATCCTGTTGATTTTATGAGATTTTCGAGTGCTCATTAAGACTTAATTAAGACACAAAACATTTTTATAAATGAGAATGTTTTGCTAATAATAAAATTACAAAAATTTACGTATGAGTAACATGAATGTGTACATACACACATTTAGTCTAAAAATTAAAAAATAAAATAAACATTTTTTTTTTTTTTTTTTTTGTCAAACATGTATACAAACTTTTGTATACAAAAAAAATATATATAAGAGTTTGTCATTAAATTCATCGTGTGTATTGTACACGTAAACGTATTAATGACAGTATATTACGCCAACGCATTTACAGGTGAGAGAAACATTATATAGCTATGGGATAACATTCATAAAAATTAAATTTAATGTAATAAATGCATGTAAACATGTTTATATGTACATATAAAATAAGTGTATACTAATACATATGTATATGAATTTTATTTTAATTCATATATATTTAACATATTATAATATTTGTATTTTAATGATGACAAAAAAATTAAATTGATATAAAAATGTAAAAGACACGAAACAGACATGGTCTGTTCAAAGACAGGAAATGTAATGTCTTTAACATTAGTGCAAAATGTGGCCAGACTTTTTAATATCATCATCATCATCATCATCGTTGTATCGTCATCGTATCGTCATCATTATCGTTACTTTTTAACTAATACAAATACAATCAAATGACATGAAAATCTTTAACTAAAAACTAAAAAAAAAATTCAAGTTGAAAAAAAAATAAAAAAAAATACAAAACAATAAACAGCAAGTTGTAATTTTATCATCATTTTATTGGACATTCAGTATAATCATAAAAGTAAATGATTTCTGCATGTGACTGCGCGTATTCTTCATATTCTCTCACTTTTTTGCCTTTTTTTTTGTTTTTCCATATCAAATGCAATAAAAATGTTTTTTTAAAAAAAATAAATATTTTAATTAATGTCAATTGTTATGTTGACAAACAAACAAACAAAAAAATTTAATAATCAACGAGATTATTGCACGCGACTATATGTCAGGGTTTTTTTATTCAAATAAAAAGAACAAAAGAAAATTAAAACAATTAAAAATTCAATTAAATTTTTAGCTTATAACAAACGTTAAATTTGTAATGGAAATTTTTATAAATCTTTAGTTAGGATATAAAGGATTGGAAACAAAAAAAAAAATTAGCGTACATACAGTATTCTTAAATTTGACCACTAGAGTACATAACACAGGGCTTGTATGCAGTTAAGCCCTTATTGGAATACATAACAAGTATTTTTTTCTTTTCTCATATACTAATTACAGCGTATAACAATTTTTTAAGTTTTCATACAATATCAGATAAATCTTTTGGGTAACCAATATACAATGATGTACAATGGTACATATGCTTATGTAATTTCCATAGGGCCGTAATGATCCCTTCGTTATTTTTTAAATTATTAATTGGGTAAATTTTAAAATGTATCATTGCCTAATTGATGCAATACTAATAAACTTACACATCTATACTTTGTACTTTAAATATTTTTGTACTATAGGCGTTATGGAAACTACGAAAAGTAGTAATACCACTTTAAATCTTTGAATATTGATAATAATTAAAAAGCTCATCTCATGCTGTATAAGAAACATAAGAATTGTGGTAACACTGCTCGTGAAATGATCTTATAAGAAATTATGAGAAAAAGACTATAAAAACACATCATAAGGCCTGTAGTGAAAATATTTAAAATACAAAGTATAGATATATTATATTAAAATAGGCAGTGAAACATTTTCGAATTTACTCTGTTTATCAAAATGTTTCCTAACTCTCGAATATACGAATAAACAAGCGAAAAATTACTGTTTTATACTTAAATTATACACGAATATACATTTTATGCATCCTTAAATTAATAAAATTTCTCATTTTCATTAATTGAAAATTAATTAAAGAAAAAACAAAAATTTTTTTTTTCCCGCGAATCTCATATGTACAAGGTCATGAAAGAAAAATTCTGTATTAATAATAATGAATTTGTAATTAAGATAAAAAAAATCTCAATTAATTAAATTTGAAAAAAAAAAAAAAAATTCAATTTATGTGTATTACATTTCATAATAATTATTTTATTTTTGTCATTACATTCAAATGAAAGATATATGAAATACACATTTTATAAGCACATCCATATTGCGATTACATTTCATATGGATAACATCGTTTAACTTTTCATTTTCATCATTATTATGTAACATATATGTACATACATAGTTAAAATACAATTAATTGACATTAAAACTATTATATGAGTGTACATATATTTTTAAAAAATGTTAAAAAATAAAACAATTGACATGTAATAAAAATTTAACAATTTTATATAAAAACAATATATCTGTGTTTATGTATGATTTCAGTTACTCTGTACATTTACATATACACATATTTAACCCATGTTATGAATGATAAAATGATTTGTTATATTTATTGTTTATATATTCTGTATATAAATGTTCACAATGATATTTTGAATAAAACAAAATGAAAAAAAAAAACTGATTGAATATAAACCAAAATTTGTATAAAATTTTCTATGTACATACATATATGAATTATACTTTGTGCATGCATTTGCACACTTGCATATTTCCACATACACACATGTGTGTCTTGTATGTTAAATTATTATTAAACAATTTATCCTTCAACAAATTTGAACATTGTAATAAATAAATTTTCTTTCAAAAATTTATCATTTTAGTGTTGACTTTATAATATAGAAAAGAACATAATATAAATGCAGTAGATACATGAATTTTACGTTAAATATGTACATACATACATGTTTGTATACGTGATCATATAAAATTTTCATGTAAATGTTTAACACAAATATATTAATTTTCTGTGGTAGTATATATGAATGCATGTACGTGTTTTAGTTTTTTTTTTTTGTTTTTCTTTGTTAATAGATAAATTGAGGACAGGACAGAATATAGGACTGCATCAACTACCATGTTACCAATTCAAAAAAAAAGTGTTGTATGTAGTTGTCATTGTTACTGTTATTGTTGTCGTCGTCATATAATCGGCTTTACATTTATTTCTATACATACTGATGTATAACGTACTTTCATATATGTATGTGCTTGAAAATTACATGTATTCCTTTGAATATGAATATATGTAACATATTTTATGTAATTTTATATAATAGCATACAATTATAATAATATGTAAAAAGTGTATAAAATATAAGTACCATACTAGAAAATGTAAGCATAAATTTTGAAAAAACTAAATTCAAAAAAAAAAAGTTTTTCTTTTTGATAGGAAAATCCTAGTAAACTTTTAAATGTTACTAAAATTGTTATAAAATGCAAAATCACATAATTGTACTGTATTTGTAGTACATGTAAAATGTTCATGTATGTATTTCAACTACCATTTAATATACACGGTAAATAAAGTACACGATATATGTCAAACAAATATATGATAGTTAGTATACCTTTATATATGTACTAATCTAACTTTTAAAAAAAATGTATTTTAAAATGCATGTTTTCAAAGGGTAAATATAAGGTCATAAAGAAGAAGAGAATAGTGGTTTGAGAATTTGGGAATATCTTAACGTTGTATTTTTATTTTAATATTCTATACACATACATACATACTCGTATTCGTATATATAGAAAATTTTATATGCTTTGGCCATAATTTTATACTGCATAAAGTCGACAAAATTCCTCACGAATTCGTTGTTTTATGCAAATGTACTCAACTCAAATAATTTATTTGTTTGTTTGCAAAATATACAAACAAACATATTCTCTTTGTTGCACTGGTATACATATTGCAAAATGAATTTGTTTGTATAATATATACACAACACATACATAGATAATGTAAAATGCATATCAAAACCAACCAAGATATTACATTATATGTATATAATACATGCAGAGACTGTATGTCTTTTACGAATATGTGGTATATACATACATATACATTTATGTACACATACATATGTACATGGTAATAAACTTAGAATATATAATAAAATCAAATAATGTACAAAATACAAAATAACAACAATAATTATTCTATTTCCCTTCATTTACTTGTACAAATGTACTCGTATGTGTGTATTGTACATATATCCTTTATTCATTTTATAAATTATTATAAATATACATATACATATGTATGTAAAAGTATCTGGTATAGGTATTATGTATTTTATGTATACTTAATTCAGACGACATTGATTTACTTCATTTTCGACTGAAAGTGACTACAAAAGGCATTTATTATGAGCTCGCTTGTTGTAATTAAGGTAATGCAGATCAACAACAAAATTTATAGTGCTCACGTTTCGTATAATTTCATTAAAATATACTTAACATATATTGAGTAAATTTTTTTTTTTTTTTTGCTTTTCTTCGTCGGTTTATATATTGTGTACTTTGCATATAAATACATGTTTATGTAATACATGAATAAAACTTTTGGTTTTCTTTTTTCTTTTTTTTTTTTAATTTAATTTCTTGTTCTTTACAACATTATTATAATTAAATTTACAATAATAATGAAAATGAAATTATACACATTAGCGGAAAATCCAAAAAAAAAAAAAAAATAAATAAATGAAAAATGAAAATTAATTTCTATATGTTTTATGTCATCATGAAAATGTCTCATATATATTTTTTTTTTATTAATTAATTAAAATAAGAAAAATATGATGTAAGTGAGGATTTTCACTTTAAGAAAACAATCCAATAAACAAAATTATTGTTGTACAAAATGGATGGGAAAAGAAGAAAAGGTAGACCTAAAAAAAGATACATTCTCGATGACACAGTAGAGGAGACATTAGAAAAATAGGAGTGACGAATTAGAAGAATCAATCGATGGACCAACAGGAACGTCCAGAGAAGTATTCTACAGGAGATCATAGCTTGGAAAGGGCTTTAGCGCTGCTGATGATGATGATGAAGAGAAGATTTTCATATATAACTACGTACTATAATTACATATTCAGAAAATCTAGACAAATTTTCTACATTGCAATTCTATCGCAAAAGGATATATTTGTAGGACAGACCATTTAAATATGATCATTTAATGATCACAGAAAAATTATTTGAAAATTTGTACTTGGAATACAATAATAACGACTTATTTATATTATTATGCGATTTTTCGTTTACATAGTACAAATTTGCTTATTACCATTTTTTTTTTTTTTGTGATACAATTATTATTAAATTAAATTATTAATCTCAGTCATTTGTGATTAGAATCACAATTTCATTTTATATTTTTATTTATTTTCACGTTATTGATCATGAATTTTTAATGATGATGATCATCCTTTTCTATATAATACATCTCTTTTTCAATGGGAAAAAGGCAAAAAAAAACAAAACGTAAAATTATATGTGTACATTTTTCACTATATATGTGAATAATTTTCTTATATACATAAATGTCTGTGACTTGTATTTGAATAAATTTAAAAAAAAAAAAAAAAATTAAAAAAATTTATACCACATATTTGCAAAATAAATAAATCTCATCAGTATCAAAAGTGTCTAAATTTTTTTGCAACATTAAATTGATTTATTAATTCAATTATAATGTATCTCACGATCATAATCTTTGAATAACATCTTTTATATAAATTCATCTATGTACAATAATCGCATGTATGTATGTATATACAGGCTTGCATTCATTTAAATGTGCATATGTGTAATGTAATAATATCAATGATACCTCTCTGGATAATTAAATATGCGTGAATTAAGAATATATGATGATTCTACAACAATTCTAGTAGTATTAATACTCATTTTTATAGAATAGATACTGTGAATTTATTTATATATCTGCTTATGTTATATGCAGCATATTTACGTGTGTTACTTTTAATTTTATACCTTGTGATCGTGTTTCCTTTATTTTTTTTTTTAAATGCTACACATATGTACATGTGTATGTCTAAATTTAAAAACACGAAAAATAGTAGTCATATATTTTTGATTACGATCATAATGTTATCCTGCTTGACAATGTAACACAGGGTGATCATCATCATCATCATTGTTTGTCATTTGATCTTATATGGTTTACTATATAAACATTATACATATTTAATAAATAAAAGTCCAAAAATGGTATCGAAAAATGAAAAAAAAAATAAAATAATAAGAAAATTAAATAGTTACATATCATTAATATGTACAACATTTATTTGCTTCGACAACTTGTGAAACTAAGAACTAGTTTGTTTAAATTTAATAAAACAGAAATCTATATTCTTACATTATGCTCGTATATTATGGTATGCAAGTAGAATTTATAAAGTTAATAAAACACATTATTCAAAAATTGTAATTCCTGATACATTTTGTCGTGATTCCTGCAACATGATATACAATAAAATTTTTGTATACTTGTACATACAATTGCGGGTGATCAATATCAACAAAATACAAAAAAAAAAAAAAAAAAAAAAAAAAAAAAAAAAAAATTCTGTATATATATGAACATTTATGATATTTTTACTATGTAGTGAATTTTAAATACAAGAAGATCATCATGGTTATATGCAGGTATACGAATGTATGTACATTTTAAAAACACCTATTTCTCCTCAATGATCGGTTATTTTGATCTATACAATAAATACTTTTACTAACTTATGTACATATTATGAACAGAAAATATTCATATATTTGTTTTTGTATATTGGCTTATACATATGCACATATGTATGTATGTACATACCATGTAATGATATTGAATAACTAACTGTTTAATACAGGTTAAGTTATTAGTTAGTATTCATTTCAGTTTTTTGAATTATTATCTTGTTGGTACACTAGCTGTCCTTATAGTTGGTTATTAACATTGATCATTTACCAGGATTATACCGTGTACATGAATATAGTACATTACTTTGCATTTTGCCAACTAAAATGCATTTATAATACTATAAGGTATTATTGCTGGTATAACATGATATGATATGATAGACGACATTGATCAATAATCAGTTATTGGATTGGAAATTACAATCGCTGTGGTCGATATCGTCTCGTCACTAATAGTAAATTGTATAACTAGAAATATTTCACTAACAATCATCAATAGTTTTGCATCATCATCATCATCATCATCATCATCATCGTTTTTGTAATGCTAAAAAGTTAAGTTAAATAAAATTTTTATTCTAATGTTAACACACTGATCTTACTAATCAACGCATACATATAACTAAATTCAATGTTATATTTATATCGTATAATATGCACAGATACACTGTATGAATGGATAATAATGGAAACACCAAAATACCGCATGTTATAACATATCATGCAATAAATACCGCATTTACACCAACCAACCAAAATCAGCATCATCATCATCATCATCGATATTGAGAAATGTATTTTGCCTTAATTCTTGTTTATCGATCAATAAATTATCCATTTCCAGGCTTTTTAAGTTGTTACGTATATGGTATCGCAGCCTTAGCAATTGACTTATTTAATTGTATAAAATATAATCCCGTCAATATATGCAGCAGTTGTTTAATGAGAAATAATGTGTATACATACATACATACATATATGCATGAATATGAGATCCTCTATGTCTGTATTACATGAACGTATTTTTATTATGATAATTGCATACATATATTAGATAAGCATATATTAAACTTTTGAAAAATGTATTCTGCAATCATTGATTGCATTACGATCAATTTTTTGTTACTTAGTTTTTTTTTTTTTTTTTGTTTTTTTGTTTTTTTGAATTTCAAAAATTTTCTTGTGACTATTGATTTGATCAAGGTTGCAGAAATTGATCAAAAGCAGTGAAAATATGATTACCACACAAATCTATATATACATGCAAAATTACATTTTTAACACATTTACATCATCAATAGTATAAATTGTGATTATATATTTATATTGTATCCTGATCTGTGTGTTGGTATCATTTATACGATACCATACAAACAAACACCTTAAGTTAAGAGAAGAAAATTTATTGAAATCTTTAAAATAAAATTGTTAATATTAATAAGAAAATGATAAATATATTGTTATAAATTATTGTGATTATTGATTGCTATATAAAAATTGTGTGTACATATATTTGAAATCCAACTATATAAATGCATATCGTATTCATATTGGGAAATGCATACGAATATATCTATTGAGATACTTGAATGATGATGATGATGATGATGATGACGACGATGATGATGATCTTGCATTACCTTGTTAGTTAGTTAGTTAGCCATCATTTTAAATAGTAAATTTTCAACTTGTATCTTTATATTTGTATTTTATTAAAATTAAATGTAATCTAAACAGGTAAAGTAACAGGTTTGTCTGTTTTTTTTTTTTTTTTTTTTTTTTTGCAATTTTAATATTATTATAAAATATTATTTTATAAAAGGTTGCACATATCTGCTATTTTTACACCAGCTCATGATCGTTATAATGTGTATAATATGGCTTTGAACTGGATAAAATTGATAGAAGTATGAATTGATGATGATGATGATGATGTTGTTGTTGTAAAGTTCTAGTTTTATTCTAATCTCTATATATAAGTTTTGACTATAAAATACATTTTCATTATTTTAGTTTCTAAAAATGCATCACATTGATCTTTTATTTTTTATTTTATTTTTTTTTATTATTATTTCTTATCTTTCTAAATGGAAAGTATAATGTAAGAGAAAATGGAATTAACTTTAATAATGACCAAGAGAAACTGAATGCTTAAAAGATAAAGAAAACTCAATAAAATGAAATAAATATTTTAATACTGGATTTGTAAAAAAAAAAAAAAAAAATAAAAAATAAAAATAAAAAAATGTATTTAGATAATATTCATTCATTTATGCATTCAATCACCTCTCTCTCTATGCACATTTATTAAAATGGGTTAATATATTACGTTGTTAATGCGAATCATCTATAAGAAAAGATTTTACTTGGTTTTATTTTTCTTTTATTTTCTTTTTCTTTAAGGTTAGTTCCGTGTTTTTAGCTATGTTTATCATAATAAATTATGCAGAACGAAGCGAATAAAATGTGAACTTTTTTTTTTGATTTTTCAAATTTTTTATATATCACCCCATTATGGAATTCGTTAAATGTCAATTCTACTTGTAGTGCATTTTATTTTGCAAAAAAGAAAAATAAAATAAATAAAAAAAAAAAAAAACAACAAAAATCTAAATAAAATGCAATAATTGAGGAATGTATTTATAAAGACAAGTTTTTATCTTCAATTTTCTGTCTGATGTTATAAAATTTATCTATACATTCAAAGAAAAAAAAACATATATACAATTTGATGCAATTTTATTGATTGAATTGATTTATTTTCTTTTTATTTTTTCTTTTTGTTTCTATCGAAAAAAAAAAATTTTAAATAAAAATAAATAAAAATAAAGAAAAATATTATAATCCGATTTAAATATATCTTTGAAATGTTCAATATTAAAAATAAAAATTACGCTCTATAATCATGTAAAAATGTATAATTATAATAAATGTAAATCGTGATCATTTCAATTAGGTCAAAATATAGTTATTGCATTTTAACAAAAAATGTATTTATTTATTTACTGTATATTATAGTGTATAATGTGTGTATACCACAAATGCATGTATATATACCTGTGTATATGAATGCAATTTATAATTTATTTATTTTTTGCAAAATTTTGTAATACCTTCAAATAAAGATATATTAATAAAAGTACTAATAATAATAATAATTTGTATTTAATGTAAAGATAAATGAATTGTAAGAAGATTATGATATCTTAATTAGTTAATAATATTTGATGAGAGACTGTTTGTATAATGTATTGCGTGAAATGTTAGAATGTTACTATACAGACTATTGTGAATGGTTTTAGAAAAAAAATTTTGTTCACGTAATTTTTTTGTATTTTATTTTATTTAAAAAATTCCATTGACAGAATTTATAATACTTGTTATTTTGTATTATAACACCTTTGGGATTATTAATATTTTATAAATATTTCAAAATTTACTACATTTATATATTTTAATTGAAAATTGATTTAATATGCATATATATACTCTGTCCACTAATATTATGCACTTAGGGTCTGAACTTTCTGAACTTGAACAGCTTTCAACTTTAAGCGAAATTTTGGCAAGCTTTATACAACTAAATTTTATTGACATAGACATATTATAAAAAATGATAAGCACCAGAGAATCAAACAAAATTAAAATAGATTCAGTTAATCAATTAATGACGGATTGAATCTGAATTCACTGGGTAGAGATAGAACACAGCTTAGAAAACAAAAACAAAAACACAGCCATATATCCTATTAAATGAAAGGACATCTGTAATATGCCAGAAATATTTGGCATTGAAAAATGAGGCAAATTAATCCTAACCAAAAAAAAAACATCCCTAACTAAATGAAAAAAATAATGCCCGCCCACAAGATGATGCATCATTTTTAATTTATAATTTTGTTTTATTGAAATTTCTTTGAATTTTCTTAATTTATTTAAAGCTTGTTGTATTTCAAATTGAGAACTTAATATAAAAGCACTATTATTATTATTATTATTATTATTATTTTTTTTTTTTTATATAAATTCTATGTAATAAATATTTTCATAAATAATATTATATTAATAATAATATCTAATAAGCTTTTTGTTTTTTTCCTTTTTCTTGTGTTTTTCTTTTTTTTCTTAAATAAAAAAAATTTATTTCTTTAAAGTAAATATTTTATATTCATTAAAAGTTTTTCCTTTGATGTTTTACATTTTATTCTATGTATATATAACATTAAAGATATATTAGAAAAAAAAAAAAAAGAAAATGGTATATTTTCTTTTACTTGGTAAATGAAGGCTTATTAAAATTTTTGTTACATTTTTGGTTTTTTTTTTTTTTTTTTAATTTTTATAAAAATATTTATAACCTATTACAAATTATAAAATGTTCTTAGAAACGGAAGCAAAAGGAAATAAATAAAATAAAGAAAAAAAAATAAATAAATTAAGGATGATGAAATTGTAATAATGAAATTCAAATTGTAAATATACTTAAAAAAAATAAAAAATAAAAAAATAGAAATTTTCATTCTTTCATTTCGTATACCATGAATTTCTTTTCTACATAATCAAATTTAACCCATACATACGATAACATATCGTATAGTGACTTTATTATATCATAAGATCTCTAAAATAAAAAGGGTTTACATTTCGTTATGATGATGATTATAAATATCATCAAAAAATTTGAAAATCTTTTAGACATACTTTACATTCAACTACAACAAAAATTGTTTGTATTAGACGTACACATACATTGGTCATACACACATCTGTGTCTGCTATTCGATTATATTCTTCAAATTATAATTAAAAGATATCTAATATAAGAAAAATCTAAAATAAAAGGAGAAATTATTAAAGGACGAGAAAAATAAAAATTTAATGAAAAGGAAACAAAATACTAAAAAAAACGACAACAACAAAAATTTCCTTCCTCTTAGGAAAATTTTTGTTTTTCTTTTTTCTTATTTTTTTCCAATGAGAAAAAAATGCAGAAAAGGTAAAAGAAAACATAAAATATTAATAATAAAGTGAAAAACTTTCATCATCATCATCAAATTGTTTTTTTTTTCTGTTTTTCTTATAAGGATATATTTTGTATTTAAATTTAGACGATCTAATTGAAAATGTTTGCCTATTATGTACTATATTATGGATGAATTTCAAAATATCAAAAAGTTTGTGTTATGTTATAGGAATATTACAAGGAGTGGAGATTACTTCTGCAGGAGGCCAAGGCTCAATTTGAGCCGCAGCGCCATTGATGATGATGCCGCTATGCCATTAATAGATTGTATTAAAAAAAAAAAAAAAAAATACTAAAGCCTGCCACAATACGTTTTGTAACTTGAAACGATGCCATACCATTTCAAAACTTTAAACTTTCTGTCGAGATGACATTTAAATGTTTTGAAACACACCCCTATGCTTTATACTCAAATCAAACTAATTTATTATTTTTTGTTTTTCACCATCAGAAAAGATCAAAGGAACTCAATAAAATGTTAAATTTTGTATACATACATAGTATTTGTAATTAACCTTTTTTTTTGTGTTGCAAAATTAAACAAATTATAAATGAATGTATACTGTCTGAAAAATAGTATCTGTTTACAGAAATCAATTAAAATAAAATATGATGGATGGAAATTTTTTTTCACTTTTTTTTTTTTTTTTTTTTTTAATAGTATTTTACAGGTACATATTAATGTGATGTATAAAGTACGAAGAATTTCCAATAAATTAATTGAAAATGATATAAAGGAAATTGTGTATAAACAGCTTTACAACTTTTTTTTTGTTTATTTATTTATTCATTTTAAAGAAAATTTTATAGATTTCTCATTAATTTGAAATTTTGTATTAATGTGAAATTAAACAAATTGAAAACATATTTTTTAATTAGTTATACATACATACGAGTATGTATATAAAGGTATGGAAATGAAATCATTAATAATTAGGTATTTTATATCCATTCGATATTCAATAAACAAAGAAATCAAATAAATTGGCATGATAAAATTTAAAGGAAGTTAAATTTTGTTTAACAGGACTCACACTACACAGAATTTTAAGTGAAAAAAAAGGATATCATATCAGAACTGCTTTATAGAGGATAAAGCTTTGGTAACGTGAGTTAATTGTAGATTTTCATTGCCTTTCAATGGTTGCATCATGATCAAACCCATGGCGAAAGTTTGAATTTCAGTCATCACATATTATATGCATGTGGCTTTTTAAATCTTTTGGCTCAGGGATCCAGTTGTGTTTTCATTCACACACAATAATTTTATTACTTTTATTATTATCATATTTTTTTTTTTTTTTTAAATACCGACCATTACTAGTATCAGACATTTTTTTTTTATAAGTTCACACATGTATTACTGTCTTGGACGTTGACTTTTGTTTTGTTTTTTGCTATGGTGAACCACACTTTAATGCACTAAGTCTCATATTTAGTCTTATTCTAAAAAATCCAATTAATGTATTTGAGTAAGTGACATATGTACATACTCGTACAAGTGTATAAAAAGTGGATAAAATCGTATCGTAGGTGTGTAATATGAATGAACAAAATTATTCTACTTTGTACACATTAATTTTTACTTATTTTCATAAATTTTCCGTTTTTTTTTTTTTTTTTAATTGTATTGTTTTAATCCTTTTTAGATAATTTGATTTTTGTATGCTTTTTCTTTATTTTTTAATATTTTAATCTGTTGCCTTGGTGAATGTTTTTTCTTTTTTTTTTTTTTTTTTTATTCCGTCTAGATAAGTGAAATTTTACAACATCAAAGTAAGGGTGACTAAAAAACAAAAATACGCTTTTGTTTTGTTTTTTTTTTTTTTTTTTTTTTAAATTAGACTTTGTGAATAGTTATTTTCTTTGAACTAAAAATTCGAAATTTCTTAAATATCTTTATTGTTATTAATAAATAAAAGTAAAAAAAAATTTATTGCTAATTTTCTTATTTAATTTTTTTCATTCAAAAAAAAATGCAAACGAATTTTTTTATTTTTAGTTCACCTTTTATTATGTAATGCATACATGCATATGTATATGAATTCTATATTAATGCAGTATAATAATTTAGCTGATCTTTTACTTTTATATTAAAAAGATTTTCATCTAATATACGTATAAGAATTTTCCACCTTTGTGATATCATTTCATTTTTTCTTTTTTTTGTTTTCTTTTTTGCCTTCATTTAATTTTTGTTTTTGTATTAGTACATCGTTTGTATATATATATAAGACACATTAAATTTTCTTCTTTTTATTTTTTTGAATTTCAGATTTTATATTAATATCATATAGCCAAGCTATAGTCTTCTCATGTCGACTTGCAACATACATATATAGTGACGATTCTAATTAAAATATGCAAATGAATTCATGGATTAAAGGTGATTTGTCGGATCGCATAATCTCTTTACCAGTGTAAAAGAAAAATGAAAACAAAAAAAAAAAAAAAAAATAAAATAAAATTGCACTACTACAAATACCAGCGGATATTATCTATATATATTCTGTATACGTTTAATTTAAGAAAGATGATGATTTTATAATACATATAATATACTTGAACATCCGTACACAGGACATAAATATTAATTCTTAGACATATGTATACATATGTACGTATAACAGAAAGATATCATATAGTATATACCAATGAACATGTATGCATGTGTATCTATGCATATTGTATGTGTTTAACTTGAAAATGTATCAAAGATAAAAAGGAAAAGGTAAAAAAGATTATGTCAATGGAATTACATTGTGTTAAAAATAAAGTAATATAATCTTATGCATGTACATTTTTTTTAAGCATATTATATTTATGCATATAAATTTTTTTTTTTATTTTTTTCATTTTTTATACAGATGTTGCAGACATAAATAATTTTATATAAAATTAATATGTACATATATGTATGTATATAATATTCATATTTTGTACATTTATAGCTTTACATACACATACACAAATGTATGTATATGATGGATTTAATATGCTGTATATGTAGTAGTCATCATAGTTTATATCCATATCAAATATATAATCAAAATGTATACAATAAATACATAATCTTTTAAATAGCTTCTGAATGATATCTTTTTTTTTTTTTATGAAAATCACATTTGCAACTTTATCACGATCAAAAAAATCTTTTAAATGTATTGAAAAAAATTTTTATTTTTTACGAGTATTAACAATAAAAATTTGTATACAAAATAATAAAAAAAAAAAAAGTAACGAATAAATTTTTTCTTTTTTTGTTTTTTTTTATTTATTTCTTGTTAGATGGTTTATTGCTAATGCATTTTGTTGTTGTTGTTGTTTTTTATTTTTAATTCTTTATTATTGGTCTGAATATAAAATTGTTGTTGTGTTATTGGTGATTGTTGCAAATACATTTTTATACTGACTGATTTTATTATATTTAAACACATTTACTTTTAGCTACATATGTACTAGGTATATTAATTTGGTTTTAATGTATTTTATATTAATTGCATGTCAGCCAAATGTAAAAACTATGAAAAATTAATGTACAAAATAAAAATGAATTTTAATGTATTTGTAGATATACATACATATGTACATACACGTAACAATATGTTAATGAAGGACTTACATATATGTAGATTGTAGATATTAAATATTCATTTTATATTGTAGCATGTATGCTACATAAATTCATAATTTATCGTCTAAGTACATGTAGTCTATCTACTAACTCGATGCAGTTAAGGTGTTATGGACATATGTCTCTATTCTTTTTTCATAATTTCTAATAAGAGCAATGTTACCACAATCTGTAAAATTATCATTTCAAAATGAATTTTTTAAACATCAATATACAGCTCTGTATAATGGTATCGAATTTAACTGCATCGAATTAATAAACAGACTATAATATTTTAAATTTTCTTTTTATTTCATTAAATATAAATAATTTTTTAAATCAGATTTTTTAATTAAGTTTTCATTGTTGCTTAATCATATGAAAAATTATTTAATTGCATTAAATTGAAAAATTTTTCCACTATATATGAATATGTTATATACATAAAGATATGTTAAAATAATAATTAAAAAATTGATTATAAAGTGTGAAATGAATGTACATATATGTATGTATAGGCTTATTCAATTTTAGTATATTTTAATTGTAACAAAAATTTTCTAAATTAATTATTAATTAATTTTATAATTAATAAGTTGATAATTTGTTTCAATGAATTTTTTGAAACTACATGTGATTTTTTATTTTGAAAAAAATTTTTGTTTTGTTTTTTGAGATACTTTTACGAACTATTTTTTTTTTTTCTGAATAATTTTATTGATTTGAAAAAATATTCGTATGCATGTACGTATGGTGGTTGGCCACATTAATGAATGCAAGAATGAACTATGTATTAGTAAATTAATTTTTTTTTGTACTCACATTAATTCAATGACATGTGTCATACATGATTTTTTTATTTTTTTTTTATAATAATTATAAAATTAAAAACAAAAATGAAAATTTTATAACATAATTAGAATTCGAAAAAGTTGAAAAAACAAAGCAAATAAATTTATTTCTAGGTAGGTATAAATTGTCTTCATTTTATTTATTTTTTTTTTTTTTTCATTTTCATGTAATTAATTCATAATTTTCGTTTTTATTGTGTACATATTAAATAATTAATTATCGAAATAATAATAGGAACAACAACAACAACAACAATAACAAATTATTATTACAATAAAAGTAATAATTGGTTTCAATCAATAATTTAATGTACTATGTATGTAGAATATCAAAATTACAACACATAATAACTATATATAAAGGTTGGTAAAAGTTTTATTATCATTAAATGACAACATACACCATCCACATAATTGTATAAGTATTCTCTGTAAAAAAACAAGAAATACTATGATCCCTATCATGAATATCTATTCAATGATTGATAGATTCGACCTTTTCAAGTCAATCGAACAATTGTTTGGTTGTATGGATTTCAATCAACTTTCGATTAAATTCCGACAAAAATTATTACTAATAGGTCAGTTACAATGAAGCGCGTGAAAAATGTGTCGTTTTCATTGTATCTAGCCTATAAGAGTTAAATTGATAAAAATTTCTACTATAACAATTAAAAATTGAGTTTTACGTAATCATTTAATTTTTAAAAGATCTGTAATAAATTCATTAGGATTTTTCTCTATTAGAATATAATTTATTTAATTGAGATAAAAATTTTAAATAAATTTTAATTAAATTCAAGTAATTGAATAGACTTTAATAATACTCAAAGTTCATTTCGATTTCAAGTCTATTAGCTATTATATAGACTTTCATAATAGAGGCATACATATGTGCGTTAAATTAATAGGACAAAAATGTATAAAATATTTTTAGATGTCTAAAAGAAAAAATGATATGACATACATACATATAAAATGAGGTAAAATATGAATTGAAAATTTCTATTTTATTGAATCGCGTGTTAATGGGCTGTACAATATTCCTTATAGTGTGTACAATTTTTTTGTTTTTCATTTATACATTCTTTTTACCTTCATCCTTTTTTATTATTATTATTATTATTATTATATCAATTACTAAATAAACTATTTTCTGTTTTTTGTACTGCTTCATAAATTTATTTATTTTTTTTTTTTTTTGGTATATGAAAGTTATTTTTTTTTTGTTTTTCCATGGCCTTATCTATATGTACTGAATTGATAAGTCCATAAGTTAAAAAAAGCCATAATGGCCTACTAATAAAGTACGATTACACCACAATTTAAACTAGGTATCCATTGAATTGTTTGTATATATATATAAAACACCCTATACAAAAGCATCTATACATATACATATGAATATTCACTGTGATAATAAAAAGCTAAACTAACCTAACCACAAAGTACTTTAGTATTTACGACAAATTAAAAATATATAAATATACAATTTTTTTTTTTTTTTTTAGGACAACGACAACATTTATTGTAGTGTTCGTAATACTTTTTATTTTTAATTCTTTCATATACACAACAATTTATTCAATATACATAATACATTGAATATGTTAAGTAATGAATATTTACAGCTTATAATTACATTGTGCATTATATCAAATTGGAATGTACACATATGTACACATGAATGTGTATATATAATTGTGTGAATATACAGCAATGTGAGTTCTTTATTATAAATATTATATCGTACCATATGTGTATGTATGTGTATGTATGTGTAGGTGAATTCTAGCCATATGTATATTTACGCATGCAAGTCAATTACCTATAATTATATTATTTTATAATCTAAAATAGCGTAATAAGGATTTTCAATTTTGATAATACTCATAATATGCATATATTTGTACCTGTACGTATGTATACGCGTATAAATGTGTACACATTGTGTACATATACGTACACTTATGTACACTTCAGTTATGTCATGTGTAATTGCTGAGAAATAAAATATACGATGAAGATAATAAAATGAAAACAATGAGTAATAAAAAAAAAAACAAAACTAATAAAAACAAAACAGAAGTAAAATAAAAAAAAAAACAGTTGAAAACAATTTTATTGATTATTTTCCTTTTGTTCATTGTTACATTCATTCTTATAATTTTTCATTCTGTTTTTGTTCTTTTTTTTTTTTTATTATTGGATTGAAATAAAATATTTTTTCTTATTGCGAAAAATATTTTCCGTTTTTTTTTTTAATGCAATTTGGTTATAATTTTCCTTTAATGAAAATTTATATTTTTAAAGAATTTTTATTATTTCTAAGACAAGATTTTGAAAAAATTTTGTATTTTTGTTTGAGTAGAATTTTCTTTTTCTCAATGAAAATTTATGATTTCTCATTATGAAGACAATTATGATGATATTTTTAATTTCTACGGAAATTTTATTTAAATTTACGATAAGGAAATTTTGGGCAAAAAAAAAAAAAATATGAAATGAAAATGTGTGAAAAATTTTAACTTTTAAAATTATATTGGCTGACAATAACAAATTTTACACAGAGTTCGTTATTTTTCGAAAAATAAAAAAATCATTTTTCATAAAAAGACTTAGTTTTTCTACAAAAAAAATAAAAAATAAATAAAAAATTAATCCACAAAAAGGATTTGTTTTTGTACAATCAGAAATCACCTCTTTAAAATAAGTATTCTTATTTAAAAAAGTAAAAAGGACGAATTTTCTTATAAAATAACGAACTTAAAGTGTGTTTTTAAAGCATAGGCATGGGTAAATCATCATTATCATCGGCGCAACAGATCGATGTGGATGAGAGCTAAGGCCTAATCATCATTCCTACGTTCCTTTGTTATAAAACCAAACTGTATATAGTGTGAAAATTCTGTATAATATAAAAATTTTAATTCTGTGACTGTTGAAATAATTTTTTTTTTTTTGCCTTGACCTTTTTAATTGAATTTCTGTTACATTTTTAAATTCAACATTTTTAATTAAATAAAATTTTAAATTTTGAAAAAATTTTTTTATGTATTCATTAATTTTAATTTGAAAATGATCCTTTTTACTTACATATTTAGTCCAAACTTTGAAGTCATCATATAATCTGAAACAAAAAAAAATAGAAAAAAAAATAAATAAATACATTTAAATAAAATATTCACTTATGTGCATACATATGAGAACATATGTACATACAAAATAATTTTATTATACATATATTTTTTTTTCTTTTTAATAGTACACACATAAACACTAAACTAATTTTGTTACATTGTATGTACCTGAAAAAAGAAAATTTTTTTAGTGGAAAAATTTTATTAAGAAAAATACATGTTGCCATAATAATTTTTTTTTATAGTAGCCATTTTGTTTGTATATAATAAAATGTACACATAATATAAAATACATAATTTATGTTTTACACTCTACCCCTACGTGAGATACATACACATGAACAATCTCATGCAATTGCTTTATATATACTTTATACCTAAATATACATATGTAAATGTATACAGTATCATTAACTTAAAAAATTAAGGATATGTACATGTAAACTCGTACATAATGTTGAATTTTTTATAAATCTATTTAGAAAATTTTTAGTACGTACACAAATATATATTTTATAAAAACTTTAAAAAAGAAAAAAATCCATTTTATTTTATGTTAAGGGTGGTTTTTTTTTTTTCTAAATGTCCTGTTTGTATATATATATAAAAGTGTAAATTTAACTGATGAGATTCAATAAAAGTGTATGTATGCGTAAAATTCATTTTTTTTTTTTTTTTTTGTTATTTTTTGTAATGAAAAAGTTAACAAATGTGTATTACCACCACCGGTGTTAAGTACATTGTATATGCATTAATGTTCTATAAAAATAAAATGAAATTATATGTTCGTATCTTTTTTACAAAAAGATACTTTTTTTTTTTTTATGTACTAACATTTCTAATGTACATAGTAAAATTTTATTTGTACAAAAAATATTTTTTTTTAAAATGTTTGTATATAAATGAATAGAAAAAAGAAAAAACGAAAAATGCATTACAAAATACAATACGTGAGCAATTATTACTTCTTTGAAAAGCTATACATGTGTATATGTACATACGTTACCTCATAAATGTAACAATTTTAACAGAACCATAAAGAAACTGTCTCATATATATTTTTTTTTTTTAAAGAAGAATAATATAATGGTATCAAGCAAATTTGCGTATTTTATTTTTTCCTTTTTAATGTCTTCTTTTCCTTGTACATATTTTGTTTTCCCAGATTTACATTTTTTTTGTTTTTTTTTTATTTACTTAATTTTTTTTTTTTTTTTTTTTTTTTTTTTTTTTATATTGTCATGTAACTTTTTCTGTATTTACATTTAATTTTGTAGTTTCTTTTAGTTTATTTGTCTAGACTTTAATTAAAGTTTATATGTAAAAGCACATTTAAATATACACATTTTATATTGTGTATAGAGATACGTATACATGCATATTACTGTATATATAATTGTATAACTTTCATATATTTTTCTTGTTAGTATATATATGTATATCCTTAATTTTATTATGGATTATAGTTTTGAAAAGCTGAAAGGACAATTATTATGCATAAGAACGTGACTTACATTTGTAAAAAAAAAAAAATTTTTTTTTTTTTTTTTTTGAAATTTATAGATATTATGTGATACACTGGAATATACTCTATCATATAATAACAAAAATTTATTGTAATTGGGTAACACATATAGAAAATACAGAATGAATACTGTTACAGTTTATATCAGAATAACCATATTTGTTTATTATACACGTGTAGTGTTGTGTGTGTGCACAGGAAGGTTTACACATATTGTACAATTTTTAATAATAATAATGTATATTCTAATTCACATATGGTATACGCATTATTTGTATCTATAAAATATCTTTTGTATCGAATGTACGTGAGTGTACATATGAAATATATATACATCACATATTAAAACATTTATGAAAGGTATTTTGATTATAACACTTAATTTTATCACATATACAACGTTTACATATATGCAATTAATTGGTCATGACATACACACACACATACACACACATTCAGATCGAACATGTATGAATATGACAAAATGATTATGTATTAGAGAAGATCAAAGAGCTGTATATAAATTTGAATTAATGATGACATAATGTGCACATCAATTAACATCATTTATTATTATTATTATTATATGAAAATGATTGCATTATTATATTTAATGTTGCATATTTTAATAATAATAAAATCATAATATTTTAAACAAATTATAAATAATGTATTATTCGATTTATGAATTTATTAATTACATAAATTTTAACAATGTTAACCAATGAAAAATCAATATGCATCAAAAAGGACATTTTTTTTTTAAATTTAACATGTTTCTGATATTTAAAATAATTTCAAATTTTTTCCGTTATTTTTATTATTACCATATATCATGTATTAAGGAGTTTTCAAGGAGCATACAGTTATTATAATATAATTCTAAAAGAAATTTATTTTCTTTATACAGGAAAAATGTAATTTTTCAATTTTATAATTTTAAAGTTAAAAAAATTGAAAAAAAAAAAAAAAAAACATTTTTTTTACTAATATACGTGTGCACGCACACATTACGTAATTAGTATTGTATATGTATATAACATAAAGCTAAGTACAATCAAGTACAATGTAAAAATGAAATTGTTATGTACTTCTTTAAATTAAAATCCATTCTACTAAAAAGTCAAAACAAGAAGAAAATCAAAAAAGAAACAAAAAACAGAAAATTCTATACAAATGATTTTAAAAGGTTTCCTGTTTTTCCTTTTGAAGAAAAACAAAAAAAAATTAAATAAGAAAATCAGGCCAAACTAACCAACAATATAACACGTGAGCTCTTTTAAACATAAACGAAGCAAAATGTAAGTAATAAAATGACTACTAAGCAACTGGTACTACATTGAAAAAAGGATTTTTTATTTTTTATTTTTTTTCTTTTTTTTTTGATTTCCTTTCTTTTCATATATTTTACAAGATTTTGTTAGCATGTGTACATGCATGATGCATGTACGTACGTGCATTTTATACTCATATCATACACACACGTGAACACATATATGTTCAAATTTTTCAAATGTGGTACTTTTAACATTCTAAATTTTACACATGCACAAAAATTTCTCTGATATGGACATGATTATATATAACAACATACTTAGTTGACATACTTTTGAAAATGGAAGAGAAGAAGAAAAAAAAAAATTATTATACAAAACGGTCTCAATGAATTTAACCGTGTCCTATATTTTCAAAAATGAAACTAAGTATTAAGTCCGTTAAAAATTGAATATACAAAAATACAACAGAAATTTCAAACATCGTTTAAAAATCGTTACGTTATTCGTAATTATACACATAAATAACAACAAAATCTTTAAAAAAAAAATTCATTTTTCAAGATTTTTCTATAATTTCGCATTCTCCCCTTTCCCTTGTAACTTTGTTTTGATTTTTGTTTTCCTCTTATTTTTTTTTTTTTTTTTAAATTGTAATTTTACGTTTATTACGTTATTTTTAATTGTAGGTTATAAACGTTTTATATGTTTAAGTATAGCTGTAGATATAAATGCAATGGTAAAATACTTTATGCAGTTTGTAAAAGAGATGCCAGACGATACTTAAAAAAATATCTCAAGTACTCTTCAATATAAAAACTGAAAATTAAAATAAAAAGGAATAAAAAAAAAATGTATGTAAAAGAAATAAAAAAAAATTTTTTTTTTTTTTAATTAAAACAAAACAAGAACAAGAGAAAAATGTAAAATCAAAAACAAAACAAATAGCAAAATAAAAAAAATTTTTTTTTTTGAAATTTTATTTTTCTAAGGACATTTGCTTGAACAAAAACAAAAATCGTGTTTTTTTTTTTAACTCAAAGTTAAAAGTGTTTTTAATCTTGCTAAAGGATTTAAACTATGAAGGGCAAAAAAAAATAAATAAAATGAATATGATTTATTTCCAAATACGAGGGCTATATAGTGTATAAGTATTCAAATCAAAAATCCATTTTTAAAGGGACAAACAAATATATTTTCAATTGTTATAAAAAATTTTCAATATTTTTTAAATTGAATGGAAAAATAATTTTTCGAAAATTTTTTATTTTTTATATTTTTGACATACATTTTTTGTTCGATTATAAAAAAAAAAAAAACAAAAACAAAAACAGGATATAATAAACGAAACTGTTACAAATGCATAAAAAATATATTTTTAAATATAAAATTCAGGATTTAAAAAAAAAATTTTTTTTTATTTTTTATTTCAATGAAATTGTAATAAAATTGACTATAGAAAATAATTTTAGCACTTATCAAAATTATTTTCTCTGGTTTTTCATTTTACGACATTATTTTAAGTGCAGTTATAAAACAAAACACACAAGGAATACAAAATTTATGACCTTTTGGTATTTGTTACTCTACAAAATGGACTCAACAATTTTTTTGACTAATTAAATAATCCAATGGAATTACAACAGGATAATGATTTTGGCATGCCTTATAGAAGAACGCATATACGAATTCGTATGTACGTTTAATATCATCATGTGTATTTGTTTGTACGTAATAGCAAGTCAGTCTGATAGTCATGTTTCATAATTTAATCTAATTTTCTTATGAATATCCTGTATTGAAATCACGTATTCTTCTGAGATTTCACTATTGTTCGATCTCATCGATTTGAAGATATTGGTCCATTTGAAAAAATCATACCGTTAAATATGAGAGCAAAAAAAACTGTAAAGGATTTCATTTTTTTTTTTTTTTTACCTTTCATATCATAGTGAATCATTTTTAATTGCAATTCTTCTTCCTGCTTCTTCTTCTTCCTATGGCGCTACAGCCCAAATCGAGCCAGGGCCTAATCATCTTTACGATGATTTTTCGAGACTATTTTAATTGCAATTCACACAAAAATTACTTTTTTTTAGAGATTTTAAGCGCAAAAATACATTTTTTTTTTGAAGTTTCACTGTGAACTACTGTGAACCTTTTTAAAATAAAAATGAGTAAAAAAAAAAAAATTTTTATCACAGAAAAAATCAAGTACTTGAACAGTTCGAATACTTATATGAAAACCCACAAGATAACTCAGTAAAGATAAAAATGAAATTCATTTCCTTTTTGAAATTAATTTGATAAATACACACAGAATTCATTTACAGTGAATGTACATCAGTCAGTGTTCACTGTATTATTTTTAATTTGTAAAAAAAAAAAAACAAGAATTTATTATTTTAATCAGATTAAATTTTTGTTTTGTTTGTTGTTGTTGTTGTTTTTCAAATCATCATCATAATCGTTTCTCAATAAAAAGCAATTTAAAAAAAATTTTTTTGTTTTTTCTTATTGGTTTAGTATTGTTTATATGTTGATATACAATTTAATTGAATTGTTTAATTGGTTACTGATTCATTCATAAAAGAAAAATTAAAATCGAAAATCATAAAAATCACAAGTTTATTTAACCTCTATGTTAAACCACATACAATAAAGTATGTGAAGTCTTCTTCATATTTTTTTGTTTTTTTTTTTATTTTTTGAATAAAATATAAAAGAATTTAAATTACCCATTGTGTCCAACAAGTCTAATAAAGTAATATGATGAACTAAGTATAAAAATTGTAAAAAACGCTAAATACGTATTGAACAATAAGCACACAATTATATGATATGTACGAGTATATACACACATATGGAAATCCGTTTGGGTGGCCAATTTTAAAATGTGTATACAAAGCAATTTTTATTTAAAATTCATTTTCTTTTGATTTTTCATTTTCTTTTTCATTTTTCATTTTGAACATTGAGTATATATACATATATAACATCAATGATTATGCATTTAATGCAAAATATTGTCCTCCATTCTGACATTTATTAGTACTTTTTTTTTTTTTTTAAAGAAATGTAAAGAATAAAAGAAGCTTTATAAGAAAAATTACAAAGAAAAAAAAAAAAAAAAGATGAATAAAGAAAGAAAAATAAACCTTTCATTTTTCTTCTCTGTTTTTTTTTTGCAAATCAACAATTTAATGAGATCACGTTTTAATTGGCTTTTAATTAAGACTTTAATAAGTCATTGTTGGATGTACAATAACCACTACTATAGTAGTGGTAGTAATAAATGTGCATTCATGTGTACAATGAGAAAAGATACAACACATATCAGCCGGTATGTGTGTATACATTCGCTTACACGTTGCATATTTGTATTGTTCAGTTATCGTTAAAATACAACATATTGTATTTATGTGTATATATATCTTTTAAAGAAATTACATTTTGACTTTTCGTGTTTTTTTTTTTTTTTGGTTTTGTCTTAAGCACCCAACCACCCCAATTTAATTTAAATGCTTTAAAAATTAAATACATTTTATTCTTTCAAATTTTTACAATACTCTATGAAATGAAAATTGTATTGCTTTCATTGTATAGATTTTCCTGTTTTTCTTCCAATAAAAAAACAAAAATCTATAAACTACACAAACATGTATCTTATACATACATACACACGTACACATTTCACTATATATATAGCCATGGGAGTCAGAGAGTGTGTTTTAAAGATTTTCTTTAACAGACATGCATATACAAATATATATACTTTATAATTCTTTACACAGTTCATTTTTCTTTTTGTTGTTTATTAAGTCCCATGTTTCATGAAAGTATTTTGTGTTTTTGTGTCGACGATAACGATAAATGTGATAAAGAAAAAAAAAACAAAAAACTGAAATTAAACAAAGGATTTATAAGGATTTTGTTACTTAAGTAACAGTCAACATACATATAATATCATAAGAAATATTTTTGTTTGTCCTTTTTTTTTTATTTCATTTTTTTTTTACACTTTTTCTTTCTTCTTTTGTTTTTTTTTTTATACTTATTCATCTTCTAGTTTTTCTCATTTTTCTTTTGTTTTTTTAAGAAAAAAATTTTAAAATGACACAAAAAAAAAATTGTAATGATAAAAAAATTTATAACTTTAGTAAAAGACAAAAAAAAAAAAAAGGAAAAAATAAAAAAAATAAAACAAAAAACAAAAAAAAAATTATTGCAATAAAATTAAAGAAAATTTATTTTCTTTTCTTATGTAATTTTAAAAGGAAGTTTATTAGAATAGGAAAATTTATTGTTATGTGCGTGTACAATGTTTTTTTGTATACATATTAAAATAGAAGTCAATAAATTACATATTTAATAAAATAAAGTCACAAAGAATTTAATTTAAATAAAATTTTTTTTTGTTAAATATTGGAAATTTAATGAGAACTAGTTTGGGACCGTCCGTTTACGTTATTGGGTCGTAGTTCTGAAAATGATGAAGTAGTAAAATTTTAAATTTGAAAGGACGCTACAAAAATTCGTTGATTGAAATTAGAAGGCTAATAGATTAATCTATAGCAAAACATAACAAAGTTGAAAATCAACAAACTGAAGAAAGTCATTGCATTGGACAGAATCCTATAATCCGATATCACACGACAATCACATATCAAATTTTGATTGCCGTGTACAGATACTTTGCTGCAAATTAGAACCCATCCACTGATGATGATAACCGACAAACCGAGCGCAATATTTAATCGACAAAACAATTAGGATCCTTTTTACTTTACAGACAGCAAAAAGCCTAACGTTTATATCAAGACATTGTACCTAAAAAATCATTGTATAATTGAATTCAAAAATAATGACTCAGTGACAAAAAAAAAAAAAAAAACAACAAAATCAATGTTAAAAATGTACTCATAAACCAAATGTGGTTTTTTTTTTTAAAAAATTATTTGTCTTTTATTTTTTTGTTCTTTTTCTTAAGACATTATAGTTTGTCATTAAATTTCATAAGAAAAATAATGACCTCAAATTCCATAATATTGATTATAACTTCACTACATGAAAGAAATTTAATTTTGTCCAGTAATTTGTTAATAAATAGAAAATTTAAATTTTTTTACAAAATAATATAATTGTAAACCGAGAAAGAAAAACCACAAAACTAATTAACTCTAAAGAAATCATGTGGTATATATAAAGGAAAAATCTCAAAAAATTACAATAAATAAAATAAAAAATAAAAAAAAAATTTATAAATATAAAAAAATGAAAACTAATATTTATAAAATTTTTTACACATTTAGTGTGGATATATTGACACCAAATTCTTATTTATTTTTGGTTTTGTAGGTATCTTTTGGTATTTCTTGTGAATATGATTTCAGAAATTCATTCATACTTGGAGATAATTTGGAGCTTAAAATATTGTTAACAGTCAATAATAACATTTGATGAAAAATTGAATGAGCATTTTTTAAAAGCAACAATAAAATTTTGAAAAACAAAAGTAACGTAAATAATATTTATCTTGGAACACTGGATTAAATTTTCTATGTATAACAGGTATACGTACATATGTTTTATTTCTTGCACCAGAATTTAAATCAAAGAAGCTCAAATGTACCCAGATTAGTGCGTATCTAAATATGTATGTACAAATATTGTTAAGATATATTTTCAAAAATTTTTAAATGATGCTGATTTTGTCTCGAAATACGCTAAGATACAATTTTAAAATACCGACTTGTATGTACATATTCAAGATTTAATCATCCGAACGAAAAATGTGATTTATGAAGAGTAAAAAAGCATCACGTACCCGTTAAAAAAAAAAATTTTTTTTTTTTTTTTTATTTCCATATGTATAGCACTTATTATAAACCCCACATATACGTATATATATTTAGGTATTATATTTATTTTATTGAATAAAAGAGTTTTTATTTATTTATTTGTTTTTTTTTTTTTTTTTATTACACTTTTTGTGGTAAACAATTTCTTTAGAAAATGTAATAAAATTAAAAATCATAAAAATAAAAACAAAACAGAAAAATAAAGCTAAAATAAAGATAAATAATAGTATACAGAAACCGAGAAACGATAATACATACATACATAGATGCATAAATAAAAGGAAAAATAAATGACATTTAAACTTTTAGAGAAATATACAGGTAAAATAATGTACCATCACATATCACCTTATATACACACACACACGTACTATAAAGATTCAGATACTTGATCATCATATTTTATTTTATACGTTATATGATGTGATCTAAATTCAAAAGTGTACATATAAGCATTGCCATATACATGGTGTTGGCTTTTATTTGTTTGTTTCTTGGTTTTTACTTTTTTTTTTTTTCAAATTTTTTTAACGATATTCCATATATCGTCATTATCATCCGCATATAATCGGTTAAAAATGCCACAGCGGGATATAAAACAAAAAAAAAAAAAACACAACAAAAAAGAAAAAAATTTTTTTAAATCAGAGCATAACAGAAAATTGTATTTTGTTTGTTTTCTTTGTAAATTTTCAAGTAACATTAAAAAATGAAAATATTCATTTTAATAATCGCATAGCCTATAAGTACTACATGTATGTACTGTACATTTTATTATTATTTTTTTTTTTTTTCTGTGAAATTTATTTCATTTTGCGGCTTTGCATTCAAAAGGTGATGCAAGATAAAACTAAATTGATTACTCTAGTATTTTCAAAAAACGAAAAAGAAAAACCAAAAGGCATGGTACAACTCTCATGTGTACATATATGTACGTATACACATATACGTATAAAATGATATAATTTTGTTTTTATTTTTTATTTTTAATTTTAATTTCTGAATAAAGGACATTTGTATGAGATTTTCCTTCTTGATAACTATAATTATAATCCTTGATCGTTTATCGAATATTTGAAATCACGAGATTTTTAAAGACTTCGTATTTGCAATCATTTCATTATTTCAAAACATATTTAATTTAGAAAGCAAAATATGTATATAGAAATGAAAGCATTTATTGATAAAGCATAATTAAAAAATAAAAAATAAATAAAATTTATAAACAACCAGTTGAGTAATAAAATGAATGAAAATTTAATGAATGACCTTTTCAATCTGAATTTAAAAAAAAAAAAATCGTTTATTAAATAATTATTTATTTGAATAACATATTATCTATTTAATATCTAATACTCCTGCAAATTTTTATTCAAATTATATATTTTCATATTATTAACATAATTAATTCATAATTATTTGACAAAAACATTAATTATGTAAAGTATATACAATTTTTCGCTAGTTATTAACCATTTTATTTTAAAGTATTATCATTATAATAAAATTTAGAAAATTTATAAAATAAATTAATAATGAAATTATTTAAAAAAAAAAAAAAAAAATACAATAATGTACATGAAGGGTATTATGTGTTCATATAGTCAGTGAGATATGAAGCATGTACTTATGTACAAGTATATAAAACGGTTACAAACACTCTAATTGAGAACAAACATACAGCTAACCACGTCCTTAACATGAGTACATTGTCCTGGGCGGCCGTTTCACATACCGTGAGATTTTTGTCACTGAGTTCTTTGAAAATACATTTCACGTACCATGAAAAAATGAAAAAAAAAAATGTTTCAAAAATTTCTCAATTAGAAAAATTTATCTCAGTGAGTTCTTTTCTTTGTTACCGTGAATTAAATTTCATGTTATTTAAATTTGACTGTTATCAAAATTAATTTTGTTCACGTTTTTCTAATAAGAAATTGTATTAATTTTCAGTTTTTATTTCAAATTTTGGAAATTTCTCATTTCAAGTACGTATACAAGAAACGCTTTTTGGACATTGAATTTGAAATTTTGATGAGTTTTATAAGTGACGTGAGAAATAAGATGGAAACTCATTCTCATATAAAACTCACGATACATGGTCCTTCTCTGTATTATTTGGGAAAATGTGTTGATCTAAAACATCGACTAGAATTTTCGTTCCCCAGTTACCCGGAAAAATTGTAAAAATTGTAACCATGTTATAGGGCAGTTGATTGTACATAAAATTTATAACTAGTACTTTAATTAAAATGATTATAAAAATTGCATATTTATTTTTATTTTACTTCTTTTTTTTTTTTAAATTTTAATCTAATATTCTATGCATTATTATAATTATAATTCATGTTTAATAAACTCGAAATTTTATTTATTTTGTTTTTTATTATTTTTTTTTTTTTTTGATTTCATTAAATTTCACACAATATTAATTTTAAATTTTATTACTCAAAAAAAAAACAAATTTATTTTTTTAATGATAATTAAGTTCATTATAATTTTATGTTTTAAACAAAATTTTTTTTTTTGTAAAAATCATTTTAATTATAAAATTAAAATAAATTTAAAATACTGAACTATACGTTATGCCTGTATTTAATTTTGTCATTATATTGAAAATTCATAGGTATATATAAAAAAATTATAAAAAATTCATTTTGTTCTTAATCAAATACATAAAAATAAAAAAAGAAATAAAAAAAAAAAATGAAAACAAATTTTATCGTAAATTTAATCTCTCTGACACTTTATGTCCTGTTCAGTCAGACACATAAATAATATCGTATTTATAAAACATTGCACGAAAATAATTAAAAATTCAAAAAAACAAAAAAAAAATTAAAATAAAATTTAAAAAAAAAATCAACTACATATAATAACATTAAATATTTTGAACATAATCATTATATTGGATTAAATTAAATTCTATCCTCATAAAATAAATAAATTTCATACTTTAAGCATTTCTTTATTATAAGCATTTTGTCCTTTATCATTGATTTTTTCTAAATACATTGATTAATTATTTATTTATTTATTTATTTATTTTTTAGTGTTATTTATGACACACATGCATACGTACATATAAGATGTCCCATTACGTTTAAATATCTCAAAATAAGATACTTATGACGTGCATATTTTTTTTTTTTTAAATAATTCTTATGAGTAATTCAAAACTTTGCATCGTGACCCAAACTATTCGTAAAAACTATTTTGAAAACAGAATTTTTGATTTTCAATCACTTTGAATTTTCTTAGTCGATTTCAACAAATAATAACTCGTTTGAAAAATCTATGCCTTAGCTTCAATTTGTAATAAATGTGATCAAATAAATTGATTAGTTCAAAAGATATGGCTAATTATACAACGACTTGTACTGCATGTATCTAATCAATCTTTTATGTCTCAAAAGAGGCAAATTTTAAGGGGAGTGAAGAATCTAGATTGATTTCTTGCTAGAAACTACCGATAGAATGGGTCTACCGTTTTGTGATCTTCATTTTAACACACCCTGTATTTTTTTTTTAATATTGTGTATCTGAATAAGGTGATGTATGATACAACACGTAAAACCGATTAATTTATAAAATTTATGACAGATTGTTTCTTTTATACATTCAAAATTAAGGTGATCATTTTTCTAGGTAGCTAACTAAATCAAATTAAATTTAAATTTAAAATTTAAAATAAATAAAAAAATAAAAACGATGGTAATATTTCACACCTTTTAAATTTTTGTGAATATCTATAAAAAAAAAAAAAAAAAACAAACAAAGACAAGAAATCATAATTCAATTGATTTATTCAAAATATTCTTTTTAAGGAATTGAATTGAATTGAATAAAAAAAATAAATAAAATTTCGTTATAAATTCAAATCATATAAACAACTATAATTTGATTATTTAAAAATTCTATACTAGTAATTATTATTTTATTTAATATTTTTACTATTTTTTATGAAGTGTGTACTAGCTCATACACGCCATGAGACATTTTTTTTTTTTTTAAATATATTTTATTATTAGAATATTCTTTCAATGTGATAAAATTTCAATAAATTACATATTCACCATCAGCAGTAGTTTTTATATTATGAATTAATAATGTGCTATCATGTGAAAAGATCATCATTATAAACACAATTGAATACAATTTAAATTTGTCAAATTTAAAATTCAGTTTTTAGTTTCATTATTTATATTTTTATACTTGTGTGAGTGACAGCATGACACAATTATGGATGAAGAAATTTTATTTCTTTTAATGTGTGATATTATAACGTCTTCAAGAAATTTTTTTTTCTTTTTAACTTGATACCTTCTTGAAAATTAAAGTAAAATTAACATGACAACATTGCATACCATTTATTGTCTTCATATACAGATAACCCTCGTTATAGAAAGATTGTCTTTCATTTCATAATATAAAACACATATAGTACATATACATACATTAATTCGATACAGTTAAGGTCTTATGGAAATGGCATAAAGTTTTACCACTTTACGTCACTGTTTATTGATATTGAAAAATATTCAAATCTCGTATTATATGATAATTTTATAGATTTTGGTAACACTACTCGTGAGATGATTTTATTATAGAAATAATGAGAGAACAAAAAAGACATGTATATTTCCATAAGGTCTTAACTGCATCAAAATAGTGTATGGAGTATAGTATTCTGATGTCAGTATCTACATACAATTTATCCAATCATCTTATATTTTGGGTCTGTTTTAGAGAGTACGTTTAAAGCGTTATAAAGCCCGCTTTCAACAGAAATTTGCCATAATTTATAAATAATAATAATAATTTGGAATCGTATAATAAAAATATCGCCTTATACGATGATTTCATGTACGTTTACATCATTCAATCATATATAGATACACCTGTACATTATATGCTTGTAAATATTTTGTGTAATATCATACGTTGACAGGTGTTGAATTGATTTCAATTTCAATTACATGGATATGCATATGTATCACTTGAAAAGAATTTTGAATTAAAAATGAAAAATGAAAAAAAACAAATGATTGTTTTCATTAAAATGTGAAGTATAATCGTTTCATAAAAACAGAAATATTTGAATAAAAACGACACGATTTTATGTAGAATAAATATCTGTATTTTTTTGTTAATTCAGTTATGCACAGTATGCACTGCATTGAATTTAAATTTTCAAGAAAAATAAAAAGAAAGTGTTGATTTTCTTTTTTCTTTTTTTTTTTGATATTTTTTATATTTATGACAAATAAATTTAATATTTTAATTAATTTTTAAAAATTTTTAAATGAAATGAATAAAATGAAAAAGAAAATATTTAACATGCTGGAATGTACCTACCTTACCTACAACATCTTATGCTTTTAGTGCTGTTTATTCATTGACAGCAGGTGATGATGATGACAAAATTTATTAAATTACATATTCGTATAATTGATAAATTTATATATTTACATATATAAATATATAAATTAGGCTTAGGTTTTGTATGACAGAGCAGACGTGTTGTTATGTGAAAAGCGTAAAAATTATAAAGAAATAAAAATTGTCGTTATTATACAGAAAAAGATGAAAGTAAACAAAAAAAAAAAAACATAAATATGGTTTGTAATATTTTAATATTTAATGTTGATTCATTTTTTGACTAATGAAAATTAATTTTTAATATTATTGAAAATTTATTAAATTTAATTAAATATTATGAAAAATTAATTATTTAATAACTTATACTTTGCTCATTAATTATGAGGCAATTAAGGTTTTATTTAAAATTTAAAACGCTTCATGAATCATGACATGCATTCAGTTACATAAATTATTATTTTAAATTAAATTTATTATCTATACTTTGTATTTTAAATATTTTCACTACAGGCCTCATGGGAGTATATGTGTCTTTTTTCTACTCTCATAATTTCTCATAGAAGCATTTCACGAGCAGTGTTACCACAATTCTCATGTTTCTCATACAGTATGGGATGAACTTTTTAATTATCAATATACAAAAATGTAAAATGGTATTAAATTTCGTTACTTTCAATAAGACCAATGATGAAAATATTTAAAACACAAAGTATAGATATATCATTTTGTATTTAGACTGACTTATTTATTTTCTCAATATTATTCAAATTATTTTATTAAATTAATAATAAACAAATATTTATACAACAACAATTTATAAAATCGTATATCCATGTACATATGTATATTTAACTCTTAAACAAAATACTTTTAATAAACTGTCATATTTTCATAATTTTCAAGAAAATCTTTAGTAATAAAAATCTTTTCATCTTTAACTTTGATATTCATTAAAATTTGTATACGATATAAGCACACACATGTCCATACATATAAATACGCATTCAGCACGTACATATGTACATAATGTAATTATTTTGATGGATGTACATATATATATTTGCTCCAATCATGATATATAGTAGTATTTATGAAGCCTGCTGTTTTTTTTTTTTTTATAATTCTACAATAATTCAATTTGTTTACTAAGTGAGCGTAATCAAATGGAATTGCAATTAACCTCTATGTAAACAAACATACAAGTAGCATTAATAGTAATAGTATATAAAATTGTAGTTCATACCATATATTTTATAAATGACATATGAATCTACATTTGTATGTGTATGTAGCCCAATAACAGAAAACAGCATACGTAATATATTTCCGTCAAACTTTGATAATTCTATTATAAAAGTTAAGTGATGCTATATACCACAAAGATTGTGTTTAATTATAAATACACATAGAATGATAACATGTGTGTACAACATTTTAGATCAATATGTATATACGTATACATATGTAACATATATAATGTTGTGTACATCTGTATGTATTTATATTTCATTTGTGAAAATATCTACACATATAATAACATACATATACATACATAAGTACATATATAAACCATATGTGCTCTGAATATGTACTATGTACTGATGTATACCATTAGATTTAACATTCAATTCAATCCCTAGGAATATGCAAGAATCTAGGTCATTCTGTATATATATATGGCACAAATACAAAAAAACAAAAAAAAAACAAAAACTAAAGTTAAATCAAATTAATGTTATATTTAGGGCACTTTTTGGGAAATATCACTCAAAATTTGATTTGATTTATTTGAATCACGTATGTACATATGTACATAAAATGCACTCTACTGAAGTAGTTTTCACTATGTATACAGACCATAAATCAAAATTGGTCTTTTTCAATGTGTATTTCTAAAGTGTTGAAATGAAAAAATCAAAATTATTAACAAAAATTTTAATTTATGATAATCATTATCTAAAATTCTTTTAGGTCATATTTTAAAATACATGAAAAAAAAAAATTTTTTTTTGATTAATTTTCTTAATCATTTAAAATCAAATTTGGCTTTTTAAATCCACTCTAGACGTACAACCTGCAGTCATTCATATGCATGCATGTATGTATGATTTGTAAACAAAAAAAAAAAAAAAAATTATAACTTTGATATTTGATTAAAAAGATCATAGCTTTAATAATCTGACTTTGATTTTTGTTTTTCTTCTTTGAATACATTTCATAATTCACAAGACAGATTAAGATTAAAATCAATTTTTGTTTTTTGTATTTTTTTGTTTTTTTTCAAACTTGAAATTTGAAAATTGCATTAAAAAGATTTGAAAAAAAAAAAAATTTATTTTTTGTACTACTTCATTTCGTCATTTTTTTTAAAATCTTTTTCCTTTATTTCATTTTTAAGGCGATAGAATAAAATGAAAAAAAAAATAATTTATTTTTACACCCTTTTGTATTTAGCGGCATTTACATATATAATATAAAAATTGTATATAGAAGGATTGTGTTTTTATTTTACATTTCATTTTCGTTAAAAAAATGATTTCTGACATGAATGTCTGTTTGAGGGAGGTTGACAGATATTCTGACAAAAATTTTTGCCACTTTTCATTTAAAAAAAAAAATATTTCAAAGCGTTAAAAGTGAACAGAAAAAAAAACAACAAACGATTTGAAAAAACAAAATGAAAAATGAAAAACCAGCATGAATTATATGCATTACAAGTTTTTAAAGCAGATGCACTTTTTAATTCACATCCATCGTATACGGTGGATCCTCTAGAAATAAGATGTCAAAAGTCAACATCCAATTTATAAATTCAGACAATTTTAGATTTTTAACATTTTCAGCTTTTTTTTGTTTTTTGTTTTCATTCTCTTATTAGTTTTATGATTGTGCTTGTGACATATTCAATTTAATTTAAAACACCTCGCAAACAGATTGATTTGATTATAAAATTTAGATTTTCACACAGATCAGAATTAATTATAATGTACATGTATGTGAATGATGAAAATATGTATGTATGTATCTGAATAGATGATATAATATTTCAAATGTATGCATCGGAATTTTTACACAAATTGTAATTTTTTTTTTTTTGTTTTTTTTTTTTATAAAAATGCAAACAAGTTACGATTTTATAAAAAAAAAAAATTTTTAAATGTATAAACATTACAGATGATCATCTGATAAAGGCGTTATAAAAGGAATTGTCAAAATAAATGCAAACTAAATTGATTCATTATTGAAAACTATGATCCATTAGATAAATAGAGAATTTCCCACAAGATTCATGATTTATAGTGTTATCTTTCTTTTTTTTTTTGGGTCCTGAGAGTCTCAAGAAGGTCCTCTATCTATCTTCAAACACAATTTCTCCGCTAGTTGTATGCAGTTAATACCTTAAATTTTCAAGTCAATTGTTATACTCTGTCTACTAGTTCGATGTAGTTAAGGCTCTATGGAAATGACATAAAGTAGTATCACTTTACGTCGCTAGGATATTTATATTGAAAATATTCATCTATACTTTCTATTTTAAAAATATTTTCACTACAGACCTTACGTAAACTACGAAAAGTAGTATCAATTTACATTTTTGTATATTGAGATTTAAGAAGATCACCTCATACTGTATGAGAACTTTAAAAATTGTGGTAACACTGCTCGCAAGATGATTTTATTAGAAATTATGAGAGAAGAAAAAAGACATGTGTATATTTCCATCATAAGACCTTAACACCTCTGCACCGAACTGAATAAGATCTTAACACGTCTGTCTGTATCGAATTAGTAGATAGACTATAGTAGTTATAGTAGTATAGTATCTTATTGTATGAGAACAATTGTTATAAGAGTACCACATTATAAGACAATTGACTGTATAAAAATTTATGTACACATGTGCTAATTCAACGAAAATCACATTAACCTGTTATAATTACATGTAATTTATTATGCATTCATATGTAAAATACACTATATAATATAATTCTGTAACAATTTGATATAATTTACAATTAAATAAATAATAATTTTCAACTATACAACAAAAAAAAAACAATCTATTCATTAATAACAGATTGAAAATACTTAAATATTCGAAAAAAAATATAAAAAATGAAAAAATAAAAAATTCAAATCATACAACACGCCCAACAGAATTATTTTGTTTGAATTTTTTATTTTTTTTATTTTATAAATAATTCAAAATATGAAATCTTATCACGTAAATTATACATTTGAAATTGAAATATACAGTACAGTAGTACATATAAGTATATTATTATTATGTGATGTAAGTAAGTAAAAGTAGTTGACCTAAATAATAAATATAAATGATTGGTTAGTACGTACATATACACACACATACATACATAGTAAATCATATATGCATGCATGCATTTCAATTATACGTTATATTAACGAAACAATCAATTTAAAATCCGCAAAAGTATTTCCAATAGAAAAAAAAAATTAAACTCGAAAAAGTAACTAACTGATACATTTTTTCTTAATAAATAAAAAAAAAAAAAAAATTTTTTTTCTTATAGAAACAAGAATAGATATTTATGTAGTTCCTTTCATTTTGTAACATAAATTAGGTAACTTGATTGAAAATTTAATAAACAAGAATAGATCATACAGCCGTTATAAATGCAATACACGTACTCGCATGTATGTATATTGTATTTTTATATGAAAGCAGTTTAATATATCTATATTTGAATTTCTTTCAATATTTTTTCACTTAATAATTTATTTTCAATAGTTTGCAAAAATAAGAAAAAAATTCTTTTTTCTTAAAATTTTTTAATCAATTAAAGGTAATTACTTTTGTGTAATTTTTAAACATTCAAATCAATGACGATCAATAGATAGTTAAGAGTAATATCAGGTAATATACAATTTTCTCGTATATATAATTCAGTGTTTAATATTTATAATTTTTAGTTTTTAATTTTTTTTTTTTTTGTCTTTTAAATTATATGAAAGATATAATTAACATAAAAAAATATTTTTTTAAAAAAAAAAAAAAATTTAGTACAAAAATTTATTGATAATAAAATATGTATTTGAATTTTTATCTCTTACATTTAAACGTTAACAAAATGAAATATGAAACCATCGTGGTTTAAATAAAATAGAAATATTTAGATCTGTAAATCAGTTTAATCTGTACAGGCAATTTTCGTATTAGCCAGGTACTATACCAAAATTTCGCAGCATTAGAACTTACATCAGCTCTTCTCCTGTATCATCAAAAAATCCTAATAAGGATCCTAATAAGGATCTTTATTTGCTGCTAGAGTCGATTCTATTTGGATCTGTCCCATTTCCATGTAATGATCTTTCAATTTCTAATTCTTAATCCCTAATTCCTAATCGACCTAGGTTTTCTTCTAGATCATTTATTTATCACAACTTTGGCTTACTTGTCTTACATTTTCCTTAAGACTGACTTAAAATTGCCTTCTTTATGGATTCAGTACCTTTCGCGTTATAGATTATACCGAAAACGGTTCGATAGAATCTGCTAGTCTACCAATTTGCTGCTTTTTTTTTTACATTATATGAGGGTTACCTGTATATTGAAAATTATTTTATATGATAGCTTGTACATATTTACACTTTTGTTATTTCAAATTTAAAAAAATTAAGTGGTGATTTAATACTTTACTGCAATACCAATTTGTTTTTCTATACACAAAGACAGTGTTGTATGCACATGGTCAGATACTGTACCCCTAAATTAAGAAAATAGGTAAAATAAAACGAAAAAAGAGAAAAATTGCCAAAGTTATCTATGTGTTAAATTTTAAAAAAAAAAAAACTGAATTATGCAAATTCCTTGAAAATGCTTTATACAGTATATTTTATACTTTGTAGTCTGAACTTGAAGACATTGATAACATTTTTGTTTTTTTTTTTTTTTTATTAAATTCAAAAGCGCTACTGCAACATACCAATGTGGGCAAGGAAAATTATTACGTGTTTTTTGAACAGAAAAAATGAAAATTGCATTTACATTACCAACATACAAATCATGATTTTTATGCGAAATTATAATCATATACACAAAACTTTTGATTATTAATCCGTAAAATTGTTTGCAGGTGTTGTACATATTTTGATTTAATGGTAATAAATTTTTTTATTTTTTTTTTTGTAAAACGTAGGTAAATGCCTATTATTATGTGTATATATACTTGAATGTATGTTGTTGAATTTCAGGTAGGTACATTATAAAAAAAAAAAAAATTTCATACATATCATTCAAATTTTCCTTTAAAAATTGAATCTATTATACCCACTGGCTGTGCATAGTTTTATAATTTGTTCATTTGATTACGTAACTTTAAGATATATCGCATAAATATCGTATGTACACAATAAATAATACAAAAAAAAAATTTATTTGCTCATTTAATTGGAAAATTGAAAATTAATTTTTTTTTTTTGCTGGTTTTATTTACTAGAAAAAATTAAATTGAAAAAAAAAAAATATTCTTCATCCTTTCTAATATTTATTGATTTAATAATTTCAAAAGTCAATGTCATGTTTCATTTAATTTCATAGCACTATTAGGCTAATTATTATTGATCTTCTTTTAAAATATAGAAAGAACCGTTATTAATTTTTTAAAATTTGGTAAATTAAAATGTAATTGTTGCAATTTTTGTACAGTGTGGTGGTGATCTTTTGAAAAAAATTGATGAAACGAACATTTAATAACAAATCAATTTAACTTATAAAAAAAGGGATATTAAAATATCGTAATTATATTCATTTAAATACCCAAAACAACAAGATATAAGATAATGGAATTTTTTATCTTTTTTATTTTTTTTTTATTTTCCTGTGCAGATACAGGCACACACATAATGCATTCATGTAGGAAACGACATGGCCAATATAGATAATAATCTTGATTTAAATATATTATAGCATGCAATAAATGAATATTATTTTTAAAAAAATAATAAAAAATTCAACTTAATTATGACAAAATTAAACTTCTGGGCTTTATATCATGTACATATTTTTTTTTTAATTTGTTATAAAGACATTTTAAAAAATTATTTTATATATAAGGACGCGTTATATGGACTTAAATAAAAATGTAGAATTTTTATAAATATGCATACATATATATAGAAACACACGTGTTCCTTATATTCACTGCCATTATTGAAAATTATATTCATTGTTGCATATAGATGCATGTCATGCACATTGCATATATGTACATACATACAAAGGCTTCTGTTTCATATTTTAAAACCTTTAGGCCATTAATTCATTCATAATTGAAGCACGATGTGTATAATAAATGAATAATATTATAATAATCTTTCATAAAATTTTATAATGCATAATATCACAGATAATAACATATAATATATACATTTTTTTTTTTTTTATTTTGTATAATAGTGTGAGTTTAAAATCACCATACATGTAATTTTGAGTTATATCAGGTTATATATATTTCTAGCGAACAAATATAATTTTTATTGCATGCAGTTTATTAATCTGTATTATTCTATGTACTATTTTGTGTTTATAAACATTTTTATAAGTGTGTATTAGAAAATGGTTTATAGTCTGTCTACTAACTTGATGCAGTTAAGGTTTTATGGAAATACACATGTCTTTTTTCATGTCTCATAATTTCTAATAAGATCATCTAATGAGCAGTGCTACCACAATCTTCAAAGTTATAATACGAGATGAATTTTTTTTAAATATCAATATGCAACGACGTATAGTGATACTACCTTATGTCACTTTCATAACACCTTTACTGCATCGAATTAGTAGACAGAGTATAGACTAAAATTTAGTCATTTATAAATCGACATTAAGTCTATAAAAGAAAAAAATACTTATTTTAGTCACAACAACAGCAATATAATCTATGACAATTTGAACTCAATTCTATAAATTATATAGGTCCAATTTTAAATGTCTAAGAAAAACCTGATAACTTAATCATTTTTCACTTCTTATACCTTACAAAGTAAACGTTTAAATTTTTATATGTGATGTAATGTGATTTGCGATAGATGCCATCAGTTAATAAGAAAGGTCGAATCAAAAATAGTTTTCATTATAACTTTGATTCATATCGAATTTGATCATCGAATCACAACAATTTGATGAAAATATACCCATTCACCTATAAATTATTATTACCAGTAAATTTTTTCTGGTGAAATTTTGTAACGTTTTAAATTAAATAAAAATTAAATGTTCAAAAAAAAACAAAATTCACTCCCAAAGACCACCTTTGAAAATTTGAAAGTAAATCAATTTTACATTGGTGTCAAAGAATTTTCTCAACATAAGCAAGAGAAAATAAACAATTTTATTTTTATTTTTATTTTTTATTTTTTGTTGTAAATTTATACACTTAAAACTTTCAAATATGTTTTTTTTTTTCTGCTTTATCAGATTGTAAATAGTTTTTAAAAATCAAAATCATTAGGTACCTATTATATGGTATACCTGTTGTGTATTACAAAATCTTATCAAAAATTGAAAAATTAAATATATAAGAAAATTTATCCACCTACTCATCATCCTATCAGTGTCATGAATTTATGTACAATCAAAAAGTAACAAGATGATTTTCTTTAAGTCTTTTGTTAACTGTTATATTGCTACTATTACGACTATGTACTACAACTACTACTGCTATGAGAGTACGACGACTAATACTGCTATTTAGATAATTAATTTTAATTAAACTGTAAGTGTTCGTCCATTTGCCGTTTTAGACGTATTTTTTTTGTCGTGAGAAAGCGCAACTGATCGAAGTTAATGTGTCATTGCACGTTTTTTTTTTTTTTTAACACCCGTTTGTATAAAATATACTTTCTATATAGTATGTTTAAATGTTATATGAAAATAACTTTTGTTATATAGTGACATTTAATAACGGTTAAATATCAACTAAACATTTCATTATGCTTTATAGTCACTTATTATAGGTATATACACACATTCGTTATAAACAAACTGTAATGACAAATATAAAATAAAAATCGTATGTACATATCAAAACCAGGTAATAAATACCTTACAATCATAAAAATTTGCTGTTTAAATTTCTTATAATGAAAAAAAAAAACAAAAACAGGAAAAACAAACACCAAAAAGTCAACAAAATAAAAAGATAAGAAATGAAATACAATCAAAGATTTTTTATTACTGATATCAACTGACGTGACACACAAAAATAACCCTTTGAATTATTCTATATGTATGGATGGATGATACATACATAACATACGAGTATATATATATCGAACCCTCTCGAAAGCTTAATAAAAATTTGTGACAAATAATCACACAGAAAAATTGAAAATATCTACCTATAAAAAGAAAACGTACCTATAATTTTTTTATGTTTTATATAAAAGCGCTGTATATATATCCTCTACATTCGATGTATTGTACACATAAAATGCATGTTAAGAAACATGGTATGTAATATCTCTGATAGAATGTACATTTTTTTTGATGCATTTCTAAATGTCTCAAAGAAAGATGTTGATGATCATGATCATCATCATCATCATAAGAGTTATAATATTATTATGATGACTAATATTGTATTCAGTTATAATTATGTTTATTGATATTGGCTTTTATTATGTACATTATGTGTTGTATGATACGTACGTACATATATGTTTCATATTGCTATATAAATAGTAAGTACATATTATATTTTGTGTGACCATCATTACTGATAATCTCGTTAAATGTGACATTATAAAGCTACACGCCCACAAATCAAATAAATTCTTGTTATAATAAAACTTTCTATAAACGTTGTATGTACGAGTATGTACAAATGTATATATATAATCAAAATCATAATATCTATAATATATGCCTATATAACAGAATATTATGTATGTATAGAAAAATATATTGTAAAGCAACAAAGCCAGATATTTCAGATTCAGTTAGTTAAGATGATGATCATTAATCAAATGACAAGTTTCAAGGAAGTTGCATAGTGATCGAGTGTCTTGTCTCTTTAAAATGACGATTACAATAATCATGATGATTACGATGACGATGATGATGATAATGATGATGATGCGATTCATCGTTCATTCTTATATAATGTATCTGTATGTATGTACCAAAAATACAATGTACATATACGTATAAATCCAATATATATTATAATTTATCATTATACAGAACGCATATGTAATGGGGCTCTGTTGTTGCAATCATAAAACGGTGCAATCTTTTTTTTTTTAGAATTGAACCAGTTCCTCATTCTTTTGACATTCTATATTTAAATGTAATATTAAAAATATAACGCAATAACATTACAATAATAGTAATAATAATAATAATAATAATAATCAAGATAAATATCAATAAAAACAAAATGTACATTTATTCATTTTGATAACATATAAAACATCATTTTTTTACATGATATTCTTCATGTCATTAATCGTCGCATTTTATGCTACTTAATAAAAAACATACACACATAAGCTAAACTAAATCTGACTATAATCGTCATATAATCATAATTTTAATTGATTAAAATTTTCATGAAATTAATTACAACTAATCGAAATTTTTATTTAAAATGAAAATTTGATGTTTTATTATGAAAAATTATTTTCTCTGTACATTGAATATAATTAATAATTTTTCTATGATTATTTTTTTTTTAAAAATTACAAAATGATCTTGAAAATAGACAAACTGAAGAAATTGTTATGATCCTTATTGCTTTATTATGGAATTCAAACATGTTCAACCTTTTTAACAGGCCACAATCATATGAAGCTGCTCTGCACACACTACGTAAACTACATGTTTCTACTGTGAAAATCTCGACGAAAATTATGATTGTGCAATATAGTGTGGAGCTGTTTCATATGTGATTGTGAATGCATGCTTGTGTAGTGTATGAGGCCTATAAATTTCTCTTTTTAGAAATGACATCCTCCCCTTCACAGTTTTTTTTTTTTTTTACGGAAGATCTTCCGTAAATTGTTTTCATTTGGATCTGTTCATTTACATTTTTTGAAATTTCATACCCACTTTCTTAATGATGATCCTACGCTATGAGTTCCTTGATTTTCCTTTTTTTTTTGTTTTTTCTATGTCTTTGTGTGTTCCATTAAAGTATATTTCTTAAATGTTATTGTCAGTGGTCTCTTCTATAAATTTTTGCATCATAAAAAATTTGTCTAAACAAAGTACATGTACATTATGTCAAAGGAATGTCAAATTATGTTTTTTTTTTTTTTTTTTATTATTATTTTGATGTCTATAAATTAAAATAACAAAAAAAAAAAAAAAAAAGTAAGCAACTATAATTACATCGATTTATTTATATTAATCATACAATGATCATCAGATTGGATAAGAAGATCCATACACGAACATTAACTCTCATCATCAGTAACACAGAGGCACATACGTATACTGTATGTTTACAATACAGAGAAAAACTTGAAATGTTTAATTAAAAAACAGTAAACCAAAAAAAAAAAAAAAAAAAAAAAAAAAAACACACACACACAATTCTATACTATAAAATGAAAAATATTTAATCATGAAAATATTTTATAGAATTAAAATAATTCAGCTATACATATTTCTTTAATTCCTTCGATTTAAACCTGTCATACGATCAATTTTCATTTAAAAAAAAAAAAAAAAATGAAGGACAAAAACTAACGGAACTATATTACATGGAAGTTGCATTTAATATGTACGTAAGTAGACGTACATTACTAGAAAAAAAAAAAAATTATTAACTTAGTAAAATCATTTTGCATTATACTGGCTTTGTATTTTCATTTTTAAATTATTCTTTAATATATGCGATACCTTGTCCTTGTTTGACATAATTCTTTCTGATCATCACAGTGATAAAACACTCAATGACAATTTTTTGCCTTTTTGATTTTACCATTTTCTCTGTTACTCTGAAACACAGACATACATACATGCATAAGTCTTTAAGACAAATCAAAACGAAAAAAAAAAACGAAAAAAAAAACATTAAAATATATTGGATGGACGAATTATATGTGAAACAATTGTAGTAAGATCTGTCGTCTGATGAAAATTTTTGTTTAAATTTATAAAAACAAGGTTATGTTTATAACAGGCAAAAAAGACAAAAAAATGGAAAAAAAAATATTAATAAAAATTTTACAATTCCCTTTTGCTGCTCGACATATTATCATCATACATATATACTGAGTTAGTTTAGGCTAGCAATCGCACCCAGCAAACTAGGTATATTTATATTAAATTTATTATATAAATGTATCCATTATGTCCTTATCCCTTTCGATATATATGCACAATGATGCACGTGAATATTTGTATGCATCTGGTCTGGGAAGGAATATATAAGTAATACACATATGCTACATATGGACAATTGAATGCATACATGTAAAACAAAAAAAAACAGAAAAAAAAGCAGTCTTGATCATCATTGTGGTCTTTATAAATTTTTATATACTTTTGTGATAAATTTATTCCGGACGAACATGTCATTAATTGCCATTTTACTTAAAAAAATAAAATATTTTCACATTTGTCGTATATATATATGTACATAAATATTTTATTAAATAAAAGATATATAGAGAGATAGATCTGTTTAAAACATATTATATACATTATGGTGGACAACATATTTGTATGTGTGCATTATAACAACAAAAAACAACAAATACATATGTGTAACATATTCGCATACAGCAAGACGTGTTGTAGTATGCATTTTTCATGTTGCAGAATGAACGCATACAAGTGCATTTATACCATATATAAATCCAATGTATCATCAACATTTATTGTATTTTTATATAAAGTTTTGTATTATATTGTAACATTTGTTTTTACATGCAATTGATGTTGTTGTATCTGTTTGTTTAAGCAATATGTTATACCTGTTATTGTACCACAAGACAAGATCAATTTTAATTTTTCTTGAACGATTGCAATTTTTTTTTTGTCTTCATTTTTCCTATTGATTTTCTTTTCTGTTTCTTCTTATTTAACAGAACATTTTATTTGTGTACATAATAATGTACTTATTATTAGGAACATAATTTAGAAGAAAATGTTTAAAAAAATAAAAATCAAATGTGTATATATATGTACAAGATCATCATTTTATATATATACTGTACGTATATAAAATAAAGCAAAAAATTTTTTTTACCTTTGCCTTATAATATTGCAATGTAACGTACTTTTATGTTTCATTTTTTTTTTGTTTTTCAACTGTGACGATGATCGTTTTCAATTTTAAAAAAGTCAATGTTTTCCCTTTTGTATAACATTATGTAATCGTATATAATTTTCTTATATATATATATGTACATATATGTACATGTAGAAAATTTATTTATTGATAAAACATGTGATCGCAATTAATAAATTTTGTTTTTTAAATTTTTCAATTTAAACATGTACGTATACATTTTAATTTTTTTTAATAAAAATATTTTTATAGTTGTATTTACAAACATATATATACACGGATTTACCAATGTACATATGTACATAATATGTTACATATGTGTTTAACAGAGAATTTTTATTTGTTGGAAAAATTTTATCCTATCTTGGAGGAGAGTACAGAGAAATGGAATATCCATTGCAACAAAATATTGTAATTTGAAAAAAAATATATAAAGGCAGATGTTGTTAAATGAAATTTATTGATATGAATGATCTCTTTTTTTTTGGTTTATTTTTGCTCTGATACTTTATTAAATGTTCTTTTTTTTTTTTTTATAATTTTATCTGTAATTTATTATTGATCAAATATCGTTATTTTAATTTTTTTTTTTGAAATACAAAATCATTATAAAATTCATGATATCAATTCATTTTGTTGATATGTAATTTATACGATACAATTTAATTAGCTGAATTTTACATTGATACATGTATGAACACTTAAAATAAATATTTTACTCTTATTATATGTTTGTTATTAAAACAGGCTAATTGACCTAAAACGTTAAAAATCGACATTTCAATAGAAAAATTTAAAAAAAAATTTTTTTTTTTTTCAATTAATTGAAAAGTTTTTGAAAATTAAAATTATTTGCCTGTTAAGAACTAATAAAAAAAAAAAAAAACAAATTTTTTTTTTCTTCTATTTTTCACTAATTAATTTAACCCAATAAAAAGCATCCTTGAAAATGTTTCATTTCTCTAAATATTTTTTTTTTTTAAATTTTGTTTAAAATTTCATATGTGTAGGTAAAAATTATTAAAAGTTTTCAATTACCTATAAATTCTTTTGGTTTTATTTACTAAAAAGAGGTGACTTTCGTGTAATGCGGTATTTTTGTAGGATTAGAAAATTTTGGAAAATTTTTGGTTATCGTGGATTTTTCATAAGTTTGGGCCCATGCAGATAAGACGCGAAGCTGAGCTTATCAACGCTGAATTAAACAAATATACGGCACAGTAAGTAATAAAAATGCGCACAACAGATCGCAATGCTGCAATGTGATCATTTTTATTACTTACTAACTCCGCAGTTTTTCTATGCATGAGGCCTCATTCCTTTGTATTTTGCAATTATTTTGTATAATGCTAAAAGTGATCTGATTTTCGTATAATGTATAGCCTAATTTACATGTAAAGCGTAAATTATGCTTTCGACGATGTTTAATTGTACTTACTATATTGAAAATTTTGTTGAAGTACGTAAATCAACAAAAATGAACATTTTTTTTTGATTTTTTTTTTTTTTAAATATATTTCTGTTATATTTTTTGAAAATTATTTCATTAGTTTAATGTGAATGTAGAGCAGGGTAATAAAAAATTAGAAAACAAAAAACAAAAAAATCAAAAAAACGTTTCATATTTACAATAAAATAAAGGATATGTAGAAGTACTTCATATGCATAATTTGTGTACTAAATAATAAAATCAATTCATTTTCAAATATGTAATTATCATCTATTTTATATGCTCTTAAAACAAAAAATTTTTATAATTTTCAAAATTATGATTTTTCGTTTTTTTTTTCTTTTTTTTAAACAAGGTAACAAGTACAAAAACTAATTAAAAAGTAAATAAAGAATAAAAACGAATATCATTAAATTTTTATATTTATTTTAATATTCATTTGAAAATTATGTAAATAAAACATACATTAATGTACACATAAATGTATGTACACGCAGGCAGCTTAATAAACTTTGATAATGAGTTTACTATTTATGTTATGTATGAACAGGCAATTTTCGTATTATGTGGAAATTATGTTTTAACAAAAATATCAAATTAAGTAAATTGAAAATTTACATTGACTTCTGACTACATAAAGTATGTATGTCGTGTATCTAGCTAGAAAGATACGGGCCTTTATATAGAAATACCAAGGGGTGAGAGATACAATAAGCTTAACTTTAAAAGCTGCAATGTTGAAGCTATCAAACCTCATCTCATCCTCTGAGTTTAATAATAATAATAATAATAATACATTGACTTTCGTATACATTATGCGATGATTGCCTGTAATTAGAATATATTAAAAGATTTTTGAATTTCCTATAATATGTGTACCATTAAGATGTTATATTTACTCATAATATGAATAAATACATTCTTGTATTATTATTATTCAAAAATACTCACAATACACATAAATTTGTGATTATATTTATTTACCTTTATATACTCAATGATTTTATATAATATTCAATATTTCATTTATTAAGTAATATGTACCATTGTAAAACATACGAAATTTCTATAGCATATTCAAGACTTCATTAACATTTGGTTAAGCTGTGAGTACACTTTAGCTCTAACTGAATTTATATACATTAACATGAAAATCTTTACACATACATATATACATTTTGTATAATTTGTGTATATATAGAAACTTTTATTTAAATATACGTAAACACAAATATATGTATATTATACATATTTGATTAAATCATTTTTCAATAGATTACAAATATTTACTTGATTATTGAAAGGTAAATATAAAATACTGAATACTGAATTTTCAATACCATATACATACATATATTCAAAATTATACTATTTCTATATATGCGTATGGGTAAATGAATGTAAATACAATTATTTACCTGGATCTAAAGTGTATATTAAGGATTTTTATAGACAGAAAAAATTTTATAAACATCTAAATATATGTATTTACAATCTATAGATTAAAATGTATATTTGTGGAAAATTTTTAATATACATGTATGTATCTATTGATTATATATATATGGAAAATTATTAACAGACAGAATGCAATTTCTTTGAATTTAATTCAGATATTTTCACTTACAAATAATCTACTATACTGACCATTTAAAATGATAAATTCAAAATTATTCAAATGCATTCTAATGGATTTATTAATCTATGGATTTATATGAATGTATTGGGTTGGGATATAATGCAGTACAGATAATAATTTCATTTGAAAGACAAATGATTCTTCTGAAAAAATAGAATAAAAAAGGGTTGCTTTCAAAAAAGGACTAAACATTTTTTTTTTTATACAAATTGAATAAAACATTCATATTGTACAAATAAGTTATATTAAATGCACGTCATTGAACTGATAGAAAAAATAAAAAAATAAATCATTTTCATATACCTATATTATACACCCTCTATGTGTTCCTTGAATTACATTCATATCTGTATTTTATCAAATAATATTTCTGTACTTACACCTAAGAGTTTCAAAAATTTTCTATTAAAATGTATAAATTGTATCCTTATACACACACAGTAAATTAATACAGAATTATGAATATATATTTTTCGAATTTTATTGAATAACGTATACGGACATGAATTTAAAATTTTCAATGGATACTTCTTATAATAAATTAAATGATTCACAAGAATAGGAAATTTAAAATATCCTGATAATTAAAGAAGGATTAATCTTAATTATAACCAAGAATTAACTAAGAATTTTAGAAGAATTAACCAAGAATTTTAGAAGGATTAACCAAGAATTTTATTAATTTTTCCTTTTTTTTATAATTTTGTAAAAATTTGTTTTTCCTTAAAATTTTCGGATTTCCTCAAGGATTTTTCATCAAAATCACCTTGCACATGTCCGTTACTCATACATACATTTTTTTTGTTTTTTATTTTGATTAGAAAAAATATTAAATTCTACTCAATGTAATTTTGAAAATTTATGGAAAATTTTATGTCCATGTGTTTAAAAATAATTTTTAAATAATCGTTTTTATATGCATATATAATGAAAAATATGCAAACGTAAGTGAATATATTACGTAAATGCATCGATTATATAAAATAGCTGGCTTTGAATATATTTTTCTTTTTTTTTTTTGTATTTGTATTTGTATAAGCTGTTTATTTGTTTATATTTTCAATATATTATGTACATACATACATGTGTGAGTATACGTGTATAAATAAATGTCCTCTCTGTGTGTGTATATATTTAAATCCTTTCTAGAATTTAAGTGAATGAAATATTTGTTTTCAGATTATATTCAGATAGAAAATTGATATTTGTTTTTATTAACGTAAATTGTATTGCTTATATCCATCAGTATTGAGTATATGTATGTATATGTATGTATAGATAAAATGTCATATAATTGCATCGAATTATTTATTTTGAATGCATTTTCTGCAAGAATTGTTTATAAACGCATAAACTTACATAAAATGCTGATGTGCAATCGTATACAAATTCAATATTAAATGCACATATAAAATGATGTTTATAAGGACACTATGATATAGAAATATATTTACCCTTATTTGTGTTTCAGATATACATACAATAGTTCACTTATATGTATGTATTGTGTATTTTAAATTTTATGCCCCACATGCATATATGTATACATGGGATATACGGGATAACGATATGATGATGTTTTGTTGGTGAGGCTGATGATGATGATGATGCTGACGCGATGGTTACGTTCGAAACACGAAACAAACAGGTAAAATAAACAAAACATATAAATTGAAATTTCTGTTTTGCTTATGAATTATTGTGATGATGGCATTGGATAACGTATAAATACTATCGTTTACTATGTAAATAAAGTATTTATACGTATCCTCTTTACGATATATACATATTCACATGGTAAACAACTGATGTTTACGTAAGTAAACGGTCAATGCTTAATATAAATATTCTCATACAGTGTCTCTATCTACCTATATACATATATGTATCTATGCTTATATGGATGTATATATGTATATGCAAATTTTTGTTTTATATATGTTTAAAATACTTTGTATGTGTTCATACAAATATTCAATCAAAAATTTTCAAATATTTTGTCTAAATTTAAAAAAAAAAAAATAAATAAATAACGACCATATATGCAAGTACATATGAAATTATACAGATAAGCTAAAATAAATAAAATGAATACAAAGAAAGTAATTGAAAAATCAAATTATCGGTTTATTCATAACATTATATTTAGTTACAGAAAAACGTGATCATTTCAAACCATAGATCTACCTATGTAATGTACACTTTATTGTTTTATGCAATTTACAAAATTATTATTTGCTCTTAATTAATAATTATTATTTGCTTTTAATTTTAAATTTCTTTGTTCATTTTAAATTTTTTTTTTTTTTTTTTTGGTTTTTTGAAAATGTTGCCAATATTTGAATTTGAATATTATTTGGCTTTAGGGTAATTACAACAATACACGTTAATTCTAGGATAGGCGAATGTGAATGGTTATTTTACTTCTTCATTTGCATTTTGTTATTCTTTTTAATTTAATTTTAATAAAATAATAAAAATTTTAAATTGAAAAAAATGTGCAAGTGTTTATTCTGTCCACTAATATTATGCACCTTTAAGGTCTTATGGGAATACATTATGTCTTTTTTTTTTTCTTTTCTCATGATTTTTAATTAGACTGTTTCACGAGCAGTCCACAATCCACAAAGCTTTCGTTATATATCAGATTAATATTTTTAATTTCAATACATATATAGTGATGTAAAATGGTACCACTTTAAGTAATCTGCCATAAGACCTTAAGTGCATAATCTTAAGTGGACAGAGTATAGATACTCTACTGTATAATAAATTCATGCATTGACTATGGTAAATATACAGAGATATTTTGAAATCGAAAGTATTAAGAAGAAAAAAAGCAAAAAATCAGATCTTCAATAAAAAAAAAAAAAGAAGTAGACTACGGCTATCAACATGACTGATTGTATAAATTTTTAAATTTTTTTTGTGCTAATTGTACTTACTTTCATATCAACATACTACATACGAAAATAATTCATTTTATTCAATTCCCTTTCCATTTCGTTACAGTTTTACAAGATTTTTACACTTGTATATGAAAAAATCAAATCCAACAATGCTATCCAATTGCTCCAAAAATTAACAAAACCATTCATTTTTTTATTTTTTTTAATTATTATGAAATATTACACTATACCAAATGTATAAATTTAAAACAGTTTCTCTACTTTAATTTTATTTTATTTTGTTATTAATTTTCTGGTCTGGTATATTCATGGTTTATCACAAAATAAGATGAATTCGTTTTTAATTCACTTGTAATTTGTTACACATGATTTTTTAATTTTAACATTACATATACATACATAGACATAATCGTATGTACATATACAACATGTGTAACCAATAAAAAATTTATGCAGACGATATCTATATGATGAATTTTTTAAGCGTCAGCATCAGGTATCAAAATATAATTGGGTATGAATAAAAATTAAATTTTTGTTTTTTTGTTTTTTTTTTTCGGGGGCGAAATGAAATATATGTAAAAACTTTCACTTTTATAATCATCAGCATCACTGTCATGTCATGATGAATCCTTCTCTCCTATTGTGGCATTTTAGACGCCCATCAAAGGCCATTTCTATATATGTACATACACGTCATATACGATAAAATGTAATTAAAAATAGTGTGCATCATTTCACCTTTTAGAGATTTTTTTAGATTCATTATCATTACAAGCGACAATCTATGTATTTTTTTCTCCCTATACATGCATATGTGTTGTGTATATATCTAAAATTGGATTTGAATTAATTTGTCTACATGTTTAGCCTTTTGTATACAAAACGTTTTTTTATTTTTTTTTATTTTTTATGCATGTAATTTTCCTATACATATTCTGTCTACAGTACCTTTAACGTATTTACATACATTACAATCAATTTTATTCACAAATTAATTTGAACTTAATTTTAAATCTTTTCTATACGTAAACAAAAATTTTGTATTATATATTTTCTTATGTATTCAATTTCATTACAAATCAACTTCAAAATTGAAAATTTTCGTATTTTATATGTACATGTGTATATGTAAAAATTAGTTTTGTAAAGCAAATTGAAGCACGTCCGATATTATTACAAAATACATACATATGTATTATATGGTCAAAATTCGATAATATATGTTTGTAATCAATTTGACGTAATTCAAAATCCTTTTATACATCATTTTATACAATGAATTTTCTAAAATCTTTCATTATTTATATACAAACATAAAACATTTTCATGATTATTATCGTGGATGTAATATTGTTATCATGTAAATACAGATGAAAAGTATGAGTGTACATATAAAGCATTAAGTTCGACCACAGTAAATTAAAATTAGTTATACTTTGTCTATTAATGATTTTCATTGCATGGTCTGTAAGTGATGTATACTCGGTCTCTCTCCCCCACCAATAATGCAACTACAATATCAATGTTCATTTTCGTATGGCAAATCGTTAATAAACAGAGTATAAATAACATACACAAATAGAACGTGATTAATAGAAAAGAAAATACAAAATGAAGATAATTTGAAATTTAATATGATGTGTTTACGTGCATACAATGTTCTTCTTGTATACAAAACTCGTATATATATAAAAGGAAAATGATATAAACCAGAAAATTAGAAAACAAAAATCAAATAGATTATATCCTTTATGTCATTTTCGATTCTTAGTAATAATTCCATTAACTATTCCATTCAATATTCTTTATCTAAATACTCATAGGAGTCACCTTTACAAATTGTTTAATTTTCATTCATTTTATATGATTGAATTGATGTGTATCATACACAGTGTATGCATGCATTTTAAAGTATGATATTGAAATGAATTTTATTGTTATATGTAATTTGTTCAAAATACAAAGAAAATTACAAAATAATCTTATTGTAATGATTTTAATAGAACCATCGTATTATAAGAAACTTCAATATTGTAAGCAATATAAAATACATATATACTATACATGTGTGTAATGATCCGTGTCTCGATATTGCAATGTGCGAGTTTAAGTGTACATTCTAGACCACAAAAAAAAAAACAAATCCCAATATCACAAATCCAATATCATCTCAGCCTTTTTAAGAATTCATATTTTTGAAAAATCCAGGACAATAATAATGTCCTTTTGATTTAGTAATTTCAATATTTGAAATTATAAAAAAAAAATAAGAAAATATTATTTTTGGTCATATTGAAAATTTTATTAGGCTGAAAGATTTTTATAGCACAGAGTGTGTATGTCATCAAATACATGCGTATATATATTCAACATAATAAAATTCTTTTCCAATATATTTCTTTTCAACATGATACATACATACCAAAGATATTATTTATCGTTTATATATCAATGCAAAAATGAAAAAACTAAAAAAAAAAAAAATTTCATTGAAAGTTTAAAACAATTTATTGCATATGTTGCCGATCTAATTTCACTTTAAATATTCAACACACAAAAGAGAAAAGTTATAATAAAAATAAAAATAAGAAAAAAATGAAATTATTTATTATAATATCGCGTCATACAATAATACATTAATATTTTTCAAACACTTATCAAACATATTTTTATCTCAAATTGTAAAATACAAAACGAAGATTGTGGATGAGAAACTTAGTTTCATATTTTTTTGATTTTTTCGTTTTTCCTACAACCGTTTTTTTTTTTTTTTTTTTTTTTGATTATTTATGTTGTATATTTCATTCAGTTTTTCTTTTGTTTTTCATTTTCTCTCTACAACATCTTTTTTAAATTTTATAATACATTGTATTGGAATTTTATTTTATTGTTTTTTTTTTTTTTTTTTTATTCAAAATGCTGTTAACCTCCTTTCAAAATCCCTTTTCATCTTTTATATTAGATAGAAAATAATTCTATAAGCTCTTTTCAATAAATTTTTATATCTTGACATAAACAATAAAATATAAATATTAAATCCATATTTTTTGTTACCAATTTTCTTTTTTTTTTTTCTCCTTTTTCAATTATTTATTTTTATTTTCTTATTCGTTTTTAATATTTTTATTATTTTTTTTGTAGATAAAATGCAAAATAGAGAAAAGGAGAGAGAGAGAGAGGAAAAAAAAAGAGGAGAAAAATGAATAACAACAACAATAATAAAAGGAAACGATGACAAAATGTATCACCATCATATATACTAGAAATATTTATAATCCCACAAACAATTTATAATAAATGAATGAAGAATATGAGAAAAATAAGAAAAATAAGAAAAAATAATACGAATATTTTCTTACATACACTCAGCATATGAATTTTATTGATATATACAAACACATATCTAATAAATGTACGTAAATATAGAAAAATGAAAAATCCTAGAAAAAGAATAACGTGTATCAAAAATAGTAAAAAAAAAAAAAAAATTAAAATAAAAATAAAATTAAAGTAGAAAAATATGAAATCATCCCTTGAATCGACAATAATATGTATTAGTAGTGAACACATACAACAAAAAAAAAAAAAAAAAAAAAATTTGCATATAAATCAATGGTGTTTATAGCTTAGATGTCCTCTTAAAAATGATATACAGCATAGTTTTTTGTAGAATCAATAATAAAGAAAACTAAGAAAATTTTAATACATATTTTTATGTATATATACGAATGGAAATATTGTCTCCAAAGAAGAATTTATATACACTGCATATACATATGTATGTGTATCCGTTACACACATAAATATCAAATACATATGTATATGCGTTCATATGCATATTAAGAATTTTCTTTTTTTTATGTTTACGTTTACGTATAAAAATAAAATTATAGATATCTTTTTAACAGGATGCTGGCTAACACACAAAATAACAAATAAACACAAAAAAACAAAAACAAAAAAAAAAAAAACTAAATCCCAAAACGAGAATAAATATTTTGCAATAAACTATAAGAAAATAACAGAAAGAAAAAATTATGAAAATAAATAAAATAATAAGACGATATATACATTTTAAATTTATGCGTTTTACCAAGATGTTACTTATAGATAAAGAATACTCATGTATATATAAATATTCTGTACCATATCATCATCATATGGACTTATGCTAGATGGACTATGTCGACATTTGCTATATATATGAGATGAGTTGTTTTATTTGAAAGTGGAATAAGTTCAAAACAAAGTCCGATTTTAATCATAAATTACAAACTTCATTTTATATCCTGGTATCCTAGAAGATTTTTGTAAGAAAAAATTACAAATTACGAATTTTATAGAGATCAAAATTTTAACTTTTCTGTTGAATTTAGTAAAGGAAATGTAATTATGTAAAATATAAAATATTTCGGAATTTAAAAAAAAAAAAAAAAATGAACTTATTCGACTTTCAAATAAAACAGCTCATATATTGCATCATTTTACAATTTATATTCTGTACATCTTGTGTCCATCCGATCTTATGTACATATATACGAGTACGCTATATGTTTATTCCAGAAACATTAGAGAAACAAAAAAAAAAAACAAAAAGGAACATATCAACCACTATTTTGAACTATATTGTAATAAAAATGATAAAAGGGCAAAAAAAAAAAGAAAAAGAAAAAATAAAAACATATGAAATGGAATAATGAAAAGTATCATCATGCTTGAATTTTTGTATTGTACTATCATAAAATATATGTGCTATATTATACACTTGTATCATTGATATATAGAAATTCAATTCAAATTGTTATTATCCTTGGCTGGATATATGTATATATCTTTTACAGTACAAGTGTATCATTTCATTTTGTATGTTATTTTGGACTATGACTTTTCAATATCAATCCCATTTAACCTTATCAAAATTTTATCAAGAATTACCACACATCCATACATACTACATACATGGCAAAATGTTCTGAGTTTTATATTTATATTGTGGAATTGTTATGGAGTTGTTATTTTGTTAACACCAACATAGTTTTCATTTTCTGTTATTTTTGCACAATCGTGCACGTAGCACTAACTTGAATCACATTTAAAAAACAAAAAAAAAAAAAGGATGTTATCAAACTCATACATCTATGAATGATAGCTTTGTGCTCATACATATATGCTATATACATACAATATAAGCAAGCAGGTTAAGAGACTTCATGCATCAAAATCAACTGATGATGGCTATGGCTGGTCTTCTCGGCTTTACATAGTTATGTGTATTGAAAGTATTTTGATGCTTCATCGAATAACAATAAAAAGAGATTAATATATTTACAATTGGAACATTTAATCGATTAAAATAAATTCACCAGAATTAGAAGATAAGGATTTAGAATAAATGTTTGTTATTTTTTTGTTTTTCATGTAGTCCTGTCTATTCCTTATTTCCATATTTTATTTTCTTATTCGACTTAAATATACATAAATGACATTACGGATTTTTTTTTTATTTTATAGCTTTCATTGAACAAACAATATATAAAGAGATCTAAAAGGGAAGATAAGTTTTTTTTATTGATATCAATAAAATTTTTGTATATCAAGTTCAAATTCATTTTCGATTTCAATTCATTTTGATATTTTGAATACGATTTGTTATTTGAAATAAAAATAAAAAAAAAATAAAAAAAAAACTAAGAAAAACAGTTCAATTATGTAGCCATAATTTATTTCTATACGACATTTTTATTAACTAAAAATTAAATACTTGTTTATTATTTATTTAAATTAGAAAATGAACATACAACTAAATAAAAATTTAATTTTTTTTTTTAAGTTATTTTTATGTCATATTAAAGTAAAAAATCGAATAACCGCATAAAATTAATAATAAAAAAATTTATAAAAGTAAATAAACAAAATGATCGTTATTTTTTGTCTCCATTGAAGGTAGCTATAGCTATAAAGACAAGAAAAGTTTGAGATATGTGAATTTAATAATAAATTAAAGGAAATGAATATGATCAAGTGTAAAGTAGTAAAAGCACAAAACAGTAGAAGACCAAGTCAGGGCGGGCCCCTTGTTGGCTAATGAAGCAATTTTTCAACCCAAAATTATTCCATTCTCAATCTCAAAATTTTTAAAATGTCCACATTCTTGATTTCCGTTTGATTTCTTTTCACATGAATAAAATCGTTAATATATATATTTTTTTTTAACACCTTATATCCTTCTTTTAATTTGTATAGTTTCAAATTTCAAAATTTTTATCAAATTATCATTTTCATTGATTTATTCATGTTATACAAAATCTAGTATAGTAAATAAATCATATGGAAATAGATCAAATCACCCTTTTCTGTAAGAAAACAAAGATACGATGATATTTGTATCATTTTCAAAACAAAAAAAAAACCAGTAGCCATGTAATATGATAATTTTATCGCATTAGTTAAATTTTCAAATAAATCCTATCATATAGAATTTTTGTAGATTTTGAATAAATTTCTTGGAGGAGCAGCGATCACAATTAAATCTAAATGAATAATTTTAAATTATTATTTAAAGAAATTTAACTTGAATTACTTTAATTTATCCTGTATCTTCAAAATTGCATCACTGCCTATTTGATGCGATATTCAGCTTAAGATCATAGTGTACGCTAAGTATATATAACATCAAAAAGGCAGTGATGCATTTTTAAAGATAGCCTTATATTTAAGAAAAATTGTTCAATTTGTTACACCGATTTTACCGTTAATTACCAATCAAATAACCACAATTAATTATCGATTTTCTGATTTATTGTTTAAAAAAAAAAATTTATTTAACCGCAAAAATATTTTGTACATACTTGTTATAATCTTATATGTGGCCATGACGTTGAATTACAAACTGTAAATTATTTATTATTGTTTTCTTTTTCTCTTAACCTTACTCTTTGTTCCCTTTTGGTTTTTGTTTTTTTTTTGTTTTTAATTTTCCAATCAATCTTTTCTCGACCACACAAAATTTTTCCACTCTACTATGTCACATTAGTAATATGAGATAAATTGGATTTTTTCTTGTACACATTATTGCTTACCATCTTAACACACATCTCACCTTTATTTGAAAAAAAAAAAAAAAAAACAAAGAGGGGAGAGATGGGGCTTAATAAAATATATAACAGTGGTAAGTCTGTGTATAATATTTTATTTCTTATACAGGATATATAGGCATGTATGTTTGTATATTCATGTATTTTGTCCGCAAGCTACTATTTTACATACATAACACTTAATTTTACCTTAAAAAGGATATAAACACAACATAAAGTAATATATTATGAAAAATAATTTGCATTGCCAAAAGATAAATTCTATTTTTTTTGTTTTTATCAAAAAACAAACGATAATGTTATAAGTTTTTAAAAAAAATTCTTGATCACCTTATAAAATTATCAATAAAATGGTTAAAAATGCATGAAGATTTTTTTTTTTGTATCCTTTTTTTTTTGTTAAGAGAAAGGAAAAAAAAAGAGCGTAATCATTATGAAAGTATTAAAAGAAATTTGATATCGCTTAAAGGTTCAAATTTTGATGTGCTTCTTTTTTTTCCCCCTATACAATTTATTTATAGTCGTTTTTTTTTTTTTGTAGTTTTGGTGAAATTTCAAAATTCATTCACGAGTTAACAGCTTCTCAATTTAGTTTTTAGTTTTTTTTTTTTTTAGTTCTTGAAAAGAAAATATTTTATGTGAAAAATAATGAAATTTCATATAAAAATCGAAAAATATGATATATGAACGTACAGAGTATAGTTACGTGCAAAAGATTGCAATTTATGAACATATATAAAATAAAAGAATGTTGTATGTGTATTGTATTTGCAGGAGATAACAACGAAAAACAGACGAAACAAAAAAAAAAAACATCATTTAATTGACTGAGTATTATCTTATATAAAATCCAGACTATCGTCCAAGCGTGAAAAAAATATCATCATTATTTTTTATGTTCTCTTCAAGATTTTTGTTTTTTTTTCTTTATTTTTTTTTTTTTGTTTTCTTTTGGATTTTTTATGGTTATCTGAAGAACCAAAAAAAACAAAAAAGGAAAATTTTTATTCTACTTTTACTTCAATACAACAACAAAATATTGCACTTTACCGATTTTTTCATGCTGAAATTTGAACTAAAAATCAAAATTTAAAATCAGACTAGGTCAGGAAGAAAGATACAAAGGTTTTTCAGTTCAGATGATATTATTATGTACACTTGAATTTTATATATATATTTTTTTATATTTCAAATAGTACATACATACATATAATATGCGATATATTATCGAACTTACATACATATATATCGCCTTTACATGCATGTATCTGAGTATCTGTTTTGAAAAATATGAAGATATAAAATTTTTTCAAGATTTTTAATAGCAGCAGGTTGTTGCATTTTTGTTGTTTATATTTTTTATTTTTTTGTTAATTCTTTCCAATCACCCCATTGTAGCTAATAAATCTTGTCGCACCTTCGCTCTTTATATTAAAGTTTTCATTGTGAACGTATATACCCAGAAAACATATCTCTAAACCTTTATATTTGCTTCATTCATATGGTATAGGAAAACGTATTCCTTGAATACATGTTTATGTGTTCCAGATATCTGCACTTTATTTTATTTTTTTTTCTTTTCTTTTATTGAATTGTACCTTATACTTTCTTTATAGTTTCGATCATATTTTATTTTGTACAATAAATGATCGAATTTAAAAACTTTTATAACATAATTCATGCCTTACCATGTACTTATGTATCTATTCTGACTATATACATAAAATTTAATATTAGAAAACTTTAATACTAAAAACTACACATTCATAAAAGTTCTATATATGTATTTGTATATTAGTATATAGTTTGATAAAGTGCATATATTTGAACATCCATTGATAGATATTCTCATACCTATGTTCATCTACACATGTATGCGATATATGTATGTATAAGCTTGACAATACAAATAAAAATGTGATAGGAATCTCTAAAAATGTACAATACATTTTCTTGTACATACAAATATTAAATATTGTATTTTTCAATTTTATGGCATTACTGTTTCACTAATGTTACGTTATGGAATGATTGTTTTAAAACTATATTTATGTTGTTGTTGTTGTTATTGTCTTTTTTTTTTTTTTTTTTTTTTTTTTTTTATTGGAATTTATAATAAATTTATTAGAAAGGTAAAATCTATTAAAAACTCTCTAAAAACATATTCTGTGAAACTGTGAAAGTGTAATATGAAAACTTTTGTGCATGAATATGCACGTATATAATTGTTTTGTGCGAATTACCTGAAAATACCTGCTAAAATGCTATGCTATTCGAAAATACATAGATACAACGAGAGAACTTGTTTTTGCAACACCAAACCAATTTTTCGAAGTAAATTGATGCTGTGCTAAGGCTGTAAAGCTAAGCAAAAAAAAAAAGAAATTGACGCTGTGATCTATAAATACGTCGATCACGATAGTAAAAATACTATACATTATTTTTATCCTTCCTTCCTTTCTTTTCCTCCATAGCGCTACAATCCATTGAGAGCATTGATTGGTCTCCTTTAGAACATCTCTGTATCTATCTCGATCTGTATCTCATATCTCATTTTTTTATTCATCAAATTGTTATTTAATTCTGTGGCATTAATCGAACTGAAATGAATTTTTTTTTTTAAATATGCACACACGTACATATATTCATTCCAATATTTATGAAATATAAGAATTTTAAACAGTGGGTGGATTTAGATAATATTTCAACTATAAAAATAATTTCAAAGTTTTCCAAAAAAAAAAAAAAAATAATTAAAAATCTATTAATCATTGGAACAGTATCAAATTTCAGTTTCATTAAAAAAAAAAACAAAAAAAAAACAAAAAACAAAAAAAAAAAAAATACCACTTTATCTCAATAAAAAAAAAAAAAAACAAAACATAAAATGCCTCTGGTTATTTTATCTAAATTTTTATAATCTGTATTACGAGTATAGAAAATTTATACAGTATATATATCCGTAAATACCATATAAAAATAAATAACCTTGCATATTTTAAATAACTTTTGCTTTCAGTATTTACAAATAATTATCTAAAATAAAAAGATAAATGAGCAAAAGAAATAGGTAATTAGATACAGTAAAACAAAAAAACAAAAAAAAAAAAAAATGTATCTAAAACCAAAAACATATAAAATTGATATAAACATCATAATCGTAATTACATCAACGGTCATCTATAAAAACAAAAAATATGATTTTATAACTTAATTTAGGTCAATCATTTAATTTCTATATGTACACGTCAGATACGCATTGATCGTTATTATATGAAATTCTTTCAAATACAAATACAAAATTTAAATTTATGTATTGAAATTTTGTTGTTGAAATTTTTGAGTATATTAAAAAAATTTAAAAATAAACAAAAAAAAAAAAAATTAAGACAAACAAAAAAAATCAATTTATATATTAAAATTAATTGATGTATAATATAATCTGATCTGACAGGTTAAAAGTGGTTCACATACATACATTGTGTCATTATACAAACGTAAGTATAATAAAGCGAATGTGTTTGTATATGCAATACACATTAGATTGAAATCACGGCATGAAATATTAATCAATAAATAATCGCAATAAGTTACCTTTTATGTTGTTATGCTACTATTATGAATGTTTTAAACTATTTTAAAGTAAACAAAAAAAAAAAAATTTTTTTTTTTTTATCTAACACATACACATACAAAATCTTCTATGTAAAATTCAATTTCATTAAACGAGGTTTAAACGAGAAATTCTTCGGTTTAATTTAAACCAACATTGTAAAAAACTGAAGTATTTGTTAAACTTCAGTTTAAAAATCTTCAACGGAGTTTAAACCATTACTGTTAAACTGGCCATTATTGAATTTTAAATAATTTAAACTTACGTTTGTTACGTTAGTCTTGACACCGTTGTCCCCTACAATGTATGGGTCATCACATTATTTTGTAATGTTTAAAATTAAATGAACACCTAAACAGCAGATGAACAATGTACACACATACTTTGTTCAAAAAGTTCGTTAGATCGCATTCTGTGCTTTAAGGGAAATACGAAATTGAAATAAGACAAACTTATTTAGTATTATTGAGACAAAGATAGATAATCTATACTTTCGTAATTCCCAGGTTCACATTGAAAAAACTTTATGAATGAAGTATAACATGTATAAGCATTTTCATAACAGACAAATACATAACTTATCGATATAATCAGTTGTAAAATCACAATCAGTGAATATAATTTTATTTTTTGAAAAAAAAAAAACAAAAATGCTAGTAGCAAAAAAAAAAAAAAAAATACTAATATTATTATTGTTTTTATAAGTTAGCTTTTTTTTACAATATCATTTCAGTAAATTTTTAGTTTATGCCAATTATAAACAAAGTCTGGGTGTTGTTTTATGAGTATATTTTGATTTAATTGAATGATATCAAGATTTCAAATACATAACTATTGTAACTATAGCCAATAGTGAATTCTCTATGAATCAGATACATTCAGTTACATACACATGATAAACATAAATAAAATTAAACATACGAGTAATATATATACTAATGTGATACATGTATATACCTACATATATGAACCTTTAATTAAGACATTGAAACTACAAATTTATGTTTATAAGATAATTGAACATTATAACCAGGGTCTTATACTTTATTATAAGTGAGCCTTTATATCTACATACATATGTGTACAAATAACATACATATGCATATGAATGTCCATAAACATGAATTTTAACTGCTATATAGCATACACGTAAGTATATGAACAGAAAATATGCAACAAAATATTTGATCATATAGCGTTGGTGGTAGGCATTGCATTGTATTTACATGCATACTAAAAATTCTAGTAGCCAATTTTAAAAACAGTAGACATAACCTTGCATTACCCTTATCATGGAATTTCAATCATATCGCAATTGCTGTTGTTGTTGTTTTGTTTTGATTATATATTTTTTCTGTTTTGTATACGTACAATCTGACGATTGTTGGGATAAAATATAGTTACTGACCAGAATAAAGTGTTGTTACAGACAACATCAAAAGAATTCTGATTAATGAACATTAATAAAAAAAAAAAACCACAAAAACATACACGTTAGGTTAAACCTAGCTCATACGTATTACACGTACAGATTTTATTTTTATCAGACTAAGTAGAGTGAAGGAGTAAAACAAAAATGTAAATATTACCCTAGTCAAAATAGACGAAAAAAATGCTTAAACTTGAGAAAAATTTGAGCAGAGCTAAAATTTGGTACAGACGTTTCATACAACGTTACAAATAAAATATCGAAAGTTCTCATTGATCCTGTTTGAACTAAAAACAAATTTTTCAATATCGAAAGTTCTCATTGATCCCTTTGACATTCAATGTTAAAGGATCGAAAAGTCGGTTTTTTCACAAATATCTCTTAAATATCTCTTAATTGTTATCAGAGATATTACAAAAAAAATCACAATTATGCAATAATGGCCTTCGTACTCTCTTTTCTCTTATGAATTTTCATTCATTTGATATCGCCATTCTCTATTGAACATTCATTTTGACTGGGCTATTAAAAAATTACAAAAATATACGTACAATACGCACTACTTAATCAACATGTATACTTACATTGCACTGATTAATAAAACAATAAATAAATCAAAAGATAAATAAAAATAAAATAATTTTACTGAATTACTAAATATGTTAATGTACGTACATATATGCATTTTTGTTTTAAAATTTTTTTTAATAAGCAGTAGATTACCTTGAGACTAAATGACAAAGTTGAATTGATAAAAATCAATTAAACTTATTTCAAAATAAAGTGAAAATAAAAAGCCATAAGAAATAAATCTTAAGAATTTAAGATACATTCTTCTAATATAATTTATTCATCAAATTAATTTAATATATCCTATCCAATGCAAACAAAATGAAAAATAAAATACTTAAAATTAATTTAATTTTCTTTATGACCATTAATTTAGTTTGAATGAAAAAAATTTTTTTAAAAGACTTTCAGGTATATATGCGAGCTTATCCTAAATTGAAGTACCTTAATGTGTTATTTATTTTTTTTTAAATTAATGAAAATTTTCATGCATGTAATTATCATGTAATTTGCATTGTCAATATAAATATAAGAAAATTTATTTAAAAAAAATTTTTTACAATTTATTTATTTTTGCTTTATATATATAATCCAATAAACAAAAACAAACATACATAAATTTTTTGTTGTTACTTTCTTTGCCATTATATATGTATATGTAAAAGCTTTCATATAATAATCTAAATTCAATAAAATTATAGATAAATAAAAATGATAATAACTATGTAAAGCTAAAAACAATGTTTAACCAGCAGCAGCTGCATTCCAACAGTAACCCATTTTGATTAATAACTTTCATCTACATAGTTTTCAAAATATATGTACACGTATACGTATTAAATGCATTAATTTTAACTTTGTATTTATTTCTCACTCTGTGAATTTATTAAATTTTTTTTTATTTATTTATTTATTTTATTTTTTTTTTTTTTTTAATTTGTCTACACATAATATCTCATATTACCTGTATGGCTGTATACGAACATTTTTTGTATTTATTTAATATGTGAATATGTGAAAAAAAAATTTTTTTTTTGTTTTTAAATAATTTATATAAAGCAAATTAAACATAGCAAATAATAAATTCTAGTTTTCATATTATTAACCAACGCCCACTCATGATTTTATGCGTACAGGTATGTATGATTTAAGTCTTAGTTAATGCATGTACATTATAACTTGGGACTTTGGTATACTACATGGTATTAAATATATATAACGCAGGTAAACTCTTATATGAAATTAACGCATTAAACATACATACATAGAAAATGTAGATATATTTCAGTTGGTATATGATAAAATAATAAAATAAATGAATAAATAAGATAAGTTTTTCATCATACTTTCTATATATGTTCATATATGTATGAATGTATGTAAACATTTTATTTTCATAGCATTTATGTACGTATAAGTGTGTATAAAATTGCATAGTAGCCACCAGTTAGCGATTCATTAAACAGATATAATTAATCCTTTTTAATACGATAACTCATATTCATTTTCATTTTCTTGTTTTTTTGTTGTTTTTTTTTTACCTATGCTATGTTTCCATAAAAAATATGCACTCTGATTCATTTTATATATATCAGAAAAAAAAAAAATCATAGTATATTATACGATTTTCATACGATTTATACGTACTTATACGATTTTCATATTCACATCGTAGGTACTTATGTAATTGTTACGTACACAAAATGTACATCATACAAAATTATGGATTATCACATAGTTATGTATGTATGTATGTTTTAGTACCTTTTCTATATTCATATGCATTTACTTTTGAATAAACTTAAATGAATAAGCATGAATAACATATACCAGGTATATAATTATGCCATCTCTTGTAAATAGATGAGATTTTACCTTTGAAACATGATTACAATTCATTGCATTTAGATGTATTTACATATTTTTATTATATATTTTCATTTTTGTATTTATATAATATGTGAACACTTATACATACATACATATATAAAACTACATGAATTTATATAAACGTATATGTATATATGTACGTATATCATATACGAATTATATATTCGCAATTTCCTCTCTTTTATACGTTACATTACGTATTCTATATTTAAATTCCATTTCAATAAGTTTTTATATCTAAATGTATGTGTATAGTAAATTTTATATGATGTGTATGCATGAAAATGTAAGGATCAAATGTATGAAAATTTGTGTATATATGCGCTAAGCCGACAAACACACACATACATACAGGAATAATATTCTCTGTATAATATTAAATGCAAAATATAATAAAACGTATGAACCTACGTATGTGTTAGAAAATATTTGTACATACATACATATATTATGTAAAGTAAATTATATATTGTATATATATACGTAGATTGAAACAGGTATTTGCATTAAACAAATAGTCAAACAATAAGGATTTATCGTATTCAATTCTATGTCTAGGATTTACATGTTGATGATAAGAGTACCCGATTTCTATATACTAATATACATATACAATCATGTTAGTATATTTATTCTCTAAATTGTAAGTTTTTGTTATATATAAAAAGGAATCATGTTGTTGTTTAACAAAACAAATAAAACTAAATATCATATATGTATGTATAATAATGAAAATTTTGTAAAAGAGGGAAAAATTTAAGAATCCTTTTTGTTCATTCACCAGGAATTTTCCGGACTTTACTTATGAATATTTTCACATACATATGTACACATGTGTAAAAATACAACTACTGCACGTACTAAATATGAATACAATTTTAACTTACAATACAATGTGTTATTTATCCTTTTTTTTCACTCTGACTTTTAACAGTCATAAAATTACTTATTGCACGTACATATACCAGGAATGCATTTTGTTTAATATGTGAAAAATCGAATTGATATGTAGCTTTTATTTGAATATGTAAAAACTTAAGGTTATATATCGCTGTTAACATGCTAAATATTAACTTTATATACATTTTCCAGAAAATCAAACCAAAAAAAAAAAAAAAAAAACCCCATTTTATTTTACAAACGTACACATGTAAATCCTTATACGTTATTTTTACGTTTAAATACAGTAAAATATGATTTGTACACATATTTTCTCAAATATGCATTTTTGTTTTTCCCCATTTCTTCCTTTTTCTTTTTTATTTATTTTTTTATTTTTTTAATACGCATACCCCCCCACCTATTTTATATCTTTTGGTTAACATTTACATATATATACAATATTTTATGCCATTTATAAATAAAATAATCGCGTTATAAACAAAAATGAACAAATATGCATGTAATAATAATTTGAATTTGTATGCACAGATTGTGAAAATATAAGCAAAATATATCGAATAAATATTATATTGATGTGTACTATATGTATCTTATGTTTGAATATATGTATTACGTTTACTATATGTTTACATGTAAATAAAATGCATAATATATGTATATATAGATATACATATCTGCATGTACATATGATTATGTGTTAAATAATTTTATGTATGAGAAGTAAAGTAATACAAATATTGTATATTGATATAGCATTAATACCCGTATTTACGATTTATGGGAATTTATTACTATATAGGAATTATGCTTTTATATTGCATTTACGCTTGGTTGGTTAATATCCTCGATAAAGAAGGATTTTATTTTATATGAATATACATATGTACATATGTGATATATTTATACAATATTTGCATTTATGCATTTTTATAACTATATATTTCTATATATACATATATACATACATATATGTATGTATATTTATTATTTTAAGTTATATATTTCCTATACAAGGTATATATAATTGTAAACAAACGTAAAATGTTTAACATGTTATTTACCGGCATTTTTGGCATATTCAATTCGATATTCTAATTATAAAGGTGAAATTATATAATACATACATACTCGTATGTATGTACATAAAATATATTTGCTGTTGTAGTTAATATTTGCAAACAATTTACATTTGAAGTAACTGATTTGTATGTGTAACATACACAAAGGTTATAAAGACAGATACATGTATGTATATGTACAAATGTGTATATTCACCACTGCATATACATATGTGTAATTCATAAAAGCTAATCATATGCAAAATTAGCATGTTAAGTGGAATTAGATGTACGTTATAAAGTGAAGTGATATATCTATGTATGTATATATAACCAAAACGTATATGTTCGTTTTGTAATACAACAATAATTATAATAAATGTTAATAATAATTGTAATGTACATATACTCGTATATATGTAACACATTAACGTATGTATGTACATACACCTGTATTTATACATATTAAATGGGTTAATATGAAAATTATCCTAACTTTATTTACACATACAATTACATTACAAATGCACCATGTATGTATATATGCTTATATATAAATTTTTATGCGTTTATAGTATAAAATTCATTCATGTATAAAATATAAGTGCTGATTTGACACTATAATACATATATTTTCAGTATTAACTACAAATTTTTGCACCACAATAAATAGTATTGTGGTGACATGTAATTTTATCAGATAATATGCATAATATCATTCATATGTACCTATATATTACATATTCACATACATATGTACATATCTATATGAAATTTTAATTTAAAATTTTGTATTTAAAAGACAAAAAAGGTGTAAAATGCGTTATTCTATTGAAGGATGAAAAAAAATTTAATTTCATATAATATAGAATGGATACAAATTGACACGTAAATGTTAATTAAATCTATAAAAATTTTTGTATTTTCAAGCACATACATATATTATGCAATTGATCATATAAAGAAAATTTCGCTTAAAAAAAAACAATTTTTTTTTATTAAACATCTTAGCAATTTGACCATAAAAATTTTTTCATAAAATTTTAAAAATTATAGAATGTAGCAAAATTTTTTAACTAAAAAATAAAATGTCGCTTGTATATGGATGAACATATACATAAGTATGTATGTACATCACACACTACATAAACATACATGAATGTCATTTTATTATGGTTAATTAAAGGTTTGTAGATTATTGTTTTATAGGAAACCCATAAAATTTTTATAAATTCTACAAAAACCGTTATAAATTCAAACACGCAAGATAAATGATAATTTTTCATGTTTGATTAGATACAAACATTACATATGGTACGTGGTTAATTAACCAAAAGAATTGTTTGAATACAAGAAAATTTTTACATAAAACTATATTATACTTCATACACTAATTTAATGCAATAAAGACCTTATGGGAGAATATGTATCTTTTTTCTTTTCTCATAATTTCTAATAAAATCATCTCACAAGCTTTAAAGTTATCATATATTACGAGATGAATATTTTTAATATCAACATACAGTGACTGATACTACTTTATGTCATTCCTATATAAGACCTTAACTGGATCGAATTAGTGTATGGAGTACTGAATAATCGAATAGTGTATATAATTGTACTGAAAAAGTCAATTTAACAATTTTTCATCTATTTTCGATTATAAATTTTTTTTTATTTTTTTTTTAAATAATTACAATTTTATTTAAATCTGTTTATACATATTATAATAATTCTATTTCAAATGTTAGATATCAAATATAAACTAGTACATGCATATCATACAATAAAACAAGAAGAGAATATATGGTAAGCAATTTTATTACTGGTAAATTTAAATTTACAGTGCAATATTGCAATTATTGAAATAAAAAAAAAAAAAATTTTTTTTTTTAAGAATTATAGTATGGACAGTAAAGGTACCTACTTTAATAACAAATACACAATTTTTATACTTTGTATTTGGTTGATTGTACGATTGCATTTACATGTACATTTTACGCTTTTATACAATGATTAGGGGGGATCATATATTTTTCTAATATTACCATTACATAGTATAGAATTATTATATATAGAGAACTCCTTCCCGTTTTCTAAATATTTTTCTTGTATAAATAATTAAGGCTTTTATTTATAATATAAAAAAAAAAAATAACAAAGTACATGCATTTCCCGTTTTCGTATAGGTACACATTACAACACGTAATACTGGCATTATAATAATGATAAAAAAATAACGTCACATAGCATTTTTTCAATCTGTATAAAATTTTAAAATATATACAATGTTTTTTTTTTTTTTTTTAATAAGACATTTATACCATTTATTTAAGTGGCCTGATGTATATCTAACATTTATAGTTTTATATAAATTCTTTAGCCGCTCGCGTCTAATATTAAATTCTTCTCTTAAAAGAAAAAATCATTTTTTGTTTTGTTTCAATTCAATTTCGTGATATGCCATTAAGTTAATGCCAAATCTAATCACATAGATATACCTTTTTTCTTTCCTTCTTATTTTTCTTGCATTTTCATTATACATATAAAAGTGCATACACCTGTATAGTGTCAATATACTACACCATGTATCTAATTTTTAAATCTTTTTTTTTTGTTTCTTATTTCTTGTGCTTTTCATGTATCTATGATGGTTAAAAAGTCAAATATACAAATAATTTATACGATATTAAATTATTTACTATAAAAAAAAAAAAATTTAAATTCATTTCTGGTATATTAATTTGAAAATCTATCTAACAAACGTTTAATATAAAATACTAAAAAAAAAAGAAAAGTATCTATTGTAATTATTACATTAAACAAAAGTATGGACTTTTTTTTGACTGAAGCAGCTTGCAATTTTATACTGCAAATATGCATGAATTCTAAAATGCAATCAAATTATGTAGAGATATGAACTTTAATTTATATGTTTCTATAATAAAATGAATTTTCCTTTTTTTGCTTACATTTGCACATATTTATGCATATTATTAGTTTTACTTTACATAAAGTAAAAAGAAAATGTATTGAACTTTTTGATTTTGTTACTTTTACAAAAAATAAAAAAGCAAAACTATTTTTTCTTTCTTTTTTTTTTTTGTAATAAAATATCATAATGGTATGATGGTGTGCAAAAATTCAATTTGATTTGACCTGATGATATTCTGGAATACATGATAAAGTGAAACAATAAAATTGGTAGCAAAGCAAAACGAAAACAACAAAAAAAAAAAACAAGAAAACAGAAAATAATAATCGTTTTCGTTTATAATAATAAAAATATAGTAAATAATATAAAGAAAGAGAACGTACAATTTTTATGTAATGAAAGCGGATCTCGTTAAAAGCCACATACATGCATGCATATATGTAATTGCCATACAGTTTGTATTTATTATGGTCTATTTGAAATGAAAGGAATTGTACGTATGTGTATAACTTTCAAACTTTCTGTAATAATGTGTCATAGATTAACCACATTTTTTTTTTTTTTTCTAAATTTATAATCGTCATATAAAATAACATAATTTATTTAAAAAAAAAAAAAAAAAAAAAAATTTTTTTTTCTCTTGTTTTTGAACATTCATTATTATTCTTAGAAAACAATGTCAACGAAATCATAATAATAGAAAATAATAAGTACCAAACAATTATTAATTTTTTTTTTTTTTTTTTTTTCGTTTTACTGTATTTTTCTTTAAATAACTTTTCAACATATAAAAAAAATTTTAAAATGTATATTAGAGAACTAATAATATAAAATACATGTATCTATAATAATTGTAATTAAATACAGTCAACTCTCCTATGATGACAACGTAGTCTTTTTATATACAATTTTCAAAACGATGTATATAGTTATCGTGTTATGTATGAGGGCAAAAACTTCGTACACAAGCACAAGTCTTGTATTAAGGGGGCAAAAAAAAAAAAATATGTAATTAAAAGAAAATTTCAGATTAACACAAAAATCGTTTCATAATTAAGTTAATCAAGACTATTATCTGTTCATAGTTAGCAGATTTCGCTAATTTATACTCTGTCTACTAATATTATGCACCTTTAAGATCTTACGAGAGTACAATATGTACGTCTTTTTGATTCTCTCATAATTTCTAATTAGACTGTTTCACGAACTGTATTACCAGAATCCACAAAATTTTTATTATATGTACATAAGATGGATTTTTTTGAACATTTAAATACATATAGTGATATAAAATGGTACCACTTTAAGTAATCTGCTATAAGACCTTAAGTGCATAATATTAGTGGACAGTGTACATACTTTGAGCACTTCGTAAATTTTGTATGAAAGTTGAAAGAGTATCAAATATAGTCCAGAATGAATAATTAAGAATTTGGCACAATTTGTAAATGGTATTATATCAAAACCATATTACCCGATGATTAATTGTATACGCTAAATTCATTTTTACATTATGCATACATCATATACGTACACACATGCACATTAAACACCATTATTATATTCTTTGCGCGAATGACTTTATGATTTCATGGATGATAATCATTTTAGTTATGGATTCCATATTATTTTAACTTTAAACATATTATACAATATAATAATTCTGTGTTATAATATGTGTAATTACAATACGTAGGTATTCAAGTGTACGTGTTCAAGAGATCACATTCATTTATGAATGTACATACATGTATGTAGCAAAGAAGAAAAAAAATCAAAAAAAAAACCAATTTCACATATTTCTTCTTGTTAAAATCATAACCATAAAAAATGAAAAAGAACAGATTATAATTTTTTTCACTTTATATGTGTATGTGTGTATATACAAAAATAGACATTTCAACTTAATAATAATATTTTAGCATGCATTTGTCAAGCAATTTATCATCTTCATTGAAAACGTTTCATGAATATTATTTTGATCGCGTCCGTTCATAATAATAGAAAGAAAACAACAACAACAACAACAACAACAAAAATTTTTAAATGAAATTTCATATTAAATTCAACAAATTTGTAAATAATAATTTTTATTTGAGCATCTGTGTTAGCAAATTCAAAAATTCTAATTTGTTTAATCCAATTGAAAAAATTGAATTAAAATAAAAAAGAAAAAAAAAACTTTTTAAACCTAAAAATGCACCAAATTAGTAGACAGAGTGTAATCAAATTAACGAGTACAAACATATGCACATATTTTTCAAAGCCACTCAATTTTTCCACCACAGTTTTCTGTGTATGAGAAAATTTTAAAAAAATTTTTTAATTTACCACAATTAAAAAAAAAAAATTATAAACATGTGGTCGTGATGTACATATATTCAATAAATTTTAGTTTATAAAAATTGTTCACTTTTAACTGTGCTTAAGATCTTCTTGTCTTTTTTTTTTCTTCTTTGTGTTTTTCTTAACTCAACTATGATACAAGTGAAAAATTTATATTCTGTAGAATTTCATAATTTAGTAAAGTTTGTTAAACAAAATACCATAATTAATCTAGAGTAATAAAACAAATTAAGAAATTTTAATTCTAGAACTCAATTAAAATGAAAAGTTTTTTTTCTTACAATTTAAAAAAAATTAATTTTTTTCATTTTCTTATTTTTTTTTTAATGTCGCGTGTATGTATTTTATTTTATAAAATTTATCTTTTTTCTACACTTTCAAATTTTATTCAATTTAATTGCAATAAAATGAAAATTGCTATTAAAAAAAAACAAATCAATCACTTTAAGTAACCTTAAAATGAAAATTACACAAAACCATCAAAAATTTATGTTTTGTATAATTTTCTTTTGTGTAATCCATTTTCGTTTTTCTTTCTTTTTTTTTTTTTTTTTTGGATAAATGAAGATACATGAGACATTTATGTATGCAAAATCAGAAAATTTCCTTGTAGTCCTTTTTTCATTTTCAACTTATCAAGTGAAAGCTCTACCAGAAAATTTCTTGAATTTGTGTAAAAATACGATACAGGATTTTTTTTCTTTCATTCTTAAGTTTTTTGTTATTAAATTATCATTGAGTTTACACAAGGCTTTTTATTGGCTTCACAGCTTTACTCAATAATATTCGCTTCAAGTCTACCCTATTTTTAGTTAAAACTTTTTCCCATTAAAAAATCACACTATTTTCAAATACCAAAAGCATTTATATATGTATGTGAAGATTTAAAAACAATTAAATTGAATTTCTTTAATAACAAAATCTACATTCTATTAATATGTAAAAAAAAAAAAAAACAAAAAAAAAAAAAAATTATTCATTGCATAAGTTTAAAAATATTAAATGAAAATCTCATAAAATGAATTTTGTATTATTGTATAATTTCTACACACACACACACACACACACAAAAGTTCAAAATTATGGTATAAATTTTGTGTAGAATGAAAAATTCAATTTAATAAAATTTAACTAATAAAGTACAGCAATTAAATGAAAAAAAAAATAAAAATAAAAATAAATCCTTAGTATATCCATATTATAACTTTATTTTAATTGTAGTTTTTTTTTCTTTTTTCTTTTCTTCTATATAATTTGAAATTTTCTGAAATAATTGTTGAAATATGCACATTGATATTAAAGATATCTGAATGAAGATGATATTGTAACATACATAAATTTTCTTAATTTCCCTTTAACATTGTGTGTAATGTATGTATGCAGTGCATAAAAGTACTGCAATGAAAAATTTTTCTAACAATTCTACAGATACATATATTAAATGTTGTATGTGATATCATTATGAAGAAATTTTACTTCTTTTTTTTTTTTGTTTTTCGGTAGTTTCATAAAATTTGCATAAGAAAGAAAGCAAATATTTTAAATAATCATAGGTTAAATTTAGAGCAAATACATGTATAACATAAGAAATGATTATACTTATATGTCTATATATATTAACCGCATATGTCTCTACATGAATATTTTGTTTTTCACACAATTTTCTATAAAACAAAAAAAACAAAAAAAAAACAAATATACACCTACACAAAGTTTTCTATAGTCATATGAAACGTACTTACAGTATAGACAGCTTTAAATTCATGTACATATAAGTATACAAGGTGTCCCAGAGTCAATGTCACAAAATTGGGTCTATCATGTAATTCAGAATTGAGATATTGCTATCTTGCTAGAAAAACACTGAACTACACGATAAATCCGCTTTGTGACATTGACTCTGGGACACCTTGTACAAACATATGTATTTATGTGTTAAAGCAAATATACAACACAATTACTAAAATTTTAACAAAAGTAAAAGACAAAGTTAAGGCGACATTCTGGGTAAAGTTTTTCTTTTTTCTTTTTTTCTATACCAATCATTTTCAAAACCAACAAATCCTTTTTCTTCATATACAGTTCCTTCCGATATTTTACATTGATTCTATGATGAAATTTTATAATAGCAATATAGTATATGTAAAATATAAATAATTGTGTATGTGTGTGTGTGTGTGTGTTGGCTTTAAAAAGGAGGAAGTTTTTCATAATTCAAGTTTGACTCAAATGCCTTTTATCTACACATTTATTTCTGTATAGATATGCATGCGCATTACTTGTGCATATGAAAATTTTATGAAAAACTAAATTAATTTTTTTTTAAATATATAAATTTTACTTAAAGGCACACAGCTTTCAACTGAAAAAAAATTTATATTAAAATTTTCTACTTTTTTGAAGACTTTGAATAAAATTAAAGTGTAATTAATTTTTTTTTTTGTTCTATGTATTTTAGAAATCATTCTAGAAATCCAATCTAAGGTTTAAGCCTTCATTTTAAGAAGGTCTACAAAATGGTTATCATCATCATCATTGGCGCGACAGTCCAATGTTGAGCCAGGGCACAAATTTCGATGATTTTCTCAAGACAATTCTATCATACGTGCACACCTATACACTTTAACATGGATCGCAAACCACTGAGTTTGTTGAAGTAGATTTGATCAATCATTTGTTTGAGTTCCTTACAAAATGATTATATTAAAAAGATAATTATGTCCATTATTACAGAGTACTGCCAATGAATTTCAAGTAAAAAAAAAATTTAAGAAAATCGAAACATATTATCATGAATATTTTATTTGATCAAAATCTAAGAAATTTCAATACAAACTAATTTGGCCAATTTTACACTTCAATTATATATTTGCATAGAAAATATTTCTATCGTATTTATACACACACACACACACACACACAAAAGTTTTTCAATTTATTTAATATGAATTATTCAATTTTCAATTAAGTTTACTACAAATTACAAAAGAATCTAAATGAATAATTAATTTGAAGTGTTTTTTATTTCATTTTGAATTTCTATTTTTTTCATTTAAATACTCGTATAAGTTTTAAATGAAGTTGAAATATTTATCAAAATTAAAAAAGTATATTTATTATTCTAATTTTATTAACAGAAAGAGAAAATATCAAAAATATAAAATTCAATTAACCACATTAAAATTAATAAAATATAAACATGATAATTTGCAAATAAAGAAATGTTAAATATACATTAGAGAAAATCAAATGAAAATTATATATTTTGCTATATAAAGTACAAATACAGGTAATCATCGCGTAAAGTGATACACAATATAACAAATTAATGGAAAAATTCTTGATTGATTTAGACTTGATCTAATGTGTCTTCTGGGGTGCTCACTATAATTTTATCTCAAACGAAGATGAAAATTAATGTGTGAGTTTCACCAAATTTCGCTTAACATGATAGAATAAAAGCCCAAATAATACGTAAAATGTTACATACGTACAATACGAGGATTGCTTGTAATTCCAATTCCAAGAATTGTATTCTACATACAATAAACACAAATAAATAGAATACGAAAATACAAGTAAATAAAGTGAATGAAATTCCAACAATTTCGTTTACAAACTTATTTGTATATTTACATATATATACGAATGTACATGTATATATATACAAAGTACACTGCATTTACCTTTGGGAAATTCATATGATTGTAAAAACGAAAATTTTCCTTTTTCACTTTTGCTATCATTTGTATACACAACAAAATACTTCCATTTTAATAGATACGAAAAATTTGTTATTTCCCTATTTCCCTATATGTTTTTCCCTATTTTCTTTATTAGACTTTCTACAGTACATAGTTTTCGATTTTTCTTCTTTTTTTTTTCAACCTTGGCATACATAAATAATTGATAGCTTTTAGGGATTTCCCATTTATATAAATTATTTTGTAATGATTTTCACTTATACAATATTCTATTCAATTACAAATTCATTATCTATATATATACAGATATATATTTCGTTGAATTAAAACAATTTTTTTACAAACATTCAAAATTCAGCATTTTTAAATTAATTTCAAATATAATCGTTATTTTCATGAAAATGTTAAAATGTTTGTTATGGCATTCCAATATGTTCGTGTATCCTTTTAATTAAATTGAAATAAAAAATAAAAAAAAATTCAAAAATATAACAAACAAGGAAAACTAACATAAAATTCAATTTCCCATGTAAAATGTTTAAATTCTGTAACAAAAAAAAAAAAAAAAATAAATGATTCGATTTTCCTTAATCGGAAATTAAAGGAAAATTTAATTTAATAAAAATTGTATATTTTAAATTTTTTAAATACAAAAATAAACAAAAATAAAATTTTGAATAAATTTAGAAATTTTCATAAAATCTATTATCCTTCAGTTATAATAAAATAACAAATGTATTTTATTTAACAAATAATTTTCCAAACAAACAAATATCTCAATTGAATATTTAAATAATGTAATTCATTTTAGTATAAATTGATATAATCTTATCATGTTCAATGTTTTCTTCTTTTTTTTTATTACATTATTACACAAAATTTAAAATGGAAATTTAAAATGGAATTTTTATTTTTTATTTTTTATTCTAAAATGCAAATAATATAACGATAATGCAGAGAAAAAGTAAGGTAAATTGGTATTTCAAATATGTGTGAATATTGGTGTGTATTTTATCAATTTCATTTAAAAGTGTATATATAAGAAAATTTCTTATATAAAACAAATAACGATAGAAAAGTTAGATTACATGACCAAACCATTAAAAGTTCTTTTTTCCAACATTTTTGTCGTTTTTTTCTTTTTTTTTTCTTTTCCTTTAAATGCATAAGGAAAAACTGTTACGAGACATTGTATAATATCAATTACAATATTTTATCGTATTTACAAATTTTCTTATTCAATCTTATCAGTATTTTAAAACGTATACATAAGGGATTTAACATAGTATAGATTTTCATAAAGTCAACCGACCATTTACAATTTTTTTTTTATTTTTTTTTTCTTTATAATATTTAAACACTTTTTTTTACTCATCCTAGCCAATGTTATATCCAGACCTTTCACAATCACTATCCTTGTGGATTTGTTCCAAGTGAAGTACCTTTCATTTTATTATTATATTAATACCCGGATATCGTTTACAACAAATTTGAAATTCCAATGAGATTATAAACTCTATAGTTTCAGTTATTTTTTTTTGGTTTGTTGTTTTTGTTTTTTTTTTTTTTTTTTCTTTTTTTATTTGTCTGATTGTATTATGCTTTGTACGCACATTGACAGTGACAATGATGATGATGATAATAATAATAATGATGATGATGATGGTGATACGGGAAAAATAATGCAAATATAAAATACACAGAAAAACAGTAAAAACAGTAAAAAAAATGAGAAGATAAGGAAAATTTCAAAAACAACAACAGACAAAAAAGATACAGAAAAAAAAAATTAAGAAAATTTTCAAGGAAAATACTATAGAGTAGTGCATATAACTTTTAAGGAATTTATGTCGCTCCAGTGAAAAAACAAAAAAGTAAAAATATGAAGAAAGAGAATGAAGTTTTGATGCCTTTTAAAAATTGACATTATTTGTTTGTATGTATGTATAACAGCTTTTTTTTTATACTTTAAGCGAAAAATTATTCATTTTTCCAGCTTACTATCTTGTTCAAGTATCATTTCTGTGTACATATAGACATCGTTATATCGTCAATTTTATAATATTGATATGATTCATATTTGTTGGAATTATGTACATTTGTAATTTTAGCAATATGTAAATAATTTTTTGAATATTAAATGTAACAGAAAGGGATTGTATAGATTTTAATTTCTAGTCGGAATTTTGTTTTTTTTTTTTTTTTTTTCCTTAATGAATAAGAATGTAGGTGGTATTTAATAATACGATGATGTAAAATGAAATTGTTGAGATTAACATACATATACATATGTACATCTGTGTGTACGGCTAAATACGAAAACAATAAATCGTTGAAAATAATTTTTATCATAGACATACCTCTATATACTGAGCTGTTATATGTGTATATGTTGAAGGTAAGAAAATGAAAACCCCTTCGACAATGATAACAAAAAAAAATATATCTAAATAATGCAATACGATTATAAATTTATTTAATATGCCAATCTTTCTTAATGTAATTGAGCTCATGAAGACAATGAAATTTATATTTTGAATATTTTTTGTTATTCAATTATTTTATTTTGTATATTTCATAGTTACTCGTGTGTACTTCAATGCTATCAGTATTTGTGTGTATTTATATATTCTTCTGCTTATATAATACGTACGTCGCAAGTGTTTATAACACGTACCTATGTACATATACATTATATATTAATCAGATCATAAAACAAAAAAAACACTTTCAATTGTTCGGTAGAATAATGTCTGTATATAATTTTATTATACAATTCGTTAATAATGCATAATATTCGATTACATTATGAATTTGAAAATAATGCCGACAACGCCAACGCTTTTAATAAATCAGATCATACGTTATACATGTACAATGTGTATGTATACCTATATATGTATCTAGTGTAATAGGAAATTTAATAATCACAATAATAATAATAATAATAAATGATAATAATAATAATAATAATAGTACTTACATTTGAATATGTCTGGAAATTTGTCTATATCCATGTAGCGCTTTGGGTGTACTTCCACATGTCCATATATATACTGATAATACACACATATCTTCAAGCAACGTACGATTCTTCATAACGTGTTATACATATTTATGTATACATTTTCGAGTATAAAATTTCAAATTTGATTATCTTCTTAATATTTTGTCATTATATTGCATATAGGTATATTGCATTAAACGCGCACACACAATTTGTAAATACAATACCACAGATAATGTACCTACTTTGTATACACTTTAGATGTTGTACGTGTAGGTTGTGAATTTAAATAAAATTCATTATTATTTATCATTTGAAATTCTATAAAAATTTCAAATATAGGCACATACAAATAAAATATATTATTATGATAAATGCTACTGATTAAATTCACTTGACTCACTATCGATTTTTTTTTTTTAACACTATTTTAATATTAACACTATTTTAAAACAATACACTACATACACTATATTTAAGGATTTAAGCACTATTTTAACAATATTAAATTTATAATGCAAATGAACTTACAATAAGGAAATGAAAATTGAAAATAAAATTATTCACGTAACAAAACGACTAAAAATAAAATTATTCACGTAATATTGTAAAATAAAAATTATTTATCTAAATATTTATGAAAATTTTTATTTTACAATATTTAAAACACTTTCAAATTTCAATTTAATTTAATTTAATTTAGAGAAAATTTTAATTTTCGCGGGTTTAGTAGCATTTAATATACTTTTAATATAATGGACGTCTGAATTCAATGTCAATCAGAAAATTGCGCCCATTTTGCATAAAAAGCGAGGCTTTTACATGATTAAAGCTATGTATTATGGCTTTTACATATGAACAGACACAAATGAGAAAACACTTTCCAATACTTCCAGTGTAACGGATAAAGGAAGTGAGGCAGGCATGTATCAATTAGTCCATAGACACCGTACAACCTCATACACGTCTCAACTTGTTTTAACAGTTCGTCACATAAGACAGTTTTTCGCTTGTGTCTCATAAAAGTCACATTGTCTAAAACCCGTCATTTTGATTAGTCCATTTTCCATATTTGTTTCATTTTTTTTACAAGTGCATATAAATGCAATAATTAATATAGTAGATCTTATCGAATTTTAACTAGACACAGGCGTGCTTAGACTAGAATTTAGGATTTAAAATCTTTTGTAGAGTTGCTTAGAGGAATAGAGACGGCAATATATCTATTGTGGTTTTTTTTTTATTTAACATTATGTAGATTGTAGTGGATTGTAGAACGTAGACTGTCAAGAATTTTTTTTTTTTAATAGAAAAGAACTTTAAATTAAAAAAAAAAATAAAAAATGATTGCACAACAAATCAAATTACATGTACCTACATATTATCAAATATTATATACAATGTAAGCAAGATAATTATTTTTTTATTTTTTTTTATTTTTAATTTTATGCTTAATTTTTATTCAATTTCATAACTACATGAAATGATTTAAATTGACAAGAAAATAGAAAAAAAAATTCTGATTAATAATTTGTTTTGGATCAAAAATTCATTGTGACGTTTAAAAAAAAAAAAACCAAAAATATTTAAAAATTAAATTTTTGTCCCTTTGAAAATTGAAATGAAAAATTATTTCAAAAAAAAAAATAAATAAAAACATCTCGGATAATCTACGTGTACATACTTATACACATGAAAAAATGATCATAATAATTTTAATTTTAGAATCATTATTATACAAAATGCCATTGATGCTGTTATTCTACCGTGTTAAATTATTATCATGAAAATTTCAAAAAAGAAAAAAGAAAATATCAATTTAGAATTTTCCCATGAAATATGATGATGATGTCTTATTGACCCTTTCGCTTCTGTATAAATGTATGTTTGTTATATGAATAGAAAAGCGTATATAATACACAGAATATATTGTAGAAAAGAATCTTTTACAATTAGGTATATAGCATTTAAAAAAATAATAATAATAATAAATTAACTTCACCTTCCATGCTACACATTTAATTAAAATGAATAATAAACTCATTACATGAAAAATTAAATTTTATTGTAATTATGTTTATTATTATGTAATTTTGTTATTAAATTCAATTTAATAAACTTGGACAAAAAAAAAATCATAATTTAAATTATTGAAAAAAAAAAGAAATGCAGTAGAACTGTATGAGATAACGAAGTAGAATTTAATGAAAAAAATTATATTATGCTGATAATAGATAATACCCTCACAGGAGTTACAGCACTCTGTCGTACAACATGATTTTAACAAATTTCTTGTAGGTATAAAACACTTGGCTGGCAACCGAAATCAAAAGCTCTTGATTTCAAGTGAAATCGCTGTAAACGAAATCACTTAGCGACATATATATATGTATGAAGCCTTTTATACGATTTGGGGATTCTACGGTTAAACGCTTGACACAGCGAAACCGAAAATGTTCGATTTCATGAACTCCTTATAGTGACACATAGTCTTTTATGATTTCAATTCTATAGTTGTTGTTGTTATTGTTATCCAATGGTCCAGTAGTCTTTAGATTTTCATCCTTCTTCTTATTCCTCAGTAAAGAGCTATTATATGTACTTTATTTTACTGGTGGACCCTATTTTTGTAACTCATTTTGCCAAGTTGTTATTTAATACACACTTGTTACCAGGGGACACCACGTGGAGGCGAGTTACTTTGTCCCCCTCGATTCTATAGTTATTGTTATTGTATTATTATTATGATGATAAATAATCAAATTTGAAATTTGAGTTATTAATAAACATAATTTACATTTCAAAAAGAGAATACCGAGGTATACGCGGGTTTCAATTAAAATCGAATATGCGAAATCGAATTAAGCAAAAATCATGTTAAAATCGATATTAAATTCGCGATTTTACCTACGAAATCAAGTTTGAACATGATTTCAATTTGGTTTGTCTAGCTCTTAACTTAATTTCTATTATGTACTGTTTTATGTGGATCATATGTGTATCTAAATTCCATTTTTATTCATTTTCCTTTGGATTTTAGATAGAATTTTCTAGAAATTCTATCTACCATATTTAAAGAAAATTACCAATATGTTGTAAAAAAGTGCAGCTACTTCGTATTGTATTCATTCAAATTTTGTAAATTATAGTATAGAATATTAAAAAAAAAATTTTTTTTTTTTTTAATTTTCTTCAAAGCAATTCTATAGCGTGACCATAGATTATAATTTTGATATGTAATATCTGTGGTAATAAACAGTTAATATTGATGTACTTTCTGTTGTAAGTAAGAAAAATAAACGAAAGGGTCTTAAAATGCATATTATTAAATGTTAGAGTCATTTTCATGTATTATAATTAAAAGAAATTAAAAAAAAAAAAAAAAAAAAAAAACATTTCATACACAAACGTATCCTACACAATCATATATGTATGTACAGGTAGGTACGTAACATTTGTACAGTTATGTGTTTGTGATATAACCGCGCGTTCTACACGAATAACTAGAAAATATAGCGTCATATTGTTAAATTGTAGTTAGTAAATTAACATTAGTGGTCAAATTGCTTTTATTATACAATTTCTTACTTTGCTTTATAATATGCACAACCAACAAATACATAAATGAAAAAGTATCTAATACTGTATATTATATACCTATATGCAGATACAAATCTAGTTAAAGTTAGCAAACTGACCGTAAATATATGGCGATTTGGATGAATTGAGACAACACACCTTGAAATTTTATTTCTATTAGATATTATTATTATTATTGTGATTATAAGTAAAAAAGAAATAAAAAAAAGTGAACTGATATAATAGTGAAAAGAAAAAAAAAATAAATACATAGTGAATATATAAAACGGTAATCGTAGATATAAGTTATATGGATATAATGACATTAATGAAAGGCTTATGTGCAAATACGTTTGTCAAATACGTTTGCAATCAACATTATTACACATAGGTAAGTAATGTATGTATGTACATACGTATGTCATGTGCAGTATCTGTAAAATAAGATATTATTTTTATTTCTGCATGTTCCTTGTCTTTTTTTAATTTTTTCTTCTATTTTTTTTTTCTTTTTAGATATCAATGTACAATGATATATGGTAAGTTATTTTATTTTATTTTTTTAAATATGTACATATGATTAATTGTTGTGGTAATTTGATGTGGGCGCCAGTTAAATGGACACGCTCCAATAAATTAAAATATATAAAGGAAAAAAACTAAACATTGTCATTTTTTTCATAACAATAACAAAAGAAATTTGAAAAAAAAAAAAAAAAATAAAATGTAAATTCTTTTCATATCATTATCCACCAAAAAAAAAAAAGATTAAAATGAAACTAAAAACAGCATAACACAAAACAATAATAAAATTATATAAAATTATATGAACATAACAATTAAGTAAATAATATTGAATTTAATGAAGAAATTTATACGATATGTAGATAGAAAATTAATACTATTTACTGTTTTAGTTCTACATATATAAAATAAATTCACATAATGGATCCAGTATGGACGGTCAGTACATTTTGTATACAATTGGTTAGAATTGCTTTAGGTTTAAAAAACCTAATACCTAACAGTTACAATAATATTTCTTTTTCCAAATGAAGTGGTATACCTGCCCTAATATTACGCATGTATTTGATATGAAAAATTTTAAGTATTCTTCTTTTTTTTTTTTTTTAGTTCTTAAAACCCCTCACATTTAATACTTAAATACCAAAATGTAATATGATAATGCTCTGATATAAACAAATAAAATTTAATCAGATATATTAAACAGAAAAAACAAAAGGGAAAAAAAATGAGAATAAATTATTTAAATGACGGAAATTTCATTAAATCTGATTAAATATAAAAAAGAAAAAGGTTTCAAAATTCTATTTTTTAGGCTTTCCAGATTTAATTTCAATTTTTTTTTGTTTTTTGTTGTTTTTTTTTTTTTTTTGAAAATAATTAAATCTGACTTTCTTAGATAAGACAAAAACCAAGAACAAAATAAACAAATTAATAAAATAATTAATTTCAACGTAATGGAAAAACAAAGGCAAAGACATTCCTTTTTTGTGAATATATTATACGCTTTGGATTTTCTCACAACAATAAAAATACATGAAAATTTTTGCCTTTCCTTTTATTTTTTATTTTTTTTTTTTGTATTTAGTGAGAAGTCGATTAGTCAATTAAATAGTGTCATTTAAAAATTTGATTATTTACTCAAGAATCTAAAAAAAAAAAAAAATTAAAATAAATAGAAATAATAAAAAATTCATTAAAATTTTCTTCTCATAGAAAATTTGAAATGAAATTAAAAATAATTTTTTATTGAAATGATAATAAAATTTTAAAGGATACAGAAGCTCTTATCGTATCCTTGTTTTTTTTTTTAGGTTGATTTGAAATTTAAAAGAAATTGAGAATTGCGTTTTACTTAGCTGGATTTTTATTTCGATTTAGGTTTTAGTTTGCTCTAAAACATGTTTATCCTCACCCCACTGATTTAAAATAGGTACTCATAATCGTTATATTTTCTAGAATCAGCTATACCTGAATGTTGATTGTCCGCAATTGTGCGATTATGCCTTTTCCTTCTGAATTCTAATTCATTTTACGCGAAAAATCGTCATCGTCTTTTCAGAATTATTTATGTCAAGTCCTCCATTCCAGTCAGAAAATATTTTTTTTTTACTCAGAATAAAAATCAACATACTGAAATGGATTAGACTATACATTACTGTTGAAATCCACCTAAAACAATAAAATAATTTATCGTGTTACCTGTATTTTGTTCTAAAATTTCGTTTGTATCTTTATTTTTTTGTTTTTTTTTTTTAAAGTCATAAATAATAAAATATTTTAATAACTTTATCGTAACATTCATACGTTAATAATCTTAGCTTTTATTTTTATCATTTAAAAATGATCTTCTAAACATATTAAAAAAAAGGAAGAAAAAAAAAACAAAATTTTTGAAACAATCCTCAAAAAACAAATAATCATTTTTCGAAAAACAAAATAAAAAAAAGAAAATTTAAATAAAATAATGATAAAAATCATTTAAATCCGGAATAAAAAATTTTAATTTATTTATTGTTATAATCTCTAAAACATTTTGTTCATTTTAGTTCTCATATTTTGTTTTTCTTCTTCAATTTATTCAAAGTCAATCATATTATGGATGTTTTCATCATCCACCTTCTTCTTATTACTTTTTTTTTTATTTATTTTATTTTCAGTTTTATTCGTTGTTTTTATATATATTCATCTGACAAACAGTTAACAGATACCAATTAGCTTCCCAATCAATTGATCTTTTGATCTTCTTACATATTATATTGTATATACTGAAATATAATCAAGAAATTGTTTGTACATATATAAAAAGAAAATACTAAAAAAAAAAAAAAAAATTGAAATGATCATACGTATACCTATGTACATATCTACCTACTAACGTATTTTTTTTTTCCATTTTTCAAATGTGATACCCTACATGTACATGTGTGTATGTAAGCAAAAGTTATAACTGTCGACAACCAAACTAAAAATTTTAACACGATTTGAAAATTTAAAAATTAAAAAACGAAAAAATAAATTTGAGATATTTGTTATGTACATAAATGTATACTTTATATATCTTATTGGAACGCCTCATATCTTTTTTTTTTTTTTTTGATTATAGATACTTTGTCGTATTCATATATTACACCATGTATTGATTTTCATTTAAAAAAAAAAAAATAGTTGATTTGATTTAATTCTTATCAGAGTTCTACATCATCAATAGAATTATATAAATAATAAAAAAACAACAAAACAAAAATGAAAAATTTCAAAAAATAATGATTGATGAATGACAGAAAACAAAATTTTTGGCACCTAAAAAATATATAAAAAGATGATTTGAATCGAATTTGAAACCAATTTTTCTAATATATATGTACATATACATATATGAAACAGTTATAGAAATGAATCTTATATTGTATCTAGTATATAGATGAATAAGAAAAATGATTGTGCGGGCGTTCAGTGACCTTATAAAAGAAATTTACGTATGATGTACAGAGAACAGATACATGCATACTAGATTTTATAGACATCATCATCATCACCAATCCAATCGATTGTAAATTAACTAAATATTCGTTATGTACACAAACTTTAAATGATCATCAACAACTTTTTTATTTTCCTTTTCCCTTTTCAACTTTATTGGTAAATTAATCAATTCTTAATAATTTGTTAAATGGATTTTAACATTTAATAATTAAAAATTGCATTCAATTTAAATTTCCGTTAAATATTTGAAATTTTGAATTTTTATTAATTTTTTTATGCAATGACTAAAATTAAGTCCACTACTGCTGCTGCTTAATCATGCAAATTCAGTAACAAAAAAAATCAGTAAAATTTTTCTTTTGTTTTCCAATAATATAAATTATTATTATTAAATTAAAAACAAAGAACTTGTTCACATCAATTAGGTATTCAAGTATTTGTGCTTTGTAATATATTTCTTGAATGATTTACTTTTACTTTCTTATACATACATTACATATAAACAGCTAACATATGCAAGACACTGTAGTAAAAAAAAAAAACAAAAAAAAAAAACAGTTGTTCATTCACAAAACTCTGTTGTAATTTTTATCATTTAATTTAAATCTTTGAAATATAATAAAGAAAAATCTTGAATCATGTATGCACATTTTTTTTTTTTTATATTTTATTTATTTTAACAAGAAAATGAAAATGAAATTCAAACAAAAAAGGAAATTCAACGGAAAAAAAAAACCAAAATTATAATTGAAATATACGTGCATATTTTCTTGGTGTTAAATAAAATTTTTGTTTTGTTTTTTTTCTTTTTTAAAAAATTTAAATTACGTGTACATATGTACATATTAGAATTATTCATACAATTGGTAACCAAAATTGTCTATCTTATATCTATGTACAATGTATTAAATTCTTTTCTTTTCATAGTTGTATAACTGAAAATTTATTTGAAATTGTTAAATATGAATTAAAAACCTGTGAAGGACCTTATGTACGATACATATAAGAATATATTTTTATGCAGTTTTATCTTGCGCAAAAAATACATGAGAAAATTAATCAAAAATTGGCCCAATTCAAATCACAAATCACAATTAAATACACGATTAATCTTTCAAACTATAAATTGGTAATTGTACGTACACATACAGGTTAACATATACATATCGTACAAGCAAAAACATTATTCGAGATTATAATAAATGTCGGTATAGAAAAAAAAAAATGAAAAGAAAACGTGTTATTGGGAAAACTATAAAAAATAAATTGGGAAAAAAAAAATTACACTTTGTAACAATTACATATCGGCTATATAAAAATAGAACATTGTATTTTATTGCATTTTATGTTATAAGTCATAATGTGGGGTTGCATATATTTAGCATATTTCTATGATCTTTTCTATCTACATACATATATGTATGTATTTACCACAAGACAAAGTACTTACAACGTTTAATGTAAATTTTCATGTAATACCTTCATATCTTATATTTTTTAGATTTTTTTTTTATATATACATAGATATTTTTTATATATACTTCTTAGGCATAGCGAATAAAAAACCTGAGTAACAGTTACAAAAAAAAAAAAAAAAAAAAAAAAATGTTAAGATTCTTTTATATTGTAAAAGCGGTATTACAATCAGATAAAAGTCATGAGACACCTTGTAAAATTGTATTCGTTTTCCTGTTTAATATGTATTCTGTATATATGAATATTTCTACTTATGTATATACGTAATGTGCTTAAATTGTACATAAAAAATGCAAACATACAAAATGTATTACAAATACAACAACAACAAAAACAACAACAAAATTACATACAATTTTCAACTATATTCAATGATCATTTCTAAATGTATATTGAGTATAAGAAAATTGTTTAAAAGTAATTTTTAAATGTTAAATTGTTTAGCTGTGAAACTTTTGACTTTGTATTATGCCAAATGTTTTTTTTTTTTTGTTTTGTTTTGTTTTCTTTGCTTGTTTTTGTTGTTATTTAATTTTAAATGGTGTAGATATATTTAAGTCTACAGGCACATATAATAATGTCGGTATACATACATAGTAGATATGAATATATAAAAATTTTTGTCGTATAATAGCAAAAGTTATTAGGTGTCGTTATATGTTATATAATTTTTCATATAAAAAAAAAAAAAAAACCAAATTGAGGTATACGGTGTAGTTATTATTGTATATTTAACAATATAACCAAGTGTTCAAAAAGCTGATTTATTAAGTGTCGTGAAAAATTACTACTTTGGACCCACAGCAGGACAAAGCACATTGAAAAATCCCTTTACTTATTATACTCAATGCTCATGTATTGCTGCTGCTATTCATAAAATGCACGTGGATAAAATGAAAATTTTATTTTTTTTGTTAATTTAATTTTTTTTTATTATTTACACGTTATGATTATGTTGCATTCCATCAATGATTGTTGGAAAATGTACAAATTGATTTAATTCTTTTTTAAAATTTTTATATATACGACGAAATTACGATAGAAAAATTAATATAAATGTGAAGAAATCAATTAAAATTGAATTTAATGGTTCACGTTCATAATTGTTGGATTAACGTACGCTTTCTGAACTCCCAGAACTTGTGATATTTAAACTAGATTTCACTCTGACTTTTTTCTTTCAATCAAATAGGATCGACAAGAGAGATACTGACCATCTGTGAGTAGGTATTTGCGATACTTCAAAATTGTCAATATTTAGATCGCTGTTCAAATATTGATTCTGATATACTGATTCAACTTGCACATTGTGGGTGGGTGTGGGGCACTCAGGATTACAAAGTGTAGGTGACACCATCACTAAAGTCATTAAACCTAGTTTTTAAGTCATACATGGTCATTTCATAAGTGGGCTAGGATACAATGTACTAAAATAGTTCGTGAATCTTCTAATAATAATAACATTGAAACATCTTTACAATCAAAACTCTTATAAAATCTCTTTATCTCTGCTCAAGTAACTAAAAACAAAAAATTTATTCTACCTGTGACATTTATTACCTGTCTTCAAATTTTAAAATTTTTCTTTAAGATTTTTATCACAATTCAAAAATTTTTAATTTTTCTATTAGCATTTAGTTAAAAAAAAAATTATTTTTTTTTTTTTTTATCATAAAATGTCATCATAATAATCATCATCTTCATATAATCAAGACATCTTCATATACCCATATAAGATGTATATTTTACCATAAAATTTCTTATATCAAAAAAAATAAATAAATAATCGTGATTTGAATTATCAAAAAATAAAAATATTAAGAAATAATTTGTTATCTAATGAAAAATATTTATGTGAATATTTTTTTTTTTCTTGGTTTTATAACGAATAACATAAATCACAATTCACTACGATAAGGGACATATCATACAGATATGTGAAATGTGTGAAAAACATATAAACAATTATCATTTATTTTTGTATCACATATGTACATACATACAACAGATCCATGCATATAAACGTAATTCTAGAGTCGCAAGAATACGTTATGATTTCCAAAAAGGAAAAAAAAAAAAAATTTTTTTTTTATAAACACCTATGGGTATAAAACTGATGATGCCACAGGTAGCACACAGGATCCATCATAATTTTCGACGAATTTTCATATACATATGTAACATAAATCGTACTACAAACATATGTACATACAAATTGTATTCGTGACTAAAACCTCGACACATATTTCTTTTTGTATTTTTGTTTTCCTAATTTAATTGTGATATGTGATAACGATTTATTATTTGAAAACTCTTTTGAATTACAATTAGAAATTTTTTTGATAAAATATAAAAACCTAAACGTGATAGATATACGAACATGAGCATTTGAGAAATTGCGTTGAAAACAAAAAAAAATCAAATTTATTAATTTGTTGTTTAACACATGATTTAACACCCATATACGTGTATTATATCCATCCAATGAAATCTTATTTGAAAATATTTATAATTTGATTTTTGTGAATTGCATACTAATTCAAATTTGAAATTTGATGGTATGCACATTTGTGCATATATTTTATCCTTTTAAAAACAAGCAAAATATACATTTATATCTAATAAGATTTCCTGATTTTCAAGGTGTAGATTTTTAAAAGAGCCTCTAATAACCTACAGTCTTTTCAATTGATTCTAATGTACATTATTGATGCTTAAATGGTACTGGATCAAGCTGATGCTAGGCTAAGTTAATGCTGGACCGGTATTTACCTGGTTCTGTTTGTAAAAAAAAACGAATTTTTTAAGTTCATCTTAAAATTATCCTTTTTAAATGAAAAATGTTCTTAAAAATTTTATTTTTTATAGAAATTGAATTTTTACGATGTATGTACACTTATTTAATTTAATATGAAAAAAATAAAAGGAGTTTGAAAATTTCGTAGAAAACGAAAACTGTACCGAAAACTGCATACATACATGTAAATACGAATTTTGTACAAGACCTAGCGTATATTGATAACAGCAATAATTTAAATTAAATTAAATCAATTTTTTATCTATTTTTAATTTGAAAAATTTAATTTTAATTCAAAATGAAAAAAAAACAAAAAATTTCAAGATTTATTGCGACCATATAAAGTTATATTGGCATCACCATTCTTGTCGTATTTACCATATTCGCTCGATAAAAAAAAAAAAAGACAGTATTAATTCTTTAAGCAATTAATCTTTTAACTGCTTTAAGATAAAATAAGTAATTTATTTAAAATTCATTGGATTTATATAAATGAAAAGTATAAGAAATTATCTAATTATACATAAACAAGTGAATACATCTAAAATTTTATCAGTTAATTCTCTTATACACAAATACACATACGTATACGTATATAACACTTGTAAGCAATTTATTTAACACTATAAACATAAATTATACATACACAGATTTTTTTTTTTTTTTTTTTTTTGGTTTTACATGCAATGCTCTGTAATTGCAATAACATGTAATTAATTATTTTGGTATCATTTCAACACCATACACATTTTCATATCTAATTCCATAATCTTAAATCTTTCTTTATTTAAAATTTTATTTCATTTTTTTTTGTTTTTTGTTTTTTGTTTTCTTCTTCAAAAGATTTTTTATACAGAATTAAAACATTTTTTTTGTTATACCACATAATCAGTTAACAATAAACATTTTGGCATTATTCCCATCTTTTGCAATAATTAAACGCATCATTCTACAAAAAATATTAGATTTAAATTTTGTTTTATCATCTGTGCCAAAGAAAATAAAATTAAAAAGAAAAAAAAACAAAAAAAAAATTGCATTTCCTTATAAATTATTTTTTTTTTGTTTTTCTTTTTAGTTGGTTTAATTTTTTGAGTATTTAAAATGATAATCATTGAGCACAATCTAAAATTGTAATTTCTTGGCATTAATTGTATAAATTTTTTTTTTTTTTTTTTTTTTTTTGGTGGGGAAAAAATAGAGGATTTCAAGATAAATAAAAGGATATGAAAGGAAACTACTGAAAGAGACATTTAATATTCTTTAAGAGATTGCATTGAATGAATTATTGTTGCGTAGGCTTTTGAATTTTTATGGGTAGATTGGATGTTCGATGGGGTGTGGTATAAGAATGTATTCGTTTAGAAAGAATTTTCCTGCATTTCAATTTTGTTATTGTCTTGATTATCGATATTTGAACCTACAGTGGCTCAATGTAGGTAAGTTTTGGTCTATACTTAGAGTTCATCAATATTTAGATTTAGATTTAGATTTCATCACCATGGGCCCATTCTGTATTGTATCTTTCCAAATTGCCTGTGTTCTGCTGAATAAGATCTTTAAAATCTTTTATTTACATAATCATTTTCTGACATACGTACTACATTGTGCTTAGATTTAACGAAAAGCAATGACACTTTTCATGCATTCCATAATCATTCATATCAACATTAAATTAAAAAATTGAATAAATAATTAAAGGATACTTAATCAGAATGTTCTATTTTGCTCAAAATTCGATTTAAACCTTAAAATTACCTAATTTCTCATTGAATCAAAATGAAAATGAAATGAACATTAAAACGCAAACCTGTCCATATCTTTACTTATGTTTGTATTTGTGAAATGTTACTTCACTGCTGTTTACTGTATTGAGTGAAAATATTTTGCTTTAACTGAAAATCATGCACCACAAGCACAGTACAAATTATGTACAAAAATACTTTTGTTATACGTTGTTATGCTGGTATCAGACGTAAATACCATGAACATTGCACTTGTTATCCAAGTAAAAACTTAAAAATTAAAAAAATTACATAAGTTAATTAATAAAAAAAATTTTTTTTATTTTATTTTTCTTTTTTCAACATAACAAAAAAAACTCTTACTTATATCATTAGTTAAACAATTATTATGTACAGTGAAAATAGCAACAATATACGATTACGTAAGATCATACATACTATATATAATATGAAACACGTTTTTGATCACATCAACAGATAACCCAATTTTATTAATTAAAAGATTTTCCAAATAAAATGGAATTTCGTATAATGCACAAAGGATAACAACAAGCATTATTAAAACATTTAAAGTATTGATTGGTATTGAGTATAAGTATGGGAAAATTCAGAGGACTGAAATTAAAAAAAATAAAAGACACGGAAGATCATTCTTTTATATGTCATTAAAATGTGAAGTTTATGAAATTCATTTATTAGTTTTTGATTTTTTCATTGGATAAAAATCTTTTAAAAGACTAATAATTTTGTACAATGATGAACAGATTTCAGTAGCTCAAAATATCTCATCAATAGCTCAAAAAAGTATTTAATAGAAATTAAAAAAAGATAGAAAATAAAAATGAATTATTTACCCCTTCGGTTTAATGATTTCTAGTAGACATTTACATTTTATGACAATTTCAAGTTCAATTTTGAACAAAAACAAAAAACATCATTTGGGTCATCATAATCTATCTCAATAAAATTTTTCATAGAAAAAAAAATTTTATTGATGAAAACTGAACTCAAAACAAAAACTGATAATTAATATCCTTTTCATTTTTTTTTTTTTTTTTTTTCATTTTTTTAAAAATAAATTACCTGAAATGACCCATGTAGGTCTGTATAGGTACATGAATAGAATATTTTTGACCTAGAAATGAAAACAGAAATAAAGGTTATAGGGACTACTATTATTATACATTATCTTTCATTTTTCATATTTTTTAATAATTATATAGTATATATAGAAAGGATGAACAAAAAATAATGTTGATGTCATCAATCAATTATCGTTCTATAATAAAAAAAAAAAAAAAAATTCCTTTTTAAAAGAAAATGAAAAAATTCAACCAAAATAAAGAAATGTTAAAATGAAATACAACAATATAATGTCAATTATAATTTTGTAAAACACATTCATAATAATTATTTATTGTATATAGGCAATATCTGGCGCCATCAAGGATATTTTATTTTATATAGAAAACCAATTTTACAAATAAATCCAGTATGTATATACCTTTTAATAATTTTTTTTTTTTTTTTCAAATGTAAATAATTACATGTTTCCTCATGACGTCAGGATATATTTTGATGAAATAAAAGTTTTTTTTTTTAAGTTCTTTCGTGTTATTTAAAAAAAAAAAAAAATTAGCACATTCCCTTAATTATCAAACATTTATCACCTCCGAAATAATGAAATGGAAACCATTCACCATAAATGAAAAAAAAATTTAGAAAAATTTATCTTTTGTGAATATACGATCAAAAATGTAAAAGTGAATGCACACTTTAGTGGCTAAACTAGCTCAGACCTTATAGAGACCATTTAACAGATCTCAGAATTTCTACAGCGGAAGATATCGGTCATTACACCTGCTGAAAAATTATACAAGATCACCTACATATAAAATATTATATATATGTATATACGAGCATTACATGCCAATCAACATTCATACAATATAATATTCGTGTATATAAAACATTCATTATGCTCACTCACGATTAAAAGTATACCATTCAATTTTAGTCTTTAACATTCATACACTTATTATGTACATACATTGTATATTAATTTAATATAGCGAATTATCTTTATATAATATATAATATACAACTTTAGGCATAAGAACGTTTGTTAGTAAAATACATTGTATAATATGCAGTATTTAATGTAGTCAGACAAATGATTATGTATTTCTTTTTTTTTTATTTTTTTTTTTTTGTTGATGATAAATTACCACAAATACATGCACAAGATATGTATTGTGTACATTTATATATCTATATCTGTTTATGCATATAAAATAAATGCAACTAAAATAAATGTCTATCGATGTAATTGTATACCATTATATTATATATGTACATACATACCTGCTTGTTACAAATTCCACTTTTGACACTTTAAAAATGGCATTTTGTCTTATTCTTTTATACATAATGTGCATATTTAACTTTTTAACCACCGGACGCCCGGGATTATCTGTTTATTTCTCTTTCAGTTTTTTTTTTTTTTTTTTTTTAACTTCTTTTCTTTAACCATTTTAAAACTGCATCATAGTAAAAATGGTCTTTCCAATTGAATTGAGCAACGAAACTGAACAACAACTCGATTTGAAATTATGCATATACATATGTGTACAATGTATTTACACATATACATATAAGCAAATTATATGTAGCAGGTTATTATGTATATATACATACTATTTAAAATAAATTATGTATTTAATATAAAATAGAACAATTTAAAATGAAAACATTGTCTGATGGTAACAAGAAATTGAATATAGTTTTTATTCCTGTATAATATATGTATGTTTATACTTTATGTACATACACATATAACAGAGAATATATATATAAGTAATCTTGTCTTACACAATTTATAACACAAAAGATAAAAAAAAATTACACAAGAAAAACAAGTATTATTAAGAAACAAAATTTTTAACTACCTTTAATGTGTACATATATAGTTTAAAGAATAAAGAAAATTCCATGGCATAATTTTACCATTTATCCTTTTTAATTGATCCATTGAATATAATTTTCTTTAGGCTTGTATATACATATCTAAAGGCTATAAACATTTATTTATAAATTTTTGCTTTTGTAATATTTTATTTTTTGTATTATTTAGGAAAATTTGAAAAATTGTACAAAAACAAAATCAATTTTTTTATACCTTTTCAAGGGTGTAACGCACACCTTTGCATACTATAAAATGAAATTTCATAGTATGTTTTTTTTTTTTAATTTTCAATTTTTTATCTACTATATAACAACAAGTAAACAAAAAAAAAATATAAATAAAACGTTAACAAACTAAACGATCTTGTATTACGTTTGTAGAATATTTAAACAAAAAGTAAATATGTATAAATTCATGTTTATTTGACTTCTGACAAATGTCTCTTAGTTAGATAAGACTTTTAAAATAAAATAAAAAAATTTAATGTTACAATGTTACAATATTACAATTAAAATATACACCAGCAGAAGTCAATTTAATGATCATTTGAACATATTAAATACAATCACCATTTAACCGTTATGCCTAATCTAATTCATAAATATTTATATCAAATTTTATTAACCTGCATTTAATTTAAAAAAAAAACAAAAAAAAATACACGATTACTGAATGTATTTTAGTAAGTAGCAAATTATGTAATTTACAAAAATAACAAATTTTCCACTTCAATTCACATCAAATATACTGTACAAATTTTTTGATAAATTATAACCAATTAAAAATATTTTGTAGTTGCATTGTTTATTAGGAAAAATTTGCCATAACAATGTGAATATTTTTATCTAATTTTGTTTTGTTTTTCTTTTTTTTTGCATGCCTGCATTTTAGTATCTGGTTATAATCAATAATTATGTATACAGAAATTAAAATTGGCGATCATGACAAATTCAGTGTGCACATATGTAGTTAACACAACAAAGATCTTAATTGTTAAACTTGTTAATGTTTTGACAATTCTTTGTATCTTAGAGTCTACAGATTATGTGTTACTCAGATAGATTTCATGTGATAATAATATGTCATATAAGTGTATACAACATTACATCTAAACTGTTAAAATTAAAACTTAATTAATAATTTTGTTATGTGATCGCATAGCATTGATCATACATAATCGATACGGTTTGTTAGAATGAAAGGCATGAGAAGTGATCAGCTGATTTTAAATTTCGATTGAGTACGGTAAACCAATTGAGATAAAAAAATTTTTTTCTCTTTTTGCAGCTTCACAATCAGAGCCCTGTCCACAATCCTTAATAGAATTTATGTCTTTGAGATTGATTTTCGTCCTGTATAATTGATCATTTTAGGATGACAATATCTTTTGGCTTTTTTCGCCCTTCCAATTACTAAAAATCTTCCATTTAAAATCCTTGTCTCTGAGACAGGTTTTCGTCCTGTATAATTGATCATTTTAGGATGACAATATCTTTTGGCTTTTTTCATTCATCCAATTACCAAATTCCAATTAAAAATCAATGTGATATGGTGATTATATGAAGAAGGAAGTAGGGATTTGATTTACAAATGAAAAATTTAAAAAATAATTAAAATGCGAAAATCAATAGAAAAATTTATGATCAAGGAAGTGTGAATTCTATAAATGTATACTCCAATCTAGACTATAACAATTCATCTTTATATTTAACAATACAATCAAAAATAATAATCATAAATTTTTTGAATAAAATTACATTAATTTCAATAATAAAAAAAAAACATTTTATTTTTTAATTAATTAATCCGAAACAAATGAATAACAATTATTGTCATATTGAATGAAAAAAAAAAACAAAACAAAAACATATGAAAGCTTACGCATTATTTAACGTATACATTAAAAACTGATTAAAATCGCTTTTCTACATGCATAAATACAATGTAATTGAAATTGTTATTAATTAATAAACGCAACCGGAAGATATATATGTACTTATATATGCATAACAATATGTTTTACCACAAAAACAATAATAGGATGCGTTTATATTTTATACTATGTATCTAAAAATTCAATAACGTACAATTTCCAATAATAAATAAAAAAAAAAAAAAAAACAACAATTTTCCATAATAATTTGTTATATCAGATTTATTATAGCACCCACTAATGGGGTGGTGGTAGACACATTACAATATATTATAATCATTGAATTTTATTTTAATTGCATATTTTACTCATATCATTGTTTCATATTAACAAGGATACATAATTACGTATTTTTGTATCATGGACTATTAAAATATATATATGTATGTGTATATATATGAAACAATAGAAATCATTTAATTAACAGCAATTTTCGTAATAATAAATATAATTGAATGTCAAAAAATATAACAAAAAAAACAAATTTGAAATGGTAATAAACACATAATTTATTTTAAATAGTTTTTTTTTTAATCAATTTACGCAATCATTAAAATGCACACATGTATGAAAAAAGGATACATAACGTATACAATATCGATTATTATTAGTCATTTCATCAATTACGCATTAATTGGTATACATTTTTGTTTTCATTACAATTTAAATGTTGAAAATTTAAAAATAATAAATGAAAAATAAAATTTCAATTAATTTTCCGTTAAATGAACATTCATCAATAATATGTATGAGCACGATGAGTACACGTATTTAAGCGCGTATGTATAAGTATGAATATATCTATTTGTTATATTCCTGAATTACCTATACCTCAATGGAGCTAAAGGAAATTTTGTAATCCTCTCAAATTGAAAATTGCATGAAATTTCTTTTGTTATTTTATTTTTTTTTTTTAAATTTTTTGTTGCATTTGTAACACCTGTTTTGAAAGTATAAAGAATTTTTGGGCATTTATTTTTTTTTCTGTTTTCAATTATAAATTGTGAAAGTGTAAAATTTAAATGTTGATAATATTTTCATTATCCATTTTGTTTCAAATGAATGGCAATTACAAAATTCTGGCACTTCTACAAAAATATCAACATACATCTATGTATATATTTATGTTTACATGTAAATATGCAATAGGTACCTATATGTTATGTATATAGGCAAGGTGAGTGTCATTAGTCATCGCGACATGACCTCGACGATAGAGTGACTACCACCTGTGACGTCGGTGAGTACCTTCATGGTGTGTTTTTATTTCATACAAACATACATGTATGCATGTATGTATTTTTTTTTTTTATTACTTAATTTTTCTTTTTTTTGGAGTCATATGAGTCCAACAGTGATAAATGTAGTCTCCCACTGATGAGTTTGTAAAGAGTTCCCAACCAAAACACATTAAATTAATGATTCCGTTCAGAAGTTCATTACCGATATGTGTATATATGTATATACATTATACGTTCATATAAAAATTCATATACATATGTTTGTATCTATGTATATAAAAGCTGACCATTTTGTACCACACTTTTACTTACAATACATACACAAACCATTATAAATTATAAATCATATATGTATGTATGTACAAGAGCATGGACAAGTAACACATGTGAAAGTAATTTTTCTTCCTAAAAATTCAACTTTAAATATTTTATAACCTATAAGTTAGATATACTCTTGTATTAATTTTTAATCATTTTTTTTTTTTTTAAACAAAGTTGATGATAATATATAAAATTGAACGTTCCATTCATGGTCATAAATTAGTTATTAAGTTCTTTAACAAATTTACCTATTCAATATTTCAACAGTAACAGCAGCAACATACATATATGTATTACAAAATATCCAAGTATATGGATATGCATGCATGTAGGTACTCTGTATATGTATGTATAGGTATAAGTACGAAAACTTCAAAAGAGTTCAAAAATAATGAAAATTACAAATTAAATGAACATACACAGATACATGAATCTGGTACACTGTACAATGTACTACAAATAAAAGAAGAACTCCCTCAGTATTTAAGATAAAACAGATATATATAAAAGAAAACAGAAGAGAAAATAAAAAAATTTATCGTTAGATGTACATTGTACATACACTTGTTTAAATGAAAAATTCATTATAATATGAATATACAAAACAGTAGATAAAAAATAATGCTTAAATATGAAAAGAAGATATTATGGGTATTTTTGAACGATAAAAAATAATTCAATGAATCTATCGCTAATACAAAATATTGTACGTACGTATGTCGTATTGTGTTTTTTTTTTTTTTACCACAAAATGAGATATGTATGCCGTTTTTACCTAGTAATTAGAAGTAAATCATATATTTTTCTTTTCTATAAAAAAAAAAAAAATTTTGATATTTACTCACATAAACCATCTGAATATGAATATCTGTGTTCACTTGAATATTCAAAATTTAATGAAGAATTGCAAAAGCATAAAAATAATATTCTCATACCTTTATAGATTTTATATAACTGATGATTGAATCTTTATTTTATTTCTTCTTTTTTTGTTTTCCTTTCTTCTAATTGTTCAAGTTTTCTTTCATTCTCATTTTTGTTTTTTTTTTGTTGTTGTTGTTGATTATCTCATCTGATACATCATTCATTAATAGAATGTGGGAGAAAGTTATTTTCTGAAAGAAACAAAAAAAAATAAAAAAAAATATTAATAATAATGCAAAATATAGAAATCATTATGGAAGCGTTAATTTGCCATATCCGTTTTCAAAATTTTATTAATGATCATAAACAGTGAATTAAAAAAAAAAAAAACAAAAATTTAAAGTAATAGAGTTACAATGTATCTTCCATCAAAAAATGAAAAAAATCTAATCAAACACAGTGTATGGACTTACATACATGTTCACATATGCATGTAAATCTTAAGAAAGAAGTAATCAACAATTTGTTTTAAGAAAAATTCGTGATATGAAAAAAACTGCCATACATTTCGTTTTTTTTTGTTTTTTTTTTTGGAACAATATGGAAAGTTATTACTGGTACAATGTGGTAAATTGTAATTTAATTACAAAATCTAATAAAGAAATAACTGTAAAAAAAAAAAAAGAAATACAATGAAACATTAACTTACTGACATATATTCCGTCCGTTTTAAATTTATGTTTACATATTTTATGAATGAAAATTCAAAGAGATTCAAACAAGAAATCGAAATAATCCAAAAGAGATGAAATAAAGAGGAAATGACAACAAATTGAATTAAATACCTCACGATTAATGGCTTTCATTTGAAATGGATGCATCTACATTAAGTACTTTAGTAACATTTTGTTTTTTTTTATCTGTTTATAATTATAACTGATCTTGAGTTGATGCAAAAAAAAAATGTTTTTTTTTTTTTGACTAAGTTGTAATAGGTATGTTCTAAATTATCTGTTGTTACCTGCAAATTTTCGCTTTTAGTTATCTGTTTATGTTTTAAGACAACGTCAAAAAGTAAACCAAATTTTCATAATTTGATAATAATTCGTGCAATTGAAATGAACAACAAAAAAGCAAAATATTGAATACATGATTATAATGTACAGAGATCCTTTTCAAATGTTCTTCACATGAAACCCCTAATTATGACAATCCTAACAGGTACATGGTACACAAAAAATATTATAAAGTTAAAAAACTAAAAAAAAAAAAAACAACAACGACGATATTATAACTTTAATTTAACCGGAGACAGATATTAGGTACAAAATTCATTGAAATATAAAAAAAAAAATGAATAAATGTAATAGAACTAATCTCGTTTTACAAAGAAATGAAATAAGAAGAAAAAGAAATTTTTTATGAGGAATTTAAAACGAAATATATGAGAAGCTCAATACCACATAAACAAAAGAAATATTAACTTTGTGTCTAGGAAACCTCAAAATAAGCCTGTCATAAATGAATATCTTATAGAAACGGTCTGTTTGTTTGTATGTAAGCAATTATAGTTCTGATATGTATATGGTTACTATATATACACATACCCATGTACATGGTAAAAAACATCAAGATATGTATACCTTCTTCAATCATCTTTATGTCGAGTTAATTTTGACACTTGTCAAAATAAAAATTAAAAGGTGTGGTAGATTTGACGTCCTTTCCGTTTTAAAAATTTTAACAAAAAAATACAAATACATAAAATAACAAAAATTATGATTATTTACTATATATGTATTTTTAGTACATCATCATCCCGTTTTACTTTTACAATATGTACACTTACACCATCATACCTTACACTTAGCTCTTTAGATATGTATTTAGACGTTACCATCATCAATTCTTGATTGGTTCGTAATGTTAACCATTAATAAAAAAATGTTTGTAATGTGTATCTCATGAAAATAATCATTTTTTGAATCCTTGTTCTTGTAAATCATGAAAGTAAAATGTACAAGATAGAAGATGATAATGAAAAAAAAAAAAAAAACAAAAATAATAATTTCATGTACATACTTACGTATAGCTATTTTGGTAGTATTTATTTTTCATTTATTTATATACAAAATTTGACTCTATAAAAAAAAAATAAATAAATCTTCTTATGTAAGAATAAAATTTTGACCCTTTTATAAAATGCATATAATTCTGTAGAAAAAAATTTTTATTTTTTAATTCAAACAAGAATTCATAAGGGGGATAAAGAAAAAGAAAAACAAATAATTTTCTTATTGTTTTTAAAATTTTTACACAATGATGATTTGAAATAATCAAAAAAAAAAAAAGAAAAACTTTTTTTATAGAACGAAAAGTATAACAACGAATTTGTCTAGTCACAATTTTAATATAAAAAAAAGGGAAATACTAAATAAAAAAATTTATAATACACAGATTATTTATGTATGAGAATTAAATTTGATATAATTTTTTATTTACAATATTTGAAAAAATTTGAATTTTTTTTTTTTTGGCTTTTTAACTGTTGTATAAAACCAAAATTTGTTTCTTTTTTTTTTTTTTAAAGAGGATTATTATTGTCCATTGGGATTTGTTTTCTATTTTTTTTTTTTATAAATCAGTTGATAAATTAATAATTTAGAGAATTGAATTTGTTTATCATAAATAATTTGGCATTTATGATGGATAAAATGTTTTATTTCTCAAGGTTTTTCCAACAATGAAAATTTTGTATATAAATCCATTCGCACCGAATCTAAAATTCAAAAATAGGAGTGTCCTTTTTTTTATCATTCACCTGCTTTGTAACATGTTTGAGTGTATTGTAGCCGATGGAGCAAATAAGGCTATTTGTGGTTTTACGAGAATATCTTATGTGCGAGTTATTCATAAATGTCTGTTTTAATTCTGCCAAGGATTTAGGCATGTCGGAATGATTTTGTTCAGGATTTGAATACCACACTTTTATAGTATCTTTCCGCTACGGAATATCTATTAATTTTCTGCTAATAAAAAATGGTACTTCATCGCTCAGCAAGGGTTGAGCTAATTCTGTGCTTTAAGGCCATAATAATATGAAATATATGCTATGAAATTTTCCAAATTTTTTATCAGAATTTTTTGTCAAAACCATCAAAATATTGTTTTAAATGTTTATTAATTCATTTTTGCTGATTTTAGCAAAACTATATATTTTTTCTGTTTTAATTTAAATTCATTTCATGGTATTTGTAAACTTTTGCTTTTTATTTAAAAAAAAATAAAAAATGCATAAAATATTTACATACATCAGAAATATATAAACAAAATGTAAATATTTTTAATTAAATATTCAAGTCATTCATATTTTATGATTCATCGTCACAATAAAGTGAATTTAACATATGCATGTGTGTGACTACATATACGAGTGCATATACACTTAATATTATATTGTATTGTCGGCAAAAAATCTTTTGTACTTTTTGATGATGGCACTTTTTTTTCATCCATGCATTTTCTACATAATATGTGATGCACATACACGTATAAAAAACATTAAAACATTAAATTTCATTTAAAATTCATTTTTTTATTTTCACTACATCTTTTTTTTTTTTTCAATTTTAACAAGCAGTGCAATGTAACGTGTTTTCTTTTGATACTGTTTTGTATCTGATTTTATTATGTTTTACATGCCTGATGCTTTGTATTGTTAAATGTGAAGAAATACTCATACAAATGATTTATAAAAGACAAAAAAAAAAAAAAACAATAATATCACACATTTATACTCTGTCTACTAATTCGATGCAGTTAAGGTCTTATGTCAGTTAAGGAAAAAACCAAAATTTACGTTTTCCCATTTTTTTTTAAATCAATTTCGTCACAATAATATTAAAATCAAATTCTCTTCATCTTTAAAATCCATTGTGCTTGATATATTGCTAAATTCGAAATTGCAATTAATTTTGAATTTAATTTAGCATTTTAGCAGGCATTTCCAAGCAATCCGTACAAAGTAATCAATTAATAAAATATCTTAGCTTTACGTACACACTTACAAGGCATTAAAAAAAATTTTTTTTGTTCATTTTATGTTGTAACAGTAATGGTAATTGATAATTAATTATTATTATTATTGTCTTATTTCAAATAAAATTCAAAATTATGTATTAGGCTATATTACCACAGTCAACAGCACTTTCATATGTACATACTATACATGTACTTTATGTATGCGTATATGCGTTATAAAAATGTGTGTCAGTTATAAAAATTTATGTATCTGTGTTTCTGTGTATTACATGTATTCTAAATTTAGATCGGATTACAGTAGGAGTAATTAGCGTAGGATATTAAAATAAAAATTAACATGCGCTTATACTACACAGTGTGTGTACGTACATATGTATGTGTTAACAGTATTAAAAGGAATAAAATTTATTAAATGATCAAAATGTCAAAAATAGATTATTTTTTTTCTTTTTATTTTTTAAAATAAAATGTTTAAAAGTTATTTTGTAATTATTTATAAAACTACTGTTGTATGTATAATGTACATAAATAAATTGTTATTTTTGTTTATATGAATCTGTGTATATATATTACATGCACAAGACAAGTACCTAATATATAAAATTCTAATTAACTTTATTAGTTTGTTGATGGCATTTTGACGACTTTTTAGACAAGCAACAATATACAATTTAACTCCAAATAAAATTTATTATGTATGTATGTACATAGGTACATGTAACTATCAATGAAATTATATACATCATTTTATTTATTTATTTATAATCATTTTAACTATAATGTTATTCATTGTAAATAAATATTATAAAAGACAGTGGGAAGTTATGACGATGATGATGACGTTTAATTTTAATATGATTAAAATTGACAGCAATAACAACTGTCTTTTATTTAACTAACTAATTAAAAATTATTTTATTTATTTTTATACTACATATCTAATACATTTAAATTTGTATTATTACAAAATATTACAGACGATAAAGTTTGTTATTAAATACATTTGAAAAAAAAAATATATATCTTGAAATTTTATACAAAACTATTTTAATTAAATTATGACTTTATTTCAGTTTCATGTATAATTTTATGACATTTCACAAAATATTATCTTTCTTGAAATATTGGGTAACCCTCAGAGAAAGGACATAAAAATTCTATATTTTAAAAAAAATTTCATAACACGATATTCACTTAAACGTTCGTGTTATGCGAGGTAAAAGCATCGATAAAAGTATATAGATTACATCTGAAATCTGTGTTTCAACTGTAAACATTTTTGCAGTATAGGCCTTATGGAGGCTAAACGTAATGTAGTTACCATTTTTCATCATTCTGTATTCATATTTGAAAAATTCATCTAACTTGTGTGAAAATTTTTAAAAATTATTGTAATACTGGTAATACAGCTCATGAAGTGCTTCTGTTATAAGTGAACAAAGAGACTACTGTACTTCCTGAAAAAAGACTTGCACTGAAAAGTGTTTATAGACCAGGGTATGCGTCATATCAAGAATTAACGTTAATCAAGAATTAACGACAAAATGTAAATTTGGGTTACATCATTCACGAAGTATTCATTATCATTATATGGAAATTATTAATACTGTAGTTACACAAAGGTTGCTCGTACCGTGAAGATCATCATGAATGCAATATTTTTGAAAAATTTTTAAACTCCTTTTTTTTATAAGTCCTTTGAATTCAGTGTAATAAATTTGACTGCACCTGTTCAAATTTTCTTTTGATTTCAAATCATTAAAAATAAAAGAATATATAAAGTCAACGACATAATGAATTCCTGAAGAAAACACGTACAGAAATGAAAAAATAAATGAATACCTGATACATATCATTATGAATTCCATCTTTTATTAAACTGACTGAAATTATTAAATTTTTATACAAAATTCAATATCCTTTCTTATACACAATATTTGTTGTTGAATCATAAAATTTAAGATTATCTTAGATTTTAAAATTTGAAAGTCAATGGAAACTAAAATTAAATTCTTTTTCAATTTTCTTTGCATTTATTATTATTTTTCAGTTTCTGTTTTTTTTTATTTTATTTAATTTTCAAGTTAAACATGAAATTACAAAATTTATTTATTTTGAATACTTATGCATGGCTTAACTTCACACAAATGTGTATAATGGTTGAATGTATAGGTTTGATTTGTGCATTATGCGTGGTACAAAAAAAATTTGATTTTATATTTATTTTGTATGAATCCCAATAATAAAAATGTTATAAATATTTTGTATATATACTGGGAATAAGATTATTATATAGCCAATATGGAAATTGATGATTATTATAAAAAAAAAAAAAAATAAAAATAAAAAAAAAGCTTTTTGTGTTATAATCTCTATTAAAAAAAAAAAAATCCGACATGAATCGTATTTATGAATAAAAATTATGAGAATTTCGACCGTATTTTATATGCAAAACAGTAGTCAATAGGTAGTTGATATACAAAGTATAATTTTAATTTTTTATTGGTTTATGTATTGAAATGCAGTTCTTTTGTTGTATTATTATTATTAACATAAAATATTTTTTTTTTTTATAAGAAAAAAAAAGTAGAAAAATTTACTGATTTTTATTATAAAATTGTAAACTCGTAAAATTGAGTTCACTCATAAAATAAAAAAAAAAATAATAATAATAATATGGCATAGAAATATTATTAAAATCCACTTAGTATGGATAAAAAGATTTACTGAATCTTCCAATTTATGAAATAAATAATGTTTTCCTTAGAATACTTGGAAAGACAAAAATTGGGCAAAGGGTAAATCCAAATTTCCAATTTTTGTTTTGCGGTTTTTTAATTTGGATGCAACCAAATTCTATTGAGAACTCATTATTTCTTGGTATTCGAAAATATGTAAAGATTTTCAGTCTACTTCGAAAAATACACAGATTTTTCTTGAATTTCTGATGATTCCATAAGGCATCATGCATTTCCAATTCACATGTTGGCGATCATGTAAAGCTTCTATTCTACAAAATTAAACTTTGGCGATTCAATTAAACGAATAAAGTCAATAATTGATCACCCTGTTAGTTCCAATAAAATACTTCACTACAATTTACTACTACTACTACTACTGCTATTACTAAGCAGTATACTATACTGTATTATTCACTGCTACTCTTCTTTCAGAATGTCTTATTGAATTTTGAAATTTTGAAAGAAAAAAAAACAAATTTGAAGATCCATAATTTTGAATAAAAAATAGACAGGAAAAAAATAAAAAAATAAAAAAAACCCTATAATGACAAATTACTAATTTAATACAGGATGCAATCATTTATTCAAATTTTTTCGTTTTTTTTATTTGTTTTCTTTACGATTTGTAATCCTAAAAGTTATGGACGAATATGTGAAGTAAAACAAGAAAGAAATTTGTTTTGTTTCCCTTTTCGTTTTCTTTTTTTTTTTTTTTTTTAATTGAACATGGTGGACAAATATATACAAATATATCGATCAACAATTTAATATGTTCGATGTCTAATATATTTTTTTTTTCCTATTTTTAATATTATGAATAAATATGTGTACATCGTTATTTTTTTATTTTTTTTTCTTTTGCTTAAATAAAAATCTTGTTTTTATTTTAAAAATTAAAAAAAAAAAAAAAATTTGAACCTGTTGTATCTACAAAATTTTTTTCTGTATATATATAAAAGCAGGGATTTATATATTTATTATTTTCTTTTTCAAAATGAACATCAGAGTACATAACATCAAAAAGAAACAAATTTCGTATAACTTAAAACACGCATACACATGACATCATACACACATGCAATTTAGTTAGATACAATGTACAGTGAGTATATTGTAGATACAAATTCTGTAATAATTATGATTATTTCAATCTTATAATGTATGTAATATAATCATGATTATGATAATATGTTTGATAATAATAAAAGAAAATTATGATTTTTAGCCAGAAGATACATCTGGTCCAATAGATTAAGCAGACATGAAAAAAAAAAAAAAAACAAAAAAAATACAAAATAAAATTCAATGCCGTCTAAAAGGTACAAATCACAAGCATCTTTATCATAATAAAAAAACAAAATATTATAGTGTCAAATGAAAGAGAATAAATAGATACTTTTGAGCCTTGAAATTAACCGCATTAAAAAATAGCTGAAAGGTATTTTCATTCATTTAATTCATTCAAGGAAATTGAACTTATATTTATGAGTTTTTAATGAGCTTTATATATATGTATATATACAATAATACGCCTGTATGTATACGTTGCCATGTGTATTTGATAACATTCAAAAATTTTACACGCACGCATCATATAACTGATTCAAAGCGCACATCATAAAATACTATAAAAAGAAATTACAAATAATCATCATATATAATGCATTTTATTTTGATAAGATTCATATAACAAAATACCAGATAAGCGTGTATTGTATACGGATAAATTGGAAAATTTTTGTCCCACAAGGTACACCATTAAAGAACGATAAAAATGCGATTAAGTCAAAGTGTTAGAATATCATTTTGTTTTTTATTTATTTTCATTTTTTTTTATTGTTTCATTTTTCTGTCTTTTGTTAAAATCATCATCATATGAGGAGAAATACCTGCATAATCAAATAAAATACTACCAATAAAATTTTGAACTTAAAAAAAAATTTTTTGTTTTTTGTTTTTTGTTTGTTTGCTGGATTACAATTCCTGACAGTTTTAAAAAAAGGTGTTTGGTGTTCATTTAATTGGATTGACATCAGAATATACCTATATGTGAATATATGTATGAATACCTCTATACTTGTCAACTTTTTAGTTTTAGAGTTAATCAACTTTTTACATGTACTATATGTATGTACATCAAATAAAGAGTAGATTATATAATCTGTGCATATTTTTATTGTCAGATTAACTGGTTAACTTAATTGCTAAAACAGGCAACACATACACATATGTGTATGTGTACTATATAATCAAGTGTAATTTATCGACTGGGAATAATTATACATAACGATATACGCATATAAAATATATGATATTATAATTAGAAATTAATTGGATTAAAATAGAATAATATAAAATTGTAATGAAGTTAAACATTTTCATAGGTTCATATATGTATGTATGTAGGTTTTAATACACGCATACACAAAAAACTATGTTTATTTTATTATAGCAAAAAAAATATCTAAAAATTTCATATAAAAGTTCATTATACCATAGAAAAACTAATTTAACATGTTTTTCAATTTTTACTGTATAGATACTTAAATTATTTATATTTACATGTACATATGTTTACTTTAGAGAATGTTTATTAAAAGTAGAATAAAATCTGTATATGCAAATCTGTCACGTAAGTTATAAAATTTCGGTTTTAATTTAAATAAATTTTCCAAGAATCTCTTTATTATATCTTTAATATGTTAAATATCTACATACTACCTACATGAACCATATGTTCAAAATTTGCTTGTTTTAAACATTTTTTTATAATGATAAATGAAAACATTATTATTTTGAAAACGATTATTTTTATGACATTTTCAGGTAAAATTTAATTGTTTTCTCATTTTCTGTATACATATATAACAAATTTATCAAATGTATATACATAAGACTGAATTTGAATTGAAATTAAAATGTAATACCTGTACATACTCATATATATACGAATTCAAAAGAAATTTCATAAGAATATCTTGATCTCTTCGTACTTTTTCACGTGGATTGAATTCAAATGTATATGTAAAGTCGTTACGATTAAAAATAGTGCAATAATCTCAAACAACAGCTTACAGTATGACACAATATCTGTTTTTTTTTCTATTTGCTTTCTTTAGCGTATTAGAGTTCGATGTGGCAAATTTTCTCTACAATTTCATTATCATTTTCATGCTTTTCACATTTTGTCCTCCCTTAAGCTTTGACAAATTTCACTATGTCCTTTTGCCCTTTTGGCCTAACGGTTGAATAAAATCATCATTTTTGTTAATTTTCCTTAGAATTTTTCTTTCAAACATTTTAGTTGGGCCCAGATCATCAGTGGATGGTTTCATAGTTTTCTATCTTTTTATATATGTATGTATAGGTGCAATCAAATGTTATCATTGATTTTTAAATTTAAAATTTTTCTTTAATGTTTCTGACCTGGAGAGTTTAAAGTGCTGATGGTAATATCGATTAGTTTTCTATGGTCTATATACTAGAATTACTTGTCGGATGAATTTGTGAATTTGAGATACATACGTGAATTTTTTGCATCTTGTAATCAGTTCTCTTCAATTATGAGACTTTCTAAACATGTTCTTTGTTTCTTATTCTCTTTATATTTTCGTTGATTTTTAACGTTAACTTGTACAAACCCTTCGATATCAATTTAGAATTATTAGAATTTGATATTTCAATTTTATTTATTTTATTTTTATTTTGAACCTTATTGTGTATAAAATTAATTTTCATAAAACGATTTGGATAATTTATTTAAGTAAGAAACAGAAAAACTAAAACTAAGTATATTTCAAGTCCAACCAAAAATAGCGTAGAACCATAATAAATTATGAAATTTCATAGTTTAATTTACAGTTTTTTTTAAATTTCTTTCTCTAGTTATGCTGAATATACTCGTATGTATGTATTTTCATATACCTACGTCATTTACGTAACATGAGACATGAATGAATGTCGTACAATTGCAACTATAACAATTCATATTTGTATACATATACGACATAAGATACATGTAATCAACCACATATAATATTACTCTAAATTTAACTGAAAAATTTAATTTTAATATAATGACCTTGCTTTTAACCCTTTCAAGAAAAATAAAAAAAAAAAACAGATTTTTTTTCCATTTAAATTGACCGCAACATTTTAAATTATTTAAACATGGTTTAAACTCGTATTATTGTGAGTTATAAAAGAGAAAATTTAACTTGAGTTAAACTAGGAAAGGAATTACAAGACAAAATAAAAAAAATAAAAAAATTTAATATAAATAAAAAAAAAATGAAAAAATTTTTTAAAAATATAACGTCTAACAATTCTCATAAATTTAATTTAAGGTCGTTATAAAACGTACGCGTTGTTTTATTTAATAAACAAATTTGTATCATCTTTGACAAAAAAAAAAAAAAAAAAAAAAAACAGAAAACATTGACATCGGCAGTACTAAATACAATTTTTTTAAGATTCCAGTTTGGTTTTGTGTGTTCATTTTATGTTTTGCCTGGACGTACAATTGCTTTGATGGTTAATATTTATCTGGAATTAGAACAATTTTCGAAGGTTATATACTTTGTTATATTACAGTAAATTTAATATAATTTTTTTTTCCCCCCGCTTTTCCTAATAAACCACATAAACATTTTGGTTTATTCATTTTTTTTATTTTTTATTTTTTTTTTTAAATTTATGTTTTAAATTTAGATTTATTTTTTTTGTTTTTTTGAGTTTCATCATTTTCTACATAAAATGATGTTACATGTACATGTGGTATGATACTACTTGCGTTCCATTAAAACATACAGTACATATCACATTGTTGATTTCAGATAATAAAATTAAGTACCTACTATACATTTTTGAAAAAACATTTCCATCTTTACGTACAAAATATAAAAAATGTAGGAAAAAACAAAAAAAAAACAAAATGCCCGCACATTACAATTTATGTTTTGTGGTTTAATGTTTAATTTTTATTATTACTTTTTTAAATTTGTTTTTTTCTTTTTTTTTAAATGTTTTTTTTTTATTATTATCTCTTGGTTTTGTTTGGTTTTTAGAGGACGAAAAACTCAAATTTGTTTTTTTTTTTCGATTTTTATATTATGTGGTTACTGATGTTTAGTAATTAATGCTCTTTTGTTTGCTGGTTACTTGTAATCTTCAAAATTTTAATTGTTTAAACGGAAAAATGGTCATTTATTGTTACAATAAATTAAAAATCTGTACATCATCAAATTTTCTTACATTTTCGTATTAATAGGACAAATAAATGTTCTACTTTTATCTTCTGTTTTTTTTTTTGTTTTTTTTTCCATAATCGCTGATGTTGTTGGTGTAACAATTTTTTATCTTGAACATCAGCCTATCATCTTGGTTTATCTATTCTACAGTATACACACAAACAAAGGCTAAGGCTTGACGTAAAACAAAACATTTTGTGGTAAAATCATTAAAGAAGTAAAAGATACTTTTACCTACATACATATATTACGTATCATATATAAAGAATTAACCATAAAATTTTTCATTGTTTTATACGTTCATATAAATGACGTCAGTTAATTTTTCTTGATTGTTTAGGGGTATTCTGATTGCATTTAGTTAGCAGATTTCACTAAATTAACATTTTGTTAGCTTTCATACAAATGTTCAACAGTTAATAAATTTTGTTATGAAAGATAGTGGACCTTCATGTTAGTGGATTCAAATATTGCATCAATTTTAAGACACTCATTACATTCAGAATAGCCCACATTTTTTTCCCCCATTTTTAAAAATAAGTTGGTACATGTTCCTATTAATACATTTTTATCTAAAAATAAATGTTTTATTTAATTTTTATTTCAGATACTTATGTTTGAATACAACATTTTGTCACAAAAAATTTTTTTTATATTTTGAGTAAAAAAAAAAAAAAAAAATCAAATCTCATATTTACCACGTAGTCACAAGTCATATAAAATACCATACAACAATTTGAAAAATACTCGTAAAACCTAAAAAAAAATTTTTTTTTTTCTATAAAATCTATACTTTATACTTTAAAATATTTTCACTACAAGTCTTATGGGAGCTCATTATTTCTAATAAGAGCATTTCACGAGCAGAATTACCATTTACCACAATTCTCAAAGTTCTCATACAGTATGGGATGAGCTTTAGTACAATATACAACATACAATGATGTAAAGTGGCACTACTTTTCGTACTTTCCATTAGGTCTGTAGTGTAAATATTTAAAGTACAAAGTATAAAATGAAATGCACACGATCATTACTTTACATAAATAAACAAAAAATCATAAACGAATGCTACTTAAGAATTTTTATTAATTTTTATTATTATTATTATTTTCATAGGTAGAAGAAAAAAAAAAAAATAAATGTAAAGTACACACACAAATTAAATATAACTAGAAGTTCCAGTCAATTTTCAAAGAATTTCAAAATTTATGAGTTTCCATAGTTGACTTTTTTTTTCCTCTATTTACTTGAATATGCATTTTGTATACAAAAATGTAAATATTATTTTATCTGTGATCATTTTGTTTTGTTATAAATATTACAAGAAAACATTCTCTGTTGGCCATTATAATACACATACGATTAAAATATAATGTATGAGAAAATTTATACAGGGTGTCCTTTAATTTTTCTTTATAATTGTGGTACAAAATATAAAAACAAAAACACAAATTTTTCGAGCTGATCCAAAAACTAATAATTTTGTTTTCCATAGAAAGCAGAATTTTTGAATTTTGAACATTAGTAACTTTGGAGTTTCTTTTTTGATATCAATGAACAATAATTTGTTGGTAAGACCCAAGTCTTAGCTTTTAAAAATGAACCAAGTATGATTTTCTTATTCGATTTCAATGGACAATAATTTGTTTGTAAGGCCCAAATCTTAGCTTTTATCTGCATTAAAAATAAACCAAATACGCAGGATAGTTCAAAAGATGTGGCTTGTCAAATCTCGTCATGTATGTATACAGCACAGTACGTATCTGAAAATTTTTAATCGCTAACATTTCAAAACGGGTGAATTTCGTGGGAAGTATAGAAAATATTTTCTGCTAGAAATACTCTAAAGTATTTGATTGGAGCATTTTATACTTTGAGACACCCTGTATTCATTTGTATCTTTATATCCATGATAATTGATTGTTCTACATATGTACACACATTGCGCTACTTTTTTTTTATCACATCCATCATTGTTGTACGCTACTGTACGTATAATATGAATTTCAATTAAAATATTTTTATGTTTTGTTTTTATCTTGTTAATTTCAAATATTTTCTTTTATTTTATTTTCATTTTAAGAATTGCATAATTTATTGAGTTTAATTTTAAACAATTTCATAAAATATGTTCATACTGTTATGTACATATGTACATATGTAAATTGGTAATAAATAAAATATATATGATCATTTTTTCATAAAAGACAACAAAACTGAAATAAAATATTTTAATAAAGACATGGTTATTCATTAATTTGTTTGTTTTTTTTCGAAAATTAAGTGATTTCCCACAAACCATGTATGCTTGTAATACATTAATTAGGTGATAGCCAATGTATGGTAGCAAACTATCAAATATCTTTAAATTCATTAATATTTTGTATTATCGTATTATTTTTTTTATTTTTTTATTTTTATATTTGAAGATACAAAATTATTTATTGTTAATTATAACATTTGTGTCCGTTACAAACATACGTAATATTGTAACTTTCAGGTCAATACTATTAAATATAGTCAATCTATAAATTAGACAAATGTCAGATAAATTGCAGATCTGTCTGCATATCACCTTTGACAAGTAATTTTTTTTTTTTTTTTTTTTTTTTGTTGTTATTTTTCTCGTTTTCCAATTTTCTCATTATTATTTCGTAAAATCAAAGAGACTACAATTTCTAAATCTAGAAAAATAAAACATATATAGGTTGTATTCAATTTTAAATTTAATAATATACAAACTTAAATGTACGTTACATATGTGTGTATCAATTGATGATGATATGCAGATTTAAGAAAATTTTTGTATTCATGCAAATATAGTATGTCCAATATATAGAAAGGTAATGACAACAAGAAAACAATTTTTTATACTTCATACACTAATTCGATGCAATTAAGGTCTTATGGAAATGACATAAAGTAGTATCACTTTACGTTGCTGTATATTGATATTAAAAAAAATTCATCTCATATTATATGGTAACTTCAAAGATTGTGGTAACATTGCTTATGAGATGATCTTATTAGAAATTATGAGAAAAGAAAACGTCTCATAAGACTTTAATTGCATCAAATTAGTGTATGGAGTATATAATAGATAAATTTCTTGATTTCTAAAATCTTGGTCATTATATACAGCTATTCTTCTACAGGCATTACACATTACCGTCTACATACGATCACTTAATTTCATGTAACAGATTTAATACTATTTCAATGTTTTTTTTTTTTTTTTTAAATGCTATAAATATAAAATGATGGAAAATAATTAAAAAAAAAAAATAAAATTCTGTTTTAAAATGAATAAAGAAAACAACACAGAAAATAATCAAGAAATAAATTTAAAAAAAATATATATCTATCATAACTACAAACTTCATAAAATTAATATTCAATGTATGTAATAATAATGTTTACTAAGAATAAAAATAAAATATATTACGGTGTCTACCATATATGAAACATATACATATGATGTACATAAATTTATATATTTGCCAAATGATATCTTGTAAAATATACGATGTACATAATAGAGCACATACATACGTAAATACACACAAAATTTTTGTGAATAAAACATTGGTTTTTGTCTGTTTTATTGCACATACATATCTAAATATAAAAAAATGTATCTCTCGTGTATAATGTGTTTATATTTTTGTACCCACAATCAAGTGAAGTAGCTAATTATTATTTGTATTTTTTCCATAATTAAAATTTATGTATTATCATGTATTTCTTCATTGATATTAACAAAGATATATTTAGTTATTTTCTACATTGGTTCTAAAATGCATATATACACAACAATTCTATAGATAGAAGATACGAAAAAAAAAATTTTTTTTTTATTTTTTTTTGTTTCTGAAGAAAAATCTCTACACAATCTACATGCATATATTATAAAACACATCATAAGTACTTGGAGGAGATGAAATATTAAATGGACTTTTGACTGTATAAGAGACTTTGTAGGCTATTAAAAATTATGGCCATTTTATCGTTTTTTTTTTTTTATTTTGTATAAACAAATATACGTTTATTTGTGTGTACATCTTACATATTATATGATAATATCTGTCAGACAAAATGAACATATATGATCAAGTATTGTTTTTTTTTTTTTTTTTAACACATATGATGTACTGTTATGTGTATGTGAAGGCGCAAAAGAGCCGCTTAATTAACATCATCATACTAATTGTAATACATCATTTTATATGAATGTTGAAATATTGAACCAAAATTAACAAATTTTGTATACATATGTATATAGTAAATATCACATGAATGAATATACATAATATGATGTATGCTAACTTATCGCTATGTATATAAAAATATGTATAAAATTCATATGCATGTTAAAAATTTTGAAGATGAAGATAAAATTGTATACATATGTGCAAAAATAAAAGGAAAAGCACAAATCAAAAATGATGAAATTATTTTGTAACATTCAACTGCTCGTATTTAATATGTACAAAAGTGCATTTGAAAATATTAAAAAAAAAAAAAAACAAAAAAACAGACAAAATTTAGAAAAATATCTTTTATGAGAAATAATTGCTTTTTATTTAAAATGAATTAATTACATTTGTATAGTATCTAAATACTCGAATTGATGTACTGTGAGCTACAAGATTTAGTTGTAAAGACCAATAGATACAATTTGTACTAATTAGATATCAAGATTTGGAATTTTTAATATCATGTATCTAAAAGAATTTTTTTTTTTTTTTTGACACTTTTAATTTAGGTCACATTCGTACATTTGAGTATGCCAATGGTAATTAGAGGCAACCTACATAAGTACATATGTATGTGTTGAATATCATTTTGCTCTGTGCATGTGTTAATTAACATCTTTACATCTATAAGTACTACATCAAACGTGCACTTTATAATTAGATAATTTTGAAACATATCTCATAGCATAATTTCAAAATTAAAGGTGGCAAAATTTTACATTTCACTGGAATTAAATTCACAGTTTTATTTTTTTTAATTTTATTTTGACGATATATAGGTAATTGGCATTTTAACAGAATATTCGCTATGTGTTTTATTTTATAAAATTTGTTATTAATTTTATGAATTCATTTTCATTATTATTATTATTATTAGAGTAATTCGCCTTAATCATATTTTTCACCTGCTTGCTTAAAAAAAAAAATGTTCTCTTTTATTTAAAAGTGATTTTAAAATCCATATCATTTTATTACAATCTCTAGGATACTTAAACGTATATTTATACACTTTAAATGTAATTATACTTTAAGTTTTTTTTTTTTTTTTGTAATGCATTATTGTCTCTCTTTTACTGTCTACACTTCATTTTCTTAATTAAAGTTAATTCAACATTATAAATATACAGTACAGATATAAATATATATTAAAAATATCATATAAATACAAGATTAACTATATAATTTCATAATTATCCTGAATGTATATTTTTTCATCCCTTTAAAAATAAAATAAAAAAACTAGATACCTATACCAATGCCTATTTACTTTGATTCTCAATTTGTTGCATCATCAAAATTATCCGATATCCTTCTGAAGTGCTTCTATTAAAACACTTTTCTTTTTTTTTTTTAATGATATTACATAATCACTTGTGCACCTATACGAGTATGTACATTTATATTGGAATCAATATATTCACAAATTAGTTCTAATTATATATTTTATGTCGTTAAAAAAAAAAAAAATGTCTATTCAATGTTATAAATCATTTTTTTAACCTGATATAATATTTATTTTTTTTGCTTTTCAAGAAAATCGAAACCTTTAATTTGCTTTTGATCCGCGTGTTGAAAATCATCATTTTATATCTATAAATATATGATAATATAATTTTACTCTTTATCTATATATTACATACATATATTACGTAAGGTGTTCACTTTTATACTACACATCACAATTTGTGTATATATATATATTGTGAATGTGTTTCAATACATATTTTATGTATATACATACTATATAATCATTATTGAATGAACATAATAATGTTCATTTTATATTAGTATTAAGCAGATGGATTGATTGCAATTTATTTAAAGTATTTATGTATATATACTTTGTATCTATCTATCTAATATTCATGCACATAAATATAAAAAAATAAAAATAAAAATATATAAAATGCCAATCAGAATATATGTATATATAATAAGATACACTTAAAATAAAATTGTATTTAATCCAAGGTGATTAATAAAATCTCAATTAATCTATTCTATATATTTTTAAAATTTTTCCTATATTATATAATTAATTGGTTTTTCGTGATATTTACTGGTAATTTTAAAAAATTTTTCAAATTGCTTTTATTGCTTGCATCAGATTATCTATTCATGGAAGTATTCAGCACATAACATACATGTTAATATAATAAAATATATTATAAGCTCATATTATATGAGACAATACGAAAATTTTTACTTATACTCTGTTCACTAATTGTATGCAGTTAAGACCTTATAGGACTATACATAATACGTTTCGGTCTTATTTGTAGCATATATTATGTCTTAAAATATAAGACAAGTTTCTTCAATGTATTTTACCCAGTTGTTCGCGTTATTGGTACATTTTACTACTTCATGTAGTTTCTATAAGGCCTTAATTGCATAGAATTAATGGATAGACTATAAATACAACAAATCATTTTCTTTTTGATTTTTAAAAATAAAATTTGATTGATCATAAATTTAAAAATGCTTTGATTACTACAATAAAATGTATAACACAATTTGCAATAGAAAATCTTTAATTTAAAAATAAAAAAAAAAAAAAAAAAAAACAGAAAAAGATAATTAAAAATATTAAATTTCCAATTAGTTTGCATTTAATTGCCAAAAAAATAAAATTTAACCCCTCATTGAATTTTTGTTTTGTAAACGGTTATGATAAAAAAAAAATAAATACAAAAATAATAAAAAATATAACAAAAAAATAAACCAAAAAAATTAATTGCGATAAATATGAGAAATTTAATCTTTAGAAAGTGAAAATATTCTGAGAAAATTACCAATTAAAATACATTTAAAAAATAATAATAAAAATTGAATTTTATAAAACTTCCGCAATTATAATAAAGTGTAAGATTTTTATTTAAAAAAAAAAAAGAAAAAAAAATCTCAAAACAAAAATGACATTGTAAGCAAATGAAATACATAAAGTTTAAAAAAAAAATTTTTTTTTTTTTTTTTTGATAAAAATTATTATCTTTTTTTTTTTTATTAAGTAAATAATAACAATAATAATGGTGATAATAAAAATGAAATAATAGCAAGATGAGATGCATTCTTAAGAGTATTTAATAATAATACTCACATGTATAGATACATATACATATACATAGGTATGAAAGAGCTCGTATGAACGAGCAAATGCTGACTTTGGCAAAAAAGTCAAACACCGTTAAGGGCCATTAGCCATCCGGAGCTAGCTAATTGAGTATCCAATCTATCTATTGTATGTACAGATACATATGTATCCATATACAATGCAATATCTTTTGTGGTAGAATGTTAAATCTTTATAATACACTGGAATAACCTCTAATGCAGAATAAGGTGTACCGTAAAAAAAAAAAAAAGAAAAGAAAATAAAATAAAAATGAAAAGAAATTACATTAAAACCTTTTACTAAAGAAAGCAAAAATATAAGCATAAGCATTTATAATGATGTCTGTAAGAAATATGTTGTATATAAATATGTACTGATAATAATGGTATTTGACTATAAACTTATTGTACAATTTTTGGTTTTTTTTTTTTTTTTTCTTATATACCATCATATGTACATGCATGTACGTGTGTACATATTTTTAGCATCTAACTGTATAAGAGTAAAAATTTAGATGCTGACAAAGTTGATGATAATAATAATGATGATGACGATTTAAAGAAAATGTGACAAAGTAAAAATGATGAAAATTCAAACAAAACGATAGATGAACTTTAAAATATTTTTTAGGTGTTTTTTTTATTTTTATTATTATTATTATTTTATTTTTCACTTAATAATATTCTATAGAAAAAAACAAAAAAAAATTAAATGTATGTATGTGTTGAAAATATGCAAAAGTTATATATATGTAGATGTTATTTAATAGTGATGACCTATCCATCAAGATGACATTAAAATTCATAATATTTTCACATGACATATAGCTATTCGCATAATACATGTCACAAATACACATTTACTTACAAATTCATTTGATCATCGAGTAAATATACATATATTAACTCATATACATATATAGTTAAATGAGTTTTTGTAATATATGGTTATATATAGCCACAGGTACATATACATATGTATGTTATCTGTGTGCATTATTAATTCTTAAATACAATATCTTCATAATTCTTTTCTAATTCTTCAATGATCATTCACTAAAAGTTATAACAAAGTTATATAGAAAATTATGAATTTATTTTATTTCTTCAATTTTATATATTGTACAGTTATTTATGTTAAATAACACATCTACACTTCGATTTATGATGAAAGGTCTAATTTTTAAAAGAAAATAACTTTTACATACATTATAATCGCGATAATATATGGTAAAATTGTTGTCCAGTCTTTTATATATATGCTTTTATGCATTTATCCATTGTATTATTAGAGATTATGTTGTACATAGTAGACGCATATATTATGTATAGCTTCATTTGTCTTGTTTGTGTAGATTATTATGAAAAGTTATTAAATAACCACAAGAATGCTTGTTTAATTAATAGCTAAACATAATCTTTAGGTGACGGAACAACGACTAAATTAACATTTTGTGAAAATACAAAACAAAATAATATTATATTGTTCTTAAGATACATCTACATACATACATATGTATGTTATTGAACATTTTTATCATTATCATAGCCGAACCCACCAGTATATGAATTGAAATCTGAACATATATACCATACAGTCCTGAATAAATTTTCATGGATTTTACATTTACCAATTACATATGTGCATATTATGTAAACTGATGTACATACATTGAAAAATAAATAAATTTACAATATCTCAGGTATATATAAATTTATCCATAAAAGCAAAAATATATAAAATGAATGAATGGGTGTGTTGTTGTTTTTCTGTATAATGACAATAATGTTATATTCTTGTACTTAACTATAAACTTGCCCTTTTCTTTTCATAAAAGAAAATTACTTTTTTTGTAATTGTTGTTGTTTGAAAAATATTTTTCATACAATGTATGAAATGCAATTATAATAATTATAAATGAAAAAATAATACAATAAATACTATAAAATAAATCGAGGACATAACATTGAATAAAAAAAAAAAAAAAAAAATTTCCCGGCATTCATTTTAAAATAAAATTTTTTTAGAGCATTAAATTTTAGTTAAACTGACTAAATAATATGCGTATATTGCCCATACGCAATAATTCATTTATGTTGTGTAAAGCTATTGTCCTATCAAAAATATATTTTATGGAAAATAAAAATCATAAATATATTTACGTATACTTTATATGTAAAGTTCAGATTTAATAACACTTTAAACTTGCAATACAGGGGCGAGGGGGCATATTCTTCTACAGGGGGCTCCATACGATACAGTATAAAAATAATATTATCTATACTTAAAGTAGTACCTCTTATTCCCACTTACAGTTAAACCTCGTATAACATGGTTTTCACGTGACATACTCATTGAGTTAATGCCAAGAAAATTGGAAATCATCTCTTATATTATAAATGATCGATTAAAAATAATATTTTGTGTGCCAATTATTATTATGAATTTATGCTAAATCATTTTCTATGATTTATTCAAATAGCAAATAATAAAAGATAATTTTTCTTTTGATAGCAAAACAAAATATTATTAAATATTTTCATTTTGATAATTTATCACAATTAAAGAATATATGAAAATTTTCATAAATTTTAATTGAACAGAAAAACCAAAAAAAAAAGAAGAAATTTCAGAAAAATAGTAAAATGACCAAGATAAATTGGAATAATGTCGAATGTTCTCATGTATTTTCATCATAAAGTTTTTTTTTTTTTTTGTTATTTTATTATCTATTCTGTACTGATTTTTAAATGTTCTTATATGATTATCACATACAAATGAACATACCATATGTATAAATAATATAAAAATGATATGTATTACATTTTTACATTAATATATCATTTTATACATTTAATATATCACTTGTAATATGTACATGAATATATTTTATCATACATATAATAAAATCTAGCAAAAATAATTTTAATGTGACTTGTCTTGAATTATAATTTCCCTGGACATTTTCAAATAATAAATCATAATTAAAGCAAATTAAAGTGTAATTAATTTAAAAAAAAAAAATGTTTTACAGTAAATTGCCTTTTGCATAATTTTGCACACTTTAAAAAAATAAAATTAAATCATAATCGATCCATTCTAAAATGCCATTGAACTTGATTTGAATTTCATTAATTCATTTTTATTATCCTGATGTTGTATATGTGTCTGGAAATTTGTGTATATATAAACATATAAACAATTTATTCATGCATAATAATAATATTTATGCATTAATCATTTCTTTTACACATAAACAACACATAATGGCCGTATATGCACATTAGATTTACATATACGTATATGATGCATTTGTTATACATATGTGAACACAAACACTCATGTAAATGTATATCACATCATATGTATCTCTCTCTGAATGAAGAATCTATGTATGTACATATATACACATAAAAACGTATACAATTTGCAACCGTATAATACTTTTAGATTACAGGTCTTTTTGACAAGCATGTAACATGATTGCCTCTTTTATCTGTAAATATCATAAATTAAAATCCGATGGACGTCTCAAAATTCTTCAGATAATTAATTGTCAATTTCGTAATTATTACCATCATCTATGAACCAAAATAAAAAATCAAAAAAAAAATCAAAAAAGAGAAAAAGAAAAATTGTACATGGTAAAGATTATATGACGATGATGATGAAGTATAAAGGAGTAGTACATACCATAAAAGTTATAGTGGTCTAGTGAAGAAGTAAATTTGAAAATCTTAAATTAACTACTTCTTATATGTACTACATACATACATGTATATTGTATATAATAAATAAATGCTAGAAGCATAAAAAATTGTGCCCATCTTTTGAATTTGAATTTCCGGGCTGAAAACGATCAACAAATTAAAAAAATTGTTTTCTATGCACAAGTTACCTACTCAGATACATACAATTATGTACAGCTGCTGATCTCTAATGTAATAGAATAACCACAAGTACGATAAGCAATTCCTTTTTGGTGTTAAGAAGGTCCATTTTATATCGCATATATCCAAGTACATTGATGTTATATTATATGTGTGTATATATTAGCATATTAGCATACTATTACAATTCATAAATGAACTGAATTAACAATTTATTGCATATCAATGACAACCGAAGTTCATTCACTGTATATTGCATTATAAGAATGGATTTTTTTTTTTTTAAATTTTTTTATTTATTTTCTTTCAATAAATGTGTATTAATATTGAAGTTAATATAAATTTTTTAATGCATGCATTCATTCTTATACAATTTTATGTACATAAAAATAAATAGCTACATATATGGTTAGATATTGGTTAGATCATTTTCAAGACTGCGCCTATATATCATAATATGTATGTATGTATATAGTGGTATATAAAAATTTATGCTTTTTATTCAAACTTCAAACTGATGATTAATTAGCCACACTTTAGTGATAATCCTGGTTATTCAAAAGAATTTTACTTACACGTGTACTTTACACATGCATACCATATTACTTTATAATTTATATAATATGTATTATTGATGCATTTTAAAATACCAACCTGATTCAATAAAAGAGCAAGCAATAAACAAAATTATGCATATAAAGATATGATAAAACTTTGATACATTTTGGATCAGTTTTTTTTTTAATATCTTTTTAGAATTCTCAATTTCTGTTTCTTGGATATGACCAAACAGCATTCATTTTTTTTCAATTTTCTTTCCTTAACTTTTTTTCATATGTTTGTATATCATTTATGCATATACGTATAAGGATAGATCATAGGTGTATAAAGTCAAGATGACTACTATATTATTTTGTATATTCGATATAAATTACAATTTTTTTGTTGATAAAGAAAATTCTATGTGACAAACAATATAAAACTATGAAATACATCAATTTACATGATATTATTTCTTATATATATGTAGCAACATTCCAAATTACCCTAATGTAGGATATATGTATGTACCTGTTTCATTAATGTTCATGTGTTATACCAGACTGTTAAAAAAAAAATGAAAATAAAATAAAACTTATAGATATGATCTTCAATTATTACAGAATATATAAAACATTAATAAAATAATAGATAAATGTTGAATGAATATTTTCTTTTTTCGTATATAACACTAAGATTTCAAATGTGGAAATTAATGATATGAGATACATTTGCATCTGCATACATTGTGTGTGTGTGTGTGTGCATTTAAAAAAAAAATTTTTTTTTTTTCTATTTAATTTTAAAGAAATTGTTGATATTTTGCAATACAGTGTACATATTCTAATGTAAATGATATGAAAAAAATTTTAGTATTTTTGTTTTTTTTTTTTTACGAAATGAAATTTTATCACATTTTATACGAAAAAAGGAACAAGAAAATTGTATCATTACTACCACACAAGGTGCATGTGTAATTGAATATTTTTCATAGATGAAAATTTTTCTTCTTTTAATTTTCTATTTTTTTCTCTGTATCTATGTGTATTTTGAGTAAAGGTACATATCTGTATCTTTTGAACCTGATGATTTTACATATCCATGAACTTGTATATCTAATATTTATACTATAACGTATACATTGTGTTATAGAAAAAGTACTCAAAACAACTCGTCATTCGATTTTATCATTTTTATTAATGGTCATTAGTAGTGGTCAATAAATTATCGACTTTGTGGTAGTAAAAAAAAAAAAAAAAAATATTTATATATGCATAATCAAAATAAAAATAAAAATAGTCAAAGTGAAATGATGGTGTTGATGATGTTGATACACAATGATGCTGGTGTGATCATCATTATCATCATTATTCTGTAAATGATGATGTTACATTGTGAATTTACTTGTGCAGAACTTTATGTTAAGTTATCTATTTTATGTATGTACATAGAAATATTTATTTCATATAATATTTACATATGTATACAGTTGAATATCATTTTATATACATATATTCATATATCATGTAAGATATTGTGTATATATTGTAAGATATTTTATGACTTATAAATTGTATGCGACACACACGATGTGCATATAAAATTAATGTTATAGAATAGTATATACATAGTTAATAAAGGCAAATTTACAGCGAAAGGTTAACATAAAAGTTTTTCTTCTTTTCATATTTTTTTTTATTTATTTTTTTTCTTTGAAAAAGAATTCCTTGTAAGAATTTTTCATATGTGTAGGCTATGACAATATTTTGATATTCATAAAAGTTAAATAATAAATTTATTTTTTTTTTTTTTGTACTATGTTATATAGGAATGAATAAAAGAAAGTATATGATGATATTTTAAGAAAATTTTCTTTCTAATAAACATTTAAAATAACGCAATAGAAATATTATGTTGACGTAGAATAATTTGTAATGATAAGTTGAATGAAATGAATGTCATAATCAAAGGAGGGGCAAAAAAAAAAATGTTCATATAACATTATAAGGTGAAAATAAATGATTTACCTATCTTTATAAATTATGAATATTTTGAATGCATTTTATTATCGTACAACAACATCATACGTGTATGAATTTTGTAGGTGATATTTTTCTAACGACATTTTTTTTTTGTTTTTTTTGCATTTAAGTACTACACGAAACGTACCTAAAAAATTAAATAATTTTGTAATTTTTTTGCTTTGCAACATTATAGCAACATTTTTAAAGAATTTAAAAATTTGATACTTTGTAGTTGTTATGATTTTAAAGAAAATCCAAATGTTCTTATTTCTATACGAAAGAAATTGATACAGGACACCTATAACGAAATACAGATTTATTTCCTCTGTTAATTTTCATTTTTTACGTCTTTTGATTATAAAATTTTTATGTAACAAGTAGCTAAAAAATAAAATATAAAATCATATCCCACCTGAAATGTTATACTCTGATGTTACATATCTGATGCATTGATTGGTTTGATTTTATGTGTTTTGATAAATGAAGACATTAAATAAAAATTTTTTTTACTAAGAATTTGAACGAAACAATCACGTTTGTTGAGTATTTTGATGTGAACAAAAAAAAAAAAACAAAAGAAAAATAAAAAAAAAGAAATTTATGGTCAAACCGTTGCAATAACAAGCAATGTTGTCGCTAGATTTTATTGTGTGTTTGTAACAGGATACCGTATCAATGAAATACGGCATATTTATAAGAATTGGACAAAATAAGAAAAAACGAAATGAAAATAAAAACAAGGAAACTAACGAAAATCTTTTTTTGTTTTTTTTTTTTTTTTTTTTTTTCTTTTTAAATCTGATCTTATCGATAAGATATTTTATATAGTCTACTGTGGTGAAGTGCCATCGAATGCCATCATCAAAATAAAATCATGAAACGACATTATTTGTGGTAAGTATGTCACGATTTTCTTAAGAATATAAAACTGTTTATGTACATACATACATACATACATGTATCCTATATATTATTATTATTATAGGAAGATGGGATAACCAGATCATCTTCATCGTATCCAAAATGTTTTATCATACATTGTATACATCATGCACATGCAATGATACTAACAATCACGTACATACATATATATACACCTTTACTATTTATTTTTATTGTATAAAGCTAATCTCTGGGGTTGGTCTGGTTTTTTTAAAAAGATTTATTCCTTTGTTACATGCCTAATGTACACGTAGATGTACCCATATAAATATCACAATACCTGGTAAAAATAAAAAAAATAAAAAAAAACATACTAAAAAGATTTTTATCAAGTCAGGTTGAGAATCTCATTCTTATTTTATCATATATTTTATATACATTAGGTACATACATACATATATGACATTATTATATATGTTGATGATCATCGTCATCAACATTATTTCCATTTCTATTGTTATTGAATATTTTTTTTTTTTTTTTTTAATTTCAAGATCATGTACATGTACATATGTATATTGTACATTTTCTCAAGTACACATATCATATTATATGAATAGATTTTTATTTGGAAATGAAAATAAAAAAAACGAAATCATATTTCCCTATATGATCAATTCGTAAAATTCAAGAAAAAATACCTATAATACAGAAGCCTTACTATAACAACAAATAGCGTATCTATAGTTTTGATCTCAATTTTTCAAATTTTCACAAAAGGTCGATTCTATCATGTGCGGTTATAAAGGTTAGAGGAAAAACAAAAAAAAAAAACTGATTTCTCAGTGAACGATCGTTTATAATAATAATACGCTAATACGCTAATGTACCAAAAAAAAATGTTATTAGTCTATTCAATGTGGTTTGTTTGTATTAATGCTCTAAAATGAATTTTATCCCTATAGATCTTTTCTATATATATAGATAAATGATTAAAATAACAACAACAAAAACGTATTTATTTATTTATTTTTTTTTTTTTTTTCAAGTTCCTGTTTTCTGTTCTGTTAAATATCATTTTATTCTGGTTTGTTTTGATTGTGGTTTTTATCGATATAGTTTCAAATTTTTTTTTTTTTTTTTTTTTTTTAGTTTTCATTTTATTTTATTGTCCTTTAGATGTCATTCAATATTCTTACATAATGGGGACTCGTGTACTCATTTTTTTTCCGTTTGTTTTTTTTTTTTTTCATTTTCTTCATTGATTTTCATTATATATAGAATGCATTCTAATCCTGATAAGATCATTATTATAAGATTTTATATTTATCTCCTATATATATTATAAAAAAAAAAAAAAAATCCCTTTGTTTCTAATACACATTTATTTTGATTGTAAATTCTCATCTTACTCTAAAAATAAAAAAAAAAAAAATTGTTTAAATTGAATAGAGGACAACAATGTGCAATGTTCTCTTCTATATATTTTATTAATAACATGGCGTGATCATTGTTATCTTATCGCGATTAGATGATTAGAATAACATTAGTTCATTTTTTTTTTTTTTTTTTATATATAGATACATTTTGTTTTTCTTAAAGGACGACTTTCATTTTATTCTTATGGTTCATTTTTATTTAAAAAAATAAATAAATAAAAAAAATAAAAACATTTTTGCATTGTTCTCAATCGATCGATTGTATTGGAATACTGATACCATTTTTGTATTTTATAGAATATAACGAGCACCTGGAAAATTATAACAGTCTGTAATATATTTTGATAACATACAATTTTTTTTTCAATATTCAATAATTTTAAAATCAACACAAAAAAAAATTTTTTTTATTTTTATTTTTAAATTTTCATTTTTATTAGAAGCTCGTTTTTATTGCATTTTAAAAATATTTTTTCTTATTTTCTCAACTAGCGCTAAGGTCAATCAGCTTTGAATTCTATTTCTAAGCAACAGTCTTCAAATTCAATCATATAACAGATTTTTTCTTCGTTTATTTTTAACAGTTTTTATTATAGCATAAAATTTCCATTATTACAGACAAGTACATTTATGGATTTTGAATTGATGTTGACGATGATGTTGACAAAGATGATAATGATGATGGCCAATGATGATAATAAAATATTTATTTTTGTTTTTTTTTTTTTTTTTTTTGTTTCTTATTTCTCTTCTTATTAATTTTTTTTTTTTTAATTTCATCTTAAAAATATTTAGTTTATTTTAAACACATTAAAATTGAATTTATAGTCAATGCATATAAAATGTATATTTTGCCATCACATGTATATATATGTACCGTTTCTCCTTAAAAGCGTTTTAATCCTACTTCATAAAAACTCAACTTATTGCAACTTCCAATAATCCGGTCATAAATAATCGACTTAAACACCTATTAGTATCGCATAAAATTTACTGAGTTTTTCTTATATTATTAAAAAAAAAAAATTTTTTATTTTTGAATATATTTATCAGAGAGAATTTTGACTTTCTAAATTTGAATTCTGATTTTTTGATGTCGTCTTTAAAAAAACAAGACGATACAAAAAAAAACAAAAAATCGAAAATGTCACATTTTAGTGTTATGTACACTGTAAAGATCCTACATAATGATGTTCAAGCATAAATTTTGTTAATAAACTCACAAATATAAATACGTATGATTTGTACTATACTCTGTGCACTAATATTATGCACTTAAGGTCTTATGGCGATTACTTAAAGTGGTACCATTTTACATCACTATATGTATTAATATTCAAAAAATTCATCTGATATAAAATAAAAGCTTTGTAGGTTATGGTAATACTGCTCGTGAAACAGTCTAATTAAAAATTATAAGGGTAAAAAAAAAGACATATGTACTCCCATAAGACCTTAAATGCATAATCTTAGTGGACAGAGTATATATTTTATATGTAAGCCCGATCGTTGTTTGATCAAATGAAGGAATGTAAATGACGACAAAAAAAAAAAAATTATAAATGAAATAAATAAATAAACCATTTCGTGAAAGAGACCAATTTAAAAAAATTGAAAAAAAACAAATTAAATAAATAAATAAAAAAATTAAATATTGTTGTGGCTATACAAAAATTTAAGTAAAGATTAAAACTTCTTAAAAGTTAGGGAATTATATAAGTATGAATGTATGTATCTCTTTTACATGTATGTATACACATAATGGGACTTAGCTTAGAAAGCCATATATTCACGATTCTTTCATATACAAAAATAAAAAGTTCATAATTTTTAGCTTTCTTATGTTTAAAAAAAAAAAATGAAGATCAACATCTTCTTGTTGTCCATCTTTGACTTTCTTCTTGAAGAAATTTTTTTTTTTTTTTTTTTTTAGACTGTAAATTATTCTTATAACTTTAAGATACACATGAACATTTTAATTTCTACATATGTATGCATATATTAGCTGCGGTGGATACACGATATATGTGTACACATAAATATTGAAAATTGGTTGAATTGCGGGATCTTCATCATCATCATATGTATTTTATTTGTGCTTTTTGTTTTTTTTTTTAATGCACCCAAAATGTATGGGATCGTTAGTTAGTAGATCTTTTAAAATTTGTTTTTTTTTTTGTTTTTTTCTTGAACGTGTTAAATATGTTTTCGGCTTGTCGCTTTTAAATAGTGTTTATTTCATGTTCATTTTATTGACATTTTTTTCTTTTTTTTTAATTCTTAAATTTTATTTGATACAAAGAAATTTTGTTGATTTTCGTTTCATTGGTCCATATATACTCATATGAAGTATACATGCAATCACATGCCATATATAAACACACGTATATACTTATATACATAAATTCATTCATTTACGCGTGTGTAAAGAGGCGCCCATAAATTAAAAATGCAATTTTACAAAGTATCTGTGACATAATGACACATGTTTTGGGTATGTTTTTAAATGCTTAAATACAAATTGTGATATAAAAAAGAAAAAAAAAAAAATAATAATAACAATGTCAATAAATTCATTCATATAAAATTTAAACAAAAAAAAAAAAAAAATTAAATCAATGGAAATGAAATAACATTTTGATGAAATAAAAAAAAAAACCAAAACCAAAACACAGAGTAATCCTTGTATATATTATTTTTTCCTTTAGGCTATAAGCAATAAAATTTCGAATATTATATGCATTTTGGATTTTATATCGTCTCAATATATTCCTTTAAATCGCCTTTATAAACGTCTACAAATAGTCTGTAGAAGTTCAGGTACACAATATCGATACGTTTAACTTGTATTTGTTGTTTTTGTTGTTTTTTTTCTTTTCTTTTCTGATACTTCTTAATCCATTGAATGTGATCGTGAAAACTATTGAAGCTTCTGCGATGATTGCATTTAAAAATGTATGCGTGTACATAGTATAAGATTCATCCTCTATGCATAAAGGATCAGTGATTTTTTTGAACACGTACATACAAAGCTACTTATATGAGCTGTACAGACTAGGCTGTTCATACATATATGTATGAATAAAAATGTAATCGGGCCCGTGTAATTTTTATTGCGAATCGATTTTATTCAGTCAAGTTTTATATTCAGTTCTGCTCATTTACGTCATGTTTACGCCTTTATGATTCTGTCAAGTTGGTAAGTGTCTAATGACATGCCACTTCAAAAAAAAGAGATGAACTTTTTTTTATTTTTTTCATCATATATCCATGCATATGTATTTTCTTAAGATGATCCTTTCGCGGCTAGTTTATTGGCTTAGTGTAAAATTTGCATATCTTTTGCTAAATAGATGTGTAGGTACTTATTATTATATTGTACAACAAATTATATTAATAGATATCAAGGTATGCACATTTATATGTTAACCTGTGCATTAAAATCAGGTATGTACGTAGATAAATGCATTTGAATGCGTAATGATCAATCATAGAGTTAAATAAATTTTTAGTTTATTCGTTTTTTTTTTTTGCATAAGGAGAGAAGAGAAAGATACATAGATCGTATAAAAAAGATTAGCTACTTGCTTGTCAACTTAAATATCGCCATATTATAATTTGCAAAACATAAAAAAAAATATACATACATATATGACATATTATAGATACACAGATACACAGTGTATTTATGCACTACCTACGTATAAACAAAATTTTTAACTCATCATTCCCATACACAATTCAATAAATTCTTTAAAAACAAAAAAACAAAAACAAACGAATCCACACAACTTATTATCAGTATAGTTGTTAAAATATGAAAATAATGTAGTAGGTAGCTAGAAAATAAGAAATTAACATCAATCAAGATACATTTCATTCCATTTTTTAATAAAATTTATGTATGTGAAATTTTTTTTTTATAAAGTGAATTCAATTTTTGACGCATTTCACTTATAATCAGTTAATACATGAATGATTTTCAAAAGAATATACAAAAAAAAAACAAAAATAAAATTATAATAATTTTTTTCCGTTTTTCTTATAATTCTTAAGATGAATGCACAAAGCTATATCTTAACCAGTCTAAGAAATATGAAATAAAATAAAAGATAACAAAAAAAAATTTAAATTTTTACACAAAAGATTTGAGAACAGACACATATAGACATTATCATTATACACATCTTTTTCACATACTTACATTTTATTAATAGAAAATTTCTGTTGTGTATATGTTAAGTATCTCTTGTACGTATACATGAAATTTTAACTTTATTCAATGAAATTAAAGGATATGATCAGATTAATGTCTGTATAATTTTATTTTATTTTTCTTTTTTTTAAAGAGGAAGACTTAAAGCTAATATTAATTATATCAATTATGAATATAATTACTGTCGAAATGATATTGTTTTAAAAAAACAAAAAAACAAAAAAAAAAAAACTTAAATCCTTTTATTTCGTTGAATTTTTTTTTATTTAAAAAAAAAATGTAAAAAAATTTAATATAAATTTCTCACGAAGTGTAAAGTCATGTAACGTAATTATTGCTGTTATGAATTTATGAAATGATTTGAAATATGAAATTTCATAAATGGCTAAATATTCTTAGACTATGTTGTCATTGTAAAAAAAAAAAAATTTTACAAATGTACATCATATACTCATACATTAAATACATTACAAATAAAGGAAACTAAAAAAATTAATTAAAAATCCAATTAAAGACATTTTGTTTGAAAAAACTGAGTTGTTTTCGTTGATCATTTTTATGTTAGATACTGATGGTCTGGTCTGGTATAACAAAGTTAGTTAAGCTAAATAAAAAAAAATTCAAAATATACTACATAGAATAAAATTTAGGTCAATGGAAAATATGATGCACTTATATACATCTTTGTAAAAATGTTAAATGTACAAAATTATTAAAATAGTCAGAATGGTATAATATGCAATTGCATTTTCTAACTTCTTCTTCTTTTTTTGCATGTGAAAGTTTGAAAATCTAATTTGATGATTGTACGTACATAAGTACTATAACTTTTGATTGTTTGTAACAGGAATAAATACAAAATTCAAAATGTTCATATTTTAAGTACATAAAAGGTGTCCCAAAAATAAAGGTCACAAAATAATAATGTCATCCTGTGTACTTGATTTATTTTTTTGGTGGTGGAAATAAAAGCTAAGGTTTGGAATTGTCTAACAAATTATTGCTAATTAAAATCGAATAAGAAAATCCAAAGTTATTAATTTTGAAAATTCAAAAATTCTGTTTTTAATGCAAAAAAAAAAAAAAAAAAAATCAGTAATTTTTGGATCATCTCGCAGAATTTTTGCGTGTAAAATTTTTGCAACCGACTCTCAAGGTATATGAATTATTTAATTAGTATCAGTAGTAATTAATTAATTCAAAGTATCAATGTCCTATTGTTTTTATGAATTGAATAATATGTATGAAATACTTTGATAGACCCAGATCTCAGAGTGATCTTTACTCTGGGACATCCTATGTATGTAGAAGTGCATAGTGTTTTGCATAGTTTTTTTTTTTTTTTTTTGCTTATTTGATTTACATTTTTGTATATGTATCTGATTCTTTAGTTAGATGATGGGAAATATTTAAATTTTAAAAATTACAGATTTACATACAAATGATATGAACATACATAAACGTACATACATATATATATTGGATTTAAGCATACATATACACATGTAGTTACTTAAATATGAAGTGAAATCATGAGATTGCAATCGTGTATAATTCGAAATGAAGACGATGATGATGATGATGATGGTGGACATACACATATCATAAAAGTACTTATATGTACGTATATGATTATTACAAAATATGTTCTTATACCTTAACATGTACGATTTGTTATATATAGTATGTCTGTGTATGTATGTAGATGCAATTCAATGCTACTGAAATAACACACAGTAATGTTATTTTTCATTATTATTATTATTTTAAATGTAAAACAGCAACAGTAATAACATTCAGAAAAATAAGATAATACAAAAAATTCAGTTTTAAATATTTAATATTATTATTAATTTTTTTTTTTTTTTGTTATCTTTCTTTTTTCTTTTTGTCGTTTGTATTATATTGGTTGGTAAATCGTCCATGCTAAGAAAATTTAACTAAATGTCGGTTTTCATTTTAATAAAATTAAATATGATGCTACTACGTACTTATATACTGAAATCTTGTTACTGATATTTCGTTATTTTCATTATTTTAATATAATATTCCATATATATAAAAATTTCTTTTGCATATATGTATATACTAAATAATATTTATATATTTTATTTTTATGTACTTACTGTCTCATATACATATACATTTGTAGATAGCTTGTTATATGTTATGCTTGGGTATATTGTGTGTTCCATCATTCTATATATCTACAGTATGACCAAGTATGACACACATATACGCATTTACCATATTAAATGAATGGGATCCCTCTTTGGCCTTAAAAAAAAAACAAAAACAACAAAAAATTAAATATGCTTGAATGTATGAAAATTTCTTATCAGAACAAAATTATCTTTTATTTCATTTAACATTGTTGTATTATGCCGAAGGCATTTTCAAACATTATTTCAAAAAATAAAAAATTAATGAATTAGTGAAAAACCAAAATACAATTTTATCCATCTTAAAAAAACGAATATACAAAGTATTCATATGTGGACGATGAAAATATGCATATGTAGGTACATACATATGTATGTCGTCATGCAGAGTTTTCATATTATGTACAAAATTGGATGGCAGTTTTTATCATTTTTATATGTACCCAATATTACATGTATTTAATATAACAAAAGAAAAGTAAAGATATCAACCAATCCAATAACGGAATATACGATCATAACCTTAACGTTTGATCGTTTTCATTTTTAGAAGAAACCAATTATTTTATTTTTGGTATTTTGATATAGATTACATATTAACAATTGTGTTAAGTACAAAAAATATTAGTTTTTTTTTTATTTTTGAAAATAAAAATTTTAGCATAATAAAAATGGCATATTGGTGGCTTTATAGCGGTCAAGGAATCGAATTTTATATTCGATATGAGCGACATAAAATATAAATTTAATTATACAACACACTATGTTTATGTGCATATGAATGTGTGTTATAAAATGTTGCTGTTGCTGTTGCTGCTGCTGCTGGTGCTGCTGCTGCTGCTGTATTTTACTTATTGTATAAGAATAATAAACTAAAGACAACCAAGACGACAATGATGATGATCATCATTGACTCTGGTATATTTATTTAGTAGCAATTAAAATACTTGTTACAATCGGTAGATCTTAAAGATCTAAGATACATTAATTAAGAGAAATGAACAAAATCGAATGTGGTTGTAAAGCACATTTCCAGTGGCAATGGTTATAATGGTAATAATATAAAAGCACTGCTTTATAAACAGCTACAATTCTTTTTAATATCCAGTAACATCAAGGTATCCAGCGCATACATTACTCTATATAAAGTATCTCTTTTGGTTAGTAGTTAAAATAAATTTTATAAGGTTATAATATACCTCAGGTACAACTTGCTGATACTCTGTTGTATGTAACAATGTATAATGGAACAGTACGTTCATATGCATGTAACTATATGTATGTACATATCATTGTTAACCGTATCAAATGTATCTCTATTCTTATATGTGACATTTTTCATTTTTTTTTTTTTTGTTATTTCTGCAATTTCTTTCTTTTTTTTACCTCTTGGGTGGAAAAACTTCCTTTAGATGGGTGTCGACTGTCATCTTATAAAACCAAATTGTTTGTTCGGTTTACCTTATATAAAATATATTGTCGCTTCCTTAAATTGTATGTACTTTCTTTTTTTGGCCTCACTGATAATACAATTCAGTTTAACAGCAATATAACAACTGATGTCGGTATTATTTGGTTGTTTATAGATATCAAATTAAAATAAAAATAAAAAGTATGTACAAATAAATAGTCTGCCTAAGAAATGATCCTTCTTTTATGTTTTTTTTTATTTTTATTTTTATTTTATTACTTTATTTCTTCTTATATTCTTCGCTTGATACTATTAAATGCTCTTCTACATATTCAATTTTGGAGATTATAAAAATTATTTAGCTAGCAGAGCTGTTGGAGTGTTTCAACAACAAAATATCAATAACAAGAAAAAGTTCTTAAATCTTTAACTTTGTTTTTTTTAAATGTTCGTTGTGTTTATTCTGTTGGTGTTGTTGTTATTTTTTTTATATATTTTTTTTTTCATTGCCATACTATTTTTCCAGATAAGCCCGCAGAATGTCACTTATATAGAAATGCAATAATTTTTAATGGTTTCTTTATTACGGGCATATCAGATGCTATCACTTTTTTTTTTTTCTGGATTTTAAAGAGCAAAATAAAATCAAATAAAAGCAAAAAAAAAAAAAAAATTAACTAAAGGGAAAATAAAAGGAATACAAAATAAAAAGGGAGTTGGTTTGAATCAACGATATTTTTTGTTACAAAACTTTATAGATATGAAAAAAAAAAAAAACAGAATCATTTATATGCATATAAGTACGTACATAGAATTTAGTGATATAGTCACTTGCCATTTTTATATACGGTTTTTTTTTTTTTTTGCAATGTATATACCCAAATGGATACATATCCTAACATACATATCACATTCACAATATACACTGTACCAGTATCATTGCTAAATATTTGGTTCGTAGAGGTATTACATATATTATCGACATTCTTATTACTAATGTTGATATGGATATGCCCTTCTTTTGTATTTTTTTTTTTTTGCTCTTCACATTACATATGTACATATGTATATGAAATTCACATATCTTTTGCACTATGCAATTTGGTATACACATGTGTATAGAATTTGTTTTTTTTGTTTTTTTTTTTATTTTTACTTTTGTTTTTATTTCAAATAAATAAATAAGTTGATTTTATTTTAGTATAAATATTGCCTCTTAATATACCCATTGTATTTGCACTTAATGCAAATAAATTGATTTTGATTTATATTTTTGTATATAAAATATTAGCATACACGTACATACATATGTATATGCATATAATTTTACACATTGAGAGAATATTGTATAAATAATATTGAAAGCTATTAAGTGGAAAACTTTGTTGTGACGATGAAAAAGGAATGCCGACTATATAAAACAATAAAATAAAAAATATAAATAAATATGTAAATTATGTGTAGATATTTGTAATATACATTTGTATGTACATACGAGAAACAAAAAAAAAAAAAAGAAAAGTAAATGTAACTTTTTTCCATTTTTTTTTTTTTTTTTTTTTTTTTTTACATACAGAGACGTAATCTCGATTATTGAATATTAATAGACAACTAAAAAGAACATTATAAAATGTTTCACTAGAATCAATTCAATATTATAAAATAATATATATAGATTTTGATATTCAAATACTGATTAAATGTGTACACACAATAAAATTATTGTTATATGTGTACACATATTCCATACGAAAATAAACAAAAAAAAACAAAAAACAAAAAAAAAAAAAAACACGAGAATGAATGAATAAATTTCAAGATGCACCAGATGTACATATTGGAGGTAAGCATTTGATATTCATTTCTTTACATGTAGGTAACTTACTTTGTTAACAATGTTGAGAAATATATTCTCGAAAAAAAAATTTAAGATGATCTAGGAAGTTTTTTAAGAGCCAGTCTTATCGAAAATTTCTAATTTAATATTCATAAATATATAGATACAGTATACATATATGTACTTTATTCACTAATTATATGCAAGCCCTTATGGGAATGGATATGTCCATTTTTTTTGTTTTTTCTTCTCTCATAATTTCTAACTATATTCTGTCCACTATAATATTTAGTACGTTTACATGAGAAAATCGAAAGATCCAAAGATCGAAAGGCTTCAAATACATATAATTAACGGACAGAGTATAAATTCAATCTTCTTTAATTAGAAAAATCTTAATTGAAGAAAATCTAAATCTTAAAAATCTAAATCTTAATTCAAGATTCTTTAATTTGAAAATACTATTATCATTTCATTATATTGTGATTATATCACACATTCTAAATTTTTGTACTTCGGATTATAAAATAGATCTTATTTATAAAATTATTAAATTTTATGTATTGTATAACATTCATCAAAATGTGAAACAAAAAAAAAAAAAAAATTGAAAAATCATATTTTTAATTTGAACAATTTCTTATCATTTTAAATGATACTCAATCATTTCTGTTACTTTGTATGTGTAGTATGTAGTACTTTTACATTTACTTTGATTGATTTATAAAATTAGGCCAAAATCCTTGATAATATAAAGTTTTGTTTACATTAATTGGCCTTAAGCAAAGATATTTCTTAACAAAAAAAAAAAAAATTCTTTTTGTAATAAAAATTTTCTTTTAAATATGTTATAATCTGACAAATATTTGTATACAAAAATAATATAATTTGAATATACATGACAATATATATTGTATAAGACTGTATCATAGTGACGTATTATGAATGTTTTGAATATACATTTTCAAAAATTCATTTTATTATTCCCTTTATATAATATAAGCTTATATAAGTTATCTTTACTGTATCCAAAATATAAATATTATTTTAAATATAAACGATATGTCCATCATTTTAAAATTGGAATTTTTTACTTTAAGATTTTTATCAATATTTTATCTTAAATAAAACACACACTCTCTCTGTTTTGTATCTTTAACTTGACTCTAGTTAAATTGTAAAATACGTATTACAGAGTATAAGTTGTTATTATGTTGATATTCATTTATGGTAAACTCTTTTGTTTTTCTTTTTTATATGTAATCCAATAAGTTTAGATTATAAGAAAATAACAAAAATTTTTTGAATTTAATCAAAAATGATGCATGAACCAAAAAACGTACGAATAAAATAATTTAATATTTTGTTGTTTTTTTTATTTTCATTACATATTTTTGGCTGTAACCGTAAATAAAGCACTTTGTACTCAAAATTATTGTCAAAAAAGCAATGTAACTTTGAGCTTATACCTAAACGTACTTATTTCCTGGAAATACCATTTTAGTTATTCTATTTATTTTCATTATTATTTATTTATTACGTATTTTGCTTCACGTTGTATCCAATTCATATTGTTAAAACCACAATTAAAGCCACACGACAAAATCTCACCTACAACATGTAAACATGTGTGCATTTATGTATGGATGGAAAATCAACTGAAATTCATGTTCTTGTGACATTTTTCCGATATACTTTTCATACAATTACTTTTCAAAGTACCTTTACGGTTTATAATCGATTTTCATTTGTGCACCTACATGGGTTTGTAATCTTGGATTTGTCCAAAAATTGTCCTTGAATTTTCCTTGACCAGGATCAATTTTGAGCTTTTCAAGTAGAAAACTATGTGCAAAAAAAAATACGTATTATACATGAGATTTTACAATGAATATTAAGATACATCAAATCAAGCTCATATTTAAATTCAACATTAGTCTCAAAATTGTCTAATACTGTCCACACATTTTATTTTTATTTTATTTTATTTTTCAAACATGTATGGAAAATAACAATTGTATGTAATATATGTATAATAAAATGGTCCATTGGACTATATAAACAAACATCATATTTAAACATAAAATGTTTATTAACATGAAATAATAATAATAATAATAATAATAATAATAATAATGATAATTTAAAATACAAGAGAAATGAAGGCGCCAAACATTGTATATATGTACATTCATGATGAATATGTATATAACTATGGCATTATACTTTAAAATGTTATAATATAAAAAGTAAACATTGAGTATTATGTAAATATTTATAATCATATTTTAAGTGAAACATTCACGTATACATTGCGTATATATGTATATAACATACGTACTAAGTGTTTAGACCTTAAATCTTATAGTTAAATATTTATAAATCGATTTTAAAAATTTCATTTTTGTTCTTATATTTTCACAATACTCAGTATACAAACGTATACAAAATTTGTATCTCAATTTTTAAACATTTTATTGATATACATACATGTGTATATTGCCTTTTTGTTTAGTCTTTCTAATCATTTAAAAATTTTTAAGATTACTTTCTTTCTTAAATGTGACAAATGTGACATTTCAACATAATTATTGCATACAATGTAAACAACTTTTTAAATAACTTAAATTTTATTATGCCCCCTCATCATGTTAAATATATATGTACATACAATAAATTTGAATAAAAATTTAAAAGTCATTTAAAGAAAATTTATGTTATTAACAGAATATTAAATTTCATACAATTTTTATATGTATGTAAATCATTTATTAAATGAAATTTTTTGTTTGTATTATAAATTAAAATGAAAATTGATTAACAAAGTATATTTTGTTGTTGTTTTTTTTTTTTTTTAATATAGACTTCAATAAAATGTGTTTACACATAAATTTAAAGTTACTAAAGTAGATCATTTGATACTGGTTCATTCTGTGACCTCATCATAATCTTTGGCACTATAGCCTACGACTGGCTTTATAGTTTCTTCAAATATGGTACAATATATTCTTCTCCAGTTTATCGATTGAAATTTCATTTATTTGCTCAAGACTTCTTCTATTGCTTCCTACATTTTGTCTTTAAACGATCTGTTTTAGTTTTTTTTCCTAATGGGTTCTGTTTTAATAATAATAAACTTAAGTTGAGGTCATTTTCATTATAGAATTCTATATGCCTTGTTGTCTCTTTTAGATGACCTATTTTTATAATTTTAATTATCTCACTTGACCCATATATACGATTCAAAAAATTCATTAAATTGTTCTAAATTTTTGTAATTAAATTCTCACAAACTCAGAGCAAAAATAAATTCAAACCCAAAAAAAAACCTAAATTTGTTTATGTTATATTTCCTGTTTTGATTTGCAATTTCCAGGAAATAAGAAAAAAAAATAAATCAATAAAAATTATATTCAATGACTAATTCATTTTTGTGTTAATTTTCCTTGATTCATTCATAAATCTCTTGCAAAAAGAACAAACAATAAAAAAAAAAAAAAAAAAAAAAAACAAAAATAATAGCTAATAAAATATAAACAATTCATCCTTTTTATTTTTTGTTCATTTCATGAAAAGCATGGCAAAACAGAGTATAAGCAAAAAAAAAATCTGAAAATGAAAATCATTGTTTTCCATTTTCTATTCAATTCTTACAAAAAGAAAAAGCGATGTAATATTTTATTTTGTACACAATATATAGAGTACGTGTAAATTTATACAATTAAAATAGACACTCTTTTTATATATGCCTTTAAAGATACTTCTACATGCATGATATTGTATGTAAAATGAAAAATTTTCCTACTGTTTTTGTCATCCTAACCTTATCCACAGGATCCTTTGTTTTTACGATATGTACATATATGAAATCATTGTAATGTGTATTTTATAATGAAATATCTAAAAATCTATGTACAACTAAAAGTAAATTGTGTTTTTATTTATAAGAGAAAATAGCAAGTGTGTACGTTGTACAAAATTATAAACATTTTTGTGTTTTGTAAATGTACACAGAAATACAGAGATATAGAAAAGATGTAAACACACAAACATTCATTATACCTACATTTACTTTATTTTACTAATCGTAAATTAAAGTCACGCGACGACAGGATGAGCTAAAAAAAAAAACAAAAAAGATTTTTTTTAATTTTATTTTTCTATTGTTTTTTTTTTTTTGTTGTCGCTTTTGCTTTGCCCTTGTTTATTTCACCTTAAAATTTTATTTTAAACGTTTTCACCTGGTTTATGTATACATATACAATCCATTACAACTTCAGTATGAAAATTAAAATGCCACATTTTATCACTTTTCAAGAAAAAATTATTAAAAATTATAATTTTCAAAAAAAAAATTTTCTTTTCTTAAATATTGATGCATGAATAATGTGTACGTACGAACATGTATCCTTACATGTCCTTACGCTTATTTTATTTCAATGAAATTCCATTAAAATTGAAGAAATTTTTTGACAATATTTTTTTTTTTTAAGAAAAAAAAAGGGAAATATCATTCCGCATGCAAAACAAATTATCTATGCTCATCACATATCATTTATAATAAAAAAAAAAAAAATTTTAACGTATGCCTAAAATAGTACTTCAAGGAAATACTCTATTGTTTTGTATTATTTTAAAAATTATTAACGGCCTGGTGCTAATCCTATAGACAAAGTTTAAAAAAATAAAAAAAATAAAAAAATGATGAAAATTTTTTTTTTCTAAAAAGGATAATAAATAAATTGAATATTTTGTACGTATATTTTGTTACTATAGAAATATTTAAAACGTCTATTTATTAGTTAAAGAAATACAAAAAATTTTGGCAATTATGATCTTTTATTACAAAAATGTATTTTTGTACTTTTACAAATTTTGAAATGTATTCAACATTATTTTATAACTACATACATGATGAATATGAATGGTAACCATATATACCAATGTATTTGTATACGTTTACATATTTTATAGGATTTCATTAAAGCGTATCAAAATGTTCATCCTTATAATCAATTGTTCAAAATAAACGGTCCGGCAGCAGAGAGACATTTTAGATATTTTATTAAATTTAATTTACTATATGCATGTACCTATATATACGTTATACAGTTATAATCAATCTATTCAACATTTATCTTCTGTTTTCTTTTTTTTTTTTTTTTTTCTTATTTTCTCATATAATTTTGGCTAATAGATTGTCATCCAGGCGAAGCAAATTTCATTTAAAATCCTTACATGTAGAAATTCAATTGTTATAATTCCAGATGTATATATATACAAATAAAATTGAATACATGTACGCACGTGTATATATACTTAATACACACATTTAAACTAGAAATTCATCATAAAATAAAATCTACTAAAATTTATTGAATTTTTATTTTTTATTTTTTTTTTATGCTTATGAATAAAATTCTTTACAATTTACTTGTATACTCTCCTTCCTTATGAACTATCTTGATTCATAATAATTATTCTGGAATTTCCCCATATCAATAATGCTATGGTAATGATTAATAAAATAGAAATTTTATTTTTTTTTCTTTCTTTTTTGTTTTCTTTCTAATTTAATTTTGGCATTTGAATTTGAACTTTTAAATGAATGCATGTAACATTCTAGGCAATAAATGTACATACATATGTATACAAAGTCGTTTAATCTTCATATCGTATAATAGCCAATCACAAACAATAAAAATACAATTTTTTTTTTGTTTTTTTATTGTATTCGACATTTTGTCATTTAATTGAATTAAATGAAAATTATAGGCGTATCAAATTATATTTTATTGAATTTTATTGCATTTAACTATGAGTATACAGAGTTGTATTTATTAACCATATCATAATTTCATTTAAAAAAAAAACAAAAAAAGAAGAGATTTTTATACACACCTTTCTTTTAGATTTCATTTAAAATAGAAATACAATTTTTTTTTTTTTTTTTTTGGAAAATTTTCTTTTATAGAATTTCCTGTATATATACATTGGCTTAAATATAAATTAATCCCCTAATCATTGTTTTATATGCAATCATTATACATTAAACATCGACAAGATTAAGATAACAAGACAACAAATTCTCTACGAATCCTCGTTTTCTTTTATATCTTCCACACGCGACGTTGTTGTTTAGCTTAATAGATTTTTTTTTATCTGGGGAAATTAAAAGCCAAGCGACCATATAAAAATCTGTAAATTGAAATTTTATGTTTTTCTTTGTTTTAATATATGTTTAAATGTCTAATTTAGTTTTTTTCTTAATAAAAAAATTTTCATTTTAATGCAACAACACAAACTTATATCCTTGTCTATGGATATGGACATGGAATTAATATGACGATTGTTTTCTTAATTTCAGTTTGAGACATTTTGTCACAAATGGTACATTGTCATCTTGTCATCTTGGGTGACTATTTTTGTTTTTTTTTTTGTGGCTTACAAAATCTATTTTTTGTTTTTTTTGTTTGTTTGTTGATACACTGCGGTAGTTACACACAATGAAATTTTTTATTCTATGATAAAAACACACGAATATAAAAAAACAAACAAAAATTTATATATTCGCTTGAATGATTTTGTTGAGTGTTTCTAAATAAAAAGGATTAAGAAGACTTTAATTTTGTTGTGATTTGTTCTATCTTTTTTTATTTTTTAGCTTTTCAATAGATCTTTCAAAATCTTTAATAATACAATAAAAATTAAGTACATATTTTGTAACATTTTGTACGTGTGTGTTCTATTACGTAACATATTATTGTAAATAAGAGGTAACAAATAAATAATTTTTTTTTGTTTTTTTTTTTTTGGTTCTGTTGAATGAAATACCCTTGTAACAATGTTAAATCTCTTTGATATTTGTGTTATTTTCTGTAGATTAAAATTTTATTTTATTTTTTTTTAATAAAAATTATGGAGCTAATCAAAATATCAATGTAATAACAAAAATAAAAAACATATAATTTTATTGTATTTGTTCATATATAGAAACAGATAAGACGTGTAATCCCTAATTCCCTAAAGTGTCACTAGAGAGGGAAAAAGAGACAAATTTGATGTAATGTACTTTCCAGATAAAAATTGTTCATCTTCCAACTTCCATTGGCGATACAATTGCCAATTCAAGTCCTGGCCTCTTCAAGTGCTTGACTCTAGGCATATTGATTTATTATTGCTACTCATTTTCAGTTTATTTATTCTCAGCATAATTTTTGTACTGTCTTACCATAGATCAAGTATTCTATATTGGCTCGTAATACTCTGTGGTCTTACACTGAATCTCGTGGTCTACATTCTCTTTATCCAGTTTCTGTTATGTTTTTCAAGTTTTCCAGTTGAAAGTTCTTTTTTTATATTTGCACTTAAACATTTTTCTGGAAATTCTTTAAATGGTCTTTCATATCATACCATATCGAATTCTAAAATATGAACAAAGGATTATCTCACAATCTCAGTTTATATATTTATTGAAATTAATTCCCCTTTTGTGTTTTTTGCCTTTCGTTATTTTGTACCTTTCTACAAAAAAAAAAAAAAACATACAATGGGTTTTGTAATTAACAAATTACTCAACAATTTTTAATAGTCTCCCATTCATTTTCTAAACAATATTCGAAATTCCAACATTCAAATACAATTATTATCACTTATATGATTTATATGTAATATTCGGTTAAATGACGACTAACCATATATACATATTTTAAAGTTTACAAGTAAATCTATATAATCGAGTCAGACATTTATCTGTCTACATGGGTGTATGTACATGATAATCATACATATATGTATATACTGCATATGAATGATATCTTTTAGATCTAAATTAAATATTAAATTCTTTTTTTTTTTTTTAAATATATTAATAACAAACTGTTTATGATGTTGTTCTCATTTAATTTCTTAACAAATTACAAAATTATTTATTTTATACATATACATGATACTCACATATCATATATGAATACCAGAATGAATGAAGTAAGCGATGAGCATGCATTCTTATAAATACAGAAGATACATAATAATGATGATGATAATAACGATAATGATAATTATGTTATATAAAATATACAGACTGATTTATGTACATGCATATATACTAGATATACATATGTACATGTATGTATGTATGCATGTGAATTGAACACTGGTATACATGTGGTGTAAACATAGTAATATATTTGAATATAATTTACAATTTAACCCGTATGTATTTTTTGAAACATATCAAATTTTGTCACCTGTCAATTTTAATGTGATGGATTGCCATCATTATTTGTCAAAAATAGAATATAAGAGAGATATTAGAAGATCTCTAAAACAAAAAAAAAAAAAAATAAATAAAGATCATGAAACAAAAAAAAAAAAAAATTAAAATGAGATGAGTTCATATAACATGATTGTATGTAGTCTTGAAGAAACATGCATACATAAGTATTTTACAGCACATGTAGTATGGATTTAATATGAAGTGAAATGATCTATTTTAAAGGTTTATCATTCAAGAACATCACATCGTATACTACTTCATACATATGAATGAAATTGCATTTTCTATTTTTTTTTCCATTCATAATCATCTTCATACGTTCATATAAATATGAGAGTTCATTTCATTTTTAATACCTTTCTATATGAAAAGATTTAACTTGACAGGTGGCAGCATCTAATTTGAGATAAAGATCATACCGACTTTATTTTTATTTATTTTTTTTAAATGATTATTATACTTTTAATTTAAATTAAATTTAACTAATCTTAATTATTCTCATCAAAAATGAAAAAAAAAATTTTTTTTTGTTAATAAAATTAAAATCAGATCATTTTCACATATTCTGGTATTCATATGTACATGCATGCCAAGACATTATAATCCTACACACTTTAATTGTGTAAAAAAAAAAAAATTTTTTTTTATTTATTTATTTTATTTTTATTTTTTCATGTTTATTATCTATGTTTTTTTTTTTATCTATGATTTATTTGGTATTTTACATATCGGGTACATATTTTTTTGCATTTATACAACAACAACAAAAACATTTTAAAACAGGTACAATTTAACAATACACTATTTGACTTCGATCAATCGATGTTATTCCATTAAAAATTTAATAGTTTCACCATTAAATAATCATTTTTATGTTAATGTCTTACATTTGTATATGTTTGTATGTGTGCCTACATAATATATTGTTTCTATTTTCCTGTTGTTACATTTTAGCATTACATTAAAAAAAATAGAAAAAATTCATTTTAATAAAAACAGGCTAGTCTACTTCTTAATTTAATCCTAAGCAAGTATTTTTTCTCAATTTTCCTATTGCAATTGTATTGAGAATTTCTAAATAAACAAATTTTATTAAGAGTGGTGTCTGCATAGCCTGTTATATTTAAAAAAAAAAAAAATCTGATCATTATTTTACAAAAAATTCATGATGTTTACATGGACTTAGGGCAAGTAAAAAAATAGATGAGATGACGTAAACACCCATTCATTCATCATGGCTCCATAGCCCTAGCTAGGATCTTCGCCTCTAAAAGATAGCTCCTACATCTGCCTCTCTATATCCATTACGTAAACACCCATTACATCAAAAAAAAATTTTTTTTTTTTTAAATTCTATCACAGAGTAAAGTCCAGTGTGTACATACCTCTTAATTATATGACAAAATTTTTTTCTTTAAAAAAAAAATTAACTTAGTGAGAGTATAAAGTACATAACGGAAGAGATATTAAGTAAAAAAAAAAGGCATGATTCAGCATTATGATACAAGAAATATTGCAAACTTTGCAAAAAAATTAACAAAAAAAAAAAAATGTTTTAAATTTTCATTAGTGGACTTTTAAGTATGTAGGTTGGTTACTTTGAAAATAAGTTTAACTACAAAAATAAAAGCAAAAATCTAAAAATACTATGTATACTATATGATCTCTTAGCCTCAATTACACACATACATGTACATAAAATGTATCAGTTTAATTGAGAAATGAAATTAATTTGAAACTCGATAGCCACCTACGACATTTTAATGCAAACAATAATATCAGTTAGCTTGATTTCAATTTTAAAGAATTTTTTTTTTTAACAGTCCATATAGTATCCATTCAATATAACGGAGTAGAATGATATGTCTTAGATTCATGTGTGTGTGTGTATCTTTAAAATGGCAAAAAATCAAAGTCCAAAAAAACGAATCATTTTAAATCAACCAAGTAAATTGAATATGTTTTATAAACTCAATAAAAACAAAAGTTATACAAAAAAAAACCAAACTAGCTAAAGCAAAAAATGATCAAGCGAATAAATTTTTCCAGGCTCTTTTATATGTTTTATACTCATATGACAGATCTGGAGCGATTGATTGTTTCGCCTACAAGAATTGACTTTACCTGGTTAACTAAACACATTAATAAGAAAAATCTTTTTTTTGGTATAAAAATTTTTTTTTATAGCTATAAAAACAAATACATATAAAATACGTTAACTAATAAACATTGGTGATTCGTTTTTTTTTTTTTTTTTTGATTTTTTTCAATTAACATTAAATAATGGCCAAGTGCATTAACTAAAGTAATTGCAAATACTGTTGTTGGTGGTATATGTATATAGTGTGATAATGCTGCTGGTCCTGCTGTTTTTATTAGTATTTACATGCTGTTACTACTATACATATATAATAGTTATATGTATCATTATATTAGTTATTAAGGTATGCAGCAATATATGTAGATACATGCATTATGCAAATAAAAATCTAAATATCAAATTTACCTGTATTCATACATTTATATACATATGTATATATACAAAATGTTGTGCATACCATTATAATATTTGTTTTTGCTTAAAAATCAACTTTCACTTTTATTTCGCGACCACGAATCATATATCAGCTTGTTTTACGTTAATATAAAAAAAAAAAAAAAAAAAAAAAAATGCATGTACATATAGTATATAACATATAAATAGTGTGTAATTTTTGTTTTTAAAACATTACCTGTATGTAGTAATATATGCATTATGCATTCATGAAACTCCAAACTAATATCGATTAGATGATTATTATTATATTGTATAATAGACTTATGTAGTATTTTGGTACTAAATTATGTACATACATATATCAAGTATAGTATCAGTTGTTCATATAATGTATTCATATATATTCCATATATACTATATGCTTATATATTCATTTTATATATTTTATATGATACATACAATTTATTCATTTTTTTTTTTTTATTTTTTTTTATAATGTTATATTTGAAATGAAAATGAAAATTTAAATCAAACAACTATAAAATATTCCAACTTGATCTTTATATAAAATATATAACATATGTACTTAATATATGTATATAAAGTACATATATGAAAGATTGATTTGATTAACTATAAGAAATATTACTTTATTTTGCATAAAAAAAATCAAACAATTTAAAAACAGGAAAATATATTGAGTATACATACATGATATATTAAAGTATATTTGAAGCATATATTTATGGATTTGTGTGTGTGTGTGTGTATTTTAAGTCATACAAAAATTAGGTACTTTGTACATACATACATGCATTAAAAATACATCAAGTAGAAAATATAAAAAATTAATGCAGGTGACTTAAAAGATACCGCAAATTTAGTTAATAATATCAAAAAAAAATTTTTTTTTTTTTCAAATCTTTTTGTTTTATTCATTTGTAAAAAAAAATAAATAAATAATTTTATGATTTACAACTACTGCCATTTATTAGTTTCATTGTTCAAAAATACGCTATATACAGCACAATCCAATTCTTTGATTTTTTTACGTTTTGTAAGGGGTTACCCTACATTATAAGAGATTTTCAGGCTGCTGCCACATGTTAGCAACTTAGCACACGTTTTCAAATTAATAAACAAAAAACAAATTTTTTGTTTTTTTGCTTTATTTATTTTCTTTCCTTACAACAAAAAAAATGGAAATAAAGCACATTATACATACGATCATGTATTGGTCTTTTGATTGATACATGAATTTTAGTTTAGTCATAATTTGATTATAAATATTGACCACGATCATAATTTTGCTTGTTTTCGTTTTCGTTTTTTTTATTTTTGTTTTGTTTTTCTTATAAGCATGCGATCAGTATTTATATTTCATTTTTGTTAGTTTGACAAGTCAAATGTTTATAAGTTGATTTATATATTCTTTGGTATATGGCAATTATTCATTATTATGATTACGTAAATATATTGTGAAAAATTTAATGTAATTTTTGTAAGAAAAATCGAATAATAATGACCGGATATAAAACCAGATACAAATCAAAAGTATAGAAAATTTCCTTTTTATTATTGCTTTTATTAGTTGGAAAAGTCTATTAAATTATTAGAAATAGGACATGTGAATAAGAAAATTATTCAATGTATATTCAATTGAATTTTTTGAATATGTATACGTAATCCTTTAATGGTAATCAATAAACCTTATCGAAATTATACTACGAAATTATTAATTCCATCGTCTTGGTTTTTTTTTTTTTTTGTTTTGTTATTTCATGTAAATACAGTTATTCATTTATTATCATATTATTGCAAAAAAAAAAAATCTTTCAATAATTTTAATATCTTCAATATAAAAAAAATAAAAACGGAAAATATTGAAAATTTATAAAATATGTAAGTAAGCAGTTTTGTTTTTTTAAACACATGACATTAATTTACTTATTACATTTTATGCTTATACTACTTATAGAATGTATGTATAATACAACACAGTACATTTCAGTATCATATAATAACACCTTTCATTTTATTTTATTATTGTAATTGCTTTTATCCAGTAGCAGATGACTTAAGAAAATTAAATTGTAATATAAATATAATTTTAATATTGTAACATATATTATAGGATAATAAGAAATGTACATGCGGTGTATGTATAGAGGATGTACATATATTCATTTTGCTGTATCCCACAGTAAAAATATAAGGCATTGATATCATATTGGCATTAGTAATGAAATATGGTATTTACGTGTATAAAAAAAAATAACAAAAAAAAAATGTTAAATGCCACCTTCTATGAAAGAGTATTATAACAGGTATATTCAAAATATACAATATAATTTTCTTATTGGCATAATATTAAGTATGTTATATTCAAGACTACATTAATATCATGTTAAATTGTGAGAAAAAAGACCAATACATTGGATTGAATCTTGGATCAAATAATATATTGGGTGCAAAAAAAAAAAAAAAAATAAAATTTTTACCCACAATCACACAATATGTAATATACGTACGTATGTGTGATAAAGACCACACCGAATATATATTTGTAATACACACACATGTATTAAATATTTGTTCATACAGGCCTTATATACATATATGATAATATTACACATTTAAGTGCATTATCGTTTGTATGCATACGTTTACATTAGATATAATTGTCCTTTGCTTTACTTTTTCTTCGTTAAAAAGGATAAAAAAAAGAACAAAATTTAATATTTTGTAATTCGATCCACCTATGTACTTTATTAATTTTTTTTTCTAATACTTATACAAACAGAAATTCAATTTACTAAGTATTAGACCTTAGTGAATAAAATAATTGACATCATCATAAGTATATTTTGTGTTTAAAATTATTATATGCAAAGTATGAGTAAATCTGTATTTGGAAATTTTATGAATTAAAATACTTACATATGTGTATGTGTACATGATGTACGTGCATGAACAAAAATTAATGAATCCATTATAGGTGTACATACAATATACGATGTATACTCATCAACTATATGTATATACGTACACACACACATAATTACATTTATGAATAAGTATGTAGGCAAATATACATAACATATAAAAAGTCAAATATCTTTTTATCTTCATGTACTTTACTTTTAAGTTGAAACATCTTAACTTTTTTGTGATAATCGGATTACATTTAACTGTTGCATATTTATTTTACTTTATTTTTATTCTCTTTATTTTAACATTGTTCAAAAAAAAATAAAAATTTTTTTTTAAGGGATGTCTCTATACGATATTATGCATGTACACGCGCTTAACAATAAAATGGAAATGAAAAAAAAAAAAATATTTAAAACATTAAATAATTTGTACATTTGTAAGATGATCTTAAAGAAAACTTTTTTGTTTTTTTTTTTCTTTTTAATTTTTAGTAATGAATTAATTAAATATTTTATTTGCTTTCTAAAATTTTAGTACAGCAAGCGCTCTGTACAACTGTATAAAATAATGGAAAACATCAATGTGCCCTCTTTTTAAATATACATATAACAGAATGAAAACATTATAATTGAAGAATTTATAATGAACTAAAAATTCTTCCTGTTTTCTTTTATTTTTTTTTATTTTTAAACATTATCGAGGACCACCGTTTTTCGATCAAAATGTAAATTTTACATTATTTACTTTATTTTACAGGTATCAATCTCATACTATATATCTGATATTTTATGTTTTGTTTTTCTGTTTATTATTCAATTTTCAGGAAAAGGAAAATAAAAGCAAAAATATAGATATGTAGATATTTTTTTTTTAATTTATTCATTTTATTCAAATTTTGATCATTCATAAAAGCAACAAGTACTTTACTGTTAACATTATTTTACTTTGCTAAAAATGTAAATTGAAGTACATTGATGCATTAATAGAATGTCTCAAAATAAGTGTCACAAAGTATATTTGTCGTAAAACTAAAATTTTTTCTTATAAAAAATTATTTTTTAACATATCTCCTCATCCATCATTCCCTTTCGGTTTAAGGATTAAATATAACAAAATTTATTTTAAACTCTAGACTATTTAAATTTTAATTATTTTTATTCGACTTCCGATCAAATTTATCTTTGCTCAATTTATTTATTATTTTATTGGAAAAGCCTAAAGCTTTTATTTTAATCTAAAAAATCTAAGGTTTACCAAGATGGTTTAAAAGATATTGCAATGAAATTATGTTTTTAACATTATCAAGGATTTTCATAGGTGTATCTCACAAGGAAAAATTCAAAATATGTTTTCAGCTAAAAATTTCCAAAATATCAGACACTTATTTCGGAACACCTTTTGTATATAACAAATGTCCCAATTCACAATTTGGTTTAATAAAAAAACAGAAAGCCATCACGAGAAAAACATAATCTTATCTTAAAAGTGTGATTTAAATCATTTCTTAATTACCACAAAGCAAAACAAGAAAAAAAAAAATTAAATGCTTAATTAATTGATATCTAAAAATGCATTTTTACTCAACTCCAAAATACATTACATACATGAAAATGAAAAACAAAACACAAAAAAAAAACTTCCAAAAATGAGGTCATTTAACAAGAGTAACCGATAAAAATGGTAAATGTATACGTTACATTTAAACGTACGAGTACGTATATGTACACATACTGTACATGTATTCCATTCATTAAATTTGCAAATATACAAAAAAAAAATAAATAAATAAATAAATAAATAAATGAAAATTTTAAGTTAAAAACTTAATTAACAAAAATTTCAAATATCTTTTATCACCACCACATAAGTTCATTTTTACTTTACTTTTTTTCGTTTTCACATTACGAAAAAGAAGAAAAAAAATTAAGTACAACTTGTTGACTTGCCATAAAGCGTTTATTTTTGCTTTTTATGTGCTTTTTACGTATCTTTATATTTTTTTTTACATTTTCTTGTATCCCTTGTTAACTATTAAAAAATTTTTGCATTTTTGTTAATTCATTCATTTCAATTACAAGGAATGGGATATTAAAATTAAGTGAAATTATTTATGTTTTTTTTTTTATTTATTCAGTTTTGTTAATAAGAACGGAAATAACAAAATAATTCATATGCAAAATAAATAAAAAAAAAAAAACAAAATAAATTAAGAAATATTCACCTTTCTTATTATTTTCTTAAATTGCATGCATAGACATACACGATGTATTTAGAGTTACGTAGGTAATTGCAAAAATTATGTTTAATTTTGTTTAAAGTAAAAAACAAAAAAAAAAAAAATAAAAATTCTCTCATATAATTAAATTTACATACAACATGTACATAATACAAAAATTGGTTTAAAACTTATAAAATGCTACGATAAATATCTTAATAACATAAAATATCTTATAAGTAAAGATATCGTCAAATTGTCATCTACATTACATATTCTAGGTGTCAGTTTCAGTTTCAGTTTTTTTGTTTTTTTTTTTAGTAAGACATACGTATATGTATGTCCTGTAATGATTGTACAATACAAATGAAATGTAAAAGCTAAAAATACTAGTATACATGTGTAAAGATAACAAGCAAAAAAAATATCTTGCTATACAAATAATGTACTATGAAAGCACTGAAGCGATAACCTTTGAGATGCAATTTATATATTTGTTAGTTTGCATTTAAAAAAAAAAAAAAAAACTACCCATCATCTTTTCCTCCTTAGGGACTCTTTCATGACGTGGCGCTTATTATACGATTATTCCTTCATTATTATTAGTAGTTTTCATTTTTCCCTTTTGTTTTTTTTATTATTATTATTATTACTCTAATAACGAGAAGCTTGTTTCAACAATCTTTACATGCATTTCTTGTTTTGCAATTCACATAAAATGTCTATTTGTTGTATGGCAGTTCCATTACTATACATTCATGAACACAAATTTCATCATTATTATCATCAACATCATCATCATCATCATCATAAATATAGATGTACAAAAATTGATACACGCATATGTATGTATGGTGATGTACATATGTGGTTATATATAGTGTCTGTATGCAACACTAACATTATAAACGTGGTAATTATTATTATTATTATATGCGTCTTATCTCCTCTTTATCCGACATAAAACATTTTTACTTGTATTTTTTGCAAAACGGAAAACATCTAAACAGGAAAACTGGAAATGAGCCAAGGAAATAAATGCCTCTAGTTACACGACTTCCAATTTTAATTCATATGTAACATTCATATAATATGTTTTTAAATTAACTTTAGTGTGAAAAAAAAAAGGCAAACAAAATAAATATAATGAAAGGTTCTTATAATCATTGTATGGATGTATACTCTGTTTACAAAGTTATTTTAACGTAATCCAGCTAATGAAGAATCATATCTGTGTTAAAAGGAAAATTAGATATCATTTATTGTATTCTCATAATATGGTATGATGACATTAGGACAATTTTGTCTGAGTGCTCAGAGGGCCTTACTCTCTCCTATACTTCAAACAAAACAAAATGTATGATGATGTGAAGTCCTGTACGTGTACCATACATTTACTATTATGCAGATCCTAATGTTGTAAAAACTTTTTGAATAAGATATACATACATGCGAATGCACAATTAGTGCACACATACCAAACATTTAACATTTAACTGTTTGTGATGTCTGTTAATTTTTTTTTTTTTTTTTTTATAAAAAGGATAAAAATTACTTTTGAATATAGTGTCAGGTAAAATTCCTTTTGTGACAAGTAATGAAATTTTTATTTCTTTTTCTCATTTATACATTTTTTTATTTTTAACATTTTGTTTTCATTTTAATCGTAGTGATGATACTAAACTACAAATGATGATAACTTTGCATGTATTATAACGTAACAAGAAAATTGTGTCTAATGCACAAGTATAAATTGTTGTTATCATGGTGTGTGTTCTAAATGAGAGAATTCTGAATTTTATTACTAAAAATAATTATAAAAATTATTTTTTAACATTTTATGAATAAAATAAAATAAAATAAAAAATTTGGAATCTGCTGTATATCTGCTGAGTATCTGCCATCAAGAATGTGACAATTATAAATTTTGTCTTTTCACTTAAGTAAGAATTATTCTCACGAAATATTAATAAATATACAGACCACACGTGAAATTTTAATTTTTTTTATATTTTTATTTTTTAAATCATATCCTTCCTTTTATATTTCATTATTCCCACACAAATGACATTTATACTTTGTATCAAAGCCTTTTCTTTGCAAAAATATTTAATATTTTGTTTTAAATGAATCTGACTAGGATATTTTTGCCGACATACATTTTTCTTTCTTTACAAATTTGTACGATAATGACAAGTGTAACAAATTCTTATTTCATCTACTAGGACAATAAACGACAACAATTTGTTACGCTTTTGGTGATCTTTTGACACACAAAACGATCACTTTTCCTTCTTTTATTTAAAATTTTTTTGATCTGATACTTTATTGTTTAGCTGTTGTATTCCAGTATATTGTATCGATTTCAGAACGTGCGAACAGGTAGGTCTAGACAATTTTTTTTTTTTTTCCAGTTATTTTATAGTTATTTTATATCTCCTAGAGGTATATGTAATATGGTAGTGTACACTGGTATATCACCAAGCGCCTATTTTTCTATGTATGTAGTTTCAATCATCTTAAGAAACTATAAAAGAAAAAAAAATTTTATTGTACTGTATAAAATGTATGTAACGGGTGTACATCAACATTTGATTACGTACGTGCATACTTGTATTTGGTAGTGGGTATTAAATGCGTGTATCTAATTTGTATGTTCATGAAAATATTGAGTCTTTTTCATGTTTGTAGTCATAATGTACTATGAGCGTGTACGAAATCATTGAAAAAATCGGCTAAATTCCAAGTGGCTAAATTACTTTTAATAAAATTTCAATTTAGCATTTATAGTAAAACTTTACTGGGCTGGATGACTAAATTGTTCACATCTTCTTTTGAAAATTCAAATTTTTAGTATTTTTTTAATAATTGTAAAAAATTCGAGAAAATTTTCAAAAAATCACAAAAAAAATCTGTAAAAATCAAATTACAGACAAAAACCATACATTACACTTTCATTTCATACAAAAACAATGAACAATTTAGCCATTTAGCCAGATATAGCCCCACTTCCCACACGCTTTATAAAAACAGAACTTATAACTCTAAAAGAAAATTAATTTTATGTTTTAGGAGAAGTTCAGTTTCACATAAAAACACTTTGATTTCGTTCGATTACCTTTGCAAATTTCTGCAAATTTTTTTTTTTTTGCTAATGTCTTGAACAAACAAAATCTGATGTGAGAAAGCATCAAGAAATTTTACATGTACTGTACTGTTTACGTGTGATAAATACCATACAAAGAAAATATTATTATTTTTTTTTTTCTATAATAATAAAATATTTAGAGTAAAAATTAAACGTTTGAGAATTGCCGCTTCAATTGTACACACAAATGTACATATGTGTTTAGCGTTTTTAGAAGCAAGAAATCAAAGACTTTTTCAAACTGAACCATATTAAAAAGTTGATTTCAGTTATTACATTTTTAAAATTTATTAGATCTATTACATGACTTGACATTTATTTTGAAACTTTTCTTGTCGTTTTTGTTTTTTTTGTTTTTTTTTTTTTATTTCTTCTTTTATGAAGTAAGAATAGAAAAACATTTAAAAAGTGAAAAGAAAATATTTTTAGTTTGTTAAAAAAAAAATACAAGGATCTTTCTTTACATATGAAAATCCCTTTAAAACGATTACTACATATACTTTACATTTTACACCTATGTACATGCATGCATGTTGCATTTATGTGTAATTTGTTAATACATATTTGAAAGAATTTGTATATAAGATTATGGTATATTAGTTACGCATTTGAATTCAAATGATGTTCAAATTTGTTAAGAAAAATTTACTATTTTGTATGCACATATTCCCTGTTGGTTGTTTTCATTTAAGAATGAAAAAATAAAAAAAAAAAGAAGAAATCAAATAAAAGCGAAATAAATGTAGAAGAAGTCAATTTGATATGCATCTGTGATTTTCAATAAAAATAAAAAATAGTATAGTTATGCATATACATACGTTATTAGCTCATATCACAAAGTATAACGATCCATCCGATCCAATGAATACATCGTCAATGCTCATATAAAGGTGCTCATATGTATCCCCATGAATTTTCATATTTTATTATATTTATTTTTTTTTTTTTTCATTGAAAATGTTTTAAAATTTAAATAAAAATTGAAAAAAAAAAAATTTTTTTTTTCTTTTATGAAATTCTTGTATTTATTAATAAAACATTGAAAAATTAGATTTTTAGATTATTCAAAGTACATACATATAACACACAATTGTGTACATACAATGTACATACAAATCATTTTTAATATATGTTCAGTATATGAATAAAAATTCAGTAGTGCATATACATAATTATGTTTTAACATATTCCAAAATATCTAATACAAAAATGATGATAAATTACAATAACATATGTAGATAGAAATTTCTTAAGATCATGACAAGAATTCATTAAAAAAAAAAAAAAAAAAAATGTGTAAATTGTTTGTAATGAATGTAACAAAAAAAAAAAAGCCTTTCATTGACACGATTTAAGTAAAATAATGCGTATCATTATAAAGCGAACAATGTTGTCAATGATGAAAATTTTAATTTATTTTACGTGGACAAAAATTAATTTTATAAAAAAAAAGAAAATATTTTAATTTGAATTTTTTTTTTTTTAATTAAATAAAAACAACAATATCCTTCCTTGACTGTAGCATAGATCAAGACCAAGTATATTAAAGAAATCTTTAATGGCTATAGATTTATGTTTTAATTTTGAATTTTCTAAAATAACAAAAAAAACAAAAAGGAAATAATTAAATCAATTCTATAGAGCACATTAATGAAATTCTAAATTTACAAAAAACAAAAAAAAAAAAAATTTTTATTTTTTTCTTGTTCTTAAACATTAATTGATATTCAAATATGTCTAATGAATTAAATGTAATTTAATCAATTTCCTTTATATATACTTTTAAGATTAAAAATTATTCATTCACGTGGATACGCATTTAGAAAAAAAAAAAAAGGAAATTTAATTTTGACTCATTTTCTTATATATCTACTTGGAAAATATTCTTTGAAATTATTTTAATTAGTCTTAATCTTTTCTTTTTGAAATAAAATTCGCCCTTTTTTTTTTTTCGTTTGTATTTTTAACTGATCTATATCTACGTAATGTGAAAAAAAAAATTCCATTTAAAATCTACGTACAGAACAAAAATAATGACTTAAAAGAAAATCTTAATCAAGTCAAATAAAGTCAATTTTTCAATAAACGTTTTATCAGAAAAATAAATGTAATATTAACAAACAAAGACAAAAAAGCAAAAAAAAATCCTTATCATTTCATTATTATTATATTTTTCTTTTTTACGAATGATTTGTCTTTATCCTTTCATTTTTATCCTAATTTTCTATTTTCTTTTACACATTTAGCTAAGTATTTATCCATGTATGTATAGGTATAGTCGACGATATACATACATAACACTTACATGCTTTTAAATAGGATATCTTTGTGCGTTGTGTCATGTTACATACAAAATACACACACACATACACACAACATAGAAACAAGAAAACAAAAATGAATTTTTATTTATATATAATCACTAAATATTTTCTTAAATGTCAGGTAATTCACATGAATGAATTTTTCATTCTTTTTCTATTCATTTCATTTCATTTGTCGTGTATTTTTCTTTTTTTTTATTGTTTATTTTATTTATCTGTATTTTATCTTTGATTATTTTGTATATAGTATTTCATTTTTTATATCGAAAAGTGTCTTTTTTTTTTTTTTTTAAAGGGGTATAAGTCAAAGTTTTGTCATTTCCATAAGATCTTAACTGCATCGAATTACCGTATGGAGTATAGAACAGTATCAAAGGCATTTATGTATAAAAAATCATTCATCAATCTACAATTATTTTACAATGGTACTTAGAATGGTGGGGTAGAAATATAATAAATAAATTAAATTATTTAAAATATAAATATATGTATAAATATTTAAAAATATTTAAATATATAAATACATGTATGTATGTACAATAAATTTTTGAAAATATTTTAATAAATTTAATATCAAAATTTATTACGTTGAATTTTAACAATTTTAAACTTACACCACTTTCAAAATAAACAACTCATGTGTATACAGTTTATGTGTATGCGTTGTCAAAAATTATCTTTGAAGTATATAAATGTATAAATGTATACTTTTTCGAATGGAATTCGATCAAATGTATAAAATATACTACACCCACCTATGTATGTATATAAATTTAATCATTTATCTTATTTTATATTTCATTTTTGTATTTAAGATTTAAAATATACATACATATATAATCTAGAAAATATTTGAAGAAAGTTCATAACACATACAACATTAAATAATATCTACTTATACAGTATCTTGTATTGATTATATAATACATTTATATGCATCATTTAAGTACACAGTACACGAATTTTCCACTTATTTATAGATTTTCTATTTTCTTTTATGTTTTTTTTTTTTTTTTTTTTTTTTGGTTTTCTTTAAAAGGATAAAACAAAAAACCGTGAAGATTTGTTAAATCAAGTAAAAAGTACGTACTCGCATTCATGTACAATATACAAAAGTATATCACGTGGAAAGATATATAATGTGTACGAATGTTATTATATCCTTGCATTCTATAGAATGGAATTAAAATGAAAAATACAAAAAAAAGAAAACAAACAGCTTTGATATTTGGTTCTTTACTTTTTTTTGAAAATTAAAGCCAAATGATTTTTCATTAAGTATATGAAAGGTTGAATGGAAATATACAAACTCAATCGTATGAAGATGGTACATTTTCTATTTTTTTTTTTTTTTTTTTTTGTTTTGTAAAATTTTAATTGAATGACTAATTAAAGGTTTATAAGAAATTAAAGAAAATTCTTGTATTCAGCAAAAATTTTTGAACTTTTTGACAAAGGTCACAAGGTTTTGTATATCTCATTCCATTTATTATTGTGCACATGGATGTTTACACAGAATTTTCAAATAATGAAGGAAAAATGAAAAAAAAAAAACATGAAAATACTTTTTTTTGTTTTTTTTTAAATTCAAGCAGAATAAATAGAATAAAAGGGGGAATAATAAAAGTAATTTTGAGTGAAAAAGAATTTTTGATTTTTTATTTTCATTTTTTTTTTTTGTTTTATATTTTTTTGTATAAAAGGATTTCGTTAAAAAATCTGTACAAAAAATCAAAAGTAACACAACAAAAAAGGAAAATAACAAAAAAACGAAAAAAAAAAAAAATTACTGCAATTCTAAAACGTGTATTTGTATTTTTTGTATCTGGTGTGTATCAGATGTTAAATGGTTTGTTTTTCTTGTATTTTCTCTAAGGACGATGATAATAATAAAAATGAAAAAATCATAAAGTGAAAAACAATGACATTAAAATGTATTCGAATAAAAATCAGCATGAATTTTATTATTTTGATTTTATGTCTTTATATATACGGTAGCCTGGTATATGTATATACATCATTTTTATTTTGAAAACATTATTTAGAAATTCACATAATATTGACTTCTGTTTTTCCAAAAAAAAAAAAAAAAAAGATAAAACACAAAGGTCAAAATAAGAAAATGAAAAATTTTTTTTTGGAACTTAGGTACACTTATGTATTTGGATGGATGGATATAAAAAGGTGTTTAATAGCTGACACAAGTCGATTGCATTGCGTATACATATGTATGTAATATGTATCACAATACAACCAAAGGTTAAGCCAAACAGCGACTAGATTGTACAATCATAAATTTTTTTTTTCTTTCTTTTTAAATTTTTATCATTTCAAAAGAAATGTACTTTAATATACCTGTAGATCTATGAAGTCAAAAATATGCATGAATTTTATAGCCAAAATTTTTAACATATCCATAATACCCTTTTTTTTTCCAACTACTGGAAAGTCATAAAGTCATTTCATATACTCGTCTACAGATATATATTGTATATTATAAACAAAAAAAAAAATTCATTTATTTCATAAATTTTATTCCTCTGCATACACATTCATATATGTACAATATATGGAAATTCGGCATATAAACAAAAAGGCAAAAAAAAAAATGAAGGACACTTTCCAAACAAATATTTTATGATATATCGTAAAACATTTTTAGTTGTTCTTTTCCATTTAATGCTATGAAAATATTATTTTAATGACTTCTAGAGGTGTTTTGTTTTCTTTTAAATTTTACAATCGTTTTATTTTTGTCTTTAGTGTTTTTTTTTTTCTTTCTTTCTTCTGTATTTTGTTTTTCTTCATTTATTTTGCCTCTTAATTTTTTTCCGGTGTTCCTAAAAAAAAATTTTTTTATTTTAATTTTATTTTCTGTGCTAACACATTTATTGTGTGTTCCATACATAGTGAATACGTGAAAAGTTATAAAATAAATGTCTGGAAAAAAATACATACAACAATTCATGGAGTTTTGTTTTTTTTTTTTTTTTTTTTTTTGTTAAATTCGTAAATGAGATGACATTTATTTGAATGATACATGGAAAATAACCATGAAAATTTTATTACAAAAGAAAATTTATTGACTAAAAATGGGTTTATTCGTGTGATCAAAAATTCGAATTAGTAAAGTAATGAATGCGGGTGACATGAAAAAGTAATGTATGTACTACAATGTTTTATACTCAATATTCATTCTTCTTAACATTCTCTCGTCTATCACAGTATACTAACGATTTCCTTAATGAATACTTCGTCCTTCTATGGAGGTTGGAAAAACATCCTTTCGACTTATACTCAGTATACATACGTATCTGAATAGAAAAAAAAAATGTTTTTTTTAAATGCATACAGAAATCCATCAATAATGTAGCACAGTATTACGATTCATACTTTGTCCACAGTATTAACGATTTCCTTAATGAATACTTAGTCATGCTTTGTCAATGAATGATGCAGTATAAGCAATTCTTAGATATTGTTTTTTTTTTTTTTTATTAAGCCATTGACAAAGATCGTGAACATTTCACACTATCAATATATAAAAAATTAATCGTAAAAGGATTAAAATCTATTTTAATTTCATTATTATAACAAACAATTTCGAAAAGGTTGAATTTATTGCAAAATTCTAATAAAATTTTTTGACTATACTTGTATGTACATTATTGACAAAATCAAATAACATCAATTACTTTTCTGACAATATTCTAATTTAAGAGCTCAACCATTGACAATATAAAACATTTTAAACGTAACATAAATGAGAATGTGTTTAGTATAGGCAGATAAACGTATACAATTAATACAATACAAAATTTAAACACCAATCACCAAACTATTTAATAATTTGTACTTTGTATGAAATTTTCATTTGAAAGCAATATAAATGATCTAACAAGGTACTAAACATCACTATTGAATGATGTATGTGTATAGTCTTTTCTACATGTGTATAGAATCTCTAGAGGATTTTTCATAAACAAATATACTTAACTATATAAAGGACACAAAATTAAATGTCTGAAATTCATTCAAATATCTAAACAATATTTATAAGTTTCAATGAATATTTTTAAGCCTACACAATTTAGAGACAATACATAAATTCAACAAATTTTATATTGTATACGGCATAACATTCGAAATTTTGTACATGTGTACATATGACATAATTATTAGCTTTCCTGAGTACACGTACGTATTGCTAAAATCTAGATATTTGATTGCTTAAGTTTATAAACGGTGTCCTTTTATCGTCATCGTCATCATCATCATCATCATCATCACCATCATTATTATTATTATTATTATAAGCAGAACAGGATCAACATGTTTTTCTTGTTGTCATTTAACATAACCAAACTAAAATTCAAATTTCAAAACTTCATGTATGTGTATAAAATATCTACGACATACCTTTATATATGTATATACTTAAAATACACAACAAATGTTTAGATACAACGTTGAATAGATGATAACATGAATTCTAATAAAACTGATGACAATCCCAAAATTCTTGTTTTGGGATTAATTTTGAGTTCAAAGTTCAAATACATACACTATATATACTCTGTATGTATAGGTACATATGATATATGTATTTATATTTCTAAATTTTGTGTGTATGGGAATTTCTACATATAAACGGTTTTTCTATATATACGTTCATACACACCTATAGACACGTAAACTTTGATGAAAATGGAAAAGTTGTAGAAAAGCTTAGCTATGCAAATTCAATGTATCTACGTGTGTATGTATGTACACGTTTAAATGCATTGTAAAAATATATAACAAACGATAAGTTTTGATATTATAGTAAAATAAAAAAAGGACAAAAATTTTTTGTATTTTTTGTTACACATTACAAAAAAAAATTTAAAGTAAAATACAATTTCATAAGCTAATATTAATTAACAAAAACAAAAAAAAGCAACACGAAGAGAAATTAGAAAATAAACGTAAAAGAAAAATGTTTTTGATTTTAATAAACTAAGCAAAAATAATTTACTATCTCTCAGATATTTTACATGTAAAAAGGATAAAATCTAATAAATATTTATTTGCACATTATGTCAACACATATTGGACATACGAGTGTATATGTATATTCGAAGAAAATGTATGGTCAGTATTTTCGACCTGAATTTTCATGATTTATCGTTTTAATATTTATTCAATGTTTAAATAGACGTGTCGTGTATTACATATATGTAGAGAGAGAACATAAATAATTTATAGAAGGAAGTTATAAGGAATACATAAATTTCACCTTTATTAGATGTATGCTGTTGTATGTCCATATGAAAAACACCCAATTATTCCTTCATTATGTCGTATGTAACGTGAAATAAATTTAGTGTATGTACCATAACTGGCACAAAAATAATTAAACACTATATCAAGAAAGCATGTATGTATATTCCTAGAACAAAATTTAATCAATTTTATTCAGTCATACAAAAATTCAGAAAAATTATTAAACAGTAAAAAATAAAAAAATAAAAAATTGCAAAATCTGATTATCAAGGACATTTTTTTTATAAATATCGAATAAATATTTTCATAAATGTGATCTGCAATTCCATGAACAGATTTATTGCGCTGGAATGGACACAAAAAAAAAAAAATCGCAGTAAGACGGATGAAACTTAGCAAATTTTGTCTAGTGATAATAACGTGAACAGAGGACTATCAAGGATGATGCGAATTTTGGCCAGAGCCCAAAAAAATATGCGTGAAAATCAGGTGAATCGAATAATCCACCTAAAGACATACAATCTAAAGGCTTAGCGCATAAGAATCAGATGAACTGATCCAAAGTAGAAGGTGTTCAAGGTCATTTAAATTTTTTGCCATCTGAAACTAACAAAACTAAAAATGATGCCCCACAGACTAAATGTTTAATTAGGCATTTCCTCAAAACATTGATTGAGTGTACATATATATAGTGATTATTATAATTAAGTAGGTTTTTTCTTCTCTTTAGACGTAATAATTTTTAAATACATTTTAATTAGATTGTAATTAACAATTTTCAATAAAAATTCAAAAAACAAAAATCAAGGTATAGATTCCTTAATCTAATGTACAGGCAAATTTATATAATAATCAATAAATAATTTTATGTTAAAAATCATTCAAATAACCTTCACAAATTTTTGTAAATATTTTGATAAAATAATTTAATTTATGTCTTCTAACTGTAAATATACTTAAAAATTTTTTTTTAATATCTAACAGATCCTAGAGGTGCCTAGAGGCTAAAAAATTTAACATCAAAACCATAAACAAATTTTCTATAAATAAAATCATTAAAAAATTTTCTAATGTAATTTACATCAATGTATGTATATTTATAAGTAGATTGTTTCATTTGTTGTTATTAAAAATCACTTAATCATTAAATGAACTTAAACAGCAATTATTATCTCATACACAAAAAAAAAAAAAAAAAACAAAAAAATTTACAACATCGTCATCCACCTACAAAATATTTCTTATTGTTTTTATGTCATATACCAAAAACATTGAACATAATTGAACATATTTGTACGTTACCTAATTTTAAATGTCGGCTATTTTTTTTTTTATTTTTTTTAATTTTCATAATTTACCTGTAAGTATTTAGTGCAATTTTCTTTTACAATGTTTTACACCTTTATTGAGGTTTATAGGCTGTGGTATGGGTGCACCGAAAAAAGATACAAAAAATAATTTTACTATTGTAACATTGGTAAATCACTTGAGTTTTTCTATAAAAATACAAAAGTGAAATAAAATTAAAAATTTTTGACCTTAATTATCACTGTTTTGCTCTTTTTATTTTCTTTAAAAAAAAAAAAAAAAAAAATATCGTACACATTTATGCAATACAATGTGCGTTACCAATTCTATAAAATGTTATTAAATATTTTTATTTTCATTTTATTTTTGTAATTTTCATTAAGAAAAAATGAAAAATTAATTTTTAAATGTTTACAAATTTTTATTTTTGTATGTACATAAACGCCTCTTATTTTGATATACAGGATGATCAAAAAAAAAAAAAAAATGATCAATTATATGACGTCATGTAGTTCATGTAGTCTGAAAAATGAAAATTATCAATCTCTTATATCCCAGAAGGAGTAAATTTTTATGGGAGAGGGGAAAATAGTATTGGTGTTTTGGTCAACTACATACTTCGCTAAAAGCGCTCTGATATACACGACAGACACATTTTATTATCTTTACTCTGAGCATTAACAAAGTATTCATTACCGATTCATATATGGATCGTTAATACTGTGCTCTGAGACACCCTACATAAACAGGCAAAAATTAAAAATTCTCATATATTGCTTATATACATATTACAATTTTTTTGTTTTTTTTTTTTTGTTTCTCAACCTTGTATCATTGTTACTATTTAATAAATTTTTATTTTATCTTTTCATTCTGTATGTACAGATAGCAATTAACTAAACATCAATAACTCAAGGTTTATTATGTTATTGTTGCAATAACAACAACAATAGAATGTTATATACATAAGAAATTATTACAAATTTTGTACGTAGTATAGCCCTAAATTTATTTATTCAATTTTTTTTTCTTTTTTTTTTTTTGATAGGTTATCATGTATAACATGAATGGGAAAAATTCAGTATAAAACAACTAATCAAATTGAAAACAAAAAGAAAACGAATTTATAATGAAAATGAAAATGAACTTAAAAGGTATGTACCTACCTCATATTTTGTTCAATGAAAGTGCTTAGATCACATTCATTGTATGGAAAAAAAAAATGATAAATAATTTAAATATTGCAATAACAAATCAAAATGTGTACAGCGATCTACAGTACAAAGACGATGTATTCTGTTCATTCAATAAAATGTTTGGAGTACGCTTTTTTTTTCAAACTTTCGTTGTGTTACTAATTTATTACTTATATTTTTCTTAAAATAACTTTTGTATCTAAACAAAATTTTTGTTACTTGTAATGTTAACATAAAAATTGAAAATCAAAAAATTCCAAATACATTTGTTGTTTTTTTTTTTTTTTTGATTTTTGATGTTTAAAAAAATGGAATACATAAAGATGATGATAGTTTGATTTGTTAGATTTTTGACATGTTATTTTACTATAAGATTTTATTATGTAATTCTTGCATGTAACGTTTATTTACAAGTAATCCTCGTATTAAGTAGACCTTCTGTGTAATTTGTAATTTTATCTTGTATAACACAAAAAGTTTATGTGATCTGTATAGCCATTCCGGTATATGGTTTACAGGCTAACCATATAATAAAATGTGAAGTTCCGTAAGGTATTATCTGTCATTCAATTAAATTTCTTAGATTCCTGAAATAACAATTGAAAAGTTAATTTAATGCACGCTCCTTGCGCCAGATTGCTTTACTGAAAAATGGCATTTTTAAGTTGATGAAATAGAATGAAAAGAAATTTACGTATGTATAGGTACATTAATAGGGCTCACTACGTACATTACATGTTTCTACTCTGAAATATTACATAGCTTCGTGCCATATTTTACTTTACTTTAGATTAGTTTAAGGACTATTTTAGTATTACGAGTATAAAGCAGAATTTTCCCATAATGATATTCATCTTACACGAGTGTTACTTGTACATTTGAGCTCAAAAAGTACTGCAATTATAAAACAGAAATAACATTTTTCTGATTACTATTTTAAAATGTACATTGTACAATAAATGCGATAATAATACAGATAAAAATGAAATACATTTTTAACACTTTGTAAAGCTTGTAAACATTTCAATATTTTTCTGAACTTTGTTTATTCAACAAAAGTGAAAAAAAAAAACCCCAACAATAAAAAGATTATTTAAATGGAATGTTGTTAAATTGTTAAACAAATGAACAATTTTATTATGAATTTGATGGACATACTGTATACTTTGTTGTTATACAATTACAATTCTATTGAAAATGAAAATTTGATTGCTATAGTGAAAAGGAAACCCCACCCCGTACATTATGAATATATTGAAAAAACATGTTGTAAATTGAATAATTAAATTCTCAATTTAAAAATGTCATGTTTTGCTTTGATTTCCATTTTTCATTTGTTAAAAATTTTATTTCACTAGAAATGATTTAAATAGAAATATTTTTTGATTTTGTATTGGAAAATTCAAATTAAAAAATTTATTGGAAATTTTTTACTTTAATTAAAATTCGAAATAAAATAAAATCATGCTATGTCATTAATATATCCTCAGTCATCGTACTCAAATTTAAAATTAAATAAAAATTCAAAATGCACTGTATACAGTACAAAATTGTAAAAAGTGTTGTAACCACTTATTAACGTGCGAAAATCACAAGGTAGGTATACTATTTTGCATCTTATTATAAAACTATAATAATTATAATGTATACGTTTGTATGTGTAACATAAAAAATGCCCGCATATGAACATATGTATTATTTCAATAATTCATCATACATATGTACATATCTCTTATTTATTGTCAAACCATTTTTTCCTTCCATTTATACTTTATTCAAATGATTTATTTTTTAAAGTAGAGCATAATCAAAAATAGTTATATGATTCTCGAAATACTTCTATGTGACGACATCCTTGACGAATAAATAGAATGCATTTGTAAAAATTTTGTATTGAAAAACAAAAAAACTTTATGAACAAAGTATACAATTTTTTGTCGATTTGTGTTCAACTTTTGGTTCAATTTTATTTATTCTTCGATTTATCAAGAACAAAATAATGTCATGTATTCACACAAGTGTAATAGTGAGAATATGTACCTACATTCAAAAAATAAAATTAAATGAAAATAATACATATAAAGAACACTTTTGTTTCGAAAAAAAAAGACAATAAAAAAAGTTAAAAAAAAACAAAAAAACACAAAAATAAGAAGACATTGAAAAACATGTCTTGAAGGCTTTATACTGTTAATATACGAGCAGGGTATGTAAAGTGCAATGTACATATAGACTTATCAAAAGTTGAATGATATTAAAAGTCAAGGTGTACTCAACTTCATCACCTGAATTAAGAGAATTATCATAGAACGTTGATCATTGCTATTATACATTATACATGAATATAAATAAATGATATTACACACAATATACCCTTGTATATATATACATATACACCCAATACGCTATCAATATGCACTATTTCAAATTTTTTTCTCTGTTTTTATATTTCTTCAATGTCCATATATAGAGTGGTAAATACACATAAATAGGTAAGATGTTGGACAAAAAAAAAAAAAAAAAAAAAATTTTGTTTTTTTTCATTGAATCTTGGAATTTATTCAATTTATGCATTTTTGGTATGCATGCATGGAACGTATGATGCATTAAAGTATGTCTATATCGTGAATTTTTAATATAATAATGATTTCAATAGTATTTTTGCTTTTAACTTACTTTATTCTCTATTTTCATTGGTCTTTAATAATAATATTACATGTTTTGTACATTTCCTTTTTTTTTTTTTTTTACCTTTATTCCTTCTTATTATTCTGGTAAAAATATAATTTTTTGCACCTTCATTTTTTTTTGTTTTTGTTATGCATACCATAACAATTTTTATTTTACTTTTTTATATTGTAATGATAGATGCATAGGCATATATAGTAGTACACCTTAAAGTATCTGTAATGTTAATGTTCTACGAATTTGTATTATACCACGTATTACATAGATAAAATGTAATGGAAAATATAAATATGATATGATGTTTATATATGTGTACATATTTTACTCATCACCGTCGTATTATTATTATTATTATTGCTTATTCGTTATGATATGATTAAAAGCATATCTTCATCATAGTTATGTTATTACACTACATTTATTATTAAAAAAATAAAGTATAAAAAAGTAATAATAAACTCAGGTGCAGATACAGATACTGGTACTGTCGAACAGTACATACATATATGTATATCGCAACGCCCGTTTATTGTATAGGGTATCCCAAAATAAATACTACACAAACCATGCTTTTCTTAAAGTTCAGATTATTTTCAATAACAATTCGTTCTAGACTCAATCGCATCTCTATCTCATGTGCAATCCATCCCTTATGAGATATCATAGTCCATATGGATTGTCCAGACTATATTTACAAATATCCTGTGTAAGCTATTTATTGAGATTAGTGTTGTTCCAATACTTTGATGCGGCACTGTATGTACGGCCTATTATTACACACAATACTTAAAAGAGGATTATACTGCCCTACAGAAATCTCACATGAATTTTTTATTCTTTTATTGCATGTTATTTTACAGTCATATTTCATCTGAATATGAAGATGTACATATGTACATAATTTGTGAAAATATTATTAAAAAAACAATAAAAGTTATGTATGCTAAATACACGTACCTACATATTTTACATTTTACTTTTGATTTCATTTATTCGTGATTTTAATACTAAATCGTTTCATTTGATTTCTATTTTTGTTGTTGTTGTTGTAATTATTGATTACATGATACACATGTACTAGATGTTGTAGATTTGAAAGTAAAAATCAACATTAAACCGTATGTTTTGTTTAACATGAAAAAGAAGAGTTTGTATATACCTTAACTACTTTGTTAATGTGACCTTCACTATTTTGTAATATAAATAAATGAAAAATATTGCTTGGAAAAACATCTTGTTTTCAATTTCATTATTTTTCATGTTTTCTGTAAATGCTCTGAAATGCTTAATATTTTGTAATATTTTGTAAAACAAAAAAACTATCATGTTCAAGAAACGTCATCATCAGTCATCAGTAAGTACCCTTTACAAGCAGTATTACCAAAATCCTTAAAATTCTCATTCAATATGAGATGAATTTTTTTAAATATCAATGTAAAATTGGCACTACTTTCCATAATGCTCTTAATTGCATGTAATTATGTATATAGTGAACAGAGTATAAATCCTTTCAGGATCAGTCCTAAGCATCCGAGATTATCAAATCACAGTATTACGAATAGATACAAAAATAGAATCGATAATCAAACCATGTTCTTTGATCAAACTATGCAGTTTATTGAAACATATCTTTATTTAATACATTTCAAATACATATGTAAACAAAAATATCACTGAAATGTATAGCGATACGTTTATAAAATGTTAATGTGCAATAAAGAAAAAAGAAAAAAAAGTTATGAACATACGTGATATCAAGAATCACTTTGATGAGGTGTATATATATCACACAGCTCCATCAATTAATTTTAATTTTAATAAAAGAACAAGAACTAATACCTAATTATTAACACACATAATTTTATTCACTGCACGTGTTAATATACATAATTACCTTTGTAAAGAGAAAATTTAAAATTTATTGAAAGAAATAAATTTCAAAAAAAAAAAAAAAAAAGAATATTAATAAAAAACCTAATAATTTATTTAATTATATTTTAGCATAAGATTCACAAAGGCCTCATTAAATTTGTAATAATAATTTTTTTTTTTTCTAAATTTTTATTTCTATTGCTTTTTTTCCATTCTCAAGGTACACTTTATCAAATTCAAGGCAAAAATATACTCGTACATAAAAAATATTTTTGGTTTTTTTGTAAACATGTATAATTAAAATATTTTTGATTAATATTTATTTAATTTATAAAATAATAAATTTTTGAATGCAATCAAAGATATAGATACATACCTCTACCTGCATATTATTTTATAATTTCTTATCAGTTTCTATAATTGAATAAATATAATATTCGTATGCCATTCGGTATAACCATAAGAAGAAGAATAAGAAAATGACAAGAATTGTTTATTAAATCGTAAAAATCACAAAAATTCTCTTTTCAATTTAATTAAAATACAGAAAAACAAAAAAAATAAATAAGAAAGGAATACCAGATCAGAGACCAGAGGAATAATAAATAAAAACAGACTAAAAATATTTTCAATTATAAATTCTATAAAACAGAGATACATATGTACATACAAGCACACATATATGGTCGTATAAATTAGTAATTTTTTGTTTTTATTTTGCTCTCATGATGCTTATTTTAATATCAATCTCTGATAAGAAATCGTTTGAAAAATACGAGCATATATTAAAATTTGAAGGTGCTTCATAACGCGTCGTAGGTTTTGTATTTCTTTTTTTTTTTTTTGTCATTCTTTTAGATATGCAGGTATCAACATTCAACATCAAGATAGAAAAATAAAATATTGAAATTAAGAGAAATTAAAACTAAATTAAAACAAAAAAAAAAAACTAAAAACTTTGAATAAAAACCTTCACAAAATATGTAGTAATAGATGAAATAATAAAACAAAAAAAAAATTATTTTGCATTTTTTCAAAATTTTCAATAATACACTGTGTACATATTTGATGGTATACGAAAAGATATTACAAAATGATAATTCATTAAAATATATATCAAAGAATTTGTTATTTTATTACTAATTAGACTAGAAAAAGAGCCATCAACATGATTTCAAGTTTTTTATTTATTTATTTATTTATGTGTGTATACGACGTGTAACATGTAAGTATAGATAAACCCCGATCATCTTCAATAATAGATTAAATCAAATTAAACTCTTGTTTGGGTCTCTATGTAATCAACTATTTCATTCCACGCGAAAGCCAGAATACAATTTTTTCGGTAACTGCCAGCATTGACTGCTTTCCAGAGCAACAATGTGTCCGATACGATGATTACCTGTATGTATATATTGGTTTACATATTGTATTTAAAAACGTTTATAAAAAAAATTCATTTAAAAATAAAGGTTTTATACTTTGTATCTGTTTATGAATCAACGAAAAACGAAAACAGAAAATAAAAAATGAAAAATAAAAATTTTCATTAAAACAGAAAAAAGAAAAACAAAACATACAAAAAATCAAAAAAAAAAAAATGAATAAATGGTGGGCAACCAAAAATTGTCAACATAAATATAATTTAAAAAAAAAATTTTTTTTTTTATAATTTTAATGTTAATTGTTTTTTTTTTTTTTTTTTTTGCTCTTTATGAATATATCAGAAAACAAAATTACACATTTTGTGGTATAACATTACCAAAATAATGTAATAATAAATATTCAACGTGTGTATACGTTGAAAAACAAAAAAAAAAACAGAGTTAACCGTCTGATACATGTACGATAATATCAAAAATAGTAGCTTCTAACATAACCAAAAAAGAAAAAGAAAATAAATTCACTTTTTAACCAGTTTTTTTTCTTTTTTTTTTCCTTGATTAAGAAAGTCCAGAAACTGAAAATATGAAGAATAAAAATATAAAATATAACAGATCTCTTATTTTCTGAATAATTTTTAGTAGGGAAAAAAAAAAATTTTTTTTTTTGTTGTTTATAATCATATACAGGAGTATTTTCACAGCAGGTATTCTTTATAGTAGGATATTTCATTATGATATGATTTTTACTTATGATTTTTATTTCTGTATCTCTGTTTTTTTTTTTTGTTTTTTTTTTTTTTGCTACCTTGCCTTATGTAGCTTTTCATTTTGTATTGAAAAATTTACAAAAAACAAAAAAAAAACAAAAATATGAAAAAATCATCGAAAAATCAAATGAGAAGATAAAAACAAAGAAATCAAAATTAAATTAAATTAAAATCAAAATAAAAAAATAAAAAAATAACATTAAAAGATTTTTAGAATTTTTTATATGTACGCAGATTTTAATATATTTTTTTTAATGTATATATGCAGAGAAATGTAATATCTGTTATTCGTGTATATGTATATGTTATCACCCGGCTATGATAATTTGTTAGATTGATATCAATGACATTTTTATGATTTTTACATTTTTCATTTATTATCATTAAAAAAAAAATAAAAAAAAAAAAATAAATGTACGAACAAAAAGCTGTTTTGTATTTTTGCTTCCCATCTTATATCTTGTATGTAAATATGATTTTTTTTTTTTGATTTTTCTTAAGTGTTAAATTTTTATTAAGAATTTTAAAATTATTATTTTTTTTTTTTTGTCTATTTTTTTGTAGTTTTTATAATGATGATGAAAATATTTTTCTGATTTTTACTTCTTTTCTGTAAAGAATTCGTACGTACATATGTGTACGTATGTATGTGTAAATATGTACACATATAACCAAATGTACAAAATGAATATCCATATTATATGGATTTGATCAACTCATATATACACACACTTATGACTTTAATGTAATAAAAAAAAAATTTTTTTTTTTTTTATGATTACCATGTTTACTTGCAATAAAATGTTTTACAGAAGTGTTAAGGTAATTGACACTTTTTTTTTTCAAACATTATCACGTTTGTTATTTTATTCTTTAAATGTATTTATATTGTACAAAATATAATATCGTGTAACATAAAAATTATGAATTTTTATTTAAAACAAACTAAGACAAAGATCTGAGGGAGATCAGAAAGGAGGTAATTGTGAGGAATAAGCATAAAAAATGTCGTAATGCTTTTTTGAGCACACGTTTACGTGTATATGTGCACATTTGTTCACATTTTACTACTTATGCACCTATGTACCTATGGTTTTCAATTATTATTAATTTAATTTAAAGCAAGAAAAAAAAAATAAATAAAAAATTACATCAGGAACCTAATAAAATTATGAAAATCATGAAGTGCTGAAATTTTAAATAATTTCGAGTTTTTTTAATACACCCGTTAAATTAAATATCATGTGCAGATATTTTTACAAAAGAAATTTTGTAATATTTAAAAGATCAAGAAGGAAAAATAGTAGTACGAAAGAAATCATATACAATTGCAGATACAGGTAATTCTTGTATAAGGTGGTATTTTCATAATGTAAAATCTAATAAAATGCAGATTAAAAATTTTGAAAATTTTTCAACTAACACAGGCTTGTGTAAGACGTTTTTATATCTTGTTCTTTTTCTACGGCTAAAGAGTTTTGAGAAGGATTTTCGCCCTCCATAAGGACAAGTCACCATTGCTCTCTGTCTAAAGAAATCTTTTTTCATTTTCCCATTTGCAACTTGCTGATATCTATTCTTACTGCGTTCATTCACCTGTTTCTGGATCGTCCCCGTGGTTTTGATCCGTCTATGTTCGCAAAGAAAATTCTTTTACACGGATTGGTAAACCACCATTCTGTTGACATGTCCCAGCCACCGTAATCTGTTAACTTTAATATATGTATGTATGGTTTTTTGGTTTTTTGTATAATCTGCAATATTTCACAGTTCACCTAATGTGAAGTTTTCATAAAACATACATAGCTTCCCTGTAATTAAAGGATTGCCTGTACATAAAATGTTAATTCACATTTTGTATTATTTCTTTTTGAATTAAAATTTTTTTTTTATTTAGAATCGAGCATAAATTGTCATTTGTAATATTTTACATAATATCAACCTTGAATCAATCGTATAAGACACGAACTTTTTGCTATTGGCAAATATGTACATATATTATTATATACAATATTCCTATTGTATTTTATATATTTTCTTATAAAATATCAAATATTGTTATATTTGAGAAATTCTTAATACCTTGGAGACAAAACAAAAAAATAAAAAAAAATTTACAAATACATGTTGTGTGTTAAAGAAAAATATTACTAATCGATTTTTATATTTAACACGATTAAAAATTTAGATAGAAAAAGTTTAGTATTTATTTTAATATGCATTACTTATATAAATTGTTAGGTACCTTTATTTAATTTAAATTTTTTCGTAACTTTCAGCTTTTATATATTTTCAAGGTTTTTCCTCAAATACATTTTATATGTAATTTTAGGTATTTAATGTCACGAAAAAATTTTTTTTTCTCTTTTGAACTTTAAAGTACAATTTACACATGTACATAAGTACAAATATGTGCATGAACAAATGCAGATAGGTACGTACATATGTACATACTCGTATGTGATTTGTAGATACACGTATTACAAAATAGAATTTTAGCCATAATCACGATTTTTTTTGTTTTTTTTTTTTTTGTGTTACCTATAAACTTCAATTTATGTCCAAATTGTTGTCATATGTCATATACACAATAATCTGATATTGAAATTTTTTATTTTTTTTGCTACCTACATATATGCACATACACATGTGTACGTATGCAATATTTAAGTGTATGTATGTTTAGCTACTTGAAATATGCACATACACATGTGTACATATGTATGTATGTATATGTGAATTTGTATTTTTCGCAATTGCTTACTACTTTACTGCTGTTTATTTCACCTATATGTTACATTTATTGGCCAAAAAAAAAAAAAATGAAATAATAAAAAAAAGAAAGGAAAATCAAGTAAAAATTGATTTTATATTCTATATAAAAAAAAAATTTTTTTTTTTTTTTTCATTTTTAAGTTGTCATTTCAATATGTCAACGAAAATATTAAAAGAAGTGGCGCTCACTGTATATAAAACTACTGATTTAGTTTACCGAAATAAATTGCATCCTATTTATTGGATTTGATGTTCATTTACATGCATGCAATCATTTATCATTCGTAATGACATTTCATAATTTTTTTTTTTTTTGGTTTTTATCTACATTATAAGCAAATAATCTTTGTAATGAAATCTTAATATTTGTTTTATTTTTTTATTTTTTTCGGTTTTTTAATTTATTTCATCAAAAGATTTTCCTGGCGTTTTTTTTTTGTTTTTTTTTTAAATAAAAATTTAGTAAAAACAAACCAAATTCTTTTTGATAAATTTTCATAGGAATAAAAAACACAAACAACAACAAACTGAAAAACAAGCGAAAAAAAAATAAGGTTAATTAAACGTCTCAGTGTCAAGCGAATATAAAAATGTTATTTATTGTATCATTATCTTTTGCATCATCTTTACATGCCTACTACACATGTATCATGTACAAATATCTACTGTAGTGTATCCAACCAACTATAAAAATACTTTCAGTATTCAATCCAATAAAATTAAAAAAAAAAAAAAAAAAAAGAGAAGAAAAAAAAAAAATTTATTCCATGATTTTTACTCTCTTTTCTTATTTAAAAAAAAAAAATAAATAAATAAATAAAAAGAACAAGAACGTGACATGCAAATTATTCAAAAGTGTTTGAACGTCAATCATATTTGTTTTTAAAAATGATTTATCATGTCCACCATCGAAAAATCATAAAACTATCCAAAAGGAGCTCCAACATCAGCATCATCATCATCATCATCATCGTCATCATGAGACTTGTTCAGTTTATGTGTACACTGCAGCTACGTATGTACAAGTAAATAAGATCAGAATTTTTTATAAAGTCAAATATAAAATCAGAATATAATCAACTACATATGCATACATATGCACTAGTATCAATTCATATATAAACAGGGTATCTCAATATATGTGCTACTAAGCATATTTTCACGATTTGTGCCTAACAAAAAATCGTTACACATCCCTAAAATAAAATTTGCCCTTATCGATTAAAAATTTGTAGGCATATAAAATTTTGCACAATTACAAGCTTTTGATGGTAACTTTTTGATGGTATAAAAGAAGATAAACTCTGTTTTATTGCTTTTGCCACTTTGTATATTCAGAAACGTTCAATTCATCACATTTGAAAATGGATAGATTTTAGGAGAATAAGTCCAAAAAGGTTTCTTACTTTTGAGACACGCTGTATATTGTGACAAGATTTTATGTATATTTATGATATGCTTATAATGTATGTACAATCGTGTATATAGAGCGTATAAAAATATGAAATATTAAAAATAAAATAAACAGAACAAAAAAAAATAAAAAATAAAAAAATAAAAAAATGTTTATCTTCCCTATTCAGGTACAAATATAAATTAAAGAGGTAAAACATATTTTTGTTAAAATTACATTGTCTGGATGATCTCTGATGTAGCGTAGCACGTACTTACATTTCTAGAGATTTATCTTCATTTTTTGTTTTTTGTTTTTTTTTTTAATTTTGTTTATTATGGTTATGTTCCAGAGTACATATAAGAATTTGTAACTAAAGCATTGATGGGCGCATATAAAGACATAATATATTTGAGTTGAAAAAAAAAAATTATATTCGATCCACCAAATCAAATCAAGCAATGTTGTCATCTTAGTCATCTCTATATATGCATGTTTAATGAATTGGTACATTCTAGAGACATTTGCATACATTATTATTTATTCATCCAATTTTTAAATTTTTGTATTTCTTAATAGTTAATGCATATATGAGTATTTGAACGTAGATCGATATACACATGAATATATGTATGTATATAGTGTAGTGCATTTTTCTGATGCACTTACCATAATCATGATGACGAAGATATTTTTTGATGGGTTCTTATTACAAATTTTTACTTGACATCATACATGCATATATATTTAAAATAATAATAATAATAATAATATATTCAATTTCTTATTGAATCTCTGAATACATGAACTTTTAAGATTGACAAAATATACGTATAGTTGGTATAGTAAAAATTGAAAGAAAAAATGAAGCATTTACAGGTAGCAGTTATAATTTTTCTGCCACACCTGTATGAATGAAATGAATGTGCGCATACAAATTACTGATAAGAACACTATGTAGTAAAATCTCTACTTGTATTGTGTACAATTGTATACATATACATTTATACAGGCGTGTATACAGAAAATATAAATAAATAAAAAAAAAAAAAAAAAAAGGAAGACACTAGGGAGTTTTGGATGTGACATTAAAATTTACATATTACGATTGATGGATTGCTTTTTTTATTTCTGATAATTTAAAAAAGAAAAAAAAACAAAAAAACGACAACTACATAAAATTGGTGTCATTTTAAAATGTGCTTCTGGAATGACTGCCACATAAAATCGTACATTAAAAAAAAAACAAAAAGAAAATTAAAAAATCTCAAGAGTATCAAGCGATGTTATATTGAATGATGATGATGATGATGGAATTCAGTTTTAAGATGGAGTGGTTATTTCTTCGAATATGATTGAAAGCAACTGATTTTAATTTTTTTTTTGTCTTTTTTTTGTCTTTTAGTCATTTTCTGAATTTGTATAATTTTTTTTTGCTTCACTTTCAATTACTACTTTTTTTTTTTTTTTGTCTTTTCAAGTGATTAGGTGCATGTATGAAATAATAAATCAAACAATCTTATAAAAATTGTATCAGATACATTTTCACACGAAGACAGTATTATTTATAATCATAAATTGAGATAAATAAGTTCTTTTAAAATTTAAATGATATTAAATTATATTTCCTGGAAAAATTAAATTAAATTTTTATTTAAAAAAAAAAATTAGAACAAAAGCACACTAATCAAGTGTATATCATTGAAAATATTCAATTTCAATATACAAAAGCAAAAAAACAACAAAATTTAATATAGAATTTTTTTAAATATAATTCTATTAAAAATAATTAAATATTTGTTGTTTATTTATTCATTTTTTTTTTAATCTGCCTTTTTTCAATTCTACAAATTTCAATTATGAAATGAAAAATTTTTGATACATTTTTAAATTTTCTTAATTTAAATTGATAAAAAAATTCATGGAAATGAAAATTTTATTTTTCATTAATGTAATTTATTATTTTAATTTATATTTATTTATCATACTCGTATACACATGAGAAAATTGATCTGTTCTTTAATTTATCATTTTTTTTTCTTTGCAATTTTCACCAATGAACTTTCATCACATAAAACTTTATTATTTCAGAAAAGTAAGATGTTTAAATTTAAAACAACAAGAAAAATTTTAATAGATTTTTTTTTAAATGGTCTCTCCTTGATTATTATTTTAATTTAAAACTTACCTTGATTTATTTATAAATTAATCTTCTCTTTCTTCTTTTTCTTCCTCAATTTTGTGGTTCCTAAGTAGATCCTTGGCCGAAAAATTCAAATTTCCTGTAAGTAAAAATTAATATTAATGAATGCATGAAGTATAAATTTTAACACAATTACGATAAATGAATGAAAAAAACAAAAAAAAAATTAAATAAAATTATCATTATCAATAAAACAAAATCACATCAGACTGTTAAAGGTTGTGGTTAAAGGGTGCCGCATTTATATTAAAAAATTTGTTTTCATAATTTGTTTTTTTTTATTTATTTTTTCTTTGTTATTTGTTTTAACAATTAATACCTTTGATTATGCAAATTCCTATTGTGATGTACTACAATAAAATGCATATCCCAAACGTTATATTCCCGCATATGTAATATATGCACGAAGTAAAACAAAAAAGAAAAAACATTGAAAAGTTATAATCGTATGTACAATGGATTAATATGCAAACTGATGATGATTTTGTTTTTTTTTTTTTGTTTTAATAATACGCGAATACCACACACATTCGCAAAATACCTACGTGATAAAAAAAAAAAAAATTGCATATATAGTATGCACATAAAGAAAATCCATATATCGCCTATCATTTATTTTCATTATATTGCATTTTCATTGATAAAAATTGCATATTAGAAACATCTGACAAATACATAAAATTGCACGTACGACATGTTGGTACACACGTTTGTTTTATTTTTTATTTTTTTTTTGTTATTGCAAAATAATGAATACAAAACATGAGCATGTGTACTTGCATATATGTATATAAACGTACAAACAGTGTAAATATTTATTTCATTATTATTTTATTTATTCTTTGACAAAAGTTTTATAGGGTTACGATCAATATAATGATTTATAGCCAATAATTATGATGAAGAGAGAAAAAAACAAAAAACGAAGACTTTTGTGTGGGCTTATAGAAATTAGGGTGTGACATATTATGTACATATATTGAAGACTCTATATAACTCGTAAGAGAAAAATAAGAGTGAAGACTAAACTATAATAATGAAATTTAACACACAGCATAATACACAACAAATTGAATTGCATTATAAAAATTAAAAAAAAAAAGCAATTCATTTTAAAGAACATTAAAAGGTTTTTTTAGTAACATAAATTGAATTTTATTTGGATTTTTTCTTTTATATTTCTGTGGTCTATTATATTCGAATAAAGAACTCACTATATTTATTAAGGAATATATACACACACATACATACATAGTACTCGTAAGTTGTTATGTACGCATGCATTCATGATCGTCTTAGATTCCCTTACCACAATGTCCTTTGACTTTATAACTAAAAGTAACAATATGAATCAATAGATCTCTGGAATTGTTCGATGTATCAATACTGATCAATACATCGTTTGTGTAAGAAAAATCCAAAAAAAAAAAAATAAAAAATAAGAAAATACTCTTTTATTTGCTGTTTTATTTAAGTGATCTTTAACAATTGTCAATATGAATGTTGTTAGCGGTAAAACATTTTTATAAGATGATTTTGTACTCAGATAGTTTTGTATCTTGTTTTTTTTTTCCTTTTCTTTTCTTATTGATATACAAATAAATTTATTTTATATTATAGTTAACTGCTATACAGTTAATTTAATATAAATTTTTTTTTAATTTTAATTTTACTGAAAATACATTTACGTTTAAATAGGGTTCATTCATATACTATATGTATGTACATAGATAAAGATACTTTTAATGTAACATTGGATTAGAACATTTGATTCTCACGATTTAAACTTCATTAACTAATTAATAATATAATATAGGATTAAATATTAACATTTTATTGTTTAATGTATTTAATAAAATGTGTATATGTATCATAGTACCCAGTATATACCTATCAGTATATTTTTAATAAAGTTAATAAATAGTATCTATCATTTATATATTGTATACGAGTATGTATGTACATTCAATATTAAAGATAATGGTTAAATAATAATAAACTTATTGGGCGGCCTCTATTCATTCAATAAACACACAATAATTTATATTAAATAAGAAAAACTTGTCAAGTACTTTGTGATGCAATTAATTTGACAAAAGATAAAAACATATAAACAACACAACAAATGACAAAAAAAAAAATGTATACGATCTACTACATTATATTATTATAGTAACAAGCGGGGTCGACTTATTTTATCTAATAGACTACACATGAATTTACAAAAAAAAAAAAAAAACATGTATAAAAGTAAATTATAGATAAATGATGTGTCGTGGTTGATCATACAGATAGATTAGTATAAAGTTTTAAATTTAAAAAAAAAAAAAAAATAAAATAACGTACATTTATACTGGTAACAACAAAAAACATGATGAAAACTTTTCAGAGAAATTGTAGAAAGATGAATCTTTTTCGTCTTCATATTGGACGTAACATCATTTTTTTTTTAAATGTTTTCTTTTGTCTTTGATTTTTAAATAAAAGAAAAAAAAAGAAAAAAATATTTATAAATAATATTAAGTACCTTGTGTACAAAATATACAGGAAAATAACTAAAAAACAAAAAATACATTTTGAAAAAAAGAAGAAAAAACAACAAAAATGTATAAAGTAAAATAAGAAAAAAATTCAAAAATTACTTTAAATAGTAATACACAATATTAAGAGTGATTTTTAAGAAAATTACAAAAAAATAAAAGAGTTAACAGAGAAAATGAAAAATAAAAATGCCCATTTAAAAAACCAAAAAAAATAAAATACCAAATGCTTTGAGACATAACCAACAATTGCGTTTCTATGAAGATAAATGTTACATTATGTTGGTGACAAGAATTAATGTCACTGACAAAGATTAATTTATTTTATTACTATATGAACGAATACATGAACATTAACAACGTATGGTATAAATGCATACTTTCATCATTTAAGAAAGTTGACTTGAATCTTTTATTATTTTTTTTGAAAATTTTTTTTTTCAGTGGACTTGTATTCACATATTGAAAAATTTAATTGTGATTATTTTAGTAAATTACTATTTTTACACTATTATCAACGTTTCTCTTTTTGTATATCTACGGAACATATTCCAATTTATATGTATTAAGGCCTGTTCAAAAAGTAAACACTGCATTGTCAAACATTCAAAAAGTAATCATGCAATCTAAAGCAATCTGTTCATTTTTGCATTATATTAGCAACACTGCTGTAACATTAAATTAACATTTGCAACATAAAATTTGATTTGCATTGACTACTTCATACCAAAACTTTTTAGACATTTGCATTGAAATAACAGAAAATTTTTATAGAAAGCAACACAATCGTCAAAATGTCGTAAAATGCAACACTTATGTGTCAGAGTATCGCAACACAAAATATCTAATGTTACATTAACAGTGCAGCAACATTTTTGCAACACTACATCATCATGTGTACTTTTTGAACACGACTTTTACCTATACAAAAAAAAAAAAAAAACAAAATCTCGAAATTATTTTCCATTTTAATTTCCAGCAAAAAAAAAAAAAAACATTTTAATTACCTTGAGGATATGTTAGAAAATTACATGTAAAATTAGCTAAAAAAAAAAACAAAAAAAAAACAAAATTAGATCAGGTGAAAAATCGATTTTATATTTTTACGTGTAAATTTCAATTAAACTCTTATAGTAAAAAAAAAGAAATTTTAAATAGATTTTCTATAATTCTATTTAACCGCCTCCAATCAAATGAATGCATGTATTACATGCTGATATCTTCTCTCATTAAACTGTAATTTGAATATTTTTTTTTTTTTTAAAATTAATGCGAAACAGTAGCGAATTGATGTTATATTATTATGCATTTTAAATTTCAAAGATAAAGAAAATACAATTTTTACCTACATTTGAATGTGAATAATATTTTGCATTATTGAATTACGTTCATTTCAATTTTCAATGCATCTGCATATACGTTACAATGTATGCCATACCATTGAGAAAGCATTCAAATCTATATAACTTGACTGTGGTCATACCTTCTATGTGTGTGTGTGTGTTTGGAGTATACATAAATTTTCATAAAAGTTCATTAACCTTTATTACCTTTCTTCTTGCCTTTGCTTTTTTTTTTTTAGTTAATAAACTAAAAATTTAATAGCAAACTACTACTGTGATACTTGTATATGCTACTACTGTGTATTTTATTGAACGATTTTCACACATTATATGAAAAATTTTAACATAAAAATGATGTTATCCATCAAAACATCTTTTTTAAAATCTATTGTGATTGTTTATATATATACTTAAATTGCCGACTAAAACAGTTAAAATAATAAGAAATTAAATAACTGAAGAATAAAAAAAAGAAAAAAAAAAAATTTTTTTTTAATGATATTTCATAGCAATTAACACTATAGAGGTTACCTTTGAAGTTCAATAATAATTTAGTGATCATAAAATGCATCATATATACACATGACATCGTATACCTATATGAGCACAATCTTGTATACCTGTGTATTATGTAACAACAATTTATAACTATTTAAAACATATATAAAAGAGTAATTGACTTTAAATTGTAATTTAACAAATCAAATACAAAAATAAAATGAAAATACATTTTTGTTAATATCCTGCCAATAATTACATAAAATAAAAAAATAAAAAAAAAACATCAAGATAGGATAAAGACAAAAATAACAAAAAAAACAAAAAAAAATCAAGGGTGCAATATGAAACGTTTTCATCTAGACGATTTTATTTCAATATACATATGATGAACATTTTTCAGTATGAGGTATTCATTATCATCATGAATGCCATCATCATCATCATCATCATTTATACAATTCATCTCTTTATGTGTTCTTTTATTCGAATAAACAGTTGTATAGAAAATCATTTTTAAAATTCTTGACATGCTCATTAGTTTTGTTTTTTACATTACGAATTAGAGAGGTTCTATATTGATTGCATACATACATACATATATGTAGTAGGCAATAGGCATATATACCAATACAATACTTTATTAAAAGAGGCCAAGGGAGCATATCAATCAAATAGGCAACATACAGCAGTGGCAGCAGCAGAAGCAACAGCAGCAACATCATCAACTGTAACAGCAAAACCATTAATGTATATATTAGTAATAACATATTGAAAGGTAATAACATTCCAGTCAGAATAATACAATAATAAACACCATAATTACTTATAAAAAATTTCTCAATAATTTGACAAATTATCATCTTTGGTTAATATTAAATGAGGTCTCAAGTTCAAATTGTTGCAATCATTATATTACCACATTTTGGAATTTTTTTTTTTTTTTTGTTGTTCTTCTCTTCTTTTCTATGAAAATTTCGTTTCTGATATGATGAACAATCATCAATGTTCAAATGATTGGAAAAATTGAAATTACTGGTAAAAAAAATGTTTACATTATATGCTATGTCATTGAATGCATTACTTTTATCAAATTCTGATGATAAAAAAAAAAGAAAAGGAAAATAAGGAAATGCGTTCCTTTTGATTACATATATACATCCCATATTGAGTACACAGTTGCTTAAAGTAATAATTTTTTTTTTTTTTGTAGAATTTTTCTATTTTTAATGTAAAAGACTAAAAAAAAAAATCAATCAACTATACTCACTCCTTTAATTTTCTTAAAGATAATTTTACCGGGTTGAAAAAGAAGCAAATTTTTAGTTTTTTTTTTATCTCTGTTCTTATTTTATGCAGTATATAGAAAGATGACGCCATATAGAATAACAATATAATATCATATATAAAAAGGCCTCTTATTAGGGTATTGAAAATATCTTATCAATTTATCCTTTTTCTTTTCAAAGTTACAATAAAAAAAAAAAAGAAATTCTAAGTTTTCTTCCTGAATAACACATCATTTTTTTTTTGCAAGAAATTCACAGTGTTAAAGAAGTACAAAAGTCCTCTCCAGACATGTTGAGTCAGGGATGTAAATAGGCATTTATTGTTGTCGTCATCCTCATCCTTATCATCATCATCATCATCATTACATGTTTACTATATATACAGAAAGACATACATTTATGCTACTTGCACTTTTCCTATCATCACTTTTATTGTAAAATGAAAAATGATTCAATGATTAGTTTGCAAAAAATGTTGATTTTATTCTTCTATGCATTAAAAAAAAAAAAAAAATTTCTTTTTTTATTTTTTACTATGTGTTTTTCATTATTCCTTAGTTTATCGATGAGTACATACTCACTTTCTTCATGTCATTTCATGTAAAAAGGTTTCAATAAACATTACATACATACAACGACATAATAAAAGAAAATTTCTTTTTCCAATTTTTCTTAAATTTTTTTTTCGTTTTTTTTTTGTTCAGTTACACAATCTAAGTATGTACATTCTATGTCAAATCTATCATATAAACATCAATGTAACATTTTTATTGAATTTGGTGTTTGACTATTGGGCTGAAGTAATAAGCAATAAAACATATTGATCAAATATATACGTTTGTATATGATGGTAAATTGTTGTATACTCCTCTATAATTCATATCATCTTCAATATTATCATCATCATTTTGATCGTCATCATCATCATGTTTGTCATTATCATCATATATAGGCGTACATATATGCTTCTAATATAATGTTTATATTCTTACACAAAATAATTTTAGTTGATTGTTAACTTGGATTAAAAATTAAATCATTAATAATAATCAACTGATTCTGTATAAAAAAAAAACATATGTGTGTGGTAAAAATCTATTGATATAAATTCAATAGCGATAAATTTTTGACATATTGGTTTACAACATACACATATACATGTATGTACATCTATATATGAGATGATGAGTTCATAAAATGTATCTAACATATCATGATTATAACTATGAAAAACGGAATGAAACTTTTTGCCTTTTCAATTTTCTCATTTTTCTTTCTTTTTTTTTTTAAGAAAAATTGTAACATGGGAAAAATACAGGAAATTGAGACTGAAAGAGAAAATACGTACATAGAAGCAAAAAAAAAAAAAAAAAACCAAGTGGTATAATGACTTAGCAAAAATATTTTAGTGGTTTTTCATGTCAAATATTTTCTATAATATTATTTATACCCCCAACATTCAATTAATAATTGCATGTGTGTATCTATCTATCAATGTAAATGGCATCTAATATTTTGATTAAAATAAAAAATAAATTTTCAATAAACGACATGTACTATATATGGGGGTACATGAAACGATTATCACTGTAATGCAATACATAACGAAAATTTTATTATTATAATTTTTTTTTTCTTGTACTTATCAAAGGCTAATTGATTTTATTCTTGTGTGTAATTTGAAATATTGATAAAAAATTTATTTTAAAAAGGTCAACAAGAAAATTATACTTTCAAGTAAAAAAAAAAAATAAATAAAATAAAATAAAATGTGGACTTTTATTACTATTTTCCAGGAAAGAAAATGTCTTGTAGTGAAAATTTTTTTTTTATATGCAATACACCAGTATATACAAAAGGTTTCAACATTGTATTATGTAGCTCTGTTGTTGCTGTATTTACTTTGTACACGTTACATTAACTGATAAGAATGTTGTGTTTTTAGAATGTTGACAGGAATTTAAAGACATAAATTGAAAAAAAAAGCAAAACAACAATAACAAAAATATAACTAACAACTTTTAAATAAAATTAAAAAAAAAAAATAAAAGAAAAATGAAAATTTTGTAGTTAACGAGAAGTTAACTTTTTAAATAAATAGTACCGCATTAGATCCATTAATAATAAAGAAAAATAAAAAAAAAAAATAAAAATAAAGAAAACAAAATCCATATTACCAGCTTTTTAGCACGCAAAGATTCTATATAACAACACAAAACCCATGACATAACTTGGAAAGGTGAATAAGAAATTATAAACAAAACAAAAAAAAGAACACAAAGTAAACATTAATATCACACATAGAAAATATAAGTAGTCCTTCTTTCCATTATAGTGGGCTTATTACACACTCCTTAAAAAAAAAAAAACAGAAAAAGGTTTAAAAGATTGGTGATTTTAAGGTATCGCTCCCAGGTATCCAACAATATTTTTTTTTTTTTTACTCTTTCTCTCTTTTATCCTCATTTTTAGTTTAACAAGAGTATAGTGGAACTAAAAAAAAAAAAAATAATATAAAATAAAAATAAATAAAACAAAAAACTGTTAATGGCTGTTAACACGTCATTTGATAGTGCCTAAAAGCACAACATTTTTACAACATAAAAAAAAAGGTGAAATCTATTCAAGAATAAACATTTTTTTTTTATCTTTTATTTTAATTTTTTTGTTTGTTTTTTTTTTTGGTTTTTTTAAATAATACACGTAATATTAAGTATGATGATATATCCATTTACAGTCACCAAAAAAAGGACATTATAATAATAATAAAACTAAGTAAAACATATTTATAAGTTTGTAATACAAAAATTTCCTAGAAACTATTGAATTAAAAAGAGTCCAAAAAGATGCTTTAGTTTTGTTCTTTTTATTTTTATACAATTTTATCAAAATGTATGCATACATATATTGCATAAAATACAAATACAAAAAATAAGAATGTGTATGTCATCATTGAGTTAAGTTTTTGGTCCATATACATACATACATACAATTTTAACGACGACTATGATATGGCTATGTGATAATGGCCAACTAAAATAGAATCTTTGTTGCATGCAAATTTTATCCACATCTTCTTGGACTGTAAATTTCTTGGTGATTTTGTTGACCAGAAGCAGATCTAACACGCCACAGAAGCAGATATTTTTTGTTTATATATACGTAGGTACGTATGTATGCATAGATATTTACATAATGTCATGCCTTTATATTTATACAAAATATGAAGAAGTTAATATACTCTATATAAGCAAGTTCCCAATATTATTACATATATGTACATATGTATGTATAAGTTACCTAAGTATAAGGATATTTTGTGTATTGGCATGTCAATTTCTAATATTATATATTTACCACCCTCAACAAAAATGTTTATGAGTATGCATGCATGTACATATATTTGGCCATCAATTCCAACCAAATAGGTAGTCATCCGACTGAGATATCCAGTTACACTCTATTTAACTGATTTGAAGTGTGTCCATATAATCCATATATGTATGTATGTACATATGTAGGTGCTGTGTGTGTTATTACTGCTATTAAAATGATGATGATGGCTTTTGCTAAACCTCAGTTAGTTTTTTTATAGTTTTTTTTTTGTTATTTTCTTTTTTTTTTAAACTTATACATGAATATGTACATATGTGCATACGTTCGCTTGCATATATGTACATAGTAAATTTTATTTGGAAAATAAAAAAAAATAAAAAATTCGATAAATTGGTGTCTCTGAACAAAGTTTCAAAATTCTGATAAGACACTTGCTCTTTATATACTATGTATACCAATACATTATGCATGAACAGACAGTAACATCACACAATTCACATGAAAATAGCATGAGGAAATGTTTTATTTTTATTACCAAAGTTTCTATTTTATGTATTTAAATATGTATAAAACAAAATAGATTCATAGGTAGATGGACTTTAATTTCTTTAACAAAAAATCACGTATTAAATTTTGTTTTTCCATTGCATTCTTTCAAATACAGAGAAAAAGCAAAAAAACAAGAAAAAATGGATAAAACTTCTTTTTTTAATATCAATTTCAAAATCACATGCAATAATTCAATTCTATAAAAAATTGCATTATAGTGTTATCATGTAACACTAAAAAAATCGATTAATTTAAAAATGAAATTTATTTTTTATTCTAAATCAGATATTTAATCTAATGAAAATATAATTGGTTCGAATAATGAAGCAAAATTGAATAAATTTCGTTATCTACAGGATTTCCTACAGACGTTTCCTATGGACAGGAACCGATGGCAGAGGATACTTTAGGAGGCTCAGACCCGCTCTGGGTTGGAAGGCCACTAATGATGATGATGATGATGATCTATAGGATTTCATATTTATTTTGTATGTAAATAATCTTATCAATTTTTTTAAAAAAAAATTATTTAATATCAAACATTGGCAACACTATTAAAAATTTTCATTTCTCACCTTGCATTTTCTAAATTCAAATAAAATTTGATAGAATTAATAAAATCTTGTACATTTGTACACATACTTACAAAATCCACATTATATATTATACTCTTACATACATGCATAAATGGTATGTGTACAATGTATCTGTAGAGTTTATACGGAGGATGGATATGAGGATATGATATCACTGTATTCTTAAATAAAATTCACTAAATTGCAATTACATATATTCAATTTATGCAAATAATATTTAAAATTCTAACAGTGTACTATCTTTGAGTAATCTTTAATCGTATTTTATAAATACATAATAACGTTAAATCCATACTATATAATAATTTATGCATTTACATACATATATGTATGTACTAAACCTCATATGTATATGCTTTCATATCAAGTTCGTATACCAGAGTATGCGATTTATTCTATCAGTTGAAAAAAAAAAACAAGATCGAATTCAAATTTTAATTTTTATTATATTTTAAAGATATTATTCTACTATACTGTGGTCTAATAGAAAATTTAAAAACAAAAAAAAAATGAAAATCATTTATTATTATATTTAACACGCAACTTTAATGTAAAAGGAAAAAAAGCAAAGAAAACAAAAGCAGTTAAAGAAGTGAACCTTGTTGCATTGCATGAGACATGCTTTCAATTTTACGAGTCACTTTAGACTAATTTGCATTATTCATTAATAAAATATAAATGCACGTACATAATATGCATATTTACGTATTAGTTATGTTAATGTGTGTACATATATGTGCTGATTGTTTGTAATCGTGTATTCTTTTAGTAATGCTATAAAAAAAAAAAAAAAAATGTAGACTAAAATAATATTCAATAGCTAAAACACCTTTTGGAAAATAAAACATTAAAATTCAAATATTAAACTTAAACCTAATTATAATTATATTACTATATTATCGCACATAAACACATTAGCATTTATTTTTTTATTTTATTTTTTTTTTATTTCGATTAAGTGCTATTTTATTGTTGAATCATTAATTTGTAAACAAAAAACGCAAAAAAAAAAAAATTTAAATGAGATTTGAATTGAAAGAAGGATGAAGTTATCACCGCATTTATATAATGTATGATCATATAATCAGTACACAAAAAAAATTGTATCAAAAAGCTAAAACAAAGTTTCAAGAAAACTAGAAAAAAAAAAGAAGAAAGGAAAACCAAGAAAAGGAAAAATTATTAATAAATTAATATAAAAATTGTAAGTCATTACAAACGTTATTGCATCAAATATGTATAAAATGTACTCTGGTTATTACACTTTTAAGAAGCAGTAATAATAATAATAACGATTAATAAATATACACAAAATAAGGGGTAAAATGATATTACAACAGAGTTTACAGAGTTTACTATGTATATTGTATAGAGAAGTTTTCTTTGATGCAATACGTTTATATACACACGATATATGCAATGCAATAAAGTGAATCCATAAATATAAATTCATATACATTTATAACACACATATAGAGCTGTTTTATTTGAAAGTGGTATAAGTCCAAAACTATCAAAGTCCGATTTCGAAATAAAAATCATCTTCAATTCTTGAAGATTTTGTAAGAAAAAATTACAAATTACGCACAATTTTCTTAAGAATTTTTTTTTTCTTTTCTTTTTGATTTTTATCTTAAATTTTAAATCATTTATTTTTTTTTTTATTTATATAAATCAAAATTTAACTTTTCTGTTTGAATTTAGTATAGGAAATGTAAAAATATAAAATATCTTGGAATTTAAAAAAATTCGACTTATTACACTTTCAAATAAAACAGCAGCAGCATATATGAAATGTTTAAAACTTTATAATGTTAAATTGTATTGACATAATGGTATGAGGAAGATATTGTTATAGTATATTAAATGTGCATAAATATATTATATACATATGTACTTCATTTTATTTATATTAAATTTTACTTGAAAAAGTACCTCCAAATGGTCATTGAATGGTCACATATCTAGCATATAAATTCATATATATGTATATAGAATTCAATGTCCATAAATAATTTTTACATTGGTATTTTTATTAAATAATAATATGCGAGTTTAGTTTCATTTAGAACAAAAAAAACGAAAATATATAAAAGAAAATTTACCTACCATATAAATTTATAAGACTTAAAATGCTCAAAGAATATCATCAGTAGGCAGGTAAACATATGTACATATAATATCCAAATACATCATTTGTACTTGCACATATTTAAAAAAACAAAAAAAAAAAAAAAACACACAATAATAATCATTAATGTATTTGTGTACATGAACTTGCCATACGTATAATATATGGTATCTTTTTTTTATATAATATGCATGCATGCATGTATGTATGCATGTAAAATGTAATATCATAAACAAAAATCTCTCATTTTGCAAATAATTTACTTCTATATATCTCTAACATACAGTAAAGCTACATATATACATACTCGTATATAACATATTTTATTATTATTTGTGATTTCGTGCTAAGAACTGATCAGTTTTCAACTTTAACGTTTTACTGTTCAAGTTTTACAGATAAGGACATGATTAGAATTGATTACATACAATAATATATAGTTTATATTTTAATGATATTAAGAAGAAACAAAAAAAAAAAAAATGAAATAAAATAAAACAAATAAAATTATTGCATATTTTATAAACACAACGGGTAACCAATATAATACTGTTTTTCTTTGTATGTATATATATGCACACATGTAAGTACATATTTATCTGTAATCCAATAATATATGCATTGATCCTATATACACATATGTATGCACTACTGTATGCATAATATTAGATATCTGATAAAATCGATTATTTTTCATCATCATCTTATGATACACAAATGTACAGACATACATACATGTGTTTATAATGCATATGAGATGCATATATAACATAGCAGTACACACGTAATTTAATGTGCGGGAGTACAATTTTTTTCAATTAATTAATGAAAAATTGTAATTTTACATTACATTACATATACATCACATATAAATGCATATTCATAGATGTAAATATTCTGATGCATTCTTTGATATCTTGTATCTAATAAATGAAATTAATTTTTTTTACATTATTACATACTCTGTGTTTATAAAAAAAAAAAAGTATTTATAATAATTCGTTAAGAACTACGATGTATGCACAAATACCATAATCTTGTAATATGAATGCAAAATGTGCATTTCAATTTAAAAAAAAATAAAAATAAAAATAAATAACCGTCAAAACAGAAAAACAAAACCAAAAAATGACCAACTAAATTAGAATATTAATTCTTATTTACATGCTGTATATTACAAATTTGGTTTTTTTATTTTTTGTTATAACCTAAAAATAAAATTCTTAACATACCTCACACCAAAAAAAAAAAAAAAACAAAAAAGAAAATTTTTTTTTCCTTCTTGTCATACGGATTATTTATGACCACAACAAAAAAAACCAAAAACAAATAACAAATATTTTTCTTAAATTTTTAATCCGTATTTGGATTCTTCTAATCTTTTGCAATTTTCTTAACATTTTTTTTTGTTTTTTTCTTTTACTTTTTGATTTTTGTCTTAAATTTTAAATCGTTTATTTTTAGAAGAGATTTATTTTTTGTTAACTAAAAGATTTAAAATTTTTTTAATTTTAAGTGACGATTTTTTTTTTTTTTGAAAATAATTTTTGAGAGTATTAAATTATTAAAATTTTTCATGCAAAATTCATTTCTACAAAAAAAAAAAACAAAAACAAGAAAATGATGAATTCTGACCTAAACCATCTTTTTCAACAAAAAATAAAAGAAAAATCCATTATCGTTAATTATTTTTCATGTAAAATAATTTAAAACGTTAATGAAAACTAGAAAATTATTTTAAGGATCAAATTTTAAAAAAAACAAAACAAACCGAAGATATTTAAAAATCCGGACAATTTTTGAGCTGTATGCAATCCGGAGACAACCTTTAAGAATTACTGTTGTTTCTTTTTTCATGTTTAAAAGGAAAAACTGATCATTTCTTGGCATTTAATCGTTTTATTTTTGACAAAAAATTTTGAAATAATACAGGCTCAATTTGGAATAAGGAATTGAAGTCTTTAATCCTGATTATTGTCCTAGTTATTGAGCATTTTGTTTTTCTAAAGGCTTTTTGATATATAGAATAAACATGTTTGAATAAATAAAAAAGTAATGTACAGTCCTGACAAAGATCTTGATCTTGGTGACAATTAGCCTTCAACTAATTTATGCTCAAAATAAAATTATTTTTTAATTTATTAATCTTTGGTTTAGGTCGTCGGTTTCAGATCGTGTGTTTTAGTTTAGTTATCCTCTGCAGAATTTCGCTACTATTTTTCGTTGTTATTATTTAAATTTTTGAAATTTCATTAATTTTTCTTTAATTGAAATCTCTATCTATCGGATACATCAAAGATTTCATTTTCGTCCTTAAAACAATAAAAATAAAAATAAAAAATCAAAAATGAAATAAATTTTGGTATTTATTAACGCAGACAATTTTTATGTCTCTGTCATTTTAATATCCATTATATAAACAACATTGCAAAAAATTTATTTTGTCAACATATTAAATCATCCAAAGTACATTTGAATTACTTTATTTTGAAATATGTTTGCATGTATATATAATACTCTACTGTATTTAGTTAAAAGTCATAAACAATAAATATTTTGTCATTAAATTGTTTAAAAAAAAAAAAAAAAAACAAATTCATAAACATTTATATGTTGCTAATATATTTCTGTTCATATACAATGTATATAGAATGTAAACACCCCAATTTTCTTAAAAAATCTCAACCCATATAACATCATAAAATTTTTATCACAAATAATTTAAAGGAAAATAAAAAAAAATCAGTTTTCAAAAAACAAAAAAAAAACAAAAAACAAGTCCAGAAAAATACATAGTAATAAATGTTATAAACTCATCTTGTTTTCTTTATTATTTATCTTTTAACACAGTTAAAAAAAAAAAAAAAACTGAAAAAAAAATAAAAGAAATTACGATGACTTCTTGCAATACTGTTTTTTTTTCAACTTTATTTTTGCCGTCTTTTTTTTTGTAGAAAAAAAGGAAAATTCTTCTTAACAGCATAAATACAACATAAATAAATAAAAACGCACGCGAAAAAAAAAATAAAAACATATTTTCACAGTCATAAAGTAAAAAATTACTTTTTTACTTTATATTTTTCCCTTTCTTCTTGAAGAAAATAAATTAACAGCAAAAGTAATGCAGATAGAAAATAAATGCAATGTATTTTTTTTTTTTATTATATTTTCCTTCTGTTTTTATTTTTCAGAAAATTTTTTTTTCCTTTTGAAAAATTTTTTATGATTCTTTGGCATCAAACTTCATCTATCAATTTCATCTTCTCTTGAAGAATTGCACAAGACATTACAAATGTGTGTGTGTGTGTTTTGAGCATGTATCATGTGTATTTATTTAATTTTTCCATTATTTTATTTTTAGTTTTGTTTTTTTCTTGAATTTTCTTATTTTCCAAACAACAACAAACAAACAAATGAATTTTCATTTTATTTATATATTTTTTTTTTTTAAAATCCCTTTCTTGTTGTGTTGTGTTTTGAATTTCTGTAGGTCAGTGCATATGTATTATACGTGAAATAGACAGAATTTAACGTACATACATGTGTGTATATATCAAAACATTGTGCATTTTATATAATGTAAGAAAACTACTGCTAATATTATTCTATTTTTTTTTTAAGTTTTTGTTTTTTTTATTGCAAACAACATTGCAGAAGCTTAATAATACATGTTATGTACACGTTTAACTACTATACATTGACCATCAAACAAGAAAGAATGATACACATGCAATATATACACAACATATGCATAAAAATGCACACAAATACAAAGAATCAGCCGTAAATATGTGTTTTTGAAAGAAAAAAAAAATAATAATAATAATAATGTGTACCTATGTGTGTATTCTTTTATTTCTTCGTCTTATTTCTTTTTTATTTATTACTGTTTTAGTTATCTTTTGAAAATGAGTGAAAGAAAATTGTTTTCTGTTTTCTGTTTTTTTTTTTTTTTCTTTTTTGTATTTTTTTTATTACTACGGAAGTCATCCAACAACCTCTTCATAATAAATATAATAATAATTGTAGGAGAAATTTTATGAGCTGCATTTTATAACTTTTAACAATATAACTTTTATATTGAATGTACACTTAAGTACATTAAACATACAGAATAATAATATGTATCTGAATTAATACAATGATGTATGTACCATACATGCATGTACATTTTAAATGTTATATAGTAGCTAAAAAGGCTGCCGTGATGCTACATAAATAATACCATATTACATATTCGTGTACTTTACTAATTTATTTAATTTTTTGTTTTTTTTTTATTCTTTTAAAGAAACAAAAAAATTTTTTTTATTTTTATTTACTAAGTGTACACAAGAAAATGCTCCCCACCCCCCTCCATACATACTTTGTGTATGATTTTTTTATTTTATGTTTGTGTTAATTTGTTACCCAATTGTGTACATATGTACATACTTTTTTTGTGTTCTTAATTTTATTGAAAATATATCAATAAAGCAATGATATAAAAATACATAAAATAAATTGAAAATCATATTTGCAAACAAAAATTTACAAAAAAAATGATCTACATTTTATTAATTATTTTTTTTTTATTTTTAATTGAAAAGGATATTATCCAGGAATAATCAATAAATGTAATTAATATTTTATTATTGGAAAAAATCAATTTTATCTTTTTGAAATTCACACGTTTATGACATGTTGTAGTATGGAACTGATAATAACATCAGGTGAAAGCAAAGAAGTTTAGAATGGCATCGTACAAATGATCATCATTGACAAAAATCATAAAGAAAAAAAAATTTAAAAAAAAAAAAAAAAATTAATTCATCTTGGATAAACAAGAATTTACATTTGATAACAAAACAAAAAAAAAATGACATTAAAATCTGTTCCAATTTTCGTTGTTTTTACTCACAACACTTTTTTTTTATTTTTCTTTAATTTAAAAAATAAAAACCTAAATAATTTTTAGACTAAAAAGCAATTAATAAATTTTCTCAAGGTAAAATCAATTTTCTCCCATGCATACCATTTACATGTGATTTTGTTCTGTTTTTTTTTTTTTTTATTTTTAAGTATAAAAAAAAATTAATTCATATTTTATTAATTATTGTGCATATCACATGTACATGTATTTAAACGTAATGTACCTGTTGCAATTCCCAAAGTTCAAAAATATACAAGCAAAAAAAAAAAAATAAATAAATAAATAAATATCTCAATTAAAGATTATTTACCAAACAAAAACGAACAAAAAAAAAATCACGATAATGTAAGTAACTGAATTTGAAGAAAAAATATAAAATTTTGACAAAAAAAAAAAGAAAAAAAAATTGACAAAAAATAAATTTTGCAGGAAATTGATACCATATACGACATCTGTTGATAGTAAAATTTCACATTATATTCCTACTGTTTCTCATGATTATGATCATTTTTGTTTTCTTTTTTTTTAATTTTTCTTTTTTTTTTTTAACTTCTGTACTGTACACATATTCATTTACAAGACATAAAGAAAAAATCATAAATATTTTTCATATACAAACATATCAAATACGTGTATGTTTTATACACGATCAATGTTTTGTATGCAATATTAAACATAACATATCAAATGAATGAGAAAATATTCGTTCACTACAAGATCAAAGAATTTTTTTTTTAGTTATAAAATATTCCCCTTTTGTTGATTATAATTATTAATGTCTTATGTTTGGTCTTATGTTTAATCTTATGTTTTACTTAATTGTATCTTTTGAATCTGGTTTAGTTAAACACTCTGGTATAAAATATCTCAGAGAGTATAAAATATGCGATCATGATCGTATTTCGATCAACAACACATACATACATATAATATTAAAAAATCTCTGTTGTAACACATACATATATGAATTGCTCCACTGTTATAACTTACATTATAAGAAAAAAGATACTCAGTTTCTTAATCAAAAAAGAAAAAAAATCATAGAGTGGAGAAATTTCTTGTTTTGCATTTGTATTGATGCTAAGCTTTTTGTATGTGTGTTTATGTACAAATACATTGAAAATTATACAATATAACAAATATTCCCTTTTATTAATATTTTCAATTAATTCAAGCTTCAATTGCATATTTATCATAATATCTATTGCTTATTTTTATTCATTTTAAATTATATCGTATTTTGTAAAAAATTTGAATATGAGTGTTATTTTAAATACAATCAAAAAATGTATAACAAATTTTTTTAACGATAAAACGATCAATGATCCTAATGTGAGAATATGCATGTAATACAAATTTATTTAAATTTTCTTAAACATTTTTTTATAATCTTAAGAAATTTTTTTTTTTTTTTTTAAGCTTTTATAAATTTAATGAATTCATGTGAAAATATTTTTTAAAGTTTTTATTATTTTGATTATTATAAAATTTAATTTAGTATGTATTATATTTTTATATGAGAATTTCATTTAGTTATACATAATTTCTTATATCATTTCTAATACACAAAAATTAAAGAATAGTATGAGAAATACGTTATTTGCAAAAATGTGTACACTTAAATGGAAATTACTTAAAGGATAAAAGGAAAATTAGTTTGTAAGAGAAAAAACAAAAAAAAAACTAACTAAAAGAAAACCTTGTTTTCAGCAAATAATAGTAGGGGAAGGGAATGTACATATGTATGTGTGTATATCCATGGCATTTACAACAGTTTTTTTTTTTTACATACATACATATGTGTACAATTTCAAAAGTGCATTGTATGATATTTTACAAATATACAATTGCATATACATATGTGATACATTTTTAAGTTCATATACATACATACATTTGTAGATCATTTAGTATACCTGTACATATAACTTCATATTCATTCGTTTATTATCTAAAAGTCATATGCACAAAAGATACTTATGTGTATACATACATATATGCATTTTCTATTCCATACATATGTTGCATAAAAATTCCCACAAGATTTTCGTATAATTCGTATATACATATATGTATGCATATTTGGTACATATTCATTTATATTACCTGAGTGAACACATCAGTTACAGGTAACTACATGTATTTTTTACCTTTTCATATAACATTTAAATGAATGCATATTATACGTACACATTACATACATTTGTATATAGCACACATATGCAAATCATATTATACATGCATATATGTATATACCAATTCAATATGAAATGTATGCATCAGTGACATTTTTATACAATATCTATATATATATTTTTGTTACACAAATACTCAGTATAAAAATCTCAATAATCTCTAGTACTACATACATACATATATACACTTTGTGTTTCTTTTTATCAAAAAATTTACCTTTAAAATACCTTTAGGACGATTACATTCTAGCATAAAATTCTCTTTTGGTCAATAAAAATTCTTTTTTTTTTGTTTCTGTCTTTTTGTAAATGCATAAAAGCAAATGCATAATATGAATGCACTTTATATGTACATACAAATATGTGTGTGTATAAAAGGAGACTTTTGTATACGTATGCTGTATACATACTTTGTGCAGTAAAATTTTTGTTGTATATTTAGATTATTCGTATGTATAAAATAGGAGTATATATATGAATGAATGCAGTATATGTGCATATATGTATGTATATACCAATGGTGGTGGTATTTTTTAAATGTGTATATGTGTGTGTATATAATCATGTTTTTGAATAATATAGCATTTTACAATATATTATAATAATATTGAAAGTAGCATATAACATGGAATGAAATTTAAAATAAAGTTGAGAATATCTCAGTCAACAAATTATTTTATTTAGATTCAGTTTGAGTTCGTTCGTCGTGTTGAGAACATGTTTAAAAATATTCAAATTTTGTTGATATAATTATATATTTGTTGCGAAAATAAGTACATAAGATCTTGTTATTTTCTATAAAGAAAATATATAAATTTTTTTTGTTTCTATAATTTTTGAAAATTTCAAAAAAAATCAGTTTAACTTTGTTAAAATTGTTGAAAAAATTTAAATAATCAACAATTATTAAAAAAATCTTTTAATAATTTTTATTTAAAAAAAAAAAAAACAGAAAAAATTAATTCACAATGGAATAAATTACGAACAAAACATAAAAATTTGTAACAATGAACGGTTAAACAATATATTAATTAATTAATTAAAAAAAAAAACTTAATACAACTTAGAACAAATACAAGTGGAAAACCATTAGAACAAAACATGAAAATGATTAAATAGAAAAGAATATCGTTACAAGAATTTTCTTACGTTTAAGAAAAAAAAATTTTTTTGTTTTTTTTATTTTATTTTTTTTTGATTTTTCATTTTCTTGTGATACAATTTGTGTACAATTCGTTTACGTTTATTTTTTTGGTTAAATTGTTCTCACGTTTTTCACATACATACACACGTGCACGTGAAAATACTGTATGTACCCATCATAGTTGTGTGGAATAGCCGTTACAAAAGAATATTTTTTATATATTAATTCACACAAAAAATTTTATTTTTCATAATTTGTGCTTTTTTCGTTTTTCGGTTAACCGTGATATACATATTTTGAAAATGTTGACATTTAATAAATGTATCGTGATAAAGCTATTAACATTATTTATAATACATAATTTAATATATAAATTATTTGTTAATGGACAATGTTCATGGGAATATAATCGTTCTGGTGTTAAATGTTATCTTAGGATATTAGAATCACAAGGATTAGATTTACAAGTAGCTGAAACATCTGATAAATTGGATATACAGTGTAGTGATACATTATTATTTGCTAGTGATTTACCATCAAAATTATTTATACGTTTAACAAAATTAAATGAATTACATATTGAATCATGTAAATTATTAAAATTACCATCGAATTCATTTGATGGTTTAGTGTCATTAAAAAGATTATCAATAAATACTAAAAATGGTATATGGGGTGCTGGTAAAAGTTTAGAAATATTATTTAATTCATTTAATTCAATGTATGAATTACAAGTATTGGATTTAAGTGATAATAATTTAAGGCAATTACCAGATAATGTATGGTGTCCATTAAATAATTTACAAATATTAAATTTAACACATAATCGTATACGTTCAGCTGATAGTTTAGGATTTACTGATAAACCATGTAATAATAATGGTGGTGCTGTTGCTGCTGCTACAAATATTGGTGTTGGCGGTATAAATGGTGGTGGTAGTGAATTACAGGTATTAGATGTTAGTTGGAATGAATTACGTTCAATACCAGATAATTGGGGTGTATCAAGATTAAGACGTTTACAAAATTTAAATTTACAACATAATAATATAACACATTTATCATCAGATGCATTATCTGGTTTAACATCATTAAGAATATTAAATCTTAGTTATAATCATATTGAAACAATACCAATTGAAAGTTTTGCTAATAATAAAGAATTACGTGAAATACATTTACAATATAATGAATTATATGATTTACCAAAAGGTTTATTTCATCGTTTAGAACAATTACTTGTATTAGATTTAAGTGGTAATCAATTAACAAGTCATCATGTTGATAATACAACATTTTCGGGTTTAATACGTTTAATTGTATTAAATTTATCAAATAATGCATTAACACGTATTGGTTCAAAAACATTTAAAGAATTATATTTTTTACAAATACTTGACTTGCGCAATAATTCAATTGGACATATTGAAGATGGTACATTTTTACCATTATATAATTTACATACATTAAATTTAGCTGAAAATCGTTTACATACATTAAATAATAAATTATTTGATGGATTATATGTTTTAACAAAATTAACATTAAATAATAATTTAATTAATTCAATTGAATCACATGCATTCCGTAATTGTTCTGATTTAAAAGAATTGGATTTAAGTTCAAATCAATTAGATGAAATACCAATTGCTATTCAAGATTTATCAATGTTAAAAACATTAGATTTAGGTGAAAATCAAATAACTGGATTTCAAAATGGTTCATTTAAAAATTTAAATCAATTAACTGGTTTAAGATTAATTGATAATCGTATTGGTAATATAACAAAAGGTATGTTCTGGGATTTACAAAGATTAAGTGTTTTAAATTTAGCTAAAAATCGTATTTATATGATTGAAAGAGGTGCATTCGATCGTAATACTGAAATTGAAGCAATACGTTTAGATCGTAATTTTATATCAGATATAAATGGTGTTTTTGCAACACTTGCATCATTATTATGGTTAAATTTATCTGAAAATCATTTAGTATGGTTTGATTATGCATTTATACCAAGTAAATTAAAATGGTTGGATATACATGGTAATTATATAGAAGCACTTGGTAATTATTATAGATTACAAGAAGAATTAAGAGTTAAAACATTAGATGCTAGCCATAATCGAATAACTGAAATTGGACCGATGTCAGTACCAAATTCAATTGAATTACTATTTATTAATAATAATTTAATTAGTACAATAAATCCAAATACATTTGTTGATAAAACAAATTTACATCGAGTTGATTTATATGCAAATGTATTATCAAAACTTCAATTGAATGCACTACGTGTAGCTCCTGTTGCTGATGGTAAAAAACAACCAGATTTTTATTTGGGTGGTAATCCATTTGAATGTGATTGCTCAATGGAATGGTTACAACGTATTAATACACTTGAAACACGACAACATCCACATATAAAAGATTTAGAAAATATTGAGTGCCTTATGCCACATAGTAGAAGTGCTCCAATTCGAGCCCTATCAACATTAACTAGTAAAGATTTCCTTTGCCGTTATGAAACACATTGTTTTGCTTTATGCCATTGTTGCGATTTTGATGCATGTGACTGTGAAATGACATGCCCAACTAATTGCAGTTGTTATAATGATCACACATGGAGTACAAACATTGTAGATTGTGGTAAACAAAATAGCAACTTTTTACCAAATAAAGTACCTATGGATGTCACTGATTTATATTTGGATGGAAACAATTTTCCAGTATTAGATTCAAGAGCATTTATGGGAAGAAAAAATTTACGTGCATTATTTTTAAATTCAAGTAATATCGTTTCAATTCAAAATCATACATTTTCAGGTCTTGTATCATTACAAATACTTCATTTAGAAAATAATAAATTGCAAACATTAGAAGAATTGGATTTTACATATTTAACAAATTTAAAAGAATTTTATTTGCATAATAATCTTTTGACACATGTTGGTAACGAGACATTATCACATCTAACATCTTTGCAAATTTTAAGAATTGATAATAATCGTCTAATTCAATTTCCAATGTGGCAATTACAATTAATACAACAACAAAATGGTTTGCAATCTCTATCAATTGGACGAAATGCATGGACCTGTAAATGTAAATTCCTTCAAGAATTGACTGAATTTGTCTCTGAAAATTCAAATATTATACAGGATTCAGATGATATTTATTGTGTTGATGGTGCCATTAAACGAGAACTTGATTTAAATTCATCGACTGATTGTAGTGAACATGCAGAAAGTAGTGCATCATTACCAAATTCTGATATTTCAGGAGGATATATTCCTCTTTTGGCAGCTATTCTCGTGCTGATTTTTCTCATCATTATCCTGATTGTTGTGTTTGTATTTAGAGAATCAGTGCGTATGTGGTTATTTGCACATTATGGTGTAAGAGTTTGTGAATCTAGATTTGATGATGCTGGTAAATTATATGATGCTATTATTCTTCATTCAGCAAAAGACTATGAATTCGTGTATCGTAGTATAGCAGCAGAATTAGAACATGGTCGACCACCTTTTCGATTATGTATTCAACAGAGAGATCTTCCTCCAGATGCATCACATTTGCAAATTGTTGAAGCATCACGGGCATCTAGAAAAATTATTCTTGTACTTACTCGTAATTTGTTACAAACTGAATGGAATCGAATAGAATTTCGAAATGCATTCCATGAAACCTTACGAGGAATACCCAATAAATTGGTTATAATTGAAGAATTAGACGTTAGTAGTGAAGCAGAAGAAACAGCTGAATTATTGCCATATTTAAAAACAATTCCATCAAATAGAATTTTAACATGTGATCGATATTTTTGGGAAAAATTACGTTATGCAATACCAATTGAATTATCACCAAGGGGTAATAATTACACATTGGATCATCATGAAAGGTTTAAACAGCCGGTAAGTCCAGGTGTAATATTTCGACAAGCACCGCCTCCTCCGGCATATTATCAAGAGGGTGACGATGCAAATTATTCATCAGCAACAACAGCAACACCAAGTCCACGCCCTACACGTCATCATCATACACACAGTGACATCCCCCTTAGACCGCCATCAGAACATATTTATTCAAGTATTGAATCCGAATATAGTGCGTATGATCATGAAAATTTATCAATGATACCAACTGGTGGCGCAAGTTGCTCATTATCACAACCATCATCACATTTGGTCACAAAAGTACATACACATAAACAACAGCAATCACCAAAACAAACAACAACAGGCCATCCATCAAATTGGAGGACAATGACATCAAGTCATGCGCATCATAGAAATTCAGCTCAAACTCATGTACAATCGCAACAGACAGCATCAAGTAGTAATTCATCAGCTAATAATAATAATAATAGCAATAATTCTAGTAGTAATGCCAGTGGTTCTAGTTCAGGAAGTTGTACAACTGGCGGTACAAGCGGAACAAGCACCAGTAATAATTCAAGTGGTCAAGCATTTTTAGTGTAGCTGAAATAATAAAGGGGTGCTCATTTAATTTAATGCAAAAATATGAAATGATACATATAATCCATTGATTATATTTAAATACATGGAAAATTTTTGCTGTTTTACAAAACATAACGAAAAAAAAAAAACACGATTCCTTTAATAATTTTTCAAAATGATAGAAAAAAAATAATAGATTCAATGTATGAAAATTTAGAAATTTTATGTGTCGTAGAGATAAAAGAAAAAATAAAACTCAAAAAAAAAACGTATGGAAACAAATAAATGTGATATTATGATCGTATTAGAAAAAAAAAATGATAAAAAAAATAAAAAAGTAAAAAAAAAAACACACGATTTAATACTATATGTTGTAAGATTATGTATTTCTTATTTTGTAGTTAGTTATAAAAGACGAAAAAAAAAATTAAAGAGAGTATAGAAATTTAAAATGAAAAAATTATTACAAAAAAAAAAAAAATTAATAAAAATAAAAGTGAACATAGATAAATACTTTTTATTTATAAAAATACATACATATCTTGTAAATGATAATGATGATGAATATTAAATGAAAATGTAATTGAAAATTCATGTGCTTTTGTTATATGTATATGTAAGTAGATAACAAAATAAAAAAAAAAAAAAACAATTTTATGACTGATAGTTAAGAAATTATATTAGAAATTTTCACTTAAACAAAAAAAAAAAAAATGTAAAAATATAAAAAAAAAACAAACTTAAAAAAAAAAGACTAGAACTTAGTAGAACTTGTATTGATGTATAAAACAAATATAAAATGTATATGTACGTATTTATAGGTAAATTAAAAAAAAAAAAGAAGATAAATCTACAATACTGAGTCAATCAAAATCTATGATGAACACAATGTATCACAAACATTATTTGTGGAAACTAAAATCTAGATACAAAAATTTTTGTATATGTAAACAAAATATTAAAATAAAATTTTTTTTTTTAGTCGTAGAATTTATTTTCATTGCCATTTTTTTTTATTTAAAAGAACGAAAAAAAAAATTTTTTTTTTAAATTAAAAGAAAAGGAAATTGAATTATACAAAATGAAAAATCCAAATTTTCATTTTAATTTATAACAAAATTTATTTTTAATTTTTTTTAATTTATTTGTATTATTTTTTTTTTAAATTATATAAATTGTATACTTGAGAATCGATAAAAAAACCATTGAATCAAAAAAAAAAACAAAAAAAAACCAACAATTTCTTTTTCTTTCTAATGTAAATAATTTAATGAAATTTTAATTATAAAATATGTATCTGTTATATGTACTATATATCTAAAATAATTATATATACTATGGATGTATAATTCGTATTGTATATGTATATTGTATTATTATTATTATTATTATTATTTAAAATAAAAATGTGAACAAAAAAAAATTAAATTATAGACAAAATTATGAAAACAAAAAAAAAAAATATTATTATTAATTAATTAATAAATGAAGGCTATGTGTACTAGAAAAAATGAGAACAAAAAAAAAAAGAAGAATTTTAAAAAATTTTATGAAAATCAAAAGTATATATATAAAATATGTTGGTTAAGTTAAAAACAAAAAATAAAAAAATAAAAAAAAATAAAAATCAAAATGAAAATGAAGTCAAATAATAAAAGAAAATCATTTTATGAAATTATAATTACTAAAAAAAAATTTTTTTGTGTTTTCATTTACACATCTTCTACAAATACTTAAAAAAATAAATGGATTATTTAAGATTTGTAAAATGCTTTTGGAAAAAACTTCATTTTGAACTCATTTAATGAACATTCACTAAATTGTTCACTGGGTAGTCTTAATCAATATCTAAGGAATAATCAATTAATTCATTATTTAACTGACACCGGTATCCGTACTACTACTTGTTTCAAATTTTTCACACTTGCAAATTATCATCAAACGAAAATCATTTTAAATGTTCGATATTCAAATCTTTGCTATATAAGGCAAAATAATGTTTGATTAGTGCATATTTATACTTTATGCAGCATACGCATGATGAATGCTAAATTTTGAAAGTACCCAATCGATTCTGTTTATGTGCATATATAGGTACATATGTACAATCTGACTTTCAAAAATTTCCCATACACGTATACATGAAAAATCACTAATCAGTTAAAATAAAATCAGAGTTAATCGGAATTTATTGAAAATTAAATTCTGATTTTATTTTTATTGATCGTATCATTTCCAAATATTGTGCTAAATTTGCTTTACATATTATTTTAGTATGGTTGGGATTTTTTGTTTTTTTTTTTTTTGTTTTTTAGAGTCCAGTAATTTTCATTTCCTGGATATGTATTTGATTTTTTTTTTTTTTTAAATAAGAAATAATTATACGGTAATAAATGTAAATTTATTGTATGCATATCTGTAATGTTATAAATTTTTCATCAAAATGTATAAGATGAATTATAAATCAAAATTTTTAATCATGTTATAGCCAGCTACATAAAATGAAAGAGAAAGTTTTAAATCAAAATCTAAGTAAAAATAAAAATACAATTTAGAGAAAATACACAAAAATTTTTAATTTATTTATTTTTTTTTCATTTTTTTTGTGTGTTAATGATAGGCTCATCTTTATTTAAATTACACGCATAGCACAGTTGATCTACTTTGATCAATGAGAAAAAAATACATCATTATATTCATAAATTTTTATACACGGGTATGATATACAATATTACATATACATGCATGCATATTATTAGATCAACACGATATCGTGACGTATTTATTTGTTCAACCTTTTTTTTTTTTTTTTTTTATCTTTAAATATATCTACATACGTATACGTATCCATCCGTTAAGATATGAATTTAGAAAAAAAAAAAAAAAATGTAAATGTAAATAAACTTTAAAAATCACTTCTATGTGATCTACTTTTTCACAAAAGTATATTCAAACTGTTTTTGATTTTTTTTTATTTTTAATAATACTATAAAAATGAAATAACCATAAATTTGAAAACTAATAATTATAGTTCAAATTGGTTAAAATTTAAATAAATATATTATGATCTATACACCCTATGCGTAGTTATCTTAAATTTTAAAAAACAAAACATAAAAATATCTTTTTAAATGCAATGTCATACCAGTCGTACCTACATATGTACTCTGTCCACTAATAATATGCACTTAAGGTCTTATGGGGATTACTTAAAGTGGTACCATTCAAAATATTTATCTGATATAAAATAGAAGCTCTATGGATTGTGGTAATACTGCTCATGAAACAGTCTAATTAGAAATTATAAGGGAAGAAAAGAGACATGTACTCCCATAAGACCTTAAATGCATTATTTTAGTGGACAGAGTATATATATATACTCGTATAAGTTGTAATTTTCCCTTTTTCAAAAAAAAAAATTTGTTTTTTTGATCTATAAAAATTTTCTAAAATTAGTTACAGAAAAAAAAAAATTAGAACTGGTTTAATTTTATTATTATTATTATTTTTGAATGCATTTTAAAATGTATATATTTTTTGAAATCACATATAATACTCGTACAGAGTTAATCATTAATGGATAATCGTATGCATGCTTATAAATGCAAAAAAAAACAACACACTTTTACTTATCAATTTGAATTGAGATTAGAAATGAATTTAGGAAAAATAAAAAAAAATAAAAAAATGGTAAATATGTCTAACCTAAATAAAAATTATCAAATTCTTTAGTTAAATGCTTTTCAGTTTATTAAATTTTTAAAATACTGGGAACCTACATGATATGTACATTGATGAAAAAATTTTCTCATAGAATTTCTGATTTGATTCAAGAAAAATTTAAAACCGTAAACTCTGCATCGCGACAACATTTAAACGTTTTGAAACTCACTGTTTATTTTTAAATTCTTAGTTCACACATATGATAGTACAAAGATTATTTTTGATACACCGCAAATTACAAAAAAAGGAAAATCTTTAAAAAATTATTTTCATTTAATAGATCTTAGAATGTTGTCTCATTACAATTTTTTCATAAATGTCGTCAAGATTTCGTTTTATCTTAAGATTTTTTGTTTATTATTAAATTTTCTTTTATTTTTCTTTGTACTTAGTACAAAATATGGTCGATTAGATCTAAATTTAATATTAAAAAACGCCTCTATTTACATTTTTATGCTATAAAAGCAAAAAAAAAATCAGGTTTTATGTTGTGTATTTTTTATTGTTTTAACAAATAAATAAAAGCCTTTTAAATCTAAATTTTCTGTATATGTCTACTTCCAGGAAATGTAATATAAATTTCCTTTCACTTCCACAAGTTTCTTATTTAATTAAAAGTACAAAAACCGAAAACGACAAAATAAAAACAATAAATACATACCGCGATAGTAAATTAAATCTATTAAATAAAAACGTACAAAATGTTTAAATGGTTAATAGAATTCATTGTATAATCTTGTATAGGAAATGTCACGCCTATTTAATATCGAAACATCAAAGGCATACAAAAAAAAAGACAAAAATTAAACAAATACAGTACAATATGAAAAATATATGTACGACAACATGCAGATACAAAAAATAAACTACAAATGATAATGATAATAATAAAACATAAAAATATTAAATTAAAATATTTATATAAACAAAAATGATGTACGCAAGTAATGAATATAATTGTAGGCGAAAATATAAACAAAAAGATAAAATGCGAAAAAAAAAGAAAAATTAAAAAATTGTTTATTCATGTAATGACATCATTTTGTAAGAAATTCATAACAGAAGAAAGCAAACCTTTTCCTACGTACAAAAGAAGGTACACAATAGGCCCCTATTAGAAAAATCTATTCGATGATTGATTAGATTCGTCTTCTCTAAGTCGATCACATGGAGGTTAATCGATTTCCAATCTTTTTTCGACAAAATTTCCAATTATTGTGGATTTTTAAAAACAACATTTAAGTGTCAAATTAATAAAAAATTTCCATTGTAATCACAAAAACTTAGGTTAAATTTAGATTGCTTATTTCTTGAAAAATCTTTACTAATTCTTCATTAATTTAGTAATTTCTTAAAAAATCGTTGGTAATAATTTATTTTAAAGGGTAAAACTTAAAATAAATGTTAATGAAATTGAAATTTTTCATTCATTATTTCACTCTATTGACATTATCATTTGACATGAAAATTCTCAGAATTGATTTTAAGATTAAAATTGAACTTTCTCAAAGGACTTTTCACTCCATCACAATAATTTGATTGAATTTTTAAGTTTTTTAGAATGGAAAATATTCAACTTGAGTAACCTTTCATAATATCTACTCGACTCTAAATTTATTAGACTTTCATAATAGGTGCCATATGTACCCGTAAAAGTAAATGTAAATAAATAAATTTTATTATTTATGTGACATAATATAACCACAGAAAATTCATAATTCGTTTGTTTTATTTTATTTTATTTTTTTGTTTTATGATAAATGTTTTGTAATTGAATATAAAATAATGCTGATTGTTATTGTTTATTATTATGAGCGTGTACTTAAAACAAAAAAATTATTATTTAATTACAAATAACTATGGTATACATACATGAATATTTAAATTAACATGCGCTACATGCGTTTATCACATTATTTTAGAGGCCTTTACACATCAATATTGTGAAAATAAGAGTAATAAATGTTTTATTTGTTTTATATATTTTCTTAAATAAAAATTATATATACAAAATGACTTGTAACTAAAAATTATAAACAAAAAATCACTTTTAAATCATGTTATGTTATTTTAAAACCAACGTAAAAATATGAAATGATAAAAAGAAAATTTTTTTTTTGTTTTTCCGTACATGAATCGCATATGGTACACCTATGAATGTAATATAAATAAATTCCTTATATAAAATACATGAAAAAAAAATTTTTATTTCATTTATGATATTTTTATTTTTATACATTTTAATGTACTTTTAATGTGTTTTGTATAAGAAATTTTGTATATGTATATTTATTGCATGTAAACTAGATGAACTCATTTAGATAAATTCAATTTTATTTCAACATATGTTGAAGTACACACCAATGCGTATCCTGCTTATATATTAACATATTAATTCCTAGCATTTTTTTTTTTTTTTTTTTGTCAAAGATACTTTAAAACTAACATGTAATACATATCCATTAAATGATGAACACTTACGTATATGTAATTTATGAATTTATACTAATATGGTGCCCATCTATAGTTTGTCTACTAATTCGATTCAGTTAAGAGACCTTATGGCACATGTATTTTTTCTTTCTCTTATAATTTCTAATAATATAATCTCATGAGCAGTGTTACAACAATTCGTAAAGTTATCATTATAATACAAGATGAATTTTTTAATTATCAATATACAGCTCTGTAAAGTGATACTATACTTTACAGTCATTTCCATAAGATCATAACTGCATCGAATTAATAGACAGAGTATACAAATAAATATTTCTAATGTTTTCAAATTTAAAAATAGACAATATTTCACATTAAAATTTGAATGTTTTTTTAAAAAAAAAAAAAAAAAAAAACAAATAAATTTAATTTTAAATCCTAATACAGAAATAAAAGTTGAAAAAAAAACAAAAAAAAAAGAATCTGTGAAGTTTTTATTGATAAAACTGAAATGATGATAATATTAAGATACAATTTACTGTACTTAATTTTAATAAAAACGAAAAAAGGAAAAATGAATGAAAAAATCATTAAAATTTTAAAATGAATCCATTTAAAAAGATTTTTCAATGGATTTTAATATTTGAATGTAAATCCACATGCATTAAAATGTATATACATACATGATTATATACGTATGGATTTACACATATTTATTTACAAATTAAACATAAATGCATATACGAAATATGTAAACAGATATTTATTTATATGAATTTATAGAGGAAGAAGAAAAATCCACATTACCATTTTGATAACTTGTCAACATGTATTTAAGATATTTCCAAAATAAAAATAAAAAAAAAAAAATACGAGTAATTTTTGACTCTTTAAAAATTTTAAATGAACATGAAAAGGAAGTTAAGAGCAATTATTAATTTAATTTATATTTATGTTTTTAGGATGAATTTTTATTCTTTTTTTTCCATTTTAAATCTACTTCAAAATATGTGATTTACATTTAGATGAAGGGATTTAAAGTATTTATTGGAATGAAATTTATGATACATTCTAATATGTAGAAGTATTTGAAGGCTGTGTAGATTCTTGAAGAACGTTAATTAGCATTCTTAAGAATTTTATGAGATAATTTTTTTGGAACTTGAAATAAAATGTTTAATTCTGTAATTTTCACAATTAATAATTCGTTTTTTTATTTATACAATTTTAAATTTAAAAAAAAAAAAAAACAAAAAAAAATTATTGATGTATGTCATTTCATTTAAACAATTAAATAATTTTGCATACGTATACATACATTGCATAAGAATGATCTGATGTTGGCATCAATAATTCATTTGAATTCAACATTTTTGAACAAATTAAACTGACTCCAAGTATACTAGACATTGTTATTATTTCAATTAAATGATTTAATGATCTCTATATGTATAAAAATCTAATGGTTTATTTTTAATTTAAGTAAAAAGATTTTAGTAATACACTACACTATTAATTATAGCCCGGGATGGGCTCTTGCTTGAACTAAAATTTGTCTTGATTCTTTTATTTGAGTTATCAGTCATATCAATTTTTACATTGTTTAGCCACACTTTATTGTCGTGATCTTTACCATTATCGGTGCAACAGCTTGATGTGAACCAAAGTCATTGTAATGATTTTTCAAGATCACTGAGTTTGTTAGAGTATAAAGACTAAATACAATTTTTGTATGATATGGATTAGATTGATCATTTGTTTGGCTCATTTATTGTCAACAAATAAACATAGATCAATATTACTAAGGCTCTTCTATATTCAAAACTAAGTGAACTTGTGGGGTGGTAATGAATGGGTGGAATGAATGTGTTTAGCAACTAATCTGGGGTCATATTTTTCAGAAGTCAACACTCTACCTGTTGGCTGTTATGCTAATTATCCGTGATCTTCTAGATCACTTTTTGCCACATGGCATTAAAGTAAACATGTTATTTTGCTATCAGAACCTCAATTGTGATGTATAAAATAAGTACAAAAAAAATTTAATATAACATTCAAAACACGGTTAAGCCATTTTTACGCAGTCCTAAAGTTGTTAATTTTTTTTTTTTACCTCATTAAATTTTTGATAATTAAATTCTTTTTTTTCGTATACCTGGTGGAAAATATATTTTCTTAAAATTAGTAAGAAAATTTTGAGTGATTTATACAAAGCAAAAAAAAAAAAAAAACAGGATATCATGTAGATACGTACACATCAGATAGTTGTTAGAAAGTATCTTATTTTTGTTCTTATAACTAATCAAAAAAAATAAATAAAATAAATAAATAAAAAAAAACCAACAATTACACAAGAATAAAAATTACTTCGTGTACATAATGCTCATATACATAAGTATGTGACTGTGTAAATTTAATGTTATAGTTCTTTCACGAAATATAATAAAAAATTCTTTTTTTGTTTTTTTTTTTTTATTACGTATTATTATAATAAATCTTGTCTTACCTTTCCGGTTTGACTTGTAATAAACCAAATGTGTTATTTATTTATATAAAGAAAAATAAAATCAAAAGCAAAAAAAACAATGTATACGAAATGTTAGCATAACAGAAGAAAAAAAAAAGCCAAATAGAAAATAAATAAACAAGTAAAGAGTTTACCTTATATTATAATTCACACCTTAAAAGTTAAGAAAATAAAACAAAATGTACTGGTAACAGTCATATAAAGACAAAGTCAACATAAAACAAACAGAGCAAAAAAAAAAAAAAACAAAAAGAAAAATTCAAAAATCAATCAAGTTATAAAAATAAAAAAAAAAAACATAAATTGAACACCATCAAAAAAAAATTTTTTGTTTTTGTTTAAGTAAATCAGGTGAAAATCATTAATAAAAGTTCTTAAATGTAACGCATAACAATATTTGAATTTTTTTTTGAAAAATTTAATAATTGCAAATCTTTTTAAAATGTTAATTATAAAAAATATTTTGAATATCTCATAAAAGTACTGCACTCGTACCACTTACATACAGAATTAATTAGATGCACATCAATAATAATGCAATCAAATTTGGAATTTTTTTTTTTTTTTTTTTTTTCAGCAAAAAAAAATGATAGAATTTGCTGCATTCGTATGCAATATACGTGCGTACATTGCACTTGTGTGCGTTTGTACATATACGCATATATACCAACACTGTATAAATTGAGTAAAATATAATTATGCATGAGCAGCAGCATAATTTTTTTGTTTTTATAATTTTTCACTTTTTAAAATTTATTATATACATAAATGGATATTATAAAGTGAATATGTGTATGCTCTTACGCATACTAATGGCAATAGCTGTATTAGTATTCGTTAGAAATATTTTTTTTTTTTTTTTTTTTTAATAATGATCGGTTAATGAAATGTAGTGGACACATTTGCTTGTATGTATCTTGGTATATGATTGTGCATATTTTCATGTTTAAATTGTTTTCTTTTAGTTGTTGTTGTTATAATCATATAAACATAAAATACAAAAATTTATTTATATACATTTTCTAATGTACATATGTTTATAATATCATAATTATGTATTCATCATGTTGACATATCACAGTTGGTATCAATTAACGTTTGAACTTCTATTTGATGCATACATAGAGCTGCAATACATTGTAAACATATAGTCATGACCGATCATTAAAGAAATAATAAATAGAGTCAGTCGATCTTAGAGCTGATATATTAATATATATGAATATATGTAAACAAACCTTTTATTAGTATGTACATACATATGTGCATATTATAATTTTCTATTCAAAACTTTACATAATAATGCATACATATGTGTTCATCATAAAAATATTTATTATTATACGTGCTATAATACAAATTGTACTTTGATTTCATTCAGATAACGTACACACATATGTTATAAAACTAGGCTGATATTCATCTACCATGATTATTTTCAAATCGAGATAAATCGTATTCATCAAATTGGATAAAATATTTTTAAAATAGCCACAGAGCAGTCCTAATAATATACTACAAATATGATTTTACTTTTCAAACATCATTAATGTCATATATGTAATGTATATATACGCAAAAGTCGATTAACTTATCAATTTCCCATCACTAATCAGCTAACACGAAAGAAAAGTTCAAAAAAGTTCTTTGATAAGTTACAATGAAATTCCAATAGTTATAAAAATATTAATAACGAATAATTGTGGTTGATGAATACGGCCATTAATGTACATATGCATTATGTAAATTATTATTAAAAATATATGCATTGGGTAAAAAGTATTCAATTGATTATTTATGTAGATTTATTTTTAATTTCGATATTTAAATCAAATTTAAATGTTTTATTACATAAATATACTCATGTTATTGTGCATAAGATTTACAAGTGATTTATCACATTGTACTCCTAACATCTCTTAATTACAACTAGCACTTAACTTAAGAAATAAGGATGTCATTCACTTGATTGTTAAGAAAAAAGAAGTCAAGTGCATCTAAATTGTATCTGTGGTTGTGTATTGTATCCAGTATGCGTTATCATTTCCAGATTTGAACCTGGATGAATCTTTTTTCCAAATGATACATAGTTTAAAATTCAATGTCTGATAAAAATGACAAGAAAACAAAACCAGAAAATTAAGAAAAAAAAAATTCAAAAAAATGAAGATAATTATCAACAGATAAAAATTTCTTCTATTAAAATACCAAACAAGTCAGAGAAACTTAATCAGAAAGTGTACAGTGTTGATAATATTAAATTATGAAGAAAACAAAAATATATACAAATACCGGTGACGATAATGCACATATTATATTATTGTGTGTACACATGTTCATTGTGTACCCGTGTTATGCACATGATAATCAACAAAAATAAAAAAAATAAAAGTACAGCTACAGCTAGTCTACACAAATGAATCTATTCAAGATGTTACAAGATGCATAGTAAAAAGAATCTTATTTTTACCTGTTCGGTCAGTTAATGTAACATCAGGGTTGTTTGTTTGTTTGTTTTTTTTTTTTTTATTACAATAATGCATTCGCATGGTACACATGTTGTGTGTACCCAATGCAGCTATATATTCACATTTATGTATTTGTGTTATCTTATGTGGATGCTCATTGAAAATCGTGTATTATACAATGTCCAGTTAATGTCAAGATCAAATTCAAGTTTACACTTAAAATGGGCATTATATTGTGCAAAAATATAATACTACATAATAAAAATCAACGATATGTAATGTACGTTACATAGTGCAATAATTCGAATATATGTATGTATGTACAATGACTGTTGACCAAACAACACAAATAAATAATATAACAAGAAAAATTGTACATATATGAGTACCATCCGCGAATGCGTAAATATACTTATTTATGTACATACGCATATATATACATATGTGGCACATTATATGTACATATGTATGTATATTTGCCTGTATCGAGAAAAATGAATGAAATTTTTATGACAGATAAACGTTTTTACATACATATGTAAAATGTATAGTTACATAACATATGAATGTGTGTAACAAAACACATGGATATTTATGAAACATCGTATGTATGTGTATGGATGCATGCACATTGCACACCTATAATAATAATGAATCAAAACAAAAAATGCAATCAAGGTGTTATTAATTTGTTGACTTTGATGTTGCGCTACATCAGTGTTATTGGGAATTACATCGTCATCACCATAATTTTAATTTCCCAAAAAATTATACAACCTATAAAATGAATTTTTGAAAAAAAAAAAAAAATGCAAACATGTTTTATATCATGCACATACATATAAAACGTTCGTTAAAATGAACAAAAATATATATAAAATGATTTTCAAGACATAGACATATCCTTTTATATGAAACAATAATAATACGTAGGCATATAAATTTTATGTATGAAAGTGAGCATTATTATTTCGTTTTTTTTTTTTTTTTGATTACCTTGTAAAAATAATTACTTATCCTGTCATATCGTGTGTATTCATATGATATGCATTTTTTTGACTGGCAGATTAGTACCAACATCAACACCAACATATCATTCCGAATTTCATAAAAATTTAACTTATGATATTTTTGTTTTATAAAATCATTTGTAAATGAACACATGTGTTCGTGAATGTGGTATAAACAAAAGATTTAAAAAAAAAAAAATTTTTTTTTTTTAACTTAAAACGTTTAATAAATCTATAGCACATTATGGTGCTTTGTTTCAATTCATTTTATAATATTTTTAAAGAGTTTCATATTTTTTTAAATTTATTTTCTAACTTACCTTACAATCTTGGAGAGTTTTGCCCATCTAACCCCATCTGAAGTCGCGCCTGATTTTTAGTAAATAATTTTTGTTTTTATTTCAAAAATTATTGTTGATACCTTACTGACATTGCATCATGATTTTTTATCTAAAAAAAAAAAAAAAAACAAAATGAAAATACATTTTAGTATATCATTTCTAAATGAGGAAGATTTTAGTGAAGTATAAATAGTTCATTTTGGTACACGTTATGTATTTAAGGAAATTAAAAAGGAAATCTAAAACAAAAGGAAAAAGCAAAAGGTAAGTGTGTTTAAATTGATCAAAACGCTTTTTAATTCTCATTTAAATTGGTCTGCTAAATGCATATACGCATGTGGACATGCATTATACAAGCATCCGTCTGAATACCTTCTTGTATTTATCATATCTTTACGAAAATATAAAGGTATGCAATGCTTTGTGTATAAGGAAGATTTGTATTTTTTTCCTCGTATGTAGTTTCATATATTCATGTCCACTAATAGCGAGTGATCCCATTTACAAAAAAAAAAAAAATAAAAAAAAAAATTCAAAGAGGTAAAATTTAAGGCTCATCCATCGTATTTTGTTTTGTGAACTTGATGTCTAAAATGTGTATTATTATTATTATTATTATTATTACAGCATCATGATGCTGCAATTCATGTACCCTGTACATGTAATATGTGTATGTACGTTTTTGTACGTAGTTTGTCCAAAGTGAGAAGACATAAACGATCTTAAACTTGCTCCAAATTGGACAGATATAATACAACAGCTTCAGGTTTTAATATCATCTTATTCATATTCAGCTTCTTTTTTCGTTTTTTTTTTTTTTTTTGTTTTTTGTTTTGTAAAAGGTAAGCGCATAAGAACCAGTTTTTTGATAGCCATGAGTATTTAAAATTGGAAAAAAATATTTAATATCATGGCATATTAGCTAAGCATAACTGAAACAGAATAATATTTCTGCTTTACATTTTGTACCATAAATGATGATGATGATGACGACGATGGTGACGATGGTGATCATGCGATGATGGTATACACATTGGTGTAAATAAAATACGGTACATGTGTGCTTCTTTACTTTTATCATTTTTATAAGAACGATCATGATGTTATTGATGATGATGGTACGTTTTGTAGATCCATCCATACGTGATACACACCCATACATTTAAGTTCATATGCATCCAACAAAATATTACACGTCCCCATTTCTTGTTGTTGAATGTACATACGAGTAGTAGTAGTTAACAGCGGGCATATGTTTGCCCTTGACTTAACATGAGAAAATTCATACATATAGTATGTTATACACTTAATTTGATATTTGTAGGCCCCTTCTGTTTATGAAAATTCTTATTTTTTTATTTTTTTATTTATTATTATATTCATAGCATGCATCAATAAAATGCATATAGTGTTTACTATTATTATTATTGCTTCAAGGTAGTTGTGCTATTACTAACGCAATTTAGAACACGTGATGATAAACATAGTCAAATCGGTTAATAACCTTTTTTTTTTCTCTCTCTCAATTCAATTTTATCTGAATGTAACATGACGTTAATAAATTTCTAATTAAATGAAATTTTATCAAATTAAAAGAAAAATATTGTTTATTTATATTTAATTCATTTTTACATTTTCAAAAATTTAACGACAAAATTTTAATTTATTGTATTGAACTAATTTTGTAAAATGGAAACGAACGAAACTACATACGGGTAAGTAACAGATTTTCAAATTTCCAAAAATTCAAAACAATTTTCAATAATTTTTTTTTTTTGTTAATTTAGAAAATCTGAGCTCTGTAACAAAAAGAAAGGTAACAAATATGTATGTTTAATTTATGTATTTTGTATTTTAGCTATTAACAAAGAAAAGAAAAAATAAGCTTTAAAAAAATGATATTCAAAAATCTCATGTTTGCCCTGAAACATGTTTAAAAAATCTCTCATATAAGCCAAATTCATAAGTCCTTCCAGGAAAGAAAGAAAAAAAACAAATTCTAATCCCAGAATTGTAATTTAACGAAGGCTTTTAGTAATAAATTAAATTGCATTATCAAATTTTGTATATCTATGATGAAGTCCCGTATGTACACATATTAAAACCGTATACAGATATATGTAGAGTGTCACGCAAAGTTAAGATACAAAAAAAAAACGTAAAATCTGTACACATAATTCAAATTCAAATCAAATTGTATGCCAGTAAAGATCTTTTGAATAAAATGCAACATTTTAATCTGATTCAGTTTTCATTTTATTTTTCCTCAAAAAAAATTTTATTTAGTATTTTATAACACATTTGATACCGTATGGTAAAAAGTTATTTTTGGACAGGTAATCACAATTCGACCAATTTAAATTTTAACTAAAAAAAAAAAAAAAAAAAAAAAATAATAATAAGAAAAATACATTTATAAGATGTATGAAAAGATTAGAGTAGCTCTAATAAACTATATAATAAGCTGAAAAATAAATTTGAATCAAAAATATATTTTTCTTCTTATTTTTGAAAAAAAAAAAAATTTAACCTAGAACCTAATTGATCTCACCAGGTGATTATGTAAATTTAAAATCTCACACGACTTTTTTTTTTTTGGCATTTTTTTGCTTTTTGGTAGGTATCCACAGTTTTATTGATTGAAATCTTAAACTAAAAAAAAAAAAAAAAAAAATTCCGATTTTGTCGTATTTGCGATGATATGAATGAAGAATTAAAACGTTTATACCAGTTTCACAAAGTTTTGTTAATAAAGAAGATTTTTCGTAGCTTTGGGCAACCTTTTGTAGGGTTCTGGCTTTCTGATACAATTTCTTCGATGATTTTTCTCCAGGTAGTAGGAACTGAACAGCATAACTACGTGTATTATACATAATTCACTTTTAAAACATAGTTAATTTTTCTATAATGTCAAAATGTACATATCGTTGATTGCTCATAACCATTTTCTCATACATTTGTTGAAAAAAACGATATGAATAAAGTATTAATATTTTAAAAGCTTTAAAATGTATACAAAAATGCGTATTTCGGACAAATACAATGTTGATAATATAAAAAGGCTGCTGTACATGTATGCTAAATAAGTTTTTTTTGTTCATTTTGGCCTTTTATTTTTTTATCTGTCTTGAAAACACGTTAAGTTTTTTATTTTTTATTTGAAAAATTTCTGTTCATAATAAATCTGGCATCAATATATATTATTAAAATGCGATCACATGCGTTATGGTATTATAGTGGCTAACACTTATACAAAAGAAAGCACACCAAATTTTTTTTTTAACTTCTAATTTCTTTTTCTTTGCATTTAAATATCAGACACCAGCTATAAAGCATAAAATTTATACTTAAATCCGTATTAAAGCATAAATCAAGAAAAAGGTATTAAAAATTTGAATACATATTTTTTTTTTTTTTGTTTCCTTTTTTTTTTATATTTTTGGTACAACGAAAATATTTTTATAACATTTTAATACTTACATACATAGATGTATGTACATACGTTAAAGCATTTTGTGAACACATTTGTATTTGTATAGCAATAATCATCAAAAATATATAAAAATTCTGATTAGTTCCACTATAAAATCATCACATTAAAAAAAAATAAATAAATAAATAAAATTTTATATACTACAAAAAATACGTATATGTATGTGTATCTTTTTCGTATACGTTGAAACATTATTAAATATGTTGAGGTAACTGTCGTCTAATGTGAATATTTTTAGAATGCAATTTTGATAAAACAAAACAATTTGAAATTGTGACAAAATTATGATTAACATGAATTATGATAGCATAACTCATAATTTTTATCCAAAATGTAAAAGCTCAACTATATGTTGAACTAATTATCAGTACACATGTACTAGACTTAAAATTTTAATATAATAAACTACTAATTGGGCGCAGTTAATGTCTTATGAAATGGAAATACATCATCATCATCATCATGTTGGCACTACAGTCCATGAAAGACCATCGCCTATTGCAAGAGCTGTCGCCATTCCCCTCTATCATTAAGTTCTTTATATTTTCAGCCTCTGTATGTCACTGAATACGTCCCCCCAACCAATGTTTCCTTGGCCTCACGGCAGTTATTTTTCTTTCTGGCCTATTTTCCCAAACCTTTCTTGCCGTTCTTACTTCATTAATCCTGACAAGGTGGTCCTGGCATCTTAATCTGTTTATTCTAATGAACTGCGTGATACTCGCACTTATACAAACGAACTTATGGTCGAAGGTTATCTGTACTGTTATAGAGATAATTTTATAGAAAACATAATAAACGAAAAAAAAAAAAAAACTTAATTTTATATTCTATTGTAATTTAATGTACTCTCTACTCAATACAACATTTAAATACAAAGTATTTATCTTAATAAATCTTTCAGATGTTTTATTTCGTGTTTTTGTTTTTTTGTATTTTAAATATCAGTTTAAAAAATACAATTTTTGTTGTTGTCTTTTTTATTATTATTTTCGTACTATTTTGTTGTTTATAAAAGTATTGTATACATTATTTAATTGATTGTCATTCCATTATTATTATTATTATTTAAATATTCAATGTTTTATTTCTTTATAAATTCTAAAATAACAACAACAACAATAATTGTACATATTTATCGGTTTTTGTTGATTATTGATTTTATAGAATATTTTTTTTTTATTTTTAATTCTTTTTTTTATTTTTATTCTTTCTGTGTAACCTAAAAGTTTTGTTCTATTAATGGACTTTATTATCTGTTTTTTGTTTTTGTTTTTTTTTTTTTTTTTTTCTTAAGCCATTATCTTTTTATTTTGCATTAAAAGATGACTTGATGACATATTTAACAAAAACTTGAAACATTTATCACTTTAAATTGTCATTGAATGAAAAATCAAAATACAAAATGAAATAACTTAAAAAAAAAAAAACAAAAAGATAAAATGTATAAAACCAAAAAATAATTTTTATGTTATTATAAAAATTTTGTTATTTTTATTTTTTATTTTTTTTTGGTTTTTTGAATATTTGATGAATGTGAATACAAAAAAAGATTCAAGTTTTTTTGTTTATATCATCTATGATGAAGCACTTATATGCCTTTGTCATTTACATTTAAGTGTCTAAATAAATTTTTTAATTTGCTTTGTCCTACAAAATGATCTCTTAACAAACCGCAAAAATTGATAAACAAAAACAACAACAGCAACAAAAATTGTTAAAATGAATTTAAAATTGATTAAAACATGATGATTTTGGTAAGATTTTTAATATTTGTCTGTGTTTTTTTTTTTTCTTTTATCTCTTAAATCAACCATTTGACAGTAGGAATTAATAAAAATTTTTTAGTTGTTTTCCAAAAAATCTTTTAATGTGGTCAAATTAGTCACGTAAACAATGGACATATTATCATTTTTTAATGTTCATTTTGTATATTTAAAATTTTACATATTGGAATTCGTATACTCATACATATGTAAACAATTATATCAGAGGTGTACTATCATACAAAAATTGAGTTTAAGTCTCTGCTTCAACAAACTCAATGGTTCGCAACTCACGTTAAACTGTAAGTCGTGAAGATTCATCAGTAATGATGATTAGGTCCTGGCTCACATCAACCTGTTTCGCCATTGATGATGACGATGATGATGATGACTTCATTCACAAAATGTTATCAATGTTGAATTTCTTCTTTAATCATTTCAACCCTATATCGAAGGATTCCCTTGTCCTTCAGTTTTGCTTATCTGTTATTTTAGTTTGTAGTATATGGGATGATCTTTTCTATATCAAGTATCTTAGTTTCCTTAACCCTAGGATGCATGAATGAAGACGAAAAGATATTTCTTCACATATAAATTAAATACAAATCTATATATCCGTGCATCCTAGGGTTAAATTTTAACATTAATTCTATCTGTATTTGATCAATTTTGTCCACACCAAAAAAAAAAAAAAAAAATGAGGATTCAAACCATTTATTCTGCTTACCTAATCATAATGTTATTCCGAATTAAAATTATAATTAATTAATTTGAATTTAATAAGCAGACTTATAATATTTTGACTATTTTCAGTCAAACCATCACATACAAGTTTTGGTCTTTTCAAAATTTTGGTTTTTTTTTTGTTTTTTTTAAATAATTTTATTAAATTTATACAAAATAATGAATAAGAAACATAAAAGCTAATCTATTAGAAAATTACTTTAATTTAATGTTTAGCCTTACGCATAGATAAGGTAAATAATTAATTTAATAGTGATTTTAATAAGTTAATCGTGTAATCATCACAATTAAGCAATAATGATTTTTATGAATTATGTTTTGATAAATTTTGTTTTTGCGATATGGTAAATAATTTTTGGTTTAAAAGTAATTTAAATTTGCTGTTAAATAAGCAATAAAATTAATTTTTATCAGACTTTGACAAATAGATACATTAATATGTCCATTTAGAAATCACAAGTAAACTATAACAATGACCTTAATCTTTCCAAAACCTTAAGAAAAACATTTTTTTTTTTTTTTTTTTTTTGAATAATTTGCATAATTTGTTCAAGCCGCTTTTATTAATGGTGTTAATTTTGGCAAATTTTATAAAATAGGCAATTTATAAAAAATATAAAAAAAAATAACATAAATAATGATAATGAAAAAATCATGTTAGAAGATAGGCAGATATTTAACTGTACGTATTCAGAATGGAATTTCGGCTTTTTCACACTTAAAAAATTAAATATAAATTGATATACGATGGTGGTCAAATATATTTTCAAGTTACATAAAAATTCATAATCGGAAGACTTCAAAATAGAATTTGAGAAAAGAATATTGAACATTTTCATACCATGTATTATTGTTAAAAATTTTTATTTTTGAAGAATTATGATTTTTTTGAATATTTTTTTTTTTTGAAAATGTGTGAAATATTTTTTCTACCGTTTATCACAAGTATCCAAATGTGATAGTCTGAGTCTGTGGAGGATTCTTGTCTTTATTTCTTGTAGATTTCACAGCTATGATATTTTTTCGATTGCTCTTTCTATTTTATATTAATTTTATTTTTAAAATTTTGGGCCACAAATTGCAAAAAAATTTAAATTTTGTGCTTTAGAAAGATCACAAAAAAAAAAAACAACTAAAAATAATAAGCATAAAAATTTAAAAAAAATAAAAAAATATCAAAAAAACTTAACAACAACAGAAAAAAAAAGGAGATTTTTATTAACTTGTCCAAAATATTAAATTACAAATTAGATTTTATGTAAAATAACAAGAAAATGAGAGAAAAAAAAAAAAAACTTAAAAGTATATATATAAGCGAACAACCAAAAACCAAAGACAAAAACAAAAAAAAAAATTTAAAAAATATATCTTGCATATAAAATTGCTTGCATAATAATCAAAATATTAAAATTTGTTCAGTTTTTACTTTTATTTGTATTTTTTTTTTTTTTTTTTTTCATTTAAAAAAATAATATGAAAAAGAATCATCACCATTACGAATCAAAACAATAATAATAATTTGTTGTCTTTTAACAAAAAAGTACAAAATTTAAAAGTAAAAATGAAAAGAAGTAGAATGAAAGAAAACATTTTTTTTTTTTTGAATCGTTTCTTAATGTGAAATGAAACGTCCAAAAAATTTTCATTTTTTTTTCATATTTTTTTAAACAGGTAGCAAAGAATCATACAGCGAAAATTGAATATGAAATGAACCTGTAGAAAGAAAATGAATTTAAAAATGATTTTATTTTTGTCGGTTTATTTATTTTTTATTGTTGTCTTGTACAATTTTTTTAATTTTATGTTCAATATTTTTGATTTTTTTAAATAAAATTAAATTAAATTAAATTTTTTTTTAAAGATTGCCAGCATATTAATAAGAATGTGAATATATGTATGTACAGAGTGTGATTCAAAATAACAGAATTATGCTCGTATTATTGAATAAAATTGCGAAAATACAAAAATAACAAGAATATACAGATATAGAGACAAAAGATACCCAACATGATGTTGATGTTGATGATGACGCCAATAATAATAACGATGGTATATAGCAGAGAAGAAAGAAGTTAGGAAATAATTTACTCACCTAAACAACAATCAAATATGTAATCACATGAACTTACATACCTATCAGATCAGTAGTATCAGTTTGTATACTCACAGAAAATCTATAGGTGTGTATTTCAAATAAAAAGATATATTTTACACTATACACATAAAAGAAAATTGCAAAGAAAATAGGCATTGAAACATTAAAAAATTCACAAATAAATAAAAATAAGGAAGCAAAAAATTCAAAAAAAAAACAAAAAAAAATGTATTAAAAATATCGAGTCCTGAAGGCATTAAATGGAGCCAGCCACAAAACATTTAATTAGTTATAATATAAAAAAAAGCCATGCTAACCGGTCTCATTTTTATGATTGAGAAGTGTAACTCCTTCATTCCCTTTGCCTGTATACAAATATGAATCTTTATCATAATTCATAAAAAAAAATAATAAAAAAATTGAAAACAAAATATTTTATATGAATATTTAAAGGAATACTTATATATTATGTAAATTTGTAAAAAATAAACGTATTTATATGAATGCTAAGGCATTCATCCCATGAATGTAAAGTATATCTACATATGTGTATCATAAGAAAGAAAGAATATATAAAATTCATTTTTCTGTAAATAAATACATACACGCGTTTCTGTAAGTCAAAATTAAAATAAGAAAATAAGAAAAATGTATATGAGAAAACGATTCGCATTTACTGAATGAGTTAATATACCCTAAAGGAACACCAATATCAATTTTTTTATTTTTTTTTATTTTCATATAAAACGATCAGATATGAAAAAATTTTAATTGAACATCAATCTAACACTTGCAATATTAAAATCAATGATTTTTACTTACATATACAGAGTATACCATTATATTCGTATACACATGAATGTATTTACTATTCATATATCGAGTACCATATCATTGTAATATTATGATATGGCCTTTATTTATTACCTTATAAAGTACGTACATTGATCTGTGAATACGAGGTAAATGCAATTTTGAATTATATACATATATTATTTAAGTGTATAGGTATGTATACGTAAGTATAGTCAATTTTTTAATTTTGTACAAACCTTATGAAAGTAACTAGTGCGTTAAGAATGTGTGGCACTAGAGAGAAGGAGATTGATGACCACTGAGGTCAGAAGAAATGATGAAGAAATGTTTCCACAAATCCTGTATCGCATACTTTAAAAATGAAGTATAAATGCTGCGTATTTTTTGTGAATTGTTTTTTGAGAACATGAAAAATTCAAGAAAGGGAAAATTATAAGAAAAAAAAAATTAAAAAAAATAAACAAAGTGAAATAAAAATCAAGAAAAAGCCAAGAAAAGAAGATAAAATTGGTATTTTGACTTTATGAATCTTCTCTGTAATAATGCATATTGTATATAGACAAAGAAATATGTCTGTATGTTCAAAAACAAAACCCAAATGATAGAATTCAATTATGTATGCACACATATGTTCTTATTCGATAAATCGATATTTAAATTGATCACATCAAAGTGTTGATTTGATTGACAGTTTTTCCTCTTCTTGTTTTTTTAATTTTTTTTTTTTAAATTGTTTTTTAAATAATCGTTTTTTTTTTTTTTTGTAGTTTTTCGGTTTCATCACGGTAAACTACGTAACTAGACGCACGGATATGCGAAGTATGCTTTCAAAATAAAAAAAAATAATAATTTTCTTAATTGATCGATTTTTATATTGAAGACTGATTTAATGCATTCAATACGTAATTTTTTTTTTTTTTTTTATAAAAATAAATCCTGAGGTTAAGTATCTACTTTAAGTAGGTAACACATTTAATGGAAATTTTCAAATACTACATTTTTTTAAATGTAAAATTGAAAAATTACAACTGTCGTTTTGTTTTTTTATTTGAAATCAAACAATTTTTTTGGATGAATTCCAACAAAAATTAAAAGCAACAAAAAAATATAATATGTACAAATTTTCAAAATATTTTCAAAAAAAAAAAAAAAAAAAATAGTGAAATCCTGTTTCTCCTTCCAAGGTAAAATGTACTGACTAAAGCTGACTGAAATCGTGATGTATTAAATTTGTATTTAAATCGATATAAAAAAAAATCATGTTATTAAATATTGAAAAATAAAACATGCTCAAGTAAAAAAGGATTTTACAATATTTTTTTATTATGTAATTTTATTTGCTTTCATTTCTAAATAAAAATTTCCAGTTGTATAATTTCTAAAGAAAATTTTCATTTAAAAACAAAACACAATTCAATAACTGAAATATATTCTTATGGGTAAATGTGTATGTACACATCATCTACAACATATATTACAATACACACGTATGTACATATGTAGTTGTAGCATTTTACTACTGTTTTTCTTTTATTTTCTATTTTCTATTTTTTTTTTTTAAATTTTTTGTAATTCATCATGCATGGATAATTACTTAAAAGTTAAATTGTTTGTATGGAAAATATTTATGCATATTTGTGGGCATAGAATCCAGTTTTGATCATGTGGAAATGCTCTACATACGAGTATACTATATATCTCTAAATTCTTTATATTGGCGCTTAAATGTTGCAACAACATTAGATGTACAAGTTGGCTATTAACACCATCATAATCATGAATGTTATTTGACCAACAAACGTAAATTTATTTATTTATTTTTTTTTTTTTCAATATAAAATCCTAGCATAGCTCAATGTAAAATTAAAATACGTTGAAGTATAATACCTAATCATATGTGTATGTTTAGTCCTTTATGTGTAATTCATAATAATACGTTTGTAACTGCAAAAAAAACAAAAAAAAAAAAAAAACAAAAAAGATACATCATAATTTCTTGAATGGAAGGAATTTCCATTTAGTATGATTATTGCTTATGAAAGATAAAAGACACTAAAAAAAAACATATAGGAAAGCAAACTCATGTATTTACTCATATATGAAAATTTTATATGCTGTGTGCATATAAACAAAAACATAAATCCCAATAATGGGGTTATTCATGATTCTTGTTGTTATATTCATATTTCATTCACATTTTGTACATATTCGTACATACATGTATAAATGTAAATATATTCATTCTGCACAATATAATTCGCTTTTGGATTGTTGGTACAAGACGAGCAGTAAACAATTTATCGTATTATCCCTTATGTAGTAAAAAAAGGGAATTTTGCATACGATTTTGTATGAGTGTACATATTTAGATATATTATAAAACACACACACATATGGTAGTTGGTATAATATCGTATTTATCAAAACAGAGATAACAATTTACATACATGCAAATATATGTTTTGTGTTCCAAAATCCCACATGAAAGTCTATAAGTACAGATATCGTACATACTATATATATTGTATGACGGAAAATTGGGAAAGAAATAAATAAACAACAACAAAAAAAAACACAATAGAAGGGTTTTGAAGGCCATTTTTGTCGTCCTTAATTAACATCAATAGCCCTTTTCTTTCATTAAAATGACTTTAATATATGTACACAAATTATGTGAATTAAAAATTCACATAATCATATATCAGATACAGGCATGCACCAGCACCCAACTATATATTCACACCTATGTATGTATGTATATTATATGTACATATGTGGACATGTAATGTATGTATGTGGGGTGTTGAAGGTTATTTGATAATCAAAAGTATATAAATTTTACAAAACAGAAACATCAGTAAAATCGAAATGAATTATAATATAATAATAACAAAATGAAATTCATCGAAATATACACACACCCATAAACACTTATGCATATGTACAAAATGCATACATGTATCGGTTTGGACGATAGAAAAAAGGAACGTAAAGGAAAAATACGTATATGTATATAATGCATTTTGTGATAGCATTTAAAAATACCCAATGATGAAGTTTATCATTTCAGATTATCTGAACGACTTAAAATATTTATTGGACGTTAATCGAAGATAGAGGATGCATAATATATGTTCGTTGTATTTTTCAAATGTTTAAACTGAATTTTTGCATACACATGCGTATCTGTATATTTAAATACACATGCCATTAACAAAAAAAAAAAAAAAAAAACAGGCAGCTTTTAAATTTACAGGTATATATTGCAAAATAATTGTACGATCAACACAATGAACATCACCGAAAAAAAAAGAAAAAGAAAAACGACTATGGTAAGATCCAATGCAAATGAATCAGGATAAGTATGTGCTTACTTTTATGGATATGACTGTTTGATTATTATTATTATTATTACGGTCACAGTCAATGCCAAAATAATGTTAAAAGCATATAAACGTTGTGAATTGCAGTTAAGATTATTTACCAATTACGGTATCCATGATATCTGATGCGTATCAAAAAAAAAAAAAAAAAAAACGATGAAAATATATTTAAAAAAAAATAAAAATAAAAAGACTTGAACGTATTCCCATTATATCTCTTTAGTGGGGAAAAATATTTATTTATGATAAAAAATATAAAGTTAAAATGATAAAACCAATACCAAAGTCAAAGTCAAAGTTGATGAATATATGTATATACGCAATGCCAAAATAATAAAAAGTAACCAAGCAAGTTATAATCAAGTAAATTATAAAAAAAACAATCATCTAAACTGATTATATTCAACTGACCAAAAAAATTGAACATGAAAATTTAACAAAAATGGAAAATTATAGTTAGATTGTTATTAAGACAAAAATATACATTTTATTTTATAAGCTTTAAGTGAGACGCTTAAATGCAATAATAGTTCGACAGTTAATTTTTCAAATTATCGCTTAATGTTTCTTTGTGTCAATCATATAGAGAATTCAATTTTTTGTTTTTTTTTTGTCGAAAAATACCATTTTATTTTAATATAGAAATTATGCACTTTATATATAAAGTTAATATAATATGTATTCCATAATTTAAGGAAAAATAAAAGATCATAAAATACGTTATAATACAGGTACGGCGACAGATAAATAAAACAAAACAATAAAATAATGATGGAATTGATAAAATATATAAAATTAAAAAAAATTTTTTCCTTTTTTGTTTTCTCTCTTAATTTCATGGATTTTTAATTATACAAAATTCAGTGTAGAAGAAGGAGGGGGAATAGCTTTTCTGTGCATATGCTTTTTATTAAATTTTGAATAATAAAACAGAAGATATTACGAGTTAAATTACATGATGGGAATTTTTTTTTTTTGTTTTTTTCTTAATACTTTTCCGATTCGATTAAATTAATTACAGATACGTTATACAAAATACAAAATTATAGCTACCATAATTTCTAAATGTCATCACATGATCACACATAATATCCATTATCTATCTAAAATTTATTCAGTATAAATATATACGAATGTTTGATTATATATACGCACAACACGTACATCATATGCGTAATATAATTATCCCAGTCAAAATGCATACAATTTTATGCAATAAAATTTTATATGATATTTAAATATGTTGACAGCATTTTTACACTAATTATAAAATTAAGATATCTTTTGTTTTATGTATAAAAATAAAAAAAAAAATAAAAATTATTTAGTCACATATTGATGATGATAACAATAAATAAACGACAATAATGATAAAGACAACAAAACGATGATCAGTGCCAGTGGTGATCCATGATGACGACGATAATGTTATCGCTTGCCGAAGACTACTACCATTACCATTGACCAAGTAATCATTATCATTGGTACAGTGCCATTACAATGACAATGACCGACAACAATATAATAGAAACAATAAAAGAGAAAATAAAAAATTTCATTAAAAATACAAAACCATTAATATTATTTTAAAATAAAAATAAAAAAATAAAGCAATAAAAAATTATATTAATTACATATACACAACATAGAAAAATATGTTTTCAATTTCATGTAAAATAATTGATTAAAAATTGTTATTACTTTTATTATGATGTATTTTGAGGAACAAAAAAAAAATTGTATCTATTTTGTTTTACACATCAATTAGAATTAATTTTGAAACAGCAATTTTCTATTATGAAATAAAATTTTAAATTTATGATAACGAAAATAATTTGAAAATTTGTTTAAATATAATGGTTTTAAAAATAACGATCTTTAGCTGAATCAAATAAATAAGTTTTTATTACTCTAACATTAAGAGATAACAAATTATTGAGTTATATTTTATTAACTTTAAATGACTACAGTGAAGATCGTATAAAGAGGCACCTTTTACGATGATGAAGATCATCATTATACTTTGTCCACTAATTACGAAAAAAGATACTTTAGAAAATTTAGAAAAAAGATACTTTTATTTTTAAATTTATTTACATAATTCAATTTTCACAAAATTATTTTTTTTTTTTTCTTTTTTTTTTTTTTTTTCAAATATAAAGGAATTCATTTTTGTTTTTTTTTTAAATAATGAATGCAATAATAAGGAAGAGAAAATTACCTAAAAATTTAATTTATTTACGAGTAGATTAAATTTTGTACAATATCATGAAAATTTAACCCCATTTTACGTACAACTATAGGTCTATAGATAATTTTATACTGTACAGAAACATGTACATGATAAACAGTACGGATCTAGGTCATGTAATTCTATTTGATGTTGGAAACAATAAAGTAAACTTTCAACTTACAAGTCAATGGAACAAAAAAAGTAACAACAACAAAAATTACATAAAATTGATTTGATGTAAAATTTTATCTTATAATAAACAGTGTAAAATAGATTACCGTGTTTTCTGTTTACTTGTATTTTTATGTGTACATCATACATACATGTTGTGTATATGTGCGAATAGAATGTAAAAGGACAATGTCCTTACTATACCAGTAAGCTAATTTTATATGTATACATATATAGATTTATTTCAATATAACTTTTGTTATATTTTGTACATAGAATTCAGAGTTGAGGAGGTGAATTATAAGCATTCAGTTTTTTTTTTTTTTTTGTTTGTTATTTCAATTTTATTTTCTAAGTGACCTAAAATGATAAAAATATCTACTCTGCTACATACATATGTACATATATAAAATACTACTGTTACTCTACTATCACATATTTGCAATTAAAAATTTACTATAAATGTACTCGTATAATTTTCTCTTGCTGCTGTACAACACATAAATTCCATTGATAGACAATCCAAGACAGATAGACAAATGTCGAAAGAAGATTGATTGAATATTTGTATACCAGTTTATATATAAATACAGTATACGTATAGATTTTTATATTTATTTAACTGTATTGTTATATTTGCTATAAGATTATACAATATCTATTTTATATAGTATTATAACCAAAGCTTAATTAATTTGATAAAAAGCTGTGACACTATATAATTTTTTTCTTGTTATTTTTTGAATCTTATTATATTTGCTTATGGACCCGGTGCGGTCTGTGCGTTGCCTCGTCGAACTTTAGGCAAAGGCAGCCACCTTAACCTATGTATATTTTTCTTCTTAATTAAACGTCTTTGACGAAATTACGCAAAATAGACAGTAAATCATGATCTAATGTATTAGAAAATAGGAAAAGATACAGTTTTAAAATTAAAAGGTATGAAACAGGATTAACAAAATAAAAACAAACAAAAAATGTAGATTAGAAAATTGTATGAACAAAAAAATTTGTGTCATTTAAATAATAAACAATGACATATTGAAAATTTCCTTTGTATATCCTTAAAAATTATTTTGTGGAAAATTCACAAATTTTTTTAACGATAACGTATTGGTTTTATTTTCATCACAATGAAACTGTACAAGATTTGATACTTATCTTATATAACGAAATTGTACAGTGGTCCTTTTTTTTTTCTTTTTTTAATAAAAAATACAAGTGACCTAACTTTTTATTATCATATTATAGTTAAGCTTTGATTATAATATAGTAGTGCCTACTTTTATATACATATATAATATTAGACAATATCATGAAAACCACTTTCAAGCAAATTCCCATTTAAGGTTTTTTCTTTTCTTTTCAATCATTTGAAGAAGACTTTTATTCTATCATGCATGCATATACATATGAGAATACAGATTATAATATACACATATTAGATCCAACAATAAAAATTGGGTGTTAGGAGGGCATTGTACTTACATATGCTTTTATATGTATGTTGTATACACACACATTTACACACATACGAGTAAATCTGAAAATATAATTAAAAAAAAAAAAAAAAAATAAGAAAAGAAAATAGAAAAAAAAAATAGGGTTGAGAAAACTTCTGTACAAAGATTATAAGCAAAAGCCAGTAACATACATACATACATGGTGTATTCATACAAATTCATAGTGTACATATATTGTACATGAAAAGCGAATTTTATTCGAGTACTTTGATAAAATGATTTAAAATATACTAGAGACGTGTATATGTGTATAGTTTTATTATAATCTTTGATTATATGCCTTATCATACAAAAGAGTACAAGTACATTTTATATATACATATATACGTACTTATGTTGTAAGATCTAGCACGATATAATATTAGCCTGTTTTATATACGTAAGACTTTCGTCTACTACAAAATGTATTATAAAGTACCAATACGTTTTATGCACCAAAGAGAAGAAAAATCAATATTAAATATTTTGTATCCATCATCACAGTATATCGAATTTAGATGAATTAAAATGAAAAAATTAAAAAAAAAAAAAAAAAAAAAAATGAAGAAAAATATGTATTAGTAGGTGCATTGTACTTTCCTTTTATTGATCTTTTCTTGTATTAAGCAATATCTATAATGGTTTGTTATTCATGTGTGTGTAAACGCATGCAAAGAGTCCATTTATTAACTTTAAGACTAATTATGTACCACAATCATAGCATATAATGGATTGTAAGTACTGGGGTACAGGTATTTTAATTAATTCTCACTGGGAGCAGACATCGTCACAATAATAAATACAATGACTGTCGAAAATTAAAATTTTGGCTTCATACTGAGTTTTTGGCTGCTTATGCTGCTGTTATAAAGGGTTTCGCTTCTGGTAAGCTGCTGTCTTCCTATATATGTACATGGATCTATACACCTTATACAAAATGCTGTACTAACGTATATATCTGTCCATGTAATGCAACTCTACTATATTGTATGATAATAAATAATGCACATATTTGGTATTTTCCCTTCAATTTATTTATTTATTTTTATTTCTTATTTTTATTATATATATTGGGCGGAATATAGGATTAAAAGGGAGCATATTATATTTTGATTTAGGTAAAAAAAAAAAAATAAAATAAAATAAAAAGAAAAACCATTTTCGTCATCATGGGGCGAAAATTCATCATAATAATAAAACAATTCCGGAAACAGGTGTTGAATATTAAATGACGATTTCGATGGCATCAAACAGTGTTATATTTTATATACGTACATATATATATAAAATGTAGAATATTGTATATGATATTCAAAACTTGTACTTGTACATCTATTATGCATGGGAGTTTAATCAAAAAAATTCTCAGCGTAAAAGGGGTGTAACAATCTTATAAAATACCACCTTCATTGATCCCATCAATCGATACCAACCGCTACCACATTGTTTAATTTACTGATACACACACACACACAAACAACACCTCATGTAATATAAATTTGTATTAGAAAAAAATATACTTTTAATAGCAATCATATAACAATGATAATACAATTATTATCCCGAATCTGTTCTAGACATGAATAGAAAAATTGTTATTTTCATTTTTCTTTTTCTTTCTTTTTTCCATTTACAATTAGCTCTCTGTTGTTTGTACATACATTAAATGTACGTGCGTGAAATGTCTGTAACATTCTCAAATCTATTATAACACTTTTATTATTTAGAAAGCAACAACAAAAAAAAAAAAGAAGGATTAATTTTGAATTTTTTAAAATTGAAAGGTTTTCCTTTCATGTTACGAAGGTCTTAAATAACAGCGATAAAAAAAAAAAAACCAAAAACCAAAAAAAAAAACAACAAATTTCTATAATTTGTACAAAAAATTTGTATAAAATGCTCAGAGGTGGTAAAGAGCTAAGACACCCCCTGTAGGGTTGAAATTAATAAAAAATTCATTCAGTATCCTTATAATCTTTGTCAGTTTTAATTATAATTACATTATTTTCAAAAAATTTTTAATTACGAAATCAGAAAATATAAATGACAAATATAAAATTTTGTCAAGAGGTAAAAGAATCTTTTCTTAAGGAAAATATTTCAAAAAAAAAAAAAATTATATATACTTAGATTGCATTCAAAGTTACAAATTTCTAGAAAAAAAACCAAGAATTGCTCACTGCTCATAATTTATCGACAACTGAATGAAATATTAATTTCTTTCTTTTTTCTTTTCTTGAAAATTATGTTAAATTGTTTCGCATAATTTAAAAGAAACAAAAAAAAAAAAAAAAAAAAAAAAAACAGAAATTTTATCCCATATCTGATGAAATCTACATACATAAATATATCACTAAAAAATGTTGAATTTTACAAAAAAAAAAATAAATAAATAAAAATAAATAAGTAAATAGTTGAGAAAAGAAACAGATGTGTCTCATTTGTTTATATTCATCTTATCATGTGTACTACATTCTATGCATTACACTCATCTTTATATATATGTGTGTGTAATTTAGTTGAATCGATTGATGTCAATATATATAAATTTGTGTCTTTATTCATCTTGAGAATATTCAGAAAAGGCGCATATATAAGAAATAACAAAATTATGATAATAATTATTATAATAATTATGGGAAAAATTTAAAGAAATGATGATAAAAAAAAGCAAAAAGACAAAAGCAAAATATGTGTAGTAAAAATTTATGTCTGGGAGAGATTGAAACTTGTATACTATCTATCAAAATACATGATATTGATGGAATTAAAGAAAATTTCCCATTCTCATAGGTGTAAAAAAATATCTTTAATGCTTTTATAGTACAAAACAAAAAAAAAACGAAGAAAAAGAAGAAGAAAAAAAATTAAAATTTACTATGTTCTCAAATACATCCACTTTGTAGCTACATACGTATTTTTGTGTACGGACTTTTTGATTTTACAACAACACATACATGTGCAGACCTGCATATATATACGAACATAATATACTTATCTCCAATTTCACCCAATATTTTTCTGTTCATTCATTCTTTCATTTTTTTTTTTAATAACAATTTGTTTTTTTCTTCTTTTTTTTTTTCTCCCAATAAAATCCATCAAAGTAATTATGTGATATTGTTGCATCACTGATGTAAGAAACAAAAATAATAAAAAAATTGTATACATTGTAAAAGTTAAAAAGAAATCAACAGTAGTAGCCAAAATGTATTTTAAGTAGTATATTCACTTGAATGAATGAAAATAAAAATACAAAAAAATACAAAAAAAAAAAATTAAGAAAATTTGAAAAAAAAAAATGGTTAACAAATAAAAGATAAAAGGATACTTAAAATATTTTCACCGCATATTATATTGATTGAAAATAAAAAAAATAAAAAAAAACACAAAAACTTAATTATGCATTACAGATTGATCTCTGGCTTATAAAATGTACCCTACCTCTATAATATGTTCATTTGTCGTATATATACGTGTACATACATTAATGTGTAATAAAAAATTAATTTAATATTAAAAATTTTAAATAAACAAAAATTGAAATTCGATATCGTCTGAACATTATTAATTTCTTTTCTGGTCGTGTATTTTGTTGTTGTTTTTTGTTGGTTTTAATTTTTGAATTAAAAAAAAAAAATAAAAACAAAAAACAAGAACGAATCACTGCACTCCATATAGTTGCAATTACGCATACGTGCAGTTTCATATACGTGTGTGTATGCATGTAATATATGTATAAAAGTCACCTACCGCTGTTGATTATTGCATTTAATTTTCATTTTTACAATTTTTTTTTTTTTTTTTTTTTTTAATTTTATAAAGTGTATCCTGTTATGTTGTGTAATTAATTTTCTCTTAAAATGTCAATGAATTTTTATGAAATGCTTTTGTTTTTTTTTTTAGTTTTATGTTTTTTGTTATTGGAAAAAAAAAATTTTTTTTTTTAAGGATCGACAGATTGGTTTTATTAATTTTCATATTAATATATGGTTGGTTGATTATATTACACATGCACACAGCAACATGCATTCATGCCAATTACCATCAGTGTGTATCTGTGTTTAGAGCTGTATACGTGTAATACAAAAAATTTGTTGTTGTTTGCTACCATCATCATCATCATTGTGATTGTAATAATTCTATATATTGCACGATTATATATACTTTGTCTCTCTACCACTATACCTTAACAGTTTAAGTAATGAAACAACAATCACATTAAACAGATTGTTTTTTATCGTCGTAAGTCTATATTACCAAAATATTACATTGCTATACCACACAATTTTATATAGGAGATTTTTTCTCAATCATACAATGTATAAACATTTTAATGGTTGGTTGGTGGTAAATTCAATGAACATAAAAAAAAAAAAAAATAATTTTTTTTTCTTCCTTTTTCCATAAAGTATTTTATTTAATTTAAAATATTAAAAAAAAAATTTTACCATTTTTCCAAAATTTGAGATATTTAATAATAAATCAAAGATGTTCTTGTATTCCATACATATTTCTGTATAGTTACTTAGATATATGCATGTGAATACGATGAATGTATGTTTATGGTAAATTTTTTTATATATATATACATATTGCAGTAAGTATATAACGTAATGATTCTAACTAAAATACCATAAAAACTTGATAGAATGAAATTTGATAAGTTGTTGACATCATCATCATCGTCATCGTCATTATCATCATCAATTGTTTGTTAGTACTCGTAACATAATGGTATTTGCAGATATCCTTACAGAAAAACAAATTTTTGTTTTTTTTTTAAGTTATTGGATTTTTCTTATATGTGAAGGATGTTTATACGATGATGACAATAATGATGATGATAATGATGATATGGTGGCGTCGATCACTCTACCAAACTTAACAGTAGTACTTTGATAAAGTACTCTAATATACCATTTATTATAATGATGGTATGGCGGTAAATATTTTCTTTTATTTTTATTTAATTTTTTTTTTTTTTTCTCAAATAAGTGAAATAAAATTTTGTATCTGCATTTAAGTTATGTTTGTATGTATCTCATAATTTTGTTTGTTTTTTTTTTTTGTTTTATTCTAAAATATAAAATATTTTATAATCAAAGAAAATTTAAATGAACATACGAGCATACTCTGTTGTACAAGCCCGTATTTATGTATGTATATGTGAATGAACAGGAATTCTCTATATACCTGGATTACACTGTATGTACATACACATGTGTATTTATGTATCGAAGATATTTTATAAAAAGATATTGAAATAACAACAGGGGGTTTCGTAAACAAGGAGCGACATTATAAAATATCGATCAATTTACGATGGTAGATTTGATTATTATTACTTCAATTTATCGTATAAATTTAAAAAAAAAAAAAAAAAACAAAAAATTGTCGTTATTTTTTTTTTACTTTTTATTTTACTTTCAAGTAATAACGTATTTTATTTAATTTTATTCTTTGGATTTTTGAATATATTTTTTTTGTTTTTTAAATTCATAATTTTTAATTTATTTATTTTAAAAATGAAAAAAAAAAAAAAAAAAAAAAAAAAAAAACATTTTATAATGAGAAATGAATAAGATAAAGAAAAAAAAATTAATATTCGTGAAAGGTCATAACGGGATTGATATATTGAATTTTACAACAAGTAGCTTACAAAAAATCAAAGAAAAATAGCTTACAAAAAATCATTTTTGTTTTTGTGTTATTCGTTACCCTAAATATGGGAATAGAATGTAGACATGGATTTCACATTACCTAATTTTAAATTTTTCTTATATAAAAAAATGTTAACTTATTGCCTATTAAGTTAAAATTTTTATTAAAAATCACATTTTTCTGCATATAACATTTTTTTTTGTTTTGTTTTTGTTGTTAAATTGATAGCATATGGTCTGATTTTGAAATTTAATTACCTACCTGCACACAGTACACATAAAATGTACACATTAAAGTGTTAATTTTATGTAGCCAAAAAAAAAGATAAAAAAATAATATCAGAATTTTTACTGTGTGATTTTAATTCCCTATGGTGACAATTAAAAAAATAAAATCTTTATCAAATTAAATCTGTTACTTACATTGCACAGAAAAAAAAGTTAAATATCAAATAGCTAACGCATTAATATCACACACACACAATTATCAAGTAAAAAATAAAATAAAAATACTGTATTATACTGTAATGACAGTGAGACACAGTACAGACATTGAGTTACAATATTTTATTCTTTAATGATCAAATTACAAGAAAATATCGAAAAATTGATGAATAATCAATTTATAAAACACATTTGAAATTGCGAACAGTCAACGTATTTAAAAATTGATCATGCATAATTTGATATTATTATATGCGAATGCAATTTGAGAATTTTCTATACAAAAACAATACATACATTATGCAATATGTGTCATGTGTTTGTGATCATACCATGTACCTATGTATATATAGTCACAAAATGTGAATGTGTTCAACAAATTTAAACGGGCACTGTATACACATAATTAATTGTGTGTATACAATTTGAATTTGTATTGTTGTTTTTAGTCAATTATATTATTATTTTGATATGTGATATGTAATCAAGTGTTTAATATATTTCTTTTGAATTATTTTTTGTATAATCTCAGCAATGCCTTACGGGTATACAGGGCAAATATTTTATCATTAAACAAAAGCAAAAGCAAAAGCTAAAAAAAAAAAATCTTTCTAAAGAGATTACATACAAAATTAAGAAAATGATACCAACGCAAAACAATTTAAGCAAATTAAGATAAAATTCCTTTTGCACCTCGGTTGTTTTGTTATTATATGGTGGTGCTGCTGCTGTTGCTGTTGCTGTTACTGCTGTTGTTATTGCTATTGTCGTTAATTTTAATGCAATACAAAAATATTCATTGCGTATTCGTAGTTTTATTTATCTTTTATTTTATTTTATTTTTTTTTTGTTTTATTATAAATTCTTGTATAAGATAATTTCACCTTCAATTTTTATATCCATAAACATAGTCAATATGTATCACAATGATTTATCACTTCCATTACGATTTCATTTTCTTAATCTTTTTATTTTCATATCAAAATTCAAATCTTAAGTATTTTTTATTTACGATGGTCATATTGGGATTTTTTTTTTTTTTTTTTTGTTTACGCTTATAACAACTCTTTACTTATATGTACATGTATAAACAGAGGCCCTAAAGGATTCTATTAATTAGAGCTAAAATTTTATATTTTATATAAATCGGATAAGAATTTTACTTTTTTCTTATGTTTTTTTGTTTTTCTTGTATTGATAAGAAAACATTAAATGTTTTGAAAAAATAAAATAAAATTAAAAATAAATAAATAAATAGTAAAGATAAGAAAAAAAAAAAAAAATGTTCACTTACGCAGTGTATCTGCGTGTTATGAATTACACAAAAAAAACAGAGAAAAAAAAACGCATGTAAACATTTTTTTTGTATTTTGTTGATAAGGTAAATAGAAAATCTTTTAAAATTTAATTTTTCAAGATAAAATACAAAAAACTAAAAAAAATTTTAAATTATTTTCACTTGCTATCTTTAAACGCAAGCTGTTCTTATTTTCTTTTTCTGTTTTTTTTTTGTTTTTTTAAAAGTGTTAAACAAAATTTTTGAAAAACAAAATAAGAAGTAAAATCCTAAATGCACATAAATGTGTGGTAAATTTTTCTAAAATATCTCTTACTTTATCTACATGCAAATAAAAAAGATTTTTTTTTTCTCATTATAAAAAACAAAAAAAAAATACTTAAAGGATTTTAATCCCGATTAATTCCCTTTTATTTTGTTGTTTGTCTGTTCTTTGATAATTCATGATAAAATACCTAATACAGTAAACAGGATGTTTCTTGACTATTTTATCTGGCGGTTATGCAAAAAAACCAATTCAATTGTACATGAGGGGGGAAATGCATCTGCCAATTCCACCCACTCAAAAACATTGTTGTTATTGAAATGCAATAAGATGTGATAAAATATATTGGTAACATATCAGTTAAGGATTTCTTATTTAAAAATGAACAAATCTATACTTACCAATTTTATCCTGTTTCTATTTTGTCCTTTGACAATTTTTCAAATATCCTTAGTCCATATTACAATATAAGTGCATGGCTGTGTGTGTACATATTTAAAAATCAATTAAACAAAATATGCAATGTCACACCCTGTACAATAGAATTTTATTCAATTCCTTCGTTTGTTATTCCTTTTTTGTTCCTGTAAAAAAATAAAAACAAAAAATGTTCATTTGAATTTATTTAGCATCTTTTTTTTTTAATTGAAGAATTACGCATCGATAAGTAGTCAAGATAATGTGAACAAAAAAAAAAAAACAAATGCAATATACTAAAAGTTAAAAGACACATAATCTACTGCAATATTATTTGTATTTTTGCCTATGTATATACGATTTTCTATAAAATGTACTCAGTGTAAAATACATTGAATACATAAAATTGTGTATACGATAATGAAATTTAAATTGCATATTAAAAATTTAAACAAAAAACAACAACAAAATATCATAGTTATATCCTTAAAGTGTTATGTTTATGTTTTCTATATGGTACCTTGATACAGTTTTCAAATTGGAAAACGTTTTGTTTTTCGATTACATAAAATGGCATAGATCTATATAAAATATTATTTTCTCTTATTTGCATCTAGTTTTTTCTGCACTACATGCAAATTATGCACCTTTTAATATTTTTTTTTCTCTTTTTTTTTGAAATTTAATTATTGCTTTAACTTTTCCTTTCTAAATTCTTTTCCATATTCTTAAACTAACAATCATTAATGTACATCTTCTCTATGGTATGTGTAGAGAATATAATAAAAAAAAAAAAATGAATATATTTTGTCCATATTTAATTTTCTTATCGATTATGTTTATCTTGGGAACATGTCTTTTTTTTTTTTTTTTGATTTTTTCCTTTTTTTTTTTATTAACTTAAAGTTACATCGTATACGCAACATCCATATATTTTTCTATGTTTATGTAGATAAAATACGTTTATTATATTGAAATGTACCATAGATTTTAAATAATGTTTTTTAAATAGCTAAAGTTAACGCCTACATTTTATTACAAACGACGATATAAAATCTTAAAATTGCTACAATTTTTAACAACAAAAATTTTCTATTTTTTCTTTATCGTACATACAAGTAAACTGTTTGTACATATTTAATTACCATTTTGTTATAATAATAAAAATGAACAGATTTTTCATCAGATTTACTGTAATATCCAATTTTTTTAAATTTTTTTTTCTATAATTTTTTATTGTTTTAGATATGAATGTCCGTACATATACGCAGAAAAAATTTTACTTTATGCAAATACGATTTTTTTTCTGATTTGTTTTTTATTTTTAGTTTTTGTTACGATTTTCTGCTGTAAAATTAACATTGCAAAAAATGAAAAAAAAAAATTTTTTTTCTGTTTTGTAATAAATTCAAGGTCAAAAATGATATTTTTTCCAATTTTTATTCAGTATTTCGCTTTGTAAACGAACAAAATTAGCCTTAAGAAATAAAAAAAAAAAAGAAAATGATATGAAAAAATTAAATATTTGTATGGAATCTTAAATGAATATACTACAGTCAATTTTCTTATTATGTGATACCTTTTAAAATACAATTTTATTTTATATAAAATTTTCCAATCTTGAATTCAGCCTGATAAACATGATTTTTTCTTTAATTTTTGGTTAAAAAATTTTTCCTTATCGCTCTATGTCTTGTTTTTAGAAATTGAAAATGGTTTTGTTAGATCACCTATCTGTCTGTAAAGATATTTCACTAGTTGAAAAATTACGTAATTTTGAGCGAAGCGAAAAATATTTGAATTCAGAGTTATAGAAATACACTAAAAATTGTGGCTCATAAACAAAAGCCAGGAAGGCTAAAGTTAAGATAGGAATAATTAAATATAGGATATTCAAAATGATCTAATAAAGCTAGGCATCATCAACTGGAAAATTGATGGTCAAGATAGAAGTCAGTGGCAGATAATCTTGATGCAAGTTAAGCTAACCGAAAGGCTGTAGCGCTTATAATTACGATGATGATGATGACTATACTGTTCGACATGCTTTCAAAATCGATAAATCTTTCTAAACTTTATCCAATCATTTGAGCTTTGATTTTTCAACTTTTCGTTTGTTTTTTTTTTTTAATTCGAATTCATTATATATTTCCTTAGATCATAATTATTTAATGTGGTATCCATAGAACGTAGTATAAATTATTCCCATTATTAAGGTGGTTGATCGCATATGAATATGACTGTACATTTAAACTCCAAATATGTATTTATGTACACTGCTGTATATATATGCGATATACCAGATTTAATATGTAACATACGCTATAAAGTCATGTATGTAAATGTGAACATGCATACGTACAAACATTTTTAATCATTTATAAAATTAATATTTAATAAAATATTTTATAATCTATATAGAATTTTTATTATTTTCTGTTTTTTGTTATTTTTTGTTTTTTCTTTTACTTTTCGAGTAAAAGAAGGTGGACAGAACAACAAATTGGTTTGAATTTACCACATAAAGTATATTTTGCATAAATGTATATATTGTATCACATATGTATGCATGTAAATATGTACATAAAATGTAGCAGCAAATAAAATATTTTTTTCAAAAATTCAAACTACAAAAAAAAAAAAAAAAAATAACAAATTTATTATTATCATTCCATTTTATTCATTGTATCCATTTATACATATATGTATGTACGTGCATTTTAAATAAATGGAAAGTGTAAAGTAAAATGAATATAATTTTTGATAAGCAAATTATTATGGTTTTTATATGTGAATTTTGTTTTTTTATTGTTTTCTTGTTATTCTTTTTTTTTTTGTTTTTACTTTTTCATATATTCTACTTTGACTGTTAATATTTATTTGTGCTTTTTTTCTGTTTTTTTTTTTTTTAAATAGCACATAGACAAGATAAATTTGCATTTTATATTATTGAATTTTTGTTCTGTTTCTTTGTTACCCATTTATATATTATTACATCATAAAAGGAAATTCTTTTAAAAATGCCATTTATTATTGTTTCTTTGTTTTTTTTTACCTCTTTCCAGTTAATATAAATTCAATGAATTATATTTATTGACAAAAAAAAAAAAAAAATTTTATTTTTAATTGGATAATGGGTTTATAATGGAATGAAATTGTAAAGCTTTTTAGAATTCAAATTATTATTATTATTAATAAAACAAATTTGAAAAAAAAAAAATGTATAAAATGGCATTAAAATGGTTTTATTCGACTTTACTTCATAACATATTGCATGAACTCAAACACATACATAATTTCTGCACATGTGTGTGTGGCTCAGTGTGTGAGTAACAGATTATGATAACGTAAAAAAAAAACGTGATGATAACTTAAAATATATTATTTTTTTTTTTTCAAATTTTACGATGCCTTAGTGTTATATGGATTAATAAATGTGAAATAATTTAATGTAGTTTTTAATTTATACATTAAAATCGATAGATAAATGAAATTTTAATTTAACACTATAATGTAGATATCGCATATTTAACACTTTTATTATTTAAATTTTTTTTTTTTTTTTTTATTTATTTATGTATAAATAAAAGATTTAAAATAAAAATGAATAAAATCTTCATTTTCACGATTCTTTTAAAAAACACTAAAGAAAAATAACAACACAGTATAATTTTAGTCTGGGGATAAGCCAGGGAATGATTACTCATTCCATCAAAAACAAATCTTCAATATATCCCGAATCATTAATTAAGGCAAATTTCCGATGTACAGATGTGTACATTGTCATCATCATGGAACTACAATCCTAAATAGGACCTTCGCCTCTAAAAGAAGGAATCTCCATTCGTGTCTGTCCTCTGATTTTCTCCTTCAGTTCTGTACTTTGAGCTGTTCCAAGTCCGCCGTCACTGATGCTCACCATCGGTTTCTGGATCTTCCTTTTGGCCTTGTATCATCGTAACGTATGTGTACATCGTAACCATCAGAAATATATCTGTAAGGATCTATAAGGCAGATCCGAATTGAAACGTTTCTTAGCTTAACTTAGCTTAGCATATCAACATTGTTTGATTTTTCTATTAACACGAAATCTTTTCAATACGAAAATTTGTATTTCTTCCACAAAATTTTGGCTCATCAAGAAGGAGACCAATAACAATTAAAAAAAAAAAAAAAAACAAGAAAAATTGTATAAAATTTTAGAAGGGCATTACAATTTCATACATATACAAGCTATTGGGCTGACATTCACATACAAAATACAATTGTGAGAAAAACATTAATGAAAAACGATGTTATATGAAAGGAAAAAAAAAAACTTACGAATAAGAAAAATTATAGTAGCAGAAAGATAGAATGACAAGTACAGTGTAAAAAATTAATTCGTAATCTTAGCAAAAAAAAAAAAAAGCACGAACAAATAAATGTTAAATGAAAATTGAGCTGTTATACAAATTTTGTGCATTTCATTGAGACTACATACATTTTTCATTTTTTTTTTCTTTTTTGAATTTATCAGTTGTCACTGATCGATTCAACATAGTGAAAATTATAATTTTACATATGTATGGATATAATACATGAATTTTCCAAAGCAGATGTACAAGAACATATAAGAAACGTATCCCATTGGTATGCAAACTTACTACTAACATGTATACATTTTTTATACTTTTTATTTAACATGTATTAAATGTAGTCATTGAATTTTTCACATTTATATATTTGTGTATGCATACGTAATTTTCTTGTATATATACAAACAAATATTACATATCATGTATTTGGTTAATTTAAAGAGTGATGAAATCTATTTAAAATTGACAATTCAATTCAAAATAAAGATTTTTCATGAAATTTTAATATAAAATAAAATAGAATAGAAAAAAAAAACAACAACAATAAAAAAATTTGTATAAGAATGAAGTCACATTGTTCAAAAGAAAATGAAATAAGGTCGAAATAATGATATGACAGAGGAACAAGAAACAACAAAAAAAAAAATACAACAACGTAATGAAAAACGACCATATAAAACGACTTATCGTTTATCAATGTCCTGTAATGCAAATTTGAATGTTTAATGTATTTTTTTTTTTTGTGAGCGATTTTATTTTTTAATTTTTTTTTTTTTGATTTTTCTACAAATAAAATACTTAAAAACCATACCAAAAAATATTTCCGAAAACAACATTTTGTTTTTTTTTTTGGTTGTTTTTGAATCATAAAAAAAGAAAATGAACTATAAAATATGCTAATATGTGTATTTTTTAGGCTGCATGCATGCATATCATCAGGGCTGGTATTGTTACATGAGCAATTTGGATTTAATGCAATTTAAGCTGTTGCTCAGAACAAAAACAAATCTTACCACCGGTCCTACGTATTATAATATACAAAATTCTGTTTATTTTTGTCACTTTGTAACTGTCACAAAGTCAAAAATTCACAGGTAAATCAGTAGATATGTGTACATACTATGTATATGAAAGAAAAATAAATCGTCTTCTTTTAACATTGTTATTATTTTTCATTTAAAAAATTTTCTTAAACATTTTTTTGTTTTTGCAGTTGTTTTTGTTTTCATTTTTCATTTGTTTTTGTGCATAAATACAAAAAATTTTTTAAAAAAAAAAGTTGATAGCTTATGGTATGTGCATGCATGCATACGTAAAATTCAAAATAAATAAATAGAAACAAAAAAAAAAAACAAAAAACATACACTTGACATTTTGACATTTTGGTGCGCCAAGCCCCCTTTTTTTCCATAAAATTCTCTCCTATACACAATATGTATATTTTTGTTTTTCAATTGTTTTGCTTGTATCTGCATATGTAATTTCTTTTTTTTTTTTGTTTTTTTTATTTTATTAAATTATTTTTATATTACATTTCCAGTTTATATATACATAGAAGTCAAGCAAAAACTGATTACAAATTCAAATTTTTACCATTTTTTCTGCATGTCACAATATAAAGAGCTTCCATCACATTTTAACCATTTTTCTTCCGTTTCATTTTAGATTTTAATATGTATAGTTTTCATTATATAAAATCAAGAGAATATCAATACAGTATATAATTTATGATGGTAGTCTTGTAGTAGTGGTAGAGGCCGGTAGTAGTTTACAATACATACATACGGCCAGTATAGTAAAATTTTGTAGACCCACAGGTAATGTACAAAATGTATTCGTTTTTCTGTTTGATATGCACATGAAAATGTTGTTTATTTTTTTTGATTTTTCATTGAATAATCAACCATACATCGTCTACTTTGTATACCATTCACTATAGCATTTTCTTTTTTTTTATTTTTTCTGTTTATTTTTTTGTTATTTAATTTTTTATTTTTAGTTTTTTTACATTTCCTTTTTATTTTATGTATATATAGGTGCATTACATTACGAAAAATGTAAAAATGTTTTAATAAAAAAAAATGATACCCTCTGAGATTTTCAGTTTTAGTTTATTTCCGAAATATGCAAACATTCTGTCTATGATAGAAAATATTGATAACAAAAAAAAAAAAAAAAAAAAAGAAACAACAACAATAACAAAAATAACAATTTAAGTCACCGACTGACTGTCTACTGTCATTTATTATAAAACTACTGATACTGATAGTATACCAGTAGTGCATATGCAACACTGTTTACGCTACACTTAAATTATGTATATACTTACGTACCTGTACATACGATTGTGTACGTATAGTAGATAAATTATTACAATACGATTTTTTTTTTTTTTTTACATTTTTATGTCATTAAATTTGATTACACAAAATGCATACACACACACAGTACACAGCATAGCATGAATACAGGTAAACGTAAGCTTAAATTCTAAAAATAAACAATATCAACAAATTTTGAAAATATATTTAACAACGACAATTGACTGTGCCACGCATATATTTTGTAATAAAAAATTTATTCATTTATATATACTACAGAAAATATAACTCATTTATTTATTTATTTAATTTTCAAAGTACTTTCGAATTAAAAAAAAAAAATAAAAAAATAAAAATTTATTTTCCAGTTATTTAATTTTCAAATATTATTTGCATATATATTTATGTTTTTTTGTTTTTATTTTATATGTACAAAATTATACTCATGGAATGACCAACCTGCCTATACACATCTCATGTGAACGTATATCAAAACCACAAAAATAATTATTTTCAATTTGAAAATTTAGTTCAATATTTACATAATATTTGATATATTCGTATTTAAATACAAAAAAGTATTTATGTATATCTACCATACATGTAAAATATAATGAAAATAAACGTAAAAATTTTCGAAATATTAAAATTAATATTTTGTTATTATTTATAGAAGAGTAAATATTAAAAGGAAAATATTTTCATTTTCACAATATTTACAAAATGTTTTTCTGAATTTTTTTTTTTTTTTTTTTTTTTAATTTTTATTTTGTTTTTACATTTTGATCAAAATATTTCATTTTATTTGACAAAATTCATTTTCAATATACGTATTTAATTCGAAAAAATATGGATGAGTTTCAAAATGTTAAAAAATCTGACATGCAATAATTTAAAAAGCAATTAAAAAATGATTGAAAAATATTTTTTGATACGTTTTGTGATATCGGATATAAAAGTGCATCATTTATATTTTAGACAATAGAAAAATTAAAAAAACAAAAAATTCCAAAAAATATATTCTTGAATTTTTCATCATGTCCAATTATATAAAATATTATAAAAATATTTTTTATTCTTTTCCTTTTGCCTTTTCCATTTATTCAGAAAAATTAAGAGTAGAATTTTAATTTTTAATTCATAGAAAGAAAAAATTTTTTTTTCAAATTTATATACATGATATTTAATTTAAAATTCATAATTTCTTTTTGTTTGTGTTACCATTCCGGAGTGTTAATTTTTTTTATTTTTCTTATTTGAGATCAATTTTAGGAAAAGACAATATATTATGAGGTGTCCTAGTATGAGGCAAAAAAAATCCAATTAGTCATGGTTCAGACTGCTTTTATCAAAATCACAAAAGACTGTTGTTTTGAACCGAACCAATTGACCATCAAATCATTTCATATATTTAAACCTTCTGTTTTGTAAATGTATATACTCATATTTAAGATAAGGCAAACCTATAACGTCATCGAGATGTCAGCTCTGAATCAGAGTCAAATTGTTACTGTTCTAGACATTTAGATCTCGTAAATCTGATCTGATTTAACTTGCTCTAGAATTGCTGATCACTCCGAAATGAGTCAAATGTGAAATTTGATCTAGATCATCGATCATAATTCAAAGTGTAATAATGTAAAACAAAAAAATGTCACACAATAAAATTTTCAATAAAATTCAAATAAATTTTTTTCTTCTTTTGAAATAAAAAATTTACACAACCTTATATAAGGTCAACTCAAATTTGTCGAATAAACACAGATCTGAAAATTTACTCTTTTTGACCTAACACAGAGCAATTTAAAATTCCTCGATGGTGTAAATCTAACACAGAGCGAGATCAAGTGACATCTCGATGATGTAAATCTGCTCGTAGAGTGACCTAAGAGCAGAAAAGATCGATATGTCGATAACATTTATTCTGGGACACCTTACATATCAATAAAATAATAATAATTGATATAATTAATTTTAATGCGTTTTTATACATTTCTTTTATACTATTTTATACTACATTTGATATCATTTAATTCTGTATTGCCTTTATTTTTTTTTGTTTTTTTCTTGTTTTATATAGAGAAATAAAATATTTTTGTCATAAAATTATGATTAATATTCGAATATATAAGATCAAGTATATAAGGTATATAAATGAAACATTTTCTGAATTATAATTAAATTTTTCTCATCATAAATTTTATGTTCATATGTGGATATAAAAATATCTTTAAAAATAAATTTAAAAAAAAGAAACAAAGAATCGTTGTACACATACGCAATACAAACAATATAAGCACATATAATGTATGATATGCACATAAAATATTATGTCCATGTATAATTGCACATTCTTTGATTTTATAGACACCCGCTTTTTTTTTTTTTTTAAATATCTTTTTGTCATCATCATGTATAATTTTCACAAAAGTTATACAAATTATAAATTTATACAATATTTTTGTATATTGACAAGAAAACAAGAAAAAAAATAAAAAAAAACGTTAAAAATTAAATGAAATTATTTTTTAATTTCTCAGATGTAGCTATGCATATGCTATACATAATTTTGTATCTTTTTAAGAACTTTGATATTAAGAAGAAACAGAAGTAAAAGCAAAAAAAAAAAAAAAAAAACAAAAATTCACGACATGATTTTATTACTGTGATGCGTAGCTTAAATGAAAGACATCATTATCATCATCATCATCATCATCATCGTCATCGTCATTGTACATTAGAAATGAAAATATATTGATGTAATGTGAACTTCAGATACTTATGCAATGTATGAAAATAAAAAAATTATCCTGAAATTGAACATATAATTTTTGGTGCATTTTTATAGTTTGTTTTTTTTTTTTTTTGCTTTTCACGATTTTACTGATGTTTCTGAAATGGAATCGAATATCATGTTCATATAACGATTGAAATCCTTTTAAGATTTTTTGATGATTTTTTTCTTGTTTCTTTTTTTTTTTTTAATGCTTTTCTCAGTTTATTATTATTCTGTTCTGCATTACTGTTTGTATTTTTCTTCATATTATAAAAAATGAAGAATTTTTACAATAATAAAATCAAAATAATAAAAATCAAAAATTCATAACTATAAATATTGTGTTTATGCACATATGCACGTGTAAAACATTTTTAAAAAAAAAAAAAAAAAAAAAAAAATATTTCAAATAAAATACTAATACATGACTGTATAATCTGTCTACTAATTCGATGCAGTTAAGGCCTTATGGAAATATACATATCGTTTTTCTTGTCTCATAATTTCTAATAAGATCATCTCACGAACAGTATTATCACAGTCTTTAAAGTTATTTAATATGAGATGAATATCTTTAATATCAATATACAGTTCCATAAAGTTGTACTACTTTATATCATTTCCACAAAACCTTAACTGCATCAAATTAGTAAACAGAGTATAAAATGTGTGTAATGTGCACACACACAGACTCACTATTATCTGTGTTACAAAAGTAACGCGAATATGCTTTGTAACAGGTATGTTTATATAAAATGAAATGTATATGGAAGATCGATGATCGCGGTTTCATTTTTTTTTTTTTTTTTTAAATTAATTCCAATAAACTTCTTTTAATGTTATATACACGTATGAAGGTACTCATTGTATAAAACCATAAAAGCTAAAAAAATTTTTTGATAAGAATACATCCATGTACATATTTTGAATGATATTAAAAGAAAAAGGAAAAACAGAGTAAAAGAAAATTTTTATGACAATAATAATAAAACATATTTTTACATTAGTTAAAATTGTAAATGATTTTTTAATATGTTTTTATACATATGTACATACATACATGAAAATAAATTAAATTAAAAATGCTTATGTTGTGTACAATGAAAAAAAAAATGAAAAAATAAAATTAAGAAAAGTTAATATGTTATCCTGCTAATGCATAATACATAATAATAATACGAATGTACTATACGGTGTGTATTATAGAAATGATACATTTGATTACATTCCATATTTGTACACATGTAAAAATCAGTTTAAATGACAATTTCAGTTTTTTTTTTTTTTTTTTTTGATTTTTGTAAATTTAATATAATATTGAATTAATTTATAATTTTTTTTTTGTTTGTTTGTTTCATTTTGGTTCTTTAGAAAGAATTTTCGCATAACAGCCAAAATCAATGGTTGGTATGCTTGCATGTAGGTGCACGCAGAGAGTATAACCAATTTCAGTAAAAATTCTTTTTTGATTTTTTGCAATATCTTTTTTGAATTCTATAGACGGATCATTGATATTTTTCCAATACGAAAAATTAATATTTTTAATGTGTACACGGATATTTTGTTAATGATATTTTATATTCTTCTCTTTTTCCATCATCGATCCCTCTAATAATCACGTACATATATGGTTTTCGACATGTTACTTATGTAAATCATGACAATGAACAAATATTTAAAATATTTTTGTTTTTCTTTTAAATAAAATCAATAATATTTATTATTTTGTAAAAATTATCAATTTACACATCTATGATTGGTTTTCTTTTCAATTTTGAAAGTCTATGTATGTAACCTTTGACACAACTTAAAGTGAACAAGGGAATGCTGGAAAATACACGAAGAAGTAAAAGGACTACATTAGTAAAGTTAAAAAAACCATAAAACATCAGAATAACCTTTCACAAGCTTTTGTTTCTTTTCCTTGCTTAGCTTCATTGAAATCTAGAACTTTGACTGTTGCAGAATTCATAATTTTTGAAATATTCCTACATAAATTCTTTTCGAATATTAAAGTTATAAAAAAAAAAAAAAAATTATTTTTGAAAAAAATTTATGACTTATACCACTCTCATAAAAACGGCTTAAATATACATATACACATCTACATGAGTATGTTACATTCATGATCAATGGCAAAAATCTCATAAACTATCATAATTTTATGGTAAGCAAAATTTTAAAATAATTAAAAATTAATATGAAAAATAAAATACGTAAAATATTTGAATATATTTTTCATCGTACATCGTACGTATAAGCCATATGTAAAATACGTACATTGGATTATCTGAAACATTCTCACTTTTTAATGATAAAAAATAAAATAAAATAAAATGAATTAACTAAGTTGAATGTCTTAATTGAATGAATTGAGTTGGAATATTATCTTATCAATAAAAAAAAAAAAATGAAAGCCGACAAGAAAATTTGAAAATTTTTCTGCATACATAAGCACATTATAATTATATGTATATGTATGTGATAATTATGCGACAAATCAGCTCATGCGACACATCACACATACATGCACAAACACATATTTAAATTTTTGTTTTGTCGTTTCATTTTTGCTGTTTTTTTCGGTCATTTTATTTTTTTATAGTAAAATAAGAAAGCAACAAAAATTACGACCAAACAGTAAGTAAAATTTTAAAAAGCATATATGGCAAGAGCAAAAACGTAAAATAAAAATTACAAAAAAAAAAATCTGATAAAAATGTTTCGTAAAATTCTGATGTAAGTAACTCAGACATCTACATCTTAAGAAACAAATAAATAAAAATTACAATTCATATACACACGCACATGAACATAGAAAAATAAATGGGAAAATAGGTGGATGAGATACATTTTTGAACAAATTGATATGATGTTTTAATAAAATGTTGTCAACATCAAGAAAAGGACCTCTCTTGAAAAAGCAAAGTACTACAAATAAGGAATATAAATATTTGTATGTATATCCTTGTTAAATGAAATAACAGAATACCCAATTAATATTAAGTAATATTATATCGTGTCTGGACTACCGTTTCTTTATCTTGTAAGGACTTGAAATTCCTTCATTTCATATTCTATATCAATTTTGAGCAATTATACCCCCAATTTAGAAATTAGAAAATTTTTTTTTTAATATAGTCATATTGTTTTGTCACAATTTTAAATTCCTTTTTCATGATTCTGTTATACGACGAGTAAAATTATTCTGTTTAACTATAATGGTCCAAATGTAAAATGTATACAATTAGCATTTTAAGTGGCGCTTACCTAAATGAAATGCTGCAGACGTTTGATATTATACTAAAATAAAATAAATAAACACAAAAATTTCAAAAATGAATTAAATTTTCATTCTTTTGTTTTTTCTTTATTTTTATTTTTATTTTTTTGTCGTCAAAATTATTTACGTTTTATTGGCAATGGATACGTATATACACATACGTACGGTACATACATTAAAATAAATTAATATTAATGAAAACGTGAACAAAATAAAAAAAAAGAAAAACAAAAAGAAACCATAAATGCAAATTGACAAAAAACATAATCAAATTCGTGAACGTGTAAATTGCTTTAATTTATACGAAATGAAATTAAAACAAAAATTTTCGCTTTTTTTTTTTATGTTTTTTGTTTTTTTTTGTACGACTAAATGGTCTGGAGAATTTGTTTCATTTGGAAAGAATAATGAATACAACCAGATGCCACCAACTAACAAAACAAATTATTATGGACGTTAACATTAACGCGTATACGAAAGCAAAGAAAAGTGTAAGATATACGTGTAGTCATCGTCCATCGATATATGTATGTATGTACATATATGCATGCTGGATATATTTACATGCTAATATTTTTAAGGTTTCTGTTTTAGAGCTATAAAATGCAAAATCATTCGTTATTTTATAAATTTAATTAATTTGTAAATAATATGAAAAATAAAAAGAGGAAAAATATTCAAAAATATTCTTGATACTGTTGTTTACGTAAATAAAAATTTTTTTTTTTTTAAATAGTAAATTTCTAAATTTGTATATATGACAATTTTGAACAAATTTGAAACAAGTCACATGGTTTCTGAAAATTGTAATAAAAATAAATTTTGACATGAACGTGTCTTGACTTCATGTTAAATGTTTTGTGAGAATAAAAATACAGTCCTCTATCATAATCTCTTTTTCAGTAATGCTGTGAAAGTACAAAAGATATATCTGATATCCTTATTCCTTAATATCATTCTCATAAATCAATTCGGGTTTTACCATAGTCAATAGTGATCTTTGGATTATCTGTAAATTGTATTGTCCTATCGAATAATTGATCAAATCTTAATGTTATGTACATTACGGATACAAGATACAGGATATAAACTGCCAAGCATCTAAATTTCAACTAACGATGTTGAATTACAAAAATGGAAATAGATCCTTAATTTCGAATCCGTGTTTCCGTATTAGAGCCATTTCCATTGAAACGTGTGCATTCGAAAATTTTCAACAGTTGATCTTGATTTCGTATTTTGTATATGTATTTGTAATGTGTTTAACTTTAAACTGTAATTTTGCATTAGTTCATCTGTACACTTCTTATTTTCTTATTATCCTTATACTCTCTTCGACACTACATTGAGAAAGTTCAATGAACAGAACAGCTTGCATTTATCATTTGTGGAAAACGCCTCCTAAAAATTATGCCTTAGAAAAAACAAAATTAATTTTATTTTTTTTTTTTATTTTTTATTACATTTTATTACACTTATTTTTATTAATCTAAACTCTAACAAAAAAGAAAAAGCATTATTTCCATAGAATAATTGTATTTCGATTATATAGTATTTTTGAAATAATAAAATATTTTTTTAAAAAAATACATAAAAAACCTACATATGTACTATTTTATATATTGTGATGAATGTTGATATTTATTCACATCATATAAAATACTATGATCCCCGTCCCCCCCCTTTATGAAATTTCATATGATGTGATTTTCTCTATTCTTTAAAATTTTAATGTTGAAATTTAATTTGAACTAATTATAATGTGAAATCAGAAAATGTACAAAGTATATAATTAAATTTATTGATTTAACTTTTATGTACCTTATATACTGAGGAACATTTCAATTTGATGTAATATAAAAAAAAAAATTAGAATGGAATAGAAAAAAGAATCACAATTGATATCGTTGCCATTTATATTCTGTTTATAAAGGCTTTTTACAACACAAATTGTTTAAATGTTATCTTAATCTAATTGTAAAAGGAATATGAAATTATCATTTGTATACCATCCACACGTCCAAGTTAGACACACGTACTCTTACATATGTTTAACGTGATGTAAACGTGAAATGTACGTAGTGTGGATATGGCTCTAGTTATATGTATCCCTGCAGTTCAAAAAAAAAATATATATAAATAAATAAATAAATAAAAGTAAACACATTTTAAATGTATTGTATCTTTTTATTACATAAATTTATTATTGCAAATATCTAATTTAAAGAAAGATACATTCATCTAAAATTTAATAAAATAAAAAAAGCCAGAAAAAAAATGTGAATTTATATATCTGGAGGCTATGAAAAAAGAAAAAAAAATTTCATATTTTATTTTAATTGCATAAAAAATTATTGTAAAACAAACTCTTCCGTATTATACAAATTTTTATTAGATTTTTACTCTTATATGTACATATAGTATGCTCTTGTTCAAACATTTTGTTTTTTTTTTTTTTAAAAGATACATACAAGCATTTCAATGTAATTTAATATGTAATAGAACACCCTCATTTTAACAATTTTTTATTATCTCATAATCGTTACTTTTAACATTAATTAAGTCGTAAACATTTTTTTATATGAATTGCACATATACATATATGCTCATATAAGATACGTTCTAAGCATGTATTTATACAGAATGATTCAGTTAGAGACAAACAAAAATTTATATAAGACGTGCAAATGTTTTAGTTTTGCTCTCGTGTGATCACTTTTTCACAGAAGAATTTATCAAATTGTATTCAATTTTGACTACGAGATTGAGATTTTTTGTTTGGCCTATCAACATTTGTCAACTTCCGAATTTTTGACATACTTTGTATCACCCTGTAATTTTTATTTTTAAAAATGTGTAAATTGAATTGAACATTTTGAATTTTAATATGCACAAAATATTGCAAAGTCAAATTCATTATATTGAAATTTTTGAATTAAAGACAATTTTCAAAAAACAAAAAAAAAAAACATCGTTGAGAATAGATAAAAAGACTTTAGGGCCTTATTTGTATAATTTCATGCCCACATGAAAAACGTTTATTTGTACATACTTATAATTGCATAGTATGGGCATTAAGGAAGTATTATGGTTCGTATTACTGTGATATGGATAACTTCCTCAATGGTATGGGTAAATTACGTATATCTACCCATCGACATTTTAACTATGATAATATAAAAATTTTAATAAATACATAAATGAATGGCAAACGATAAAAGGTACAGGCAATAATCATAAATGTCGAATAAATTAACTGCAAAAATAAATTCAAAATTTTTTTTTTTTTTTAAACACATAAAACAAAGCTGAAAAGTTTTAAATAAATATCTCTGCATAGAAAGATGAAAAAAACAAAATAAAATAAATTAAATTAAAAATTTTCAAAGGCAATAAAATTATGTTTTCATATTCGCATAATACAAAAAGACAATTTTCTCTTTATATTCATGAGCTTAAACTTACAATTATACGATTTGCAGTTTGGTTTAATTTGAGAGAAGTGAAAATGCATCTTAAGAAATTTAGCAATTTTTCTAAAAATACAGCAATAATATAACAGGACAGTCATAACTTTGTTCTTTAACTACAATTGGGCCCCGTCTGTTTTCATGAGATTATTTTGACATATATAACGATACTTTGAATAAAAAAGAGAAAAAATTACATTAAAAGGTCAAATGACATTTTCTTTTTTTTTTTGACAAAAGAAGGAAAGAACAGAAGACGAAAATAACAAAACTGAAAATTCAGTTTAATGATATGTTGAGCTTAAAATCATCATAAATAAAAAAAAAAAGTTTATAATAATTAAGATCCGACTTTTTAATCGCACATACACATATAATTGCTATACACGATCAATTTTATAAATATCTCACATGTGTATGTATGTGTATGTGTGCACCATCATCAGCGACCAATCATGGTATAGTGATGACACTAATAATGATTTTAGAATTACTGAGGTGATTATGATGTGACTTTGTAAAAGTATAAAAATATTTCCACACTTAACGGACAAACAAAAAACGAAATTTACAAAATTTTTTGAAAATTGAAAAACGATCTTTTTCTTTTGGTGTTATATCATTAAAATGAGATTTTTTGTACTTTTCTTTTTTTTTTTTTTTTGTTGATTTTTTTGATTATTGTAACATCAAATTTTATTAAAGACAGAAAAATAAGAATAAAAATCCAAAAAAAAAAAAAAAAAACAAAAAATCATTTAACACCACTCTCTGTATCTTTGTCTGTATTTATAATCGCGTATTTTTATGATATCCATAATTTATACTTTAGTCAAAATCTTTATTTCTTACCCCTCTAAATTTACACACAATAATAATATCTCTATTTTTTTTCCCTTGTTTAATAAAAAATTTATAAAAAGGCGCCTTAAAAAAATTTTCATTTTTCTTAATGTATTAACTTAAATCTTATCTTTAACTTAAAAATGACTGTCTCATTTAGTTGGATTTAAAAACGAAGGTATTTAAACGGATAAATAATTTTTTTATTTTTGTTGTTTTACATGTATTCTTTTTCATATATGTAGTTTTTGATTAAAAAATAATTTTTTAACACTTTATGAAATGAGAAAAAGTGTTAAAAAAAAAACCCAAAAATTTTATCATAAAAAAATTAGACAAAAATATGACGATATACATACATGAATACATGTCTCCATCACGTTTTACGGCTTTATAGTATTTGGCTTTTTAAATATTTGATGATGTATAACATCCATACTAAAATACACGTTATTATGTTTATTTAATGTTTTTATTATCTTTGTCGTTATTTATTTTTTATTTTTTAAATAATTCGAATATATTTCGATAACTGACAAATGACATAATATATAAACTATTATGTAGCTTCGGTATCTTCTCTGTATACACATATGTGTATATGCGATCAATATTCCATTTACTTATTTAACGAAATAAATTCAATATATCAATTGACAAGATTCTTTGGCTTAAGTGAAATCAGAATGAAAATTGGAAACAGCTAAGAGTTAAATTGACAAAAAAAAAAAAAAAAAAAAAAAAAAAAAAACAGAAAATAAAAAAAAAAAAAAATAAATACAATGACTTAATTGTGTTTCCAATAATATCACGAATTAATGTCACAATTTAGAAGGGTTTTAAATTTAAACGAGGATATGAGTATATGTACATCAAAAAATTGTTAACAGCTATAACTATATGGCCAGGCATACACATTCACAATTACGTATGCTTGGGGAAAAGGAGACAAAATTAATTCTATCTTCGTTTTTCATTGAATTCAAGTAAATATTGACAATTTTATCGGCTTTCCTTATTTTTCTTATTTTTTTTATTTTTTAAATGGAAAATTTTTATACTATTAAGAAGACAAAAAAAAAAAAAACCACAAGAAAATTATATTTAATTTTTGCGGTTTCTTTTATGTTCATAAAACAAATCTAAATAATTTCAAATGTCGTCAATATTAATGACAACAATTATTATTGTATCATACATTGATAAGATATCCGGGTTATATCATATAATCATTACCTCATCATTTTGGCTTAATACCCGTACATATACTTAATACTTAACTCAGGATCTTCCAAACACATTGACATTTAAAAAATTAAAATTTCGTTGAATTGTTTTTAATGTGTACAGTGTACACATTTATTTTTAGGTGATAAATTAAAGAAAATTATTATGTAATTCGATGCACAATCATTCAAGTAATTGAAATATTTTACATATGCATGACTTAATATTACAAATATTTGAAAATTTTGTCATTATACCTTTCAATTTTTAATTGAGAAAAAAAAAAAACAAATCATTTAAATCAAATATTTTCTCAGATATGAACAAATGATGTTGCACGATATTATCATACTTTGTTGTTACGAAATAATCAAAAGAACAAATTAATTTGAAAATTTTGACAAAATAATTCTTGCTTGGAAAATAAAAATTTGAATTGGGGGGAGGGGGGTTTAGACCAAAAGATACTTATGAAACACATATGAAAAAGTGTGGTATGAGACAACGGTATGATAGGTAGCTACTTGATACATGCCTTACTTCCTTCACCCGTTACACTCGAAGTACTGGAAAGTGTCTCTTTGTCTAAAACCCCACATTTTTCTTTTATGAGAATTCCATAATTAGTATTTGTTTGGAAGTCCACCCGAGATTGTGATGATAATGATTTGATTGGGAATCTCTTCTAAATTTTTCCTGGTCAGGTTTAGGTTGTCTTTCTATTGGCCACTATCGCCTTTTGTTTTCTTCTATAGTTGGGTAATGCCTTTCGAATTCATGTAAATAAAATTCTAATTACCGTTAAAACATTTTGAATGTTAATAACATCAAATAATTTTTTTTTTCTTTATCTTTATATCAAGAATTTACATTTTTATTCTCCTAAGACTCATCAAAATGTCACTTTTAATTTAAAAATTGTAATATCATAGATAATCACTTCATCATCATCATATCATTGTCATCACTTTAAATTTTTCAAAATAAAAATAAAAAAAAAATCTATTGTTTTATTTTTGTTATTTATAATGATATCATTTGGACAATGAAATTTTACATTGTTTTAATTTGCTTTTGTTTAAAATTCAATGTACATATACGTTACGTTCGAATACATTCTTAAGAAAATTGATCTATACAGATTTCAGTCTGAATTAATTACCTATATTGAAATAATAATAAATAAATGAAAATTCATAAATTGTATATAAAAAATATTTGCGTTAAAAATTTTAATAGGTAATTCGAATTTAATTAAAAATAACAAACAAAATTAAATTGTTACTTAAGCGGATATGTAAACAGAATGCAATACACCTGTAGCCTTGTACGTAATGTGCAACCCAGATACAGGTAACCCTCGTATCTTGTAGAACTGGCGCTTTAAAACAAAATTCTTTCTTAAGTAAATTGCGTTGTACGAGGCTGGCATTAACTTACCAGAAACCGTGCTATTATAGTTTGCGTTAATCAAGAATTTGTCACAATTCGCAGATATAAAAATATCAAATATCAATATCACTTTATGAAGTGGCCTTTTTGTACACGAGGTTTACCTATGCATTAAACAAAACAAAAGAAATTGAAATGAGTACACGTACATTCAATTGTATTTTGATGCATATTTTTATAATTTAAATTATTGTTTTGTTTACTTTGTCATAAAACAAAAACAAAAAAAACAATCTATGTGAATATGTATTTATGCCAAACTATATGTTATGCTTTTTAGTTTGTTGTTTTGATCGTTTTTCCTTGTTTTCTTCTTCTTTATATTTGAAACAATGAAAATTAAGAAATGAATTTTGAAAAAAAAAATTGTTTTTTTTTTTTAATTTCTGTATTGTACTTGTTTATATGCACATAAGAGACAAAGGTAATAAGTTTAATTTTTTTTTTTTTTTTTACAATTCAAATATGATATCATATGCGTTCTATAAAAAGCATAAACATACAATAATGTAATTTGCATATGCAGCATAATTTTTTTTTTTTTTTGTGTATTCAAATATACTTATGAATTTCTTTAATTATTAAATGCGGGAAATATTTTAAAAATTTTTTTTTTTAAAAAAAGAAAAAAGACCAAAGTTATCTATAAATGTACGTGACACACATAATGCAGTGATGGAGAACCTACGGATTGTAGTCTAATTCTATGAATGAATTCCATTCAATTTTATGCAACATAAAAAATTGACCATTTGACTGAGACAAAAGCGACGATATGTGATCGTATATGTCATATCAAAAAATAAAATTAGATACAAATAGATAACTGATTCAATAGGACCTTTTTGTAGACTTTCACCAGTCTGAAAAACGCTAACTTAAAATATTAATAAAATTTTCATTAACTAACAGTGCGTCTCCTTTACCGACAATGGCAATATTGCTAATGGAGGCCCTATATTGCCGGAAATATTTTATGATAGGCAATATTGCCATTGGCCCAAGAAGCAATATTGATTCTTGAAATATTGTGGCAATATTTATGACATTTTGGTATTTTTGAGACTTCTTCTTTTTTTTCTCATAAATTTTTGAAATATTTTCGCAATCTTTTATCCATAAGAAGGCAATATGAACTGTTAAATAAATATTGCCTTACGAAGCAATATTCCCAATTGAGACGAACTGTGATTAAAATCGTTCGTCATCTCTGTGCTAACATACTATGTAAGCTTGTACAATTTGCATTATACTCGTAAATTCTAATTGTTATGTGTCTATTACATTGTAACAGGCATAAATTGCATATCTTCAGAAATGTGAATAAGTAATTAAAATGTAATTAAGTTCATTTTTATTTAAAAAAAAAAAAAAATTTCTTAATAAAATTGTATTATTTAATTTCGATAAACAATAAAAATAAAAACATTGTTTATTTAAATTGGAAACACACTTTATGAATGTGTTAATACTCCCATGACGGTTAATAGGAAAATTCAAATTACAAAAAAAAATCTTTTCTTTTCTTTCGAAATAAAATTAGATAAGTAGACAAGTTAGATAACAAAGTATATATACACTGTCTAATATGTTCAATGTCAAATGTAAACATGTATTCAGAATCTTGAGACTTACATGTAGCAAATGTATGTATATACAAAGTTTAAGATAAAGTGTATCTATTGTATTTTCATTTTTTTTTTTTTTTTCAAATTCAATTGAATTTAAAGATACATAATTTTGTTCTCGTTTTTTTCTTGCTTGTTTGATTATAACAAGAAAGGTATTTTTGTTTTTTTCTGTAATTTTAGAATACAATTACACTTACTTATGTATATGAAAAAAAAGGACATAATCTTTTCGATTGTGCATTAAGTTTTTTTTTTGTTTTTCTAACAAATTCAAAACAATATTTTATCAAGATGTATTTTATTTTCTTTTTCGTTTTTTTTTTTTTGTCTTTGATATGAAAGGTAAAAATAAGAAAAATTGTCTTATGTACTTTTTTTTTTTTTTGTTTTTCAATTTAATGCTCATACCATACCTTACATATTAGTGCTAATATTAATGTGTATCATTCATGTATTTTATATTCTTTTCATTTTCAATTTAATATACAATAAGTAACTTGAATTTTATTTATATTTATATTTTTTTTTACTTATTGTATCTATATATATACACAAAAAGGTATCTTCTCTCTATGTCATATATATATGCAATTCATATAAATGTATCTACACATATGTATGTATGTACATACATATTCATACATACAATGTTGGAGCTTATTCTCAAATCGACAAACAATGGACAAATAACTGAACTATTTAATAAGTTAAACTTCTTCCATTTAGTTAAAAAAATTTAATATTTTAACGAAGTCAAGTTACATTCTCTTTTTTAAAATGTAAGATATACATTTGTATATGTACGTTTGTGAACATATTTAACAATAGGAATAATGTTATAATAATAATAATAATAATAATAATAATAGTAAATGGTTATAATAAGAGTGCGCATACCACAGTTATAATTTGCTAAAAATGGTTTTGATATGATTAAAAAAAAAAATAAAATAAAGACTTAAGTCTCATCTTTTTGAAAATTTCTATACAAAATATTATCGTAGATATTTTTTTTTGTTTTTTTTTTTGTTTTTGTATAAATATTTTAAAGTCTACCATATGTGTCTTGTTGTTGTTTCACATGAATTAATTCATGTGCTATCTTTATGTATTTATATATGTATATATGCAATTATCTATGTATATGTATGTGCTTCATATAAAAATGAAACAAAATAGGAAATTCAATGTGAATAATAATTATTAAATAAAATGTTCAATTGAATCGAATTATTGTAATGAAAGAAAAATACAAAAATATTTTTTTTTATATTTAATTTTTCTTTTTTCTTTTTTGTTTGCCTTTTATTTTATTTCAATTTTTATTCTTTATCATACATAGCAAAATTGAAAATACTCGTAATATACGCAAGAGTATGTGTGTCTTCAGTAACATATGAATTTGTCCGTTTTTCATTTATTTTGTATACAGTTAATCACAAAATAAACTAAACACCAAATTAATAAATCTGATCCTTTGATAGAAGTTCATAAATTAATTTAAATGTCTGTTAGGTATTTGATTTACTGTGAATAAGTTATGAAATTTGTAAATCTTGGACCTATGGTCTTCATAGTTTCATCAATAATTAGCCCTCAAAAGCTTCAGTTCTTATCTCTATCTTCTCTCATAATTTCTAATTCGGCTGTTTCACGAGCAGTATTACCACAATCCACAAAGCTTTTATTATATATCAATTGAATTTTTTGAATATCAATACATAGTGATGTAAAATGTTACCATTTTAATTAATGTCCATAAGACCTTAAGTGCATAATATTAGGCTTTCTCTTTCAATTATTAAATTAAAAAAAAATTCACTATTGATACCTTCCGGTTACCCGAAAGCAGCTATTATTGTTAATGTTTCTATTCAATACTCTTCGTCTCAACCCACAATGGCCTATACAATATTTTAGAACAGACTATATTCATGAGATTGCATAATCCACAGACTTTAACCATTTTCCCTTGTTCTCGTAAATTATCCTTTCCTTAAAATTGGAAAAAATTTCTTATTATTACAATTTAAAGGATATTAAGTTCTTAACGTTCTTAACGTACACATATGAACATTTTAAACTGATCATTTTTAACTGATAAGCATGTGTAAGTAACGTAAAATACACTGATGAAAATTTACAGTACACTAAAATAATAAACATCTATTCTTGATTGTTTGTTTGTTGTGTTTTTTGTTTTTCTATATGCAAAAATTTCTACCCCATTTTTATTCATTATGCATCCTTTTATTTTTTTTTTTTTTTTGTGTGTAATTCTTTTGTTTTAATGTTTTAATTTTGATTAATTTACATAAAACAACAAATTCGTGATCAAAATTATTTTATTTTAAAATTGAACGTTCAACGTGTGTGAATATAAAATAAAAATTCAGAATGAAAATATAGTTACCATATAAGAAAAATAAAATAAAAATCATATCGAATGCATTAGATTTTTATTTGAACATTTTATATATGTATGTGTGATAAATGTATATTTTTTCTACTATATATATACTCTTTACACACATACAAGATAAATAAAAAAACCAACCTCCATGTATCATTGTTTCATGCAATTTTATATATGTATATACGAATTGTATATTATTAGTAATGTGCTTTATTTTTGTGTAAAAATCATTCATGATTGCCTATTGTCTTCCTTTAAAAAACAAAAAAAAAAAATAAATAAAAGGAAAACTCCAACATACACACAAACATAACCTTAAAAAAAATTTTCTACTTACTTGAATTGTAAATTGTTAGCTCGCTTCTGTATTTAAACATTGAATAAACAATTTTTGCTTTTTATTTATTTTTTTTTTTTTCTTATAAAATTCTTTAAAATTAAATTATACTTCTTATTAAAGTGTACATACTGATTTTTATATATATAAATCCATAACATACACATGATTATCTTTTGTTATATTCATTTGTATTTGTTTATGCAATTATTATTATTATTGTTTATTTTTGTTTATTTAAAAATGTATACTAACATGCTTTTAACTGCATATACTTTGTTGCTTAAGTATATAGTATACTCGTATACACAACATATACTTTCTGTTAGTAGATAAAGTCAATTTTATATTCTTTGTATATGATTTCCTTATGATTTAATTCGTTTTTTTTTTTTTTTTTGTTCACGAATATGTTACTCTGTATACAAATTAAAAAAAAAAAAAAAAAAAACAAAAACAAATCCAATCAAATTGACCTTCGGCCCTATATAAACTTTCATCTATTTTAAATGTCGTGATGAAGGCAAAAATTGTAAAATGGTCTTAATCGGTCTTTGAGACGATGTTGATGATGATGATGACGATGATAATAATAATATGGTCCATAAAGAAATTAGAAAAAATAAATTCATATCATTCTAATGTTAATATATGGTATGTAACGTATGTATACGCTGTACTTAGAGAAAATGCACAGTAAATTTTTTTGATTTATTTACATACATACATGTACAAGAGAAAATATTGTTAAGTCATAATAAAACACACAATAGAACAATATCAAATAATAATAATAGTTAAAACGATGATAATAATAATAATAATAACAATAAGATGAATAATAAATATATGCATCACATAAATGCTAATAGTTATGAGTACTAAAGAACAGATTTTTTTGAATTTTTTTTTTTCTTTTTTGTATTTTGCATGCATATTGAGTTTATGGATAATTTGTGCATCTCTATATAAAGTATCGTTCTGTATCTTTTTTTTTTTTGTATGTATGTACATGTGGACAATAATTCAAAAAAAAAAAAAAAAAATAGATACAGTAGAAAATAACAGGAGCATAAACAAATAATATTATAATGTTTAATTTCTAAGAAGTATTTTGTTATAAAAAAGTATCTTAAAATAAGTTAACGTATAAATATGTACATGCATTTTATATTTCTCTTATTACATTATTTAGAAAGCATGCATTTATACGTGCTCTCCGTGAGCACTCATATATACATACATAGGTTATGACAATTAGACAACTAATAAATATACATACATATGATGTACTTTATTTGAAAATATGTACTCAAAGTTCAGTTATTATTATTAGCATTACTAATATGACTTTACTCAGTATTATCATTATTATTTTTATTATTATTTTATATTCACGTTTAAACTAATATAAAAATAAAAAATGAAAATCCGTTAGATAATTTGTTCTTCTTTTATTTAAAAAAAAAAAAATGAAAAACAAAAATCGTATAATAACGATTTCTGGAAAATTCACATTCATATGCATAAGTATAAACAAAATACAATACAGAATAACAAAATTGATAAAAACAAGAAAAATATCTGTTAAATTGATAAATAATTTCATACTAATTTTGGTACAAGTTTTTTTTTTTATTTATTTCGAATTAATTTACATGTACATAGATTAGTGATTTTTAAAGCGTGTATTTTTGTACATAAGTATATGTGCCTGTGGAATTTTCAAAAAATATTTAGAATGCAATTTAACAAAATCAAATTGATTGAAATTTTTTTGTTTGTTGTCTTTTTTTTTTGTTTTTTAAATTTAAATTTAAATCAGGTTAGACAAAGAATTTATTCAAAAAAAAAAAAAAATTACACAAAAACTGTTTGTAATTTAAAATTGAATATTTTGTTGTTGTTGTTGTTGAATATATATTCGAATATCATTTAGGCATAATTTATTTAACTAAATGAATTTTTATACAAATTTACTACGACATTTACATACTATATTATGTACATACATATATAATTTGTATATATTTGTGTGCATGCATACACAATCATATGTGATGTATGTACATTCCAATTGATTCTTCCTGTTACATATGAATATACCACTTTATTATCAAAACAAGATAATGAATTAAAAACATCCTAGCGGCTGTATTTTCAGATGACATATGATGTACGTATATGTGTATGTATGTGTTTGTGTATAATATATAAAATAATGCAATTTTCTAGCAACAGTACGTAAATTAGTTTTATACACAAATGCAAATAATACTCGTATATAGAGGTATGTACATGTCATATACCATAAATACTACAATCTGCCTACACAATGATGAATGTTTAGATTTGAAATGGAATTTAATAGCAGAATGATCCATTCATTAGATTATGCCAGAGTCCAGAATATACATACTATACAGAATGTACCTACATATGTGTTTAGACGTCACATATCAATATGCAAAATGCAAAGATATCCACATGAAATGAACTAAAATAAAATGCACGTATAACTGTTATTATTCTGGTGTCCCAGAAAATAAGTACATTTCACATATATGTACATATGTACATATGTATACAAACTATCACTCATACTCGTATATGATGATATTTATTTCATTCCTTGAATGGCCCCACATCAGGAACTCCTTTTTGCAAATTTTGCATATTTTACATATTCATATGTGAATATGTGTGCGTTTATGTTCATGCATATTGCGTATAAGGTGTTTAAAATTTATTTTTATTTACAACAATTTATAATATATTGTTAGTTCCGTTCATTTACATACATATAAGTTAAGATTTCGACCTCAATTTCAATTTGCATTTAACAAGAAGTATTTAGAAAGGAAATCAGTTTAAAAAAAATAAAATAATCTTTTTTTTATATGTTCGTTTATTTTTTATTTTTTATTTTTTTCAAAGAAAACATTTTGACGCATATACATATGTATGTGACTAAAGTACTTTATAGCGAATGAAAATAATGTTACAAGTGCAATAAGATATATTTCGCATGTATGTATATTTGAATATGTTGGATATGCATTTGATATACATATACATATGTATGTCCATAATGTACATGGATAATGTAACATAAAGAACACAATAACAAGAATAAATTTCAAGAAAAAAAAAAAACAAAGTACAACAGTACATATTGTAAAGATAGAGTATTTCACCAATACGTTTAGAATGAAAATTGAGCTGCTTATTTTGCTAACTTACGCTTGATTGTTTATTTTTATTTATATTTACGTGTTCACTTGTATGTATAATTTTTCATGTTTATTTATTTATTTATATATATTTATTTATATGTGTGTACATATACATTTTGTTTAAAACATTATTTGCACTGTTTTGGTGTAAGCGCGTTGGTGGCATGTATTATTTGCAACTTAATTAAAAGCATCGTATCGTATTTTTAAACATTAAAATTATACATACAGTGTGTAGGTAAACTACATACACATAAGTATTCAAATAAAAATAATAATATAACGTTAAAAAAAAAAAACAAACAAAAAAACATTTTTTTTTTTTTTAAAAAAACATTAAATTCGCCTACGTCCAAAATAACAAACAAAATTGAAAATAAATAAAATAAAATAAAAACATTTAAAAAAACAAAAAAAAAATCACAAATCCTTCCAATGTATTACATATGAAAGAGTAAATAAAAAATAACAAAAAATAAATAACAAAAATAAAAACATAAATAATATCTAGATTTTCAGCAACCAGAGTGCTAGAACAACAACAACAACAACATAAATAAATAAATAAATAAATAAATAAAAATAATAATAGTATTTTGCCTGCAGTCTATTATACAGTATTTAATACACATGTACACTTGTAGATATGTTTTTTTACATGTATATATGTAGGTACTTGTAAGAGATGTATTAATTAAAAAAAATATATAGTAGTCATTTCGTTGTACATTGAATGTATGTGGATCTCATCCAACTGATGGATTTCATTTGGTCAAAGGTTTAACAGATTTTCATGTTACATGAAGGCTCGTTAAATAACACATCCATGTAACATGCAATTTAAACATTGTTTTTATGTCTGATCTGTAAATTCATATCAAAGATAAAATAGAGAACTTAAAAAGAAAAATAAAGAAAGAAAAAAAAAAAAGAAATCACAAATTAAGATAACATATTTTTCATTACATTAGTAAATTTATGTGGATGAGATACCAAATTAAAGGAATTAAAGAAATTTTTTTTTTTTAAACTTTTAAACGAGACATTAATTTTAAATTTTAATCATTGAACTATGTACATGTGTAATTAAGGCATACAAATCTTGTATTCATATTCTTTCTCTTCCTCCTGTCCTGTCCTTACAGACAGTCCTGTACTTAACTTGTTAATTAGTTTTCCGGTAAAATAGAAAAACAATCATTAGCCTATCCTTCAATCACAAATCTGGGACGATCAGCTTTTCATCCTTTTTTTAATCCTTGATCTTTCACAGGAACAAAAATATCTCAGAGTTCAGTCTTCACTGCGCAGATTGACAGAAATTGCTACTTGTAAATTGTGGTCAAAGAGAGAAGTTAATCGAAAGGAACTTGATTTGACACATTACTAACTCAAAATCCTCAAAACGATAATTAGATCTTTCCCGATCCCGATTTTTTTAAATTTTATTTCAATTTTTCTTTTCTTTGTTTTTTTTTTTTTTTTGTCCTTTTATGATATCAATTAAAACAGAAAATTGAATTCAATTTGAACACATTAAAAAAAACAAAAAGATCTTTGAAATTTTATTAGTTTAAAGAGCATCCTGCAATAAATCCATCAATATTCTAAGTGCACATTCGTTTCTCTTTTTATTTTATTTTTTTTTTTGTACTTTATTTTACTATATACGTTACTTTTATTAGATTTTATTTTCTAGTTTATTTTCTTGAACATATCAAAGTATTTAAACATTAATCAAATGCTGATTTTTCAGTGCACACATCTTTTAAACAACTTTTAACACTTGTCATTGACATATTACATTACATTTCATTTTTATGCTTAAAACTTTGTTATATATTACTAAATCGTGTATAATATATTAGTCTCATATACATATGTCGTATAGGATAGCCCATAGAGATGTGAATGTTGCATAAACAATGTTTGATATATATACAAATGCACGTTCAAATATAACATTTAGAATGGCTTAGAATAATTTAAGTCAAGAGCCCTCTGCCAAAGAAAAAAAACAAAAAAGAAAAAGAAAACGAAAGAAATGAAGAAGAAAATGTGTTCCTTATTTTTCTATTTATATTTATTACTATTTTTCTTAGAGTATTTTATTTTTTCTAATATCATCATCATTCACTCTTTTTCAAAAAAAAAAAGAGAAAAAAATGCAAAAAGAAAATATTAAACTTTTTAAAGATAAAGCGACCAAAATGCAAAATTCTATCTTTTCACAAAACAAAAAAAAAAAATACAAAAAATTATACATAGAGGACATTTGAGCATAAATGAACACATGAATGTACATACTTATATGTCCATTTAAATTTTAGAATTATAAAAGTGTAATTTTGTTGCACCATGCAGCATGAATATGTTGAAATGGATTTCATTCGATATTCCAAGAAAAATACGGCAGAAAACTGATAAATTCTTGAAGTCATGTCCAGGCAAAAATATCATCAAAAGAAAAAAAAAAAAAACAAAAACAACAAGAAACTCTACATTACATACAAATGTGTACATAAATATGTTCAGACAAAATTCTTATTATGCCATATATTATAATAGTTTTCCTTTCAAAAACGAAAATGAGAAATAATCTAGCAGTACACTATCTTTTCTCAGGTGGATGTTTATTATATGACTACAAAAAAATTTTTTTTCCTCGGTTTTTTTTAAAGACTATCCAATTTTTCCTACAGTTTCTTCATTTGTTTCTAGTTTTTCTTTTTTAAAAAGAGTTCAATACATTCTTGAAATCTTCTTGTCTATTACATATTATGTCCAATATACAAAACTGTATAATGGTTATCATATGTCCAAGAAATTAATGTTATAAGAATTGCAAAATGGGCAAAAATGATGATGATGATGATGATGGTGGTGGATATATATATTTATAGAAACATGAGTGGTATCCTTCTTTTCCCCCCTTTTTTTTTCTTCTTTTCGATACTATTCGAATATTATACGTACATTTGTGTGTGTATATATAAGTTAAAGAATCGCTTTTGATATCGCATATTATAAAAAGTCAACTGAAAACTATTAAAATAAAAAAAGTTGTGTGACTCTGTACACATAATATTAAATACCTTTAAAGTAAAATAAAAAAAAAACTATTAAACACGTCCAATAGGGCAAATACGATGGGGCCATCCACCATGGGATATATTTAAAGAAAAAAGTGCAACATCACATATTCATCGACAAATATATATTGTTAATGTTCTGCAAAAAAACACACACACACACACATTATACAAACATACATATATTATAAAAATGTCTTATATGTGTGTTTTTATGCTCTCTAAATGCCATTTATATGCATAAAACGCGGGCAATAATTTAATGCTTATATGCACTTTGCTTGCCAGCATTTTTCTTGACAATCGAGCAATATAATAGTAAAAAAAAACAAAAAAAAAAAAAATTAGCAATAACATTAACAATAAACTAAAGCATAAAACAAAGTAAAAAATAAATTTGAAAAAAAAAAAAAAAATTTATAAAATAAAACGATATGCTCTTGTGTATATTTAAAAAACTAAGAACCTATATAAAAGATTAAACCTATAAAAGAGCAACAATATAATATGTACATTTAGTATAAAGGCAACATTATTAAAAAGGTATATCCGTATGCAATCATGTTAAAGCATTTTGTATACATTTGAAGATTGGTATATTATTGTTGGCATAAATGCATCGAAAAAATTAATGATGACACTCACCTTGTACTTAAAAAAAAAAAAAAAACGAAAAATACAAAATTTATACATATAAACAAAATGCAATTGCAATAATCCAGAACAATCTATTTAGGTAGGTTAACTAAAGCAATACATATGTGTGTATAAAAGATGAGACAACCTGTTTAATTGATAGTTCTACTCTGTTTATAGTGTATAATGCAATATATTAATTTTTTGTTATTTTTTTTTATTCACTATATAATAAACGTGACATACGTACAAAATCAAAAATTTTAGAATCTATTATTTATATAGATATGATTTTGTATGTGTGTGTATGCACCTTTTTAAAACCCTTTTTCTTGTATGGTAAATGTATGCATTTTTAAATACGTTTATGCTATTTTTTTTTTTTTTTTTTTTTTTTTTTAATACAATCAAATACTATATATGCAATCATGCAATATATCACTGTTATACATAATGTCAGATACATATGTGAAGATTAAAAATTGAAAAAAAAAATAAAATAAATAAATAACAATAAACATGAAAAAATTCATTCAGTTTACACAGATAAATATCATAAAACAATAAATAAAATTTTGATTTTTTTTTTTTTTTTTTGTTTTTCTACATAATATAGAAACAAAATGGTATCAAAGATTTAAATTATATTATTATCTTTTATATCGTGTTATTATATTCATACTCATATGCTCGTATATATACATAGGTAACAAATAATGCATATTTTTATCTTTACATTATTTTGATCCAAATGTAGGAGTTATGTGTGACATATTAAAATATTGTTTGTTAATTCTCCCACCGAATTTTAATATATTTTTACTTAATTTAAAGTACAAACAATTTTAAATCATAGGAAATTCTAAGTATTCCTATATGACACAGTTGTATCGTGCTTAAATTATGAATGATATATTCTTATAGCAGGATAATCATATTTGTTTTATATTACAAAGGAATTTTTTTAATTATTATTTTTTTGTTTTTTGTTTTTGCTTTTATAAATTATTATCAACTTGAAACGCATAATATTCTGATGAGAATATTTTTAAAATGTTCTGTGTGATATTTTGATCATAACAGATTTCGCTAAATTGACATTCTGACAACTTTCTCACAAAATTTTGAATATTTGTAAATTTTGTACGAATATTAACAAAATTTCAAGTTAACAAAATCTGCTAATTACGACCAGTAAATTGCCCTGACGAAACAGGGCATCGTCATATTGGCACTTGAGTACAATCCGCAGAGAACCCGAAGAACTGTCTTAAGAACACATGGAGAAGAATAATAATTGACATAAAAATTGGAAGAAACTGGATATGTCTGAAATGACGTAAAAATAATCAGTGCAAGAAACTCGCAAAGGTCTTATGCTTCACATCAGCGGAGTTAAGCTTTCTAAAAAGGATTAAAAGCCTTATTATTGATTGAAATTCGAAATTCTTCAAGATGAAATTAAGATCTCCATCAAAATGCCCATTTAATATGTTGATGTTGATTATAAAGATGACTTTCATACATATTCAAATGTAAATAAACAATACACAATCGACATTATAAAAATTTGTTTGTGAGCTTTTCAAAAAAAAAGAATTTTCACTTCATTTTATGAATTAACAAAAAAAATTTCTGTTTTTTTTTTTTTACAAATCACAAAGCCACACAAAAATATTTTTAGGATTTTCTTTCTTTATTATTTGTACATAAACCCACTAAAGTGTGAATTTTTGAATACATTTCAGATTGTATGTGATTTTAGTGTTTAGCTCCACAAAAAAAAAAAAAGAAAATTATAATTTTTCTAAGAATTCGTTTATTTTTTGAATGTTTACAATTCTCGTAAGTGTTACAGTACATGATAATAGTTTTGTTTGTTTGATTTTCACTTCGTTTTATGTTTGTTTACTTTGTGTTTTGGTACTAAAAGCACTGCAAGTGAAGAGCTTTAGGCTATCAAAAATGAATTTTTTTTTCATTTTTCCTATTTCTGTTTTTGCACATAAAAAAATCACACACACATCCATGTTAGATTTTTAAATATTCCACAAACACACGTGCATATACTGCAAAATCCAAAAAAAAATAAAAATTTCTTTATTTGTATTTTTTTTCTAAGTACGTGAAAAACTTTGTCTTTAGCATAGTAACAAAAGGAAAAAAAAAATAAGTTCTCAGTTTAATTTTTATAATAACAGCAGTTTAGAGTAGATTTTAGCAGTAGAAATATAAAAAATTAAGACTTCTTTGCTTTCCTACTTGTTTTTGTTTTTTTTTTTTGATTAAAAAACAAAGCCAAAAAAAAAAAAATTGAAAAAAAATGTTTTTTTTTTCAAAAAGGATAAAATAATAGAAACAAAGTGAAAACATGGAAAATCATCTTTTTTAAAATGCATACAATGTGTGGTAAACAAACTGAAATGCAGTAGTTTTTCATACACATACAAAATGTACGTGAATGTTTTATACAAAAAAAAAATGACAAAAAAAAATCGACAAAAAAAAAAATTACTTTACATGCAAAAACAGTCCAAACATAGAAAAGGAATCAAATGTATATATACATTTTCTGTATATGAACGTATGTACAAATGTTATAGCAGTTTTTATTCTAATCCTTTTTTGAAATTTGAAAAGACAGGAACACATATGTACATTTGCATTCATTTCTAAGTTTTTTTTTTTTTTTAAATAATAAAAAAAAAAACAACAAAGGAAGCTGCACACAGGAGTGACATAATAAAGTAAAATAGTCAAAATTCTGATTTATTTATTTTATTTATTTTTTTATTCTTAAAAAAAAAATCGTTATTTTTCTTATTTTTAGGAAATAACGTTTTCCTCTACTATTTGTACAAAATGTGTATTCTAGTACAGATACGTACATATTTGAATGCACCATAAAATCTGAAAATGTTTGCATTTTCAGAAAATTTCATTTTATTATATTACTCTAAATTTATTGGTGTTTGTGATGTGTTCATGAGTATATTGTAGGTGAATATATTAATTTGAGTCCTTATATAAGGCATTCATTAATACCTTTGCGTTGAAGGTTTCGAAAAACTTGCATTTATTAAGCCGAAATTCGTATTCAAATAAACAAAGATCAGTTTTTGTAGTTCGGATTTCATTATCAGCAGTGACGAAACAGCCGGGTGTCGGCCTTGATCTACTTAACAAGTTTTCTCCTATTTGATCCTATCTAGCGTTCTACTTTTCCACGAGTTCAGATTTAACCTAGATTCATAAGTTTTATGTACGATAAAAAGGTCCGGGTTCGCAAAAATCGCTCTTCAGTTTATTTTTTGTTTATTATCACTTGCTATTACAACAATTTTTTATTTTATTTTCATTCAATTTTGATGTTAATGAAGATCGATTGATCGATCAGTCATCATTTGTTTTTTTTTTTTTTTTTTTTCAAATTATATTTCTATTCTATTTCATTTCAAAATTCATACAAAATGTGTACAATATTATCAATGCATAAGGCATATAGAGGATATTACTTTTATGCGTACGTGAGCATATGTACAAAAAATTACAAATAAATTTTTTATAAAATTTGTTCCGTGTGTAGTAGAAAAATGTCATTAAATTGATAAATATTTTATGTACATAGATAAATTTGCACTGTGTGTTAAATCATTTTGTTTTTTTTTTTTTTTTTTGAAATGACATAAAAATAACGAATTTTATATACGACAATATTTTAATGCATGTGTGCGTATATATTCAAGAAAACCAGCGTTTTCATATGTACACAACATGATTTCCCACATATTTGCCTTTATTCCATTTTGCTGTCGCAAAAAAAAAAACAAAAAAAAAAATTCTTTTCTAATTTATGTGGGTTCATTAAGAGAAATTTTCATAATTTTCTAACAAAGAATATTAAAATGAAAAATAAATGAAAAAAAAAAAAAAATAAAAAATAAAATATGTTGGACACAACACATAATATTGTTTTATTATTAATTTTTCTAAAATTAAATGTATACGCATGCAATAATAAATATATATCCTGGACAAATAACCATCATATTTGTATTGATATTTGCAATTATTATACTCGTCTATACACATGTACAGATTAACGCATTGGCATATGTAATGATCAACATATATGTACTGTATTTAAATACATACGTTGTAATATAATGGATAAAATGAAATTAAAACCGACCACCAAGTAAAATTTTATTTACATCTCCTCCCACACCATCATTATTGTCATCATGATCATTATTATAGGCATACATGTGCGTATGTATGTATGTTAGCCATATTATATTGATCATCATATAGTCCTCATCATTATTATTATTATTATTATTACATATTATGATCATCACAATCATTTTTATGATCATTTTCAATCTTAAAGAAATTTACAGATCGTTTGTCCACGCAATTCTTGATGTCATGCCGGTTTATTTAAAAATAAAAAAAATATAATTTTTAATATTCAATCAGTGATTTTCTATATGCAATAATATTTATGGATTTTTCTTTTTTTTTTGTTTGTTGCTAAAAAATTCATTGCATGCAATTTTTTATTTTTTTTTTTTTCGCATAGACTTTATAATGATTTTATTTCATTTTGTGACTATATTCAAATGCAATACACATAACATACGTAATATGTGAAATAACCGTTGTATATGAATCGTAAAAAAATTTCTTTGAAAATTATTATTAATGCAAATGATGTGAATATACGTATACTGGGTATCTATTATATACAAATGCATTTCAATTTACATGTATTCTGTATTATATTGCATATTGTATTTTCTGTTGAAAAATGATTACAAAATTGAAATTTACGTTTTAATTTTACTTTTTCTTCTTTTGAACTTCTGTTTTCAACAATAATAGAATTTCTAATTTAAAATACAGATAATACATGTGTACTAGAATATCATCTTAAATCAGTTTCTATAATTTAATTTTTAATTTCCGATTTATATACATATTACCTTTTCCATATTTAACTCATATAATCTAAAATGTGCATATTTTTGTATTGTACAATTTTATTTCTAAAGAACTATTGGAAATGGAAAATTCATTTGATCTGTACAAAACGTATAATAAAACCGATACTTATGTACATATAATTTTTATTCACAATTTTATGATTTATGACAATGACTTTTGGTCATTTTGGTTTTGGATCATAAATTAAAAAATTTAGATTTAAAATTGAAAATATTTTATTTTATTTTATTAAAAGGAGGCGATAGACAATATCTAATCCTTTGCCAACTCTCCTCACCCATCACGATCCGCCAAAACCTTTTAGCGAATTGAGAATAGATTTTGTTTAAAAATGTCGTAAAAGTTAATTATGAACGTGGCCTAACTTCTCATTTCTCTCGAAATTTTTGTAAGGCGGATGAAAAAAAAAAATTCGAATTAATATTTTTTTTCTTATAATTTGTCTTTTGTACTTTTATTTCTTAATATTGGCCTTCGACTCATTTATTTCGAATTGAAATTTAATTTACCTCTAATCCTTTATTTTCAAAAAAGATTCATTTTCCATGCCATCCTTACCTCGTCACTCAAATTAAATGGCACGATCTCTTTAATACACGCTTAAGGACTTTAAAATTTACTTAGTGTAATTGAAAGATAGTCCCTGATATTTAAAATAATTTTGATTTTGTTAAAAATGTGAGAACGATTCCACATATTTTAATAATCGATAAAATAATAAAAATAAAATTAAAATGAAATTGTGAAACAATTCAGATACTATGTATGTATATTTGTTCCTATTGGAACAATGAGGTCAAATAGCGGGAACACATATAAATATAATACAAATTAAAGTATGAATCTTTGATAAAATAAAGAAAAAAAAAAAAAAAAATTTGTACATTTGCAATTTTCTTTACAAATTACACCACAATACGTCTTTCATGTAGATATAACGTACTATCACGTACTACTGTGCAACACCAGAATATTCATGAAAAATGATTATACCTATAAACTATGAATTAAGTATGGAATATCACGAGAGTAAATCTTAAAATATTAATATTAGATAGAACATTAAGTGATTAACACTTTTATTTTGTTTTTTCTTTTTTATTTTTTATTTTTTTTTGGCTTTGTATGCTTTCTTTTTAATTTTTATTTGGATAACCTATTTGAATGTTACATTAAATTTTCATTTAATAAAATCTTGAACTTATCGTACCTGGTGCTTGTACATTATGAGTATACTATATATGTAAGCGATTATGTTTTTTTTTTTTGCATTTTAAACAAAATTCCAAAATTTCTAAAGGTATTATAAGAGTACTCATACGTGTATATGAATTATAATTTTTATATGTGTGGGAAGAAATACTGTATATTATATTATATGTACATTTGCTTATTTCTTACATAAATTGTAACTTCTTAGAATAAACTGATAATATAATTGTAAAATAATGTTCCTTAAATATAAGATACATATATTTTAGTCATATATATATTACCACAGTAGATATACATATGAGAATTTACTACTATATGTATGCTGGATGCATTATGCATGCACATACATATGTTTACATTTCACATACATATACATACAAATGAGAAGAGAAAATTTCAAAATTCAAATCATAAATAACAAAAACCTACACAGAATTTTGGATAATATACAAGTGTAATTTAATGTAGTAGCTTTTTACGAAAAAAAAAAAATAAATTTTTTTTTTTTTTTTTGTTTGTTTGTATTAGAAAATACAAAATGTGAGCATTATTGACTTTTAATGCATCATATATGCATGCATTACATACGTATACGTATGTAAAGTGATGTACGTAAGTAGCGTATAACATGTAAATATGATTTTGTTTTTTTTGTTTTTTTTTTCTGATTTGTTGTACAAAGAACCTGATAGTTACTTATCGATTGATGCTTACTGTGAATCTCTCTCTACTTATTGTTCAAGAAAAGAAGAATAAGACAAAAAAAAGAAAAATTGATTCAAGAATATTATAAAATTTTGAACATATAGAAAATCGAAGAAAATCATGCATTCATTTTATGTACTCATCCAATCATCTAAACATCCATCCATTCAATCTGTATATAAATTGTACATATAGTATACTCTGGCATTAAGTCTGTATATATCTTGATTTGTTAAATTTTTTTTTTAACATTAATGTAACCATTTTTACCTTCTATATATGTACATATATGCACATTTAAATTATTTTATATTCATATAAAATTCAGTAGTTTTTAAAGTAGCATACATATTTCAAGTAGCTCTATCCTGGTATATATAACATTATATTTGTATGTATGTCTATATTTTTTAAAATATATAAATTTTCCATGAAAGGACGTGAATACATATTTTGATTATTTTATCACGTATATGTATATGAATGCATATAATAATTCACAACACATAATTTCATAAAGACAATCAAATAAACATATTGTTGTAACATCTTCATAGCATAAGAACATTTTTTGAAAATTTATATAAAAAAAAAAAAAAAAAACAAAATTTCACATATTATTACATTCAAAGGATAATAAAAATATTCTTTATATATATTCAAATGTAATCGTATTTCAATTGAATCCTTTGACTAATTTCATTTCAAATTTACAAGATATAAAATTTTGTTTATATGTAATATTATATTTGAAATGCAATCATATTTTTGTTTTGTGTCCTTTTTTTTTTTTTTGTTTATTGTGAATTTCATATCACAAGAATACAAAAAGTAAAAATGACATAAAAATATGAAATTTCATTTGAAAATTCACTTGATTTTTATATGATATTAGAAATTCTATATATTTCAAAATATGTAAAAGTAAAATATACAATTCAATTTTAAAAGAAGGAAATAAAGGCTAAAAGGATCAAAAAAAAATTTTTCATGACATATAAAAGCTTATATATAATATTTTTATTCTATCAAAAAAATTGTAAATTTAAAATCATGATGTACATATGTGCTTTATCCTTTTGCATCAAATCATATTGTAATTATATGTTAACAAAAATTTTATTTTTTTATTGTTATTTGAAAATTTTGGTCAATATAACAATATTTTGGTATTTACATACAAAACAATTTTAGTGTTATCCAGTAACCTATTTCATAGATGTAGATATATCTACTTGAAAAATTCTATAATTCTTTTAGAAAAATGATTTTATGTTAATATATGACCAAAATCATATCAAAATCATTTCTCAATAAATTTTCTAGATATATTTACATGTAATATATGCATAAGTATATACATACAATCGGATTAAAGTTAAAAATATTAATTTTGTTAATATTCAAATAATCCATGTCATGTACATATGATATTTCTATAGAATTTTATATGACATGACATACAAAAGGATATCCTATCAAAATTTAAAACAAATCATTGTCATACGATATACAGTGTCACAAAATGGATGTATCATGTAGTTCAGAGTGTTTTTTGCAAAACATTTGTCTAGATACCCTACTCCAACTTCTAAAATTCAGCCCTTCTGAGATATAAAGGGATTAAAAATTTTCAGACATGTGAAATGCATGAAATAAATCTGTTCTACATGATAGACCCATTTTACGACCTTTACATTGGGACACTGTGTTTAAGTACAAATGTGGAGTACATAAAATTTGCATGGTTAACTCTACATTAGTCTAAAAAACATTTTTTTAAAATTTAAAAAATACTTATTTAAGAAATATTGGAAAATTTTGTATGATAATACAGAGGATAAGTGATTTGATTTTTTAAATAATTTCAAAGTCGATTAGTACATTTGATAAGAAATTCTATTTAAACTTGGGAAAATATTTTTTCTATTTACCTGTAAACGAGGTGGAGGAAAAGTGACATTCAAATTTTTACAAAAAATAAACTTAGAATATAAAATGATATGTAAGAAGTGTGCAATGATATTGAGTTCGTTACACAATATGTTAACATTACGTACAGACATGAAACATATAAATGGGCATCGTGTATATCCTGAATAGAATTTAAAAAAATTTAACTATAAGTACACATCATATAATATGTTGTAAAAAAAAAATTACGTTACTACTTAATGCACACAAAAAATATAATACGAGATAAAAATTGTAATGAATAAAGAAAAAAAAATGGAAATGACATAACAACATAATCGTATGTGGACGTAAATTCAAAATGCAAGTATGTTACCAGTTATAGCTATACTGTATGAATTGCATATGAGATGTTTTTTTATTGAAAAAAAAAATTTCCGTTTTCTTGCAAATTTATTTTTTTTGTTTCTCTTTTAAACACCCTTGCATTTTATGGTAATTGCTTATGTACATATAAGATTTTGATGATTTCAAGAAAATATCTTCCGTATTAGAAACACGTATGTATTTAAAAAAAAAAAAAAAAAACAATGTATGGTCGTGGAGTTTATCTATATCATGATATATACCTACATGTGATGCAAATACCAAGTACCATCATAGTAAATAGATATTTTTTGTAGACAATGGAATAAACCTACATAAATGGACAACGTCACTGTCACAGATTTTATGATATAGAAAATTTTTCTATAGAAATTCAAGTAAAAAACAAAAAAATAAACGAGAGATTTTCCTATGAATATTTTTTATATAAAATTTTATTTTGATTTGAACATTTTTATTGAAAAAAAAATAATAATTAAAATAAATTTTATTCAAAATTGAGATTTAAAAATTTCATATTATTTTCCAGCCAGAAAATTTATCCAATCTACTATGATCTATGGACCTGATATGTTTTCTGGAGGAATAAAAAGTGAATATGATATGATTTTTCAATCAAAAATTGGTACATATAATTATGTATATATAATAATGATCAATTCTATACTTCCATGGCATGTAGATCAAAACATTTCATCCTAAATCTATGCAAACCGATCTGTTCTAAAATATCATCGATCGAACTGTTTATTTGTTCTAAATAACATACCTCATGGGATTCAATAGTGATGAATATATACGGACTTGTCTGTTTTAGTAGGTCATAGTGTTTCTTAAATTAAAATAATTAAAAAAGAAAACTGTATTTTCATGATTTATCTAAGACAAGAAATAGACAAAAGTTCTATGTGCAGCAAATGGTAGTTTTTCTAGCTTCATTGTTGTTGATTAGCCCTTGACTTTCTTTCGGATACAGGTCCATTCCCTTTAATTTTTGGTCAATACTTTCCAATTTTTCCTAATTATAAAAGTCCATGTAAGTCTTTTTTTTTCAGGATGGCTAAAATATTTTGATCGTTAGATTTTTAGTGGAGTTTTGTCTTTAAAATGTACACTTTACAAAAGATAATTAATCTAATCAATAGATTGCTTAACGATTACATCATATGTAGAGTGTATTAATATTTGAATAATATTTAGCCCTTTGGGTATATTTGTCCCCTAAAAAGCTCATAATGCTGGCCTCATATAAAATTTGCAAAGAATTCCCAAATAATTTCAAAGAAATTTCATTTTTTTTTTATTCCTTTTCACCTTGTTTTTATATCTAGTGTACAAAGCATTCAAATTCAAATTTAATAATAAAAAATGTAATAAATTTAACTTTTAACACTTAAAAGTACACACATTCATATGATACATTGAAATGTCGACAGAAAAAAAACTGAAAAGACAAAAATTCTAACATTTTGTAATTATCTAAGTCAGAAATATTTAAATTGAATTTATTTATCACCAAATGGTCAAAGTTAAAATGCATTCAATTTGCATATTTTAATTAAAAATTCTTCAATTGTACACATGTATCTTTAAAATGTGAAAAGTTCACATTGAAAAGAAAAAAAAACATAAGATATTATAGCTTAAGGACTTTATACAAATGTAATTTAAATATACAGTAGTAGTAAAAAACAGAAAAAATAAAATAAAGCAAAACATCTTTAATTTTACAGTTATTAGCTTAAAATACAGTTACAAAAATAAAAAATATCCTGTATTTGCACACACACACATATAAAAGTATAGCAACCGGAAGCAAAACAAAGTACAGGAGAATTATATATGAGCCAAATGTTATGTTTCATTATACTCCCCCAAAATGATTCAACTTACAAATTTTACAAAATACAAAAATTATACGTATCACACGATATATCTTCTCTACCACAGCTAAGAAGTGTAGCATAATTGTTGTAGAAAGGTAAAATATTGTAAAATCTATTTTATTACGTAAGCTGTACTACCGTATTTTTTGGTTTATACATATATGGGGCCAGCGATGGGATCAGATGTTTTTTTTTTTGTTTTTTTATTTCTTCTACATTTTAATTTAGTTGTAAATTTTTATTCAAGGAAAAAAAATTGTATTATACATGATCTCATACAATGTTACCAGATACCAGTATCTCTATGTATGTATGTTCCCGCATACACAAAAAAAAATTTTTTTTTTTTTCTAGCTAGCTAGCGGTGATGGTATAGATTAAATTAAGATAAGGATTACAGTAAAATACTGTTGGCTTACTGTATGTATGTGTTTTCATAGTATATATCTATAAATGTATATACATCACATATATTAAGGAAACCAAGGACGATGACTATGATGATGATGACTGTTAAAGATATATAATATGCGTTTGTAATAAAATCTATGTACACAATTCATTTCATTTCATTCACTGTTTTATTTTTTTTTATTTTTATTGTGGTAAAATTTACATGATTTTATATCCCAACACTGCCAAAATTTTAATATGTATGTGTGTATATAAATTTTCATGATTATATATTTTCTATGGACACCCTTCCTAACACCCTTCTTATCTTACAACAACGTTAATAAACGTAAATAAATTTGATAATTATACAAAACGAGATTTTAATAGACCTCAACTGTGTACATATTACTCATGTACCTATTTACCAAAAAAAAAAAAAAAATACATAGCGTAAAATAAACCACAAAACATAACGTTCAAGGAATATGAACAACACCATTCATTTTGAAACAAAAAAAAAAAAAAAAACGAAAAAGCGAAAAATGAAAAACAAAAAAAAAAAAAAATTCGTTTTTCCTGGTTTATGGTAAAAGTTTTTTTTTTTTTAAAGATATTTTTATATTTCAATTGTTTTAATTTATAATATTATGAGTAATAAAATGAAAATGATGAAGGAAAAACAAAATAAAGGTAAATTAGAAAAATAATTTATTTTATTGTTGTTTTTTCTTTTTTTTTTTTTTTTCATCTTATATTTAATGAGAAATTAAATTAGTACAAATGATGACTAAGAGATTTAAATAATTTTCTTTCGTTTTTTTTTTTTTTTTTTTTTTTTGGTTATTTAAAAGAGAAAAATTAGAAAGTCAATTGAAAATGTTTTTAATTTATTAATATGAATTTAAATAAATTAGAAAATTTTTGTAAATGTTAATCAGATTTGGAAAATCTGTTACTGTTAGACAGCTTAATGTAATTGAAATTTGTTGTAATTATTGAAAATTGTTAATTTCTATGGAAAATTCAAATTTAAAAATATTCATTAGCATGAGAAAATTTAATTTCAGTTTTTCATGTGAAAATCTTTAACTGATTATCTCATGTAAAGAAAAGTGATATTGAGCCTGTTTTTAAGGCTCAATAGACTGGGGGGGGTAAGTCTAAAAGACCGATAATATGATTGGCAAAATAATAAATAAAAAAATCATATTTTCAACTTACATAAGTATCTGATGGCATCCATTTTGACGTAAACGATCAGGGTGCTATAGATCATTTAAGATATTTAAAATATTACACATGTTAGTTCTAATTTCCGGGATATTTACACTAAGGTATCATTGTAGGGCAATTGAAATTTAAATTAATACGATGACTAGTGACTACCCATAGTTGATTTATTCGAACTATCAATTCATTACATTCTTCGTTTTTACTCTTCTGTCCTCATTTTAATTTAACCAGTTCTCTTCCATCACACATTCATCTCACCTCGATGTACTTATCAAAAATCTTTCACACGATAAATAGATTTTCATTTTAATAAATCTTTGTCATTTTTATATGATATACAATTTAAAAAAAAAAAAAAATTCATTTCAAATTTTTTAATTTATTATTATTGCATATATTGAATGAATTTAATTATGAATTTTTTAATTAAAAAAAAACAAAAGACAAAAAAAAAAACAACAAATTGTAAAATAGTAGCAGAAAATTATCAATTATTTTTTTTCTTTTCTGTACGTTTTATTTTAACTGATGTTAATATGCATAAAACATTTAAACGATTTTATCTATAAATCTTTTTTTAAATATCATAAACGTACACCGATATCATATTAAAATTCATAATTTACCATTGAAATGAAAAAAAATAAAACTAATCTTGTATTTTAAACCTTGAGGGTGATTTTACAGATCATTTTTTAAACTAGATTTTCATTGGTTTCAATGTACATACGTAAATTTTTTTTTTTTTTTGAATTTGAAAAATGATCTAATAAAGTATGCACACAATATGACAGTAGAAAAATAATATCCTTTTTTTTTTTTTGTGATACATAGTAAGTGGATTTCATAATTTAATCTTCATTTAAAATGAAGATTCTTTGACTTTTATGAAATGAAAGCAAAACAAATTAGAAAGTTTCTCAAAAACAACAAACATAATGAAAATCAAAAATATATACTCTATCCATTAATTACATTTATGCGGTGAAGGTCTTATAGGAGTACATGTGACGTTACATTCAGTAGAAATTAGATTGTTTAAAATTTTTGATTTTGTTAATATTTGTGGTCTCTGTGGAATATATGTCCTCACAATACGTAATTTTTCATCTCTCATAATTTCTAATTAGAACGTTCTGCAGGTAATGTCGTCACAATCTCTAAAGTTTTTATACATTATCAAATTAATTTTTTTAATATCGATATACAATGATGTAAAGCAGTACTGTTGTACATATTTTCCACAATGTCCTAACTGCATTTGATTAGTAAACAAAGTATAGATACATATATTAACAGCTCTGATTTGAATACTCCACACATACATACATTAACACATATGATTACAAATTTTATTACATATTAAGGTGTTTTAATAATAATGCATACAAAATATGTTTATAGATATTTCTGTATACAAAGCATATACACTGTAATTTTGTTTATATTTTCACATATAAAAATATTCACTACATTAAAATGAATAAATAAATCGAAATCATAAATAATTCCATCAAATACTTATACGAAATAAAATAAAAAATAAAAAATGTAGATACATAAGTTCATGTATATGCATCGTCATCGTTCTAAATCAGATTGCTTTTTTTTTTTTTAATTTTTTTTTATTTTTTACCTTCATATTATTTATAATGTTTTTATAAAGTAAATGTACTTTGTATATATAGCTAAAGGCCAAGGAGGCCAACATATATAACTTATCCTATGTATGTATGCACTAAAACGATGAATACACAGGCGAAAAAATAAAAAATAAAACAATTATTCACATTCACATCATTTATGTAAAATTCATATGTGAACTCGCAAATGTTTATTATGTGAATACGACAAAAGTGCACATATATGTAATTGTGGATTTATTTTTGTATGTGTACATGTGTATAAAATACAATTTAACGTTTTATCCGCTGGCGAATGATAAACGCAAGATAAATCAAAACGTCACTTTAGAAAATTACCGCATGAAGAAAGAGATCTTTGGTAAAACAAAACTCTTAATACTATGTATGTACATACATACCTTATATTAACCAGCCGACGATCATCAACAGTTAAAGAAAAGTTACAAATAAAACAAAAATTAAAATAGAATCAAATCAAAGAACAATATATAAAAAATTCATATATGTGGATATATATACATACATATTCATACAGATACAGATAAAAGCTTATCCAATAAACTGTTGATGATTTTAAACTGATGATGTTTTTAGAACTTTTGCGCGATCATCATTATCATCATTAACAATTTAAAGATTGCGATTTTTTTAACTTCAAGGATTTTTTCAAAAGAGTTTAACCAAGTTTAACAGATATTTTATTATTATTATTATTATTATTTTTTTATTTTTGAAACAATTTTCCTTCCATACCCTTTCGCTGTTTGAAATTCATATACAGCAAGAAATTATTTATTTAAAAAAGAAAAAAAAAAAAAAAAACAAAATGATGATAATATAATATGATGTCTTGTATATTAGAGAGTATATATACTTACACATATACTTGAATAATTGTGATATGGGTGAGAAAAGAAGGAAGGATTTTTATTTAAATGCCAATTTGAAAATTGTAATTCAATTTTTACACATATCATAAAAATAACATGCATATATATATTGAATGGATAACATCAGTCAATCTGTATATGTATATATACTTATTATGAAATTGAACACCCAGATTTTATAATTGATATATTCTTTAAAGGACGATAATGATTAGCAACATAAGAATTTTCATCATCATCATCGTCATCGTCATTATATGATCATCATTGCAAGAAAACATGTAACCAGAAGTTAAACTAACTTGTAATCAAATTAATTTATGCATCACATCAAATGATCATCATATACAAAATGATAATCGTATAATACTAAATGATATTCTGACATTTTTTATTATTTTATTTTATTTTAAAAAAAAAAATTTTTTTTTTTTATATGTAATTGCATAATTTTATGACACTTTAAAATGAAATCAAATTGAATTTAAAAAATTGACAATGATATGATCATCATTTAAAATGTGATATAACATACATATATAGTACATATGAAGATATAGTACACAATCTCACGTGTACGTTTATATATTATATCTTTGATGTATGAAGTCTTTCCATTTATACTATAGTCTGTTTATTAATTCGATGCATTTAGGGTCTTATGGGAGTACATATATATGTATGTCTTTTTTCTTCTCTCATAATTTCTAATTAGACTGTTTCATGAGAAGTATAATCACCATAAAATTTTTATCCATAAAATTTTTATTATACATCAGATGAATTTTTTAAATATATATATCAATACATAGTGATGTAAAATGGTACCATTTTAAGTAATCGCCATAAGACCTTAAATGCATAATGTTAGTGAACAGAGTATATTTTTTTCTTTAATGTTAATGTAAGAAAAAAAAAAAAAAGACACAGATCACAAATATACAAGTGTATAGAGGAAATTTATTCAATATCTTACATATGTATATAATAATTTTATTGTGAATTTTATTTTATCAAATATATATGCATACATTAACATTTTTTTGTCTTTTTTTTTTTAATCTTATTATTACATATAAACACAATCATATGTATGAGATATACAAAAAACATAAACTATCCCGGATCATTGATATAATCGGATGTAAAATAAAAAAAATAAAAAAATAAATAAATAAATAAAAATAATTCTGAACATTTTTATAACAAGATGTGAGAATAATGATGATGGGATTGGCATCATAATATATAAAAATTATACAAAGATTTATATACTGGGTATATTTAAATTGATCAGCATAGCATCTCAATACATTGTAATATTGCATTTTAGAGATTATATCACACATACATATGATGTACATCAAATGATAGACAGAATGAAAAAAAAAAAAAAATCAAATAAATAATCATATTTGGATTTCACCTTTTTTTGGAATAATATTATAAACAAAAACATTCACTATCTCTGTTTTTTTTTTTTTTACTAAATTTATGGAATCACAAAATAATAACAAAGAAAATGTAAAATATTTTAAATACCATTATATATGGTAAACGGTATTATTGGAATTTTAAATTAATATAAAAATGATTTATTACAGATATTAAAAGATTTTCTCATTATTGTTGTTATTGTAATAATTTAAGTGTTTATGTAAACAAGCCATAACACGTCATATCTCTCTACATAATGTAATCATTCCACTTTGAATGCTGTAATGTGGATTAAAATTAAAAAAACAAAAAAAAAAAAAGTTAAATATTTAAAAAAAAAAAAATTATTTCAAAAATTAATATTGAAGAGAAAATTGATAATAAGGAAAAACAAGATATTAAACATATTATTAGTTTTGAAATTATGAATGAAATTATTATCAAAATACTAAAAAAAATCAAGAAAATACATATACAAAACCCGTTTATGTCTGTACATAATTAAAGTATGCATATGTAGAAGTATTCATTTCATAAAGATAATCCTTGAAATGATAAACATGCTTAATATTGTTTTTCTAATACTACGTATGTATATTATTATTCTTATCATTTTTTTTATTATATTGTTATTTTCAGGGTTATTTATTTTACAAATTTTTTTTTGACATTAAAAATCACTAATGTAATCGCAGCCTTAAGTACATAATTAAAGTATGAGTATAAAATATAGGATACTATATGTAAATTATTGTGTGGGAATCTTATTGTTGGAAGTCTGACGATCTCGTATATCGGATCGAACCCACCAACTCTGTATTTACAAGCACTAACTCGTCCAAAAGGATTATACTTTCCTCTAATATATCTTCTACTACTATTTTCTCATTCCCACAAAAATAATGCTTGAATGACGAAACTGCGTAATTTTTATTTTTCCAATACTATATATTATTATTATTATAATTTTTTAATTTTATTGTTATATTCAGGGTTAATATTAATCTTGTCATTATTTTATCGATGGTGTTGATCATCGATAATACTTGGGTAAACATGAAAAGTGTGTACTTACATATCTAATTTTAAATATATTATTTGGACGCCCATTCACTTAGAACTTATAAATACCAGTGGAAAACTCAATTTATTATGATTTTAAAGTAGAACTATTTGTCGGAAAGGATACCAAAAATTTTTGTTTCGTGAAATTATTTTAAAAAAAATAAATTTTTCAATATGTTTCTCAACTTAAAAGTTTTGTGGTTTATTTGCATTATATCAGTGATAAATTCTAAAATCACATTAATAAATCCACAACATGCACCAAATGATGGAAAACAAGTACAGGATATTATACAAGAAATCATTGAATTTTACAAAATAAAAAACGTTGTGATTTTTCCAGTTATAGAAAATGGATTAATTGAATATGAAGAATCTATTTTGGGTTTTCTTAAAAATGAAAATTTTACAAAAATGATTATGAGCGTGAAGGACACTAGGATGAGAATAAGAACTTTCGTGAATATAAAAGAAACAATCATCATTGTTTATTTCAAAACAAGGACTTCATCATCTCTGCTAAGTTATGTAAGATTGTGTCGTGGTGTAAAAAAAATGAAAACAATTTTTGTGAATATAGGTAAACAGTGGTCAATGTATGAAACTGTTTCTTTTATGAGGGCTTCACAAGAGTTTCATTCAATATATAATCTTGTATTGTTGTCCACATTCAAATACGATAATCAGAGCTACGTAAACGAAATTTATTTCTATGAACAGTTCTCAAACGTTTCTGTAACTAACTCGAACAGATTATCAATGGATGTTCTGTATACGAAAGAATACGTTAAAAATTTCAATGGAATGAATATAAAATTGTTCTATTATCCTACAATACCATACTTATATCCCATATCGGAAACCTACCAAAGGACACCTTTCAACAGTTCTTCTGGAGTAACATATAGATTAATTGGAGAATTCATTAAACGTTTTAATTGTAAAATTCAAAATGTTAATGTAACTCAACAAGACGAAACACATTCACGAATTTTCATTTTCTTGAACAATAAAACATTTGATATGACACCCATCCCAACTGTTGTTCCATACATTTCGAATGAAACATTTTACATGTTCGATTTTAGTTATCCATACGAAATTGTAACATTTTCCTTGGTTATTCCCATTAATAATGAGATACCCAAATATATGTACATCTTAATTCCATTCCAACTTGAACTATGGGTCACTTTAATCGTATCAATTCTGTATTTCTCGTTAATGTTGTATGTTGCATGTCGAGTAAAGTTTAAGAAGTCTGAGTATACGGATCAGATTTTACAAGTGATTTGTGCAATTTTATTCATTTCACCTTCAAGAGTTTTCAACAGAAAAAAATCTATAATAATTTATTTGATGTATTTTACAATTTCGATTTTTGGATTTATTATCGCTAACATGTATTTAGCGTTTTCTACAAGTTTTCTATCAAAAGTCGTATATTATAAGCAACCAAATACACTTGAAGAATTGATGACACAAGATATTAAAATTATGCAGACTTATTTACATACTTATTATATTAGTAAACTATCAGAGTTTTATAAAATTCCAAAGGGATTTGAAAAATTTCTCGTATACATAGAGGAAAACAAATTAAGGACTGTTATGCGTAATAGCTCATACGCGTTTTTGACAACGACAGATCTTGCTGATTTCCGGCTTAAACAACAAAGATATTTAACACATAAAGTGTTTCATATATCTGATATTAACACTGGACAATATCACAATGCACATATTCTATCAATAGATTCAGTACTACGTGAATCTTTAGATATATTTACAATGAGAATAATGCAATCTGGACTTTATCATCATTGGAAAGACATTTCGTATGATGAACTTCGACATATAGGAGACGTAACAGACATGTTTGAAGAGGACTTAGGTCCGCAAGTATTGACAATTAATCATTTCAGAATAGCTTGGTATATTTTAGCTATAGGATTGGTGTGTAGTATTGTAACTTTTTGTGTCGAATGTTTAATTAATGTAATTAAAAAGCAAAAGAAAAAAAAGAAAATAATATTTAAAAAAAATGTAATGAGAAAATAATGAATAATAAGAAAATGGAAAAATTCATTGTACAACAATCATCTTTTACAAAACCTTGGAATTTGTAATAGTATGTATATGTATTTGAAGTGCACTATAATAAGCTCTCAGCTTATTTTAAACTCTCTAAAATTGTCAAAAATGCTCATTCATGTTGTAATATCTAATTTTTAAATGTATGCTTAATTACTAGAATATAATATTTCTATACATATAAGTCATATATTAATTTATGTATTATTTAAAAATATTCTTATATCAAAAATTGCACCAAATTATTTCTTTTTAAAATTTGTTTGCTTAAATATGTATAATAATATTTATGTTAATATTATGGCATTAAAGTTTTTGTGTTATTGAATATCCTTATTTTTGTATTAATTAATAATTTTAACAAAATATCAATTATTCGTATTATTCAAATAATTATCATATTATTTAAATTTATTTTTTATTTATTACATTCGTATCCATTTTTTTTTTTCGCTAGTAATTTTATATAATTATTTTTTTAAAAGACATATTCCCACATATCCTTGATTTTGGGTATAAAATTCTATTAACGATATGTCTAGGTACGGCATCATAAAATTTGTGACAAAATAAATTTTTTTTTGTAATAATTTTTGAAATAAAAATCACTAATATAATCGTAGCCAAGATTTAAGCTATTAATCAAATCTATCTGCACAGTTGTTCCTACTAAAATATCATAGTAAACCTTGTATTACTTGGTGATAACATTTTAGAAAAACTTCATGTTAAGCATGATCAACCTATTAGGAGAATCTACATCAGCTTCTGTATTACAGTCCATAAATCTAAGTTTGAATATTTTTATCAAAGTTCAAGTTAATCAAAAATTAACAAATTGATGTATTTTCAAAACTATTGCATTGTACGAGGACTTCCATATATCAAGATCTCACATGTACCTATTAAAGATTATCAAGATCCTTCCATATATCAAGATCTCACATGTACCTATTAAAATTTATAATTATTAGCAATAATCTAGTTTTAATAACTGATCAAGAAAAAAATTATCTTAATTTTCAAACGAAGAAATGTAATTTAATCTGTCATTATAATAAAATTTAAATTATTATTAAAAATGATGTTACGCTTTAATTCACACAAAATCAAATTTATTACTCAGCATATTATAATACAATAATAAAAAAAATTTATTGTAGTTAATTACTAGATTTTATTTATGAAAAACTTCAAAAGGAAAAAAAAAACGACTCTTTTTTAGATTACTTCCTTATTTGAAATGGTGAAAAGGATTGTATGCATTTTTTTTTTTTTTAAATTGATACCCAGTCATTGGTTCAGTTCAACAGTATCATACCTTATTTATATAGAAATTTTTTTCTTTTCAATTCAAAATATTGTATATAAATACGTATTTGTAAGAAAAATAAATTAGTCACAGTTTTGAATACATAGATAAAATGCTTTCTAACATTTAAAATGCAATTTATCAATGTTTTAACCATATTTAAATGTTATTCCTTTTTTTTTTCTCTCTCTCTCTCTTCAATACAATGCGAATTGAATACATTACGCAAAAAGAAAAGCAAATGTGGTCAAGAGACAATTTTGTTACAATTGAAAATAAATTGAATAAAACACAAAAAAAATTTCTTGTAAAAGGATTCTAAAATTGTGTGTATGTGAGCGGATGGAAATTTTTACAACATATCTTATAACATTCTTCCATAATGTGTTGTACACATATTCATAGGTAGAAAATCATTAATGTGATAAAAGCATTATAAATTTTTTTTTAATGTAAAAATTACAAAATTTTTTTTTAAAAATAATTTACATTCATTTTATGCAACAAAACATTATAAATCGCGCCCACAGTTAGTTAACCAGCAGCACTTAACCAGCAGCCAATCTAGCAGCCAACATATTATGCAGGCAAGCCACCACAGTTGCAAAATTTTATCTTAATGGATACAAGAAAATACATAAGAATTTTTTTTTTTTTTTTTTTGTTATGTATAAAGTTGTAATGGCTGTAATTTTGATTTATGTATAAAACACCTTACTGGTAGGCATTATTTAATATTCTAATCTTATTTTAACCATCTATTGTTGTTATGTTCATTCTAACATTTTAGTTATGTTTTAGCTGTTATCAAAACTTTAAAATGAACGACTCAATTCAAAGAATGAACGTATAAATGTGACCAAAATGAAAACCAAAACAAAAAATTAAAAAGAAAAAAGAACATAGATGGATATTTTTCAACATTTTTAAATATAAGAAAATTCATTGAAATCCATTATCATATATATACACATGTACACGTATATGTACATCGGACTTCTATTTATATACCCTTAAGCCATTTTTATATAAAAACACAATATGAATTGGAAAAATAACCGCTTACTATCCCTAATTACTTGTAATTTATACAAGTCATAACATTACGTACCATAATAATAACTTTGTGGACAAATAGATTACAATTCATTACATACATATATAAAGCAGAAAGCACCTATTTATACACAAAAGTCAGAACATTAAAAAAAAAAATAAATAAAATCCTTTTTGCAGTTGTGGAATTGTAAGCTAAAGAGCAATTTTTTTCATTACTTTTTTTTTTTTTATTATTTAAAATACTTGTGTACGACATCTTTTACAATATAAATATATCCGCTTATGTTCCACATTAAACACCATTCATTCATTTATTAAAGCTAATGTGTACCTGATTTTACATGGTTTAGTATTTTATTATTCTTGAATTACCTTACCTTGGATTCGTTATAAAAAATCTTCCTATTTACAAGATACAAACTTTTATTGTAAATCTAAGTATTTGTATGTATGTATGCTTGTATTCTACAGGATATTCCAAAAATTCTGAAATGAATCGTTTTTGGTAGCCAAAAAGAAGTAATTTTGTGACTTCAATGCTCATCTATTAGTTTAGGAAAATTAATTAAAAAAACCACCATTGGGGTTAGAGATTTAAAATGTTCTATTATTGATTTACAGTACAGTAAACAGAAACAAAAAAAAAAAAAAAATGAATATCGGGACTCAAATCTAAGATTTTTGTAATACCCCGTGTGAAGATGCATGTGTGATATTATTGCGTCAATATGAATCTAGTAAAGTAAAATCACAGATTTATACGTTGATTGTATTACTCATATTTACATACCTACATAAATATACGTTCATAATTACATGTGAATTATGTACATAATATACATGTCTGTGTACAAACACCAAATGTACATATATAAATATAAAATATATTAATAAATTTGAAATTACAAGAACTTAAAAATAATCAAGAAAAAATTTCATATTATTATGTAGAAAAAAAAATATATATTTTACTTAATAACAAAAGAATGTGAAGTAATCATAATGTATTTTTCCTTATATTAAAAATAAAATGGGAAAGTTGATTTTGTTTTTATTTTTGTGGAATTTATGTACGTATACGTACAAATATTGAATAGGATATGCATAAAAAACGTTATAAACATATTAAATTAATGCTCTAATGCCAACAACAATATCAACTAAAATATATGTATGTACTTACAGTCTGTTTATCAATGATCTTCAGTGCAATACCACCCGTCTTTCACCACATCTAGCAGGCAACTGAACTGAATAAATATTAATAAATAATATTATCACTCTCGTTTATTCACTGGTGAGACTGCTAAACTAATTTGACTCCTCTGATAGACTAGTTTAATTGTTGTGCTGCTGTGTGGTATGGCTATGTGCTATATACATACATGTACATAGAAACATGAAAGTGAATAAAAACCTGAAAGTAAAAAATAAAATTTGATTGAATAGACTGATTACATACTGACTTACTGATTGTGATCAGACAAATAATAAGAAATAGAGATAATGATAAATACAGGACAGGAATCCCATTTAAAAATGTTATTATTATTATGGTTTGTATATGGACTGTTTAATGACTCTGATAACACTGCTCGTTAGATATACATTGAGAGAAAAAAAGACATAAAATACTCTCATCCACAGAATACGGTATGCATTGAAAATCGTTAATAAACAAAGTATAAAATGTTATAAACTGAAGATAATAAAAATAACAACATAAATAATAAAGCTTCCAGCACACGCAATTTTCAATTAAATCGCGATATATCATCACAAATGACAGCTTTTATATATATGTATGTATGTATGAATACGTATACAACAGTAAAAGGTGTGTCAGACCGAATATACACTTTCATATAAGAAGATTTGTGCACCTTTCCATTGTATTCCTTTTTTTTTTTATCATCATATCATTGCCATTATTATCATTTGAAATTTTATGGTACGGTATTGTATACACTCATGTTATATACGCACATATGTACCTAAATGTTAAATAAAATGAAAGAAAAAAAATATATTTTTACACCTATCCCGGTATGCAAGTGTATTACCAGAAATACAATAAAATAAAATCAAAAGAAAAAGAAATGCAACAATTGACTGTACGTAGGAGGTTAAGACGTACTAAGTTATTATTAAATTAAATTCAATTAGTTTAACTTTTGTATCTTGTTGCACAGTTATAATAAAATCAATATTAAAAAAAAAAAATTTATTTTTTATTTTTTGCTTCACATATGCACATTATACGTTATTTTCAAAATAATGAAATGAATGTGAATACTGAATAGCATTTCAATGTCATTTCATGGAAATGAGAGTATACGTATGTGATAATGATGATATTTAACCAACGCTTCAAACACATTTTAAATTTAAACACTTTCAATTATTATGCGAATAACTGACAAACAAAAAAAAAAAAAAAATGAAAAAAAAGGTATTTTGAGCTACCCATTTTCATATTTTTTGGATTCAAATTTATATTGCCATTGTGTAATTGTATTTTTGATTGATTTGATCGTATCTTATAAGCTACAATTACTTTAACTAAGCAGTGATAATTACATCAGCATTTAAAAAAAAAAAAAAAGTAACATGAAATTTTATTGTTTCAAAATTTATAAAATTTTCATAAAATTTCATGCATATATAATTAAAGTAATTCTGATTGTATTTAGCTGATTTCGTTGACATTCTACTAACTTTCATAAAAATTTTTACAAAATTGCCAAAACTTTGTATGAGCGATAACAGAGAATACAAATTTAACGAAATTTGCTAATTACTAACAGAATGGAACGTTTAATGTTCCATTTTATTAAACATTAAATAAAGCAACAAACATTACCATCTCTTTTTCCCACCATCATTATCACATTATATATTTTGTTTAATTTTTTTTTTTTTTTTGCCCCATAAAATTATGATGAATCTTTTCATAATTGTGCAAAACACACAAAAAAAAAATACAAATTAACTAAATAAAATGAAAACTGAACAAATGAACAATTACTCTAATGAAAATATCAGAGAACAAAAAAAAATGTTTTTTTTTTTTGTTTTGTTATTTTGTAGTGATTTATTAGCTCATACAGGTATCCATAATATCCAAAAACAACAAAAAAAAAAAAAAAAACCGAAATGAAAAGAAAACAAGGAAAAAGTGAAAAAAAAATATACAAAAATTATTTTTAATGAATTAACCTTTATCACGAAAATATTAGGTTAGAGAGAAAAAAAAACAAAAAACAAGGATAAAAAAATGAGTTTACTTCACAGTATTTTAGGTTTTTGTATATGTGTAAGTCATTACCATTATCACATTTTTGGTGTAAATGTATCTTGTAGCTAAACACTGCTAAACGCTATAGGTACAATCTGATGTTTTAATATAAAGACAAAAAAATAAAAAATAAAAAAACAATGAATCAAATTTATACATATATACAGAGTATTTGCAACAGATTCACTGAAATCCTTGTAAATTTAATTTAATTGTTCATATATTATGACGTACATTCACACAGATACACAGACACATTGTGCATATACTCGTATATACATACAATTTAATTTATAGTAATCATATAAAATCCTAATAGGGATTATGATATCCTTCCGTCCATTTTGTCGGTATTTGAATTATGTGCATACATAATATATAGTTTGCCCAAAGGTTTTATTTTTACAAAAAGCAAAACAAAAGGCTTGTTTATTTGTACATAGATATGGATACGTTTAAATATGAAAACAATGAAAAAAAAAATTTTTTTTTAACACTCATGTAAATTTACACTGAATTCATTTTATTGTAAAAAGAAGTTGGGATTAGTATTATTAGCCTTCGTTGTACAAAAGAGAGACTTTCTGTTACGACAGGATTTTTTTTTCTCCCTAATAAATATATGAAAAGAAATATATGCAGACAATCCTCGTATCACACGAATATCATATTCAACAAAAAAAAAAGTCTACATTGAATGAATTATGTTAGGCGAAACTTACATTAGCTTTTAAGATTCAGCTCAATACGTAGAGTATTGGCTTTTGAAGCATAAGGTCCCAGGTTCGATTCCAGAAACTGACAAATGGGACTAGTATCGCACTGTTGTCCATAGTCTTAAGACTAAGACAGCATTTTTCGGACGAAAATTTCCTGGTTCAGTTTGTACTGGAAAACCAGAACTAAAATAATGCGAATCAACTAACATCGCCAATTAGCTTTTAAAAATTGCGAATTACCCAGAGATCATTGAATTGCAGAGATCATTGCATTGTAAATTTAAAAAAAAAAACATTTTCCAATGAACTTTAACTAAATCAGCTCATCATAATGATTTGTTTTTATCTGAAATAATAAATATCATATCATGTTTATATATAAATCATCTAGAAATCAAGACTTGCAATAAATAATAAAAGTATCAAAATCAAAAAAAAAAAGCAAAAAAATATAAAATATCATTTTGTAATTTACTAATGCAAAATTTTTTATGTAAAATTGTATAAAGATATTTAATTGTGTGAAATGCGTTAACTGCACCTTTTTAATTCTCTGCTATGTTATATCTGTTTGTATATCACATTTTTATGGTTTTGAAGCTGCACCTTTTTATTTTATTGACTGATAGCAGTTAATTAAAAACAAAAAAAGATTCACAATTGAGAAAAGAGAAAATTCATATTAAAACAATAGATGGGTGGGAATTGAGGGAAAGCAGTTTTTGTTGTTTTTGTTTTGTTTTTTTCAAAAGATTTAATGATTTACAGATAAGATACAATAATTCATCAATAATATGATGTCAAATAATTGAACCACATTGAACTATAAAGAGTATGTACATGTGTTGAAAATGTCAGAGATCAATAGAATGAAAAAGACAAAAACAAAAACATGATTTTTTACTGTATTCGTAAAATAATAAGATATTCGTTATTTTTAAATTACCACGATGATAGGAAATTATAGATATCAGATCAAATTGTGATCAACTTCCCCCCTCTGTTTTTTTTTTTTGTTTTGCCTGTTTTTGTTTAAGGTCATATAAAATGGCACAGAAAATATATATAATTTAAGTGGTTAATTGCATTTTGAACTTTTAATTCATTTTTAATCAGCAGGAAATTACCATTTTCATTTCCTTATATGAAAGTTTTTTTTTTTTTTTTTTTTTTTTTTTTGTTTTAAATAAATCCAATCAACTGAATTATACTTTATAGCAGAAATGCAATCTACTAAATGAATATTAGGAATTTTATACAATTATTTAAGATTGAAATTATATTAAATAAAAAAGTCATTTTACAATTCAATGAAAATTATTGCATAACAACAAAAATCTTCTTTACAAATAATTCAACTTATTTGTGATAATATGAAATTTATCGATTGTCATATTTTAATACTTTTTTATAAGTGAAAGACTGATGTACAGACGTATATACTTATACGTAGTATAGTACAATAAAAATTTTCATTGATATTAGAAAGGAATTACAATCTGATTTTTTTATTGTTTGATATCTGTCTACACTAAACATGTTAAACATTATATAGCCAATGAAGTCCATATTGGTGTCTCGTAATAGACTACTTCAAATAATTTCATTTATAATATGATCAGTATGGTACAAAACAAAAAAAAAAAAAAAAAACAAAGTTACAGATTTTATTTGAAAATTAAGCTGCTTATATTTAGCTGTTTAGGTATCAATAAATTTTTCATTTTAAATCATAAAATTAAGACTATTGCAAATTAATGTATTTAAAATTGAGTAGACAATTTTTCACATTTCTTTAACAGAATTTTTTAAAGAAAATCTTCTTTACAAAGAAAACTGTGGTCATTATCATTTCTAGTGAGGTAACATGCATGCATACGAGATCATTGATACCAATTCATAATAATAATGATAATTGTTGCTTATACATAAAATCCTTACAAAATCACGATTTTATTTTCATTTCATTTAAGAACACATCCCATAAGAAAAGAATATCTTTTGAAAATGTCAATAACTATTGATAATATACATATATAAACGCGATTCGTCGTAGATCTAAAGATTCTGTGATCACATCATGTACATATGCAGTTTCTTTTATTTTTGTTCTTTTTTTTTTTGTTTTTTACATTAAATTCGAATTCGATTAGAAACGTTTTCTATTAAATCTCTAGATGAATGCCAGAATAGAGCTTCATTATAACAATCTAATTAAAGAACTTATTATGCTCAATCGTATTCACTGACTGTATATTTACTTATGTATGTTGTATAGTGAAGCTCGTGATGTTCCTGGCTTTCAATATTATAATACAACAATGTTTTCTTATTTTGACGGTGTCCGCCACTGTGTCTCTTAGGAATTAAAGAATTGCTTGCTGCTATTTTGAAAAGTCAACTGCAGCAGTTTATAAAATGCATTTTTATTAACTACTCGAGTATATACATATATGAATTACGACTGTTCATATGCATTATCATATCCATTATCGTCTTTTATATTCAAGTACATATATTATATATAGATAAAAATTTTCATTTATATTTTGGTTATTTATGTTCTCATATGTATGTGATTATGTAGACCTTTTGAAATTCTTAAAAATACCAATGTCAAACATTAAAGAGGAAGAAGAGCAAATCAGTAACCAACAAGATGAAGACTTCCCAGATTATCTTTTATAAAATACTATCGTATACACTCTGATGATTACACAAAACGGTAGCCTCTATTATATATATACTCGATAAAATGTTTTTTATTGTTTTTTTTTTTTTTTTTTTTTTTTTTTTTAAATTCTGTAACATAACCTCGAAATTCCATGGAAGGATATTGTTAAAATGTTATGCGAACTACACAATATTTTTTTGTTTAATAGTTTCTCAAAGCAAAAATTTCTCTTTCTTTCACAACATTTGTATCATCTGCATCATCATCATCATCATCCTCTTACAAACATTTATACATGAATTATTTCATTATACGTACGTTTTATAAAGGGTGATTTATAGTTAAGTATATATCATAAATCCGGGAAGATAAAAGATCTTGGCGGAACAAGTAAAAAAAAAAATTGTATAGAATCTGACAGGGGATAAATATTAACCGTAATGACCACTAATGGGCATTGAAGAATTTTTTAGTTTTTTCTATAAGACACTCCACAACTTACAAACTGTTAGTCCTGCGTCATTGATATCTGATTTACTTAATTGAATCTTCTTCTTCGATGACGTGCAGGTCATTTTTAAAGTCGAACCATTGCCTTCTGAATTAATTGAATCACCCTATAAATTTTCACCGGCATATACATATATAGTATGTACATACATAAATACATGTGTACATACATATGTTATTTGTAAACAAAATAATATCGTAAAATGAGAAAATAATCATTTCTCTATTTCATTTTTATTTCGTAAATTAGATTGAATCGGTCTACAGGATTGTCTGTTCATTAGATAAAACAGTAATTAACGTACAATAAAAAAAAAAAAAAAAAATGTATATAAATAAAATAAAAATGAATAAAAATAAAAGTTAAGTTGTTTAAACGAAATGACTGTTGTCTCTGGTATACATTTACGAACTAGCTTGTACATACACCAGTTTTATCTATTTTACAATTGATAATGTATAATGTACACACAAGTATATAAATACGTATTCATTTTTCTATATATCGCATATACCTATATCACATATATGAGACAAGTATCAACAACTAATGATTACTTATAAATATGTTGATTGAACAGGAAAAATCGATTTTCTTTTTGGCCCATTTCAAATATCTACAACACACACACATATACAACATATTTATATGTACATAATTTTATTTTTAGGAATTTACATATGGAAGTTGATCACGTTTTTCAATTGTTTTCAATTTGAAGGATCGATCGATTTTAATACAATTTACAAAATGTACTCATGTGTATTTATTTATATGTACATATTCTACCTATATGTAATATGTATTGTGTATACGTACATACATATATATAAATACCTGCATAAATGTATCTATACGTATGATATGATAATTCATTTTACCTCTATTACTTCATTTAGATAACATAATAAGATCATAGTCTCTTATTTAATGAGACACTAAAGATTAGAAGGTTATAAAATGCAAAAGTACTTTTTTTTGTTTTTTAGCTAAAGACATTATGTACAGAATAAAACAAAAAAAAAAATTGCAAAATTAAGTAAAAATAAAAATAAATTATAGCTAACTAAATTCAATCAAATGAATATTAACAAGGTAATTGACTTTTTAATGGGCATTTATTTCATTATTATGTACTATACAACAGAATGAAAAGCTATTTATCCATACATATATAGTATAAAATGTATATCAACAGGTATATGTACATTGTTTTGTGAACTTTCTATTTCTTTTCTTGATGTAATCATCCCTCTACAGTTTATTACATATACATACGTATAGGTATGTAAATTGTATTAAATAAACTTTCAATATTTCAGACAATTCATCTGTGTATGCAGATACGAAAAATTATAAGAATTAAATTTGCATTTGCATAAAATTTGATGTTTTTTTTTTTTTTTTTTTTTTTTTTATAAAATTCAATAATGACAAGATCTTTTGAATTTCATTTTAAAATGTCAATTGTTTATTTAATGTTCTTTAGAAAAAAAAATCTTTACGTGGCATTTAGAAACGATGAAAGTTTCTAAATAGATGCATCATAAGATGAACTTCTCGAAAATGACAATCGTATTAATTTTCTTATTTTTATTGATGCTCCATTATTTAAACAATTAAAGTTTTAATTATTGTTTTTTAAATTCATTTGTGAATTTAATGTATTTCAAATTATCAAAATATATTTTTTCCAAATTTTCCTTGTTTGCCATAGCTGTGGCAATATCCATAAAAGGATATTCCATTTTTTTTTTAGATGTCTTCCGTTATGGACAAACTCATGGATAGTCATCATGACTTTTCATGAATGTTGTCCATTGACCATTAGACTAAATATGAATTTAAAATATCATACAACGCTCCTTCTCTGTGCACTCATTCTTATATACATCTGATGACCTGATGATGTGAATCTGGATTTGATCTAAACTTTTACAGTGAGTGCCTGATCTTAATCGTAATATACGGAGGATCGTGGATGAGATGCATTCATATACACACAGAACTGGGAATTACTTATATTTTCATGTTTTATGAATGAAATATAGATTCCTATATTGTCCGTCTTTTCTACAAATTACTATATTAAGCTTTAATATATTGATTAAAAATTAATTAAAACTAAAATGAATCACAGAAAAATGAACATAAAAAACGGAATTAAAAAATACATAAAAAATAAATAATCAATTCATAATAAATATGCAAAAATCCTAAGGCATATTACAATGAATGTATACATACAAGAGATAATTTCCGTGATCAGGTGTGTATGAAAAATAATCTCATTGCCAATAATCAAGATAACAAATCATTTTTTTAAAAATCTATGTATACGCTGTGCGTACATGCACACCTGAGCACATATCATGTATCCATGTTCTTTACAACCATATATGTAAACATATGCACATGAATATATGTGTGTTTATAAATTTATTTCAATTTTATTTACAACAAAATCATATTTTCGAATTATTTTAATACTAATAATTTATTAAATAAAACTAAAATCATTGACTACATGTGCTTTTAAAAATTTTGTAAATATGTACATACATCATAGATAGTTCATACAGATATGTAGAATACTTGGATTGTATATGTATGTATATATAAAATCACACAGTATGATCGATAACAATGTATCAGATCAAAACTAGTTTTCCTTTATAAAATGAAAAAAGAAACAAAAATGTATCTAGCTGAGATTGTTGTGGATAAACATGATATAATTTGAATTATTTGAAATTATTTTTATTTTTTATTTTATATTTTTTATAGATTTATTAACTGAATAATATCGCAAATATACTAGAATAGATTTAAAAAATAAACGCATTCATAAATACATGCTAATGAACGAAATGTACACAGGTCAGATATTATATGAATCGCACAATTACATTTACCACATTGAAGATATGAATAAAAATTTTCATTTATACACGAATAAATTTTTGTAATAAAATAAATTTCAAAAAAAATACAAAAATTCGTACGCATGGTATATGTATGTGCTTTAATCCTGTAATATGTGATCTCTTGCAAACCAAAAAAAAAAAAAAAAAAAAAGAGTTATCAATATATTTTATGAGTATCAAAAAAAGTCAAAATTCAAAATTTAAAACCATTTTAAGACATTGATATTCTTCTTTTAGATTCATCGAATACACAAGATTATCGTAATTTTTATTCATGTATTTTGTGACACGTTTTAAAATTCAAGAAATTCATAAATATACAAATGGATTTTTAGAAAAAAGGATTCATATCGAGAAAAGTTATTTGAAACTTTTATAAAAGCAATCATGCATATTTGTATCAATGATGTACGCACTTATGTACAAATAAAAAAAAATTTTTTTTTTTTCTATTTTTTTGCCCATACTCGTGCGTATGTAAAAATGATACATGTGTATGGGAATTGATCCTTTGTATATATATATTTGCTATAACTCTTTTATAGTGGCGAAATACTTATATATGTATGTATAACAACTAAAATATACAACTAGATCAGGTATCATCATCATTGGTTTTATTTGTTATATTTCACATATTCCAGACCACACATTGATTATCATCAATTTAAAAAAAAAAGAAAAAAAGTCAAATCTATATCATATAAGGTTAGTTATACCTATAATGTATGAATTTGATTTTACCAATACGTACTCGTACATGCGATTTTTATAAACATTACGCTGCTTGAAGTATTTTTTTGCTATCAATATTTTATAATTTTTTGTATCATGTTCACATGTACATATATATATTGCCCTGTCCCATATGTAATGTCAGTTCATATATGTATGTATCTATACAGTATGCGTTCATCATCTATACTTTGTTTATTAATTCAATGCAGTTAAGGCCTTATGGAAATAATATAAAGTAGTATCAGATTTACATCGCTGTATATTGATATTTAAAAAATTCATCTCGTATTATAATTTTAAAGATTGTGGTAACACTGCTCGTGAGATGATCTTATAAGAAATTATTAGATAAGAAGAAAAAAACATACATAAATTTATTTCTATAAGGCTTTTCTGTAAGTGCACCCAATTAGTAGACAGACTATAGATTGGTTATGTGTTTTACATCTTTCGTTATATGAATGAAAGAAATGAATTTATTTTTAGAATAATAAATAAAAATGAAAATGAATGAAATGTCTTAAATGGCAAAAATTGTTTAAATGGCAAAAAAAACAAAAAAAAATACAGGTAAAATATAAATTGAAATTTTACATGCAATCATCAAAAATTATGTATACGAGCTATAATATTGTATGCAATATGTATGTGATATTCACAAGTTTACAAACACAGATACGACGAATACAGATACATAAGTATATCATTCTGTACCCCATACATATGTATGTACCATAAAAGTTATGTGATTGTATATAGACATATAATATGCATGTACAAAAAGCTTCCTTATATTAAATTTATTTTAGTTAAATTGCCTATGGTGGCAGTTATTTTTATTTTTGTTACTGTAAATGCAAAATATAACAAAAAACAATAAATAAAAAAATGAAAAAAAAAAAAAAAGAAAATTGAAAGGCTTTGAGCTATTACTTCCAATCACACAAGCAGGCAGCAAAGCAGGCAACTATAAAAATGTACACCACATAATAACAAATTAACGTGCCATATAGGTAGGTATACTTTGTTCATGTGAACATATCTAAAAACACGCTAAGAAAAAAAAAAAAATAAATATGATAATAATAATAACTTGATAGACTGTTGCGTTTGTTGCCAATACTTTTTGACTGTTGCTGCTGTTTTAATATTTTATAACTTTTTAAACTATATATATTTATTCATTTATCGCGTATTCAATTAACATGAATACATGCATACGTGTTATCTTAAAAGGATCGTAGAATTATTTGATATCTTCCTTTGGCATATTTGCATTTTCATTTAAATTGATATTTTTTGCATGTACTGATTCTTTAAAGACAACAACATAAACAACAGGTGGTTTTCAATGTTTTGTATTCTGTCTTATTGTTTTAATATGAACATTTTTAGAAAATGCAATTCATAAAATTATTGAATATTTCTTTTATTTTTTTTTTTTTTTTCAATAAAAATTTTCAAAAAAAAAAGGTCGGTTCAAAAAGTGAACACTTCACTATCAAGTGAAACTACAGAAATAATTTTCAGTAAAAAGCAACACAAACGTAAAACGTCGTAAAATGTAACACTTGCAATAATGTTACATAACCACTGCAGCAACATTTCTGCAACACTGCATCATCATGATTACTTTTTGAACAGACCTAAATATTTAACTAAAATTTTAAAATTATAAATTTTTAAATTTTTGACATGTATGACGTAGATGATGTTTTACTTAAATTTCGAAGGAAATTCTTGTGTTATAAAGGATTTTTTCTAAATTGTGTTTTTCATCTTAAATATTCAGATTTAGCTTTATTTTACGTCATTAATATTTGATGTAGGTTCCTTCAATTGTAATTAAGCATTTACAGGTAACTGACACTAACAATTTAATTTACATACTCATATGTACTCATGTATGATGATAAAATTTTGATATTCTTGAGTTTTCATATTTAATATTCTTCAGGTATTTTCTAAATTTTACATATAATAAATTTAAAATTAAAAAAAAAAAAAAAAGAAAAGAAAAGATAAAAGATCTTTCTGCAATGTCAAAAACATTTTAAATTCATTTCATTACGTGGAATGTTTTTTTTTTTTTTTTTTTTTTTTTTTTCTTTTTTTCTAAACAACAGTGAAATTCATTTTAAATATGTAAGTACGTGAAATTATTTAAAGTTGATACGTACTTAAAAAATGGAATAATTGTAACAACACGTAAAATGTATAAGAATAAATTCCCACCTGTGTCTTTATGTTAACCGCAAAAATACAAAATTTATTTTATTTCTTTGACAAATGTTGATTTTCCCTCAAATACAGGTAACTCGTGTTATATATATGAGAATTACTATAGTACTTACATGGAATATTTTCATGTTATTTGAAATTTGATATAATTTTCATGTTATAAGTATTCGATATGTGTTATAAATTGAAAATTTTTAACAATTTTATGTTATATATATATGGGAACCACATCCAATTTATACGAGATTTATCTGTATAAAATACGAATTACATAAATTATTAACTCGAATCGATCTTTAAGTTCGAAACAATTCTGTCATATAATTTCATTTCATTATTTTCATTATTTATTTTATTTTATTTTTATTTTATTTTTTTAAATGTTAAACAATAGTACAAAAATTCAACTAACCTTTTGAATTTATGGTATATTTTGCTAGCACATATGTTCAATATAGCATGTGTGTGTGTGTGCCTTGAATAACAATGAAAATTTTACTATATATGCATACATATACATGTGTAAACATACATTTAATGCACGTATGCTTAATACACAGGATGTACTATCAGATCAAAGTACATAAAATGGATCTATAGTGTTGTAGTTCAGAGTATTTCCAGACCAAAAAATCGTTTTAGATCATTTCACGTAAAAATAAACCACTTTCAAAGTAAAAGAGATTGAACATTTGCATGACATGACAAAATTTGTTTCATTGAAATCAACATAATATATCCAGAGTTATTAGGATACAAAGTTGTGCAAAACTCCAAAAATCTTAGAAATTTTCCTAGAAATTTTTCTCTAAATTGCACTATAGACTCATTTTATGATCTTAACTTTGGAATTGGAATTACCCTGTATAATATGAGTCTGTTAAACCGCTGAAAATAAAAATAGAAAATTTCTTAAGCAAATTATTTGATTTGAATTTTATATATAAATGATTCATTAAAATGAAATATAAAAAAATATGCAGTAAAATTCTAATAAATATTTAAGTGAATATGTACATACTTTACAAATCGCTTTAATACTCTAATCGTATTGTTTTTATACAATACAAAAAAAAATATATATATGTAAAATTTGCATCTTTTTTGTTGTTTTCTTTTGACATATGCATAGATTTTTCCACAGTAATTTTTTTTTTTTTTTAAATGTGTATTCAAATTTGATACAGATTCAATTGATCATTTAAAATTTATTTATTACTACCATTTGTTTATTATGGAAACAAAATGGAAATGGACTGTTGTAGTTTGTAAGCATTTTTTCGATGGGTTTATTATTCTTCAATAAAGTAAAAAAATAAATAAAAAATCAAACCATTACACGTATGTACCTTCTATACCTCATCCTTTCTATATAACTGAATGCATTCTGTATATATAACTTAGGTACATATGTATGCTAAATTATTATAACAGAATGTTAAGAACATTTTCAAGTTAATTACACATTTATGTATGCAAAATTATACAAAATACTCAATAATAATGGAAAGGAGTGTTTTTAAAGAAAAACAAAATGTAAAAAAAAAAAAAAACAATAAAACAAAACCAACCACACATACATACATACATATAGTATGTGCTTATTTGATACACGTACTCGACGTATATTGAAACATTATTTCAAGAATTTTTATTGAAAGAAAATAAAATAACTATCAAGTACGTATAGTTACCATCTGTAGTGATTATGCAATTCACAAAAGTTAACATAATAATTTCACATATACTTATAATCACATATGAATGTTTGTATAAGGAAATACTAGGTAGGTAAGAAATAAAATTGAATTTTGATTTTGATGTTGAGACATATTAAGTCAAATAAAAGCCGGAAAACCTTTTGTAAACATCTATAAAAAAATTGAGAATTTGAAAAATAAAAAGATTTTTCAGTTTGAAATTTGAATTTTTCTCTAGTTCAGATCTTTGGCAAAATTTAAAACAAAAGGACCCTCAAAGTACAATTTACGTTTATTTAGTTTCTTGTATGTATGTGATATCCATTCATTTAATTCGTAAAAATCAGAATAATTTAATTTTCAATATGATTTATTCTTATTTTTTACATTCACTTCAAGTTGATACTTTTTTTTTTGTACGTAGTCTCAATTAATATTTTGTTAATTTACGTATGCACATGTACATATGTATGTATGCATATTAATTTAAAATACAAAAAACCATGTCTCAACTTCTCAAGTAGTGTTTTCTCAAGTAATCATTTTAATTGAATTTATCAATAAATTAAAATTCATCCTGATTATTCTTGCAAAAAGATTCGTTTATATAAGCAGGATGATTCAGAGTAGAATACGTAAAAAAGACCTATATAACCGTCTTGAGGTAAATATTTACCATTTGGCTTGGGAGTGAACGTTGAAAAAATACATATGTATGTGTTTTCTTTTATAAAATATCAAGTCAATAATGTTATATATACGAATCTGAAATTTCCACATCCTTAAAATCCATTTTTCCTCCATAATTTTCTATGGTAACCTGAATATGATTATTATTGTCTACCTATTTAATAATACTAGAAATATAAGACGGCTATCTAAAACCACCCACTTATAGTGCAGTGCAATTATGTACAACCAAAGAGAGTGTGATATCTAAATTTCCATCAAGATTAATTTATTTATTAATTTTTTATTTTTCGTTTTCATAAAAAAAATATTCAAGGACTCTTCCAATATTAAAACAACACAAATGAGGATATTTCAAGTGTATTCGAATGTATATACATTGGAAAAATACAATTGAAAAACAACAGATAATAATACAGGAATACCAATGGAAACTATGCGAGTATTCAAAGTACATCAAATCTATTAAAATAGCAATGAAACTCTATTTTTCCTCTCAATTTTGACGTTATTTATGGATTTTGAGATACCGTCCGTATATGGAATTGGTTTCCACAACAGAATTGAATACATTAAAAAAAAAAATTTTTTTTTTTAAATTTTTCCTCTTATACCATCTACTGTCGCATCTCACTCTTCTTAATCTGTGGTATTAAACAGCGAACAAAAAAAAATCATATTTTATATTTTCATTTCATATCAATTAAATCCAAACGCACAAAATACTTCAAACTTGAAATTGATATTCTTACCATTTGGGCGTTTTATTTGATAATATACTCAACAATAGTCAGCATTTAAAAGCAACAAATGAGCAAATAAATATAAAAAAAAAAAACACTTAGCAAACTAGGACAACAAATTCTCTGTATTTATATATCCTAATGCTCACACATGTACGAATCTACACACAGACACATTTGTATGAATTACCAACGTTTATGTGTGTCTGCATAATAAAAGAAAAAGAAAGTAAAATTAGCAATGAAATCCATAAACGATTAGTTTTTTTTTTTTTTTTTTATCATTTCCAGGATATGTACTTGATACAAATATGAAACATGCATTTGTGTGTGCGTGAGTAAATACATAAAAATATAGAACGAATGAATAATGTAAACAATAAACTGCAAGATAAAAAAACTAAATAAATAAATAAAAATATATATATCGAATGTTTGTCCTAGATATCAACTGTTATGAGCATTAAAAAATGCTTAACACCTTATGCAATTGTTTATAATTTTTTATTTTATTTTTAATTATGATATCTGTAAAGGATAACGACAAAAAAAAAATGCAACAAACATTAAAACAGAAAATAAGAAACAGTTTAGAATTTTATATTTTTTATTATTTATTTTGCATATGCATATTTTTTATGTGTTGTGTTTGCTTTGGGTTTTTCCTTTTTCCTTTTTTTTTTTTTTTGTAAAGATTTAAAAAACAATGGAAATCATCATCACAAATCACAATACAAACATTTTATCTATATTTTATCAAATAATGCATGAATGAATGATATTGTTGTTTGCATTTTGCTTTAATAGAAATTAAATCAATCATGATTTAATGTTTGATAGCAGGATAATATGATGATGATGATGATCATCATGATGATGATAATGAAAAATTAATTAAATATGATTGAATATTGAAGGATTTATTCGATATTTTATAGTGAAGCACATAACAAAGGTTTATTTTGTTTTTTTGTTAGAGTACAATCGAATTTGTGTACATATGTAAATATGTATGTGTTAGCATGGGTAAATAAATGAATTTTCATACGTGAGTAAATAATGTACATATGTACATACATACAAATTTTGCGTTTTTTCCCAGTCCATTCGTATACGAATACGTACAGAAATTTAAAAATTTGTTTTAGCTTCACGTCATGAAAATAAAATCCGTCCGTCTTCCATACCATCCGTCTTCCCTTACCCTAATAACCATTACCAACCGTCATTTATGCTACTGAATAGACTAGACTGCTAGACCAGTTTAATTAAGTGGTATGCTGTGTGCTATAGCTATGGTACATGAAATATAAACGATAAACGATAAACGATGTATATCTTGTATTCAATAACTGATTTATTCAAATTTTATATTTTAATATAAAACCTAATAATTTACAAATACATATTTAGACGTAAAAAAAAACTAATCGTTGTTTTGAAAACAACATTTAATAAACTCCTTAATTTAAACAAACAAAATTTGACAAAAACACATAAATTAAAAAAAGTAAAACTGAATTAACAAAGCTTAATCAATGAAAATTAGAAATTAAATGAGTTTATTTACATATATCATAACAAATCTAGCATTTATAAAATTTATTTATAAGTTGACAGAAAATGATCATGAATTCATTCACAATAATTCTACAATTTTTCTATAACAAAAATTTAAACATTTTTGAACAGTTTCAAAAAATTGAACAATTTTTCTTTTTATATTTTTCATGATCCTGACAAAAATTCGTTTAATGCTTTTCCTGCATTCCCACATAAAAACGAAACTACTTATACAAATTCCAAAAAACCAAATGTACCATAAAAACTTTAAATGTTTCAAGGAAATACATTTTGAATCGTTACCATTTTCTGATGAAACATTTATTTTTGGTAGAAGTGCAGAGTATGTGATTGATTTCCAATACTGATAAAGTCCATTTTCCATTACTCGCAAAATAAAAAGTCGCAATTCTTGTGTTAAGAAAAAGTCCGGTTTCATAAATATCCCATCATGTAAAGTACCAACACAAATATCTGTTATATCATATTTGTGCATATTTAATAATCTTTGAACTGCTTCTACATATTCCCAATTACTTAAACTAGTAATGTAAGGGTTTAATGTTGATTCGTTTCTTTCCTCCGTATAGTTAACATCCATAATAAAATTTTTTTCAAATTCTGGGGGAAATTGGAAAGTTGTACCGGGACTTCTGTCTGATGGCGTTGCTCTAATGAGTTTCATGTTGTTTTTCATCATGTCATCAAAGCTCCTAATTTTCACTTCGTAATCACTTCTTGTGAAAAAGCTAGTTGAAAGTGATAAATAAATATTGGTCAAGATGAAACCAAGAATAAAAATTATGATACACAATAAACGAAAAATAAGCTTATTCCTGTTGAAATCTCTCGGCAATGATAAACACAAAAGGACGCTGATAACTTGACAAAAAGCATCTCCAAATTCCGATTTCTGAAAATTCAAAATCCTCGCAAAGTGCAATGAGAGTGACAACACAAATATTGAAATGAAAATTGTTATCCATACTTCGAGTTGAAATGGTCTAATTAAGTACATGTACTCAGGAATTTTTTGACCGAGTGGGGCTACTATACAAGCTTTACTTGATCTTAATATTGAAAACGCTTCCAATGAACGACCATCCACTTGACTTGTCATTACATTAAAGCAAACATCAATTTGATCTTTATTTAAAAGATTCTCAACTATATATTCATGTGGAATGTTAGAATTTTTGATCTTCTGAATATAAAAAAGATGTTCTCCAAAATTTCTGTACTTCATAAACGTTTTAAAAAATGCCACACTAATTCCAGACAAACCTGATCTATCTTTAATTACATATGGTTTGTCCTCATAAATGACCGCTCTAATTAATTCCCCATTGAAATTTTTATAATCGACAGATGAGAACAAGTCTTTAGCCGAGAATGTGTTTGTAATGTTTTTAATTTGAACTGTTGAAAAAGGATAGAAAGTGTAAATTTGAACAGATTCATCAATTTTGCACAACATTAAAACACTATTTATTAGTCCTTGTTTTTTGAAGAAATTAAAATATACAGAAAGTTCTACATTTAGATTGGGTCTAACATAAATTATTAATGTTTTTGTTGATCGTATGTAATCCAATGCCATTTGAGCATAAAAAATTGAATCAGTAATATTTAATGATAGAAAAACCACTGACAATGAATTCGTTTTATGCACGAAAAATCTTAGCTGTGTTGATATGTGTTTATTGATAATAATTCTTGTAACGTTTGTTAACTCATTGAATGCAACATTTGTGCAGTTCTGTGAAACGCAGAAATCCTTTTCGTAGAATATGTTCAAATGTGTGATGTTGTGAGTTGCAACGATGTCATGAATTAAAGGTTTAATGTTTGTTAATTGCACTATCACTTTTCTGTCTTGATTGAAATGTTTCACGTTTGTTAATTGCACCACTGCATTTGCTTGAAAGTCAAAAACGAAAATTAAAAAAGAAAATACTGCCAAGTTCAATATCATTTTTGACATCATGAACGTTGTTTTCCAATATTTATATCGTAATTGTATAATGTACAATTCTTAACTTAACAGGCAACTAATTCCAAACACAGATAAATTTTGGAAATTTTGTTAGAAAGCGTTTAGAATGTTTTTAATTTTTTTTATTTTTATTTTGTAGAACTCCTTTTAATTTTACTACGAAAGATTTCCGAATATTTTCCAAAACAGTTTGAATGTGGAAAGATCAATATTTAATTTTAACAAAATCCTGAAATGAATATCATGAGCATACGTGGCTAACATCCTCATTGCCATTCGAAACATTTATCATACTTCTAGGTTTAGTAAAACAATTTATCATATCGAGGAAAATATCTTGTATAAAGTATTTGATATTGATTTCGTTTCGTACACACTATTTAGAATTATAGCTCCTATGTACACGTACTCATGTACATATGTATGTATGTATTGGCATTGAAATAAATTAATGCGTATTGTAATGAACTGAATTTATGAAATTGTACTTATTGCTTATTTTGAACATTAATGACTTTAAAAAACAAATCAAGTAATTTAATCAATAATGTTAATGTAATTAAATCAAAATTATAAAATGTTTACTATCATAATGACAATTTTTAATAATTTTTTTTTTCAATAACATAAAGAAAACGTAAACTGAATAATGACTTAAATTTTTATGTTATGTAATTGTATAAATAAATATAATGTTGAATATATGTATATGTACATACTTATAAAAAAAAAACTACATGAGAATGTTTAAAGTGAAATGAAACAATGAAGATGTTTTTATGTCTGTTCTCATTTATAAATATTCGCTAAAGGCAATGGCTGTTTAAAAAAAAAACCGTTTTTTATTGGTACTAATCAAAATAAGAAAAAAATTGTAATTGCATCAGCATGTTATGAATTCTTTAAATTTACCAAGAACATATAGGGATATGTAAACGATAAAATTTCTCTATCATATTCTTGTACTACTTATACATACTTATGTATGTGTATTAGTAAAGCATTATTCTACACGTTACATGACGTCCACATTATTACATCAAAAAAATTATTTTAAAATTCGTCCCAAAAATAAACTAAAATTTTAATACTCAAATTTTAATACTGTTGTCATAAATGGACAAAGATAATGCCATCATTTAGCTTTAGGCATATCATGTCTTTTAGTAATTTATTTAATAATGAACAAAAATAAAAATTTTTATTCCCCCATATGTATGTACATACACATGTACAATTATTTATAATTATATGGTGATAGTAATCGATTTTGCACCTTGAATTCTATCTCATGTAATAAAAATATTGAGCAAATTTTAATAAATGATTGACATGCAGAGCTATAAATTTTTTCAATGATGATTTGATATTTATTTTTTTTTTTTTTTATAATTCACTAATAAAGGAATTTTGTGTTTTTCATTGTTCTATAATTACATCAAGAAACACACAAAAAATATGATTTATCAATACAATGATTTTAAATGCATGAAAAATACCAAATTCATTCATTAAATTTGTCTTTTATGCATGAGCTACAAATATTATGCATACCAACCATGGTTATGACGTTATAACCATTCAAATTATTTATACATACATATGTCACTACCATATAGACGTCCATATTTTGTATATAAATAATTTGGTTGAATATGACGTCACAATCATAGTTGGTGCAATGGAGCTCACGCATTACGTACTAACATATCAGTTCTTTGTTTTTTGAATTGTCTATAATTTATACCTTGATTTATACTTTAAATATATTTTCACTACAGACCTTATGGAAGTATATATTATATGCATGGTAAAATAAACTCTATAAGAGCTTTTTATACCATGATGTAAAGTTTTCCTACTATTTGTGGTTTCCATAACGCCTGTATAGTGAAAATATTTTAACTACAAAGTATAATATAGAATTTTTATTTAGAATTCCTTGAATGTTACATGATACTCTAATAAATGGAATTTACTATAAACTGTTTTTTTTTTTTTGACGAAAAATACGAAATTTTTGTACGTATACTGTACATAATTTTATCGCTTACATATGTAATCATGTCCTTTTTTGTAGATTATACTTATTCATATATGGATGTACGTACATATACAATAATGTAATAAATGTAATTCATGCAGACTAAAATATGCTATCATCTGATCTATAATTCATATATCCTTTTTATTATATATGTGTACAAGTGCTTGCGTTTATAATACATATACATACATACATATTGTATACACTGTAAAATATAATAATGTAATTTATATCTAGCAATCAAGAGAAATCTGTTTAGAATGCTAAATAAGGGATAAATATAGGATAAAATTCATTGGTTAGTGCCAGAATAAAAATAAAAAATAAATTAAATTTTTGTACTAATGCATAAATGTACGTATACATTCAACACACTTATACATACGTACATATTTTGATATATTATCAAAAAATTACAAATTTATTACATTATAAGAATAGAATATGTATACAGGATGATTTTATATTAACTATATTTGTATGAACAATACATTCACATAACATACGTATGTGGATGTGATATACATACACACATGCGAATTAATTTAAAAAAAAAAATTATATACTGGCTTACATATGTATATATATAACACAACAAAACGCTATTATGATAATTTACTATTTTGTATATATGTATGTAACAAAATAAGTAAATAAAAAATTACGTATGTACATGTGTATTTTTTGTATTTTTTTTTTCTTTTTCTTTTCATTCGAAAAATTTGTGCAAAATTTAAACGTGCATGCATTTATAAAAACGAAATTTATATGTATAATATATATGAGCACACATATACTGTAAATTATACATCGTAATTGTACATCACACTATCATATATCCTTATACATACATATGTATGTTAAAACGAAGGGATACATACTTAAAAACGACCCTTACCCGAATTTTCCTTTTTTTTTGCTTTTTTCACTGGTCTTGCTAAGTATTTTACTATTTTCTAAGTGAAAATAAGTCGAAAATGAAAAAAAGAAATAAAAAAAAAGAAAACTCATAAACAAAAGTAGAAACAAACAAACAAACAAAAAAACAAAATGAAATTATGAGCATATAAGCAAAGAATAAATTTATATGGAATAAATGCAAAAAAAAAGTACAAAAGATTCCAAATAATGAAGTGAGAATAAATTTGATAAAAGCTTATTTCCCAAGGCAAAATATGATTTTCCTCCTTAATATTATTATTTTTTGTTTTTTTTTTCTGACGAATATTTGTATGTTTTATAGAGAATACAAAAACCCCTAATATGTATTCAATGTATGTGACTTTAAAAACAAAGAAAATAAAATCAAAACAAAAAAAAAAAAAAAAAAGAACAGAAGGCAGAAAAAATAAAGAAATAATATACAAAAAATTTTACGCTATACAGATACTTACTGTATATATGTATACAAACAATGCTACAAAACTTGCATATTTGATTATTTTCATGGAAAAACAAAAAATTCAGGAAACATAAGGATAACTGAATGCACATTCATACATTGTGGAAATAAAAAAAAAAAAAATGAATTTGAACTAAATATGGGCTAAAGTAACATATTATAATATATTCTACGGTATTATGAATTCATTTTACTGCATATACATATGTACAAATTTTACATGTGCTCATATACGTAAACTCACATATTCATGAAAATTTCTTACCAGTATTTTTGGTTAATTTTTATTTTTATTATTATGCATGGTATTGTTTAAAGCTTTCGGTGTGTGTGTTTTTTTTTTTGTATTTCGTGTTTTTTTTTAATACATTTTTATTTATAATTTGTTATTAATAAATACTACCTGGTCGCCTAAGTATTTAATTCAATATTTTTGTCTTTCATTTAATTTAAATTTCTAAATTTCAATTTTTCTGTTTTTCCTTTCAGTTCTACAATGTTCATTTTCTAATACTATCATTTCGCTATTGCTTTTTTCACATATCCTTTTTTATGCTTAAAAGATGGGTTCTCAGTTGCCCACGATACATAAAAGGAGGAAGAATTTTGTTTTTCTTTTTAATAAATGAAAAAAAGGAAAAACGTTTATAATAACAACTTTTTTTTTTGGTTAGGTTCATTATTTATTTAATAACTGCAATGGGAAGAGAAAAACAAATTTGTTTGTTGTTTTTTTTTTTTTTTAACTTTGCATAAACGAAAGTTGAGAAGATATAGTAAAAGTAAAAATATTTATAGAAAAAGTTATGCAAAAAAAAGACAAAAATGATTTCTCGTAATATTCTAAAAACTTTTAAAACTACTAAGAATCCATAAACTAAAATAGGAAAAAAAAAAAAAAAACAAAATTTTCTGGAGTATCTCGTATAAAATACTTTTATAGATTGATCTGTTTTATATATTCATGTGGTTTTGATGTTTTTTTTATTTTTTAGCTGGTTAGATGCTTTTATTATTATTAACATCATCATTATTATTTTTTTTTTTCTACATCATTTCTGATGATACTGTTATCGACGATGACGATATATACTTTTGTATAGGTATGCATATTGGCATTTACATTACCGTCGTTGTCATTCTAAAACCATCAAAAATTTCTTGTTAAAGCTTATAAGTGTATAGGGTTTGTCCTTTATAAAGCACACGTTCGTTCGATTTCTTACATATTCTTATGTTATTTTGATTGATCCTTTATACCGACTATAGAAAAGTCAAATCCCAAATCAGTTTCATTTTAATCAATAAACTGTTTGACCATAAAAAATATAGAATTATAGGAATACATAAATTATTAGATATTTTCTTCTATTGGTGTTCAGCAATTGAGCTTACGTAAATGAATTACAATCGAATTAATTACTTTTCAATGTTGATGTACATAAAGGTGTAAGGAAACATTTTTTTTTGTTTTTTTCTTTAGAAAAAAATTCCTAACTCCAATTAAAATAATTTCGAAATATTTTTTTTTTTTTGTTTTGTATGTATGCGATCAATTGTAAATAATAAGAATTTCCTTAATATTTAATAGATTTAATACACAGGAAGTTAGATAAAGTACTTCTTTTTTTTTACTTTTGATTTTGGAATACCATGACATAAACCACAATTGACTATACAACAAAATGTTTTATTTATTCACTCCATTAAAATTTATTTCTATTTGTTTTTTTTGTTTTGTTTTTTTTTTTTTTTTGTTATATTTCATTTCGTTTTTGTTTTTTCTCTCTAGATACAATTCCGAAAATTTAAATGAAATTTTCTATTCATCAGATGTTAAGATAATGTCTAAATTGAAAATGTTATATAAATTAGAAATACGAAATACGAGGGGAGAATACATCAGAATAGAAAAAAAAAACAAAACAAGAGAAAATGAAAACAAAAAACTTCAATTTGACACGAAGAAAACTAAAAAAAATAAATAAAAAAATGTAAATCTGTAAAATTCAAAATACATTCACATTGCAATGTACATAAATCACGTTGAATATATGTACGTAAAAGAAAATCTATAAACAGTTCTTGGTTTTGTTCTTAGATTTTCTTTTCGTTATTACAATTTTCATTTGTTATTGTTATATTCAGGATATCATAAAATCTTAAACTTTTTGTAATTCGTTACCACTAAAAAAAAAAGAAAAAGAGTCAACTAAAAACGAAATAGTATTAAAAAAAAAACAAAAAAACAAAAAAAACTAAAAAGAAAAGAAAAACAACAGTCACAGAATTCGAGGGCCATAAATTAATTTAATTCCTGGCAGATAATGAGTTTTTACAAGCTTTACCATTTTTTCATCAGTTAAACAATATATAATTCAAGTTTATGTAAATATAGCTAACGTGCATGTATTATATGTATGTACGAGTATGCATGGCTACAATATCGTATATCTGAATCGTATATATACATCCATACACACTGTGTATGTGTGTTGTGTCTAGTAATAAATGAAATTGTATAAATAAAAGTAAATTCAATAAATAAAAAATAAAAAAAATCCCCAGAACAAAAAAAAAATCTATAATAAATGAAATTTAATATTTTATCGTTAACCGAACTAATGGCATAGTATTCAGGGACATACATACCAAATTATTATTGACCTTTTGTATAAATGCGTTTTTTTTTTTTCTAATTTTGCTAACTAATTTTTATTCAAATGTACAGGGTATCCTTGATATCAATTTAACGGCAACAGCTAACAAATTATATCGAGAAATGTAAAAAAAAAAAAAAAAATTAAAAAAGATTAGTGTCTCTTTCTCTAATTTTTGTATATTAACATTGAACATTATTGGCTTAAAATTTTGAATCAGACACGATATTGTAATTTAGCTAAAAATCAGGACGACAATTATGTCCTTTCCCAGGAATTGTATGAACATAATTGTAACGTGATCAGATGAGATTAGTTATGTATCCTTAAGTTTGAATTTTGAAAAAATTGTAAAATTTTGTTTTTTTTTTTGTTTTTTTTTGTTTTTGAAAGGATCAATTTGTGTTTTGAGAACTTTGTTACTCATATGAAACATCCTGTATGACCTTCTCTATAGATGTCGTGTAAATACTTAAAGTAATATATGTATGTATGTACATATCTATATAAAAACATGCAAGTACATAAATTAAGTAAAGAAAAAAAAAAAAAAAAAAACGAAAGTTATTGAATAAAATTTAATAAGAGGACATTTTTGTGGTTGTCAAAAACCTACAATCATAATAAAAACATATAATAAGGGACAGGTGTTACTTTGTAAATGTTTTTTGACTTTATTTTAGTGAACTATTTAATATATGGGAAATTTTACTTTTACGTATATGAATATGTATTTTTTCTACAGTTCCTTTATTTTATTATATTTGTATTTTTTTTTTTTTTTTTTTTTGTTTACCATTTATCCTTGCAATATACACTTAAAAATGTACATACGTACAAACTCATATTGATACATACATTTTTCAATTCATAGAAATTTAACAAAATCAATATGGTCAACATATTAATATAATCGATAATAATATAAACCTAAAAATAAAATATTGATATTATTATGATTATGATTATTTGCTTTTACCAATATTAAATATATGAAGCTATCATATAATTTATTTATTGGGCGTTATGAAAATTAAAGGTACATAAAAGTTTTCCCTTTTTCTGTTTTTTGTTTTTTTTTTTTTGTTTCTTTCTTTTGTATGAGTTTTAATAAAATGAAATTTATTATCCTTTAATATTTGGCAACATTTTATTCTAATCGTAATAGAAAATAATTTTTTGTACCTATGACAAAATAAATGTGTCCAGGTTAAATTTAATTTGAAATTGAAATTTCTTTATTTTTCATTTTCGATATTTTCCTTTAAAAAAAATTTTTTTTAATTTGCTGATACATACATAATATTTGAACTAAGGATTTTTCAAGTATCCTGAGTAATTCATTCAACCATTACAGATCGATCTGTAGCCTTGTTTATTTATTTTTTTTTTTGCTTCGCGAATCACGGCCATAAGCGACGTAGTTTTTAATCATAAAAAATAAAATCAATTTGAAGATAAAACAAAACCAAAACTTTAAGAAGAAAAAGAAATTTAAACATACATACATATAATATGACATGAATGAAGAAAAAATAAAATGAGAAAAATTAATAATAAACGAAATATGGATATAATCGTTCATATACATACTCGTACTCGTAGATACATAAGTATAGGTATGTACCAATGTACCTAAGCACAAGGCAAGGACTAAGTAATTTTTTATGAGGACACATCTGTTATGGTACATAAATAAAAATTGATAAAAATTTTCTTAAGTAATAAGTGTGTATTGATCGAAAAAAGGAAATGAAAAGAAAAATACGTATCCAAAATATGTACATCATACGTACAAAATACAAGTTTTATACACAAAGTAAGTAGTCATGATTTGAATTTAATTTTTTGTTAACTCAACGTATTATTGAATTTTCACCCATTTGTGGTAGATGAATTAGTGCGATATCACTCCTTTATAACTTCAGGATGAGCAAATATACCGTTGTACAATAAAAATTTAAAAAAAAAATTATGTGTTTAAATTATTTTACGTATTTTATTTTATATTGCAAATAAACAATAAAAACATAGTGTGACATAATACGTAAATTTTCTTAATGCTTTATGAAATATTTTCAAGTATCCAATTTGATAATCTGTCAACACGTGTAAAGCGAGTTTCTTTGTCCCTTGTACAACTTCGTTTATCACCACCAGACGTAACACCAACAAGAAATTCAGTACCATATTTATCTGTATAAACAAAAGGACCACCAGAATCACCAAGGCACGTGGCACGTCCATCTTTACCACTAGTATAAGAAAACGTAGGATGTTCCTTAGGAAGAACAACTAAATTTACATATCTTAAAATTGTTGGGTAGTCTTTTAAATCGTCACTTTGTCTGCCCCATCCACTTGTTACTACTTGTTGACCAGTTAAATTCATTTCCTTTACTGGAAGGTATATAGATGCAACAAAATCTGTAAAATAAAAAACTTTAGTTAATTAGGTAATTCAAATAAATATACTTTTTTACCGTTAAATTTAACAATTTCTGGCAGATGAATTAGTCCGATATCAAATCTTAAGTTTGGAGGAGGATTATATTCCTCATGTATTATAAAATCCTTAGAATCATTCACATGAATAATCTGAGCATTTCTCGTGTTTTTTATATCATGTGTCCCGAATATAGCTTTAACTTTACGAACCAATTTGAATTCTGTTTTACTTTGTATAATTTTGCCATCTTTTAATGTTTCGGCCGGAACATTAAGACAATGAGCTGCAGTCAAAACATATTTGTCTGATATTAAAGATCCACCACAAGAACTGGATGAATAATCGTTTTTTATTGCCAAATAAACTTGAAATTTAAATTGTCCAAGTGCTGCCGGTTTACCTCCAACAATTCTAGTTGAAATCAAATCTGAATCTAGACTGGCAGAAATACTTACCAAAATTACAAGAAAATGTACTAAAATAAGACCGTACATGTTTACAAATTTTAATATCGAAATTTCCACTTTATCAATAACTAAATTCACTTTTTGAAAAATAACGAATAATTCAATATGAAGTAATAAATTTACACTTCACTTTTTTAAATGTCTTTCCTATAAGAGTTTCTTTAAATTTAAAAAATTTCTGATTACAACTACGAAAATTTTGGCCTTTTATATAAATTTTGACCCTAATTTTGACCAAATTTCCAACAATGAAATAGTTTTTCCACACGTGTTTTCAAACATTTTTAAAATTTCTTTGTAAATTATAAATGCAAATATTTGTATTTGTAATTTTAAAATTTTTTTTCGTAGCTGTTGCTATTTGTTTGAAACATAATGGACACATGCACATTAGCTACAAATTTTCAAAGAATAATTCAAATTTAAATACAAATGTTTTAAAATAAAGCATTTGAATTTTGCCATTTTTATGTAGTTTGTTTGTGTATAATAAATATAATCGAAAATTTTTAATTAAAAAATATCCAATTCAAATATTAGCACATAAAAATAAATTAATAATCAATAAGAATAATAGAGTCGACATCGAGTTGAAATTCGGGTTTAAATCAATTGAAAAATAGAGTTTTAACAAGTTTCAAGTAATTAAGATAATTTTCCATTGTCCCAATAATTAAGTATAGTATGCCGAAGCGTTTAGTTCGTTTTAGAAATTTTGGTATTCATACAAACTAATTTAATGTACTTCATTTTATATTGCAAGAAAACAAAAAAATACAGTAGATATATATTACACATTTTATAAATAATATATGCTTATGTATGTACATATTTTTCTAAAATACTTTACACAGCATTTCGACGTATCCAATCTAAGAATTTGTCAACACGTGTAAAGCGATTTTCTTTGTTCACTGTACAATTTTCCTTATTATCACCGCCTGATGTAACTCCAACAAGAAATTCAGCACCAAAATTACCTGTATAAACAACAGGGCCACCAGAATCACCAAAACATGTGGCGCGTCCATCTTTACCACTAGTATAAGAAAACGTAGGGTGTTCTTTAGGAAGAACAACTAGATTTACATATCTTAAAATTGTTGGAAAATCATTTGGAGTGTCACTCTGTCTACCCCATCCACTTGTTGCTACCTGTTGACCAGTTAAATTAATTTTCTCAATTGGTAGGTCTATTGATATAACATAATCTATAGAATAAGAAACCTTCGTTAATAAATTTAAATAAATATTGTTTTTTATTTATACCCAACCTACCAGTAAATTCAACCTTTTCTGGTAAATGAATAAGTGCAATATCACATCTTATTTCATCAGGAGGATCAAATCTCCCATGTACTATAAAATCATTTCTATCATTCACATGAATAATCTGAGCATCTTTCATGTTACTTATATCATGTGCCCCGAATGCAGCATAAACTTCCTTGACGTATTTGTATTCTGTTTTACTTTTTATAACTTTGCCATCTTCTAATGTTTCGGCCGGAACATAAAGACAATGAGCTGCAGTCAAAACATATCTGTGTGATATTAAAGATCCACCACAAAAGTTAGTGATTGTATAATCACGTGATATTTCCAGATAAACTTGATATCTAAATTGATAAACTCCTGCCGGTTTACCCCCAACAATTCTAGTTGAAATCAAATCTGAATCTGAACTGGCAGAAATACTTGCCAAAATTACAAGAAATTGTACTAAAATAAGACCGTACATGTTTACAAATTTTAATATCGAAATTTCCACTTTATCAATAACTAAATTCACTTTTTGAAAAATAACGAATAATGAAGTCACGAATTTATACTTCCATTTTTTTAAATATCTCTCCTATAAGAGTTTCGTGAAATCCAAAAATTTTCTGATTTCAGCCACGAATATTTTGGCCTTTTATATGAATTTAGATTAAATTTTAACTAATAAGATATTTTTTCTACACGTACGTAATTTAATAAAGAATTTTTCTATTTTTTTTTAAATAAATTTAGACGAATGTTTGTTTTTTGAATTAATTTTTTTTATTTCGTAGCTGTTGCTAGTTGTCTGTTATGTCTACGTTTCAATAGTAGTGATCAATGTTATTTAATTTTTTATACAAGTGTTTTAAGACAAAACATTTTTAATTTAATCAAATTGTATTTAATTTAAATTTGTAATTTTCTAATTTTCTAGTTTCTAATTATTAAAATTTGGTAAAACCAGAATAAATATTTTTTCTACGTAAAACGTAATTTTTCAACAAAAAACAAAATACAAAATTTTTTTTTTTTTTTTTAAATATTTACACAAAAACTAATTAATGTTTGTAAATAGGCAATTGATAATGATTTTGATCTAAATAAAAAACTTTATTAAATACATACATATATTAGTTACTATTTGTTTGTACATACATATTTTATAAAATTACTGCGAATAATAAATGCAAATTTAAACAAAATACCTACTTGAAATCAATTGAAATTTTATTAATAATTCAATTGTTTAAATATTTATTTAAAAGAACGTTGACTTAAATCGAGATCATACAAGTAACAAAAGAATTTTATTACTAAACACAATAAAATGATTTTTTCAATTATTTACGTTATTTTACAATTATTAAAAGCAATAAAATCACAAAACAAATTTTCATGAAAAAGAAAATTAATGTTTAGTCAACTTTCATACATTTTTGGTATTTTAAATTTTTTTTTTTTTTTTTTTTTTTTTTTCGAAATTAACACGTAAATTATTAGAAAATACGAAATATCGTAATAATTATAAGAATTTTAGTTCAAATATCAAAAGAATTCTATAGTTTGTCTACTAATTCGATGCAATTAAGGCATTACACAAATATACATGTCTTTTTTATTTTCTTATAATTTTTAATAAGATCATATCACGAGCAGTGTTACTACAATCTGCTATAGCTATCATACAATATGAGATGAATATTTTTAATATCAATATGCAGTGACGTAAAGTGGTACTAATTTATGTCCATATAAGTACTTAATTGCATCGAAATAGTAAACAGAGTATAGAGATGATCATAGTGAAAAGGAAAACTAATTAAGTTCAAGTAAATGAGAATGAAGAAATGAAAAAGGAAAAAAAAATTTCAATAAAATTACTCAAATGTACATTACACACATATGTATATATATAAAATGAATTTGAAAGGCAATTTTGTAATTGTAAAATTGAATTTATCAATTACAAATAACATCTGGTTTTTTTTTTCGTGTTTAAGTTGTTATGAAAAAATAGAAACAAGAAGTTTTCCCAAACAAATCTTATTAAAATTAAAATGTCATCATCTTTAGCGTAGATAAGAAAATAATATTAAAAAATAATTTTTTCTTTAAAGTTTTAAAAATACTTTATTCTAAAATACATTACAGTGCAGCATATTTAATAATTGAGAACAAAACTTTTATAGAATATCCTTTCATCATAAAATCATCCTTACTAATATCGATTATATTCTATCAAAAAAAAAAAAAAAAAAAAAAGAAAAAGACTATAAAAACTAAAATACTTTTTTCAACTTAAATCTCTCCACACTATTTTCATTTTTCTTCTTATTATTATTTTTCTTATTTTTTTTTTATTATTATTTTTCTTATTTTTCTTATTATTCTAAACCTTCAACATCTGCTTTATCTATCATTATGGACCTTTTCTAATACTTTAACAATCTTGAATTATTACTGACCCGGAAACCATAAAAACTTTATCAACCCCAAACAGTTTTTACATTTATCTTTATATTCTATGAGAAATTATGTATGATTGCATGAAATGTACAAACCAGCTAAAAGAACATTTTCATTTTGGAAAATGATGTATACAAATGTATATGTACATTTGTATGTGTATAGAGGAAGAGAATAATATAAATTTTCAATCCTTTCGATGTCCTTTTATAGATGATCGTATTGTTGTTGTTGTTTTCATTTTATCTGTTTTTCAGTCGAAATCATAGAATATACATTAAATACTAAATTGAATTGAATAAAAGTTTAAGTTGTAATAAATATTTTTGGTTTTATTTTATTTTATTTTTTTTTTTTGTATTTTTGTGTAAAAGTTTACGAAAATATGTAATATGCTTTCGTATTTGTACCCACTGTGCATTATTGCATTGTAATGTGTACTATGATGCTATGGATATAAATGGAAATGGGGGGTCAATGCAATTTTTGGGATATCATAATATTTACAAAACAATAATTTTTTGTTATTGAAAAAAAAAAAAAAAGAAAATTTCATAAAAGAAAATTTCATTAAAAGAAAATCTACCTTTTTTTACGTGATATTGCAGTGCTGGCTTCAAACATAGGAGTTTCTAAATTCAAACCCTCAAAGACAGAAAAAATGTATGCTTTTTTGGAAAAGTTCTGATGGTACTAAAGGACTATACTCTTTACTTATAAATAGTAATTAGGCTCTGGGTCACTTTGAGTTACGACGAAAAAACGTTAACAATGAGAGAAATCTAATATTACAAAATTTTTCAAAATAAATTTTAAAAGATGACTAAATCACAAACATATGATATTCGATATAATTTTTGTTGAACCATTTAAGTTACGTGATATCTTTTCCTTAATATTTTTTTATTATTTTCCATTTATTTATTTTCAAAATGTTCCTCTACGTACTTACGTACTTATAACTGAGAATAAAATAAAAATTGAATCGATTATTATTATTATTATTGTTTAATGAAAATAAATTCTTCTTTAGATTTGAGGTAATTTTTTTTTACTTTTATATATTTTTATTGTTTGTTGATTTTTTATTTTTTATTTTTTATTTTTTTTGGAAAATTGATAATTTCCTTTTCACAAGTTTTCCATTTGTATACAAAAAACAAAAAAGCAAAAAAAAAATAAAATCAAATCGAATGAAATGAAAAATAAAGTAAATAAATAAAAATAAAATAAAAAAATAAATAATATTTTAGGTTCATTCAATTTATACTGGTTTTTTTTTTCTTTCTTAATTTTGTGTTTATTTCATTTTCTTTACGTATTATTTATTTGTAGATTATGGCCTTTATATTTTCATATAATATTGTTTTGATAATGTGAAACCCTAATACGAAAATTGTTGAGAATCATAATATAAATTGAGAATCATATTCTTGAAAAAAAAAAAAAAAAAATTCATTTATGTATGTGATATTTGATTGTATATGTATTTAATGGATATTTTGGATAGTGGATCCATAAATATATGATTATTGTATTTTTCTGTATATATACATATTCGTATTCATACATATACAACATCATCTTATGACTACTGAAATAAATTTTAATGTGCTCAAATAATATTTCAACATATTTTCATGATATCATTGTTTGGCAATCATTTTTTATGGATTAGTTATAAAAAAAAAAAAAAAATTCTTTTTTGTGATTCATTCATTTTTACAGTCCATTACATAAAAATTATATACTCTTAATATTGATATCATCTTTTATACCAGTATATGAAGATATTTAAGCTTTTTTGCACAAATAATACGTACAATAATAATGATAATAGTTTGTAATAACAATAATATAAATTTTCTTATTTTTTTTTGTCCTATAAATATTTTCAATATAAAATTATTATTTAAAAAAAAAAAAAAAAGAAGAAAATCTAGTTGAAATAATCATTTAAACAGTAATAAAATGGTTTTCCTTTATTTGTATAAGGACAAATTAATGTGCAATTTCTAGAATCATGTACAGTGAATGTATAAAATATTTTTAAGAATTTTCCAAATGATCATTTGATTTTAGAAAATGAATTAATACAAATTCGAAATAGCTAAAAAAATTTGCTGAACTCTTATATAAAATGCATTTACGATTGTAATCTGTCTATAATCAGAATTTATTACATACATTATATTGAGGCGGAGTTGTATCATTCGATAATAACTTTAACCGTGATAATAAAAATATTCAAATGAAAATTCAGGGATAGAAAATATCAAAACTAAGGAGGATCAAATGAAATCATAAATTAAGGAATAAAATCTGACCTAAAGCAAGTAAGGACTGAAATATATATAGTTGTAATGACCCTTGACAATAATAATATTTTCACCATAAAAGATCATTTCCGAAATTTTATCCATTTGCTTCTTAGCATAGCCATATTGTTCATACCGTAATAAATGCGTGAAATGATAGTTTTGAAAAAAAAATGTATTTGAAATTTCGAAATAATTAGCGTACAAGGCGGCTGAAGTTGGTGGGTACCACCAATGGTGGGTCCTAAAAGGAACTCTTACTTACAAGGCAATTATGCCTACCGAATGAAAATCAGATACACAAATGATGCATTAAATTCAAGCTCGGATTTACAATCAAATGCTTTGCTCATGATATTTTCCCACAATTCCTAATCTAAGATGAATTTGTATAATTTCAAAAATTATTTTATTCATTAAAATAACGATAAAAAGTTTTAAAAAAAAAACAAATTTAATTAAAATATTATTCATTTATGTTTGAAAAATTCGATTTTAAAATTACATAAAAAATTTAAAATTTTAAGAAATAAAAATATAATTACAAGAAAGATAAATTTCGAAAAGACATTAATTATAAGAAATTTATTTAAATTTATTTTTACTCTTTTTTATTTAATTTTAGAAAAATATACTCGTAGAATAAAATAAATAAAACCAAGTACTTATGTACATAAACATCTAAATGTAAAAATTAAAAAACCACAAATCTATGGTATTTAAGTTTTTGTTTTGTTTTTATTTTATTGTTTTCTTCTTTGGAAAATATCTTCATCTTTTTTGTTATTTATTTTTGTTTTTTTTTTTTTTTTTTGTATAACTTTTAAAATACACGAATGGAATAAGTTAAAATAAAATTAAATTCATGTAGTATCTATGTAAAAAACTTTATATTTATTATTACTATATAAATATTATAAAATTTATCTTTAATCATTTAAGAAAACTTATGCATATTACATCATCATCATCGTCAATTTTGAATCTTTATCAAATTGTATTAATCTGTAAAAAACAATCCTCTTAAAAAGCTCAAAGGAAATGTACAAAACAAAAAAAAAAAAGATATAAAACGAAAATTTTATCTTTTAAAACATTTGTTTTCTATTTTTCATTTTGTTTTGAAACTTTTTCAAATTTCCAAGGAAAACTGAGTGAATCTTAAGAATTATGTTAATCTATAGTCTGTCTACTAATTCAGTGCAGTTAGGGCTTTATGGAAATGACATAAAATAGTACCACTTTACGTCACTGCATATTGATATTAAAAATATTCATTTCATATTGTATGATAGCTATACAGATTGTGGTAACACTGCTCGTAAGATGATTTTATTAAAAATTATGAGAAAAGAAAAAAGACATGTACATATATTTGTGTAATGCCTTAACTGCATCGAATTAGTAAACATACTACATATTATTAAAGACACGATCAGAGCGTATATACAATAATTTTTTATATGTTGGTGTTGATACAAAGCTAAAGGAAAAATGAGAAAATTTTTAGTACAAGGGAAAATAAGTTATCATGAAAAACTGCATCTGGTGGTCGTTTATATTAGGTAGATAGAGTTATGTTTAGTATATATATACATCAATTACAATGCCTGCATATATATCTATATAGTAAACCACAAAATACATCATACAATTTTCATTTACGAATTATATATAAAAGAAACAGTCAAAAAGGAAAACTTTTTAAAAGTCGTTTTTTTTTTTTTTGTTTTTTTAAATTTGAAAAGACAATAAACGCAAAATATTTTTGGGTTTTTTATGTATGTGACAACGCATGTATGTATGTATATAACACAAACAAACTGATATTTTGAGTATTATGTGGAAAATGACTATACAATACATAAAGCGAATTACATTATCTTAATGAGTACAAGAGAACAATATACTTGAAAGTAGGTGGAATTTATTTTCATCTTCAATTAAAGTTAGACAAACTACAATTGTTTTATTTGCTATAAAATTTTATTCATTTTTGTTTGTTTGTTTTTTTTTTTTTTTCATTTATTCATCTCTATTTCTTTCTTTTTGTTCTGTTATATAAATTTTCTTTTCATGCGAATATATATATAGAAAAGATGAATAATAGAAACATTCAAATATTCAACTATATGTACAAGAACAAAAACCACTTTAAATTCTTTGTTTGTTTTGTTTAAATGTGTATTCATGCATCTATTAAAGCAATTTTTTTTTCTTTCTTTTCATTTTTTTCCTCAAGAACATAAAAGAAAAACAAAAAAAAAGAATTAAAGAAAAGGCAAAAAAAAAAAAAAAAAAAAAATCTCCCTTAAGAATAAAAATAATACTTTAATGTGATTTGTATTTTTTTATCAATAATAGACAAAATGATACATAAGATACGTTATCTAATTTTATATTCTAAACAGATAATAATAAAATAATGATAAAATTGCATTATTTTCTCTTCAAAAAAATATGCATATGTACATATATACATGAAATTTAATTCATAAATTCACTTGTATGATATATATTTAGATACACTACTACACACTTTAGATACAGACGCATGTACATAAGTATATGTGTTTACAGTAGATTTTGAGATATATGTATGTATACTTCAATAATACTACAATGATGTGTTTATTATTGTTATGATTATTATTTGTTGTTTATCACATGATCATACATATTCTATGAAACCCATATAAAAATCATACATACAATCATATGTATGTATTAATATCAATTTTATTATTATTTTTGAGTAAACAAATAAACACAAGTGCATAATATGTATAATGGCCATGATATACATATGTATGTATAAAATAGTTATCATCATCATATTTTTGTAATTTTGTCATTCACAATATATACAAAAATATTATATGCAAAATATGTACATATGCAAATAAACAAAAATATTGAATAAAAAAAAAAAAAAAAATGATAAAATTCTAAAATAATATATCTCATGGATATGAGAGTAAGGAAAGGATATGAATATATTATTTTTGTTTATTTTACTTATAAGGATATATGGTATATATACATATGTATGTGAATATATAATCATATATATGATGTTAATGGTATTACATATCCATATATGTATAGGTACATATGTATGTATATTTAACATTATCAAATATATTGCCACTAGATATAATCCCGAATTATATACATGTGTACATAACTCATAGATGATACATGCATACAAAATAAATTTTTATGTAAATTTGCGTAAATCTATATACATACATATTTGTACATGTAATCTCATGCACTAGAATAAACTTACATATGTACTGTTTATATACGCAGAAAAGTGTATTTTTGTTATGTGTACAAGAATAAGAATTATGAAAACCAAATATTGTATATCTTTCAAATGTACCCATACATACATATATGTACATAAATATTTTACACATATCGAGTGGAAACGAAAACAAATTTCTTATATGTTATTTTCCAATTTTGTTTTATATATATTATTGTATTAAATATACGTATGTACATCTTATAAGTACATAATAATCTAATAAATGACGACCATGCATTATATATGTACTTGTATATAATAAATACGTTGATGGATGAAAATCCTTAATATATAAAATGGATGGTACATTCATATGTACGAGTATGTGCTTATTTTGCATATACGAGTGTTATATACATATAACAAACAATTTCATGAAAATATTCATCATTGTATAAATAAACAAATATATTATATATATGAGAGTATCTTTTATTTTGTTAACTGTATTTGAAAAACTGTATTTTTTGTACTCAAAACATATACAAATACATTCATATGTTTATTTACATACCCATATATATGTACATACTAGCTGTGTTGTCTATGATGATGATGACGATAACGACCATTATATTTATAAGATAGAAAGATAAGATAATAAAATATTCAGATATTTTGTTATTACATAAATATGTTTTTGCATATTGTGAATATATTATGTATGTATATGTATGTATACGTATACATATATTGTGAATACAAAATAAATTTATATAGTGAAAATTCTCAAGTATATTTGCATTGATATCATATCAACAAACAATAAATGAGTTAACGAGTGAATGAACAGAATATATATGTATGTACGTGTAATATTTTTAAAAAGGATACACATATACATATCTACATGTGTATACATACATATGTTTTTGCGTACATACGTAAAAGGATGTATAACAAAAAAAAAAAAAAAACTCAAAACAGAATAATGTCTACTTGCAAGGACTCTTGTACAAGTAGTGATTTAAGTGTATTCGCTTTTATGTACATACATATTTTTGTGAACAAAATGTATGCATACGAAAATTTCAACATATTCACATTCAGTTTCACATTATGTAAAACAGTAATTTAATAATAAAGTTCTTGATATAATTGTATACATTAAAACAATCCTTTTTAACACAAAAATAACGTGCATAGATGTTTACTTACAATGTGATGATGTTATTTTGATATTTAAATTAAATATCAACAATATTTTTGAAAAAGTAACGAAAATCCAACAAACATACAAAAAAAATTATTTTTTTCGTTTTAACAGGTTTTAAAAGCTATTTAACAGATTTTTAATAGATTTCAGGTAACATCAATAATACATCACTGCCTATTTGATGTGATATTCAGCTTAAGATCATAATACACTGGATATCACATCAAATAAACAGTAATGCATTTTTGAATTTACCCTTCATTAAGTTAGTTCAACAACACACTTAACAATGCTATATGCATTCATTGTGCATATCCATTAGGCGCTCCATTGGGAATAACTGCAATAGATTGCATTATCTAAATCAAGTTCTCATTTAAATTTTTATCAAAATAATATTTGTAATTTTTTTTTTTTTTTTTTTTTTTAGAATTAATATAACGAAAAGGATATTAAGAATTATTTTAATTTTTAATGTTGGCATAAAAGAGTCCTAAAAAAAAAAAGTTATTTTTATCTTCGAAATTACAAGAAAAGTTTGCCATTATTAAATTTTATGTTAAAAGAAAATTTTGTTATTGTTAAATATTTTAACTATAAAATGTAAGTAAAATTTTTTATTTATTTATTTTTTTATTAATTTTATGGTATTCCTTGCTTGATGAAATGTATCTGTTATGATTTTGTTTCGTAATCAGGATAATTTTGTTCAATGACCTTGTAACCATTTTGTACTTAAGTATATATAAAATTGTGATTTCTTGTAAAGAATTGAAATCCAACCAAGAAATTTTCGAGTTCAAAGTAATATCATTTATGTAAAAGAACAAAGTATCGTTTTTGTTTTGTTATCTTCTGGTGTTTCATCAAGCAAAGGACATTACTTTCGAAACTCGAAATATTCTAATTTGGATTTCAATTAAAATTTTTCAGGCTTTATTAAACACAAAAAAAAAAAATAAATAAATACAAAAATCTTTAAGTAACTAAAATATATTATTTATCAATTTTAACAATAATAAATTCTTATTAAATTTATATAAAAAAATTAATTCATTTACAATGCGTGATAAATCGTTGAAAGCAAATTCTTCATCAAATTTTAATGATTTAGAAAAAATGTTAATAAGAATAATTAAAAAAATATATCGTATTCAAGATATTCACAATAAAAATAAATTTCAACAACGATATGAAAATTACAATAAACATCGAAATCATCACATGAGTAGCGGTGATGGGATAGAAAATTTATTAATAAATAATAAACCCCGATATCCTGATAAAACGTTCACATCACATCATTACAAACCAATGAATGAATCAAAAATATTACTTCCAACTACATCTCAAGGATCATTTTTTGATGATGTTATTGAATATTTGAATTTTAAACGTTATAAAAATGATTCAGATTATTATCAGCATAATAATGACAAAATACGAAAAAATTCACATTTTTCGTATGATTCCTTTACATCATCACATCATTCGAATGTAAAAAATGATTTCTTTTGTAAGAAACTTTTTAAATTTTTAAAAAAAAATTTTGAATTAATTCCACCCTCAGTATCTAGAAGTTCACAAACAGATAATAATATTACGTGTAAATCAGCACAAACATCTTGTATTAATGTTAATCAAGCAATGTATACCAATACAAAATCACCAAATCTTCGTATTGGGCAAAGAAGGACTCTAACAATTCCTCCAATGCCTGGAAGAATAATTAAAAATAACATATCACCAGAATCTCATATTGCTCAGTTTCAAATGGCCCAGAAAAAAATTCAAAATAATAGATTAATACAACAAGGGCCTCAAAGTCGTCCAAAACCAAAACCACCAGTTCCAAATTTGAATAGTCCATTTCAAAACAGAACACGAAAATTTACAAAATACGACAGCCCATTCAATATGAAATCTAGTCCCAAATATGATGGTCCATTCAATTCGAAATCTAGTCCCTTAAAGCCAAACTTTAATTATCCTACGAAACAAGAAAAAATTTCGTTTATGAGTAATAAGAAACCAATTCAAATCAAGCAGGATCTAAATACTTGGTTATCAGATTTTCCACTTGTGGCACAAAAAAATGAAGAAAATTATGATAAAGAAGGATTTCCTATAGATAATTCTATCTATGAAACAGAAGAAATCGAAACTTATGATTTGGTATTACAAGAATTGGAAAAAATGTGCGAAAATATAATCAATAATAATTTGAATGAAACTAAATTTGAAACAGAAAATGCTCAAAAAGGCTCAAAAGAAACTGAATATATGCTAAATTTTAATGTGAAAGTAAAAAAAGAGGAATCGTTACAATACGACAAATCATCTGGTACTCCATCAAATTTTAAATTTGGTCCACCACCAACAGATAGTGATTCATCATATAAAATATCTTGTAATTATCAAAACGGACCACATGCAAAAAATTTCAAAACATATAAAAATACTAAACCTCAAAATCCATATTTACCTGTGAGTTGGTCAGGTACTCCATCGAACTTTATATATAGTCCACCACCATCAGATTTATCGTATGACAAGTTTTGTAAAACTTACTACCCACTTATTCCCCCAAATCATGAATCATTAAATAATTCAACTAATTCTCACACAACAGAAATGAGCGATATCACTTTCGGCAATGGATTAACAGAAACAAAATCTAGAATTTCTCGCAATACTAGTGAAAATTTAGAAAATGTAGAAAATGTAATATATTTAGAATCAAAGAAAAAAGTATCTTCCCAGGATGATATTCAATCTAATCACCAGAAATCAGATCATCATCAATCTGATCATTCATTAAAGACTCGGATGTCAATAGAACAATGGTCCTCAAGAATTGATCATTTATCAGATTCAATTGAGAAGAGAAGACTGCAATTTGAAAACCAAATAGAAAATATTGAGAAATCAAATGAAAATGAGAATAAATTAGATGAACGCTTCTCACCAAGTAGTAAGGTAGAAAATTTTGATGAAATAAATTTTGTTTCAAATAAAGAGAAATCAGATAATGAAGACGATGTTAATAGATTAAAATCAGGTACTGATAATACAGAAAATTATCAGTGTTTGAAATCCCAACCGAAAGTGAATCTATTTAATGACGAAATTCCTTATAAAATACAAGGAAAACTGTACAATTATGAATCAGCAATCAATCAGCAAACACCCAGTCAAGATTTAGGTTCAACAGATTTAACATTAGACGAAGAGAATTTTTACAATACAAATACTTCAATAAAATTACAAAATTCATGCATGTATCCTGAAAAGGATCTTTATTTTAAATATGAATTAAATAATATTTGGCAAAAAGGAAATAATTCAAAAAAATCATTAATATCCTCTGAATCATGTCTATCTAAACCAGATTTATCATTTTTAAAATTATTGAATTCTGATTCTGAGAAAAAATCATCAAATATGAAACAATTAGAATCAAATATTTCTTATAAAAATTCAAATGTAATATTTCAAGTTAATAACAATAAAATAAAGGATAATGAAAAAAAATCTGAAAAATTAGAAAAACAAAATAAAAATCGAATAAATCTATTTAAACAGGATCATCATGAACAATTTTTAGATATTTCTCATGATGATGATGATATTCATGTTGATGATAAACAAGAATCAACAACAACAGAACAAAATTATATTGAAGATCTTCCATTATATAAATTTGATCGTGATAAATCAATTGATATGATGTTTTCAAGAGATTTTAATCATCATCCAAAACAAAATAATATAATGAGACAAAATGAACAAAATGTTATAATACATAGAACTCAACGAATGAAAGGACCTACATTAAGGCAACAAAAAAAAATGTTATTACTGAAAAATAATTCGATTAAATGTGGATTAAATTGTCAATGTGTAGCTGAAACAATAAAAAAAGAAACAAAAGCAAATAAAGAAAAAAATGAAAATACAAATATCAATAAAAATGATAAAAATGATTCACGATTAAAGGGTGGAAAAACTGTCTTAACTACATATTGTATATCAAATTCTAAAAAACCTTTAAGAATACGAATACCATCAAAAGATTATTATCCAAAAAAATTATAAATTCTTCCATTTTATTTTTCTACATTTAAAAATGTGGAAAATTGGAATTATAATTTTATTTATAATATTTTGTAATTTATTCATAAATTTTGAATGTGATTGGGTATAAATCAAAATAAAAATAAAAATTTTTATTTTTTAATTTTATTTTGATTTATTTTCATTCATTCAAATTTTATGTGTATTACTGTAATTTTAAGAAAAATTCTACAAAATGTTAATTTAATAATTAAAAGTGTAAATTAAAATCCTACTTTATCAAAATTTGTTTTTTTTTTCTATTTTAAAAAAATTTTTGAATAAATTGAAAATTATGTAAAGGACAACAGATCGTTTTATTTCATTCAATAAATTCAAGTATCATTAATAAATGTACAAGAAGTTGTGTTCTGATCTCCATCGAGATCATCTCTTATTACATAAATAAAACTCAAATTTCTTCATTTTTTGTATTCAAAAATTTTAACCAAAATTTAATTCAAATTAAATTTGTTTTTTTTTTTTATTTTCAGTATTGTACAAAGCAAAATAATTTACATTAAGAAAAATAAAAATCACAAAAGAAAATGACATCGGTAAAAATGTGTAAATCAACAGATAAAATGCATTTTATAAATGAACCATCTGAAAAATGTTGTTTTCATAATCACAATAATAATATAATGAATGATTCAAGTAGATTTACATGTAAAGCCTGTGGTATAATACAAAATGATAATCAACGAAATATTAAATATGAATCAAATGCACATCAATTATTAGTTATGTGTAAGGATAAATCAAAAAATTTAAATAGTAAAAGTAAAAGTCAAATTGAAGTTAATAAAGCATTAGAAACATTAATAAAAAATGAAAATTGTCCAAAGAAAATTCAACGTATTGAAAATGGTGTTTTAATTAGTATTGATGTTAAATTGAATACCGATAAATCAAGTATAAAATTATCAAATTCATCAAAAATAAATCAAAATAATAATAAAATTAAAATAACAGAATTAAATGAAAATAATAAAAAATCTATAAAAGATAGTAAATTTGAGAATTTAAATAATGAAACAATTCAATCAAATGATATTGAATTAATTCAAAAAAATGCAATAATTTTAAAAAAACCGACAAGTCCAGAATTACCCAGAACACCAATTAGTACTCCACAATGTACAAAAAGTGAAGAATTCATTTCTACTAGTCGTATTAATCCAATTAAATCAATTTGTCCAAGTTGTACAAATGTTCATATTACGAGTAATAATAAAGAACAACAAAAAGAATTAAAAACTGATTACACAGAAATTAATAAAAAATCAGATGCAAGTAAAATATCTATCGTAAATAAAAAAATTTCAGATCAATTTACGGTAAATAAAAAATTATTAAATAATCAACAAACATCTTCAAAAACGATGACAAATTTCGATTTACCCATTACAAATAATATTGAGGGTAATAATAATAGATCTGAGACAATTAGTAAAAAATTAAATTCATTACAACGTTCAAAAAATTCATTAGATCAATGTTTATGTCCAAAATGTGGAAAATCATCTATTCCAAAACATATTTTAAATACAACAAATGATCGATATAAATATAAATCATTTACAAAATGGCCAAATTCAAAAAAGCATTCAACAATATTTAAAGCACCATCATTTAATAATAAAAAAAAGCATATTACTAATAATCATTCATTAAAATCAACTTCATCTGGTATTACATTAAATCCGATAAAATCAAAACTTAAAGAATCGATATCATTACAAAATTTAACTAATTCTGATAAATCTGATGATATGTATTCAACTACACCAACATGTGTAATTGTACATAAACAATTTTCACCAAGTTCTAGAAGTTCATCAGTTACATGCCAAAAATTTAGAACACAAAGTACATCACAGAATACCATGACATTAAATACAGATGATTTATATTCAATATTTTCAATTAAATCTAAATTAAAACAATCAAAACAACAAATTTCATTTAATAAACCCTCTGATATTGTTAATACAACTAATTGTTTACAAGATTATGCTGATACAGAAACAATGGAAACTACAACAGATGCTGATGATTTAATAAAAATTGATAATAAAATGAAAACAACAAAAACTACAGATAATGAAAATATATCAATTGCATTTGATTATTCACCAACACCATTTGAATTTCCATCTACGGCTGAAATTTCTTTATATGATAAATTAAATGAAATTGTATCTTCTTCAAATAGTTCTATTAATCAAAGAAATGCACAAATAAATCAAAAATCTCAAAATGCAATTTCAATTAAAAAACAATCAAAATTAGATGAAAATAAAAAATTCTGGGATTTAATATTAAGATCTGGTAGCATTTCAATTAACAGTTTAGAGACTATTAATACTGTGAAAAATGATTTTGGACATTGGATAACACCTTCAGATCATAGAGATGTTATTAATTCAAAATCTAAAAGTAATTACAATTTTTTGTAATGATGAATTCATCTAATGAATAATAGCAAAATTTTTTTCATTAAGATTATACAAATATTAAACACAAATTAACAATGTATTTGCCAATTGTACATGTTATGTGTGTACTGCATGTACTCAGCTGTTTATTGTAAAACGTACATACTTGAAATATATTTTATTATATTTATAAAAGAAATTCATGTTGTATGTTTTGTTTTTAAATATCATATATAAAAATTCAAATATACTATTTTTATTTTTCAACTGAAATTTTGTTTATTCTTTTTATCAAGAATTTTGAAACCATTACGATGTTTATGATGAGACCTTATGGGCCTCTTAAGGACGTTGCTTTCCTTTTTCTTAATTTTCTTAATTAGAGAGTCTCATTAACTGTATTATCATAACAATTAGTGTTTTCATACAATATGAAATGAATTTTTCAAATATCAACATATAGTACAATAATTTAATTAGTGGACGAACTGATTTTAACGGAGATCGAATAGGTCATGAAGTTTTTAAAAGCCCTATAAATCTGTAAAAAATTCAAAAATATACTGAGATAAATGATAATCACAACAAGTGTACATACATGTTTATTTGGTTTTAAAGTGGATGTAATTTATATCAGTTGCACACGACAATTATTAAACAGCAATTGATAGCAAGTAAATATCACGTTTTTAAGGAGATCGTCCTTATAAATATTTTCAAATTTGACCGAACTAATTGGATTGCAATGAACATAGTATCTAGCGTACGCGAGTAATCTGTATGCAAATTTCATGTATAATATGTATGTATAGCTTCCATTTTTGCCATTCTATTTAACAATCCAATTTGTCCCTTAATCAATACATAATCTATATTGTGTTTAAATATAAAAGAAAAATTTGTTATTTTATTTAAATTATAATTATTCAAATTATTTTGTATTTGGATACTTGTAGGGCGGATTTATCTTTTCAGTTATCAATTGCTTATTTTATTATTACATACCTATAAGGATTAGATCATAGACTTTTATATTGTTGAATTTAACCAAACTAAAACAAACCACAACATTTATGTAACAATCTGTATACTCTGCGCTTACCATTCGATAATACATACATATACAATTCATTCATGCATACCCACAGCTAATTAGAAACATCTTGTCTTGTTGTTTTGTTTTTCAAAAATTTTGTTATAAACTAAATTTTGTTTTTATTAGGATTAAAACAAATACCACAGATATTTAAGAAATTTATTATTATAATAATCCTTGTGGGTATTATTAATTCTAATAAAATCGCGACGATACAAGAAAGATATATGCATATGTACTACATACATACATAGAAACTGAATATTGTACAAAATCTTAAATATATGAATAATAAAAAGTTCAATTCAATACCATAATACTCAAATTATCATGTGTAAAATTTTCTATACTAAAAAAAAAAAACAAAAAACAAAAAACCATATCTGTACACATATGAATGCATGAAAATTTTTAACAAGATAAAATTCGAGTTAAATTTATAATCATGAACTTCTGTACTATATCCTTAAAAATAGCCTAAAGCATTAATTTCCATATTTTCATATATAAATGTACATGAGATGCATATATACGAAAGATTTTTAAATGGATACAAAATTTTATCTAACGTACAGTAAATGCTTGGTATACAGAAGAAAAAAACAAAAAACAATTGTGTTATTTCGCGTTGATAACACATGAATTTGTATGCATTGTAAAACAAAATTTTCCGTATACCAAGTTTTAAGAGTTCATTTTTGTTTTTTTTTTCTTGTATGGCTGTTATTGGTATTATTCTTGTTAACAATCACATTCGTATATTTATAAATTGGTGAAAAATTCAAACATTTTAACAGAAAATGTATAGAATATAAATTTTTATTTAATCATAACGTGAAGTAAATTTGCTTTAATTTCCTTTAAGCTAAATTAGTCACATATGAACATTTTTTAAAACTACACAACAACACTCCCAAAAAAAAAAAAAAGGAAAATTGGGATGAGCTTTAGTAAATATGGATATGTACATAATGATAACAAAAGAGTTTACGTACACAAATGACTAGACTATATAACTACGATACAGCCTAAAAACTTTTAATGAAATTTGTAATTGAGTAAACAAAAAACGAAGTACACATACCAGAGGCGTGTTAAGGCGTGTATATGAAAGAATGAAAACTATATATGCAAATATTATGTGTTCAGGATCTTTACTAGACAACAATTATGTTCATTCATAGCAAAACATATGATCTGATATTATTTTTGTAATTTCCGGATTCGTTAAAAATCAATTTGTTTTTTTTTTTTTTTTTTTTTTTTGCCTTTGATGAAACGAAAAATCTACACAAACATAATATGTAAAATTTTAAATTTTCCTCAGTGTTTAGGCTTAGATAAACATTAACATTTATTTATAAACATTGTAAATATATATATCCAACAATAGTTAGGTAATTCATAAAAGTATAACTTACCTGTACGTAAAATAAAGATGAAAATGTTGAGTTGGGATGATGATCATGTCCTAATAAAATGTACAGCGGGTCTCTGGTACTGGGCAGTGGGAACAGCTTACATATAAAAATAAAATATTTTTATTGTCTAATGTCTACCACACACACAACTTCATTTTTACACTTTGTCCACTAATTATACCCGCACTCCCGATCCCGAAACACTCATGATAGAAAATACAAGAAAATGTACTTAGTCTGAATAGTTACTACACACACACGAATTTTTTCTTATACAATCGGTTTTTTAAAAAATTTTCATCAACACATGTAAAACCGTGAAAAGTAACAAGTGAATCTGTTGAAATGGCTGCATCAGCGACAGCGAGGCTCTGGTACTGTACAGTGGGCACAGTACACCTTGTGAGCTTGCGTTGCGTAATCAGTAATCACAAAATATTTTTATTGTTTAATGTCTATCACCCTATCACACACACAACTTCATTTTTACAGTTTGTCTATACTAATTATACACGCACTCCTGATCCCGTAACACACTTGTAACAAACGACACGACGAGAAAAAAAAAACAGTTATTTGATACACACACTCCCGAATCCCGTATGTACTTAGTCTGAATAGTTAATACACACACACGAATTTTTTCTTATGCAATCGGTTTTTAAAAAAATTTTCTTTAACAATGTAAAATGGCTGCATTTCAACAGGTTCAAGATGAAAATTTATTTTTTATTTTTATACAGAAAACGATAAAATTCTACATCGCTTTTATAACACTTACACAAACATCCATCCAATCGAACTATGTAGTATGTATTGAAATTGAGCGTCTTGATGAGAAATTCCCGCCATTGCTAATTACCGGCCATTTTTTTTATCATTTGGAAATGCAGCTTATCCATAATTTCTCTATTATTTTCATTACGGACATTTTAATTGACAACGAAAAACAAATTTTTATAAACGTTTAATTTTATATTAATTAATTAATATTAGTAATTATTACACCTGATTAGAATATTAGATATCAGGATTTTAGAGATAAAAAAAATCTCTTTGTAAAAAAAAAACTAATCCACAAACGAGTACCCTTATTCAACCGACCGACCGACTGAAACGAGACTTGAACTAGAACTGGGTGTGGGTTGGGTGGTAATTATTTGAATTGAATAATTGAAATGAGAAACTTAAACTTTTAAAATGTGGAATGAAAATTTTAGTACAAACAAATTTCCACTGGAAAAATTCATTTCGAAAACAACAGACAAGGACAAGATACCCATTAATACAATACCATCCGTCTTTCCTTTCTCATCCATCTGTTCAAAATGCAACTGAATCAATCAACATTTATACCAGTATACATACACTCACATTTGTTCTGTCCTTAATTTTTATAATATGTAATTTCTTCAACGATACAGATTATGTACAAATTCGAAAGCTATTGTACATACATACGTACATGTACACATCTAATAAATAATGTATCCCGTACAAACCTGTATATAAAAGGATGTTAAATCATTGAAGAATAAAATAAATAAATAAATGAATAAAACCAATAAAATTAATAATAATTTCATAAAGTGATAAATAATGTAATAAAACTATATACAAAGAAAAAAAAAGTTAATTTTGTTACACTGTCTAGATAACAAAATAAACCAAAGTAATAAAAAAAAAATTGTAACCAGTACATAACTTATACAAGGGGAACAAATGAATAAATGTGCTATATACATATATGCCATAATGTATGTCAGGATAATTCCAATTTGAAGACAGAATAAAATATAATTGAAATGACAATCAAATTGATATTTTGAAAATTTAATTTTTTTTTTTTTTTTTTTTTTTTTTGCGTTAACTTTTCGATAAGGATAAAAAGAAAATGTAAAATGGTAAAATCCAAAGTCACTCAACTAAACCAAAAACCAACCACATTATGAGTGTGTACGAAAACATTGAAAAAATTGTCTAAATTCCAGATGGCTAAATTATTTTCAATAAAATTTCAATTTAGGATTCAAATTTTTTTTTGTGAAAAATTAACTTTAATTTCATACATAAACAAAGAAATTTACCAATTTAGTTGCATTTAGCATACATATGTCGAGTATGCTAAAACCTATTCTGCCGATTTTGTCCAACAATTTAGAAATGTAGACATTTAACCGCACACACTCTATAACTATAACTTATTAAATGTATACATGTATGTGCAAGGTATCTCTGAAAACTTACAAATTTAATACAAATATCAAAAATTGTTGCAGTTAATTTTCCATTTAAATTGGATATTTTTGTTATACTGAATTTCAGAATTTTTTTTTTTTATTAGGTTTGATGGAATAAATTGCTTAAAGTTATTACTAAATAACAAAATGACAAAAAAAAAAAAAAAAAGAGGCGAAAAAACAAAATTGAAACAGAACTTTTTGATTTCTGCAAATGAAAATTTTATATTACTGGTAATCCTCGTGCAATGCGATAATTTTACAAAACAGTTTCCTTATTACTCGTATTTTTACCCCGTACGAAAGCTGTTAACACGGAATTTTTTTTTTTGGTAGAACGAAAATTACTTGTACAATATATGAAAATTATGCATATATACATATGTATAGGTAAAATATTTTGATTTGTTTAGTCTGGTCTTGTGCCAAATATTTTGTAATATTGTCTGTTAAAAATAATGTTAAAGTGAAAACATATGTACTGATATTTTTGTAAATATGTACGCGTACAAGATTGATATGACATTCAATTATTTACGCTACAGGAGATTTCATCATTATAAGAAAGGAAAATGAGAATCAATTGAATTTTCATAATAATAAGGAAAATTTTTGTGTAAATTGGAAAATTATATCACTTATTGTTGTTGTTTGTTTTTTCTTGTTTAGAAAATTACATTAAACAAGGAAAAATACGTATACAAAGAAAAAGGGGAAAGAAAATTAGAAAATTATATTAGAGTATGTACACATTACAATATGAATAAGCCAGCAGTAGTAGTGTGAGCTTCTGCAACGATTGTATCGTTTGTAAACCACATGATCTCTGTACGCATCGAAATTTTAATATTAAATTCAATTAATTTTAATATCATTCATGAAAATTTTGTAAATTGATTGGTGGTGTATTGAAAATTTCCAGGATTTTGATATGAACAAGGAAAACAAAATTTTCTATTTTGTTAGAGATTTTTTTTTTTTTTTTGGTTAATTTAAAAGCAATCACTATTTGAAATAAAGAAATGGAAAAATTTCATAAAGTTTTCTTTTGTTCACAATAAACAAATTTTTATAATCTTATTAAAATTTTCAAATATCAAAAAAAAAAAAACAAAAAGGCAAAAAAAATTTGTTTTTTTTTTAAATTTACAAGTTTTTTGGGCTTTGGTGCTCATTTTGTACCAACTGAAATGATTTTAAATGCTAAAGCTTTTAATCAACCTTTAAGCCTAGAGATTCTCTCCTATAGGGTTAATGACAATATGATAGCATCAGCCCTTTGCTATTGATGTTGACCTTATCACTGGTCCCAGACCTCATTTTTATAACACAAATTGATTTTTTTTTATTTTTTGGCTTTTGCCAACACATCTTCATAATTTATCAAAACTGAAAAAAAAGGAAGGATTAATGCGTTCTCATTAGTTGACGTTGCTGTTAAATCATGTAAACTTCATGAAGACGAAAAAAAAAAGTTGTGTAAAAAGTTTTAATATCCAAAATAAAAATAAAAAAAAAAATGTTTTTTTTCTTACAGATTTTATAGAGTATAAATTATTATTTAAAACATGCACGAGTATATATATAATCAGAGACCGAATATAATATACACCCACACACCCATTCTAATGTCCTTAATAAACATATGATGAGAATATTTTTGTTCATTTTATTCATCTGTTGAAGTCATCATTTTAAACGAATAACTTTTTCTACTTTTAATGACTTTGCAATATGTCTGTCTATGTTTCAATGTTTTTTTTTTTTTTTTTCTCTAACCATCTCTCTATAAATATTAAATATTTTTACCTTTATAAGTTTATCTGTTTGTTGTTTGTTAGTTTTCTGTAACTGTTTTTTTTCTGTTTTTCTAGCCAGACGTTATCATTATTTCTGTATATCAGGAGTGTACAGCTGTTTAATAGTAATTTTGTTTGTATGTACATGTGTATAAAAAACTACACAGGTAAACATACTGAGTTGTAAATATAAATGTCACAGGTATTCTATATTAATTTTATTTATTTTATTTTTATTTGTTATTTATTCAATTTGCTGATTTTTTTTTTTTTTTGTTTTTTTGCCATGCTCCTCTCATTTACGTTTCGTTTTTATGCTTGTTACCTTCTTTAATTTATTTTAGTTTTTCTCTATACCAGTACGTTATTAATTTTTTTTTTGTCTTATAACTTTTCTGTTTATCATCATTTCATGTGTATGTATGTACATTTCAAAGTTCAAACTTTTATTTGTGTGTACTAAACGTACCTATAAGCTATGACTTTATGCCATAACATTAATACAAACAACTAACAACTTTTAGATGATTAAAAGTTATTTACGATTTTTCACAAATATACAAACGTAAATTAATTCTGTAACTGTAAAATATATGAAACGATAAAAATTGCATGAATACAATCGCATACTAACGAAAAAAAAAAAGAAAAAATAATTTCTATGACTGTTATGGGACATTTAATTCAATTAACTCAAAGTTTCATCAGGTTTTTGCGGACAAATTACACTATATGTACACTTGTACATACGTATGTATATGTATGTATATATATAGAGAAGACGTTGATTATATGCTACTACATACTGCTGTTATATTACTATCACGCTTTAGATACGGTATCTTAACTGTGTGGGTGGTAATAATATGTACATGAAAGCAATAAATTAAGAAAAATAAAAATAAATGAAAAAACGCTAAAGAAAAATTCTATATATTTACTGTGTTATTATTTTTGTTTTTCTAACCGTTATAGAAAAATAAATAATTTTCTCAATTTTCCACTTTTCATTTTTTTCTGGTTTGATTTTTTGCTTGCTTGTTGTTAAGAAGTAAAATTAATTTTTTTTTTATATTGAATTTTGGAAAAACGAAGTAAATTTTTACGTTTTAATCAAAATTAATGTGAATGGTTTTTTTTTTTTTTTTGCCCTCTTACGAAAAAAATTGCAACTTTGTTATTATTATGATTTTCATAGCCCATTTAAAGTACTATAAAGGTAAACATTTTTTTTTTCTTTAATCATTTAAACGCTTTAATAAAATACTCATTAATGTGTACAACGTTTTTTTTTTTTGATAAATTGATTTCCTTGTTAAATTTGAATTTATATAAAATCATTATAAACGAATTTTCTCAAAATGCGAATATAAATGTGAAAAAGAATTAACAAATTTTATTATTATTATTATTGAATTTTTTTATCAATTAAAAATTCATTAGATTGTCACACATGGACACGTATGTAATTGACTACAATTGAACACTTAGACACATTATGAATTCACAGAAAATAAACCAAAGGATACAAGATTTGTGGTGAAAACACGAAAAAAATGGGTAAATGCGATAGTTCGAAATATTGAAAAAATCAAAAAGAATAATGAAAATAGAAACTTACAGTTGAAGATTATACATGGCTCAGGCATGGCTCAGTTTGAGCCTGGTCCGCAGTGAGCTTCAATACCAGTTGATGACGACAAAGATTATGTACAGGGCTCAAATTGAGGCCGCCAGTGAGCTTCAATAGCAGTTGATGTTGTCATTGGTCATTCTAGTAAAAAAAACATTAATTATTTCTCATGCCATTGAGCTATATTGCTCAATCATAACAATAATTTTTAACAAAAAAAAAATCATAATAATTTTAAGTAAATTTTCATGACTCACTTAAAAATTCATATACACTTAAAATGTTTACAAGAATGTTTATAAAGTAGAAAAAACCATTTAATTTTATGATAAAAACTCGAATATTAAAACACAATTACAAAATATTTTTAAAAAAGTAAAAAAAACAAAAAGCACGCACATACGACCATAAAATTATGTTGAAAACAGGACGAAACTTTATTTTTATAAGGACGTACTCAAGACAAAAAAAAGTAAAAAAAACGAATTTTTATTTTGACGTGTGATCATCATCAGCTGTCATATTTCTGCTTTTTTATATTTTTTACAAAAAAAAAAAAAAAAATTTTCTTCTTCATTACAATTTTATGAAAATATAACATTGTGTATACATTCATTGCTGTACACGTTTTTATAAAAAATTTTTATTATTAAGAAAAAAACAGAATAACCAAAAAAAAAACAAAAAAATGACAAAAAATTTTTAAAAAATTTCATATAACAAAAATAATGATTATATGTATATCTGTATTTCGTATCTGTATTTTGTATCTATCTACAATACACCCACATACACTAATAATAATAATGATGATGATGATGATCATCATCATTGTTTTAATATCATACATTATAGTAAACACATATAATGGCATGTAAAAGTACACAGACGCACAGCCACACATGTGTTTGTATGTTTAAATTGTTTACAATTTGTTTTTCCAAGCACTCAAATTTTTATCAATTTTTAAATAAGAAACAATCAACAGAATGAGTGATTTTTACTTTTTTGTTATTATCGTGGGAAGAAAATTTTTATAATATACGTACTGTATCAATGTACCATACTTAATGAAAAAAAAAATTTTGTTTTTATCAATTTTGTTTTTTGTTTTTCAAATTTTATGGTGCTTTTCATTTTTTATTTTGCTTTCTAAATTTTTTTTAATTTTTTATTTTTAACTACTTGGAAAGTTTTTACGATGGAATTTGTGTTGAAAAAATTGGTATAAAATGTAACATACATTTATAAAAAAACTAAATATGAAGAAATAATTTTAATACCGTCCATTAAATGAAATTTATAAATTTTAACAAAATTTTTGTTTTTTGAATGAGAAATAAAAATATAAAATTGAACGATCACTTGAATTCAATTCGATCCTACGTGGTACTTGAACCTGATAACCTGCTCTTAATACGAATTAATCCATTCTCATTTCCCTAAATTTAAAATTCTCGTTATAAAATTATATTAACCAATTCAAAGGACCCTCTTTAAAAAAAAAAAAAATTCAGTCCTTTAATTTTGGACTTTTAATTTGGACAAAAAAACAAATTTATCAAGGATATTAAATTTTATTTCGTAAATTAAGAGAAATTCTCTAAACTTTCAAAATTGAATTCAATTTGATTACCAATAAAGAATTTTCTTAAACTACCTGACAGCAAAGGATATTTCTCATTCTCATCTTTAATTGTTTAGAGTTTAATTTTAAAGTTTTACAAAAATTTTAAATTATTTTTATTTTACTGTTTATTTGACATAAAACAAAATGAAAATTTGTATAAAAAATCAGATTTTAGAAACTTTCAATTTTTACTGCACGACTATAAAAGTAAATTTCAAAATAAGTACTCGTAACGTTTCTAAACAGAATTTTCAAAACATTTTTGTTTCAGTTTTTTTTTTTTTTTTGTATTACGACAGTTTATAAAGTAAACAAGAAAACGGACAGAAATTGTATCAACAACAGAAAAATGGAAAATTACTTTGGATACACAATTTTAGGTGTATATCTGCAAATGTCATAATCATAAAAAAAAACAAAAAAATAAATAAACATTTTGTAAATCCTTTAAAAATTTATTTGTAGAATATCTACATAGACAAACAAATTTAATACTGTAAAAACCAAGTAAATAAAACTATTCAAAATCATGAGATAAAATATTTTCATTTAGTTTTCCATTTTGTCTGGGATTTAATGTTCTTTTATTTTTTTTTTTATTTTCTATCGTATTTTATTTTATTTCTCAGTTTAAAAAAGTTCTCAATTTTCTTTCCAGGTCAAAATAATTTCAAATTTTGATTTAATTTAATGATAAAATAAAATAAAAAAAAAAGACTATTTTATATATGAATGCTTGCATTAACAGAATTTCTCTTGTTTTTGTATCAAAATGTACCAAAAGAACAGAAAGTTTACAACATTGTGTCTGTTGTTAACAACAAATTCTGATCAGTTTCCTTCTTTTTCGATGTTGTACAATGATGTTGATTTTCAGGATGCTGATGGATCTCATTGAAATTTATACAAACTACAACTTCAGATTGGTCATCCTTTCATTCACTATAAGCTTTACATCCTCTTTGAAAGTCTTCTATAGCTGACTTTGTCCTTTTTATTTTTATATGTGAATTTCAAAGTTAACGGAAATTTCAATAAAAAATTTAAAAACATAAATTGATCAATGAAAATTAAAAGGATCACAGTTCTTCTGTTTCACAGTAACTCTGTTCCTCGAAAATAATTAATTTGATTACTACTCATATCAAATTTTTTTTGAAATTATTGCTAATTTTTATAGGCAGAAAAAAAGAACAGAAAAAAAATAAGGGAAAACATCCTGTTAACATATTTATTGGGATATAAGAAGAAGCAATGAATTTTGTATTATTTTGCCTTTGAAACATATTCGTACATAAATAAGTATGTATATATATACGTGCTAGTTTCTACGTTTTTGTTAATAATGATTCAAATTCCATCACATTTGCATACATAGATATAAAAAAAAAAAAAAAAAACCCAACTAAATGTTTATTACTTCTAACACATTTTACATTTTGCATGTCATAACCTATATGATGTTCAATTCATTTTACCATGTATTTTTATTTTCTTTAATTCATGAAAACAGAATTGTTTGTGACACGTTCTCAAACTTCTTTGATATACTTTTTTTTTTGTTTTTTTTCTTACATTCAGAAAATAACTATCATATATCCCTCTTTTATCTGTGTAAATTTAAAATAAAAACCGACAAAAGCAAAAAGCATAAATACATGAGTCAATTTTTTATTTTCTTGAATTACGTACATATAAATCGTGTTGTATATATTATACACGATTTGACTTACATTGTAAATTGTGGTATTGAATTCAACTAAACATATATACTTTTATTTAACATCCAAAGTGTATTGGTATATTTGAATATTTCAGTGTATGCACGTTTGCACTTTTGTATGTGTATGCATAATAAACAGATATAGTTAAAAATATATGTACCTTTACATTTGGATCCAAAGATCTGTACTGTGAATCCTGTGCATATTGCATCATGTATGTGTGTAAACACAACCACATTATATATATATACGACTTCTGTATACATACACATGTATGTATACCTTCTGTGGTATAAAACATTTTCGAAAAAGGCTTAAGGCTACCATATTCAATTTTTGCCTTTGATCGTTAATGCGTAAATGTGAGATAAATGATAAAAGTATATAAAAAGAAGCAAAAACAAGAAAAATGAAGAAACAAGAAAGGAAAAATGAAATAAAATAAAAAAAAAATACAAAAATAAACTTTTTAAAAACATCTTACAAGCAAATTTTACGCTTTTCCAAACACTTAAATTAGTTTTATTTGTAATATCTCATTCATGTTTCTACGCAAGTATGGGTGCGCTTGTATGAAATCGTAGAAGTTAATCAAGAATTATGTAAATTCTCATATACATACACATTTATATCCTTACATTATGCAATAGAATTGTTTGCCATAATTTTCAATTAAATATTTATTTCCGTGGAAATGAGAAAAACCAATTTTACTATTTAACTTTTCTAAATACTAAAAGAAATACAGTAATGAATCTTGCACATGTAGGTACATGTACCTATACATATGTATATGGTGTATAGGTACAAAATGATTACGAGAAAATTATTATGTTTTTTTTTTGTTTTTAACATTAGAAAAAAGGAAATCAACAGAAAAATTAAGAAAGCAAACGTCATTTTGATTGTTCAGAAATAAAGAAAAAAAAAAAACAACAAATGGAAATATGTTGATATGCTGGTGGAAAAATTTTCCGACAATATTTGTTCCGTTCATGTAATTAAACAAGTAACGTGATTTAATATGTGTATAAAATGTTTTTAATAAAAAAAAAAAAAATTTTCATGATAAGTGGAAATGCATACATAATGGGTAGTAGATGCAGTGGCGGAACTATCCCCATGCAACCCCATTTTAACAACAATTTTATATATTCTACGTTATATGGTACATTTATACGCTAACCACATTTAAATACATGTTACTATGGCATATATATATACAACAAAATATTAATAATGAAATTTATTTTGTAATTTGTTTGATATTCAATTCAGATATTTGATTTTATTATAACTGTTATTGAGGTTAATTAGAGAGAAAAATCAATTAAAAATATAAAACATAATAAACACTACAATTACATATATATATACGCATGGTTACGTTTACATTACAGTACAAAAATATTGTATATAAATGAAAATTTGAAAAAAAAAAAAAAATTAAATAAATTTCAAATTTACTAATATAGTGGCAAAATGTACAAATGTTTAAACAAGTAAAAGGGATGCATATTTTATGACATTTTAATTAAATGAATTTATTGTAATTTTATTTTAAATAATGAAATGTGTACTGAATTTGTAAATAAATTTTTTATTTTGTTATCCAAATATTCGGTATACTTATGAATGTGTATTATTTTCAAGGAAATATTCAAATACACTTGTAAATTAATACTTAATGATGGAATGACAAGAATAAGATAAAGTTTGGTTGCATTGACACTGCATCTTAGAAAAGCTTTATTGCATCCCTCACCCATTGTTTGTCTATACATAAAGGCATTTATCCTTTTGGCAAAGAGAATAACGTACTTTATGTAGTACAAATTATAGAATGGTTTATGTTGCTCTTTTGTGATTGTTTCATTTATAAAATAAAAAAAAAAACTGTCAATCGGAAAATGACATTAAAGATGAATTGAATGAAAACAAGATTACAAAGAAACATCAATTTAAAATACAAGTAACTGTACTTTAAAAATGAACTATAAATTTTAACATATGATAAACTGAATGTTATATTAAAATTACATTTCTTTGAGACAAATAATAAAAGAAAAATATTTTCCAATTAAATTTTCCTGCATTTATGCTTAGTACATATAATTACAGTATACACATGTTAACATACATGTGCATATAATTTTCATACAATTCTTCGTTTACTTTTAATCATCTTCATAGCCTTATACATACATATATACATATAAGTAAAGCAATCAGAAAATTTTCTATTTATTTTTAATTTATATTATTTTCATGTTTTCTTTTTTTTTTCACATTTCCATATGAAATACAAACTAAAAAAAAAACTGTATACGTACACACCCATACAGGATATGAATATAAATATCCTTACAAAAAAAATAAAATGATTTAAATATAATGCGTGAATTTCACATATTTTTCATTTTTACTTTCTGGTACTTTAACAAGCTTTATAGATCGTAAAATGAAACATATATCATTTATCACATAATAATTCATGCATAAAATCTTACATTTCATTTATCATGCATGAATATATGTATGTATATCAGTGTACATATAAATACGTCTATAAAAATGTATTACATACAAATGTGCGTTCATGTATTTGTGTGGTTTATATATATATACGCACATAAATAAAATTATATAAATCTTCTGTATTATATCAAATGATAATAATAATAAGGAAGAATACCGAAACCATAATATAAAAATCGACGACAACAAACATTTTATAAAGCTTTAAATAATATTATGAGCGAAAATCATAAAAAAAAAAAAAAAATACGTTATAAATATGTGACATATTGTTCTAGGTCTTGACTTTAAAAACGAATTTTTTCTCCCTTTTAAAATATTTTTTAAAAAAATAACTAAAATAGAGAAACAAGAAAAAAGAAAACAAATTATTTTGATTTATCATCAACAATAATACTGTGTAAATGTATGCATAAAGTATACGCAATTATACTTTCATATTTTTATATCCTTTTTATTTCTTCTACATATGAATATGTACATACATAGATGCTCGTATGTGATATTCAAAGTCAAATTTCATGTGTGTATTTTATTGAATTTGCTTTTGATGTTTTTTTTTTGTCATTTTCATTTTACATAATTTTTCTTCAAGTATGTGTACATCACAATAACTGTGAATGTAATATGTTACAGAGAAAATGATAATATTGGGTGTCTTCAATAATTCAGGCTAATTTTCATATTTTAATCCAAAGCGTATGTAAAAGTAAACTCCTTTGTCGTCTTGAAGGATTCTAATGAAGAGATTCTGCTATAGACGAGGATTGAAGGGAAAACATTAGAGGTACAATGGATAAATTTAGGCTAAATTCAAAAATACATCACTGCCTATTTGATGCGATATTCAGCTTAAGATCATAATACACTGGATATCGCATCAAATAAGCAGTGATGTAATTTTGAATTTATACCCTTTAGCCTTAGTGCTCAAAGGGCTTTTGCTCTCTTTAATTACACATTACACAGAGTTCGTTTAGTCAGTCTTTTTGTAAAATTGACAAATCGTTATTATAACCAATTTTACGATTCTTAATTTGTTGACATATTTCATATAAATAAATATATCACATTTTACTTATTCAGAGTTTTATAAGAAAATTTTGAAATTGATTGTAAGATTGATATTTAATTATTGAAAGCACCCATTGTCTCTTTTATGTACTTGTCACATTTATATACTTGTAAATAAAAAATTCTATACATAATGATAAATAAACTCGAGATTGTGTAACATTCATAAAAATATGTGTATGTTTTACTCATATTATATTTAATTTTATTTTTTTCTATTATAAATGAATACCATGTTTATACCTTTTTATCGCATATCCTTGAATTTTTTGCATGAAAACGTAAACAGACATTTATTATTCATAATGTACGTATTCATACATACGTGTCTAGATACTTAAAAAAATATTTTTCAAGCTTTAAAAATAATAAAGTCATAAGTCAAAAATGAAAAAAAAATAAAAATAAAAATAAATAAATAAAATAAAGAAATATCTGTAAAGAATTGTAGCGAAAGTTTACAATTGTCCTTAATTGAAGCCGCGATTCTTATCGACTGTCTTTCAAAAGATTGATTCTCATTATGCTGTATATTTGATTGATTCAAGAAAACGACAATTTTTTAATAAAATGACTCAAACGAGCGAAAACAATTATCAAGAATTTTAGGCGCATTATCAAATTGATTAGAAATGGTCATTTGTCATAATATAATAAGCAAAATGATATGATTAATTTTTGTACTTACCGTGACCATAAATATTTTGGCTTTCACTTAAATTTTCACTAAACTCGCTGCAATTTTTCTTGTCTTGTCCTTCAATCAATCAATTTAAAAAATCTTCAATCTTATCTTTGTCCTTCAATCCACGTCCTTATCCACGTAACCATTCAATTATTGTGAGTATTTTAGTACCTATTATTCATTTAAAAACAAAAAAAAAAAAAAAAAACGAACAAAAAAAATTTTTAAAACTATAAATATAATTTTTCACTATAACAATACATAAATTTAAATTTAATTTGATCATGTACATTACTAAAATCATAAATTTCATCTTATTATTAATTTAATTTGTCTTAAATGAACCAAGTTTTATAACAACTTTATTTGTACGTATAGTATTTGCCAATTTTCTTAAGACTTTATGTGCTTACTTTCAATTTACAAGTAGTAGTCAGCGTGTTTCCCTGAATAAATGTCACAAAGTACATTTTTTCTAAAGTTCAGTGAGTTTACGATGTATTTCCCCAAAAATGTCGTCAAATGAAAGTTTTTAGACATTTTTGCGCATAATGTCGTATAACTGTCAACATATCTTATAGATTACCGTGTATATTTAAGATACATATTTAACAATTAGAGAAGAACATTGGACTTTTCCAATATATTCAAAAAATTCAACTGAAGTCTATTAAACACAAATTGACGTTCAAACTTTAAAAATACACTACAAATTATGGAGTATAGATCTCCCTGTAAGAATTTTATATCAGCTTTTATGCTTTTTATTTTATTTTATTTTTTTTTATTTTTTTGTAAGAAAATAGAAGTTAAAAATTTTTTAAAATGAATTTTCACGAAACTACCATTTTGGACTAATTAAAATTTCATATTGATGTCAATCTGAACTTTATACTTAATATCATTTGTTCTGGGACATCCTATACATTGAAAGACATTCTCTGGTATTTTTACAATGGAATCAAAATAATGAACAATTTTTTCAATTTTTGTATTATACATATATGCGCACATATAAACTATACTCATCGTAGATGAATTGCATTTTATACCACATTTAGCTTTTATATAACCACTATTGTGTTCATTTTAGCGAATTACATCATTTAAAGTTTTTCGTTATTTTTGTTTTTTTTTCCATTTTGAAAAAAAAATTACATAGATAAAATGAAGGAAAACAAAAAAATTATAGAAAAACTTTATATATGATTCATTTAAACATTTTTCTTAATAACTGTCATCATAAATTTTTTTTCTTTATTTTATCAAATAAAGAAAACTTTATCATCATCATCATTGTGACTTATGTGAGTGCGTATGTTTGTGTTTACGTAATTCAGAAATCAAAAAAAAAAAATAAAATAAAAAAATGGATACTTTTCAGATTAAATTTTTATTTATTTTTTTTCAGCTTCATACATTTATTATCTTTTATTTATTTGTGTTTTATTAGTTGATTTTTGTTATTTGTTTGCTTTTCTATTTTTTCTAATTTTTTTTATATTTTTTTTTCATTTTTCTCAACTTTTTTTTTTATTTAACCATTAATTTATTTTTCTGTTGTCCTTTGTTTCATTTTTCTTTTTATTTTTAATCTAATAAAATTCATGTTGCAATAAATTAATCCTGTTATTGTCCACTTATCCACAAAAATAACCATAATCCTATTTTTTTTTTTTTTTTTGATTTTTCTGCCAAATTCTTTTTTTTTTTTGCTTTTAGAATTTTCCCCAAATGAAAAAAATAAAAGAAAACTAATTACCAAAGTTTTTGTTTTTTTTTTTTTGTTTTTTTTTAATCAAAATTTCATGAAAAATGTTTTCCTTTGAAAATAAAAAAATAAAAAAAAGTCATGACGAAAGAGGAAAACACAAAAAAAAATTACAAAATAAACATAAAAATATATTAAGATATCAAAAATATGTTTATTTTATTGCTAAAATAAATAATTAACTCAAAATAATGATATTTCGATTTATAAAAATTCTCTCATCTGTAATATATACTTACGAGTATAGGGTTGCAAATACATGAATGTATTTTAACGAACTTATTATTGACTTTTGTATATCATCAATAAGAATTTTACTATTTTTAATGTACATATACTTATTTGTACAATTCACATCCAAAGGAAATCATGAAAATCAACTTTTGTCATCATGTTTTCTTATATTTTAATTTCATGTACTGTAAAATCATGCGTATAGAACGCACACATGTACATATACATGTACTTGTGCATTTTATTTACTTTTTTTTTTCAATAAATAAAATACTTTACTCAATGTACAAGCCTTTGAAATTTATCTATACTCTGTTCTACTAATTATATGCAATTAAGGCCCTATGGAGATTACTTAAAGTGGTAACATTTTACATCACTATATGTATTGATACTGAAAAAATTCATCTGATAAAATAATAAAAACTTTGTAGATTGTGATAATACAAAAAATTTTTTCTTCAATATATTCGAATATCCTTTTAACATCTTTATGTATTTATCTTTAATTAGTTCAGCTAGTATGCGGATTACACGCGATATTTAACGTATATATATATATATATATATGAATTATAAATATATATCGCAAAGGATTTCAATTTCTAAGAAAAAATACTAAAAACCTAACAAAGTTAAGATGTTTTACTTTGAACAAATAAATTAAAAAAAAAAAAAAAAGGAAAACTTAAAGAAAATTGGAAAAACAACTTAGAAAAATAATGACTGTCATTTTATAGAAATACTGTAGAAACGTAAAAGAAAAAAATATTTGAAAAAAATTCATAGCATCCAATCATATCATATTAGTTAGATGCATCTTAACTGTTTGATTTTTCTTACTAGAATTTTTTTTTTTTTTGTTTTCATTTTCATTGGAACAAGAAAAATACACCGAGAACGTGAAAAAAAAAATAAATAAATACACTTTAAAAACTTGTAGAAAGAAAATAAATTTATTTAAGAATAAAACGAAAAGAAGAAGGAGAGAAAAAAAAATGTAATTTGTGACAAGGATGCAATTCTGTTTCAATTAAATGTTTAAAATTAATTTTTCAAAGTTTTTATTACATTTTTTTTTGTTGCGCTTTTCAATTTAATTAACTTTCTTTAAAACAAAAAAAAAAAATTTTTTTTTCTTAATTAAAAATTAATTTTTAACCTCAAACAGAAACCTCAAATTAATTTTAAAATTAAGATTGAAGAGATATTTTTTATTTACTATTTAAATATTAAGATTATTGCTTAGTTTTAAGTTTTAATGTTATTTGGAAGTACATATATCTAAAACTAACTCGCAATAGTTGCAATGTACTCAATTGTGTGTACGATTACTTATAAATTAGTAGTATTGTAATTAGTATCATCACAACAGATCCTTGTGAGCCAGAGCCTAATAATTATGGCGACTTGTCAAAGCAACTCTTTCATAAGCGCACTTTCAGTTTCACGTGGATTACCAACCACTGAGTTTGTTAAAGGAAAGACTAAACAAAAAAATGTTTATATGATTGGGGTATGCCTAGCACTGTACCTGGGGTCTTATGATATGCTTCGGAAGTCAATATTCTCTCTATTGAGCTACTGAGCTCCTTTTGTAGTAATGAAAAACCCCTATAAAAGTATGTCATATTCTTGCTAAAAGGATACAACATATGCACTTTCGTGTAGAAATACCGAAAGTGAGGGATACAATAAGCTGATTAATTAAGGTGCAGTGTCGAGGTCACCAACACTCATCTCAATAAATAATAATAATTAATTTACTTCTAAAAAATTCTATACAATTATTCTGTAAGATACATATCATCTTAATTAATGAAAAACTCTGGTTTTCTCCATTACATTCAATCCATAATATATTTTTAGTCAAAAAAAAAAACAAAAAAAAAAAATTAAATTTTAATAAATACCATTAAAAATTTGAAATTTAATATTTGTAACATATTTTGAATAAAATAATACACAAAATTGAATAAATAAAAATAATTAATCCTTACAAAAATATTTTCATTACATTTTACATTGTACATATGTATATTGGACCCTGTAAATTCCTGTAAGGATAAAAAGATAATTTCAATTTTATTCCAAAATCATTTAAATCATTTTACCTTTATTATATATTCTCTATATTTAAACATTTTCAATGGTTTTATTTCATTGACCACATAACTGAAATCATCACAGATCAAATTACTTAACCAACGTTCATACACAGTGTATATGTATGTATGTGTAGGATCAGAGAATAGAGATGACATAAAACGATATAAGGGAAAATTTATAAGAATTAGAAAATTTTATATAGAAAAATTGTTGAAATATTTAATACTTTTGAATAAGTCCTTTTTTTGAATAATGCTGGATTATTCACATGATTCTACACATATGGACATGGTATGTACATTTGTACATTTGTGTATACGTACATTGTGTATCAATGTGTGCAACATATCAGAGTGTATGATGACATGAAAACAGAAAATTTTTCATTTGTATTAACTAAACTTCAAAGTAATACATTTTAATGGTTAATACGAAAATAAAATTTCTTTTAAAATGCATTTTTCTACAGAATAGACTATACAATATATGTAACGTATATTACATTTTTGTATGGTGGTTAGTTAAAGATAAAAGGATATTTTATTCAAATGAATTCTGTTTTCAAATAGATGAATAAAAGAAAAATTGAAACGTATTAAATATTTGCAATTTCAATACAATTTTGTTTTACAAAAATATTCAAAAAATTCAAAAGAAATTATTATTCATTTTTTTTTTTAGTATAGCCATTTAAAGTCTTACGGATCATAAAAATTTTGCATCGTTGCCATATTATCATTTATGTTGTTCTCTTTGTTTTCATTTAAAAAAAAATATAGAAAACTGGCAATCGGAAAATTAAACTAAAAAAATGAATTTATTCAAATTAAATGAAAAATAATGAAAATATGTATTCATTTAAAACAGACATGACTATGCTTTAAAAATGAGATATAAATTGATTTTCATGTGATTGGTAAAGAGCATAAATGTACATAAATCTTGGAAAATTCAAAAATTCATTTTCGTTTTTTTTTCAATTGAATAACATTATTTAAAATTTATGAAATTCATTGAAAATTATTCATAAAACGATTTCAGAATACATTTGATCATTGAATAAATTCAAAAATTCAAAATAAAAAAAAAAGGGCAAAACAAATAATGATCATTTTTATTTAATTTACAAAAAATAAAAATTTGGATAAGAACATTTTTTTTTTGTTTTTTGTAAATAGCGCATATATATACAGATCATTTAATATACTAATAAAAACTGAACCTTTTTTAAATGTTATAGCAACTATCTAAAGGCCAAGACTTAATGTCGAACATAATATTCTATATACTTACTGAAAGGACCCATTGAAAAAAGATTTTATATTATGTATTATATGTACGATTTGATTTTGTCCATGTGTCCTTTATTAAGTTAAAATAATTTTCTATTTAAATTCGATACAATAACAATAAAACAAAAATCGAAAAAGATAGCGAAAGAATTCTCATAAAGAAAGAAAATAAAGGAAAAACAAAACAAAACAAAAAAAAATGGAAAATTTGTCCTAGTCCAATAAATTTTTTTTTTTTCTTTTCTGTATTCCTTTCATATGAAAGACACAGAAAAGGTATAGTACAAAAAAAAAATAGATAATAAAATATTCTATGTGTTTTATATACATTATAAAAAATAAATAGATTTTCCTTTTGGTATATATATATATTAAATGAATTTAATATTGAAAATTCCATTTAAACATTTTATCAGATCATTATTACATAGCACATAGAAATTTTTTAGTCGTTTTTCTTTGATAAAAAAAAAAAAAAAATTTTCTTTTTTACAATTTATCTGTTGAAATGTAAAGATTTTCATATTCTGAATAATAAATGTAAAAAGGAAAGATTTTCACATTTTTCTTCTTTTTTTTTTTGTCACATGAAAGAATCCTGAAAATGAATGTTTTGCTTTTGAATATGAATGCATATGTACTTAATCCTACTTATGTAATTCACACCTTCAAAGATATCATAGATTGAAAGTCTTGTACATGTGATATATGTATGTACATAAAATCGTGTACATATTTGGGAATATCATTTGAATCACGTATATATATGTATAACTGACAAAAATACATTCAAATCGTAACTGAAAAAGCTGACCTTTCTAACAAACTAAACTTGGTTAAAATCGGATAAAAATAACCTGAATTTTCCATCTTGGGATACCATGTTATATATACACAAACATTTTTAAAGAAAATTTTTTTTTTGTACAGACGTACATAAGTTCACAACCTTAATTTTTCTAATATTTTTCAAAAAAATAAAAATATTTTTCTTTTTTATTGAATTGAAAATTTTCAAAAATAGTAAAAGGGAATTACAATAATTTTTTTTTTTTTAGAAAATCGATAATCCTTTCGATAAGTTAAGTTAAGTGCAATCTAATACAACATAATTAACCTTCATCTTTTGAATTTATAATACAAATTGTATGATCCCTATAAGAAATTTAATTTTATATAAAAAAAAAAAAAAATTCATTTTTATGATCTTAGGATCACAGGACAACTAAATCGAAAGGAAAAATTAGTTTTAATGAAAAAAAAAAAGAACATTTTCCCTTAACATTTTTAGTTTTGATTTTATATTTAGAAAAAAAAAAAGGAGAAAAGTAGTAACAACAACAATAGAATAATAATAGAAACTGGAAAAAAAAATATATAAATCACATTACGAAAAATTCCCTTATATACAGTTTTTTTCTCAATTTTTGTCCTTCATGTATTTTTTTCCCATGAAAGTTTTGTTTTTAGTTTTTTCTTATAATTCCCTTTTTTTTGTCTCGTAAATTTTTTTATTTTTTATCTTCATCTAATAAATGGGGATATAGATGGTTTTAACAGAGAACAAAATCAATTATCGAATTAAAAGCTTTTGTACGGTTGAATGAATATTAGAATAAAATACAAAAAAAAAAAATAATAATAATAATAATAAAGAAATACGGAAATAAATAAATCCAAGCGTAAATAGTAACTATATAATAATGTATATTCGAGATTTTTTATAAAATCAAAAAAATATGTATGTATACATATATAGGTAACATTCGAGACTATGTTGTTCTAAAATATCAAATTAAATAAGTCACATTATGTTAAACTGCATTACCTTTTGTATTGTTAGGTACATAGAAAACGAGTCCTGAGAGACAACGCATTGATTGACGATATGTCACATAATTTACGTATATTTACATATATCGCCTTATGTGTAGGAGTCGCACTATGGAAGTTCCTTCTATTTTGAGTGTTGTTCTTTTTTTCTTTGTTTTTATTTTTCTTTTTTAGCCATCTCTATCTGAGAATTCTATTCGTGCTAATCTAATTCTCACGAATACCTTAATCCACTTCTTCCATTGTCTTGATATGGGCTGTCCATCTTTTCATTTTAATCATCATAAATTTTACATTTTCATTTCTAATTCTACAAAATTCCAAATTATTCATTTTCTAGCATCTGGCTCAATAATTTTCGTTCCGGTTTATGCAAGCTTTACTTGTATTTTATTTTATAAAAAAGAAAAAAAAAATAGAAGCATAATAGAAGAAAAACCAAAAATAAACACAAACTTCTCAAAATAAATAATCTATAAATATTGGAAAAAAAACCAGATTCTGTGTTTGATGTATGCCATGCCATGTAACGTTTTTTTTTTTTTTTTTTTTTTTTTAAATAAAATTAAAATGAAAAAAAAAATCCAAGAAATACAAGAAAAAATTGACATGGTATTTTACTTAAAGAAAAATTTTTTTAATCCTTTTTAATACAATATAGGCCTGATTATGTACATCAGCTATAAATTTATCTATATGGACTTATTTTACATTATGGCTTTTTATTAAATTAAAAAATACGAAATAACGTTAGGTTTAAAAATTGAAAATGAGAGAAGTTTGTAATCAAAAAGTTAGAAAATTACTTTTTCAAAAAAAATATTTAAAAAAAAAAAGAAAAACGTTAAGTAAAAATATTTGTTGATAAGCCAATAACAGAATTTAAAAAAAAAATTGTATATAATAAATAAATTAAGGAATTAAAAATATAAAGTGAATTGATCAACACAATATAGCATATACCATGCTATCTACAATACATAAAGATATGATTGAAAAAAAAAAGAAAAAACGCAAATAAAAGTTTTGCATAGTATTTCAATTTTCATAAAAGTTTTCTTATACGGTTGATTTTATTTTAATTTCAGTAAAACGAATTTTTTCTCCTTTTTTTTTAGTTTAATAAGATATATAGGGTATGACGAAGTGATAGTTACACGTTAGGTTATTCAGAACTGGCTGGGATTGGTACGGCATGGATTATATCTGAACCTTGTTAGTATCATTTCGCCAGGATATATTAAATGAATCTGCCCAAGCCGAATAAGTAATTCAAACGACATCAAACCTTATCACATGTATAAACCAAAAGCTTGTTTACCTATTGACAACCTTGTCCATTGGATACTGTAAGTAGATTTATCTTGAAAAAGTGATCAGGCTCTGGCTTATTTCAAGCTGCAATAACACGGAGGAAAAAAGAGACGAAAATATATAATGATAGCAAAATATAGAAGAAACATATAGATCTAGAAGAAGAACAAACATTTTGTCTAGATACATAAGGATACCCTTCTATTTTGATCCTTGTAAAATTTATATTCGATACACCCGGTAATTGCGATTTTTTTAATAATACATTAAATATTACATAATTTCTGGGATCAAAGAAAATTCACTTTAAAAAAAAAAAAAAACCCCTTGTACATACGATCTATTATAAATATTGGATATTTATCTATTTATGTAAATATGTGATGGTTATTTATTTTTTTTTTTTAAGATTATAAAATTATGGTAAAATGAAAAATATGTACTTCTATTATTATATTTATTTTCTAAACAAATATTTAAAGCAAAGAAAAAAAGTTCGAATTTTTATTAGTTAAGAGAATTAAAAAGAAAAAGACAAGGAAAAAAAAAATTTTTTTTCTTATCCTTTAATAGGATAACTTTGATTATATTGGCGTAAATAAATTTTATTTTAATGAAAAAGTTATTTTTTTAGATGATTAAAAATATTTTGGATTATGAAGAAATTAAGTGATTGATTCGATATAAATATTGAAAACATGTGGACATCATATACACACACACATTGGACTAATTCTACATTGTTGTCCAAAATAAGCCGTGAATATTTCAAGTAACCATGACCACAACAAAGCTTCACATCAATACTCTTAAGCCGAAGGCCTTTGAATTTCGAGGATGCCGATGATTTGGTACAAATAAATCCTTGTATTATTTATATGTGGGATCCTAACGGGGTAATGACGCGCAATACATCTTGCTGCATCCAAATAGTACAACTATATCCTATCCAATTCCCATTTCGAACTACTAAACTCAATTAGCTGGATATAATTTTCAATGTGAATTGCTTATATCATGCTCATACGCATTTATTTACAAATCATTTAAAAATCATGTACATATACGTATACTCGTATGTATGACCTTCACATTTGCTCTTAAACAAGAAATAGTGATTATCGTTTGGAAATAAATTTATTGATTGATTTGTTTACATTTAAAAAAAAAAATTTTACAAAAGAGCTTTTCAATTAAAAATAATAACTTACCCAAAAAAAAAAAAGAAACAGGATACCAAGTACTTTTGACCAACTTTTCACAATAGTTCTGCAAATCGTTTCAAATAATAAAATTAAATTTATTTTTATTGATGATTGAACCAAAAGAATTTCACGTTTTACAACAAACAAATTGTTCATGGCTTTATTTTCCGTTTTTTTTTTTTTTTACCATACAAAAGCCCATAAAAAGAGAATTGTACATGGGAGAAGTTTTTCATTTTTTTTTTTTTTGGTTTAAAAAGGTTTGTGGCTTTTCATAACTAAAAATTTTGTTTGAGAATTTCCCATGTAATATAAAAACTTTTGAGTATGATCATCATATGAAAATATATTTTTTTTTCTTTGTTATTGATGTGGTAAATTATTTTTTCTATTTCAATTATTTTTAAACTAAGTAAAATTTATCCTTTTTTCAATTTTTTTGTTTTTTTTTTTTTTTGGCTTTATTGTATAACTTCTCCTTGAACAATTGAACAGAGAAACTTGTTTTTTGTTTTTTAAATATTTATGGTTTTTTTTTTTACATTCGAATAAATTTTATACCTTGAATGTTCATTTAGATTAAAATTTCCTTTGGTCGATTAATAAGAATGTTAAATATAACGATCGTTTTATTACAAGAAAACTTTCAGTACCAGTGACAACATGGTGTAAATAAAACATTTTCTGTAAATGACTTGTTTAGTGTATTTTGTTGTGTTTTTTATTTCAAACAAAAACTTTTATTAATGAACAACAAAACTTTCACGTATGCATATCAGAACAAATTTATTTACCCTTCATTATTGTTACTAATTTTCTTAAGCATTTACAGAAAATCCCAAAGGCATCATTAGACATTTACACAATAAAAATAGAATTTTATTTTTTATTTCTAAGTCGCCTTGCACAGTATTTCGATTGTGTCGTTATCTCTATGCTCATAAATATACAGTTTGTCATCATAAGTATTCATACGTCACAAAGTTTAGTGAATATATTTTTCAATTTTTTGTTGATACCTCAGAAATAACATTTTAGTTACTTAGAGTTTTCTGAATTAAAAAAAAAAAAAAAAAATCTTCAAATTTTATGAAAATCGTAATTCTGATGGGATTCAAATCAGTCAAACATTTTGTCGTAAGAAGCCCAGTAGCTCAATAGATAGAGTATTGGCTTCTGAAGTGTATAGTCCAATATTCGATGCCAGACACAAGCAAATGAAAAAAATAAAATAAAATATTATTTTCATCATTTGTTTGCATTATCGGCATCACAACCTTACCACCTCCAAATTCAGCTTTGAATGAGTATACCATAAGTTTTTTTACTAATATAGTGTCCTTCTATTATGGCTTATTCAAATTTCCCTTTGTATAATGTATACTAGGATTTCAGAAATACAAATATGTATAAAGAGTCCAATTTTGGCTCAACAGCCAACTACCATACTTTTTGTTAGTCACTGTACGTATGTCATACACCTCGTTTCTTTCATTTTGTGGCCTCCTGATATAATAATATGGTGTGTGGTTATTTTTTTTTTTTTTTAAACAAAAGTTTTGTATCTTTAAATGTTTAAGCAGATGACGCTGTTGGTTGTGCATCATTAACTTTGTTCTTTAAATAAATATGTTTGCAAGAATATTTTATTAAGTATACGTTAACGCATATTGTAGTTATCATAATTTTGTTTATATATATGTATATGATAATTTTGTTGTGTGGTTTTTGTATACATATGTATGTATATATTTCTGTATAAATTTAATTATGTATGATTACATGTATTTTGTCTTCTTTATAGAAAAGGATAAAAAAGTAAAAAAAGTAAAAAAAAAGAAAACGACACATCATGATAACGATCTTATTGAAATAAATACAGTATAAAGTCTTGTATTTTCTTCTTAATTTCTTACATATCCTTATATATAATACGTAAATAGAAATTGTACAAATTTTCTAAGAAAAACAAAAAGTAACGAATTTATGTATAATATGATAATTTACGTAAATCAAATTGAAAAGTTATAATTTATTCTTGCAAATAAATAATAAACAATAATTTGTTGTAAAACGAATAATAATAAGAATATATTTTATCTAATATCCATAATAAATTTATTCAAATATATAATAACAAAATATATAAGAAAATTTTGAAACGATATATAACCGAAAAACATGAACATTTTATAACAAAAATAAAATTTATTTAGAAAATAATTTTTCTTTTTTTTTTTTTTCAACTTTAGGCAAAGTTTTTTTTTTACAAAATTTGTAATAAATAACATCTTTTCAAGCTTTTATAATATTTTTAACATCTTTTCAAAATTTGATGTTTTCTTGTAATTTTTTGTTGTTTTTTTTTTGAAAAATTTTTAATTGTTTTTCTTTAAAAAATGGAAATGTTTTTTTGTTTTTTTTTTACTTTTAAATTTCATTATGTAGATATAAAAATATGTTAAACATTTTTAAAATAAAAATGCAAAATGAAATACTGAAAAAATTTTTTTATAATTTTGAAAATCAGTATTATGGGAAATGTAATAATAGAAAAATTATAATATAAAAATATGAGATAAAATGTTATGTATATTAAATGTAAAACCAGAAGGACAAAGGTCTAGAGAAAAGCTAAAACGGAGGTATGAAAACTACGTAGAGATAGATGCATGGAAGCTGGCTGAATGTGAGAAATTGGGAAACTTGTGCTGTGGATCGGAGTGTCTGGACAGCGAATTTGCAGGAGGCCTTAACTCGATATGAGCTACAGAAATATTGTATAGAAAAAGAAAATTGTGAATGTAAGAGACATTCACATGTGTATAAGAAATATAGAAGGTATAGAAACCCATAAGACTGTTTCAGGTGTTTCTTTACTATACTATTCCTTGGCCTTGCTTCTAATAAGGGACCTATGATAATTACAAAAAATCTTTTTCATTCAAAATTCTTGATTGATTCATTCGTGCATTGATTTCATAATTTCATTTTCTATAATTGTTAATTTTTAGTATTTTACGAAAAATTAAAATTTAAAAAAAAGAAAATTTCAGATAAATACGAATTTTTTATTTATTCGAAAAAATGTTTTTTGTTATTTAAATTTTTTTTTTTTTTACTTATTTTTTTTTTAAAGTATTCAAAATTATATTGTAGTATACATGCGATATACAAAAAGAAAAATCGATCATTCACAATAAATTGCTTTCATTTCAATATACATATGTACCTACATTTATATAAAATGTAAATATCTTTTAGCATTTCAAGAATAATTTACACACGTTTTTCCCTGTTTTTTTTTTTTTTAAGTAAATTTATTTAACACGTGGAAATTCCCTTGTTGTGCATAATATTTACTACTGTTGCGTATTTTTCTATTTTATACAAAAAGAAAAATGTAATTTTTTATTCGATTATTCCTGTATTACATTTTAGGTATATAAATTAATTTTTGTAGTTTTTTTTTTTTTTTTTCTATTTAAATGTTTACTATGCAATACATAAATATACCAAGAAAAATGAAGAAATTTTTTTACGTTTCATTTATAAAATGTTTATTAAAGGCTTACACGTGTACATATACATTTTAAGTTATGGCAATTTGCATTATACCTAATTTTTAACGACCATTTTATACTTCGATTTAAAAAAAATTTTTTTTTTCTTGGAAAATCATTTGAAAATTTTTTAATTGAATTGAGAAAATTTTTCAATAATTTTCTTTCAATGCTTATATAGTTCGTTAGACTTGGCCTTCAATATAATTTCTATAAGACTTTCTTTGCTCATTATACTGCTTTCTATTCATTCGTTCTTACCAAGTCTTTACCTTTATGACTTATCATCTTGTACGTCCTGTCCGTCCTTCGGACATTCTGTCATTTTGGCAAATTACTACGTCTTTGATGAACGCACGATTTAAATGTTTGAAATGGAAAGTTACAGATCTACACAAGATGAGCGAACATAAAAGAAAATTTGAAGAAATTTTAAAGAAAAAAAAACTTCGATATTAGCGTAATTTCAGGAAATCACATTATAAAATTTAAGAGAAAAACGTGTGTTCGTATATATGTACACATTAAAGAAAATACATATTTTTGGTTTGAGTAAATATATTACAAAATTCACAAATGCTTAATTAATGCTATATGAAATTTGTTTCTAAGCAGATTAAAAGAAAAAATTTTTTTTAATTTTCTACTAAATAAATTATTTGATATTTATTTAATATTTAATCAAAAAAAAATTTTGTTTTAAATAAATCATAAAAGTTTTTGACAAAGTTTTCTTTTAATCACTTTTAATTTTATTTATAAAGTACATTATGTGTAAGTGTGTATATATCAGGCTTTTTCTTTTTAATAAATAAATTAATCTTATGAGCCTGAATTTAATGAGATATTAAAACATTTTTAGAGTACATACATATACATAATTTTTTTAATTAGTTTAGTATAAACCTCAAAGGATTCAAAAATATCCAATTATGAATTCAAAATTCAAAAGAATAAAAAAAAAATTTTATTTTTTCTAGAATTTTCTTATATATATATATTTATTTATTTTTATTTTTATTTTTTTCATTTTAATGGAAAATTCTCGCACTTAGAGCTAAAGCATTATAATTTGTGTGGCAAAATCAAAAATAAACTTGTAGCTAAGTATTAGATAACAATTCATTAAAATTTACCTTGAAGGCATCATTTAAATAATTTACGTACACATGCATTAAAATTCAATTATAACAATCAAAGGAAAAAAATATTGTTATAAATATATATTTTTTGATAAAAATATACTAAATTATATTTTACACAAACGTTTTTCCAAGGAAAAATCATTTGCCGGATATAATCTTATGCAATCAAAATATAACGAAAAATTTCATATGAATATTTCAAAAGAAATATGAATATAATATGGACATGCAGATGAAAAATATATTTTCAATAATTTTTTTTTAAAATAAATATTTAAATATGTTTGTGTTCATTAACAGAAAAATTTTCTAGATGATATTTTCGCCCACATATTACATACAAATGTACATATACCATCCAAAAAAAATTGTACCAATACCATTCAATTAAAGAAAACTATTATTTAAGGTTATTCTGGTAAAATTTTTTAAAGAAAATTTTTTTTTAAACTTTTGGCATCAATATTTGTATTCTTACATTACGAGTTAAGGAAAAATTTTGAACTTATATCACTTTCAAAGAAAAAACGACTAAATAAAATAAGAAAAAAAATATTTTGCTTTATAAAGCATTTTTGTATATTACATATACTCGCCTAGATTCTTAACAATCTTTATTTTGTTCTCCTTTTCTCCCTACTTTACTATTACCCCATTGTATATTTTTTACAGCAACAGATACAAGGCACATTTTATCTACATATTTCTTGTTTTTTTTTTTTGCTTCTGAATTTTTTTTTTCCTAATTTTTCGTTCAGAATTTCTTGTTATCATCATTATAATATTATGTTCATTCTTCTAACACTTTTTATTGAAACCAAAATGTTAGTCGAGATATCATATATAAAATGCAAAATAAAAAAAAAAAAACAAAATTTAGAAAATCAAAGAAGTGTACATACAGAACATTTACAGTAGAAGATACGATACACATATGAACATACGCACAATAAAGCATGTATACGTATGCATGTATGTATATAAACATACGTATATGTATTTTTTCAACAATTCTTTTTCAAATGAAAATAATAAAAACCCCAATAATGACACATACATGAGTACATTTGTAGCAATAAACATCGTGTGTGAGCATGTGTAAATTTGTTTACATATGTAGGTATATATATATATTTTTTTTTTGCGTTACAGGATTTTATAATCCTTAAAAAAAAATAATAAAAATAAAAACGCAACACCAACAATAAATTTATGTAATTTTAGCACATTTTCTACAAATATTATTAAATCAAAAGATAACAAAAAAGAAATTCTTCCATCATTAAAATATACACACGTATACATATATGTATGTGCGAACATTACATAAAGGATCGTCAATTTATATTAAAAAACAAACAAAACAAAAAATATTAACACATAAGCATGATTTTTTCTTTAAACACGATTTGTCAATATTCTTTCAATAAAAGCAAAACAAAATGTAAGAAATATAAGAATATTAAAAAAAAAAATGTAATATAAAGCCAAAAGCTAAATAGAATAAAATTTTTTACTTTTTTATTTAATTTTTTTTTTCCTTCTTGTACTTACATAAATGTACAAATCGAACATGAATGGCAAAATACGAGTATAGCAAAACGCTTAAGTTTGCATAAAACAATACGAAACACTATACAAAAAAAGTAAGTACAAAAATTCGAAATAGATTAAATAAAATATTGAAAAAAAAGGATAAAATTGTAACATAAAAAGTCAAATTAAAAAAAAAAAAACAATAAATTGGAATAATAAATTCAAAATATTTATTCTATTCTTCTTCTTCCAATCCAAAGACAAATACGTATTTTATATTCAATAAATAAAATGAATATTTAAAAAGCACAATAATATAATTAGGTAATTCATAAAAGTATAACTTACCTGTACGTAAAATGAAGATGAAAATGTTGAGTTGGGATGTTGATCATGTCCTAATAAAATGTACAGCGGGTCTCTGGTACTGGACAGTGGGCACAGCTTACATATAAAAATAAAATATTTTTATTGTGTAATGTCTACCACACATACAACTTCATTTTTACACTTTGTCTACTAATTATACACGCACTCCCGACCCCGAAACACTCATGATAGAAAATACAAGAAAATGTACTGAGGCTGAATAGTTAATACACACACACGAATTTTTTCTTATGCAATCGGTTTTTTAAAAAATTTTCATCAACACATGTAAAGCCGTGAAAAGTAATAAGTGAACCTGTTGAAATGGCTGCATCAGCGACAGCAAGGCTCTGGTACTGGACAGTGGGCAAAGTACACCTTGTGAGCTTGCGTTGTGTAATCAGTAATCACAAAATATTTTTATTGTTTAATGTCTATCGCCCTATCACACACACAACTTCATTTTTACACTTTGTCTATACTAATTATACACGCACTCCTGATCCCGTAACACACTTGTAACAAACGACACGACGAGAAAAAAAAACAGTTACTTGATACACACACTCCCGAATCCCGAAACACTCATGATAGAAAATACAAAAAAATGTACTTAGTCTGAATAGTTAATACACACACACGAATTTTTTCTTATGCAATCGGTTTTTAAAAAAATTTTCTTTAACAATGTAAAATGGCTGCATTTCAACAGGTTCAAGATGAAAATTTATTTTTTTTTTTTTTATACAGAAAACGATAAAATTTTACATCGCTAATATAACACTTACACAAACATCCATCCAATCGAACTATGTAGTATGTATTGAAATTGAGCGTCTTGATGAGAAATTCCCGCCATTGCTAATCACCGGCCATTTTTTTTATCATTTGAAAATGCAGCTTATCCATAATTTCTCTATTATTTTAATTACGGACATTTTAATTGACAACGAAAAACAAATTTTTATAAACGTTTAATTTTATATTAATTAATTAATATTAGTAATTATTACACCTGATTAGATATCAGGCTTTCAGAGATAAAAAAAAATCTCTTTGTAAAAAAAAAAAAATAATTCACAAACGAGTACCCTTATTTAAACGATCGACCGACTGAAACAAGACTTGAACTAGAACTGAGGGTTGGTTGGGTGGTAATTATTAAAATGTGGAATGAAAATTTTAGTACAAGCAAATTTCCATTGGAAAAATTCATTTCGAAAACAACAGACAAGGACAAGATACCCATTAATACAATACCATCCGTCTTTCCTTTCTCATCCGTCTGATCAAAATGCAACTGAATCAATCAACATTTATACCAGTATACATACATGAAACATTAAAGTAAAAAAATCGCAAAAGCAAACAGAAATAAACAATATTATTCACTTAAAGAAAAAATTTCAAAAATTCAAATCATTTGAAAAAATATATGTCATATATAAGTGTGTTAATTAGGAAACTATGTATCTAAAAAGTGATTTTTTCGAATGTGTTATACTGCTTTCAAATTTCGAAAAACGACAGCACTGACGACAATTATTTAAAAAAAAAAAAAAATGCAATAGAATTCATTTTTCACTTCTCACAGGATGTGAAACGAAACGACCCTATTTAAGCTAAGACCATTGTTTGTGTGTAATAAGTTTTTATAAATGATAATGGTAGATATCAAATTTTTTTAGAATCTTCAATTAAATTAAAACAAACCCTATTTACTTTTACAATGAGATATTATAATTATAGTTATAGTCAAGGTCTTACATATGTACGTCTGAAAATTCAAATTTTGACACAAGACCAATACAAATTTATTTTTGCATTTTCTTTTTTATTCCAACGAGCAATTAATTTAACATAAAAAAAATTTTGACGGGCCATATACATACAGTTAGGCCAAAAAGTCACCGCACCTTCAGCATTTTTCGTTATTATTGGCTAGTGTTTCAAAAATTAAAATTAAAATCTTTATATGTTTATATAAAACAATTCTTGGTTAGAATGTTTAGTCATACATAAACAATTTATAAAAAAAATAATATTATTTAAATTTTTAAAATATTAAGATTTAATTTTTAAATTTTGAAAAATTAGTTAAAAATAATAAAACAAGCTGAGAGTGCGGTGATTTGTTTGCGTTACTGTATATATGTACATAACGTATGTACATGTATATAAGAAATTCTTTGTAAATTTAAAAATATATAATGTACACACATGCATACATATGTATTCGATTATGTATGTATAATAAATTTATAATTGATCAAATTCATTTATCTATTTAACGATATTCATTTTTAGATGTATATAGGTAAATATATTAAGATATGCATATATACAATATATTATGTACATTGTATGTATGTACATATGAATGTATGAAACGATTCATTTTCATTTTTGGAAAACATAACCGATGGATGCTCTATTTGGAACATCGATTTAATCAGACGTATGTACATACATACATACATATGTACATATTCAATGAATATCTATTGTGTTGTAGTTAAATGAAATAAATACAAAATAAATATTGATCATAATTTAGGTACATATATTATCAGATATTATGTACCTATATTATATGCAGATGCATCTCATGAATTTGTATGTACGTACGTATCTGCACTGCGTGTATCTCTAAACTCTAATCAATTACGCATACATAAGAATTTTCAATTTTAGCTTTTTTTTTTTTTTTTTCGTCAAACTGTACTTATAAGTTCATATATATATAAACAAAAACAAAACTAAAATAGTACGAACGGACTATGGAATAATTAGTATCTCATCTCATTTCATTTCAAAATAATAGAAAAATTTTTTTCGGTAATTACATGAGATATTCAGGAAATGAAAAATGTCTCATTCTCATATTTTATTCACAGTCAGTGATGAAAACTTTTTTACACTTTTTTAACTTTTTTCCCTTTAACACCATTAAAATTTCCCTTTTTCAGAAGCAACATAGATAACAAAAAAAACAAATTTTTATTTATTATAAAAAGAGTTAGCATCTTTGAATAATCATTTTGCATGTAAAATACTATCTAAGGTGTTTGTGTTTACCCTTTTTCTAAATTTATTAGTAATTATTTCAAAAAAGCGATATTTCCCTTTTTTTCGCCTAATTTCGTTCTGATTTCCCTTTTTTCCTTTCAAGGCTTCAATTTCCCTGAAAACGGAAAATTTCCCCGCAGTTTTCATTAGTGTTCAGAGTTCACGGAAAGCAAATAAAATAATTTCCACCCAATCCACCCTCAGTTCTAGTTCAAGTCTTGTTTCAGTCGGTCGGTCGTTTGAATAAGGGTACTCGTTTGTGGATTAGTTTTTTTTTTTACAAAGAGATTTTTTTTATCTCTGAAAGCCTGATAACTAATCAGGTGTAATAATTACTAATATTAATTAATTAATATAAAATTAAACGTTTATAAAAATTTGTTTTTCGTTGTCAATTAAAATGTCCGTAATTAAAATAATAGAGAAATTATGGATAAGCTGCATTTTCAAATGATAAAAAAAATGGCCGGTGATTAGCAATGGCGGGAATTTCTCATCAAGACGCTCAATTTCAATACATACTACATAGTTCGATTGGATGGATGTTTGTGTAAGTGTTATAAAAGCGATGTAGAATTTTATCGTTTTCTGTATAAAAATAAAAAATAAATTTTCATCTTGAACCTGTTGAAATGCAGCCATTTTACATTGTTAAAGAAAATTTTTTTAAAAACCGATTGCATAAGAAAAAATTCGTGTGTGTGTATTAACTATTCAGACTAAGTACATACGGGATTCGGGAGTGTGTGTATCAAATAACTGTTTTTTTTTCTCGTCGTGTCGTTTGTTACAAGTGTGTTACGGGATCAGGAGTGCGTGTATAATTAGTATAGACAAACTGTAAAAATGAAGTTGTGTGTGTGATAGGGTGATAGACATTAAACAATAAAAATATTTTGTGATTACTGATTACACAACGCAAGCTCACAAGGTGTACTTTGCCCACTGTCCAGTACCAGAGCCTTGCTGTCGCTGATGCAGCCATTTCAACAGGTTCACTTGTTACTTTACACGGTTTTACATGTGTTGATGAAAATTTTTTTAAAAACCGATTGCATAAGAAAAACTTCGTGTGTGTGTATTAACTATTCAGACTCAGTACATTTTCTTGTATTTTCTATCATGAGTGTTTCGGGGTCGGGAGTGCGTGTATAATTAGTAGACAAAGTGTAAAAATGAAGTTGTGTGTGTTGTAGACATTAGACAATAAAAATATTTTATTTTTATATGTAAGCTGTGTCCACTGCCCAGTACTAGAGACCCGATGTACATTTTATTAGGACATGATCATCATCCCAACTCAACATTTTCATCTTCATTTTATGTACAGGTAAGTTATACTTTTATGAATTACCTAACTATATTATTGTGCTTTTTAAATATTCATTTTATTTATTAAATATAAAATACGTCTTTGTCTTTGGATTGAAAGAAGAAAAATAAATCTGATATTTTCATTTTATTAATCTTGACTTAGATCAACAATTCAGTTTATTTTTTATTTTTCCAAAAATTGTTAAATCTTGCTTTTTCTTGTGTTTTTTTTTTTTTTGAATTCTGTATAATGAGAATTCGTTTTTTGCTTAAATTACATTTTCTGTAACATTACGCATATAATGTTAAGGGATATGTTAACATATAATTAAAGGTAAAAATGCAATTTACTGATACAATAAAAATTTTTATTGTCTTTGCTCTATTCGTAAATATTTAATTTCGTTTTTTTTTTTTTGGTAATTTTTACTTTTGAATTTTTTATTTTTTTTTTTTTTTTTATTTTTACATTTTTATTCATTTAGTATAAATAATATTTTAAGTTAAAATTGAATAAATTTAATTTAATTATTTAATTTGAAATTCAAACTTTTAATTATACATATTACTACTAACAACTATAAAATGTGTACAATGTGCACGTGTTATCTAGTTTTTATATAAAAAAAAAAAAAAAGGAAAAAGAAAATTAAATAAAATTTTCATTTCCCAAAAGGACATATTATTACTTTGTATGTATATATATTCTATGAATTGTACCATAGCATATATACTGTGGTATTACGTATACGTACCTATACTATGGTACAAATGCATTTAAAAAGCTTACGTAAGTACACATCATCATATTCAACTCTTTTATTTAAACTAAAAAGAAGAAAAAAAAACAAAAATAAAGGAAAATAAAACGAACATTTTATGTGTATGCATATCCAAGTGAGATATCCTCGTAATACATTTTTTTTTTTGTTTTTTTTTTTTTTCAATTTATTATGTAACCACTTTAGGGATTTTATATAATTTATTATTCTTGTGTACATATATGCAGTACTTTCTTTTTAACTTAACATGTATATACGTACACGTACGTAAATATTACAATTTAACTTTAAAATAATTAATTAAATGTATGATTGTAGTTTCCTATTATAAATAAATCTAGAGATTCGTATGTATATGTATTATATAGCTTGCTCGTGTATATGTACTATTTGAATGTACAAAAATGAACTATTTACTTCATTACATTCATCACAATCATCAACAGTAATAGCAGTTATAGTTCTTTTTGGTTTTTTTTTTGTGTAATAAAAAAATATACCATACAAAATTTACCTAACATAGCATATTAAGAATTTAAATTTCATACTAATTTACACGAGTATTCTTACAACAGCAACAGAAAAACAAGCACTATATATCCTTTCATTCAGTATTCAGTAGACAAACAAATGTACGTATATAAAATTTTCTATGAATGAAGGCATACGCATCGTATAACAAAAAAAAAACTATCTCATAGGAATAATGAAAAAAAGGATTTGTGTTTTTTTTGTTTTTGTCTCTTTAAAAAAAAGAGTTTGTCATCATTTAACACACAGAGAAAATGGAATTGTTATCACATACTTACTTGAGAGTAGGAAAAATTCTGATGTTTATTTTCAAAATGTGAATTTATTTATATGTACTTGTACGTATACGTATGAATGTACATTGGGATATTACACTCTAGTCTGAAAATATGTGTACAATGATCATAGGATGAGGCTACATAGAATGGTCTAAGCAAAATAGGCTCAAGTATAGGATCCTATTAATCCTAAATAGAAAATGGAGTAAGATTTACACAGATGAAGGATATTAGACTGACTAAGGAGCTTTTCTATTTTTTCTGTTCCTTTTAATTTATTCTTCTTGGATGACTTGAAAAAGCAATCGTTACTTACTATTCTCGCTGAAACAAATTGTCTTTGTATCTCCAAAAGTCCAGTACTTCAGGCAGTTCTATCTGTTTCTTTTAATGTCTGGAACTTAAGTGCTAGAAAATTTTGTTTTTTTAATTTGTAAATCTTAGAAGATAATCACGTAATTATGTTTTTCTCAAGGAAGAAGCGGCCTTTGAAAGTTGCTTACTAACGGTTATTAAAGCGTATCCATAAAATGTGTTTAATCGGAAAATTTCTAAATTTTCTAGAAAATATGTTCGTCATGATCTTGGTCTATGTTCCCAAGAGAAACGTTAAAAGGCCTGATAATGATGATGTACAAAAATTGCAAATACAGAGGCCCTTATCGTCGAATTCACGTTAGCTATAGAAAATTGTCACATGTCGTGTCCATAATTTCGAATTTATTAATCTGACAAAATTTCTATATTTTTTCTTTTAAATAAATGAATGATTTGTTTTTTTTTTTATTACTGACTGTAATTTATATTTTCATTTTAAATTTCATTTACTCTAACATAATAATAATCATGATCATACATACACACTACACACTTTATATATAGCAAAATTACTTAAGTATGAATGTAAGTAATCATAATAAGTAATTGAAATTCAGACATAATTCAGGAACTATACATATTCATTTAACGTCTATGGTATACAAACTCTAGTGTGTAATGAAATATTATGCGTTATTATAAATACACACACATACACACGTGCAAACATTTACAAAAGAAAATTTTTTGTTTTTTTAATTGAAAAATAAAAGGTAAATATTTAAGACAAAAAGAAAAAACAACAAAAAACAACAAAAACCTTAAAAAAGGATCTTTACTACTTAAAACATTAATTTGTTTACTTTAAATTACAGTTATGGTTTTTATACAATTTTAAAGGAAATATTTTTCTATTTATTTTATTCATTTTCTGGTATATTTACATTATATTTAGTGGTATTTATTTGTGTTATGTAACTTTAATCCTTAGAAATTTTATACCACCCCACAAACCTACCCCCTTTAGATGTTACATATATAAAATACACTTGCTTGTAATGTAATACAGTTTATTAGCATTTAAAAGAAAAAAAAAAAAAAACAAAAAATGATATATACTAAAGGATAATGAAAATTTCTTAGAAATTCATTTTTATTTACATTCAGTTCACGTGCATAAACATTCATGAAAATTAAAAGAAATTTTTTTTTTCCTCTGAATGTTCGCATATGTGTACTTGAATGATTCTTATATGTACTTTTATACATACATACATACATATGTATGTACATTCACATCTTTTCATAACAAGCTGTGTTCAAAAAGTATAATCATAACGATGCAGTGTTGCAGAGATGTTGCTGTAATGTTAACGTAATACTAGATTTTTAGTTATATGGTACAAAAATGAACAGGTTGCTTTAGTCATGATTACTTTTTGATCACTTGACAGTGCAGTGTTAGTGCAATGTTTATGCTGCAGTGTTTACTTTTTGAACAAGCCAGTCCTACAGTTTTCATTTTAAAATGATTTGAATTCACACTTACATATCTCTACAGTGTAGCTAGCAATTTTCAATAAAACAACCAAATAAATGTTCGAAAAATTTTATTTTTGTTTTTTTAAATCCAAAAATAATGCGAAAAAAATTTTTTAAAAATATAAAAGAAATTACATTAAATATTAATTTTATAGATAAGAAAATTAAATTACATAAAAAAATTAAATTTCATATAATTTAATTGAATTTAATTAAAATATCAATCATGGTATGTACGTTGAATTTAATTTTGACTACTTGCTGGTGCAGCTATTGATCTTATTCGTAAACTTTTTCTAGCATGTCGTTCTAAATCACTTATATCATCAGTTTCATCAGTTGATTTCTTTGATTCTAAATCTTCGGCCGTTCTATATATTGTATATGATACTGATCTTGATGATTTTCTTAGATCTTTTGAATGTTGTTGTTCATCTTTTGATTTTTTTTTATCATCTTTTGATATTCTTAAATCATTTATTGATACATCTTTATTTGATTCAGTTTTTAGCTCTTTCACAGATGACTTTTCATTTATTTTATGATTATTATCTGTTTGAACACTACGTTCTTTTGTTTTTTTCATTTTATCTTTTTGTATTACTTTTTTAGGTTTACCATTTGATATTGTTAATAATGTAGCGTGTTTTTTAGATTTATTACGTGATTTAAAATAATTACCATCAGATGTACCAATTTTTTTATTATGTCGATCTTTATCCATTAATACTTGTATCATATGCATTTGACGTATAAATGATTTAATTCTATCAATTCTTTCTTGATCATATATTGAACGTATATTTTTATTTAATTTTGATTTTTTTCTTTTAACATTACCATTAATAATTCGTTTATTTTTATCATTTTTTTCCTTTGATTTTTTATATTTTTGCTTGTTTGATGTAATCTCATAATTTTCATAATATGTTTCACTTGTTAAACTTTCATCTTCTAATTTATCTTCAGTTGATGAAATCTGTGAAGTAGATTCACTACCATCATCATCATCATCATCATCATCATGTTGACGATTTTTCTGATCTTTTTTAGATTTTAAAAGAAAATACAAAGTTGCTAACAAAAGTACTTGTACATCCTTAAATTGTTTTTGATCATTTTTATCAGAAGATGATTTTCCAATATTTTGAGGATAAACATTATTACACGATTGAGGAATATCCTCAACACCAAAATAATCTTCACATTCTTGCCAATCTTCTTCTTTTGGATTATAAATTTCAAATTGTGGATAATTTTGATATTTTAAATAATTTTGATATTGTTGATAATCTTGATATTGTTGATGATTTTTAAACTGTGGATAATTTTTTTGTTGTGTTTGATGTTGACCTCCTACTGGACTAGAATAATATGGATAATATATGGATTCCCTTTGATTTTGTACATTATTATTCAAAGAATTCATATCCTGATTACGTGTAAAATTTTGATCATAATCATCATTATTATGCCAATTACGATATTGATAATTATTATCTTGATGTTGATTTTTATCATTATTATTTTTATTAAAATTATATAGATTTTGTTGTTTTTGATAATTTTGCATTAGTTTCTGATAATTTGATAAATTTATTAAATCATTTTTATCATCATTATTATCATCATCATTAATCCATTGAAAATTTAAAGGATAATTAGTATCATATAATCGTTCATAAATAAAAGAAGAATTTGTTTCATTCATTCCAAAATTTTTTTTCTTATCAGTATAATAATTATTAATATCTTTTTTTTGATATGTATTACCACCACGATTACGTTGATTTTTATCTGTTAAATTTTCTAGATTATATGATTTCTTTAATAATGAACGTATTTCATTCATAAATTTATTACAATTAATTTGTTGATCATTATTATCAAACATTTCTGTTTGTTTTAAATTAATTAATTTTCTTAGATTTTTATTAAATAAATTCCAATTTTCTTGTTTTTTATATTTATCAATTAATTTTAATAAATCTTCAGATTTTTTATTAATTCTTGATTTTTTAATTTGTATTGGTTTAATTTGTGTACGATTCATACTGTTATTATTTAAAATTTTATAAAATACAAATTTCTGATAAAATTAAAAAAAAATTTATAGAGAAGCATTTAGAAGACAAATTCTTTTCTTATTTATTAACAATTATGTAATTTTGAATTTTTTTTTTGTTTTTTTTTATTTTTTTTTTTGATTTGCAGATGTTTATCTTAGTCTCTGGACAATAATTATATGTAATGTATCAAGCACATACTTATGTAATTCGATTCCAAAAAATTTCGTTAAATTTTGTAACTAAATAATAATTTTTTTAATTTTTTATTTTTATTTTTAATCAAAAAACAGAAAATAATTTTTGTTTTTATCCTAAAACTTGCCATAAAATCAAAACATTACTTTGATTTAAACAACAACAAAATATTTTTCAATATATAAAAACTGTCGTGTACCATCCATGTATAGCCACGGTGTATAGCGATAGTCCTTAATAAAATTTTATCAATTTAGGCATAAGGCACATTCAAAAATCAGAATGCGAGTATTAGGCCCCATACACTACGCATGCACATTGCAAAATCATCATTTTCATTGAAATTTTCAGAAGAGAAACAAGTGATGTAGCATTCGAATTTTTCAATAAAACAATTACAAATAAAAACAACAATACAACGAATTTATTTTAACGACATTTTGTGACACTCTCTGTATGTTGTTTATGTTCACAATTTTTCTTTTTCGCAAATTCGAAAAAAGGTAATTTTCTTTTTCCTTTAAAACTACATTCGATGTTTCAATACGTACATATATGTAAGCTTGTATATATCCTGAATCCTGATAGCAAGAAATTTGAACAAAAATACAGACCATAAACAAATATGCATACATACAGAATGTATATGACGTCCGTTTTCTTTCATTTTATTCCTCCCTTGATAACCTTAACATATCCTTCTAGATACGTAAGGAAAACTTTTTTACCTTTTATATTGTGTTGTTTTCCATTGACCTTTTTTTCTTTCCAAAGTCTATTCATTCATTCTTGTCGTTAAATTTTACTTTTGAAAACTTATTGAAAATCATTTTTTCATTTTTTTTTTTTTTTTGAAATGAGAGAAAAAAACAATTTTCAAGTTATATAACGGTGCTGTTTGATTTTCTTGTTTCCTTTTTTTATGTGTTGTTGTAATGATATAACCAGTCATAGCTTTAATGCCATAAAAATTCTCAAACTAAAACTTTGTTTGACAAGTGTACATTTTTACAGGGCGTCTCAAGATAAGTGTTTGTCGCGAAATGTCTGTATCTTAAAACTCAAACAGTTACTAGCAAAAAAAGTCATTCTAAACGTTTGAACCTGTGCTGATCGTGTGACATCATGGATTGAAAAACATTATGATGTTTTAGACGAAGACACATATGAGACACTTTTCAGTATTGATAGAAGGAAGTGAGGTATGTATCAGGTAGCCCATATAGGTACCGTGCAACCTAATACACGGCTCACTTTCTTCACTCAGTGAGACAATTTTTCATATGTGTGTCTCATAAGTGTTTCTTCATCTAAAATTCCCTATTTGAATATGTAGTCTAAATAACGTCATCCAATTGGCAATATCCTTTTTTGGCCAGTGGCCCTAAATTAAGGTCGTTAATTTTAAATCTGCACTCTCTCAGCTAGAACTTTCTAATGACATTTATTCTGAGACATTCAGCACTTTTGTATGCATGTCGGTGTGTATAAACATAATTTTAATGATAACTTTCAATACAATTGTCTGCATACTTGAATTCAAAAAAAAAAAAAACTCTAATAATATCCAATTTCCGAGCCCTTTTTAGTTTTTATTTTTTATTTTCTCTTAAGTTTCTCTATTCTTATTTGTCATCATTTTTTTTTTTAACTTAATTTAAGTTTTTCTCTTATTTTTATTTTCTGCTTCTGGTAGATCATATCGGAAACAGAACCAAAGAAAACTTATTTGAGGGTGTATACATTTTTATAATTTAAGTATGTATATGAAAAACACCAACATAAGGACATGAAAAATAATAATAATAAAAAATAATGACAAAAGGATAACAAAAACAACATTTTAAAGTTAAGATAAGTAAATTGTATATATATGCACGTGTGCACATATAAAAACGATTGCAAAGTAATGATTACTTTTGTTTGCTGTAAAAATTTAGAAAAATTTTCACAGTCTGCATATGTATGCGTGTTTTGTACTCCACATGTACATACTTAAAAAAAAAAAAACTTTTTCAAAAGTAATTTTATAGAGATGATGTAAATAGGATGTACATATGCAATATACAGGCAAATACTAGTAAACACTTTACACAATACGTAAGGAAACAAGTAAGGATAATACATTCGCCATTTTATTTTTAAGTAAGAAAAATCGCCTAAAAATGTAAGCAACATAGATCATCTGAAATTCCATTTATGCTTTCTAGACGTTATTGAAAATTACGTTCTGATCGATCATAAATTGGTTTTTTAAACGTATCTCACAGGCAAATTCAATAATGAATGTTAGCATATATATAACAGTTCACATTCGTGCCAATAAAATCGAAAAAAATTTTTTTTTCAAAGGCTTAAAATTGAATTGAAAGGCTTGTTTGAATTTTTGATATTATACTTACCTCTTCCTTTTTTCATTAAGCCTGCATCTCAAATTCAAAGAAATAAAAGGATATAGTGTGGCTGTAGTACTATTAAAAATTAATTAATTTTTTGTTTCTTCCAAGAAAATCCAATATTTTGTTTCATGTTAAAATCTTCTCAAATTTGAAAATAAAAAAAGAAATTTAAATAAAAATTTCGATTATATAAAAACAAAAAGGAAAAAATACAATTTACACCGTATTCTCATATTTACATATTAATTTACATTTATTATATTTAATTTCGTTTTATTTATTTATTTTTTATTCCTTTGACAAAATTCAATTATTTAACCGTTTTTTTTTTGTTTTTGTTTTCCTTATCTTTAAATTCAATTGAAAACAGAGAATATAATCTATTTACTTTTAATTTACTGCTTTTAATCTTTTCCTTTAACAAAAAAAAAAATACGTATGCCTGAACATTTGTTTGTTTTATTAAAACAAAAAACAAAAAGAAAAAACAAAATAAAAAATTTAAATATTTTTATTTCTTTACGTTTTATTTATATAATGAATAAAACAAATGACATAATACACAATTTATCACACATTTTCATTTATATTTCTACGCTTATGTATGCATATATACATACATATGCATTGTGTACGTGAAAATCCTCAAAAATCTTGATATCCTTTTGCAACAATAATATGAAAACAATGAAAAATTATGGAAAAAAGAACATACCAGTGTAGACAGTGGCGGAACAATACTGTATAACAGGATACCGTAACATGCAACATACATGGAAGGGACCCAAATAGGTGCCCATTACGGGGAACAAAATTAAATTTATTCCAACAAATAAAAATTTATGGGGAGTAATAAAGATTCGCCTCCTCGTGGTGCTCCCTGAATTCCAACTAAATGAGTCACAGCGTCGGCTTAAACATCGTAATATAAGATGCAAATGATGTACAAAATGATTATAGCAAGATAAGGCCATTGGACCAAAAACACATAAAAATTTATACTCATGTACATAAAGAAACTTTTAAATTAAAAAAAACGTAATTTTTGACCTACGAAAAAAATTGTTAACTTTAAACTGTTAAAAAATTTATAATTTATGTTAAAACTGTCTGTTTCGCAAAAAAATGAATTTTTTCTTTTTTTTTTTACTGTGTATTGTGTAAAGGGCTGAAAATTTGTAGTTCCACCACTGAGGAGTACACATACTCGTTTTTATTTTTCCTTTTTTTTTTTTTTTTTGTTATTTTGTAATTTTCACCCCTTTTATTTATTTTAATTTTATTTAATTTAATTTAATGGAATTTCTTTTTCACATTTTACCATCACAATGATATTCATGGTGGTTTGTTTTTAATTTGTTGATAAATAAAAAAACGTAACATTTTTACTAAATATCAAATAGAACAACTAAATGTAGATACAAACGTATACATATACATATGTATGTACATGTACGTTAGGTATATGTACAATATGTGTGGAGAAGGAACATATATACATATGTTTATAGTACACACATGCACATATGATATTGTGTGAAAATTTTTGTATATGATAATGATTATGTAAATAAAAAAAAATTTCATCTATGTAACTTTTTCATTTTATTTAAAATTTTAAAAAAACTCCTAATCCTACATATATGTATGTACATATATGTAATGAATGTCACATTTTTTGTGTATATTCAAATTAAGAAAAAAAAAAAATCATTATTTCATCAAACAGTAACTCATGGCATGCATACCATTTTTTCTGTATGATTCTGATGGCGATGGTAAATGATTATATGTACATATTCTATTTGTTATATATAAACTTTTGTCTATTAGAAATATTTTTACACAGGGTAACAGAAAATGTGCTTAGAAATTTGTTTTATAACAGAGGGATGATTTGTTGTTTTTTTTTTGTCAATGCCATTATTTGTGTACTTTTTTATCATCAGTAAAATGAGGTGCATATATTTACTTACAAATTTTATGTGTCCACATAAATTGCATACAAATACAACGTTGAACGTGGTTTTACTATGTACCCACATGATGTCTATACCATAAAATACAGATTGTGTATATTTACAATGCATGCCATCAACAATATTGTACGTGATAATCATCCACAAATATATGCATTAAATATTTTTAACAGCATTAATAAAAACCACATACATACATAAAATTTTATTCAAAAAAAAAGGATTTCGGTTTTTTTTTTTTTTCTTTTTTTTAATTTATCGTATAATATGCATGAAAATATCTTCTCTTATGTGCATGCATTTTATATTCTACTTTTCTTCTTTATCTTTGCCATCATCAACATCATCATCCTCATCATATCGGTTTTGTATATAGATATACATAAAATGCATTTAACTTCCATATAATGTATAATATACTTCACATAATTCACTTTAAAATTCAATTAACAACAGAGAATTTATTGAATGTTGTTTTTCAATTAAATTTCCCTAATTGTTTGCTATCAATTATGGAAAATGGGTTTGATTGTGTACATACATATACCTACATCGTAGATATAATTTCAATGTTATACGTTAAATACTCATAAATTGTGTATATGTACATATAAGAACGATATTGAATTTATGTATTTACTCGTAATGAATTATTGATACATTACACAAAAGATTCCTTTTAGATTTTAATAGTAATTTTGGATCTTTTGAAATGTCCATTGTCAATTAATCTTTTTGTCATATGATAGTATCTTTTGTATCCTGCAAATAAATTTTTTTTATTTTTAACAGAGAATTTTTTTAATTAAATTACAGGCTAATTTCAATAAACAAAGTATTATTACTGAAAATTCAATAATTGTTTAATTCGAAAAGTACTTGTATTAGAAAATGATTTAAATAAAATGATAAATTTGTATGATCTGTAAAAAAAAAAAAATTATTTGAATTAATAAAAACATTGAGAAATTAGATTTCATTTTATTTTATTACAGAATATATTTTTGTACTAAGAAAAACAAATAACATTTTCATGATATTCAAATAGTCATGTTATTATAATTTAGCTCATTTTATTTAGAGAATATCAAATTTTGGTATGTAAAAATAAATTACACTTAAAATTTTAATTTCTTTCTTTACTTATTTTTGTTACAAAAGTAAACGAAATAATGACTGTAATTTGCATATGTATATACAATATGGCAACAATAAAAAAAATTCTTTAATTTATTCTATTTACTTAAATATGTAAAAATTTTGAATACATTCCACAATTTATGAAAAAAAAAAAAAAAATGAAAAACCAAACAAAAAGAAATTTCGTTTTTTAATTTTTTTTTTTTAAAAAGTAAAGAATACAAGAGCCTGAGATTTATTTTTAAATTATATTCTATTAAAAAAAAAAATTTCTATTCGTTTATCTAATTTTTTATACACTTTAGTTCATAAAATTAAACAAAGATTTTGTTTTTCTTTTCCATAACATTGTTAACAAATACTATAGTAATAATGCAAATTTTAACAAAATACCAATATATCTAAAAGAAAGAAAAAAAAAATTTTTTTTACAAGTAAAATTATCGTAAATAACAAAAAATGTCGAAATATCGATATACATATGTATGTCTTAAAATAATACAAACAAAAAAAAAATAACCAGCAGAAAAATGTTTGCTGTTGTTATCAAATATTTCAACAAATTTCATTATTTAAATTTAAAAATAATGTCTAATTATTATTAACTATTATAAAGTACAATAAAACTATTAAAAACAAAAAACGAAATCGCCAAAACACAGATACTTTTTTTTTTTTAAAAATAAACAAACTTCTGAATGTTGTCACCTTTAAAGACCAGCTATTTTGTTATTCTCTTTCGTTAATATTTGTAGAATTTGTCCCTTTTTTATTATTCGTGGAATGATATGATCATCAATTTTTCACTGAATACGCTTGATAAATTTTGCTAGCTTGCGTTTTAACATTATCATATGCAACTTTTCCAGCATCTTTAATCTTATTCGCTTTGGAATGATTAGTATTATCTGTTATCGTTCCTGACGTTGTTGCCTTTAATTGCTGTTGTTGATAATACATATCAGCTAAATGTGCAGGAAACATTTTATTAAGAATATAATTAAATCCAGTAACCTACAAAAAAAACAAGTCATTAAAATTTTGTAATAAATCATTTAATGCTTTTATATACTGTTTTCTGGCAATTCGATTTAAATCGTTCTAAACCAAATGCTCTAATTGCTCTTGAAAAACCGAATATTTGTGAACTAATCCATGCCGATCGTACTGCTATCGTTTTACCATCTTCTCTTTCTCGATATTCAACTTTCTCATCAACTCTCTGTAATCAAAAAAAAAAATTAAATAAATAAAATTAAAGTTTCCCATGATCTTAGATGAAATTTTCAAGGAAATATTTCATAAGAATAATCTTAAATTAAAATCGTTTTTTACCCCCTGAAATTCTATCTTTAGGGTAGTCTAAAGAAATTTTTTCCTCAAGAATTTCATCCTTGATTTTTTTTATTATTTCATTTTTAGATACTTACTAATACTTTTTTATAGCCAACATTTCTAGTGTAAGTTATTAATATTTTATTTTCTAAATCTAATATTGAATCTTCTATAATTTTAACTGATTTAGCATTATAAAATCGTTCACCCCATTTTGGTACTGGATTTGTTTTAGATAATAGCCGTCTTGTATATAATTTACCATCACGTATTTCTCTTTTAATTGTATCTTCAGTTAATACATGTGCACTGAAATGAAAATTTAAATAAAAATATAAAATTAAATCAATAAAAAAAAAAATGTATGCAGTAAAAATAAAATACAGCATGAGAAAAAAACCCTAAAAGAAAACAAAAACAACAATAACGTACGTTATTTTATTCAAATTAACATTGACATAGTTTTTATCATGTTTTGTTGTTTTTTTTTTCTCTTATGTGTTTGCTTTATGCCTACATATATGTATTTTTATTCCGCTTTCTTGTACTACGGCAGTTCAAAATACATATGTGTATTTATATGTGTAGATATATGAATGTACTTTGTATATGCGTGTATGTAAATAAAACGTGACTTTAGTAATGTATACGATATGAAGTTGTATAAATATAAAATACAAAATGTGTATATTTAGCAAACATGTTAAGTAACATGAAAATTAAACGAAATGACCTTTTTTATTCAAATCAAATGAAAAATAATTAACAAATATGAATTTTTGTCTTTACCTAAGTGGATTTGGATATCGATTCCAGAATGCTTGTACAACTTGTTTCCAATTAAAATCAAATACTGTTGTCGTTTCGTAATATGTAGCCATATCGTATTTTTAATTTTCACTGCGTCTAAATTTTAGAATCAGATAACAAAAAAAAAAAAGTTGAAAATACCTAAAAATTAAAAAACAAAATTTATGAAATATCAAAGTTTATTTATTTACTATTTGAAAATTTTATATTATGTATTATTTACCTTTTTTCTTCTTTGTTAATGATGATCCGTATAAATTTCACCTTATCAGTTATCCATTTGATTTAATCAATTGAAAATTAATCAATTTTCTATTCTACACAAAATTACGAAACATATAACGGCTATTGCCGGTCCAAAAAAAAAAACACAATTTAATTAAATAATTCTTGAAATCTGTTCAAATCACTTACAATTTAAAAGACAATCACAACACTATTAATTATTTATGAACACTAAAAGCGTGGATGTTAAAATACAAAGAAATATTTGTATAAAAATAATTATGAAATTTTTATGAATAAAAATAGATTTTAATTGATAAGCCAAAGAAGAGAACAAAGTTTAGAGTATTTAAATTACAGTACCACTATTTTTTTAATTATGAAAAAAAAAAATTTTCTCTAAATATGTAATGAATTGAAAGTGAGATTAAATTTTAATCGTCATATCTCTTATGTCATCAAAAAATGTGAAACAAAAATTGTACAATACCCAACAAAACATTAAAGATCACAATTTTACTTGATTGATTTTTAATTAATTTATAAAAAAAAAAACACACAAACCTTTTGATCACTTCAATTTGTAATAATGGTTTTTTCCAAATTTTCTATTTTACAACAATTTCACTGAATTTTTAATAAAAATATTGATAAAATGAAAAAAACAAAACACGACACCGCTGAATGTTGATTATTATTATTGCAAAATGACGACAATTATATTTGACGTTTATCATATGAAATGCACGAAAAAAAAAAAATTTTTTCACTGTCACTTGTCAAATTGACACAAAAAAAAAATCTTGTATAACTTTTGAGTTATTTCAGAATTACCAGCATTAAAATAAATTAATTATAACCACAATTAAATAAACAAAAAAAAAATTAATTAATAATTTTGAAATTTGAATTTCGCATATTGCAAAATTTTTTTTTATTTATTTCACACTATTCACTAGATTTCACATTTTATCACTTCAGAAAAATAATTATTTTATTTTAAAATGTAACATTTCGTTTTCAATTCACATCGCCCGATTTAAAATTATTTAAAAAAAAATTCAAGAGCCACTGTACAAACACGACCGTCTTCACTTTGTTTTCAATTTTGAAATTTAAATTTCGCATATTGCAAAATTTATTTTTAATTATTTCACCAACAAATATTTATTTCACACTATTCACTAGATTTCACATTTTATCACTTCAGAAAAATAATTATTTTATTTTAAAATGTAACATTTCGTTTTCAATTCACATCGCCCGATTTAAAATTATTTAAAAAAAAATTCAAGAGCCACTGTATAAACACGACCGTCTTCAACCACGTCCGAAAGGCAACTAAACTGACTGAACCGGTATTACCAATAATAATAAAATTTCGTTATTATTTCACATCGCCCGATTTAAAATTATTTAAAAATAAAATTCAAGAGCCACTGTGCAAACACAAGCGTCTTCAACCACGTCCGAAAGGCAACTAAACTAAACTTAAATTAACTTGACTAAACTGATGACCATTATGTGAGAAGTCGAGAAGTGAACTGGTTTTATTCACTCATGTTTAGTGTACTCAAATCGAGAGAATAGAGCACAGAAATCATAGAAACTAGTTAAGACGTCTTCAAGGTCAAGTAACTAGCAGTCTTATCTGTAGCATAAATAGTTCGATAATGCTAAATCAGTTCATTCATTCTCTCAGTTCAGTTCATTTGCTTTTTGAATGTGGTTGGACTAGTTTCTGTCACTTCTGTGTTTTATGGCTGAGTGTGTAAATCACACACGAATGTGGTAAATAAAACCAGTCCATTTAACTCACACCCATCCAACCAAATTCAAAAAGCAGATGAACTGAACTGAGTAGGAATGAACTGAATTAGCATTATCAAATTATTTATACTACAGATAAGACTGCTAGTTGCTTGACCTTGAAGACGTCTTAACTAGTTTCTATGATTTCTGTGCTCTATTCTCTCGATTTGAGTACACTAAACATGAGTGAATAAAACCAGTTCACTTCTCGACTTCTCACATAATGGTCATCAGTTTAGTCAAGTTAATTTAAGTTTAGTTTAATTGCCTTTCGGACGTGGTTGAAGACGCTTGTGTTTGCACAGTAGCTCTTGAATTTTATTTTTAAATAATTTTAAATCGGGCGATGTGAAATAATAACGAAATTTTATTATTATTGGTAATACCGGTTCAGTCAGTTTAGTTGCCTTTCGGACGTGGTTGAAGACGGTCGTGTTTATACAGTGGCTCTTGAATTTTTTTTTAAATAATTTTAAATCGGGCGATGTGAATTGAAAACGAAATGTTACATTTTAAAATAAAATAATTATTTTTCTGAAGTGATAAAATGTGAAATCTAGTGAATAGTGTGAAATAAATATTTGTTGGTGAAATAATTAAAAATAAATTTTGCAATATGCGAAATTTAAATTTCAAAATTGAAACAAAGTGAATTTTATTTTTAAATAATTTTAAATCGGCGATGTGAAGTGAAAACGAATTTTTGCATTTTAAAATAAAATAATTATTTCTCTAAAGTGATAAAATGTGAAATCTAGTGAATAGTGTGAAATAAATATTTGTTGGTGGAATAATTTAAAATAAATTTTTAAATAAAAACGAATTTTTGCAATTAAAATATATAAAAACGCGTTGAATTTTGAAAAAACAGTAAATAGTGAATTTTGTGAAATTTTCATAAAAAACATAAATTCATAAAATCGGAAAATTTTTTTTACATTATAAATTCAAGAGAATGGTAACACAATAAAAATTACCAAAAAGTGTACCGAATAACTTAAAAATTTGTCAGTTGTGTTTTGACGTTTTACTTTGTGACGTTGTTCGTTTTGATTCGTTGATGTGATTTTCATTCATAAAATAAAAATAACGCGTGCAGTGTTTGGTTTATTTATTATTGTGCGCAAAAAACAAATATTTGAAATTTTACAAAATTAAATTCAAATTTTCAAAAAAAGAAAAAAAAACAACAAAAAACACCTGCTATTGTTTTATAAAATTAAACTAAATTGTATTATGACTGATGAAGAAGATATTGATATAAATACAGTATTTGATAATATTGTATTGACAGAAGAGAAATTATCGCAACAAAGCCACGAAGAAGGATTTCAAGTAAGTAAAAATAAAATTAGAATATTATTAATATAAAATGAGAAGTGAATACAGCTATGAGTTATATAAACTATAAAAAATTCATTAATTAAAACTTAGAAATAGATTTTTAATTTTGTAACCGCTGGCCAGTAGCTCTGTTGTGTTCGAGAGCACTTACTATGTAACATACATATACTGTAAATTTTTGCAGTACTTATTGGCCATCATTATCCTAGTCAATTGAATCAATACTTACTACTCAATAGCTCGTAATTGTAAGACGTCGCAATATAAAATGATTAAAATAAATAAAAACATTTAAAATTCATATTTATTTCAATAATGGATCTTTAACAATTTCACAATAAATTCCATCTTTTGCCCGTAATACAAATGATTTTTTATCTAATATCATGTTTTTTGGTGAATTTATTGATGGTCTAACGTAGTGATTTTTGAAAAAATAAATTAAACCAATTTTCATTTGCATAAGTGCAAAACGTTCACCAATACAATTATGTGGTCCATTACCAAATGGCATATAAACTGATGATGGAATTGTGTCTTTATTTTCGGGGGCAAATCTTTCAGGTCTAAAAACATTTGGTTCTGGGAAATACTAAAAAAGAAAATTAAACAAAACAAATTTAAAAATATAAATTAATGAAATTACTTAATTTAATATCAAAAATTTTACTTTTGGATCACGTTGTATTGCATAAATTGGGATGTATACTGGCATTCCATTTGGTATTTTATAATCACTAAATGGTTTTAGGGAATATTCTTGTTCACCTTTAGGTAGAGTACATTTACGATCTAAAAATGCTAACGCTGGATACATTCTTAATGCTTCTTGTATTACTTGATTTATATATTCCATATTTTGTATTGCATCATATGTAATAACACCATCATTTGTTATTAGTAAATCTTTGATTTCATCTCTTAAACGATTTTGAACATCAACATTTTTCGCTAATTCATATAATAGAAATGCCATTGCTGATGATGCTGTTTCAAAGCCAGCCGTAAAGAATACAGCTGCTTGAGCTACAAGTACATCATCTTCGAATTTAATTTGATTTTTATCTGTATTTTCTTTTGATGCATTTTTCAATGTAATTAATGTATCAATTAAATCATTTCTAACAATACCAGATTTTACACGTTCCGTCATAACATTATTAATTACTGAACGTAAAAATATTGATGATTCTTGAGTAAATGACTGCAAAACAAAATTAATATTAAAGTGAACATGTATAAAATTTGTAATAAAATTATTTTAGTAACAAACCCTGCTTCTTAAAAATGGAACAAAATTTGGTAAAAAGAAAATTGCTATAAAATCTAAAGCCTTTTTCACTGTAAAATCTAATAATTTTTTTCCCTGTGTTCGAAATTCACAATTTGGATTTTTTATGCTGTTCACTTCGATTCCAAATGCAGTACTACCAATCACATCAGTTGTAAATAGAGCACATGTTTCTCTAACTTCAATACAAGTTGATTTATCTTGAGATCTATTTGTTAATTCACACATATGGGCATCTAGTTGTTTGCCAACCTATAAGTAATTTTTTTTTTTTTTTTTTTTGGTTAAATAAAATATTTGTTTACGTAAAACATTTGCACTCATCTTACATGATCGACAAGTGAAAACATTTGTTTCATTTTTCCACTTGTAAATGTTGGACTTAATTTTAATCTCATAGCTCTCCATTCTGGATTTTTTAAAAAGAATAAATTATTTGCTCCAAGAGTATCAATATGAGGATCAGATCTAGAATATCTACAAAGAGTTTTGTATTTTTGTTTTTTATTATATGAAATTTCATTGTCCTTCCACTTTTTTACCTATCTGAAAATTTATTAAAATCTTTAATTAAAATTTGTTTAATTAATTCTGGTTCACGTATTAATAATGCTGGTGTATGAAATAAATAAATTCCAATAAGTGGTTCATTTTCTGCTAATTCATTATGATAAAAATTTTGTAATGTTTCAGCTATATTGTTTTTAACAAGAATTACATCCTTCAGATTTCCAAATATTGATGATGGACGAATATATTTTAAACCATTTTGTTCCCAATATAAAAATTTTTTTTTAATCCAAAAATACAATAAAATCAATATAAATAAAATTGAAATTAATAATTCACTTAAAGCAATCATTTTTTTTTTTTTTTGTTCCAAATTTTTCTTAAATTCACTGATCTTCACTGAAAGTAACTGCTTTTATAGCATTATTATTTGATGAATATTTTCCTTGTTATCAGTTATAATTTAAAAATTCATTCATATCAAACCGATTGCCACTAGACATATTCGTGATAAGAATAAATTATTATCATTTTACTTACAAACATTTTAAAATAGATTTGTGAAAATATTACAAGTTTTATGTAATGTTAACATCTTGAATACGTAAATAAAAATCTCGAAATTTCAATAAAATGAAATTATTTTATAACATTTATAGACGGCGGCGGGTGTAGAAAGTTTCCCATATATAATCATGAATTCTAATCTAACTATTGTATATTATGGTGATCAACTGATGAATCAATCATATAGATCTTAACAATAAATATGAATAAATTACTATACTTTGTCTACTAATACTGTGCAGTTAAGGTCTTTGAGAATTACACCACTTTGAGTAGTACCACTTTATGAGAGGAAAAAAAAGACATGTATTTTTCCATAATGCCTTAACTGCATTGCACCGAATTAGTAGACAGTCTATAATATCTTTTATTTACAAATATTAATTTTTAATTATTTTAAATTCTTATTTATATAGCGTAATTTGTAAATAAGAGGAAATACAAACGAGTTTTCATTAAATTAGATTTAAAAATTTGTTTACTACTAGAATAGAAGAAATTTCCTATGTGTACAGTGAACTCTCCTATAACTTGGTATTCTCTTTACATAATACATAAATGTTGACCAATACCATATAATGCACAAAACGATATATTATTTACAAGCGGATTAACTGTATTCAAAATTTAAAATACTCGTATGAGATAAATTGTGCTTATACCTACCTATACCGTAAATTATGACATAAACACCTGTATACATAGATAATGTCGTATAAACAAATCCCAAACAAAATAAAAGTTTTAACGTAATTTACTATAAAAATTAATTAAAAATTTTTATAATCTTTAATAATTATTTTTATTTATTTAACAATTACATTTAAACGATTGATAAGAGAATTACAATAACTCGTACTAAAGCAATTTATTAAAATTAAATCCATTTTATCACATAAAAATGTGTTTTGATTGTTTATTTATTATTTTTACTTATCTCTGTTTTTTTTTAATCTCATGTTCTATTAATACATACAACGATGTAATAGAATCGAAATTGATATGTAAGTCAATACTCAAAAAAAAAAAAAAAAAAAAAAAAACTAGAACATAAGCAAATTGTTAAGGTCAAGTATATGTACTAAAATGTAAGCAAAACAAAAAAACAATCAAAATAAAAATATAAACAAAATTATAAATTGAATTTAATTCGTTATATCGCGTGGCATATAATGTACATGATCCATCTACGTAAGTTACATTACGTTTGTATGTTTGTATATGATCACGCGTTGTTAACAATTTATACGCTGAAGGTATGTAATTACACTGCTTACGTATGTAATATTGAGAGGAATTTTTATTTACTTGTTTTGAAGATTTTCAGTTTTACATAAGTAGATCATAAACAAAAGGATTTAGTATAATTATTACGATGAAATGGATCTTAGGTTATTTTTTTGTATTGTTGATGATTTGTGGTGGTCATCATGTTTCTTTTTAGAATCACAGGTAGATATCTAAATCTGATTTTTTGATATTCTTTTGTATTTCCTTAAATCTGTTGATTTCGCTGTATTTCATGTATTTATTCGCCTGCATCCTCTAGTATTTTTTCATTTCCTTGATAATTAGTTCTATATTGTGAGTTCCTGAAGATCTTTTCTACTTTCTAGTGGATTTCAATGGAATATTTTCCAATTTATTTAATTTTTATTTGAATGTAAATTTTTTTATTTATATTTTTTAAAAAAAAATTCAAGATATTCGTTTCTCTCACGTTTATTTATCACATGTTATTCATAATTATAAAATGCACTCACAAGTTACATTTAATTTTTATCTATTGCGATGGTATCGCTATCATACATGATAAAATTATTATTTTTTGATTGATAACAATACAGAATAATTTTTATAAATAAATTATAAACGAAAAATTAACGCCTTTAATGACTTATTTTTCATATTTCGTATCAAAGAAAAATGCAATCAAAAAATAAAAATTGATTTGAAAAAAATAAAAAAAATTATAAATTAAATTAAAAAATAATTTTAAAAGTATATAAATTAAAATCTGAATAACACGTGTCAATTTTCCAATGACATAATTTTTATTATTGTAATCTTTTGATAAACATAAGCAATTTTCCAATTATAACTCGTGCAACATACCGTTGTAAATAATTTTACGTACAATATTGTATATATGTACATGCATGCATACCTATAATATGCATTCGTTCATAATTTTATTATAATATAATTAATCCAATTTTCTTATTTTTCTGTTTTCTTGTACTCTAAGTAATGAGTGCATAACAGAGAAATATAATTTATTTATTTTTCAAAAAATTAAAAACAAAAAAAAAGATAAGAAAAATTTTTTATTATTTTATGCAGGCTACACATGTTGACGAGTACGTATGTATGTATGTACATATAATGCCTAAGCGCATGCAGTTTATATTTTCTGCTTATCAAACAAAACAGTGTAATAAATCAAACAATAATTTAATTAATAAAGAAGGACAAAATGATTTATTTCTTTTAGAATTAAAACACGTGTAATTTTTTTTTATTTTCTATAAAAATTGAGCATATGCGTTACCATTAAAAATCGCATGTGTTGCAATAAAAAATGCACAAATTGTTTGGAAGACCTTTTCTCCCTTTCTCATTGGGTTTTTTCACCTTAAGTTCCACTGAGATTACAAACCTAATCTTTTTCGAAGTTGCTTAGGTTAACGAAAATCTCGCCTCATGCAAATGAGAACAGAAGTAGAATTTAAATAGTTGACTTATTACCGGAAAACCGAAATCATTGTCGATTGTCTTTGGCTTATTCAACCCGTTTCAGTCAATCTCGCCTAGTTTAACTCTTCAATCTTTGACTCCAATTCTTAGTTCCTTGAGCTTTTGGGTCCTCTTTAAGTATATCTTGTCCTTAATTCACCTTAACTGCTTTGTCCGTCAGATCGTGTGAAAAACAAGTCGGAACATTAGAGAAAAACAATTGATCAGTCAGACCAAAGTCTACCTAAAACTATAAAGTTAAAATAATAGGAAAAATCCTTTAATCTTGTCCTGTCCTTTCGTTTTTTTTTTTTTTTTTTTGTATTTTTTATTACATTCCAGGACGGTGTAAAACAAGGTAACCTTGAAGGATATCAATTAGGTTATGAAACAGGTGTTGAATTAGGTGAAGAGTTTGGTGAATATTATGCAACTGCATTATTAAATTTATCAGAAACAAATACAACAGCGACAACAACAAAATCAGAAAAGATTCATAAACAACTTGAATTGTTAATTAAACAAATTGATGAATTTCCAAAATTTAATAATCCTGAAATCGATATATTTGAAAAAATACAAAATATACGTACACAATATAAAAAAATAAAAGCATTGTTAAAAATTAAATCTTCAACTGAAAATAAAACTAATTCAAATGATGAAATGAAAAAAGATTTAACATTTTAAGAAAATAAAAGAAAACTTTTGGAAGGTTCTTTGAAAGAATAAAAATCAAAATGATGTTAAATATTCAAAAATTACAATCACATATTGATCGAATTTTACAACATTTATTACCATTTGAAGAATTCTATAATTGTCATATGGTTAATTATTTAACTGATAATTATTGGTATAAATTTATACCAGATAATATAAGAAATTCAATTAAAAATAAAAATGATATTGAACAAGCAATTAATGATATATGGTGGGATCGTAATCCAAATACAAAATTTATTGATTTATTAAAATTTATTGAAAATAATGAAAAATTTTATATAGATAATTTGAATATAATTACATCATTAGATAAAATATTAAAAAATGATAATGAGAAAATCATCAATTTATCTAATTCAATTTCAATTAAAGAATTTATGAATGAAAAGAAAAAGCATGAGGTAAGGTAATTAAAGGACTAAATTTGAACATAATCATAAAATTTTTTGAATTTTTTTTTTTTTTTTTGTTTTTAATATTAAAGGTTGAGATCATGTCGAAAACAATTGATTTACTTATAAAAAATCATGATAATCATGAAGATTTTTTTGTAATCGATGCTGGTGATGGTAAAGGTTATCTATCATCACGTTTAGCATTGGAATATAATTTGAATGTATTAGGTATTGATGCCAATGAAATGAATACAGAAAATGCACAAAAACGTAATCAAAAATTGAAAGTAAGTTTAAATCATTTTGGGGGCATGTCTAACTCCACACTTTGTTCATGCAGTTATATCAGTTCATTAGTGGACAGAGTATAGGACTCGTAATTAACTTTTAAACCTGTTTCATATTGAAGAGCGATTAGTGGTAATCAATGAGTAATCATAGCTTTTTAATGCATTCATTCAGAATCAGATTGACTAGTGATCGCTTTTCAATATGAAACAGACCTTAGAAATTCTCTACCAATCAAGGAACTAAAAATACATTTTTTTTGTTCGTATGTGTTTTTGTTTATAGAAAGCCTGGAATGGTCTAACAAGAAGAGCTCAACTAATTGATCAAGGTTTAAATCCTTCAATATCACGACAACATAAAAAATCTATTAATATTGATAATGATCAAAAATCATCAAAGATATCAAATGAAAATAAATATAAAACAATTAATGAATTTATAACAGTTGATTTAAATTTAATTGAATTAATTCATAAATATTTTCATAATAATAATAATAACAATAATAATGATTTAAATGATTTATATAAAATTTGTTTAACTGGTTTACATACATGTGGTAATTTATCATCAACATGTATAGAAACATTTATAAAACAAAAATCAATTAAAATTTTATGTAATATTGGTTGTTGTTATCATTTATTAAATGAAAAATATTCAAATGATAATTTAAATTATATAAATCAAAATATATTAATAAAAAATATAAATTATTATGGTTTTCCATTAAGTAAATATTTAATTAATAAAAAATTTCAATTAGGACGTAATGCTAGAATGTTAGCATCACAATCAATAAAACGTATCTCATATACAAAAAATTTTAATATGAAATCATTATATTATCGTTCATTATTACAGTTATTATTAAAAAAAAATTTTAATAATTTTAATAATTATAATAATATACAAATTGGTAAAATAAAAAATTTTACAAATTTTTCAAATTATATTAAAAAATGTAATGAAAAATTAAAATTAAATTTAAATATTAATTATGATGATGATGATGATGATACATTAAATTCAATTGAAGATAAATATGAAATTGATTCAAATTATTTAAATTTATTTTATTTAATACGTATGTCATTTGCATTAATATTAGAAACAATTATATTATTAGATAAATTATTATATTTAAAAGAAAATTCAATTGATAATAGTTATATATGTAAATTATTTGATTCAATTATATCACCAAGATGTTATGCTATTATTGCTTTAAGATAATAATATTAAATTTAAAGAAAATTTTTTTTTTTTTTTTGTTCGTTAATAGCAATAATAAAGATGAAAATTTAAATTTGAAAATATTAATTAGATATAGGGTACTTTTATGAATGCGTCGTCGATGTGTGTTAACGACCTGAATGCGCTGGAATTGTAATCTGATTTGTCAAATGCGTATGCAAGCATTGGACTTGTTTAAAAGCTGAAAAGAAATTTATAAAGTTGATTTTTTTGTCGTCAGCGTTGACAACGCATTTATGAAAGTACCCATAAAATAATATTACAAATAAATGGTGACAATATCTTATCACATTTTTATTTCATAAGATAATTGATATGAATTTCATATAATCTGAATTTTCTACTGAACAAAATTTCAAATTTATACGAGGATTGCTTGTATTTTTATTTTTTATTTATTTATTTATTTTTTTTTTTGTTTGCCCTATGATATCAAAAGAAAAAGAATAAACAAGAAAGTTTAAAAAAATAAGTAAAAGCAAAAATCTTTTTTTTTTAAAGTCAAAATTTTATTCATTTAAATAATGGATCTTTAATTATTTCACAATAAATACCACCCTCTGCTTGAATAATTAATGCCTTACGTTCTAATTTCATTTCATTTGGTGATTTATCTGATGGTTTAACACAATGATTTTTAAAAAAATGTATAAAACCAATTTTCATTTGCATAAGTGCAAAACGTTCACCAATACAATTATGTGGACCAATACCAAATGGCATATTAATAGATGATGAAATTTTATCTGTATTTTGAGATGAAAATCTTTCAGGATCAAATTCATTTGGATTTGGAAAATACTGAAAGTAAATAATAATATCAAAAAGAAAAAATTCAATTAGGATCATCAACAAATTTAGTAATTTTTTTTTTTTTTTTTTTACTTTTGGGTCACGTTGTATTGCATAAATTGGAATATACACAGGCATTCCATTCGGTATTCTATAATCACTGTATGGCTCCAATGAATATCCATCTTCATCATTTGGTAATGTACATTCTCGATCTAAAAATGGTAACGGTGGATACATCCTTAATATTTCCTGTATTACCATATTCATGTATTCCATATTTTGTATTCCTTCATATGTAATATCACCATTATTCTCTACTAGTACATTTTTAATTTCTTGACGTAGACGATCTTGTATTTTAGATTTTTTAGAAATTTCATATAAACCAAAAGCCATTGTAGCTGATGTTGTCTCAAATCCAGCTGCAAAAAATGCAGCCGCTTGTGCAACAATAACATCACCTTTAAATTGTATATCATTTTTATCTTTACTTGAAGCTGATGCTTTTTTTAATGCAATCAAAATATCAATTAAATCATTCCGTGATACACCAGATTTTTCACGTTCTTTAATAACATAATTAATAGTTGATCGTAGAAATTTTGTTGATTCTGATGTGAAAACCTTTAAAATCGAAAATGTGATTTTTTTTTCTTTTCAGTACATGTACTACTACTATAGAAAAAATGATATTATGAATATTATTTACCTGACTTTTAAATAATGATACCAATTGTGGTATAAAAAAAATTAAAGTAAAATCGAGTGCTCGACCAATAGTAAAATCAAAAATTCTTTTTCCATTTTTACGAAATTCACCATCTGGATTCTTAAGACTGTTTGCTTGAATTCCATATGCTGTACTTGCTATAACATCAGTTGTATATAGTGAACATGTTTCTTTGGCTTCAATGCAAGCAGATTGCTTTTTAGAATTAAGTGATAATTCACAAAGGTATAGGTCCATTTGTTTACCAACCTATCAAACCAAAAGCGAATTATTTCTTTAGGTATCTGGTTATGTATCATGTATATACATTTGTATACTCACATCATTAACAAGGGAGAACATTTGTTTCATTTTACCACTTGTAAATGTTGGACTTAGTTTTGATCTCATTATTTTCCATTCTGGATTTTTCATAAAAAATAAAACACTAGCACCTAAAATATCAGTATGTGGATCTGTTTTTGAATATCTAAAAACAAAATGTTTTTTCATCAAAATTTTCCACCTTTCTAAGGATCAAATTAAAATGTAATTTTTGCTTTTTACCTATTTGAAAATTTATTAAAATCTTTAATTAAAATTCGTTTAATTAGCTCTGGTTCACGTATTAATAATGCTGGTGTATGAAAAACATGAATACCAATAAATGGTTGATTTTCAGCTATTTTATCATGATACATTTTTTGTAAACTTTCAGCTACACTCATTTTCATAAATACGATATCCTTTAAATTACCAAATAATGGTAATGGACGAATATATGGAATTTGTTTATGTTTCCAATATAAAAATTGATATGTTATCCAATAATAAAATCCAGCTAACATAAATATAACGATAATTAATATTTCTGTTATTGAGAGCATTTTTATTTAACGGCTTTTAAAAGGAGAAAACTTTTTTTTTATTCAGTTCACTTTTATTAATTTTTTTTTTTTATTAATTTTTTTTTTTTTTTAAATAAATTTTCTTGATTTTATATTTAAATAATATTTTATTTGATTTTTTATTCAATTTAAATTTATATTATCAGATCTTGACACGATCTCCAATTATTGATGTCTATAAAATAAGCACATGTGCCCGTTTTATATTTTTTAACGTATTTTATTTTATTTTTTTAATATTTAAAAAAGTAATTGCAACTGCACTTGTAAGATATGAATAAAAAAAATGTTCATTTATTGTCTTTTCTTTTTTAAATTAAAATTTATCACCAATTATAAACGGAAAAATAAAAATCCACTTAAAAATTCAATATTAAATCAAAATATGAAAAAATTAATAAAATTTTTTTTTGTTTTAAATATATTGAAATCAAAATTCGATCTAAATTGATTATTAATTTTAAATATAGCTTTTATATATAGTGAAAATTCTGAATATTTTTAATGCTCATGTAGATTCAAGAATGTATACATACATATGATGCCTTCTATCTACTACACACTCAAGCAATGTTATACGTACATGGGACGTAACAAATATTTCAGTGTATACAACTTCAATACACACTTTAGTACAAAAATATCAGATTCATTTTTGAAATTTGTAAAATAAAAAATTAATATTTATTGCATTATACACAAAAAAAAAAACAAAAAAAAATTTCCCCAATTTTCTTTTATTATTTTTATGTATACTCTGTCTACTAATTCGGTTCAATTAAGGCCTTATGGAAATGACCATCAAGTAGTACCACTTTACTTCGCTGTATATTGATATTAAAAAAAAATTAATTTCGTATTATAATGATAGCTATACAGATTGTGGTAACACTGTTCGTGAGATAATGCTATTAGATATTATGTGAGAAGAAAAAAGACATGTATATACCTATAAGGCTTATAGGCTCTACAGACAGACTATAGATTATACACGCTTATTTTATTTGATTTGTGCACAAAAAAGTGAAAATTTAAAGACACAATAATAATTGGAGATCAATGACAGTAACATGTGTGTACAGCAAACAGGTAAAATTTAAGTTATTAAAAGCATATTGTATGTACATACTATATGTATGTATCGTATAAGTCATACACAAAAGTTCATACATATATGACTGATAATAAATCTATAAACGGTTATAATAATCACACGTGTAAGAATAATATGTACAATTTGTCTTCTTCTTTTTATCAATTATCTTAGATAGCAACATATAAAGGTAAAAAGCATATAAAATGATAAATTTCTTTGATTTTTTTTTTGTTTTGGCTTTAATTGTTGTATTTTATTGGGTGGCGGTACAGTACTTTGCACCCAATTATTATACCGGAAATTTTTAATATACATATCTCTGTTTTTCAGAAATGATGAGTGTAAATCACATCGCGTATAGAGCTGAGCATTACTCAAAGCTCATTCGAAGTAGATTCTTGAGATTTTCCAAGACTTGGCAGCTTGGCCAAGATCGAACACTTTCAAAGATAATTAATCGGATTTTCCTCTTTTATCACCTCTTCATCTTCTGTAGTAAGTGTTAAAACTTAAACCTAATTTTGATCTCATGATTCCTTTATCGGCTAGTGTACTCTTAAAAGAGCTACCAATTCAATTACACTTATTCTTCTGCCTTTTCTTTTCCGATTAGATAGACCTAAAAGGATCCTTTGCCTGTAAAAGAATTTGCCTCTAACGGGTACGGTCCTTTAATGTATTCTTCCAATTCGTTATTTTTAGCTTAATCACACTTATTATATTTAAATATTAAATATTACAAATGAATGGTTTCTGTTTTTGTTTTTTTTTTTTTCTTGTAATGGTCCAATATTTTTAGATAATAGTGTAGATACAAGCATACAGAGATAAATGAGATATGAGTAAATAGAAGTTGTATTTAATCTACATTCATTTATTTATTTATTTTTTTTGTTTCCTTTTGCTTATTGAAAAAATATTTGATAACAACAAAAAAGAAAAAAAAAAAAGAAATAGCAGAATAAAATAAAAACAAAAACATAAATACGAATTAAACCAGTAATGATGGCGTTTAATTAAAAACAAAATTTGTTTCAGAAATTTTTAATAATTTTGTTTTTATCTGGGAATGATTTTAAATAAAATCGTATTAACAATTAAGAAAAATTTAAAAATAAATTTAGTAACGTATGGCATAGTAGCATAGTAAATATTACATAATTGAATAATTTATTTAGCCTATAATTATGTATTAAAGAGAAATTATCATAAGATTGTTTACAATGTTTAAGCAGTCAGCAGTATAAATAAATTATAAAAAATCTTTAATTTATGAGAATTCATTTTTTTTTTGTTTTTTTCATTTTACATTACAAAGATGCGTGTACAAATTTATTAATAGATGTATAGTACATACATTTATATCATGTTTGTATGAGGATTATGTAGATATGAGAATTGTGGTAACACTGCTTGTGAAATGGTCTTATAAGAAATATAAAAGAAAAAATACGTATATATACCTATGTATATAAATATACTCCCACAAGGCCTGTAGTGAAAATATTTAAAGTACAAAGTCATGATGAAATTTAAATAATAATCGATCTTTGTTCGACCATAACAAGCGCATGCAAGTAAATTAGAATGTATAAAATGTAAAAATGTTCATTTTTAATTCAATTTAATTTAGAAAAATTAGTATCGAACGTGTTGAAGGCTATTTTAAAATTTATTCTAATCAATTTTTATATTTACATATTAATAATAGTAAAACATAACATTTATTTTTAACAATTTCCCAAATTCCATTCTATTTATTAAAATATTAAACTAATAATATACAATTCAATATGATGGTAAATTGATGGTGGTAAATTGACGTCGAATTATTACTAGAAGCGAATCTTTCAGGATCAAATTCATTTGCTACACATAACAATAGCAGTCAAGCAGTCTAGTGACTATAGTGTCTACTGTCTAATGACTAGTGTCTAGCCAATAGCACCAACGATGGTTAAGTTAAGAATGATTATTTAACTCACTTGCCTTTTGAACGTATACTGGTCTGATCTGGTATACATATGCAATAGCAAATCACGGCATACAAACCAACATAGTGGTCTAGCAGTCTAGTCCTAGCCTAGCCTAGCCTAATCAATCATCTAATCAATAGCATAAAGGTGGCTGACATATTCAGTAATCAGTTGGCTTCTGTCTAAACGTAAAAGAAAATGGGTGGTATTGTAATTGTACAGGGACTCTTTAATTTTCATATTTTCATAGTCGGAGTATGAAAGCGATAGATTGGCATACTAAGATTGGCATACGATTGTAAGATGAAAATCAAAAATTGAACATTAAGTAATTGAATATTAAATTAAAGATGATACAATTTATGCTTCAATTATTTTATTTTTGTTTGCAGATTTTAGAAAAGAAAAAAAAAACAAATTAAAATTAAATTTAACAGTTACTGTACTTAATTTACATGTAAATTTTTTTAATTTTAAATTTCGTGCATTACTTATGGCAATAACATTTTATAATAATATAATTGAATAAACGAAGTGTGTATTTGGGTTAAATAGTGAAAAATTTTACCAAGACATTCAAAAAATCATGCAAGTATAGTCATGAACAAATTTAATATGTGCATAAGTGCTTTTCTGAATATTCTTTGTTTTATCGCTAAAAATAATTGTCTCTGTTTGACGAATTTAATCACTTATTTTATATGATGTTTTTTTTTGGTTGCCTCAACAAAGATTTTCACTTCTACACACTGCGATATCATGTTGCTAATGTATCACGAATATCATTCATTTCGTTTTGTAAGTTGGTAAAAATGGTACGTGATAAGTCCATTTCCAACTGTAATATGATAATTAATTACAAATATTTTTTAGTTTCTTTTTTAAATTCTTATTTACATTACCTTCTAAGTAATTCCATTCCATATGGAAAATCATAATCTTTAGTAATTTTAACATTTTCTTGAGTTTTATTTAATGGCATTTCTTTGGCCCAATCCAAAAGACCACGTTCTTTTTCTGTACCTACCAAAATAATATAAAAATATTACTGTTACCGAGATGTTATGATGTGATTATTTTTCAAATGAGATATTTCAATATATTTACCTGGAATTAAATTATCTAATAAACATCCTAATAATCCACCAACAAGTATTGTTGTACCACATAATACTGATAATGATGCATCAATTGTTTCATTACCAGTTTTTATAATATCAGAATGTTGTTGCATCCATTTACAAAATGCCATTGGAAAAAATAATGATATACCAATAATATATAAATTTCTGGATGATCGTAAATCAACGTAATGTAATGTTGATAAACCAAAAGCGGTTATCATACCAAACATAACACAAAATATACCACCAACAATTGGATCTGGTATTAAAATCATAATGGCACCAAGTTTTCCAAATATACCTTGAATGACCATAACAAGTGCAGCCCATTGTATTACACGTCGACTACCAATCTATTATTATTTATACAATTACTATATTATAATTAATGGTAAATGATATATATTTTTTTTTATGAACCTTTGTAACACCGATAGCACCAACATTTTCACCAAATGTGTTTGTACCATTGCCAGAACCCCAAAGACCAGCTAACATTGTACCAAGACCTTCTGTACCAATTCCACGATTAATAGCATGTAATGGTGGTGGACTTGCTCCTATTAAAAATTTACGCTATAATATATGTAAGTACATACATATACATAACGTATTGTACAAAATGATAAATCAAATGTACCTGACATTTGTGATACTGTCGGATAATAACTTATGGATTCAATTGTACAGGCTAAAACTCCAGTTAACATGCCAAGTACACCTATTGTATAGAAAAAAATAAGTCATTTCATTTGAATACCATGTAAGTTATGTTGTTTTACGCGACTTGTCAATAGAGTTTATATGTTATTAATGTTAAATTTTTTTTTTAGTGAGTAGGTATATTACGTACAAAATTTTGTTATATGCTATAAATTATCATAATATTCACCCGCTAATGTCACTGTAGGCATACCAAATTGACCAGGATATGGTATATAAAACCATGATGCATCATTTAAAACTTTTAATCGAACATCTGTTCGTGCTGGATGACCCTCTTCAAATACATTTGTAACAGTTAAAATTCCACACAATGACCACATAATACATACCGTTAGAAGTACCTTTAACGATAACAAATTATTTTTGTTTTTATTCTATTTGACATTACATGTTCATGCATTTAATGAATTTACTTACTGGAAATAATTTAAATAATTGAAAATGATGAATTTGTATACCAACTGATTTTCTATATACTAACAACGGTACATTAACATTAACTAATATCTGAGAAAATAATGTTAACATTGCTGAAGTTCTAAAAATATATCAATATTAGAAAATTAAATTATAAATAAGGTAAATATTCCAAAAACAAAAATGATCAGATAATTTTCTTATCCAACCTGCCGAGATAAGATCCACTTTTTTAGTCCAAAAAAAAAAAAAAAAAACCACATTTTGTATGAACGTGATTTAAGTATAAATAATTCAATCCAAATTTATACTCTTTTCAATCTTTTTTAATTCGAAAATACTTATCTGTGATTCATTTATGGATTTGGATTCGTTTTGTAATAAATTGAAGTTGTTACATTTTTTTTTTAAATTTTACATACATACATATATACTTACCCAATTGCAATACCCCAATGTTTTGATGCTGTTTCAGCTGCATGTTCAAATAAACTAAGACCAACTAATCCAACTGTTGGTACAATTGTTAATGGTGTTATAATTTTAAGTATTTTACCAATTAAACCAGTATAACCAATAAATACTTGAAATAATGCTGATACAGCAATAGCACCAGATAATTCTCTCATACGTGTTTGCCATAATTCAGTTTTATCTTGATCAGATAATTTTATTATTGATTCCATTGATGGGCATTTCCATTTTGGTAAATTTAATATAACTAATGTTGGTACTAAAAATGATATTGTACCACCTTGTACAATTGGTAAACGTACACCCCATGTAACTTGAAAATATGTTACAATACCAGTTATAAATACCATTGTTGATATAATAACACCACGATTTGGATCTTCATCATTCATACATAATGCTGGCGTTAAAATGAATGGTATCGATACAATTGCACCGATCATTGTTAAATAATGTTGTATTGCCAAAAATATGCTTAAATACCATGGTGGAATATCATTTATATCATATAATAATTGTTTTGAATTTTTTTCATCATCATTTATGATGTCATGAAAATTATGATGATCACAATGATATTTTGATTCAGCATTATTAGCACTTCTATTGGATGTGTTCTAAAAAAAATAAATAAATAAATAAAATAAACCCGATATATGTCACCAAAATAAATGGTTAATAAAATGTTACACACAATATTACTATCATTATCGATATTAATTGTAGACAATTCCATTTTCACTTTATTAAAAACGATTTATATTACGATTTCTGTATTTGATTATATTCCATTTACATCCTAATTGAGACTGACTGATGATAAATTTTATTTTAATGTTCCGTTTGATCCCGTAACAAATAAGATCAATTCATGATATTTTCGATACAATTAAATGTAACGAGTATCAGGTTACATTAAAATGTGCTTGTATTTACGAATTTTTATTGTTACACTAATAAACACGTGAATATATTGTTAATTTGTAATTTATGGTCATCATTTACAAATACTCATACATATGTAAGATATTTTTGTATATACATATGTATATATAAAATAAAATTATTTAGGCTTTTAGGATTTGAGTTAACATTGCACATTGCTTGCATTCTGTTTGGGTGTATGAGTTTACAACATCAATAAATTATGTATACATAAGTAATAGGGTGTCCACTACTGATCTGTTTTTTTTTTATTTATTTATTTTTTTTCAATATACTATTCATTTCTGTAATTTTTCTGTATTTGTGACGTCATTATGGATGATAAATGGAAATGATCTATAAACAGAGGATAATATGTGTTGAATAGATTCCATCAATTGTGATTTGTACATACTTTTTGTATGTACATAACTGAATCATCCTGTATAATCTAGATATGCAAATATACATATACCTATTAAGTGTATTGTTGTAAAACAAATTTATGAATAAACAATTAAAAATAATAAGTCTTGAGCATGAGTTTATTTATATTCGTTAATTGAATACATTACAATTAATTTATTCTTGTTATTATCTATAATATAATTTTTATGGTAATTACATTAATAATTAAAATAAAAAGTACAAATGAATGTCAAATAAAGGGAAAAAATAATTTCTATTGTGAAATAGTACATAATAAATATTAATTTAAATGTACATATGTACATACACATATCAGTGCTATCGTTTTCCAAAACTAGAAAGCAGTATATATATGTACATTCGCATAAACTGCTTTTCATGCTGCTTTCACATTTTCATTTGAAAATTAAAGTAATATGTAAATATCAAATTAAATTCATGTTATTCTAAAAAGCAGTATATTGATCGAGACGACAGTATTGCAGTATCATGCATTAAAAAGCAGTAAAACGAAAGCACTAATGTTACATGAAAAATCTAATGCCTTTCGCTTATCTTTACTATCATAATAATCAAAGCGGAAAGTAAGTATTAATGATAATTATTATTAAAGAATATAACAATATGATTATTAGTATAACAATGGAAATTTTATTTTATTTTTTTTGTTTTTATGAAAAAAGTTCATGCCATTAGAAATAAGTTATACAGGCTGTATAAGTGTAAAGATCATAAAAACATATTTTTCTTATAGCCCAAAGTGTTTTTATAGCACAAAATTGTTTCCATATACCAATTTTGTTGTCAAACCCCTGAGATACATATTTGAATTTTTAAATCAATTTTTCTTTTCAAATAAGATAAAATAAGGTTAATTAAAGCGTAAATTATTTCTTTTGATTTCATTTGATTATAATAAATAATAATTTATTGAAAAAGGTCGAAGATTTGAATTTAGTTTGCATTAAACATAAATTAATTACATAGTGTGGTTCAATAGTAAATAAAGTTTCTCTGTTAGTTAGTATAGATTTTTTACACCGTAGTAGTGGTAAGCTATGAACCCAATGCGGTCTATGCCACCAGACTTGTGAATTCACTGAATTGTGAAAAAAAAAAAATATTATAAGCTAAGTGAACTTTATTTGGGGACATCCTGTACAATGATAAACTTAATTACATATAGATAATGAAATTCTCCAAATCGGTATACAATATACAATACAATGATTGTACATAAAAATTAAATTTAAATATTCATTAATTGTTTAATGAACAAATTAATTAATAACTACTTAGCGTTATTATAAAACATTCGTGTATTATATTAATTTACAAATGCTAACAATGTAATCCACGAAAAAAGAAGTTAGAAAAATGTTTTTCATAAATTTTTTGAATTTTAACAAAATCAGTATTCAAATTACTTAGTGTATATATATATACGTTCTATTTAAATATGATTGGTGAAGAAAAAAAAATTGAAACCCTTTGGTGGATACCATCAAATACAAAAAGATATAAAATGAAAAATCAAATAATTAAAAAGCATAATTTTTGTGGAGGATTAGCTGAATTATTAGAGAACACATCAATGCACGGCTATTCAAGGATTGTAGAACCTAATCGAATGGTTCTAGAAAAGTATGTATGACAAAAATAAAATAAAATTCATAGAAGAATTTCTTTTAGTAGTAATTTACACTCTTAAATATTTGAATTACATCGTTTAAAAGCTATGTAAGTGAATCGAAAATTTTCATACAGATTTGATGTTCCATGTCTAATAGTAGAATTACCTTAAAATCTCCTGTATTTATCCCGTATTATCTTAGTATCTCCAGTACATGTGATGTAATCAAAGTAAAATTCTACAGACGCGTAATCTCATCACTAGGTACAGTGTAGATTTTTTTAAGAGCAATTTCGATGAATCCCCGAGTATTTTAGATGTACATATGTACGCATATATGTACATTATACGTGTATAGAAATTTGTATTATGAAGTGAAACAATATCAATTGAAAGGTCCAGTAAATAACCATTAAAAATTATAACATTCAATGATAATTCTACCGATGATCACCATTTAATTAAAAAAGCTAATCGTTTTATGAACTTCTTAAAAGATGACATCAATATTTTACCTTATCAGGCGCCAAGCAAATATGCAGATCTGTCTGGATATATTTTGTGTATATGAATGGTGAATGCTATTTTCTCCATTTCAGATTACTTTGGTTATTATTTCATGTGTCAACGTGTGCAACATTGTTTTTCATATTAACTCATGCATGGAAAGAATTTACAACTAGACCAATATCAACAGTATTACAAAATCCTTTGTATTCGATTGAAGAAATTGCATTTCCTGCAGTATCAATATGCTCAAATAATCGATTATCAAAAGCAGCGGCAATCCAATATGCCAATAAACTGTAAATATAATAGAATATGTAGTATAATTAATATAAACACACTTACAAATATACATATATGTACGTACGTATTGGGCACTTGTGTACACTCCCAACTCCACTTTGTGACATACCCCAATCTGGGCTGATATGACCCTGTATGAAATCTGTACATACATTCACATGCATTAAAATTTTTTTTTATTTTTACATTCTGTGTAACTTATCATGTTTTAATATTTCAGAATGGAAATTGATCCAGATAAAAGGAATTTTTCATATTTCATGGACAATATAAAACTTTTAAGTTTATTGTATAGTTTTGAAACATATGAAATTGATAAAGCGACACATTTTCAAAAATTTTTAGATACATACGATTTAAATGATACAGAAATATTTTTTAATACAAGAAAACGTATGTTCGAGGTAAGCATATAATGTTCATGTTTTAATTATATTGCACTTTTGTGTCCCGATTCTGATTGCCGATCAATGATTGGCAATTGTGGTGTATTCATTGTAGTTAACACCACAATGTTCAAATTTGCTATTAAAATGCCTTCTAATGGGAGAACCAGTTGAATGCCTATCAAAGGACACATTCTCAATGCAAATAACACAAATTGGTTATTGTTGTGTATTCAATGTGAATCATGGTGATTCATTACAAATGTAAGTATCCTTGGCCATTGTATCATCTCCACACACCCCTCCGACCGTATGTCCCATCATCTGCATTCTACAGTCTACACATTTACCGTCACTGTATACCATTGTTATGTATGATCATCTGGCATCTCTATACCCTTTTCCCCCCGCACTCACAACCCCCGACCGGTCGTGTTATCCGTTATTTAGATATTTACCATTACTGGTAATTTCGTTTTAAAGCATTTAAGTTAGAAATCATAAATACATATGTACGTACGCATATGTCTGTGTTTATGTACATACATTTTTGTATAGGAAAAGTAAAAAACAAAGTTATAAAAGCAGTTTTATTGGTCCAGAATTGGGTTTAACAGTTGTATTAAACACGACAACATCTGATGATTATTACACACTTTTCAATTTAAATGGATTTTTGGCAAGTATTTAAATTTTTCGTATATATACATATATAGTATGTTCATGTGCGATAGTGTAATATAAAATTATTGTACAAATATTTCAGGTACACATCTATAGTTCAAATTTATTTGATGATATTTTATCTGGTGGTATTAGAGAACGATTTGTTTTTAAAGGTAGAGAATCATTAATTGCCGTTATACCAAGAGTTGTTGACAGTGATAATGAGATAAGAAAATTTCATCCAAAAACAGTAAGAAATTTTTTTTTTTTAATTTTACTTGTTACAAATATCCAATTTTTTTTTTTTTTTTTTCTTAGAGAGACTGTTTATTTAGTGATGAATTAATGGAAAAATATGGAGGAAAATACAGTTTAACTAATTGTATAACACAATGCCGTATACGTAGCATTAAAGTTTTATGCAGATGTGTACCGTTTTTTATGCCAAAAACAAAAGATGATAAAGAAGATGATGTTGTACATTGTACATTACAGCATGTTGATTGCTTGGACAGATATCGATGTAAGTCTTTATTTAAAAAAAAAAATGGCTTACGTATGTATGAATATTCAGAGAAGAAATCCAGATGACCAGATAAGATGTTTCATGAATAGATGTTAAACTTACGGTATAACTTATGTTTCAAAAATGACTGAAAAAAACTTTTGAAAACGATCGATAAAGCAATAGAAAGAGAAGAAAAACGAAAAATCTATTCAAGCAAATAAAAGAGAAAATTTTGATTATTTCTAGCAAAAAAAAAAAAAAAAAAAAATCGGAAACGTGGAAAACCTAAAATGGATTTTGATTCAAAAATGAAATAGCATAACGCATAACACTTTCAAAGCTCAATATGATATCTAAGTGACTTTAAACTGATTTGTTTGAGCCTCTCCTTCTTTTATTTCGTTTCTTTGCTCGATCTACAAGTTGCCGTCAAATTAACATCCATTCATGAAATATGCTATACATGGTTCAACTTTATTGATGCATTTCTTACACCTGCCCTCACATTTTTAATTTCATAGTTAAATGGACTAATGTTGTAACAATGAGAAAAAATGTCGAAGGTTTGGAACGTGAAATGGAAGATGCACTTTATTGTCCAGAATGTTTACCGGCATGCTCTGAAACGCATTACAGCGTAACATTGATGACAATGCCATTGGATCGCTATCAAATGAACACCACATCAATTGTGTGAGATAAATATTTGCGTTAAAAAATTAAAAAATTTGAGACTTTTCATAAACATTTTTAAAAATTGAATTAAAAATTATTATTGTATATGTATGCAAGTCAAATTTGTACGTGTACAAGAAATCTTCGATGATATCCTATCTCTTTTGTTTTTAATACATAGCTGTTTTCAGCTACAAATTTTCGAAATTTTAACTCTAAAGAGTTGCTAGCTTTGCAACTGGGACCTCAATTTTTATTATGTGTACTATGTGTGCAAAAATATGGTTTTTTGTTTGTTTTTTTTTTACGAGGTGTGACGCACACACATAAAGATTAGGGTTCTAAAATTCTCTTTCTGCTAAGTATTTGTTCGTTTCCGAAGTTTTTTATGAATTTGTTCATTTCCCTCTGTTCGTAGGAGACAAAGTTCTTTGTTTATGAAAAGACCTAAATTTTATACACTATTCAATTTTTAAAAAATGATTTTTTTGTTTTTGCTGATATAATTGTAGAAGTGAATTTCAAAATTTATCAGAAATTAGTATTTTACGTGTGTATTTTGCTGATTCAACAGCAAAATATTACAATCAAATTGTAAAGAGTCCTTGGTTTGAAGTATTCAGTAAGTTGTAAATAGATTTTTAATATACGCATACATTAACGTACGTATGTATATGCCAGTAGGACCATGATTAATAAATTTGTTTTTTCTTGTAGGTACCATTGGTGGTGTATGCGGAATTGTTACTGGATTTTCATTAGGTGCAATTAGTGAAATTATTTATTTCATTTTAATTGAAGCTACTTCTAATTTAAAATCCATATTTTTAACAGAAAAAAATAAAAAACATAAAAAGAAACTTTTGATATATCCATAAAAAATGAAATGAAATTCAAATAAATTAATAATGAGCGAATACACATTATGTATATAATATTACATAAATATAATATTATATTAATAATAATATACAAAAAATATAAATATAATATACAACAAATATGTCACTGTAGCTAACACATTTACGTCTTTATTAAATCCAATACATTGTTATAAAAAAATAGGCTTTTTCGATTTAGCATTTTCAAGTACTCACGTACTGTTTCTCTACCGTAAAATAAAAAAATCGAACATATTTTGATAAGTTTAATACATGTATTCAATTGTTTTTAATCCATTGGAAAAACTTCAATACAAATAGCTGTGAGGCGAGCAGAATATACTGCTTTTATATGTATTCGCATGTACTTGAAAATGTTAAATCGGTAGTATTTAAATGTACATAAACAAATTAATAATAAAATAATTATATAATAACAGTGTTTGATAACTGATTTAAATTTATACTTATATTACACGTACTTGATATATTTCCACAATATTCATTCATTTCATCATTGATCTTACAAGCCACTAATGGTAATAGTTTTTGTTTCTAAATAATTATCTAATCCATCTTTGCCAAGTTCACGTCCAATTCCAGATTGTTTATATCCACCAAACGGTGCTTGTGGCATTACAGAATCATAACAATTAATCCAAACTGATCCAGCATCAACAGATTTAGCAAAAATTAATGCTTTATTTATGTCATTTGTTATAATACCGGCAGCTAAACCATATGTTGTGTTATTTGCTCTCTTAATGACTTCATTTAAATCATGGAATTTTAATATAGACTGAACTGGACCAAAAATCTTTACAAAAAAGAAGATAAAATTTATTTTGAAAAAAATGTTGACAAAAATTGAGTAATTGAAATTGAATAAAACAAAAAAAAAAAAAAAAAACAAAAGACAATACCTCTTCTCGTGCAATTTTCATATCGTCTGTTACATTAGAAAAAACAGTCGGCTGAATAAAATATCCACAACTGCCAACTGCACTTCCTCCAACTTCTAATTTTGCACCATCTTTTTTACCACTCTCAATATAATTCAGAATTTTTTTGTGCATCGATTCATCAATCTGTGGTCCTTGCAGAACATCGCTATCAAACGGATTTCCAACCTTACGTGCTGTTGCTTTCTGTACTGATTTCTGAACAAAAATATCATAGATTTTTTCATGAACAAATGTCCGACTACCAGCACAACAATTTTGTCCATGATTTGCAAATATTGCATTATGTGCTATTTCTACGGCTTTATCGACTACAAACAGGAAAAATATTTATTTTTTATTTTTTCTGTAATATTGAAGTATTAATTTCAGTTGTTTTAGAAAATTTAATATTTACTATCAACATCATCGAATATTACTAAAGGACTTTTTCCACCAAGTTCTAATGAAACTCTTTTTAAATTTGATTCAGCTGATGCTTTCATTATTAAACGACCTACTTCAACAGAACCAGTAAATGCAACTTTACGGATTTCTGGATGATAAGCACTTGCAGCACCAGCAGTTGGACCATAACCAGTTATAACATTGATAACACCATCAGGAAACCCAGCTTCCTTTGTCAAAGCAGCAACATATAATGCAGATAATGGTGTTTGTTCAGCTGGCTTAAGGATAATTGTACAACCTGAAAGACAAAAAGAAAATATAAACGAATCAATGGAAAATTAGATATTAAGCTTCAAAATTTATAAGAATGAAAAAAAAAAAAAAAAAACAAAAGGATGTAATCACCTGCTGCTAACGCTGGTCCCCATTTCCATGCTAACATTAATAATGGATAATTCCAAGGAATTATTTGGCCTACAACGCCAATTGGTTCTTTTCTAGTGATTGATGTTAAATTGAAATCAGTTGGTATTGTTTCACCATAATGTTTATCACACCAACCGGCATAGTACTTCAAAGTTTCTACTGAACATTGAACATCAAATACTGAATCATTAAATGGTTTACCATTATCTAATGTTTCAATGTTAGCGATGATGTTTGCATCTCTTTCAATTAAATCAGCTAATCTAAATTAAAGATAAACAATGACTTAAAAGGTTTTCAAATACAAATTAAATTAATGATTGTTTTCTTTAAACATCTGCAATGCTGTCTAATGTCTAATCTTATGCTAAATTCAAAAATGCAAAAATGCTTATTTAATGCATATATATAATCGTTAAAAATCTTATATTATGGGATTTTCAATTAACTCACGATAGATTTAAAGGAATATTTTGTTAGATTACTAAAGAATTCATATAGTTGAACTAATGTTCTGTTACAATGAATTTGGGTATAAATTTTTGATTTACGGTATTATGAGTTTTATGAATTTTGTGATATCTTTATCCACTTAATATGTATTGAATAAGTGGTAGATAGAATTTATTAACATCAAATGAATAACAATTAGGTACAAATATTCAGCTACATATCTTAGTACATGAATTTTATCAAATTTTTAAATAAATTTTGTGGCTTTAAAATCTCTTTCTAACCAATGTGAAACCTAATCTCTTCGCAAAAATTATTCAGCCATAAACCAGAGTTGAATGGTTTTTGGTATTGGCATAGTTGAATGATTTTTGTGATGAGATTCAGTTTAACACGAAATAATGTACATGGGAATTACAGGTTGTTAAAATTAATGTAGACAGTTTGTTTTAGAAATTGGCTCTGCACTACATTCATTGATTGACAAGGAATCAACACGTGAACATCTTACATATACATTTTTATAATTTGATTACTCACTTATTAATTAATTTTTCTCTTTCTTGTGGACTTAATTTACGCCATTCAGAATCCAATGAAAATGCTTTTCTAGCTGCAGTAACTGCCAGATCTACGTCAGCCTATTCTTAAGATAATGATATAAATAAATACAAATATCTTTATTTAAATATCGTCTAACATTAAATTACCTTATCTCCTTCGCTAACGTCGGCAATTTTTTCACCTGTTGATGGATTTATAACTGGAAATGTTTTCTTTGATTGTGCATCAACAAATTCATTATTAATGAAAAGCTGTGAAGGAAAAACATCGCATATAATAAAATTAAAATATTGAACATAAATTCATTTTTTTTTTACCTTTGTGTATTTAATTTCTTGATTTGGGTTGGCCATTTTTGCTTTTGTAGTCACGCAGATGCACTGATTAAAATCACAATTTCACAATTATTAACAAATTTATCTGTATGTATGTATTACGCTTATCAATTTCTATTTATAAAAATATTTCTTTAAAGTGATAATCTACGAAATTCTACAATAATTTTTAGCTTTAACTTTAGCAATTCAAATCGTCAAATGTATTTAAAATATTTAAAATAAAATTTCAGAAGAACTTTATTTATACGAAAAATTCTCTTATCTATAGATAGATAATAATGCAATAAACAAAACAAAAACAAGATTATCCAGCCGGTGATTGGTGACAGCAAATCAATTGCATTGCAAGTGCAGCAGGGATATCCAAAAGTAATATTTAAATAGTAATAGAAAAAAAGTAGTATTTTCTGACAAAAAAGTAGTATTTTCTGACAAAAAAGTAGTAGATTCATCCAGTATCTGTTATGCTAGATTTCTACACTTCAAGATATCTCGAATTTTAAGGTATCTTGAAGATAAACCGAATATCTGATTTTCTTAACTTCTAATTAAGACTAATCTTTAAGATAAAGTTGACCGGTGAATGAGGTCGGGATATCTTTATAGTGTAAAGTATAAACAGAATACAGCTATAAGGTTAAACATTTGACATTTTTCAGGTTCTTTCTAGTTTGATAGATGGCTGTAGTGTCGAAATGAAAAAAATATGGCGTATTATATATACATATGTATGTATCTGGTATTATGTTAATATAAAATACTTTTATGTGTTTTTAATTACGTTTATTCTCTAAATTCATGCATGTATTCACTTTTTTAATTATTTATATTACTTACGAGCTATACAATTTTTTTTTCTAACTTGTTTTGCCTTTTTTAACATTTTTTCTTAAGCTTAATATTACAATCAATAATTTGATTTTACACAGATAATCAATAACGTACTGATTTTATTTAAGAAAAGCAAGATTAAGACCCTATACCAAATACCAGACTCAAGACTAAGGACTTATGAAGTTGACTTCAAAACACATAGGCCGTGTCCGAACTGAAAAATTTCCTTACATTTCCCTTTGGCGACCGAATTACATTTGTGTCAACTTTAGGTAGACAGCTGTCATTCTAGACAGCTAGAATTAATTTTGACATTTCAAATTTCGAATCTTGAGTCTTGAATCCGACATTTGGTATATAGTATGATCTAATTAACAAAAAAAAAATAAACAAGTTTGTTTGATCTCTACTCATGCATATGTTTTTGTTTTTAATTTTTTTTTCTACAGTTTTGTCCAATATTGTAAGAGTTATTTTTAATTGCTTAAATTTTTTAGTTACTTAAAAACTAATTTTTTACATACATACATATGTAGGTGTGTACGTTACTTTTTAGTTTTTGCATATAATTTCCACGTCATATGTATGTACGTTCTCTGTTTTTCTCTTTGCTTCAGAAAAACCATGGTCGTGACGTCATGATCAACTAAATTATTTATATGTAAAAGATAGACTTCTACATACATATCTATATGGTAGTGACGTCTATCTGTTACATACATATGTATGAATAATTTGGTTGGTCATGACGTAACGACCATGGTCGGTGCATTGTTGTAGCTCACGCATAAACATCATTTTTTATTCGCTTTCCTAATTGAATTAAAACATTTTTTCGATTATCCGATAATTTAACACTTTTTTTTAAAAACAAAAAAAAATGATGTCGTACGATGCGTCGTTTACGTTTGTGGTAGGCTTTAGTGTATGGGTTTATTGCTATATTCGTATATAAATTTTATTCATTGTGCCTAATTTGTACTCCTTTTCTGACAATTTTGGAACTGTAATAAAATTTAGATAATTCTGAAACCCATACACAAATAGGCTTTTTCTATTTTTTTTTTTTTTTTTTTTTGAAAATGAACATTCATATATTATTATAATAATATGGTTTTACTTTTCAAATGCAAGTGTTGCTTGCACAATCCATATCAGATTTAGTGCGATTTCCGACCATAAGAATGGGTAAATTCAGAAATACTTACATCGCAACCTATTTAATCCTATATTCACCTTAAGATCATAAAAAGTTGGGTATCGTATCAAATAAGCAGTGATGATGCATTCTTGAATTTACCCAATTTAAATTTATCTGACGAACGAAAAAATGTTTGAAGTCCTTATTACATCTACGTATGTATCTTCAAAGCTCTCCAACATTTTTATCATATTTTTAATTCCTTATTAACACATATCATTATTGCTTAACCTAAATACTGTATCACTTTATTATCATTTTATATTTCGTTTTAACAGATACAAGATAGTACATATTTGTTATTTTGCAAAATAATCTAAAATATTCACAAGAATATTATTGTATGCACGTATAATAAACATACGCTCATACCAAACTAATTCTTAAATTTTGCGTTTTGCGTTTAAAATGTATATTCCATGCATTTTGTTTATTTACACTTTAAATAATTTTTATTTTATTTAAATATGAATAAATCCATTTGTTCATGCGAAGAAAGTTAGCCAATTGGGAATCATAAATCAGAAAATGAAAGAAAGGTGATATTGTTGTATCTCAGCGCACAACCTGATTTGTTAAGAAAAAACACATTGTATATGGGGATTAATTAATCGTTTAATTTGTATAACCGCCGATTAGTGAAAATGTGAAAGTCATCTTGAATCTAGATAATGGAGGGATCTTGAATCTTAACCGTTTGTCGTCTTTCGAATAATTCTATAATTTAAAATTTTATGTAGCAAATCTTCTAATTATAATTCTAACAAAAATCTAAATTCGTTTAAATACAAAAATTTTCGCTGTTTTTTTTTTTTTTTTTCAAATCGCTTTTAGTGAATTATCATCAATTGAAAAATACATTTGACCCTTTAATATAGCCAAATATGGCTAAGATTTAATTCCATTCATCCAAATTTATTGCTTGTTTCAACAAAATTTTTCATTAGCCGGCGGTAATGCGAAACAAACAGAAATGCTTTTCTTGGCGTCTTCCTTGTATGTTTATCCTTTTTATCTTTACTGATTTTTTTTTTATTTTTTTTCTTGAATTTATTCGTATTAAAAAAGCTTGTATATAGTGAAATATTATTGCATGAATTTATGATACAGTGTTCGAATTCATTTAAACAGTCTTTACCATGTTATTTTCTCCTTATATCATTTTGCATTTTTTTTTTTTTTTGAAATTCTTTTATCACTGTTTTCGAATTTCGTTAATTCTGCTTTTGCTTTTTGTCTACTTTTGAAATATTTTATATAAACAAACTATCTGCTGTTATAATTAAATAAAATATTTATAATTTTAATTACAAAAAAATGTATCAAATGAATTTGGCTTTGTAATTTCGTTCCGTTTGCGTCATTTGGTGATGTAACTGAAAAGAAAAAAGAACCGAAGATGTATTACTTGTTAGTACGCTTTTTTTTTTTTTTTTGTTCAAGTTTATATTTAAATACATCTTAAGTTATTTAAAAGTACAACACAAAATCATAATTGTCCGCAGTAGCCACAATTTGTTTATCATATCGATGATTAAATATTACAAATCATACCATTTTTCTAAATTGTGAGATTTACATAAATCGCTAAATTTGATATACAATTTCTCAGTCATTTCTGTATCTATCGATTAAGTCTTAAGTCGAATAGGCAGATAAGGAGATCTTACCTGTATTTGAGCTTTGTAATAATTTTATCTACATATGTATATGTTTAAATTATAGGCTACCATGGTAAAATATGGTTATGATGGTAAAATAATACAAAATCCGTTTTAAAAAATGTTAAAACATTTCTAGCAGCTATAAAATGTATGTATTATGTGTAAATAGAATAATATTTTCAATTTTTACCTCTTTCAGGTACAGGATCTTTTCTTGAACTCCATAATGACAATTCTGTACTTTCTGCATACATTTGATTAACTTCTGCGGTACATCTAATAACTAAATGTCCACTTTGAAAATGCAATGGTAAAAGCTTTAAGGTAAAATAGAATAAATAAATAAACAAAAACAAAAAACCAATGTGAATAAAATACTTATTTTAAAATTTTGTTAATTTTTATATAAAAGGATAAATTATTTTTTATAATAACGAATTACATCCGAAAATAAGTTATCGACATGGTTTAGGAAATTCATTATATCGATACCATGAATTTGTGTGGATTAAATAGACAGTCTATCGTGTAGTTAAATGTATGTGGCAAATCCATCCCTTCTGAGATATAGGGGTTTGTAATAAATATCAATTTTATATTTTAAAAAAAATCCTTAAATGGTTTAAATTCTTTCACATTAAAACTAATCCATTTATGCGTTACAAATGTAAAATACCTATACATATTTTCTATTTAAAAAAAATTACCTGAATTGAAAGATCTCTCGATGCCCAGTGCAAATTTTCATGAGTGGGATGCAAAATTGTTGGTTCTACGTCAATCTGAAAAAAACAAAACAAAAAAAAATCCAACTAAGGTAATAATTTCGTGTATAAAGGACGTTTTAGAATAAATATCAGTGATCCTTTTTTTTGTTTTCGAAAGTTTAGATTTTTCTAGCAAAAAAATAATTTTAGATTTGTCGCTCAAAAATCCTCTCTTTCTGTGATTTATATAATAAATCGTAAAATATATAAGTACATCTAAAAACAGGCTCATTAATATGAACTAGTTTTACGAAAATCGAATGAAAATCTCATAGTACATCATGATTTGTACAATATAGTATCAAATTGTAATTGACATGACATTTTAATATTTATTGATACTATGAATCAAACATACATTTAGAAAATGAAATATTTATTTGAAATTTACATACACAAATGGAAAATGTGGTTTCAATTGAAATCACGTATTTGTTTTCTTTATTTGGTAATTTCATTCAACCGGAAGTACATTGAAATCAATCAAATTACGCGATTTCAGCTTCAAAATCACGTTGAAAATAAATGATTTTGAACTATGTATGTTTGAATGTGTGTCTAGACTTTTAAATTAATCAATTTTTTTTATTTTTTTTTTTGTTTTTTTATTTTGATTTGTGAACATTTTAGTATAATATTGATTTTGAATTTCATTTTTTATTTATTTGTCGTACATTTTATCAAATTGTAATACAATTTGATGTTTTTCAATGGTACAGTTACCTTTCAGTTTTAAAAAAATCATTTAAAAAAATATATCACACTAAAAACTTAAACAATTATATAGTATGTAATGTATCATAGAATGATGATAATTTGTATAGATGATGTTGATGTTGAATGTTTTCTATTTTTTAAATACAAATCCATTCTATAGCTTTTATCCTTTTTATCTACGTTGATATGTAAGCAGTGCTACTGTTTTCCACAACTTAAAAGCAGTGTAACATATTCGAAAAAAATCCTTTTTAGATTCAAGTTTCCTAATTATGAAACTTTTATATTTCTTCAGATGCTTTCGTTTGAATTTTCGAAACGTCAATCAGTTTGTTTTTCCACTTTTTTCATTTTCATGTTTTATGTAAATTATTGTAAACTGGTCTAGTCTGGTATACATAGCAATAGTAAACAGCATATCAGACTCAGTCTAGCAATGTAGTCAGTAGTATGAATGGTGGCTAATAATACTTACTCAGTCCAGTTGTTTTATCTTTAGAATGTTAGGGAAAACGGATGATATTGTACAGTGGCTCTTGAATTTTATTTTCATAAATATTACATTTAATTTATAATTGACAATAATACGAAGTAAAAACAAATTTTTGTATTCTAAATATTTTAGAACACAAAAATTAGAAATATTCGAAATATTATATTTTATTGTGTATTAAATATTAAAAACAATTATTTGTTTGGTAATATAATTAAAATGAAATTTATTTAAATATTGTATTAACATAAGAGAAGATTACGATTTATTATTTTAATAATATTCAAAATTTGAATTTCAAATTCATTAATAATTTTCTTGAAAATAAAAGTAAAACAAATCAAATTATGTAAATGCATGTAATTCTAAAAAGTGATGAATTTCATTTAGTCGACAAAATTGAGGCATTCAGTATTAGACATCAAAAAAGCATTTAAAATACTGTAATTGCATCAAAACGATATCACTGGTTTTTAGAGTTCACATTTACACTATAATTCCAGCTTTTACATGTTATATTTTCTTTGTTTTTTGTTTGTTCTTTATACAAACCCATAAATTTTCATACCAACACATATCGTTTAAATAAATGACGAAAAGTATACATACACCCTTTCAAACAATGTTACGTTAAAAGCTTGAAGCGTATTATTAATTATTTACATACATACATACATACATATATGAAATCACAAAGTATTATTTATTTGTTTGTCTTTTAAGGGTATGACTTCATATATTTATATCATGATTCAAGAATTAACATAAGTATGTATACAGCGATAATTATAAATTTTCACATGTACTGTCATTGCCTTTTCGATATATCAATTAAAATTCAAGCCTTTTAAATTCACAATCACAGAAACAAAAAAAAAAAAAAAAACAAAAAAACAAAAACAAAATGTTTATACATGTGCAACTAATTAAAAACAGAGTTATATTTTACGATTACAATGCAAACAATTATTAATAAAATTGCTAAGCAAAAGTACACATTTAACGTGCATACATACATATGTATGTGAAAGGATAATAAAGAAAATTATTGTTGTAATGTGAAAAATGCAAACAATAACAAATAAAACTAACTACATACAAACACAAAAATAACAAATTTACGAATAAAATAAAAAATTCTTGTGTGCAATTGTAGTATACACACACATATATATTGTGTGTACACAAAAGTTCAAATTTTTGTATATGATTTACTTTGATATGTGTGCACATTAAAAGAGGCTAAACCAAAATCAACATAAAAATACGTAACGTACGGTAAAGTAAAGTGCGATAAATTGTTAATAACATAGTAATAACACCTTACATTTGTTAATTTTCCATCAGTTTGAAATGTCATTTTTACGTATGTAGCTTAAAGTTCTGTAAGCATCTTACATTTTACGTAAATTTAAGTTTAAATAACAGAACTGTCATTTTTAAAAAGTTATTTACGTTTTTACATACGTATTTATTTTGGTTTTAAATTAAATCATATTTCAAACAATTTCGTTTTCTGTATCAACGATTTCGTTTGGACTATATGTTAAAACCAGAACTGAATGCATAACACATAATATTGTATCACATTTTCGTTTAGATTTTATTTTTTATTTTTTTTTGGATGGTGAAAATTACCAATTTATGTACATAGATGTTAAAAATGTCTTTTTCTCTTTGTTTTATAATTATTTCGTTTTTTTTTTAAAGAAATTTATGTATTAATTAGAATAGTCTGGACTCACCCTTGTTTGCTTTTCTATTATACTTATATTATATTCTTATCATAAAGATTTTTACGTCATTATTTTTACTTTTATTTCTGTATTTTAAACATTGTGCATTCATGAGAGCAGTTTGTTTATCTTTAAATTTGTTTAAAATGTTCTGTTACATTTTTTTAGGTAGATTCAATAACGGAATTATTGTACAATATGATCCTAGCGTAGGAATTCCAAGCTAGAGAGGATTTGGTTATGGATGGCAAAATTAAACTTGAGAAAGTTGTAACTGATTCAAAAAATAAAACAATAATGCATTTTCTGTATAAATGAAATATAACTTGGACAGTTACTACATACATACATATGTATTATTTGGTATCATCTAATGAAGTACAAAAAAAAAAAAAAAACTACAAATACATATTTTAAGGTGACAAACAGGACATTAATGAAGGCAATTTTTTTAAATGATTAATGCAATACAATACATACATACAGTATTATGCAGTATTAGTGCATACAACTATATTTGTATGTATGTATGTTCAATGAATTTTTAAAATATGTCTTTTAATTCATAATACAAATCGTTTACTCATAACAATGAACATACTTTAAATGTCCTTTTTGTCCCACAATCGATTAGGTATAAATGCAATTAATGTCTACAGAATAATGCTGGTATAAAATTATAATTATGTTTATTGTGTTTTTCAATGGCACTTTGAATTTACCAATCAACATGCTTATATTTTATACCAATGATGTTATATAAGATTCAAATCCGATGACAAGTGTTTTGATTATCATAGGTCTTAGGACATTATATAACGGTCAACTTTTACAGATATTTTTATACACATGTGTTTAAAATCATTATCATAGTAGAAATTCAAAATATTTTCAAAATATTTATGTTTCAAAACTGATTTTTTTCTTTGTCTCTTTTGTAAATTGAATTCTGTCAACATCACACACTGTGATATAGTCAAAATTAAACTTACTATTGAGACAGTGATAAGAGCAATTTTCTAATCTAAAATCTAATCTATAATATAAGCTTTTCCAGCAAGTTACTGTTCATTAAAATCAATTTATGCCATAAGATTTTCACACGACAGTCCACCCCTCTATCCTTCTTACCTAAAAAATTGCATGAAAATCGTATAGAAATCGTGTAACAGTCTTATGATGTAAAATAGGCAAATCGAATATGAAATCCCATTGGCACGTCATCACGTTAAATATCTCAAAATGATATCCTACGGATGGATTTTTTTAAAAGGCTAGATTAGTTTTTAACCAGATTAGTTGCTGGATATCTACTTAATCTTCAACTTAAACACAACTTATCTATTTGACAGCTTTTCTCATTATCATTATTGCTATCATGACCGATATCATTTCAATCGGTACACACTTTAGAATTCACAATTATCTTTTTTTTTTTTTTTTTTTTTTTTTTTAATTCAATTTGGACATGGCGACTGTGACGATGATAAGCTATCATCAGGAATGGATTTGTAATAAAAAAGTAAACTGAAAATACTGAACTTTGGTTAAATGAAAATTCAACTTACAGAAATATGTATTTGTGATTTCATTTTTATTTTAAATATTTTGAACATCATGATAATATATTATCGATGTTTATTGTTAGACGGATATGCTTCTGTACATTAAATTGTATATCTATGCGATTGTAAATGATTTTTATTCATAAAAATCACATATTAAATTTACTTTATCACATGAAAATCAAATTGTGATTCGTGAATAATCAACAACAATATAAAGAAATAAAAGGAAGAAGGATAAGATGAAATTTGCTTTTCTTGTTCTATTGACAGACAGCCAAATGGAATTAATTTTTTTTTTGTTTTGTTTTTTTATATGTATTGTATTTTTTTATGAACTGTAAACAGTGTGAAAATATAGAAAACATATATTGAAATTTAAAATGATGTGTAAGTAGATTGTGGAATAAACATAAAAAGTTATCTAAAGCGTAAATTCTGAAAGTTATTGAGTGTGAAATTCAGTTTTAAATTAAATAAAAAAAAAAAAAAAAAAAAAAAAGAAAGAAAAAAACTTGTATAAGAAAAGTATAAAAATAACAAATAAATGAAAACTATGTAAAATTTTAAATGTGGCGATAGATAAAACTTTTGTGTAGAAAGGGACTTATAGAGAAAGATTTGGAGATTACGTTTTTCCTTTTGTGTGGTGACCATTTTTCATAAGGGTGTCTTCAGAAATTATCAAAATATCCACAAAAAAAAAAAATAGGTCAAATTTCCTCTAACTTTTATTTTTGAATTTGAATAACTCTTGAACAATTGGACTTGGAACATTGACCAATATCTGGATAGTAAGAACGAAAGGTTTACTGTAACTCTTCTAAAGACTATAATAACGTGCTAACGTGCGTTTAATAGTTCATGAGATATGGAAATATGTTTTACAAAAAGAAGCACAAGCTTTTTCAATGCTTTCTAGCGACCAAACGGTTAATATTTATCCTCCCCCTCCCCATTTACTTACATATGTATAAACATAAGTAAAATTCATAATTTTAATTTTAATTTTTAAGTTTTTTTGACTATATTACATAAGTTTTAAAATATTTTAATCATAACGTTTAAATTCTAAAATAAGTGGGTGTTTATTTTGTCTAAAATTTTGTAATTACGTTCATGTCATTTAACACATGATTTTCAATGTTATTAGAACATTTTTTATATAATAAAATCAGCCTCATAAAAATTGTTAAAATTGCTTTACCCGTTGTTACAATGGATTGCATCAATCTGGTTCAGAAAAAAAATTTTTTTTCTCTCCTGTTTTCAAGACCATTAACTTTTCGTCAAAGTGTGAAGTATTGCAAAAAAAACAAAAATGGAAAAAATTTTTCAATTTACATATCAATGTCAGAATCTGATAAGTTAATAAGATGTTCATGTTATCCATAGCAAACAGATATACCATGTATATTAAGTATGTAACAATATAAATATACTTTACTTTGTTTGTACGCACGAATGTTTACAGCATTGTTTTTTTTTAACGTATTTTTTGTATCATACATTTTGTACATTTGTTTTTTGTTTTTTTTTTTTAAATTAATTTTTGATTTGAATTCATCTTCACTGATACCAGCACCACTGATACTGTCAGCGTTAAAAACGGAGGTAAATAAATTTCATACATTAAATAATGTAGCCCCAGTGATTTTGAAAATTTTATCATTATCGCCAGAATAAAATCTATACTCTATACTCTATCCACTAATATTATGCACTTAAGTTGTTGGAGTACATATGTATGACATTTTTCTTCTTTTATAATTTCTAATTAGGCTGTTTCACGAGCAGTATTGCCACAATTACTCAAATCTTCTATTGTATATCAGATGAATTTTTCGAACATCAATACATATAATAATATAAAATGGTAATCTTAAAAATTTTAAGTAATCTCCATAAGATCTTAAGTGCATAATATTAGTGGACAATTTCTATATGGACTTACCGGCATGTTATTTATTAGAAATGTAATACTAGCTCCTGGTTTTGATGGTGGCGTTGAACAGTTAGCTCTTAGTATATCGCCAGGATCGTATTTTTCATTTTCTGTCCATAATGTTGGAGGTGCGGGCGGTAATTCTATGTGGATAAAATAGAAAATATAGAAAGGAAAAATAATAAAACAAATTCCTTTTTCTTTTTGTTTGTTTTGTATTGTTTTGTTTTTTTTTTTTTTTTTCTTTAAAGTATTAAAATAAAACAAAATTCTTGGTCGCTTTCACATTATTTTTACAATCAAATATCTTTTCAAATTCGCATAATGTAATATCGTATATTCATTTTATTTTATTTCCAACTTACATAGCAAAGGTTAAAGTTCATTTATTGCATAATTGCATGCACACAAAGAAAAACATTTGAACTACGTTAGTTTTCATACTTGAAATATTAAGAAATATCTCATTTCAGTGTATATACTTCGTGATAAAGGTGCTATTCTGCCAGATGTAGACGAGATTAAAAAATCCTTCTTTTTTTTTCTCATTATTTCGTTTTATTTTGAATTCACTTACAATATCATATCCCATTATTTTTATTTCTATAGAACAATACAAACAATTTGTTTTGCAAAGTAATGTATACTTTGTTTTTCTGTCGTTCATTTAAAATATCTTTCAGTGCGTATTTTTTTCTCTTTTGTTTCATCAGGATTTTACTAGAAATCATACAAATAGCACACCCGAAACGATAATATATGGGAACAAGTGGGAACAAATGAAAATTATCACCGAGCCCATCATAAGAACAAGAAGTTTATCAATGATAATAAAAAAAGTTATGCATTTTATTATGAAATAAAAACAGACAATAATAACAATTGTAATGAATTTTTGACCATGAATCTGATAATCATTTTATATAAACACTGAATAACATACATAAATTTTCGATAATGTAGGTTAGGTTAGGTAAGGTGACTGCCTCTGCCTTAAAAATCGGCGAGACAACGCATATAGATCACACCGACATATGACCACATACATATGATGAGGAACCTACATTTCGAGAGACCCTCTACCGAGGAACAGAACTATTTTAATACTGTATTTTCGGTCTAAACATATACAGTCAATAATTTTAAAGAATTTCTTAATATGTGAATACTCGTACTACTGACAAAATTGAAAATTTGAATAAAAATTCTCATAACAAAATAAACAAAAAATTGTAAAAAAATTTTTTTTTGCAAATTTTTGGTTGTTTTTAAAATTTTACTTTTGAATCAATTTTAACTTACCAACAACTGTTAATGAACTTGATGCCACTGTGGTGTGGAAAGATGGTGCATCAATGGTTACTTCACATGAGAAATTACCGGATAATCGGAAGCCAACATTGCGAAGTGTAACTTGAGTAGAATTTGATGCAGTCAACTGAAAAATTATGTAATTATGAAAAATGTATATACATATAAGTATAAGTATGTGAAAAATAACCAAAATATTTCATTTTTTTCCAATAATAATCCTTGAAACTTGTACATATGTATGTACTCGTACTATATATAGAGACCATATAGGTAAATACTTGAATTTAGATAATAAAACTTGGTTACAAGTGACAAAGAAGAAATTTACGAAAATTTGGGATCCCATGTTTTTAAAGGTGTACCAGTTAAAATGAAAGAAAAGCTCTTTTGATCTAATACTACATCCAATAAAATTATAATGCCATCCTTATCAGTTTTTTTTTTTTTAGTAATTTGAAGTGCATTATTATTACACATTTTTGTAAATGCAACGCACGATGTATGTTTAAAAAAAAAAAAAATACATATACAAGTAATATATTATATAATACTTACATCAACTTTAATATCTGCAAATGGAAAAATTTTTGCTGGTGGATTTTCTGATGGTGAATAACGATAAAATTCTAAATGACCACGATAATATTTAACTGCATACAGGGGATCACCATTTAAATCGTAATTACAATATAAACGTACACTTTGTCCTCGACGTACCCATTCTGGTTCAATTGTCAATGTAACATTATGTTGTTTATGGCCATCTGAAAAAATCCAACAAATAAAAAAACACATTTTTAGGAATGAACAAAGAAAATGAAATAACTGTATTAATTAAAACTAAAGAATAAATAAAAAAAAAAAAAACTTATTGGATGTCAAAAAAAGAAAGAAAAAAAAATTATATTTATGGTCTTAATGGTTTTATGCAGCAATGCCTGACTTTTGTTAATACTGATTCATGCACTCAATATACATACATACATACACATAAGTGTACATAATATAATACACAGTATATACATTGAAATCCACAAAAGGAAAGCCAAAGATATACATACATACTTTTCTTGTATATGTACGTAATATGTATGTACATGATAATTAGCTAATGTAAAGCATATCTTCTTATTTAATTAGAGAAAAACTTTTTACAGAATTAAAACTTTTTATGCGGAGAAAGACAAAATAATGAGACAAAAATAACACAAAGTTTAGAATCTCCATAAATTTGCAATACACATACATACATCTCTAACACAGTATGTTTGTTGTTTTGTGAAAATAAAAAAATATAAAAAAAATAAAAAATAACGCGAAAATTGATAAAAGCATGCTTTTTGATTTTCGTTTCTGTTTATCGTAAAATTATAAATATAAATAAATAAGAGAAATATATTCAAACAAGAATTGCAAATTAATGTAAAATTTGAGTTGGGAAAAACAATATTGTGTTTTAAAATCAATTTGATCAGGATGTGTAAGGAAAAAAGGGGTCTGAAATGAAAAAAAAAGGTCTGGGTGTGTAAGGAAAAAAAGTAATTACTAATTATCCAAATACATATATATAAAAAAGTAAATATCCTTGAAAAAGGTAAAAAGAACAAGAAACTAAGTATTTTTTTTATACCACAGAAATAACAAGACCAATTGGTAAACCAAGAAAAAGATGGAAAGATGCAATCGAGCCAGATACCAAACAATTACTTTCATGGTCATGTCATGGTTGGAGAGTTACTGCTGCTAATCGATATAATTGGAGGAATATGACTCTAGAGGCCAAGATTCGAAGAAGCAAGTTGGTATAGATAGAATAAACGTAAGAGAAAAAATCGTGTTTTCCCCGGTTTCTTGGCGCTATAGTCCAATTCGGGCCCAGATCGACCTCCATTGTGACCGCCAATCCAATCTTTGCGGCTTGCTGCTTCGTAACGTGTGCGTGTCGTGTCCAATTGTAGCAGGCTAGTAATAGCTTGGCATCTTCGTCTATTTTGTCTTTCCATCTTTCTCGATTACCAATTCTTCCAATTGAGTTAAGTATATAAATACACCTTGAAAGCTTAAAGAAAAACTATTGTAGAACTGATTATAAGAAAAGAAATTGTTAGATTCTTTCAAAATTGTCAAATCCATAATTTTTTTTTTTTTTTTAACATAGTCACAGCTATTATTACTTATGTAAATTGATACTTCTTCGTTTTTATTCTTTTTCGTTCAGTTTGAATGAATTCATCCTTAAATTTAATTATCTGATTTCTGATGGTTTTCTGTATTTTGTGAACGAAAATAACAACAATGATACCGTAATATTTTTATGTTTCATAAGAAATTACGTGACTATATTTTGCTATTCTCTATAGAGCATATTCAATATTTTGTACCAATTACAAAAGAAAAGGAAAAGTAAAATAAACTTTTGTGTCCTGCAATCAGTCAAGTGTACAAGTACGTAATTAAATTCCGTTAATAATTGCCTTATTTGAAAAAATTCTCAATACATTTCTAAATGTAATAAGAATTGTACAAAGAGATGATGATTTTATCATTCTTTCAAATAGATGTTAAAGGCCACATACGTATTTATAAGAGACAAAATTTTATCAACAAAAAAAGGAATAGTTTTTCCTATATGTATAATTTTTAGGTCTACCTACATTATATTAAATTTTACTGTACACATACTTTGCTTCAAGTATACAAAAACCAAAAAAAAAAAAAAATAATAATAATAATTATAATTTTTGGCGAAATTTTCATTATCTCTAAATAAAATAAAATGCCAACTAACTTCTTTCGAAAAACTTTTAATAAAATTTTGCCCTTACTTGCAACCTTTTACGTGAATACGTACAGCATATTGACATATATGTACACGTATGTGTGTGTGTGTGTATGTTGATGTACATATACAAAAAAAGGCTACGATATATACGGCTAATATACGTACATATGTGTAAATTTATTTTTGTTTGTATATTATACATAAAAAAGTTAGGACTGATAATATTTTTATTTTTAGTTCGTGAATTTTGCTCATAATTTCTTTTTGTATTTTCATATTTCTAGAATAAAAAATTACATAGATACAAAATTGTATTAAATTGTACATATGTATATGTAGTTATAGGGCTGTTATTAATAAAAACACTATACCACACATCTAAAATAAATATACATACATATGAGAGGATGAAACGAAAATGTTTTTTCTATTTGAATTGTTGTACAATATGGCTCACGTTCCCACATTTGTTTCATGTTATTTGTATAAGTTTTGCAAAACTTTATAACAAACAAAAAAAAAAAAACGATTGGGATAAAAAAAAAAAAAATTAAAGTAAACATTTTATCAACCGTACTTTATCTTTATTTATTTCATTCCATTTTTATGCAGATCTATAACACTGAAGGAAAGTTTTTATATTTTGTAATATAATAAGTTAAATGTTATCCTAATAATAAAACCTCGGTATATATAATCTCAGTTTATTTATATTTTAATGCAAGCAGCCAAACATGTACTTAGAGTATTAAAAAAATAACCGAAAATTATAAAACGTAAAACGGAACGTATTTGTGTAGTTTTGTCAAATAACAGTGTACAAAATATATTTAGTGGGTCCTTGGCAGATGGACCAAAGAAACTTCTACGTGTACATATGTATGTATGTATGCATAGTCACATCCTTTGATACTCTCAATCAACAACAAATATTGGCTTTTTCAATAATCAGTATCTCAATTTTTAGTATGTGTTACTGTTTTTATGATCTATTTTACGATCTTCCCATCCTTCAAGTCTATTTGTAACAATGCATCACTTTTACATTGTCATATCCCATTTTCAAATATAAGTACTTGTTGTTCTCCTTAGTATTATCATTTTTAGTATTTTCAATTTATTTAAATAACTTAGTGGTCATCGTGATCAATGTCTATGTATACGTTCCAATCGATCTAATAATCTATTAATATTTAATTCTGTTTCCGTGCTTCTAAATAAATAATTCCCAATTCAATAATTTCCCTTATGGACTATTTTTTACATAAAGCTGGATCTTATACCTTCATCATTCATTATTATTCCTGAATATCTGAAAATTTAGCTTGTACATACATATGTACCTTTTTAAGACGGTAAAACCTTAGTCTTACAAGGATGAAAGGTTGAGGGTATACCAAGATTTTTTCTTGGAAATAATCTACACTAATTTAAGAAAATAAAAATGATATGTGATTTATGACACATTTTCTTGGATGCTTTGTGTATTCATTAATTAAGCTACCATTCAAATTTTTGTTTGTCTCATAAAATTCTGTGTCTAAATGAATTACCCTGTATTTGAAGTCATATTTAATTAATGTCCATATAGTATAGTTTAATAATGTGTCACCACGTATATTTTTTGTGTAAAAAAAAAAAATTACACAAAGTGTTCAAGTAAAAATTAACTATTTATTTTTAATTACATTTTTAATATGTGCATGTTGCGTATAAAATAAAAAAAACAAAAAACAAATTGTCTCATGCACAAAATAAATTGGCCGCTATTAATACCATGAAAACTTAGAAAATTATTGCAAATCCAAGGATATAATCTTGATGTATTTATATATTTATTTTTTTTTTTATTAGTTTTCTTAGAAAATAAGACATTTTTAGTATGTCCAAACAAAAAATGTGGATTTAGAATTTATATTATAAGACGGCAAAATAGTATTCGTAAATAGGAACTCAACAAAAAAAAAAAAGAATAATAGAACAATAATGAAAGATACAATTGAATTGTGCGCAAATGTTAGCAATTAAAGGAAATAACAAAAGAGAAAAAAGATAAAATGCAAAATGTTGAGGTTTCAAAAATTATTTTACAGTTGAATTAGTTTTTTGATCTCCTTATCTATATTGTATTTTGATTTTTATTGTTTTTTTTTTTTTTTTTTTTTGTTATTTTCTAGCCATGATGTGTTTTTCAAATTTCTGTAATCGCAAATCATTCGATTTCAAACAATATTTCAGTTTAGGGATTACAATATTATTGATTAATGATTTTTTTTTCTATAAATTTCTCATATTTTAATAAATCAAGTATAAAAGATGATTAAACACGTACACATCTACAGTCTATCTTTTACGTATGCATAATTTAGTTGATCATGACGTCACGACCATGACCATGGTTTGTGCATTACATCTTACGCATAATCTACCAATTTACAAACCAAATACATAATTTAATATTTTTATATTTTACAATTTCGACTCGTAATTTTGTGTAATTTAGCAATTTTTATACAATTTTTGCGTAATTTTGACTTTTATTTTAATTGATTTAGTTCATTTTTCATCAAATTGTATTGAAATTTTCCAATTTAAAAAATTTAAATATTAAAACTGCTTTCACAACATAAAACGCTAGGGATTAGAACACAGAAGCAAATATATGATACATTAAAACAAAAGTCAAATAATATTTTTCGCTTATTCAATTTAATTAAATTTGATTTGTTATTTTCAAAATTGAACTTTTCAAAATGTTTCATTTGAAATAGTTTGTTTGTTAAACAATTTGCAATTTTAATAATAAAATAAAATTAAATGCTATAACTTACCAACAATTGAGTATAGAAAACATATCCAATGTAAAAATGAAATTCGTAAGAAAAATACATTTGTTGACATCGTGTTGATGAATTTAGTCTAAAAATATTTTAGAAAAAAAAATTTAGGTTAAATTATATAATTTAACAAAATTTATCTATAATTTTATAAAATAGAACAAAATTTTTTTTAAAGACATCTCAAAATTTGTTTCATATCATAAAATATGAATTTTCTTAGAAATCACAAACAGAACTGAGATGAGATTCATCATATTTATGTATTATGAGAAACCAAGAAAGAGATGGAAGGATAACGTTTATAAGGACCTATAAAAGATGAAAGTGAATAACTGAAGGCAGATAGTTCACGATAGAAGTGAAAAGGAATGGGCCAAAATAGTAGAGGAGAAGAAAAAATACACATGTGATGTGATCCCATAAGGTCTGTAGTTAAAATATTTAAGGTATGAAGTATGTATGTATAGATTTGAGTAAAATACACACCTTTAATATAATAAGGACGAGAAATGAGGAACATCTTTACCTTTAGAGGTCACATTTAAATTACATATAAATTGATACACTTATGAATTTATCATATCATATCATATATTTTTAAATTTAAATTTTTTAAATAATTTGTTAATATCAACATCCTTCGATTCGATTAAGTTAGGAATTATGAATTTTGTGATGTTATCTCTACAAAAGAAATATACTGAAAAAGCATTACATTTAGCGAATATCCAAATTTTTAATTTAATATCCAATAAAATCAAAAATTTCGAAATGAAGTTTTCGAATACTTCAATATTTGAAAAAATTTTTCATTTTTATTTTATAGGTACATACTATATATGTAAATATGTATGTATGTATGAAATAAGGCAATATTATTGTAATGAAATTCAATGAAATTTTATTATTTAAATAGAAAGGTTATATTTTCACAGGATTATATTATCGAAATTCATCTAAGGGACGCAACAATTAAAATAACAAAATTGCTCTTTAAATTTACATCATATAATACTTAACTTCTGTCACTGACATTGGGTTCATAGTTTACTTTATTATATGTATGTCTTATTACATTTACATTGATAATACAGAGAGCAATAGAACCTTTTCATTAATTACATTTAAAATGTAACAATATATGTATATGTTACTTTAAAGGTTATAATAAATCAAAACATTTAATTTATGTGGCGTACATTTTTAGAACCTTTAACCCTTTTAACTGTTTCTATATACCCAACAACTTAATTTAAAAAATTTGTAAATTAACAAAAAGAATTGAATCTGTGCATCCCCATACCAAAATCTTATGATCTTATCTCAAAATATATAATTAGAAATAAAGCACTTATAAATATGAAGGGTTTAAATGTAACAAATACAAACGCAAGTAAATATAAAGTAACCCATGTGTGTGTACGCACATGTGCATATATACCTAAAGTTAAAATAGAGAATTTTTAATTCAACTATACTTTCTTTTTATGAATAAATTAAATACCTAACTATAAAATTAAATTAAATTACTCGTAAAAAATTACCAGTAAGTAGTAATGGTGTTAGTTAATGAAACAACAAAAAAAAAAAAACAACAAAAAAAAAACAAAAAGTAAAATATAAAAAATATAAATAAATAAACAAACAAGGATAGGTGCCAATTTAATTTTACGTTATAACAACTTTAATATCTGTTTAATTATACAAAATATTATGTTGTTATTTAGACTTTATTTACAACTACACACATACATTACAACAATTTTGCCGGTTGTACAATCAAGAATATGGATTGAAATTTCTACATGGTTAATCAAAAGCATGGCTGCCAAAAAAAATGTTTTTTTTTCCCCGAAAAGCACCAAATTCACATTTAAAATGGGAGCATTTAAGTAAAACAAGGGAGCATGAATGAAGAAATGAAAACACTTGGTTTTTAGTGTCATTCGACACTATATTAACAATTGTATCCAGTGTTGCCACAAATTGAAAATTACGTGTATCAAAAATTTTCATCAAAATGTATCAAAACGTATCGAAGTATACTTATAAAGATATTCAAAATATAAAAATCTGATTTTTTAAAATGATTGAAAAAATGAAAATTAAATTAAATTTACATAAATAAATTTACAGGCTGCAATATCAAATAAAAATGAAATACTTTTATTCAATTTAGTAATTTAATTATCATCATTATCATGATTAGCTCTACAGCCCTTGGTTGGCTCTGGCTTGCTCTAAGGTCCTGGCTTTCATCTTGATCTATCCAAGGTTATGGTTTTCCAATTTACCACGTTCATTCTTAGTAAAATAATTATAGTAACAAAAAATAAAATAATGTCTTAAATGAAGTAATGACAAAAAATAATAATAGAAAAGAATAGAATTTATCTGGAATAAGAATAGAATTTGGTGTTGCCTTGATTAAAGAATGTTGAAAGGTATCAAATTGTATGAAAGGTATTCAGAAGATTTTGAAAAAAACAAACTATCAACGTATCAAAATCTAAATTTTTTAAACAAAAGTATCAAAGATACTTTAAATACAAAAATATCAAAATGACAATTGGCATCACTAGTTGTATCTATTAAGACAAAATAGGAGCGTTAACAAAACATATAAAAACAAAAACATAAAAAGGACCAAAAAAAAAAGTAGTCCTTTTTGAAAAAAACTTAAACATTTCTAATACGTTAGCATTTTAATAAAAAAACAAAAAAACAAATGAGAAAAATTAATTATAAAGAAAGGAGGCCACATCTATAAAAATATCACTTGAAGAAAATGAGATCTAAAACGTCGTTTCGCTTTCTGATTGCACAATAATAAATACATATATTTTGTTTGTATATTTACGCTTGAATTAATTTTACAATGAATTAAAAAGCTTCATATAATATATTTTATATCTTGAACACATTCTTGAACATAGGTTTATAAAATAAACACATATTTATAAAACAAATTGAGAATTTTAACGATACTTTAACTTTATAATATTGAATTTTTGCCAAAAACTCATAACATATGGTCTGTAGACATATTATGTATTATTAGGTAATATATTAAAGAGTATATACATATTCCAAAATGATCATTAAAAGGAGATTCATATATTATAATTGGGGGTTTTTACACCTTCACATATCTTATGTGATTTAGGGCTCGAGTAATATTGATGAGCAAAATGAGATGTGTAACAGTCCGGTACTCGCGGATTTTTAGTTTGTAAAATTTTTGATTTAAGTCTTAAAAGAGTAAAACCCCACATTACCTGTAGTAGGTAGGTGTATATATGTACATTATGTATGTATGATGTAGATAAACCATGACCATGCTATATATACCTTTATAAAAAGTTCACTTTAAGTATTGAAAATGCCAATTCTTATGCATATAATTATGATATACTGAAATTTAGATGTCGATATTAAATTTTGTCTATCTAGATCTGCTTAAATTACTTTGACAGGAGGAAGCGATTAATCTCTTATATAACATGCATACGTAATTACACCAACTGAATGCATTAAATATGAGAACATTAACCGAATAGTGAATAGACCATGAATAGAATAGACTATTTGGGCATATACATATGTAAGTAAGTACATATGTATGTCATTATATATGTATATCAGAAATAAAATTGATTTTATACAAGTATATATGTATACAATTAACACTCCAATGAAATCACATATCAGCTCTACACGGTCTACATATTATAATAATATATAATGTCACACATATGTACACACAAATATATAAATGTGTTCATATATATGTACATACATTTGTAGGCGTGTTGGCACCAATGTATGAGCTTTGGACATACATATGTACATATATGTAGATACATATGTGTATGGATTATAAGGATATATGTACATAAATACGTACAAGTGAATATTATTGTTTTTAAATATGTATTCCAGTCAGCCCTAAATGAAATATATTTAAAATTTTGTAAATGTTTTGATAAATTTTACAAACAAGTATTGAATATTGATATACTACACACACACACACGATATAATCTCTTGTGGTTGTGTATAAAATTTGTATAAAATTTTAATAGTCATTTTGAAAATGAATGAGTTTTTGTTTTGTCCGTTTATACGATATAGTTCTCAATCATTTGATAGAATAAATTGTTTTTTTTTTTTAAGAAACATTCAATTATGTCATTATGACATTTGCCAATTTTAAAGAATCAATCAAGAGATTGTTTTTTATAATGATACCCACACGTAAATTTTATAAAATAATACAAGAACAAAATTGGACATTAATAATTATCATTTGATTTGGATGACCATTATTTATTTTTTAAACATACATACATACATATGTATGTATAGTCACCTGTCATCACATCTGTATATTAAATTGATGCTTCTTCGTGTTCTTTTGCATTTTTTTCGATTGGAAATTTTCTGCATTTTATCATTTATCATTTGTACATATTTTGCAATTTTTCTGCATAAACAAAAATAATAACAATCACATAACATAGGTATGTATGTATGTACATACATAAATAATAAACATAAATGACGTAATATTTTTTATGCTGCTATGAAAACACACTATAGTACTTAACATTGATCTTTTAAAATGATAATCAGAATCCTACAAAGTAATTTAAAAGATATTTGATTTGATTCCTAAATTTATTTTTCTAATTAAACAAAACGGTTGCAAAATTAAAACAATTAAACACAATTTTAAAACCTAATCTTACCACAATTTGGTTAAGTTTTTTTTTTTTTTTTTTAGAATTCAGGTGTTTTCTTTCATATATGTATCTATCATTAGTGTTTAAGAGATATGTATCATAGACAAGTAGTCTCGTTTATTTCACAAAAACTATATCATATTAATTCTAATGCTTGATGGAACTCAGATTTTGGGGTTTTACACAACGAGATATATCTTATTATGAGATATGTACGTATGTATGTATGTACATATGTATATTTTACGATTTTAAAATTTAAATTAAAAATTTCACAAACTAAAAACCCACAAGGTACGAGTACCCAGCACTTTCCTCGAACTTTAAGCTTTAAATCGTATCGGTATCTCGTAATGGCGCTGTATCGCTCAAATTTAGAAATATACTTAGGCAAAACATGTCAATCAAAAGGAAAATATCAAAAGAAATTATAAAAGTGAAAAACCAAAAATTTTCTTACATCATGATAAGTATGGTTGACTATGTACATATATGTATAAATGTATGGTACATAACACCTATATGTATAATTTTCTTAAATACAAAAATTAATTAGTTAAAAAGAAAAAAAAATGAAAATAAGGGTAAACATTTTCTTCTTATTTTCTACATTATTCCCTTTACAATGTTTTTTTTATTTTTATTTTTGCTTTATACACTTTTGTAGAAAAACTGAAATTACTATAAGGAAACAGAAATATAATTACACATACATATACAATTTAAAGGATTAATTTTTTTTTTTTTTTTTGTATTTTCAAAATTAAAAATTAGATAACACATACAACTACAATAATAATATATAAAAATAAGTAAAACAATATAAATTTTCATGAGTAAGTCTAATTCTTGTACAGAGTGATTCAGTTAAGCAATGTAAATAATGGAATGGAAGTGTTAATAGATGTCGATGGGACAAGCAAAACCTCTTATGCTGACGGGAGGGGAGAAAGGATGTATCGTCCTTTCCTATAGCAAACCGCTTTTAAATAACTCTTACAGGTAGGTCCTTGACCAATACTTTGACGGAAAGGACAAAAGTTTGCTATAAATTCTTCTAAAGATAGCAATGACATTAGGTCTAGTGGTTCGTGAATAGTAAAATATTTCATAGAAAAGGCACAAGAATTTTCAGCACCCTCTACCGGCTAAACGGTGTACCCCATCCCCACCATCACTATACGATTTTTTGCTTGTCGTATCGAGATCTACATATGTATCAGCACTTTCATTACGAACGTGCTTAACTGAATAACCCTGTATACATACGTATTGTACGTATGTAAACCACAATAGTTTTCAATAAATAGGTAATTGTTAAAAATATTTTCATTGAAAAACGTAATCCAAAAAGAAGGTTTTTGAAAATAGTGTTCTTTTCTTTTAAATCTATTTGGAATCTGTCTATAACAAAAATAGAAATTGTAAAAAATTGCTATTTTATTGATCGAAAACTGAAGATTCACGTGAAAACAAAAATAAATAAACATGTACTTAGTGCTATAAAAATAATAGCATTATAGGACTTACGACAAATATACATATATGGTTTTGTGACAATAATCATACTAAATACTCTGCCACATAGTCATGTATGTACGTACATAATTTTTTTTCCACAATCATTGGAATAAAATAAAAATAAGTAGCTAAAAATTGTAGAAGAATATAGGAGTTTTTGTCTTATAGCCCTTTGAGTGCCAAGGAATGATATATCAATCTTCCACACACTTGCAACAAGGACGAAATATGACAAGATCGACATATCGCTGCTCTAAACTGTAAGTGCTGTAATTTATTAAAAAGTCAATTTTGCTATACGAAAAGAAAATCAATATCGAATGTACATATAGATTTAGTTATGTACTTCGATTTTATTTCAAATACAGTAATGCGTGTAATATAATATGTACATGAGCGGGCGTAGACATAAGCTAATAAGCTAGAATTTTCTTTAGTTTGTCAACACTTAGTTACCCAACGATTGTAGAAAAATTTACACAAATTACCTAACCGGGATACAAATATTGTGGTTGGTGATCATTCGTTGATAACATGACCGTTACGCTACGCGAAATATACATATAACGGATTACGGAAATTCATGTTCGAATTTTTGTGAAATCATTTTCGTCATGCAACTCTGTCTAAAATTGTCTGTCATTTTTTGGGTACATGCATATACTACATATACATACAGTATGTATATGAAAATTTTCTCTGGCACTCAAGGGGCTAGTATTGCTTGACATATTTATATATAGTGTAGAATTATGTATACCCTAGGATTAATTTTAAATTTATTTTATAAACCTAACTATATTATGCGTTTTAGAAAAGCACAAAATTAAAATAAAAAAGTAATAAAAATTATAATTTAAAGTACAGTAAAACATATGTATGTACATATATGTGCTTTAAATCACTTACGATTTTCTATTTTCACGTATTTACAATAAATAAATCGACTAATCTTTAAAGATCTAGCTTTTATTGGCCAATTTATTGCATTGCTAACTTTTAATTCTATTCTAAAGTCAATCATTTGGAAAATAAAATAATTTGAAAAACATTATTTTTAAACAAACTCTTTGAATAAGTTTACAGTATGTGTTTATACGTACTAAACAAACGAATCTATACGCATGTAAATTGTAGATCCATAGGAATGCATATATGTATGTACTCATACACTGCCGATTGCCGAACACTTGGATAGGTCTATTTATTTATTTTTTCTATAATTTCAAAATAAAGAAGGTATTTTCCCTTACTTAGTTATTTTATTTTTTTCATTTTCGTATTCAACATACATACATACATATATTTAATGTTGTAAACCCCAAAAATTTGAAAAGCAGTTTAGTTTTTTTGGGTTTTTCCAAAAATTCGCAATAAATGAAGGAACACTTGAATAGCTTTCTAAATTAATAAATGTAATTATAGTAAAGTTCTATAATAAAATTACAAAAAAAAATAAAAAAAACAGATCTATCCAATTATCTGGTAGTATATGTACATAGTATAGGGCAGGTAACCCAATTAACAGTCACTTAAGACGTTTTTAAATTTCAAATCCTTAATTTTTTACATTCAACTTATCGTTGAATTTTTCAATTTAAAAAAAATAAAAAAAAGTACACTTCCCCCTTATTACCGGCCGCAAAGTTCCGTTTCACCGGCCATTCGTGCACCAGTTTCCGGCCACATATGTACATACATATATTGAAGAAATGGAATAATTTTCTATTTCGATATTTTTTAAATTATTTCAAGTGAAAAAAAAAAATAAAAAAAAAATTTAATAGTATAGGAAATCAAAAACATAAAAATTAGTGACTTGGTTTTAAATACTCAATGGCTGGATGGCGATAGGCCTTGACTTGATATTCGCACATCATAATAATAAACGATCTGCTCTAAAATCATGTTAAACGAGTAGTCAAGGTCCTGCGCCTGCGTTCACTTTAATCTAATTTGTCAAAGCTACTACAAATCATAGAACTAGGATAGTTTTAGGTTAGGTAAAGATTTCTAATCTATATTACTATAGTATTATATTTTATTGTATTTTTATAAGAAAACAACAAGTTTTCATTCCGCTCTAGAAGTCAGAAGACAAATATACATACATATACATATATGTACGAACTCCACTTCATCTACACACATTATCCTTGTCTCATCACCAATCCATCATGCCTATCATTAAATATGTTTTGAATTGAAATCACTTTGTATAACTGTATGAATTTTCATATCATGTATCCACAGGAGAGTTATTATAAACATAATTTAACACAGTGTGTGATATACATACAGGATGATTCAGTTAAGCATACACATAAAAAAGAGGGTGATGGGTTTCGATAATAAAAGCAAAAAATCGCATTGTGAGAGGGTGAAAGTAGAAAATATTTATTTTCTCTAAGTTTTGACTTTTGATTTGAATAACTCTCGAACCATTAGACTTCGAATTTTTAGCAATACCTCGTTCGAAAGTGTAAAAGATTTGCTACAACTATTCTCAAGACAACAATGTCGTCGGTCTAATGGTTCGTAAGTTATGGAGTATTTTATAAGAAGAGGCACAGCCATTTTCAACAACAACCACTAGCGGTTAAAGGTAAATATTTAAAACCCCTCCTCGTCATAAGATTTTTTGATTGTGCCATCGAGATCTATCACTCCTTTCTTTTCTTTATGTGCATGCTTAACTGAATCACCCTGAATAAAAAAAAAATTTTATTATTACGTTTTTGATGATAACAAAAAACAATATAACATAGTTAAGAAACAGATATGTATGCAATATACAAATTACTTTTTATCCTTTGTAAAAAGATTGTTTTTATCATTGTCACACAATGGACAAAAAAGATTTATTTTCGTGAATTGAAAATGCAGTCAGTTGGTTTTTTGTTTTTTTTTTTTTTTGTTTTTGTTTCTAGTTAAAAGTATTAAGGACGATTTATGAAATTTGATAGGTTTTAATAAAATGAAACGAAAAAAATTGAATGAAATAAAAATTGGTAATCAAATCACATATTAAACCCAATAAACACAATTTTTATTCCACCCTCATTATGTATCATTTCATGTATATATACAATTAAAAATCATTATTAATTAAACATAAAAACCTAAAGCACAATTGTTTGGTAATTTTCATGTCCAAATTAATTTTCTTTTGTACACTATATAATATAAAATTCAATTAGCTTAATTGGGATTTCATGCTTTAAATTTAACAATTTTTTTTTTTTTTTTTAATATATTTTGATTCATTTATTTATTTTTTTTTTTTTTTAAAAATCACAAAAAATAATATTTACAATGATTTCCAAAATAAAGTTTTCTTATCCGTTAATAATTTATCCCATTATTATGAAGCAGCAAACAAACAAACAAAATTTTATATTTAAACTTGTAATTAATTTTAAATCAATTTTTTCTTATATAGTTGCTATTCTAATTTTGATGCACTTGTTATTTAAAAACACATTTGCATGCAGTAATATAAATGTTAAATATGAAAGATGAATACAAACTGAATTTGCACAATAAATCCAGATGCGAAATTCTATTGTTAATATATATAATGAAATCATTCATTTAGTATATAAATATTTGTATATATATACGAAATTTTTTTACAATTAACCTTTTTGTTATCACACATACATACATGAATGTATACACTATGAATGTGTTGATTTCCCCTTTCGTACAAAAATTGATACTGTTACACAATTGCTTATATGAGTACGCATGCAATTGATGTATATACATATATATGCATATGTACGTACATAAAATCAGGGAAAACATCTTAAATGCCCAAAGATATATGTATGTATGAATATTGAATAAAATGTTATAATGGAATTTTAATTACAAATATGAATATAAGAATTGAAAAAAAAAGAAAAAAAAAACAAATACATGAAGTGGCCGTTACAACATAAAATCAGAAAAAGGGATTTATTGTTCGATTAAAAATTTTCTTATTAAGAAGAGAATAACATGAATCCATTAAGATTTGTCTTAATAAATTTGATACATCAACACTATACTTCATTTTTTAAATAGTTCCACTACAGGCCTTACGGGAGCATATATGTACTTATGTATTTGTCGATGTTCTTCTCTCATGGGCAGTGTTATCACAATCCATAAAAAATATTCTTGCAATATACGTACATACATAAAGTGAACTATTATCAATAAAATATCAATATACAATGATGCAAAATGGTACTACTTTAAGTAATTTCCATAAGGTCTGTTGTAGTGCAAAGATTTAAAAATGTAGTATAGATCTTTTTAAATCAAACATTGCTATTTTCCCCTTGATTATAAATATTATTATACATACTTATGTATATGCAGGTATAATACGCTACAGTAGACAAACGAAAAACCAAAAAATTATTTTTAACACTATCAAAAAAGAGTAAATCCCTGTACACAAAAAATACTTCTTCATGATATTTATGTTTATGGACAAATATTTTTTGTCATTTGTTTTTGTTATAAGATTGTCTCTATAACTAGATAAAAATACAAATTCTAATATAAAAAATAAGATTGTATGATGAGTTATAATACGCATGTTTTATTCTTATAATATAGGTACATACATACCCATATATGTATGTATGTGGTATTATAGTATACCAAATATCCGGTAAACTCGTAAAAACATCTATCGTAAGGAAAAGGAATATTGGTTTTTGGCTATCTTTATAAAAGTGTACAAAAAAGCAAGGATGGATACAACATTGTTATTTTGAATCACGACACATTTAATGCCAGTATTGCCAGTATTGAAATCATATAGTTAAATAATTAGCCTTATTCCAAGTTTCGATCAAAACGAATAGAAAGAAATTACTTTCGTTCGTTCGAACTGATAAAAAGTTATTCTAAAACTCGATCGAATGCAATGTGAAACATTTTTAATGAACACAACGAATAAAAACAAAAATTAAATTTGTCAATGTGTCAAAATTTTAGTTTTAATTTAAAGATATCTGTATTTTGAATAAAACATGAAAATTTACACTGATGATTTTGCATCCAGCTTCTGCTGATTGTATATTTTGATTTGCCCTTAATTAATGAAATATTTTTTAGGCAATCTGGTATCGTTACTCATTCATACAAAATAAGTGATAATTTCTGATAGTTTAACTAAAACTAAATTCATTTAATTTATTTTTTCCTACGAACGTAACCAAAGCGTAAACAAGACCAATTATGTTTTTACCACTTTGTCCATTTATTGTTATGAATATAATTAGTTCCACCAGAAATTAGAATCAATTTGTATTTTATATTAATTTTAAGTGATATCATCACACATGACACGTTGTTTTGTTCTTTTTTTTTGTGCTCTTTTTTGCTAACAAAGATAATTTTTAAATTGATTAAATTTCAATTAACACCAAATTTAGATTTTTAATTTTGGATCTTAATTATCTGCCATGATACAACGTCTATATAAAACTCTGCACAAAGATGCAACCGAAATCAGTTCTCACTTTGTATCTTCATCGTGACGTGAACAATTTATCACCGTTTAGAATTTTTTAAGTTATCATTTTAATATCGAGTAAATCATAAAAAACTTAAAATGAAGTATTTCGTTATTGCTATTTTTGCTGCTCTTGTTGGATTTGTGGTACGCAAAGTTTTTTTTGATTAAATTTTATTAGGAAATCTGAAAAAGCAACGTTTCTTTATAATAAACAGTTTTCTCAACCGTTGATGGGTGAAGAAGAAACTACAGCAGCACCATTCTATCGTATGGATGAGACTACGGCATCATTTCGTCACATGATCATGGATGAAACTACAGCTGCCTTTCATCGCGATGATGAAACTACGGTCGCGTTTCAAGGAGGTTTGTTGGTAAAATTTTACTATTAGGACAAATTAAGTGTGAGTTGAAAATCTTTTTGTTTTTTTGTTTTTCAAAATTGAACAATAGATGAAAGAACATCTATGGAAAAACAGGGATAAATGATTTCGACGTGATGTGAGTTCCTCCTACTAATTCAGACCGAACAAAGTGTGTAATAAATTTTTGTTGATTTAAAAAAAAAAATTTGTTTTTCTTTGATTCACTTAATAAACTACGTTTGAGTGATGAAGGTTTAAAGGTCACTTTAAGATCATACTTCTGAAGATTAGTATGAAACCTTCTGATCAATGAGAAAATAAATTTTGCCTAATATTTTACCAAATTCGCAAAGAGTAAATTAGACATACATATCTCCATGAGGAAAATAAAAAGTTTTCTTTTTTCATTTATTTGCAGATACCCATCCATTATTTATTACATATATGTATGTTCGTACACTCTAATTTAATTATACAGATTTTTTTTAGCATCGGGCACTAATTTTTTAATCGATCTCTTATTTTTCCAAATACGCCTTTATTTTTCTTGTTATCTGAAATACGAAACATCAAATGAACAGTTTAACATCATTTTAGTAAAACTGTATCCACATGATTGTCGAAAACATAAGATAAAGACACTGAAAATGTAAGTACAGGTACGTAACCTTTTGTTGTTGCAGCTTTTTGAACACCTCTTTTTGTTGTTGTTAATTGAGCCGCTGTCGTACTCATCATTGTCGTGGTTTCAATTAAACCTTCCGTACTAGTAATACTATTTTCAGGTTGCCCAGTGGACGCTTGTGCTACTGTTGTTGACGGTTCTGAAGGAGAATCACTTGTCTGTGATTCGACTTGCTGTTGTTGTGGTTTTGCTGATGATTCGTCTAATGCCTTATTGCAATCACAAGAGAAACAATTTTTTTTTTTTCATTAATTAAAATATTCGTTCACTGACGTAAATGTATTATGTAAAATTGGTTAAATATAGTCTATTAGAAAGAATCTAAGAAATACGTTGTGAAAACGAATTGAAATACAAAAATGGAGGTAAAGAAATAAAAGATCAATACTTCCATTCGAAAATTTGATACACAAATTTCACTACGTATTTCGGCCCTTAGCTTTGTTTTTTCAAATTTCTGATTTACAAGATGAAAATATTTAATAACTCAGACACTTACAACGAATCCAATGAATGCAATTATTACAAAAAATTTTACAGATTTTTCCATTTTCGATTAAAAATGTTTAAAAATATTACCAAAATAATTTTACTACTATTAAATACAAGTTCAAATGGTTACCGTTCGATTCGAAATAACTTTTTGTAAATTTCCATAATCGCTTATATAACGTTGCTTAGCAAGAAAAATGCTCGTATTTTTCAAATGTATTGACCATATCGACAGTAAACAATAATTTATATAAATTTATATAAATTAAATTTATCAAAATTATTGTTTACTGTCGATGTGGTCAATAAACTTGAAAAATACGAGCATTTTTCTTGCTAAGTAAGGTTAAATAAGCGATTATGGAAATTTCCCAAAGTCACCTCGAGTTTAACGGTAAACACTTGAACTCGTGTGGAAACCCTACTGTTTATTTGCCAACATGAAAAATAAAATCTGTTATTTTTTGAATTTGAGACATCAGAAAAATTTCATTTTACATACTTATGTACGTACAAAATAAAATTGAAATTATAATAAAACAAAATGAACCATAAAAATTGTTAACAATATTGAAAAAAGTTCACTTCATTAATATTTGTAATGACTAATGATTTTAACTGCTTAATTGCATCGAATTTGTAGTCAGAGTATAGACATAAGAATAATTGGTATCATTAGAAAGAAATTTTGGAAATTTGAAGTCTAAGCTCTCGCTCTGTAACATTAAAGATAATAGAAAAAAAAAAACTTTTCTGTATATGAAAAGTAATACAAAATAATTCTCAATTTTGTTGCAAATATCCTTTTTTTTTATTTATTTCAAGTGGCAATGTGTTGTCCTGTATTTTATTTATGAAGTTTTTAGCTTTTAATTAAATTTATAAATTTTTCAGTATTTTCATTTTTTAACGCGATTTAACAAAAGTAATTTAAACATTCAGAAAATAAGAAATAAAATTTATATACAAAACCTAACTGGTTGGAATCTATAGTAAGGTCCTTGTTAGATATAAAAATTTTAAAGTTTATTGAAATTATTTTTTTTACACTTGTCTTGCTAAGATATAACCAGCTGCAATTAACTCAATTCTGGTTCTTTTTTTTTCTACACGAAAAATAGAATTTTTAAATTTTTAACGTTAATAATTCCAGATATCTAACGTATACTTCTACCAAATATTATACAGAGTATAATACTTTGGTCGAAGTGTTAAATTTTTTTTTTTTGGAAATTAAAAAGCTTTCGTTAAAAATTAAAGCAAACTTATACAATTTTTCAATAGCTATACAAATTTTTCTATGGGACAGAAGATGACGAGAAAAACAATTTTAATCAAAGCGCAAGTACAGACATTAAATGCGTTCGAATGATATAATTTGATAACTCTAATTATTCTCATTTTGTTCTATTTGTTCTATCAAGTTGAATTTTCCTTTTCTATAAATTGACGTCGTTGGAATCATCCATGAATTAGATGCATTTCACCGGCATTGATTCCACTCAATTAAATTTTTCTCTCCAATTACGTATTTTCCCATCTACGAACAAAGTAATGAAAAATAAGTTACTTCCTCATTTATAGTTCATTTTTTAAATATTTTCATTACAGATCTAATATTTGAATTTAAAGCATCTTTAATTCTATTATGAAAAACAAAAATAAAGAATAAATTAAGAAAATTTATTAAACGGAAATATACATAATATATTTTATACAGTGATAATAATTTATCAAAATGGAAAACTAAATTCATTCTGGCATAAAAATCGATTAAATGAAACGTATGTAAACTGTCTGAATAATATTTCATTTTTATCTAATGATTTATTTTTGATTATTTGAACATAAAAGAGAACATAAAAGAACAAAATGCTGAAGAGCATACTAAGATTATCAACAGAATTATCGAACTGGGACTATACATATGTATGTATGATAATGATATGGATAACGATAATAATTTATTTAAATGGGCATTAAACGATTGAATTTTATATGAATTTAAAATGAATAAAAAAAAATATATATCGGAAATTATCAAATTACTGACTTTTCTAAATGGTCAAAAAAACAATAAACTAACTGTCATATTTAATTTAAAAATAAAAAATAAATGCATAAAATTCAGAAAATCCCCCTTCTGCGTTATTTTATTGTTACATTGAAAATAACAATATTTTCCAAGTCAACAAATTTTCATAAAGAAAAATAAGATACAAGAATAAACAGATATTCAAAAATCTTATGTAACACACATATTAGGTGACATAGGTAATATATTATTTTTGTTTTGTCATTTTAATCCTTTTTCTTTTTATTATTGTTCTTATAAAAATATAAGATAAAACAACAAGATGAACAACAAAAGGACTAAAAAGATTTCAAATTACATAGAGAAATGAAAAAATCCAAAGTAAACAACCAAATGAAATAAATTTTGGACTCGAATGGGGTGAGCTGGGTGGGTAGAAAGGAAAAAATTTATGATCCAAAAGGTGAAATTATTTTATGACTTTTTTTTTTTTTGTATCATCATATAGGTAGACATAAGATTGCTTTTCTGTTTTCTTTTTAGCGTTTTTCATTTCTATATTTTCTAAAAAAAAAAAAACAACAGAAAATCCTTTTAAAACATTTTTATAAATTTTGTTTTCTGCATTGTGGTTTATTATTTTTGATTTTGTTGTTTTGAAATTTCATTTTTACTTTTATATATATATTTTTTTCTTTTTTGTTTAAGTGACGTGAAATTTTATTCAATTTGATGTTTTTTTTTTCATAAAAAGGATAACAAAGGATAACAAAAGAAATTTTGAAAGAAGTATATTTTGTTCAAATTTGTTTTTTGTTTTTTTTTTTTTTTTTTTTATAAATAAATTTAATATCCTTTTATTACAATGTTCAAAAATATTTTACTCATACATCTAAGATACTGATTGTATCTTTATGCGTGTACGCTTCTATTATATGCAATTTCAATTTAAAATTCAATAGAATTGATTTTGAAAAATACAAAAAAAAGAAAAACATTTTTTTTTTATATTTTTTTTTTATAATGATCACCTTATTGTGTGTTATATTCATAAATATTATCAGCCTTTTACCTATCATCAGAATTAGATAAAAATGACATTGTTTTCACCTTAAGCATTTATTGAACCGTTAAAAATTTATAGCGTATTTTTTGTCAAAAACAAAAAAAAATTGAATAACTCTTGAATTTTTCATTTCTTATCCTTTTTACAATTTGAAGAAAACAAAAAAAAAAAAAAAAAAAAAAATGAAAAATTCCATTATTCCATTAAAATTTATGCATTTATTTTTCACATATTATCCAAAGAATTATAAGAACTTTTGTTTTTTATTACACAACATGCATGTGTATGTGTGTGTGTGTGTTAACACAAAATTTCGTGTATGAAAAAATAAAGTAAAATTACAAGACTGGTATAGACAAGTACATTTTTCATAACTTAAACCATAGTATGTACATAACAGCGGTTTCATCAAGAGGAAAAACAGAGTATTTTGGAATCTCAATTATGTGTGTGTGTAACACGTTTTTACATACAGATAGCACACATTAAAAGATCGAGGTTTCAAATTCGCTTCTCAGTGATACCACTATGTATGTACATTATGGTCTTAACACACGTTACTTGTTTTTTTTTTTTTTTTTTGGTTTACATCAGGGACTTCCAATGCTTATATAAATATTATGAAAAGGACCTCCTTGTTCAATCCTGAAACGAGATCTTGTCTATGAGTCCGTGTTAACAATTGTTAACGATCAGCTGTAGACTTGTAATTTGAATTATGGAACTCTAGTAAATATGTAAAGGTAAATGCAAGTGCCCAAAAATCATGCTAAAATCAACAATCTAATATTTTTAAAGAATAAACTGAGTCTGCCAGATTGGATCAGTAAAATTGTTTTTTTTTTTTTGGTCAGTTCAATGCATCGTGTCTATTTTATTCATGTACTCCAGAAGAGATACAAAAAAAAACATTTTGGAATCCCTAATGTTGAACAGAAAATTAAATTATCAGAGAATATGTGAAAAAATTTATTTTATTTTATTTTACATAAAAAATTGCAAAATGAAATAAGAATTATTTTCTCATTGCCCTATAAATTACAGCATGTCGACATCAAATCCTTGACAAAGTTTTACTACTTTATTTTATTTATTTTTTTCCAAAACAAATAACTTACACATACATATATAATATTTCGTTTTCTTCTTGTTATAAGACAACAAGAAAATTAGATTTTTATATTCTTGTATTTTTATTTAAATTTGAATTCACATAAAAATGTTTATTTTTTATTTTTTTTGTTTGGTATGTACACATACATAATTCTGATACTTAGGTAAATGTTCATGGAAAACGGACTATGCTTTTATGCATTATATATTTTTATAAAGATGCAAACATTTATACTCTTACAAGTACATAAATTCAATTTTAAATTCACGTATGCAAGTTTTCTTGCCTGTATACAGGGTGTCATAATGTCGCAAAATGGGTCTATCGTGTACTTCAGAGGGTTTCTAGCAAAAAATCGTTCTAAATCCCCATAAAAAAACCACCTCTTTTGAGATATAGGGGATTGAAAATTTTCTTGCATGTACAGTACATGATGTCTATATAATTGAACGTTCAACATTTATCAAAGGTGATACTCAGACCTTTCCAACCCAATAGCTTAGTTGTTAAATTTAAATAAGAAAGTCCAAAGTTAATAACGTCCAAAATTTAAAAATGTTGTTTTTTGTGCAAAAAAAAAAAAAAAATTATAGTAATTTTTAGGTCACCGTGTATACTATACTACTTACCTATGTACATACATATGTGTGTGCTATTGCACTGTAGTGTATACAAAACTATATTTTATTCTTAACTTCAAACGGAAAACTTTTGATTACTTACGTATGAAAGAAAATTTTCCGTAATCGAGAAGAGAAAAAGAAAAAAAAGGTAAACATATACCCATTTTTTTTTCACACATTCACTAATGCATACAAGAACATTTACATGAATGTGTGTTCTCTTGTTAAAAGTGGAATTTGAAGAGTTTAAAATTTTTGTTTTTTTAGTTTTTTTTTGTTTTTGTTTTTTGTATTTTTACTATTTTTTGTTTTGTATATATCAACTGTTAAATAGAAACCTAAAATAGGAAAATAAAATTTTCCTATACATGATATGTATGTATGTACCTATGTGTATTATATTTTTAACCAAATTGTTGTTATTATATTCACACATAATATAATCAAATTTTTAATTTTGTTTTCGATGTTCGGTTGCATCCTGGTTGGTTTTTTTTTATAAATATTTTCTTCAAAACTTTATTGTGTTGACAATTAAATGTATAATTTAAAAGAAAATTTGTTAGTATACATGTATGTGGGTAGCATGCATATATCCTTTTGTTATTTAACTTTTATTTGCTCTAAGTAACTATAAATTTAATTTATGAACAATTTTTCATATGTTTAAATACATTTGCATTTTGCATTTATGTGCAACGCATATAGACAGGGTATTTCATAAATAAGTGATAAGTACAAATTTTTAAGCATATTTGATCTTTCATCTTGAAAATGTTCAAAAAATAATTTCGGATTTTGAATGATTTTTCATTTTGTTAAGAACAAAAAAAAGAAAAAAACTTTCAAAATTAAAAAATCAACTTATTTACTTAAATTGCCTATTTTACATCATTAGATTTTCATACGATTTTCATGCGATACAATTCAATTAAAATCCATATTCTACCCTTCTTACCAAGAAAATTGCATGAAAATCGAATGAAAATCATATGAAAATCAAATGGTGCAAAATTAGGTAATGCATAACAGAAAATCTAAGACACAATTATATGTATGAAATTGTCTCCAATGAAGGTGTAATAAAACCTCTCTGAACGTCCTACATATACGTATATATGCCTTCATCCTTATTTGTCAACTAGTTTGGTTTCACAAGATTGTTCACTTTTGTCCGGTCTGGACGTCTGGTATACGTATACCCAGGAATCTGGTATAGTAATCTATTGACTACTGTTTACTGTGTAGACAGTAGCATAAATGATGATTGTGAATTACTATTTAACTCATTTGTCTTTCTAACGTAAGAATAGACGGGTGGTAATTGATTGATTTTTTTTTTTTTAATTTATAATTGGCCAATACAAAGCAAAAACAAATTTTTGTATTCATTGTAGTAAATTATTAAAACGACAACATTGTTTTTGTTTTTAACAATATTTTAATCGCTTCAATAATGAAATAATATAAAAAGGATTTGTTGAAAAATTCATATGTTGAAAAATGCATATACATACATACATATAATATTTACAAAATATGAACGTAAATATCTGCATGAAATGCAAATAAAATGAACATAAAAAAAATATATAAAAAAAAAAAACATGTTCACAATTTATAGCATTTCGTGCGCGTAACATTGTACACGTACATACAGGTGCATCTATTATGTATGCCTACACGTGTGTAACATCTAAAGGATTGTTGACAAAAATACTTGTCACTTTGTCCTTGATCTGTTTTCACATTGTTTTTACGGTATATTCTTGTTCACTAAACTCTCTTTAAAGTTCTTAGATATGACCTCCAATTTTGTTTTATGACTTTTGTTTTTCCTTTATGTATTTATTTTTAAAAATTAAGTTAAAAAAATAAAATAAAAATAAAACAACTAAAAAGCTTAGAAAAAAGATCATGAAATATTTTAAAAACAAAAAAAAAAAAACAACTTTGAAGATTTTTAACTGTAAAGGTTAACAAATAGGTACATGGAAATTTTTTTCTTAACCTTTAAATCTTTTGAGATACGAAGACAAAAACAAAAACCCAAAACTAAAAAATAGCAAAATATTTTTTTACAAAATTTGAATCAAAGAACTCAATTATCCTGTAAATGCAAATGTATGTATCCTTCGTCATAAATCATAAGATGTAAATGTGTACATTTAAATTATCAAAAGTCAAAGGTGTTATGTCTGCATACCAAACATTATTCTGACTATTTTCATCTTTCATTTAGGAAAATGAAAGGAAAACCTACACAAGGAATCAAATTATCATCCTGATTTGTTTTATTGGAAGCTGTATACTCATCATCATTTTTCTCCGAGGAAAAACAAATGTTGCTAGAAGTTGGAGGAGGAAATTAGATATTCAATATCCTTTTTCTTTGGAGTATATATTTCAAAGGTTACTAGAAAGTCAAAAAGGGAAATGTGTATTCAGAATTGTTTTTCTTTGGTATAGAAAATAAATGTTGCTAGAAATTCAGATGGGAAATTATTTATTCAGTATCCTTTTCCCCTGATGGACATTTAAAATGTTATCAAAAATTCGGACAATATGTTCCTTTTATTCAGCGTATCTTTTGTTTGGGGAAATACAAATGAAGCTAAAATTTCGGATAAGTACTTAGGATAATATATTCAGCATCTATTTGATGGAGAGACAATTCTTCAGATGAATCTGTACATCTAACTAAAATATTCCAGACACTTGTTAGTATATATTAAACGCTTTTAGCGCTTGTGCAATAATTCTCCATATTTAAGATAATAATCTTGTTATATTGGAATCTGTATATTTAACATCCTTGTTTTTCTAGGGAACGAAGTCAAATGTTATTAGAAATTCGGATAATTTGTTCAAATGAATCTGTACACCTACACAAAATATTTCAGATACATATTTAAGTATGCATATGCTTTTTACGCGTATATGTAACAGACCTCCACAGGATAACATTTACAATTTTACATTACACATTGATACTAGATACATTTACATGGATGCTTTAGCATCTCTCCGCTTGTAATGATAATATGTACAGACAGCGGCAGTTCAATTTATGGATTCTGTATACCGTATACCCAATTAGTTTGTATTTTATACAACAACAACAACAATAAAAACGGAACTAACTCTATACATAAAATAAAATACAAAAATATTTTTAAGGTATCTATCTGCTCAGTTTATCATAACTATTTCTGGAATTTAGACGTTTTACCTTAGGACAATTTGTAAACCGAATACAAAAATACAAAAAAAATAATAATAATAATAAGAGATAAAATTGTTTTTATTTTTACAAGAAAATTATTTAAAAAAAAAAATAAATACAAAAATTATTTTTATTGTTTTAAATTTTCACTTTTCTTATGCAAAATGTTAGAAAATGCTTGAAAAATTTAAAAAATGCTTTTTTCTTTTGCAATTGTGAATGAAAAAAGTATTTTATAGAAAATTTAAAAATGTGGTAAACATTGTTTTTTTTTTGTTTGTTTGTTTTGTTCTCTGTTCCTTTATAAATTTTAGTGAATGAAAAACTGTGAAAATTTTTTTTTTTTTTTGCCACCCTAAAACGATGAAGGAATTGTGAATACAAAATACAATAAAAATCAAAACGAGGGAAAAAAAAATTGTTTTTTTTTTTTTTTGTTTTGGTTTTTGTAAACTTACAGGTTTACAAAAGTGTACAGAGATAAAACAATAAAACAAAAAATCAAATCAAATGTGAATTTTTATTTTATTTATTTTTTTCAATTTTTTATTTTATAGGTAACATACAAAAAACAATTGACATAGCAAGGTGCATAAATATACGCCTACACTGTTCGATATTCATTTAAAAGATAGGCTTTATACATTTTTTTATTTATTTATTTTTTGTTTTTGCTAAACAAAACAATGTGTTTTGTGCTTGTGTAGCGATAATCAATTTTCATAATGATGTATGTATGTATCTGTTATTGTTTATCATTGTCAATTGAAAATAAAAAATAAATAACAAAAAACAAAAAATGTGAAATGTTTAAATTTGAAAAAAAAAAAGAAATCAATTTTGTAATGAAATCAGTGTTGAGTGATCAATGAAGAAATTTCATTGTACAAAAAAAATAATAAAAGAAAAATAAAAACGGAAATAAAAAAAAAAATTAAAAGTAAAAAGAAAATTCCTGTTCAGAGTTGGCCGTTAAAAGAAAAAAAAAATTTAGCTTTAAATTTATTATTTATTTTGTTGTTTGTTAAGTTATCTTGTTTTTTTTTTTGTTTTTTGCTAAAATAAATGTGTTTAAAGATAACACAAAAGTTTCAAATAAAAAATGAATGATAAGTCTGTAAAGTGATAAATATTGAGATATATCTTATGTATTTTTGTGTTTTTTTTTTTTCACTTTGTTTTATTTTAAAAATAAAAAATAAAAATTAAATTTATTTTAAAAAAATCACACAAGGATATAAAATAAAAATAGACAAATAAAAAATACGAAAAAAAAAAACATTTTAACGAAATAAACTTAAGGTAAAACCAATAATAGATGAAATATTAATTTACTTTATTTTAAGAATTTTTTTTTTTTTAAAGTTCTGAGACATTCTCATTATTTTAAGTCCTTGTTTCTAATTCTGAGACATTCTTATCATTTTTAGTCCTCTTTACTAACTCTGAGACATTTTCGTCATTTTAAGTCCTTTTTATTAACTCTGACACATCCTCATCATTTTAGTTAATTGGTCATAAATTATCATAATCACACAGGTAAAGCCAATAAATTCATTTAACTGTTGCATTCTCTTACGTTCTACATTTACAATGAATTTCAAAAGTTTTTATATCCTACATTTTATGTTAAATAGAAAACAAAAAAAAATATTCTAATTATTCCAAAGCATTAAAGATAGAAATTAGCATAATAAAAAAAAAAAATTTACAAAAAAAAAATAAAAAGAAATTTGTACAATATTCAGACATATCAAAAAATTTTGATATTATAGTTTTCGGAACGTATAATTTTACTTATAATGCATCGATGTTAGCGAAACATACTCGTAAATGATAAATATTCAATAAAAGGATATTCAGGGAAAAAAAGAAAACCCATTAAATTTGAAATAAAACGTACATTACTCGTAATCTGTAAAAAAGCAATTTTCGTGTGTAAAATGTTAAACAACCAATATTACAATCTCATAAAAGCGAGTACGTATATATACACGTTATGTTAAAGAATTATCTAATTTTCAACTGCCTATTTCAAATTTATTGCCTATAAACGCATATTCCAATATTTCTCTATCTATTTTCATTCATTGATATACATATTATTATATTTCGTGTAGATATTTTAAAAGATTTTTAAATTTGAAACATTTTATAGTCTGTCTACTAATTGCGTTCACTTGAAGAAATTTTAAAATTTTAAAGATTTCATATTCCATCTACATACATATGTACATATGTATATTGTCTAATTCAAGTGATTCACGAGCATCATCATCTCTAAAATTTTCAAACGATGTATCATGTGAGATAAATTTAATAACGTAAAAGGGTACTACTGTACGTAGTTTCCATAAGTCCTTAATTGCATTGAATTAGTGATCAGAGTATAAAGTGTTAAGCATTCCATTTTTATTGTTAAAAATTTTATAGAATTTTAATGTATTATCAGTGTAGCCTTTACAGGTGATTTAAAAAATAAGGTGAAATATCCTCTAAGAATTTTAAAAATTATTAAAATTAATTGGTTTGCAATCTACGTTAAACTGTAGGTGCACGTATGATAGAATCGTCTCCCTGGCTCACATCGAGCTGTTGCGCTGATGATGATGATGATGATTAAAAATTTTTAAATCAATTTAATTGATGGTCAAGTATGTATAACATAACTGTTGTATGATTCTGAATATTAACTTTTCCAATCATCATACAAAACCAAAAGACTGGTGTGCAAGTAGACGAAATGTATTAGGATGGAATGGGATTCTAAAACAGAACATATACGTATTTATGTCAATAAAATGTAGTACTCTTAATTTATTTTAAGTATGTATCTAAATGTATACAATATTTCATAAATTCCGATTACATTTTAATATGTCGGAATACAACACTTAGTAATTGCATTTTCAAGTGTATATATACTAGCATATAAGTGCTTTATATTTCCAAGAAATTAAATTACTATAATTCATTTTTAAAATATAGTCACCTGCATTTTATATTGAAGATTCTTTAAATTTATTTGCATAAATCAGTTTTTTTTTTTTTGCTATCATCTTTTAATTGCCAGGTTTTTGTATATGTATTGTAAACGAAAACAACATCAATCACACGATAGCAACAATAATTTATAAAACATAAATTATTACGTTTATGGTATGCAGTTAATGCGCTTAACGCATAAACTTTACTACATATACATAAATATCACAATATTTTTATGTTCTATACAAAAGTACATGACTATACGCTTTAAATAGGGACTGTAGATACAATGAATAGATTGTGAATTTGATGTGTATGTCATTTTGTATCTTATATATCATATCTTTAAAATCCTCTATAAGTACTCGTATATATAGTACATATATTTTTATTACTTGCATTGAAATGAGAGATTTCATTTTACTTTAATCTTCTTAAATGAAGATGCATATAAGATTGCTATGTCATTTTATCACGGTAATGTGACCTTCTTACAAAAAAGAAAAAAAATAAATAAAAAATTACGTGCATATGTATTTGAATTAATAAAATGCAACTGCAACAATTACAAAAATTATAATAATTTACTGTGTAAAATGTAATCAAGAAAATTGTTTTCTACTGCTACTGTGTACATGTACACAAAGAAAATAAGGACGAAAGATATATATTTTTTTTTTACTTCGTGTTTTACTTGTACTCTTGTTAAAATTTTTATTTACATACAAATGTACATACATATATGTATGAACGTTTGTAAGATGAAAAAATTATTTTTGTGTATGGTAACATCAAAGGATCTGTGATAAATTCAATTTTTATACAAATTTAAGAAATAAACGTGCACGTATTCAAATTATATTGAATATTCTGAGACATTGTGTCGAGACAAAACGGTGTCAAAATACATGAAAATAACCATAAAATGATAAAAATAAAATACAAATAAATGAAAATAAGTTCATTGAGTTCAATTTCAATTTTATATTGATATTCATTGATTTTATTTTCCTTTTGTTTCTTTAAAAGAAAAAAAAATATTATAACATTTTAGAAAAAAAAATTTTGATACTGGACACTTACCAAATGAAAAAGTGTTTTCAGTAAATCAGTTCTATCTAACACGTAAAATATGTAGGTCAGAAAATTGATGCTGTATAGACTAACAAACAAGTGTTTTTGGAAATTAAGAACTTCAAAAAAAATATGTTAATGGCAATGCTATTCTGAAATTCAAACATTAGATAACACTTGATTAGATAAGTTAGAGTAAAAGATCATGCTGACAAGAAATAAGATGGTAGCTAAGAACTTAGTAGCTTAGAACTTTTCTTTAATGCAAACTATAGAAATTAATTTCTATAGTGAATGTCACTATCTAAAAAGTTTAAACATTTTTGCCTGAAAAATAAGAACTTACAATCAGAGCTGAAAGAATTTAAGACTTTGAATAAAATCTGAATTTCCACAAACGGTCTTTGAATAAGATCTTAATTTCTGGAAATGGCCCAAATCTTTCAGATAATTCAATTTTCAATTACCAAAAAACCAATGTTATTTTTTTTTTTTTTTCGATTCATTTAAAAGTAATTTCATTGAAAACTAGATAAGTTATCCTGTTAGCTACTATGTTTGACATAAGCCTATTACAGAGTATTTATGTATACTTATCTTTTGGTATTCCTTTCATCATGTATTTTGTTATGTCTACAATATAAATTTGTATTTCGTTGAAACAAGATCTATTAAAGATTATTTATTTTATTTATTTATTTTTTTTAATCAATAGAAACAATTCCTTTAGATATCCTAAGAATAAAATCATCTCTTACCAATTTTCTACAGATTTAATTTACTTATCTATGTTTTGTATGTGTTGTACATATATATGTGTGTACAATGAAATGATAGAGGAATTATTTCGATTCAATTTCACGTCGTTATATTATATTTTGTGTATTGTGTATTGAATTGTAATTAGTTTTGTATATTCTTGAGATATATAGAAAACACCTATACAATTCCTTTTTTCTTTTTTTTTCTTTATTTTTTGTTCTATTTTTATTATTATTATCACGTATTATACAAAAGATTACGTATATATACAGTGTTCTTGTATACAATTTTTGTATATTCAAATCCAAATATAATAGGAAATCACAAAATCTGTACACAATAGACAGATACACAAATTTACATAAGAATTGATTAATTTAATTAATTTATTATTATTTATTTTATTTTATTTTTTTTTTTTTTTGTTGTATAAAAAGGATTTTAAGGATTCTACGTATAATTCAGAATATAATACACTAAGAAGTATATAGAATTATTTTGAAAAATCATCACAATGGTTAGGTATACCTGGCTCACATTGGATTGTTGTGCCGATGATTATGTTGACATGGATGCATGTATATGGAATACCTTTATATTTTATTGATCATAAAATCCAAATTTTTCAAGCATTTCAAAAAACATATTTTCATGTTTTAAATATTTATATCTACATCTGATCTTTATTACAATGTCTAATGAAAATTTCAAGAAATTTAACTGAATATGTAGTTCTTATAAAATTGTAAATTTAACAGTTTACATAACATACATGAACATTAAATATTTTAAATGAGAAAATAAAAAGATCATAAAAAAATTAAAACCAATGAAAATATTCCACACATTTTTTTTTTTATTTTGTTTTTGTTTTATTGCAACATTCGACACACTCGTTGAACCATCAAAATGGTGAGCAAATGGAGAAAATGTAGAAAAAAAAAGAGGGGGGGAGTGGGGAGGTAGGTGGTTTGGAAAAATATTTTAAATTTAATTATGACAATTTTATGGAAATTTTAAGATATTTTACAAGCAAAACATGAAAATGTATATTCATGTGAATGTACTTTTAAAAAGAAAATTGCTCTGTTAAAAAGCTTTAATTAAGCTACAAGTATACTACAATAAAACACGTTAAAGTAAATAAATTTCCATTTAACATTATTATTATGCGTATAAAAAATTTAAATAAAAATAAAAACATTCAAACCACGTACATGGTGTCTAGATACATCGCACACCAACCACCACTTGCATCACATTTACTTATAATAAAATGCATCTGCCTGAGATTTTATTTATTTTTTGAATTTTCCGTATAATTTTATTACGTTATTTTATATAAAATACATCCATGGTAGCTATCCATACATAAAAATTCAAATAAATAATAAAAAAAAAAAAAAACAAATAAATAAATAATAAATAAAAGGATAAAAATAAATTCAATTAAAATGTTAACTAAACTAAGAATAGAGATTTATGTTACAAAGAGAACTGAAAAGAAAATACGATAAAAAAAAAATTTTTTTGTTTTTGTTTTTTTTTTTCACTGATTTACTAAACAATTTTCCATTATAAATTATCATTTTTATTGCGTGTATGTACGTGACATTCAAGTATTTTTAAAAAATAAAATTAATTTAAAAACAAAAAAACGTACATACATAAAAGTTCACATAAAATATGTATTTGTACCATGTACTCGTATATGTACATATTTACTGGTTGGTAGACGTTACGCATAAACATCCCAGATAATTATAGGATTCAAAATTTTAAAGATACCATGTTCTAGATGGGTTGATTGTATATCATCTGAATACGTCATTTTAATTAATAGAAAATTATTCATGTAAAAAATTTTCAAAAAACAAAAAACAAAAAAAAAAAATTAAATGAATTTTATACATTTTTAGATACACACAGTATATATACACATGTTTTATCCAAAACATTCGTAATTAAAACATGTTTTATAATCTTAAATTGAATGGAAAATTGAAAAAAAAAATGAAAAAAATTATTTCTATATATAATGAATAGAAAATTACGAGCATTTAATGAAATTAAATTAAAATTAATTATATTTAGTTAATTTTTAATTAAAAATATATTTTCCTAGGAAAATGTTCAAAAGGAAAAACAAAATGAGTGTAAAATATGTAACACCTTTATTAATGCCTATTTCTGTTAACGTTGCTATTTAGTATATCAGCATGTATGTGTGTGTGCATTGTACACGTACATTTTTTCCTAGCCTAGCGTAAACTTTGAAATTTATTTTTAAACAGTTTCAATGTAATTTATGCATCGATGTATGTTAGAGTATAGCTAGGTTGGAGTTATCGAAAAATTAAAAAGCTTAAAAAAACGCAGATTAAAGGACTACATTTTGTTTTTCTTCAAAAGGTTTTTTTTTTTTTTTTTTAGAAAAACTGGCAACATAGCAAGGGAATTTTTTTTACAATTCGAGGTATACATTCCACTTCATGAGGATTTCGCGTAATTGAACGATAATCAAATAACTGGGTCGTTTATTTTGAAAATGGCATAAATTAAAATTTTCTAAAAATTTGAATTTTCCATAATTCTTAGTTATGAGTATAAGGATGTGAATATTGAAATTTGAACAGAGCAAAATTCGAGCCAGAACGAATTTTAGCAATTAAATTTTAAGTAATTAATGGTCTCTTTTTCAATGAAGTTCAATAAACAAAAATGCTAGAATAAAACTAAAAATATCTACATCAGTTAATACTAATGCAAAATTGTGCTTCGAGTCAATTTAAAAATGCAACATATTTTCATATGAAAAGTGAACCTGGGGGATAGTGGTATGACTTTTAATCAGCATTATTAGAATTCCATCTACCATCGATTAATAGAAACAAAAAACAAAATAATAATAACAATAATCAAGCAATTGAAATTTATTTTCATTTAAAAATTTTCCTCAAATGAAAAAAAAAAAAGAAAAATAAATCCCCTCTCCCTTCCCAATGCAATAAAACAAATAGCAATCATTTATTGAATTCAATATTTTTTGACCTAAAACGCCTAAGGATATACGTACATATACGAATGATTTTTCAAAGTGAACAAAAAAAAAAAAAAGAACGAGAAAAACAAAACGGATGATGAGAAAAAGGATATTTATAAAAATATAAATATCCTTTATTTGTGTTTTTTTCAATAAAATGTGTTCAAATAACATTTTTAAAATAAATAATTACAATTTTATAAACAAAAGAAATTTCTTTGAAGAAACAAAAAAAACCCATAAACAATAATAAATAAATGAAAAATAATAATTTCCTTTTTTGTTTTTTTGAACAGGTAGAAAACTATTATTTCTCTTAATTATCATTATTTCAATTTAATGGTGATTGAATTTTCTGAACTACTAAAAATTCATGTTATTTTCATTTTTGCCTTTTGAAAATTTCAATTTAAAAACTATGTACATATTTATATAGATCATATTTGCTTCATATTACGATACTTTGTGAAAAACGACATGATAAAATGATATATCAGTACAACAGGAAAAACGTGAAAGAGACATGTCTGTGTAGATGTGAACATCTGAATTTGATCATTGTATTTCCTGAAAGCATTTTGAAAACATGAATACCTTTTTAAACAAGAAACAAGTTTTTCTTTTTTTTTCTTCAAATAAATATGCAAACATGATAAAAGAAGATAAAGGTAGATAGATAGGTAGGTGGGCATGATATCAATGGTTATTCGCTCATTCCAAGCGAACACATTTGGACCAGAGAAGAAGGTTTATATAATGATATCACACAGAAAAAAAAAAAAATCAAACAAAACCAAACTACTGAAAGAAAATGCCATAATTTTTCCATACATTTTGATAATCCGGAAATGAGATCTTTATAAATTTTTTAGAAAAAAAAAAAAAGGAAAATAAATAATCAAATTTTCATAATAAATTCAATTTATTTGCAAATAGTTTTGAAATTTTATTTCACAAGAAATTATATTGAAAAATATAAAATAGGTAAAAAATTTTTTTGATGTATCAAAGGAATTATTTAAAATTGAGGAAACAGTAAGGATGTACACTGATACCAAGCATTGATACATGCAATCATGAAAAACAATTAACGTTTTTTGACTGTACATACGTTATTTAAATAAATGACTGAGAAAATCACTCAACCATTGAATCTCATTCCATTCCGTTATAAAGAGTCAAAGTATTAAGTGTTCAAAAAGTGTAATTACATATCAAAAACTAATAATGTCATCAAGATACCGATCTTTTCTGCTCTCAGATTATACTCTATGAGCAGATTTCATCATCGATAAGTAAATTTATCGCAGATTTTCATCATCAAGATGTCACTTGATCTCGCTCGGTGTTAGATTTACATCATCTGTGCTAGAATAAAAAGAGCAAATTTTTAGTTTTGAGTTTATTCGAAAGATTTGAGTTGCTCTTTTATTGTTATTTGGTTTTTCATTACAAAAGAAGACAAAAATTGATTTGAAATTTATAAATTTTAACAAAAAGGACATTTACTTTAATAAAGAAAATAATTTTTTAAATTCAACATTAAATTTTCATTAAAAAGGTATTCATAGCGGAAAAGCTATCGTAATTCTTAGTCCGTTTCTTTCGTGATATATTGGCTATTTTTAGAAACTCAAATACCCAAAATGAGATCACGAATATGCTCTTTAATTTTATTTTTATTTTTATAGATTTTTTGTTTTTTGTTTTTTTTTTGTATAGTTGATCTTTATGTAATTAATGAGCATCTTACAAAAATCAATAATATGAAAATTTTCGTATAGAAAATTTTTGTTTTTCCTGTCTTTAAATTATTTGATTGTCCTTTAAGAAATGGGTTCATGAATTTTCTGTAATTTTCTTTTCTTTTATTTTTTATATTTATTTATTTTTTTTATATATAAGAAAAGAGATATAAAAGGGATAACTAAAATCATCCCTAGAATATTTTATCAATGCAATAATGATAATGATGCGATGAAAATTTCCCATTTAATTTGTAGCAGATGTTCATTTTATACAGATTTTTGTTCAATAACAAAAGTAACAAAACAAAAAAAAAAACGTTTAAGAAGATAATAAAATATAGAATAACTTTTACAAGGAATTGTGAAAATGAATGAAAACAAATTTTTTGTTATTTTTGTTTTTTATGTTGGAACTTTAATAGAGTATAACAGCTATTATGCCTTTATTTGTCCTTTTAGCACTTTTCTGAATTCGAAATGTTCACATTTTATCATTTGAAATGCTCTTCAATACAAGACATTAAAAACAGGATAATGAGAAATTTTTTGTATTTTACTGTTTTATTAAATTGATTTAAAGTTTTTTTTTTTTTTTTTTTTTTTTTTTTTAAATGAACAACGCTTTAATTTTCTTTTTTATTAATTATCTGTTTTGTTTAATTATTTTTCTTTTCTTTTTCAGATTTAATTAATCATGGATGCAATAACGAAAAATCAATCCATACAAGAAGATAGATTATCAAGAAATAGCGGTAAGTACACTTACATACAGTGGTACATATCATAAATTTTATATTTTTATATCCTTAACTTAAAAGATAAACGATTAAAACAAAAACAAAAACCAATTATAAAGAAAAATCAATTTTAATGTTAAACTTTTGATGAAAATTTTGAAATCTTTAAATCTTTTCTAATTTTATGATTTTTAAATTGCTATTCTGAATTTCATGGAAAATCTCAATATTATACTAGGTGTTATGTGTAATAATAAATTAAATTTTTTATATCTCAAAATAAATAGAGAAATTTTTTTTTTGTAAATTGTTAAGGTTCAATGCTAAAAAAGGACGTTTTTATTTTTTTTTATATTATATACTCTGTTCATTAATACAATTGATTTGATATTCAATAAATACATCTCATATTGTATGAAAAGTTAAAAGATTGTGGTGAGATTGCTCGTGAAATACTCTCATTAGAAATTATATTAGAGGAAAAACAAGACACATATGCTCCCATTAGACTTTAACTGCGTACAATTAATAAACAGAGTAAAGTCATATATTTAATGTGAACCCAAAAAACTTTTTAAAAAAAAATTACAAAACCGAAAATAATTTTGCAAATAAGACAGAACAATCTCAGCACTTTCTCTTCAACTATTCTTAGATAAAAAAAAAATATTTTTTTCATTTTTTTTTTTTGTGTATCCTAGGGTTAAAATTATTGAAATGATGGTGATGATGATAATCAATTTTTGGTGATAGAAAAAAATTTTCTTTGTCTTTTTACAAAAAATCAAAATCAGAGAAAATTCTTTTTTCACACATGATTTTCCTAATTCTGTTTGATCTTTTAGTTTTTCTATGTCATCATATTTCGTAAACCTTTTTTTTCTCATTTGATTTCTTTTTTATTTTCCTTTCTTTTTTTTTTTTTTTTATTTAGATCGTAAAATTGTAAATCACTGTTCATTTTTCTCGTACGCATATTAAAAAAAAACAAAAAAAAAAAAATGCCTCGATTACAATAACATTGTATAATTAATTACTTTAGCTTTTTCTTTATTATGTCGTGTTTCTTTTTTATCTCATTCACGAGTAGGCAAAAAAGTACTTTTTGGTGTTTTTTTTTTTTTTTTTTTTAAAAATGATTCAGCACAATTTTGTGTGTATAAACAAAAAGACAAAAACCGAAACCATAGAATTTCTTGTTTCTTTGAAAGACAATTTGGAGAAAAAATAATGAAAAACTTACAAAATTTTTTTCTTCCAAAAAAAAAGTTATGGAGAGATTGTAGGAAAATTTTTGAAAAAATTGTAAAAATTTATTTTTGTAAAAAATTGTGGAATTTTCTTTTTTTTGAATAAAATTTAAATGAAAATTGTAGAAAATTTTCAATCCAAAATTTGAATAGTTTTCTAAAATTTATTTGAAAATCTAATGGAATCCTTAAAGAAATAATTTTGTTACTTCAGCTTTAAAATAAAAATTTTTCAAAGAATTCAATTGTATACACCAAATATTTGATAAGAAGTCGTTATTTGATTTTAAAAAGGATCAACGTATCTATAGAATATTACATTTATCCACCCAAAAAAAAAAATAAATAAATAAATAAATTTCCAATAAAACATTTTAATCTCATTACATCCTGTTCAGTTCATTTAAACTCAATTTCATAAAAATGTAGAATAATCAAGGGAATTTTTTAGTCCTTTAGAATTAAGTATGTATTGGAATCGATTTTATTCTATTTTGTTTTTTTTTTTTTTTAAATAAAATGTGTACAGCATTTGAATCAAATCAAAACACAGAAACAGAAATGCATTTGAATTTTAGTTATCACAATGATCTACGAAAGGATAACTGTTTCTATTTTCTGTCACACAGCATACATACATGCACATACGTAAATTAGCAACAAAAATATTTAAAAAAAAAAAAAAACAAAACAGAATTCATACTTATGTAAGCAGAAAGTAAAACGTTAATCGAATTGAATTGTAAATACATTTCAAACAACAACAACAACAAAAACTGAACAGATTAAAGAGAAATAAAAATCTAATTTAAAAAATGTAAAAAAAAGGAAAAACAGAAAAGTATTTACATTTTTACTGGAAAGCATGTCACATACATATTTTCTAAACCATTGATGGCGAACCTATGAATATCATATCAACGCCACAATTTTGAACGATCCATGCTATAAGTGCTTTTAAAACTCTGCACTTATGAACACTATATGCTCTTGCAAAGTGTGCTAATAAAATTAGTTTATAATTTTGACGCACACACTGTCAAATCTTTTTTTGTTTTTTTAAATACTAGGTGCATACATATTATTGACGCACATAGAAAAAAGGTTCGTCATCACTGTTCTAAACTCAATGAATTTCATTTTTCCGTTATTACAATGTGCTACAAGTACACATATATACAATATATCGTTATTTATGCATATGATCGTATGTAGAAAAATGTATATAAATTTATAAAATAGAACATAGGACATTTATTTTTTACTTATTTTGATTTTTAGAAGGATTTTTATGTGCATGATAAGATACAGTAGACTCTCGATTATTCGCCGATCTCTTAACCGTCGTAACTTCAATTAACCACGTTAATGAGGTTTGGTAAGAGTTATAATTTTGTCTTTTCAAAATTAAAAATTTTTAAATTCAAAATATTCAAATTGTTATTTTTATTTTTATTTTTTATTTAAAATACAATATTCGTTACATGTCCATTCATATATATTCTATTATCCGTTAACTGTTAAGTCCCAATTGGGACTGATAATCGAGACTCTACTATATATAAACGTGCATGATGCATAAATGATGTATACTTGTAACTTTGTAACAGGATTAAAATAGTAAACAATTTGCATATATGTATCTGTAGGATCTTTTCGTATTTTGTACTTTTTCTAATAATTTTTCTTTTTTTTGTTGTTTTTTGTTTTTCCTTTTTTAAATTTTTCATTTTGAAGTTCAAAATGTCTAATTTTCCAACGTACATAGGAAACAGTAAATATAACAATAATTTTATATGCAACATAATGTTTTGCTAACTTTTTATAGTAATTACTAACTTGACCTAATTTACACAACTACTATAGGAAAAGAATTTTTTTTTTTAAATTTAAAAATCAAATACATGAACAATACATGAAATTAACGTACAAATATCACACTTACGTACACACACTAGCTTACACTATTACTGCTTTTTATTTTAAATTTATGTCCTTTATGTAATATATGTACAATGATGTATTGCTTTGCTTTGTACACAACATTATGTGTGTACATATGAGCTTGAAGCACACGTGTTTTTAAACATCAATAAACTTTCAAGAGTATTTTTTTTTATTGTTTTAATCAAAGTAATGCAGCACAAAGTACATATACATACGTGTATATGTATGTAAGTGCATTTTCAGCAAAACAAACAAAAAAACGGATTAGAAAAAATTGTAATAATAAAATTGTGAAAAACATTACAAGTCTTTTTAATTAATAATTTGCACAGATGTGTTACTTGTAAGGAAAATAAAATCTTTGAGAAACGGAGAAGGAATGGGAGAAGAAATACTTAACTATACCACGATCACTTCACCTACTGTACAACCTTGAAAGGAAAAACAAAAATGAATAAAGTTTCAATAGTTCAATGGTCAATGACATCAATTAAAGCTAAACTTATTTTTTTTAAATATTCTCAATACAGGCCTTGTGAAAATGACATAAAATAGTACCATTTTTTTATTATTGTATATTGATATTGAAATTCATCTCATATTGTATGAAAATTTCAAGAATTGTAGTAACATTGCTCGTGATACCACAAAGCCTGTAATGAAAATATTTAAAAAATAAAGTATAGCTCTCGTGTATGGGCCCTATAAGGATAATATTAGGAACTACTTATAAAATTTGATTTTTGAAACCATTAGAGAAAAAAGCCACGTACCTATTGTTTAACTCGTTTTAAGATTAAAATTCTAATCTTAATCCTTTCCTTTAATGGTATGAAACATAATTTTATCATATTTCATTCATTTTTAAGGATCTCATCTTTCAAAGCTAAAAAGGAAGTAAGAAAAATTACATAATTACCCCATGGAATTTGATTATACACACTTTAACATTCTTCAACTATACACTGACACCACAGGTACATTACATAGAAACAAAAAAAAAATATATATATACATATATTATCATGGTTTCTTATTGCAAAGAATAGACACGTGTGCATCTCAATTTCAAAGTTAAATAAACCTTAAAATATTATTAATCGAAATTTTCAATTATTGTTTGTTTGTTTAAATGGTAATTTGAAACACTGGACGTTGAAGCACCTACATAATAATAGCCTTCGATTTTTGTTTCATTTTTTTTTTTTTGTTTTACTGCTTAATTTAGTCAAAAATTATAATTAATTACTTTGAAAAGAAATTTTTCATTATTAAGAAGAAAAAAAATAAAAAAAAAATAGATCTTTTCAATTTTCCTGTTTTTAAAATGTACATACAAAAGAAAAAATGGTTACTGTTTTGTTTGTTACCTCTGTCTTTGTTCTTTTTTGAATGTGTATTTTGCACAACAATTAAAAAGAAAAACAAAAAGCCAAAAAAGCAAAAGAAAACAAAATTAGGAAAGTTAATTTATCTTTTCTTGAAATGTTATTACGACGATAAGAAAAAAATTGCTGGTGTTTTTTTTTGTTTTGTCGATGGGTCTTCATTAATTTAAAACCGTTTATCGTCATTTATTTATTTCCAACATTTTGTGACTTTTAAAAAAGAAAATGGAAATTATTTCTTAATTATTTTTCCTCACTTATTCGTTTTTTTTCTTTAACAAGCTTTTGAAAAAAAAAAATTTAATTTCTTTGTCAACATTTTGTACTTTCAATCACCTGATGTTACAATTTATCTTCTATCTATACTTCATTTTTTAAATATTTTCAATACAGGCCTTATGGGAACCACCGAAAGGTAGCACTATTTTGCAACTCTGTGTATTGATATTTAAAAATTTCATCTCTTACTAAATGAGAACTTTGAGAATTATGGTACGGGTAGCACTGCTCGTGAAATACTTTTATTAGAAATAATTAGAGAAGAAAAGACATATATCATCCCGTAAGGCCTGTAGTGAAAATATTTAAAAAAATAAGGTATCAGCTGTCTCTATTTTACCTGATGTCACAATTATCTATAATTATATTTAGTTGACTTTTTTTTTTCATACAGGATATATATTTTTTTTAAATCCTGTTATTAACGTTTTGCATAATTTTGAAAAATTATGCAAAATAATTGATTTTATTTAGCTGTAATAAATTATTGACATAAAATAAATTGAAAATATATAATGAAATTTTTTATAATCCATCAAAATAGATAAATGGTCCATTTGTATATTGAATTACAAGATGAATGGATATTTCTCTTCTTTCTTTCAATGCCTGATGTATAATCACTATAAAGTTGTATTTCAGAATTTGATCTTTCAGATAAGCATAATCAATGTATTCAAAATAAGACTGTCTAAAATAGATGAAAAATGGACAATTTATACAGCAAAGAAAATAAGTAATATATCAAAACTGAAACTAAAAGTACATGTGTGAATACCACATTTAGAAGAGAAATCACTGTACTTAATTTTTATATTCGGTCTTATTTTTATTTTATTTTATTTTATTTTTTTTTCGATTATTCTGTAAACAAACTAAAATCCAACATGAGACAAATGAGTCGTGTCGTTTATAAGTTAAATCGATAATAAAAAAATAATTTTTCTATTGAAGTCATAAATTTCTATCACTCGTCGTATATTCTGAACAGTTTCAAATTTTTTTTTCCTTTTATTGGTTCTCTTTTAATATATCTGAAAAATTGAAAATCATATATCATATTTTCTTTCTTGTTTACATGGAATCCATATATTTAATGTTTTATTTTTATTATCAGTTTTTCCTTAATTTTTTTTCGTTTTTTTTTTTTTTGATAAATCTTTTCATATTCGTTATTTTTTCTTTTTTTATCATTTCACAATTTTTCTCAACTGTTGCTGCGATACCATAAAAAAATTTAAGAAAAGGAAAATTTGATAAAATGAAAACCGATACACATATTAATGCCGAAGTATGTACATATGTACATAAAAAGGGTAATAATATATTTTTTTTTAATTCTTTTTCTTTTATTGGTATATTGATAGCCATAAAAATATACGGTCAAATTATGTTTTGGCCTTTTTACGAAGCATTTTTCGATTGCTATACGTGAATATGTACATCTAATACGTGTACAAGTGATTTTTTATTTATAAAATTCAAAGGATACAGAAACAATTCTTTTTATATATTCTCGAAAATATATGAGTAGAATAAAATTCAATTTTTACTTATACTTTGAACGAATTTTAAATTATCTATGGACATAAAAGCTTTAAATATAAAAAAAAAAAATGAGGAAAAAGAAAATTGTAGTAAAAGGTTTAAAAAGATTTTGGTTCATATTCATTGTAACCAAGATTATTTTCAGATCGAGATAAATCATATTCATCAACCTGGTAATATTTGAAAATTATTAATCTAACATACACAAAAGTCGATTAACTTAACGTTTTAATTATTTCTCTAGTATCGGAAACAAATTTCAAAAATAATATTTTAACCTCTATTAATAAATACATACGTTCAAATTTTAGCAGCCGTAAAAATACACCCAACGAATAATCTTAGTTAATGAATACGGGCATTATTGTTGAATATCTATATAGATATGTAAATCAAATAATTTTAATTCAATTCAAAAGGAAAATATTGAAGGATAAATAAAATTTTTCTTTTATTTACCACAAGTTCAAGCTCAAATGAAGAGATTTTAACAAAAACAAATGTTCTGGGTTAAATAGAGCGAAATATGATGTATTTTAATTGATTTTGAATTTGAATTGAAATTTTTTTACAATTAATTTATACTTCATCAATCAAGTGGTTACGTTATAATAAATCATCAAGAGAATGGTTAAAACTTTTATACAATAAAATTAGGCCAATGTTAAATATTTTTACTTTGATTGTTATGAGAACGACGTATGTAAAATTCTAGAACGCCTTTTTTACCGCAGAATTCTGTATTTCAAATACTTTCTAGGATCAAATAGAATACACTCAAATTCATTTTATTTCAACTAACGTTCATTTATTTATAACTATTAGAGAACAATAATTCTTTAATTTCTTTAATGAATTTTCAGTTTTCACTATCCAGATATCTCGAACTACATCGAGTTATTTTATTTATTTATTATTTATTTATTTTTTTTTCAAATAAAGGATATTGATTTAATCCTCATGAGGTGTAAAAGAGAGTAAACAAAATAAATTGTTCGTCATGAATTCTATACGATACTCATTTTAATTGCATATGTTTAATTGTAGAGATGTCATCATTCATATATATCACATACATAATTTTTCTGTTCATTGATTTTTAGCCATCTACAAAAAAAAATTATATGTACATATATGTATAAAAAAAAACAGCCAATCGAAATGAATACGAATTTTTCTAAAATTCTCAAAAGGATAACATACAAGGCGATTCAGTTAAATCTGGGCTAAATCCGAGAGATGATAGGTCTTGACGAGACAAGCAAAATATCATATGGCAGGAGGGAAAAGGCGAAAGAGATCGATAAGAAAAAAAAAAAGAGATCGTTTAAGAAATTTATGGCTAACTGTTAGATCTAAACCATTGAACAACAAAAAAATGGTACAAAATAGAAGCTTCAATCTTCCTTCATGTAATAGGAAGGAAAGTAGAAAAAGACACAAAAACCCTTGTCCAATTCGATATTTTACTTGTTTCGTCAGGATCTGTAACCTTCCGGATTTAGTGTCAGACTTAACTGAATCATCCTTTATACATACCATGTATACACTTTAAAAATTTTCATTATTGTAACAGCATGCATAACATAAATATATCACACATGCTGATATGAATATGTTACTCACACATAACAAATGAATAGATCGCGTTCATTCACACTCTAAAGCTGTCATTTTGTATTATATCTTTAAATACAATAAGAAAATCACATACACACATTCTACCACCCCCACCCATAACATTATGTTATTGTTAGATTTATTTGAAAAATCAGAAATTCTAGGATTATCATTAATTTCCATTCCAAAGCCAAATAAAAGAAAATGGAAATTCGGAAAAGCAAAGGAAAACAAGAAAAAAAAAACGGAAATCTACAACAATACTTGCATTGTTAGAATTTTTTTTCTTCTTCCTTGTACAACAAATGTGTGTGTGTGAACATGTGCATGTGTACACGATAACAAAACTTCTGTTGATTCTTAATTTTTTTTTTTTTTTTAATCCTGTAATTTTCTTCTTTTTGTTTTTCTTTGGAAAATTATTTTTGTTATTTGGTTTGTTCGATTTTTTCTTTGATTTTTTTTTTGTTATTTTTTATTTTTCCAAAGCATTGAATTTGTTACATTAAATTTTTACATTTCAACTGAAATATAATTTAATTCCAGTATTTAAGCATTTAAATAAAATTTAATACTTCTACTTTTTAGACAAAGAAATAGAGAGAAAAATGGAATAAAACACCCAATATAGCGTGTATACATACACAACATTTATTTTTTAATTTGAAATGTAATGTAAAAAAAAAAATAAATAAATAGAAAAAAAAAAAACGATATCAAAAAGCATAGAATAATGTCGTGTGAAAAAGATTTATTAGCCATGCGAACAAGATTTTTAATTGAAAATTTTAACGTTCATACATATATCGTATTTAATAGATGGCTACTACATTTTTAAGATGGACTTCACAATTACATATCAAACTATTTTAACCGTCAGAAATACATTTTTGTTTCAAATTAGAAAAAAAAAAAAAAAAAAACAGAAAAAGCAATTAGCAAATTATCCTCATTATTACATTTAGGCCCGTTTTCATTAACCAAGATCATCTTCTGATCGAAATAAATCATATTCAACAATCTGGATTGGATAGTTTTTAAACAATAACAGAGCAATTGTAAAAATATCCTAGAATCATAATCTCAGTATTTGAAAATTATTAATCTAACATGTACAAAAGTCGATTAACTTATCGTAAGAATAATCCAACAAATAATTTTGAAGAAATTACTTTTAGAAATAGACTTTTGGTATTATGAGAATTTCCATTTAAGTGGAAATTTTTTCTATTTCTATAATCTTGAAAATTTGATCATGTTTTTTTGTGATAGAATTTTGGAAAGCTTAACTTTGTTTTTCAATATTTAAAATTAAACCATTTTATGTATCAAATAATTGTGCTAAATGTAAGTTAAAATTTTGGTTCTTAAAATAATCCATTAAAATTTAAAAAATTTTAAAATTTCTTAAAATAATTTATAAAAATCGGTGGAATTTGAAAAAAAAAATTTTCCAAATCAATCTCAACAATCAAGCTTAATCCACATAAGTGAGAATAGAAATTTTATAAATTCTTCTATTAAAGATTTAAAGTCGTTTGAAGCCTGTAATATCAGACACTGACTTTGATTAACTTGGAAAATTTAAATCTATTAATTTATTGAATAGAATTTCATAATAGGGGGCCTCATTAAATAAAATAAAAAAACAACAAAAAAATTCAATTATTTCATAAATCCAAAAAATTTTGTGTTGAATCAATTTTGATTTTCAAGATAAAATTGAAGGATCATAACGAAAATGTTGTGTTAATGTTATATGAAACCTGTATGCCAAATATGTTTAAGTTGTTTATATTAAATAAAACAAATGTCTATACGTATTTATCTTCACTTCAATTTTAATTTACTTCAATTTATTATTTATTTCATCGAATCTTAAAAGGTCTACATAAATTTTCATTATAATTTTGTTTTTTATTTTTTTATTTTTCCTTATATGTAACTACGTTACTCTACTACTCTACGTTGTGTGTAAATTTATACATGAACATGAATAGACTTAACATTTTCATCCTTGATTTATTCATTCATTTACAATGTTATTGCATACAGTCTAATCTCTTTAAACAGTAACTTTAACTAATTTCCATTACCTTTAGGTTAAATTGTGACTATATCGTTTTACAAAATTTAACAAACAAAAAAAAAAGAAGAAAAGGAAAATGAAAACGAAGAAAGGAAAAATAATTTACCTTTTTCCTAAAATGATTTTTTTCTCCTTTGTTTTTTTGTTTTTTTTTGTAGTTTAGCTTAAAAAGCGTTCACATGTTATTTGACCTTTTACATCAGAAATTCGTTTTGTTTTTTTTTTTAATTTTTTTTTTTCGTATAAAAACTTTATATGTGAATAAATGAATTTTGGACAAAATATTCAGATCAAGTTTGGATAAATAAAAAATAAAAATAAAAAAAGGCAACAAAATGTTAAAGTTAATATAGGGCTATTAGTATATATTTGTTTACTAACATTCTACATTGAGGCATTACTCTCAAAGGATGAATAATTGTTTTATTACTGCAGCTTTTTTGGCTTTTATCCAGAATACGATGATAATTGTAAACAAAAAATAAAATAAAATTGTAATAAAAATAGCATTCATGACATGGCAAAAATAAAAATAAAACTTAAAAAGGGCAAAAATTACTTATAACTATGGAGATAAAATAGTGTAAAGCTCAGGATAACTAAATAAAAAATAATAAAATATAATAATACAAAAAAAAAAAAAGAAATTTTAGCTAAGGGAAAATGTTTCCTAATATCATCTACAGATCAACAGTATATTATTGTATTCTGTTTCATATAACGCCTTTCGCCCAATGACAACGACACCGGCATTTGCAACGACAACTACAACGACTATGTTGGAACTTTTTCAATATGAACGATAAGAAGTAGAATCAAATTTAAATTCACATGTCATTTTTAAATGTGATTAACTGGGGTTATGTTTTTTTACCATACTTAACCCATTTTTTAAATTTATTTAATTTTTTTTTGTAATTTATGATAATATATCCTGTAGTAATATTTTTTCTTGAGAATCAATTTTATTATTTTACTATTTTTTTCATTCATTTTTTTCCAAAAATTTATTTGATTTTTTTTTTCATTTGTTTTTATTTTAAATTTCCAAATTTACATTTGACAAAATGTCAGATTACGCACATTACTCCATTAAAATATCAAAAGATATATGAAAGTCAACGACGAAATTACGTTGGTGTTGGTCGATTACAAATGTCGTTTTATTAAATTTAATTTTGCAGTTGACGTTGCTGAAGTCATTGAGCGCTAGATTTAAGAACAAATGGTAAATGTGTATAATATGGTAAATGTTCACAAATAATCATAATTTTACAACTAAATATAAAGTTCTTAGTATGATAACGAATTTTGTTTATGGTTGAATACAGACGAATATAAAAGAGGAAAATTATAATTGCGTACATCATTTTCTTTTTTATAACAATATTTCTATTTAAGCATATAAAAATGACGATAGTTCAGTTAAATACCAAAGCGGGTGGTGGTTTTCTGTATTTTTGTTTTTGTTTTGTTACATAATTAAGAAAATAATTTGTTTTGCTGTTTAGTTTTGTTTTCTTATTTCTTTTTTATCGTTTTTACATTTTACATATTATTTGTATGTATATACACAATGTGGTATATTCTTTAGAGTACTAAAAATGTGACCCATGATAATGTACTGTGTTGTAAAATTTATGTTATCAGTCAGAATATAAAATTTTATGTAAATTATAACTGAGAGATGAACATAAAACATTAACGAAGAAAAGGATAAACTTTGTAGAAAATATAATAAACCAAAAAATAATATATTATTCATACATATGTAACATGTACATATCAGCGTATCTACGGTATACATATCATACAACATTTTATTACAAATATCATAATGATATCCTTTACAATCTTTTTCTAACAATATTGTTATTTTCTTTCTATTCCATAGAAACCACAGTGAATTTACTAAAACCAGAAACGACACTCGTTGATAAGAAATTAAAATCATAAAAGTTGGCCTGTTACTTCAATGTAACTGATCTGCTTTTGTCTGTAAGGCCCGATTTCTTCATACCTGTACTCTGTAGTTAGCTATCTTGAAGATAAATTTTAACTAGAAGTGAAGAAAATCAAATTGTCGATTTATCTTCAAAATACGTTTAATTTTAAAATAACTTGAACTGAAGAAATCGATCTTAATTCATTTACTTTGTAAATTTTAAGTTTTCGTTTTTTTTTTTTGTAATTGTTATATTCTCCTGTTATTTCTTTGATAATCAGTTTTTTACCACTATAAACTATTTTAATTTAAAAAGAAAAACTTTCAGGGTCCTTCTAGCCCATACCCATACCGATAGCTTATTCTGTCGCATCTTACTTTTGTTAATCTGTGGTATATTCATTCTGAATTTTATTCCTTGTTGTTTGTTTGTTTACTTCTTTGTTTTTTTTTTTTTCGTTTTGTTTTATTCAGAAATTTTATGTAATTGTAATTGAAAAAGATTTACAATACACTTATAAATTCATAGTTTATGTTATATACGGTTACATGTTAACTGGTAGACATGTCTTTTATACATTTTATATTCTTACAATGTTAAATAAAAGAAAATCTCATTTGTATGAAAACATTAGAAAAGAGAATGAATTACACACTTAAAGGGTCAAACAATATATACTCGTACATATATAGGTATGTACATACACACAGAAGTATGTATGTATGTAAGTACTTAGTACATGTATACAGACAATAACATTTTATATTTTTATTTTTATTAATAATTTACCATACAGACTGTATTTTATTTATCTGTACACTCTTAACTCCTACATCGTTTTGTTTTTTTATTTATTTTTTATTTTTTTATATTTTTGTTAAAAAGGACAATACTTTAATATGACAATTATGAGGAAAGTTATGTATTTCATGGCATCATGACATTCTGTAATGAAAACTTTTCTTATGTACATGTGAACATTCATTTCTAGACAATGTAATGTGTTGTACTACACACAATTGTTCAAATATATACACAAGAGACATGGACCAACACACATACATGTGGTATACGAGCATTTATATATTATACAGGAATTTCCATGTGATAGTAAATTTTAATTTGTATTATTCTCATTTCTTTTTTTTTAATAACATTTTTTAATAATTTGCATGTTAATTTACAAACAACCAAAAAACCACACCACAAAAAAAATATCTTTTTAAGTGATTCAATTCATCTTCATAATGAATTATAGAATTTTGTATTTATTACAATTTCTAACAATTTCCTTATTGTACATATACATGGCAATAATACGTGTATTACAATAGCACCGCATACACACAACAAGGTAATGCAAAAACTTATATTTAACAGAGTTACATCACATTGTATGTTACGTTATCTATATCCAAGTTGATTTGAATGAAAGTAAAAAATGCTGTACAATAAGGATTTAGAAGTTTATCAAGCCCAATTTAGACTTTTTGTATTTTTGTTTTAATTTTTACAACTGACAACTGGTAGCAGTGACGTAAAAATCATCATGACGATAAGCATGAAGTTATTTTACAATGCCTTTGTGTGTATACTGATGTTAACAATAGAATTAAATGAAAGGTAACTAGTAATTACCTCTTCAATCTTTTGTATCAATTACAATGTAGAGGCGTGAAATTATTCATTTATAATTTTAATATTAAAATTTGGTAATTATTTCCTTACATTTTATAATGGTCAATAATATTCATCAAAATTGTATATTTTAAACATGAAATTTATATGTAATTAAAACATAATTAAAACATAACTATTTTAATATTAAGAGTATCAAAATTATAATCAAATATTCATGTTACACAAATATATCTGTATGCAAACCCACATATTTATGTATGTACATATATTCTATATATGTTGCCAATATACATATGTAGGCATCTTATATACATAATTAATACATAATACAATATGTATTTGAATTTTATACTAACAAGAATTTAGCAAGAAACTTAATTACACGCCTGCATGCATAATTGTACACATATTCTTGTTTCAAACATATAAACAATTATTGATTTATTATTATGACAAATATTTCATATAGTAATTATTTTTGCTTACACTTAGATTATTTATGTTATTTAATTTGAATATGAATTTATTATCATGTAATAAGCAAAAATTAAATTAAACCGATGCAATTACAAAATTATTAAATATTAAAATATAACCCGTAAAATTAATTAGAAAATTACAAATTATTACATTAAAAAATATTTAAATTTTTCACAATGAATTGCATCAAATTGGCTTTTAAGCCATTCAGTTTATTTTTTTTTATTTTGATTAAATTCCCGTCATTAAATCGATTTTCTATTGTGGTATGTTTTCCAAAATGTTAACCCAGAAATAAAGATAAAATGCTTATTGTAGGTATAAATAAGTTTAGAGGTATCGTATGAGGCTCAATAGTTTTAATAAATAAAGTATTGGCTTCTGTAGCCTAAAGACCCAACCCTCAACATAAATAAATTTACAGTTTATTGCCTATCTTTCAGCCATTTAATCGCACATAATGATTATTTTCAACAAATCATAAAGATATTGAAACCCCAAACAATATATTTTATCTTGGAGGCTGGGCTGGGGCTTCATTAGTTTGGAGCTTGGTCTCTAGGCTTCAGAAGCCAATACTTTCCCTATTAGAACTATTTAGTCTAAGCCTAAGCCTCAGATTCCATGCTAGGCACAGACAAATGTAGAGAAATAAACAAAATATCTACATTATCAACATCACTATCTTATTGACCCTAAGATCTTTTAACTTTGAATACGTACCATATAATTTCTGTTTAAGGATTCAAGTGATTAGTAACAAGTAACTCAAACAAATAATCGATCTAAGCCCTATCATACAAAAACTTCAGTTTAATCTCTAGATTACTAGTTTATGTTCAACTGTAGGTTCATGTATAATAGAAAATGTATTGAAAAATCATCAAAATGATTAAGCTTCTAGCTCACATCAGGTTATTGCGCCAATGATGATGATGACAATGAAAATTTACTAACAAATTTATAAAATATATACATTCACTACAATAAATTTTACGCCTTATATTATTAAAATGTAATTCATGGTTTTTCTTTTCATTTTAAGAAGAAAACAAAATTTAATTCAATTTTCATTACACATCGTTTAACATTTAAATTTATTTTTGGTTCATTTTCATTTGTACAATGTACAGTATCGGGTATACAATAGAAATAATTCATTCAATAACACATAATTTGTTTATAGCTATTTTATCTTTTTATTAAAAAATTTAAATACCGAAAATAAAATGCTTATTCACAAATATTGTAGTGTATTCTCGTGTATATAATACATATTAAGCCTTAATATAGAATAAAGGTACATATAATCCTTCTCATCTATGTATACAAAAGAACAGATTAGAAGCTATAAAAAAAAAATTGGTTAAAAATTTCAAATCATTTTTATCTGTGTATATACATATATAGACATAAGATCTATTATAAGAATGCAAAAAATTGGAAATGATATAAATTCCATTTTCATAACAACAGGAAAATTCTATTTTCTAAAATATCAAAAGTAGAAGGATAATACATACACAAATATATGGATATTGCGTAAAGTCTTTCGCCCAGTGTTAATGGTACCGACAACGGTAACGATTGTCGTTAGAACTTGCCCAATGTGGATGACAAATAAAAAAAGTCAACTACACATTGACATGTCAGTTTTTTTTTTTTTATTTTAAATTTGAGAAAATGTCAAATTACACACATTACTCCATAAAAAAACAGAAGACAGATAACTTTAACGACAAAATTAGAAATTGAAATCTATTTGAACATCAACGACAAAGTTACGATGCTATTGGACAAATGTCGATTTATTGAATCTAATTTTTTAGTCGATGTTGCCGTTATCACTGAGCGTTAGACATTATGTGAAAATGAATTTGCATGTATGAGCAATAACGTGTGTCATGTTATTTTCTGTGCAAAAATATTCTAAACATTCAACAAAATGCGTATATAATCAGGCATGATGTTTACCCTAGATCCGTGTATACAATACACATCAGTATACAAGATGATAATGAACTGCTTGTTAAAAATGAACTCTTCTTTATTATGACACATACATATATACACATTCGATACACAAATAAGAATTTTGAACTTTTCAATGTGAATTTATGGCATTCTTTTCATTATCATCATCATCATCATGACATAATGATGACAATTTTTCTATATTAAAAACACCTATTCATACGCACAGATGTCATATAATGTACGTGCATACGTACATCTAGTAATGAATTTTTTTTCAGTCCAATAAATATGTTCACATACATTTATGTTTCTTTATTTAAAAATATAATAACGCCTTGACTATTTATAACAGCACTGAGTTTATTAAGCGTTAAAATGTTTAAACATCCTTTCATTTATGTACATTAAAGCTGACTATATATCCGTTTATTGTTCATACTCAAATCATTTAACAAGGAACTAACACCTACACCTTAACGTGTACACATTGTAGATAAACGTTACAGATGAAATAGAAAAAAAATTTTTTTTTTTTTGTTTGTTTGTTTATTAGAAAATCCAGTGTACAACGATGTCACGTATAGAAATTGAACATTTTTAATTTAATCTTTGAGAAATTATTTAATAAAATTTTCTTTAATCCTTTAAACTTGTATGTATTCCGAGTATATCACACAGGACAGACAAAGTAATTGTATAACAGACGTACAGCATATATTATATAAGGATACATGCGTATATGCATGTGTACGTCAAAAAGAAAAGTTAAAGAATATTTTCAAGTAATCTTGTTTTTGTTATAATTAATTTTCCTTTTTTTTTTTTTTAATTTATTGCATATTATAAACTCTGATCTAAGTCATAAGTTTTATTATCATTTTAAGAACTTGGGCAATTTAACTGAATTTTCTCACATATTTTACTCGCTAAAACAAGTAAACCTTAATCTGGAAGATCTTTCATATTTTGACTTCGTCAGGTATGCTGGCATACTTAACTAAAAGGATATGCGCCTTTATGTAGAGAAGCCGGGGGTAGAGATAAAGCTGCAAAGGCCATCAAACTTCATCTCATTCTTAGGAAAAAAAAAAAAACATCATGTATCATCTTGTAAAGATGTTTATAATTTCATTTACTCTCATGTTGATGAGTTTATAAAATTTTTTTCCATTTTCAATGTTTTTTCTTTCCATCTTATGAAAAGACAAATTTTATTAAATTTTTTAATTTTGTTTTTTCTGTCTTTAAAAATCATACAAACAGCAAGACAAGGAAAATTATAATGGTAACTGATGTCATTAGGAAATAAGGCTTATAAGAGACTACAAAAAAAAAAAACAAAAAAGAAAAATTAAGTACATAAATTAATATAAAATTATTACACACAGAAAAGAGAGAAAATTTTCAAAAAAAAAAATTTTTTTTTAGATACACTTTAATTTGTGGATACACATAAATGGGAAAAATTTTGATACCTTTCAGTAAATAATCAGAGCGCATACATTCATAATGACAAACACATGTACATGTTATTCTCTGATGGCTTAACAGAATGATGGGTATATTTCATAGGCTTTTCATCATTATCTTTTTTTTTTTTAATGAATATTTTTGATGGGTATTTTTTTTTATGTCTAGAATATCTTTTCTGCCTTAATTGACGTTTAATTAACTTAAAATTGCTTACGTGTATATCATCAAAAAGAAGGTATACGATTATAGACATGAAAAAAAAATTAAGTCTGTTATTAAAATTACTTTATAGAAGTGTAGATAGAAAGAACAGAAAGAAAACAAAAATGAGATAAATGACGCTTTGCTGTAACTTCAAGTTGAACATATTTTTCAACTTTTAAGGAAATTTGCTAAGGAAAAGAAAGGGAGGCAAAGGATAATTTGATTGGCCAATGTACATATATAGGAAAATGATGGATGAGAAAACCTACATATAGTATAGCAAACAGGTACTCAAGGATAAATTAGATGTCCAAAAAAAAAGAATTAGACAATCTAAAAGAGATAAAGGGATGTGAAAGAAAAATAAAAATTGGAAGAAATTTTTCAACTCTATGTTTTAAATCATTTTTATGTTTTCTTTATGACATGGACTTGAGAAAAAAAGAGAAAATTTTTCAATTAAAAGTTATAGCAACGTAGTAAAAGTTGATTCATATCATTCTTAAAAAAACAAAATTGTTCAATTCATAGGAAAAATCAAGAAAATTTTAGTAAAAAACTAAAATTAAGTTTATTTTCACGGAAATTACATTTTAAACTACAATTTTATTGAAATTACGATTTTATTTATGTAACGTATGTAACGTTGTTTTTTTTTTTTGTGTTTTGCTATGAAAAACTTGATTTTCTTGTTTCTAATAGAAACGAAAAGTTTTTAGATCATAAATTAACGAATGAACGAATTTTTCTAGAATTGTATGTTACATAAAATTTTCTAATTTCGAAAATTTATTCTTAGATAAAATAAAAAAAATAAACAAAAAATGAAAAACTTTCTACAAAATTTTTATACAAGTTATTATCATAACTTTTGTGTGTATTCTTCCCCCTACAGGTCGTTCCTTTTACAGGTTAATGAAATAAAGGAAAAAAATGTTGAAAAACGTTTTATATCAAACATATTAATTTGTTTCATTTTTCTTCTCTTTTTTTCTTTGTACTTTTTTTCGTTTTCATTTTAACATTAAATAAAGTTCCACAAAATGTAATTTAATATGACTAAAAAATAAAAAAAAATAAAAATTTTCTTTCTTGTTCACCTTTTTACATTTTCTTTTTTCTTTTCTTTAGGTTCAATATCCGGTGATAGAATTAAAATGTTAGATATAACGCGAGATAAACCAATAAAGATAGCTGTTAGAGTTGCTGTACCTGTTCGTGATCATCCAAAGGTAAATTTACTTTAACTACGTATGGGTATGCATGTGTATATATGTATGTGGTCTTGGTTTTTTCTTTTCCTTCTACCTTTTCTTTTTTTACAATTTTTTGCTTTTTATTTACTATGCAAATTTAATACAAATATAAACATTTAATTTTTTTTTTTGTTTTTATTTTTCTTCCTTTCTTTGTTACTTTTGTAAATTCTCTTCATATACATATACTGATAAAATGGCTTAATCCATTGTTCGTTTGTATGCTTTTTCTTTTTGTGTTTTTATTTCATTTTTTTTTTATGTACATATTTTAATGTTTTTAATAAATTTAAAGTGGTTAAATAAAAATTTTATATACTTTGTTTACAAAGTTTTTTAAAGTTTTACTTTAACCTCATGTAAAGTGAGATTTCATTTAAGATGTTTTGGTTGTTTATAAAGAAGCAATAAATTGTTCTAAAAAGCTTTAATAACATTTTTATATGTATTTAAAAAAAACAAAAGCTTTATGAATAAACTATTGGTTTTGCCTTGTTGAAATTTAAATTGTGTTTTTACTGATTGCAATTTTCTTGTATGATAAATTACTTGTTATTGTTGTATAATGTATCATGTCTTATTCTCATTATTTTTCTTCTTTTTATTTATTTATTTTTTTCTTTGATTTTAGTTCAATTTTGTAGGGAAATTATTAGGACCAAAAGGTAATTCATTGAAACGTTTACAAGAAGATACTATGTGTAAAATGGCTGTATTGGGACGTGGATCAATGAGAGATCGTAAAAAAGAAGAGGAATTACGTTCTAGTGGTGAACCACGTTATGCGCATCTATTCGAAGATTTACATGTTGAGATAACAACATTTGCAGCACCAGCTGAAGCACATGCCAGAATAGCATATGCATTATCAGAAGTTAGAAGATTCTTAGTACCGGTATGTATACAATGTAAACATTATTATATAATATAAAGATTTAATCAACACAGCATGATCACAAAATCATCATATTTTACATAAAATATAAATTTCTATTTTTCTTCGATGAAATTTTGATTTATATTAAAGCCAACGTCTCTTTAAGAAAAATTCTATACCACATTTTTAAAGCATAGTCACTTGTTTTTTAAATTGATGCTTCTTTGCATTCTTTCGCATTCAGTTTGAATAGATTCGTCTGTTTTTTTTTTTTAGTTTTAGTTTAGTCAATAAGGGTGAAATGAGGTTATTGCATCCCTCACCCTTTATTTGTCGACATAAAGGCATTTATCATTTTGCCAAAAAGAATAACGTAGATTAGAAAGATTTTTCCTGGGCACAAAATATTTTCGTTTAATAAAAATTGTCCTGTTTTGTCTATTTTTCAAAATTGACTTAAATAACACACATTATATTATGAACCAATCTAGAAAATTCATACATAATACTAAGGAACGTACATATGTATTTATACATGCGCATATTAAATGAATTCATTTCAATATTGCCAAAATACATGTATTTACAAAGATATCTCTCAAACCTTGAGAATATTATTACAATTGTATATTATTGACTATATTGAATATTTTTAACATAAAATAATCATTTAGATAATCAAATATACAAAAATATATTTATGTATAAGCAAGTATAAATTATTGAAACATGAAAAATAATTCATAGTGTGAATTTTCATTATGGCGCATTATTTCTATACAGGGTGATTCTGTTAAGTATTCACTAAATCCATGAGATAACAGGTCTTAACGAGACAATTCAAAAGACGCGTGTGAGAGGTGGTGGTGATAATAGGGGGGTTTAATCGAATTTTTAACATTTTACCACAAAATCGTCCTGTATGCGTATCTCTACATGACTTGAAAATCAATTCAATAGAAATTCAAAACTAAAATTTATTATAAGTCTAGGCTATATAAATTTCTTTTTTGGAACGGATTTTTTTTTTTTTTCATTTAAATTAAAAGCCACATTATTTAAAATTATGAGCTTTATAAAATTTTGGTACATACATATACAATAACTAGAATGATACATCAAAATAAAACATTTAAAAAAAAAAATGTTTATTCGAAAATTTTAAAAATTTAATTCTTTAAAAGCATTTTCAAATGGAAATTCGTTTAACATTCTTTGGTTTAACTAAATTTAATAATTTAAAAATGACAAAAATAATAGTCTAAACACAATTCCAGCGAAACCAAACGAGTGATAACCAAAGTCATATTCATATACTCGTAAAATTCCAGCCAAATTCGAATTTTGTTCGCTTGAAGAGACACAATATACTAGCGATCGCAATTGTGTTTATAATATAATATAAATTCATACTGAAAATTCAGATTTTAATTCTATAGATAAATCAAATGCTAAATGTAGTGAGAAAAAAACAAAATGAAAAAAAAAAAATAAAATAAAAATGAAAAGAATAATAAAAGTAAATCAATGTATCATATGTAAACACGTTTCATAAAAAATAAACAAATAAAAGAAAATACTATTATCCTTCTTAACGAAGAGAACGTGGAAAATCCATTTTATAATGCCTCAATATTTAATACTTGTAGTTATAAGTATGTTATATCGTTTACATTGGTATGTGTATGAAATTGTAGAAATGAATGTATGTAGACCATTTGTGTGTAAATTTGTGGTTGCATAATGTTCATATATTGGCGAATTGAAAACATCCAAATTTCCTTTTTATATACATTCATACATATGTACATATACATATTTATGTATGTTGTATGCGTTCATGAGCATACACATTTGATATATTATGTGTACAATTGTACATTTGATTTGAATTAAGGCATAGGAAATACCAAAAAAAAAAAAAAAAAAGAACAAAAAAACAACAAATGAAAAGAAGAAAAACAATCTCAGGCTGTTTTTCTTTTCATTTTATTGGAAATGAGCAGAATAACAATTTTCTTTTGTTATAAGAAGAAAGCCAAGAAAAAAAATTTTTTAATTCAATGACCTAAATTTTTGAGAATATAAAATTGAATATAAAATAAGAATTTATTTAATTATTCATTCAATAAATAGAATGCAATGGATATTTAATAATAAATGGTTTAGTACATGTGGTATATTCAACGTATACGTACATTACACATGCACATATAAATCAGCATAACATATGTAAAAATGTGTTTAGAATAGCATATAAAGAGTAATAAGAAAATTTTAAAGTGATTACATTTATCGTTAATGTAATTAAAAATTTGTTGATTAAATGAGTTTTCAACTTTTAACATCTTTTAATTTTAATTAAAATTTTTAAAATGAAAAATTTAATTTTATAGTAAAATTAAATTAAATTCAAAAAAAAAAAACAAATTCTTTTGATCGTCAAAGCAAAATAATCAAAGTAAAAGACAGAAAAAGCATCGTACAGTTACTTTGTGACGTAGTCACTTCTCCATCATCATCATCATCATCTTCAATGAATGCAAAAGCCCAAATTAGGCTATGGCTTATGCCTTTCGGCCAGTGACAACGGCATTCACAACCACAACGACAATGGCAACTATCGTTCGTAAAAGACAATTATGTGGTTATGTGTTGTTATAAGTATTTTCTATAATACATCTATTTTTTTTTGTTTGTGGTTCATGATTTATCGTACAGTAATATTTTTTTTCCTAAATTACTTTTATTATTTTACTACTTTTTCTTTAATTTTCTTTTTCAAAATTTGTTTAATTTTTTTCATTTTATTTTTATTTTAAATTTGATTATTATCTTGCACAATCATATCATCATATTGCACAACCATTATTTTCGTTGAGATTTTCAGAGTAGAAATATGTAATGTACATAGTGTGTGGAGCAGCTTTATATAATTGTGCAAGGCGCTTTTTTATTTATTTATTTATTTTTTCAAATGTGTCGATGATTCTACATGTACCATATTAAACAAATATTAGTATTTTTAATTTCTTATTTAAAAAAAAATTTTTTTTTCAACATAAACCAAATGTAATCAAACTTACTGAAGGCAGGAATTGCTCTTCATATTTCTTTATTTTATTTGTTTAATTATATGTATATGTAGAGCAGAACATGCCAATTTAACTTTACAATTGTAAAATGTACGCACAACACACACACACTCTCTATTACAACATTTTATTTATTCATAATGTTTATTCTCATTACCTATTTCCTTGTTTATTTTTTATTTTTGTGTTTTCATTTACATATTTTCTTGGTTAGAAAATATTTTCAAAATAAATTATTTTTCATTTTTGTTAATAAAAAACAAACAAATATATAATGTTTGTTTTTCATGTATGTGTACATTTATGTATGTGTTTAATTTAAATAAGGCATATGTGTGATGAATATATACACATATGTATGTACATATTTTGTACATAACATGTAACATAAAATATAAATTGAAAGGAAATGAAACAATGAATAAACACACATGTGTTATGTATTCTATGTGAATATTTGGCATTGCCTAATGTAGAAAACAAAATAATATAAATAAAAGTAATAGAATTTTATTATTTTGTATTTTATACAAATTTTTAAAAACAAAAAGAAACAAAATACTTAGGTTGAAATCTTAATACATGCGTTGTGTGCGTTAAACACGTTACACACTTTATAAAATGAAGCTCTAATCTAGCGTTTTACATGACAAAATGTTGACATTTTTTACTATTTAATGTTTAAATCAAAAATTTTACATGCAAGTACCAAACTACCTGTTACACCTGCCTCGCTTTCCTCACCCATAAAAAATAAAATATCTCTAGATGTATAATCCTCAATGTATACGTTTTATGCCTAGAACAAAAAAAAAACAAAACAAACACTATTTCTACTGATCTGTCAATGCGTTTACAACGCCTGCATGTGTGTAGTGGGCTTCAAGCTTCACAAAATAGAATATCATTCAAATTATCATTCACATATGTAAAAACTGATTAAATTTCACGTACGTGCGTGTGTATGTGTACACACATTCAAATACAGTAAGCATTTAAATTTGTATGTATGTAATAAGGGATCATAAGTATGTAATTTATACGCACATTAAACAATTGAAATATGAATAAATCTACTAAATAATGAGAATGTAAAAAACAAAAAACAAAAATATTTTCAAAAATATTTCGCCAGAAAGTTCAAAAAACACAACACAAAATCAAATAAATGAAATGTAATATGGGAATGAAATCATTTTATGAGCTTACATTTGCTTGTTAAAACAGTGTCGTATTTCATACACATGATAATTTTGTGGGTATGTCGTTTTGTTTGTGTGAAAATGATTTGACGATTATCAAGAACAAAAAAAAAAAAAACTCATTTTTGCTTATTTCATAATATTACCATGAACTATCAACGACAAAAAAAAACAAAAGTAAACAAATGGATACACCTATTTTACACCATAACATTGTCATGCAATTTTCATACGACACAATCTAACTAAAATCTGTACGACACTGCAAATACTCTACCCTTCTTACCTAGAAAATTGCATGAAAATCGTATGGAAAATAGAGTGATAGTCTTATGGTGTAAAAATAGGCAATACCTATGAATATATACAGAAGAGTTTCAATGTGTGTTTTGGTCGTAAATATACAAAAACATTCTTGTTTATTTTTTTGTGGATGATTCTATTGTTGTTGACATCAGCAAAATAGCATACGCTAAATATCTAACATACACAATTTTTTTTTTTTTTTGTTTTTATAAGATTATCATCTACAAGAAAATAAGCGATGAAATAAAAGAAAATCATAAAAATATTTGCAAAAACGATAAAAATTGGATTAAAAGGAAAAAAACAAATCAGATATTACAAGAACACCAATGTTTAGTGTAATTAATTATTGTAATAACACATTCAAATATGTTTGTAGAAAAATATTGAATTCCAATTATTAAAGACACATTAAGTAAATTGAAAAGGTTTGGACTTTATGCTTTACAAACTAAAGCAACATTTATAAAGCCTATTGCCCAGACACTAGATCTTTAAAAATTTTAGATGTCTGGCCAAAAATGAACTTGCATAGAGCTATTTACGTAGCTAAGTGAGTACAATATATACTTATATTGTATACATGTAGGATTGAAGCTCGATTGACTATCGTTTCGACTTGTCTAGAGATCGATATCGTCTGATTGAAAGATCGAAAAATCCAGGTGAAATCTATTTCACTCGATCCAGCATTTTACCTTAGATCGAGTTGAAATATCGTCGTAAAGACGCAGATCTAAAGATCAAAAAATTGAAAGATTAAATTTGCAGTTATGTAAAAATTTGTTGATATTGCAGTTATGTTGAATTTCATGATTTGTTATTATTATTTTTTATAAATTATTTATAAATTTAGTATAAAATTTAATAATAATTTAATTTATTTTCTAAAACTAGTGGTAGTTAACCATACATTTAGATCTCATCTTAACTCGATCTTTCGATCTATTGTACCGAAATACGCAAATCTAATTTGTTTTACATTTTGATCTTTGGATATTTCAATCTTTCGATTTTTTCATATACATACGTACTTACTGTAGCGTCATACGAGTATTACTTATACCAAGGCATAGGAAAATAAAAAGAAAAAAATTTTTTTTTAAATTTAAATTTTTCCCACTAGAATTTTTAGAAATTAGGTAGTTAGGAAAATATTTCATACTTCATTTGTGTGTCGTATTTTTGGTAAACGACGAAAACTTTTTTAGAATGATAAAAATTTTCCTACAAAATTAAAAAATTTCGAATCTCAATTTTATTGAAATTTTTCTACTTCACAAAAAAAAAGCAAAAATTAAAGAAAATAATGAAAAAAATCCTTGTTATGTTTTTTTTTTCTTTTTTTTTTTTCTCATAACGAATAGGTACTTTAGAATATTGATAAAATTACTTACACTTCATTTATAAAATATGAAAAAATAATTCAAAAGGATATCCTGTTCATTCATTATTCTGAATTATAGAAGCAAAAACAAAAATTAAAGTTGTTTTTTTTTTTTAATATAAAAATTTTTAATTTGATGCTTATTTTTAATTAAAATTTTTTTTTATTAAATTTCAAAAGGAATTACGTTCATTATATATTTCCTAAATATATGTAGCTACATTAGGATTATGATGAAATAAATTTGGGATAAGTTGTTACGAATTATTGACCATATTAGAATCTAGGCTGTATGTGGAACTGTCTGACAAAAAAAAAATTAAAAAAAAATTGTTCAGAATCAATGCAACGCCAATGTTTTGTTCTTTACGAATAAAAGAAACTCAAAAACATAAAAAGAAAATGAAATCAAAAAGAAAACAAAAACTAATTGAAAAGTTCTAGTATGTACACGTTCTACATTTATGACTTTAATACTAGCGTATTTTAATTAATTTTATTAATTTGAAAATTAAACACGAATTCCCAGAATCAAAATATTCAAAACGAGGTGTACTTGTTAACGAAGTTCTGGCAATTTACAGAAAAAAAAAATATATATCATTCTAAAGCGCTGAACCAGAGTGCTTCGTTAATTTCCTTTACGACGGTCCATTTCATTTCAGTTCAAATGAAGTGCCAAACACGAAAGAGGAAGGAATGGAGCATTCTGTGTAGCGCAAACCTGCTTTAAAGTTCACTTTCATTGAATAATCGTGCATCAAAAGTTTTTGAACTTGAAATTTATGAATTTATGTAATATTATTTTTTTTTAGTTAGTCAGCAATATAACATATTTTGAATTATTCAATGTATCTAGATCATACAAGTCCAGATTTAGAATCCTTTAATCTGCTAGACAGTCCTGAAAAGATTCTTAACGCCTGGAAGAATTCGCCTCTACAATGTGTGATTAGGCTAGAGTACAATCTGACTTATTTGCATCTAATTTGTAAGAATTTTGATTTTTTGTAACACAATTTTATTTTGTGACATCCTAGTTATTATATTCTTTTCGTAAACTTTAAAAACTGAAAACTGACCAATATCCTATACTAAATTTGCTGTACGCTAAGAATAGAATGGTCTGGTAAGAGATGGCATATTAGACACGGAAAAATGAAAATTCAAACTGCAAGAGCAAGAGGCCAGAACCTTTTATGGTTTGTAGAGCCATAGAAGAAGAAAAAATGTTATCTATACGCCTTATATATATATACGTACATTTAATAGCGTTTAATATGTACATAAATGCTCTATTAATTTTTGTATCCTTGCATTATCCGTTATTCCTCGTTTCTATGTGTTATACCGCAAGCTAATCAAACAATTCAAATCAATCAAAATTTTTCTCATTGAACACATATAATTTTCTTTTATTTATTTTTTTTTTTAAATAACCGATGAAAAGTTTATTTTCATTTCATTAAAAAAAAAAAAAAACCTTTTCTTTTTATTTTCATCTCCTTCCGTTTATTTATTTGTTTGATTGATTTTTTTTTTTTGTTTTTATATATTTTTGGGAAAACTTTTTCATTATTTTTGCTTCATTTTTCAAAAAATTAAAAAACAAAAAAAAGAAAATAAAATTTTGTTTTTCAATTTTTCGTTTTATTTTTTCTCTCTCTCCCATAGACTAGTTCTGTTTTATAATAAAAAAAAAAAAAAAAAAGGAAAACGGCGAAACAAAATTGAAAACTAGAAAATAAAAAAACAAAACTCAAAAAGAAAAATTAAATTCAAAATAATTGTAGCGGAAAAATTTTCAAATTTTTCATATAAAAGTTCTTTATTTAGTTATACGCGTTTATGAAACGGAAAATTATTATTTTTTTTTTTTGTGCTTTTCAAAAATACAAAATAATATCTTAAAAGTAAAAAAACAAAATTAGTTTCATTTTCATGGTTCCGTTATTTTTCATTTTATATAGAAAATGTACTATATGAAAAACTATAGGATTTCATTCAGAGTACATAAAATAAAAATGAAAAATAATAAAATTCTATTGATAAACACTGACTAAATGAAATTCATTCATTATTCCTTTTTATGTTAACTATTTTTATTTTGATAAAATTGAAAAGTCATCTACAATATTGCCATCAATTTCTATTCATTTTGTACACGATTAAATGACATATTATAATTTTCCATTTTTTGTTTTTGTTTTTGTTTTTTTTTTTTCAATGATTCATAAATTGAAAAATGCAAACGAACGGTGTAGTGAAAGCATCAAGAATTATTATTGGGTGGAACTGAAATTATTGATCTTCACTGTTTTCATCGCTCACAGTTGATATACATACATATGTACATATGTAATGATTCGTTTTCTTTTATGTTTAAGGCCCGTTTCATATTGGAGAACGATGAGCGATCAACGGAAATCGATGAATAATCACAGCTCAGACAATGCTTTTTAATAATGCATTCATTAACTTTGACTACGTTGATAAGCGGTAATCAATGAGCGATATGTATTTCAAATTGAACTGAAAAAACTAAGCATCGTTTTGATTCAATTATATGGTCATCTGTCTACCATTTTTGATGTTTGATGTTCGTACGTGCTAAAATATACAGTGAAATTAATTTAAATATCGGTCATCACTATCATTCACAATCAAAACAAATTTGACTGTAAAAGCCAATGATCAGCAATGTCGCCCATAGCTCATCACTCATCGTTTGTCAATGTCAATGAATGCATTGCCTCATGTCTGAGCTTGGATTACTCGTAACCACCACTGATCGCTCTTCGTTTGCCAATATGAAACAGGCCTAGCACAGGCTTACTTTCTCTTGTATCTCATCCTATTCTATAATATTAGTAAATGTACCAGAAACAACATAAAATTAACATAACGAACACAAAATTAGATTAATAATAGAAATAGTACTCAATTTAACACCAAACCCAACCAATCATTTTCTCCCCACCATTTTTGGCATTTGAGTTTATAATTATAATAATAACAATACCAGTACAGCTGTTTACAGCGTCTAAGTGCATATTATTTTATCTCATACCTTTGCTAATTTTGATCACTTGGAAAATGGATATACATACATACATACATATGTATGTACATATCGTATAGAAAAAGTTTTTCAAAAGCATAAAATCAATTTTTGATGGTAACATTTGCTTGACAAATTAATCTTAATTTTATGAACTCATTTTAACCCTCTAATAAAAAAAACTTCCAAGGAATAAAGAAAATATAAAGTTAAAAATGAAAATTTCCTTCTGTTATATTTTCATTAAGGATAATAATTTCTAATGACATTAATGACATGTTTTTGTTTTATTTAGTAATTAATTTTGTTTTTTCTTCTTTTCTTTTTTTTATGAATCTTAGATATTTCGATTTTCTTGGTTTTTAATTTAATTTCATTGTTGGTTTGTTTTTAAGATTTTAATTACACTTTCATTGAGTTTTATTACTCATTTATTTTTTTAATTTTTTTTTCTTTTTTTTGGTAATTTAATAAATATTGAAACATTTTATTAAAAACAAATTATTAAATTTTTTTTTTTTTATATAAAAAAATTGACTTTTTAACTGAAACCCCATATAATGTGGCTCTACTCTTGTGTGTATTTAATAGTGATCGTATTTGAGTAAGCTGCTTTAGCATGATTTCGGTCTTTTCTCAAAAATATTCTTCATAATTTGATTACAAAAACGAACCACATTTTAACATACCAACAAAATTTAAAAAGTCATCATTAAAAAAACGTTAACCCAATTTTTGTTTTTTTTCAATCTAAAAAAATATATTAGACAATGATTTACTGCACTGCATAAAATCATTTTTATCCATCCCATCAAGAAAAAGAAAAATGCAAAAAAATGTTTTTTTTTACATTTTTATTGCGTTTAAAATTCGTTTTCTTAAAAAAGTTTTAGTAATATGTCTGTATTCATTTATCTTTTTGCTGATTATTAAAGTTCGTTTTTTTCATTTTTTTTTTTCTAATTTATTAAATAATAAGAAAAAACTAAGTGCCATGAAAAATGAAAATTTTCAATTTTTTTTTTTTGTTTCTACAACAATACCAAAAAAACAGTTAAAACTCCTTAAATGCAAGCATGATACATATTCACAAGTGTGCAAATTTTTCACAATGGTATAAATTTTTAAAATACGTACATGTAATTTAACCAAGTTGTGAAAAATTTCTTTTTGATATTTTGTCGGAGAAAAATTTATGAATAGGTTCAGTTTAGTCAGTTAAACGTACACATTTGTTATGTAGGAAAAAGTTTTATTATTTATGGTCTTTTCAACTTTGAAAAAAATAAAATAAAATAAAATAAAAAAAATAAAAATGAGGTAATGTGAGAATTTTCTGTTACGACATTGAATTAACGTCATGGACACACATCATTGTGTTTTAAAATACACGAATTACATAGTTCGCTTATATAAATGAAACAAAAAAATAAAGGCCAAGGCATTTATCAGTTTCATAATCACTTTATAACTTTAATCGTCATTTATTTCTTTGTGTCGTGTCTAAAGCAAACAAATAAAAATCTATACATATTTAATTTTCTGTTTAAATCTTATAGGATTATCATGATGATATACGACAAGAGCAAATGTGGGAAATGCAAGCATTAAGTTCATCATCATCATCATCACAAACACAAACTGGTGAACAGAATAGTCCAAATAGTATAGTTGGTATGAATGTTGAAAATGGCGGTTGTGCTAACATTTTAAGTACTGATAATATGTCATTAGGTATGGATATTACAGAAACAACACCAACATCTGGAGCTTTACCAACAGCATCAGCCACAACAACAACGAGTCAAGCACTTAACAGTATGTATTTAATTTAATTATATTAAATGACTGGCACCAATGTATTATGATAATATATGTATGCACAATTCTAGCACATACAATACATCCATCAATTGCGGCCGCTATTCAACATCAATTAGCAACAAATGGTATGGGCATTATAAAGCCAGCAACTGGTGTAGCCGCTGTTACTGGATTAACACAAGCTAGTCAAACAACGATTGGTATACCAAGTGAAGCTGAAACAACGACAACAACATTAGCATTACTTGAACCACCTAGCGCACTATTACATCCAGCATTGAGAGGTGTTAAAGCCGTTAATATTGGTAAGCTATATATATGATTAAGTTTAAAAAAATTCAAATAACAGACTTTTAGTTCCATTGAATTATATTCAAACAGCAAGTGGTTTAACAAGGAAACGACCATTATTAGGTGTACCTAGATCTGGTATGAATCCAACTAAACGTACCGTTATGACATTGTTGGCACGTGCAAAGAATTCACAATCATTGCATGCAGCTTTAAGAAATTCAACTTCAGCATCGACAGCAGCCGCAGCTGCAGCTGCAGCAGCAGCTGTAACTGGTCATATTCCAGAGTAAGTTTAACAAAAAAAAATCTTTAACATTTTTAAACGCGATCAAATTAAGAAAAGGAACCATTCATATAAAAAGTTCTTTTTTTTTTTATATATATCATGTTAAATAGACCATTGCAAATGATAACATCACCGCTCATTTTACCCCCACATACAATGGATGAAAGTATAATAGCACAACAAAAGGAAACTTTGTCGCAAGGAATTTAAAAAATAAACACACTCACATACACATACACACACACACACACACACACACACAAATGTAAGTACGTATAAATGCAAATTCAAGTTCAATTTTTAATATCTATGTATTCATAATTACATAATTGCACATTTAATCAAAAAAAAAAAAAAAAACTAAAATAAATATAATTAAATACTCGTAAATAATAATTAAATTTAAATTAAAAAAAAATTAAAACTAAAACAAATAAATTCATATATAGAAAATTGAAAATGTTTAGGGATCTTTTAAGTAAATCAATGCATTTAAAAAGCAAATTATAGATATAATATGACAAAAAAACGAAACAAAAAAAAATTTAAAATTAAAATTAAATTATTAAAAATAAAAAAATTAAAAAAAAAAACTGACAAAGGTAAACAAAAAAAAACAAGAAAACACTTTTTTTGCATAAAATATCGTAAATTTTAAACACATTTTTGAGCACCATTAAAATGTGAAAAATTTTAAAAATTTATTTATTTTGTTTTTTTTTTTTTATAAGAAAATGAGATTTATTGCTAATTTAATTTTATATAATGATTAGAATTGAAAAAGGATAAAAAAACGAAATTCTGATATCATTAACAATTATTGATATTACAAAGAAGAATAAATTAAAATTAAAATATTTAAAATTTAAACAAAACAAAATTATTTGTAAGTTAATAATTTTTAGGATAATTTTAATTTAAAATTAAAATTTAAATTTCAAAGCAAAAAACAAAAAAAAAATTAAATTAAAACACACATTTTAGAAATTGTATGTTTATTTAATGATAATCAAAAATAAAAACAAATTATTAATCAATTAAATCAAAGATTTAAAATAAAAATCAAAGCAAAAAATAAAATTATAAACAATAATTAGACAGACGTGTTTCTGTTTTAAATACACGTTAATAAAATTGAAATGGTTATGATACAGTGAAACATGTCTGTGTTCGTCACTTGGCCATTATAAACGAGATTTAATTTCTAAAAAAAAGAAAAGAAAATTACACCAAAAATAAGGACCAAAATGTAGCCTTATTTCAAACAAAATTAAGCAATATTAATACATTAAAAATTTATTATTTACAACATAAAAATTAGGCCCAAATATAACGTCAATGGAATACGAATATTCAAATATTCATAATTCATTTTGCTGTCGTTCAAAATAAGTTTTATTTTGATTTGATAGTTCCTGTGACAACGACAAACACCCAATTATATTTGTTTTTTTTTTTTTTTGTGTAATTTAAAATAAAAAAACAGAAAATCACAATTTTGAAAAAAATGGGTCAGTACTCAGTATTTTTGACAAATTGAGTTTATTGCCAGTTTCATTTTACTGAAATTTAAACTATCGTTGATGTTATTACTATGGAGATCTCAGACGTTATTTGTACCTATTAATGTACAAATTACATATGTATGTGCAATCAATTTAGTTAAACTGAAATTTAAACAAAATTGTAGAATTGAATTTAGTTTAATTGAAAGTTTAAACTATCGTTAAGATTTATTTAATTTTGGAGTTTATACCATCATTTTAAAACTGGGCCTTAAACTACAATGAGACTACGTTTCATTTAAGAGACGAACGAAATAGATCAACATGATGACTGATAATCAATATTGCAAGTTTCACTGTATAAGAAAAAAATTACCAAGTACTGAAAATAATGACAAAGTACTTACAAAAAACTAAAAATAAATGTTAAGTTAAAATAAAAATAAAAACTAAATTAAAAAAAAAAATAAAATAAAAGAAAATCATAGAAAATAAAATAAAATATAGGTAAATGGATTCTACTGTGTTTTTTGTTTTTTTTTCTTGTAAACTGCATTATAATTTAAATTAATAAAATTCGTGCACTGTTGAAATTTTTAAAAAATTCAAAAAAATTCGAGCAAAACGTTATTCATTCAAATATAAATCAAATTCAAATTAAAAATATAAAAAATAATTTATATATATATAAAAGCTAAAAGCATCAAAACAAGAAAAAAAAAAGTTAACTATATAAATTAATAATCATTCAATTCATAAATATAATTTACAAAGTGGAAAAAAAAAATCAAATTAGAAAATTTAAATTCACTGACCGTTAGCTAACCTTAAAATTAAAAAAAAAACTCAAATAATAATTAATAGTTAAATTGTCATGTTATTTGCAACAATAAATTATTAATGTAAATAATTAATATAGTAGATCAAATTTAATTCCACCTAAAAGATATTTATGATGTAGAAATAATGTTCAAATCAAAATGTGAAATTCATTAGTAGACTACACCAAATTACACCTAGTTAGCAGCATATTCATTCGTTTTTTTTTTTTTTTTAGAAAAAACAAAAATAATTAAAATACATAAAAATTAATTTTGAAAAAATAATAAAATTAAATAAAGAATAAAATAAAACAAGGGAAATTTTTGTTTCAGCAAAATTACATTCAATCATTGAAATAAATTTAATTAAATATGCCTGTGTGCATGATTGAATCTCGAAATTTTCAAATTTTAAGGTGAATACACACGGTTCAAAACAAATACCAGACACAGACGAATGAATTCACCTTAACTTTTTTGTTTTTTAATTATACGTGATATGTATGTAATTTTCCTATAAAGTAGATAATCATTAGAAGGATCTGAGTTAGTGATATCTGTGCCAACGATAGTTGATACTTGATAGTTAATAAGGTTATTTTAAATATAACACTTGTAATGTTTTGAATAGCGCATATAAGTTTCAATGATATCGACAGTAACTTTTAACGCTTGTCGCTATCATTAACACAATGTCACTAGACTCCACGATCTTTTAGTAAAATTTCTTAAATAAAAGTGATAATAAAAAATAATAATAATCATAATAACAATAAATAAAAAAAATAAATAAAAAATTAACAAATCAAAAATACATGGTTTCAATTTATTTTTGTTTTTTTTTTGTGCATAAATTAAAAAATACAAAAAAATTTAAATAAATAAATAAATAAATGAATCATGAAAGCAAAACAAAATATTGAATTATTTTTGAAAATTTAATCCATTAAATAAAATAAATAATAAATAATCTAGTCACATTTAAAAAAAAAAAAACAAAAAAACAAAACACAACTGTAAATTAAAATAAATAAAAAAAAAAAATTATATACTTTATGTATCGATTATACACATACACACAACCATTGAAATTGTTCAAAAAAACAAAAAATATATTTACAAAAATGATTAAAAAAAAAAAAAACAAAATGAAATAAAAATGCAATATTTGTTCATTGTTTGTTAGAAATCCTATAAATAAATATTTACTTATATGCTATTTTAAAAATAAATAAAAAAAAAATTAATCAAAAAAAAACAATTGATAAACAAATAAAAATAATAATAAAATGTATACACATACACTCTATGCCACAAATATGTTCCAGTTCAAGAAAAAAAAAATTCAATGATAAAAATTTAAAATCTGAATTTTGAATACCCTACAGATGATGAGCACAGTTACATAACTGTGCATTGCCGATCCATTTAGGTTTATTTTAAACCTTTTAGGGTTCATATAGATACACTTTCAGAGCCTATAGAAAGATCATTTTGAAAAATTTTGATTAGCTGTAATATTTTTGTGACACAAAGTCTATGTGGAAAATTAAATGTGAAATTAAAAAGAAAACAAAAGATACAAAATTGAAAAAAAATTTATATATAAATAGAGATGAGCTATATTCGATTGAGAACTACCATATTTACAACAACGTTATCTAGGTATGTACTTTTACTATTGTTTTTATATTGTCTTTATCAATTTATTGAAATCACAATGTTTTTTTTTTTTTTTGTATTTTATATATGTCAGATTTTATTTAATAAGGTTAAGTGATTAAATTGAATTTTTTTTTTTTTTTTTTTAAATAACTTTTATGAAAATACGTTAGTTATAAGAAAAATATAAAAAAGGATAAAAATTTTTATACTCTGGTCCATTAATTCTATGGAGTTAAGGTCTTATAGAAATGACGGAAAATAGTACCACTTCACGATAGTATTAAGACTAGTGGGGTAATTGTGGGCTCTTATTATAAATATGAGAGAAGAAAAGACACCATGGGCTCCTATAAAGGCCTTAACTGCACTGAATCAGTAGACAGAGTATTAATTTATCTTATTGAGTACATGCATAAATATACACATCAAGATTTTCATTATCCTGTGCTATAAACTTTAATGAAAACTGTGTTCCGGAGACAATTTCTCACGATAAATCTCAAAATAATTTTTTTTTTTTCGAATTTTAAACGCTTTAGTATTGCAATGAAATTGAAGTATTTGTTTACAGATCAACGATTCATATTTTCTCTTCAATTGAATTCAAAAATTAAATAATGTCTAAAACAGGCATAGCACTACAAAAGTATCCCTAAATTTACCTTTAAGGATAATTTCGTTTTTCTTTAAAAACACAGAAAAACAATTTTTTACATCCTTTTAACTATGGCAGTAGTAAATGTAAAATTTATTCTATAAATCAGACATGATCAATTGCTGTTATTATGACAAATACATACATACATATGTATATTCCAGACTATTGCGGGATTGACGATAACGAATAGCCATCGTATGCGATTTATTTCATATTTTGGTGATTTAAGACAATCATAGATGGCGAATTATTTAATTTAATTTAAAATCCTTTAAAAAAAAAAAAAATTAGGAGCTTTGACGTATACATAATCGGCTAAAAAATTTTTTTTTATACTGTGTGATTAATTAATGAAAACAATTTAAAAATTATTTGAAAAATTTACGCAATAGAATTTTAATTAAAAAAAAAAAATGCAAAATACACAAAAACATGAATATAAATAAAATTGCATTTTTAATCTAGTGAATTAATTTTTTTTTTTCATAAATTTGTACAGGATTTATTAAATTTTTATTCCCTCATGAGTCGTTATAAAAAAAATGACATTAAAAAAAAAATTCAAATATAGAAAAAAAAATGTTTTACCTGAAATTTAATAAAATCATTTCAAAGAACGAAATGCGAACACAAACAGTGAACATTATTGAAAAAGGACCTAAATTCAGTTGGTTAGATGTTTTTCATTCAAAAAGTTTTTTTTTTTTTTTTTTGTTTAAAAAAGGATAAAGAATGATTTAGTAAAATTCATAAAAATCTGTAGTTTGAAATTTTCGTTTTGGTAAGTACTGCATGCATACTGCATATGTGTGAATAAAAAAATGAATTTTACAGTACGTTTACATGAGCATGAACACAGAAAAATAAAACTCTAAATTTTATTTTATCCATCTCGTTTTGTTTTTTGTATTTTTTTTTTTTTTTTGTCTTTTCATAATCGTTCTGTTGTAACATTGCTCACTTTTTAATTTGTTTGCATTTTCAACAAGCACAATACTCGTACACTATTGTACCCTTTGTATACTATACGTACAATTTTTACATAAACGTAACGCATTATATCCGCATTTTTTTAAAAAAATTCATCATTTATACATACTGATCCATGTGTACTGGATGTGTACATTTTCTTTTATTTTTCCATTTCGTTTGGATTATTTTTAAAAGTGCCTAATTTAAAAAACAAAAAAAAAAAAATAATACAAAATTCTTGCATAGATGCATGCGTTCACATACTCTCATATTTTTCTATTCAAAAAGAAATTACTAACAAAACGAGGAATTATTTTTTCACGAGTACAGGTAATCCTTCTAATAACATGACAAATACATTGGTCCCTAGAAATTGACATGATATATGAGACCCACAGTAGATATGAAAAACGTAGTTATAGGATTCCGAATTTTGTTAAATCATTTAAAATTAGTTAAATCTACTGATCCAATTTGATTTAAAGTACAAAATACGTTTGTGTGCATTTAATTCGAACAGGAGAGTCTTGAAAAAAAAAAACAAAATTGAACATTCTCGAATTAGACCACAATAATGTAAAACAAAAAATACCTATCGATAAGTTTCTTGTTTTTTGATACAAAAAATTATCATGATGTATCTTTTGCTTAGATAATGCGTTTTAGATGCGCTTTTACAATACATTTTGAAATTTTGTGCGATGTTGCCAATTAAAGTGTATACGTTTTGTTTTAAATATTTTGATCAAAATCAAATTCTGTTATAGTCAGTCGTATTGTAAAATGATTTCCATAAATTTCTGGTCGTGCTACAATTAAAATTTGTTGTACATAACCATGTTACAAGAGTGTTACCTGTATTGCAATTTTATACAATTTAATTCCATACAAAATTAAAATTTTACACAAGAAAAATAGGCAAAAAAATACAAACAAAAAAAAAAGAAGCAAAACAAACAAAATGCGCGTACATGTGTGTGTATTTTTGTATTTGTTTATGTTTCTACATATATTTTTGTTTTAACTAAACTAGAAATTTATATTTTCTAAAAATTTAACATAGTTTAAAAAGTGATGAAAAACAGAAATAAATTTAAAAACAAAAAAAAAACAGTTAAAAGAAAACAACGTATACAACATGTACACGTTGATGTATAAAAAAATTTCAGGTATAAAAACAAATTATACAAACATACACACACACGCACATAAAATGAAATGTAACAGTAGCAAAATAGATTTAAAACTCATTTACATTTTGCTCCTCATACACATATGTATATGTATATGTACGTACATAATTCTATGTATATTGTATATGAGATAGGATGCAAATGTTAATATCCTGTGCTATATTTATTTTGTCTTGTTTTCTTTTTTGTTTTTTTTTTTTTTTTAAATTCACATGCATATTTATAATACGAGTACCCATTTTTCATTGCATTGCATTTCAAGAAAATCAGTTAAAGGTTAAAAAATTGCACATGATTTAAAAAAACAAAATAAATAACGAAAATACGCGAAGTTAACAGAAAAACAACGTAAACTAAAAAAAAATTAAATTTGAATAATAAAAAAAAAAGCCAAAAATATAACGAAAAATACAAAATGAACTTTTCAAATTCATCATATTCACATTAATTTTTATTCAAGTGCAACATTTACATATCCATGGATATACGAGTATACCACCTTCCTATACAACACAAAAATACAAAAAAAAAAATTACGCAAAAATGTTCTCTTTTGTTTTGATTTCTTGTACAAGTTGAAACATTTTCAAAAAAAGCAAAAAAAAAAAAAAAATTTACATATTAATGTTTTTTTCATGCTGTTATATAGACATTATAGAGAACAGTTAAAACATGGTATAACATTTTTTTTTTATTTTTTTTTTTTTGAATTCAATTTTTGTAACGTTTGACATAGAACTACATGTAAATTAAGGATATAATAAAAAGGAGCTGAAAAATATTGAAATTCCCCCCTTCTCTCTTTTGACAAAAATAACACAAATACACGTTATATTTGTATGGGATCCATAAAACATTTGATGTCATATATTGGATGGCAAAATTTAGTAAATGATGAATATAACCTGGTATGTACGTTGTACCAATAAATAATAGTTCATACATCGTTGTGCTATAAGCATTCATACGAACAAACATACATATATGATGTTTTTTTTCATTTTGATTTGGCAATAATAGTGCATATACAAATAACATTATACATACATAAATATATTTTGAATTTCATTTATACAAGTGTGCCACATTTGTACGAATGTATAAACCTGATGTTAATGATGATGATCATGATGATGATGATGGCGATAACGATGATGGTAATAATTATATACGAATAATTTTTAAATAAAATTTAAAGTTACGTGAATATTTTTGGATAACAATTATATGCAAAATAGAATGTATTTTTAATCAGAGATAGAAAATAAAAACGGAAAATGAAAATATGAAAAATGAATGGAAAATAGAAAAAACAAAAATAAATGTTTGAAAATTTCTAACGAGATTATGTAATAATTATGTATGAGAAAAAAGTGAAAAACTTTTAAATTTGAAACTTCGAAATGAACAACAAAACTGATTAATATGTAAATAATGTGATCTCATGATAACAATCAAAATTGCAAGATTTACACGTGTATATCCAATTCCCTTTTAGCTTAGAAGCTTAGCATAGAAGATAAATGTAACAGGGAATGTTATATTAAAATATTTTTAAAAAATGTACAAAATAATGTCAATAATAATTAATCAATCAACAATGAGGCTACAACACGATGTGAGTTTTAGCCTGGGCCAGAATGCTTCTCCAGATGGACCTACCTGTACGCAGCTTAGGCTTAAATAAAATGTCGATATAATAAACAAATCAATAAACCAATCACATACAAAAATATGTAAATGTATAAAAGAGAAATTAAATTCTTTAATTCATTACATAGACACGTATACGAATTTTGCAAAATGTTTGCAATCGACATATAACGATGTATGTATGCGTGATTACGTATTCACGCAATGTAGCATAAGTTCTTAATTTAATTCAGTCAAAAAATAAATATGTAACATATTCTCAAGAATTATATGAATGATATTATGATAATAACAATCATAATAATATCTAATATCATTTCGACGCTATTATAACATTTGATGATGACGATGATAATAATGACATTGTTATCATATTATCCTTTTTTGTTTTTATTTCGAAGAAAAAAGAAAAATATGAGAAAATATTACCTATAAAAGCTAACATCTGCTTATGAAATCCATTTTTATTTTTTATTTTTTTTTTGTACATTTGTATGCCCATAGTTGGCCCAGCACATCAGTTATATGAGCATTTATAATCAAAAACCACACGGAGATTTCCTCCATATGGAATGATATAAGGATATCAGTTGAGGATAATGTAGCATGTATGGATATGCATTGACAAACACATCATTTTATATTGAATGAAATTTTATACTTCGTATACCTACATACATATACACTGAAGACCACATATGCACATATGTATGTATGTAAGTAGCTATAGACAAATGCTTTTCCTAAAGAAAATATATTTGAGATATAACTTGATGAAATTTATATAAGAACTTGTACAAGTACTTACAGTTTTATAAAAATGAGTATGTTTGTGCTAAAAAGGATATTATATAGTCACATACATATGTACGTACTTCATGACATGTCATCAAGTTTTAACGTGTAATTTTGCACACCATCATATTAACATTAGTAGCATACACGTTTTAAAAATAAAACAGACAAACAAGCAAATAAAAAAAATTTCATTTCATCATCAAAAGGACATATAATTCTGAATAGCTTATTATTATTTTTTTTTTTTTTTATAGTCGAATTGTTGAATGTCGTTTATGTACACACGTATTGTTTACATTGATTTTTGTTTTTGAGTTTATTTTGAGGAAAAATAAAAAAAAAGGATAACAAGTAAAACAAAAAAAAAAAAAATAATAAACAATGTTTAATAAATACACATATACGAATATGTAATGAGTGTAAAATATGAATGCATAAAAATTTATTTACCTTCAATTTACATTTCGTAATGTTGAAAAATATTATACAATTTTTGAGTACAGGGTATTAAAAAACAAATAATAATTTTGTTTACAAGTTGTGAAAAATTAAATTCGTTCCTTATCCTTTTTCTCTCATTCATAGTTTGAACTTTGGAATTTTCTTTGAAAAATGCCAACATTTTGGGATGGTCACAGGACAGGCTGTAATTTTGATGAAGACATTGTTGCGAACTACAACTGTGATCATACTTGTGTATAAAGCCATTGTACATAGTGGTATCACTGAGAGCAAGTTTTAAATCCAAGCTCCATATAGTGCTGCTTGTATGTAAAAGGAGAAGCATGATCCTTAATATGGAGATTCCAAAATTCTCCTTTTCCTCTTAGTGATGAAACCATATGGTTTGATACACTACGATTGTGATTAACGTTTCACGAATTTTAGATTTTTTCGTTAAAAACAGCAGGAATTTATTTACCATCCTTACGATCAAATGATCACCCATATTTTATACTCTCATACCTGTACTATATATTTCTTTTTTGCTTTCACTGTTCAATGGCTATTTAAAACAAACAAAATTACCCTGTACATGATAGGTTCACAGGAATGAGAAATCATTTAATGATTTTTTTTTCTTCCTTATTTTGTATTTGAAATAAAATAAATTGTACATGGCAGAGTAATATAAAACAGAATATATTCAATTAAATTTTCAAAATCTATATTAGTGTACCCCATTCAACAATTAATATACTTGTACAATAAATATGTGTGTGACATATGCACATCCACACAAAACTTTTCCACGTGTATATTATACTATATAGGCCATATCAAATAGAAATTTCATTTTATAGTAAAATGAAGTAGAATTTAAATTTTATGAAAACAAAAAAAAAAAAAAAACAAAAAATTGAAAATATAATTTCATACAGTGTACACATTAGGTACTTTATATATCGTTCATGGAATCTACAATTAAATGAAATAAAGTATGCTTTTTGATGATGTAAGGGTACATTTGTATATAGATACTTTGCATATGTTACTAAATATGTATGTATGTATGTTGGTATACTGAAATTAAATAATCCCCAATACAAAATGATTATTTTGTTTTATTATAAACACAAAATAAATCAATTACACAACATAATAAAATTCGTATACCAGGATAACTATATAAGATCTAAATTATTTGTGCGTTCATATGTGTAAATATATACTCATGAATATTCATGTACATATTTATATACACTTAATATGTTCATGTTACAAAGTAAATATGAAGGATAACAAATAAAAGTTAAAGACTTTTACCATGAATAAATACCTTTTACATTTTATTGTACTTAACTATACATGTGTATATGTACATATGAGTACTTAGAAGAAGTACTCTTTGGTATTATTACTATATTTGACACAAAAAGTAATATATTAAGAATTTATTGGTTTATATAACATAGAAAGTTGACTTAATTTCATGTACATACATATGTACATATATATGTATGTACATACATTTATGTTGGTACACGCATATAGAATGGTTGATTACACTACCATAAATACAAAAATACAATATATCATTCAAATCCTCTATATATGTATGTACAACATATTTACACTTTAATGAGATTTCAAAATAGTTACACACATAATATAATACATACAATACAATATGCACAAACGAATTATGTGAACATCTTCTGTGAAAATAATAATCAACAAATAAATTTATGTACAATATTTTTGGTACAAAATATCTACTATTAATTCTATTTATGGTAAATGTGTAGATAATGGGACACACGGTTGGAGGGGGGTGTGAATGGGTGGGGGTGATATAGGAAAACGTGTACAACACTGAACAAGTAATCAAACATAAATCTAATACAGGAGCTTCTAATTTTCCCTATCTTTAAAAACGCATCACTGCCTATTTGATGCGATATTCAGCTTAAAATCATAGTATCACGCTGAGTATCGCATCAAATAGACAGTGATGCGTTTTTGAAGATAGCCTTTTTACATTCACCGGTATCAGGACATCTTTGTATCAATTCATTGATACTTGATCGTGGAATATACAGCAATTACACTTTTTTAGTTATGAAGTACTAATCAATGAGTCCTTTTACACTATAAAATACATTCGCAATATTTTTTGTACGATTTAAAACTTAAACAAACATTTTTTACAAATTAAAAATTTGCAAGTACCAAGCTACCTGATATACATGTCTCATTTCCTTCACTCGTAATGATTTCAACTGTTCGTAAAATTTCTCATAAGTGTCTCGTTGTGTAAAATCCCGTGAATGATATAAATGGCTTAAAAGTTACAATGAAGTTTAGATGATGGAGGCATTTAGAACACGTTATAGAATGAAAAATCGTTGGGAAACTCTAAAATAATTGAATATTGCTAACAAAACATAATAATAAAAATTTTTTTGAATTAGAGAATAATTTTGAAAAGATATTGATGTCCATCCATTAAAAAAAAAATGTAATCGTAGTTACATGAAATATTCATTTATAGTGTAAATACTCAGTATAGTGTTTCTCATTAATGTATTTTTCATATTTTAACAATTTCATATGTATTCAAATATTAATTTATCCTAAAAGTTGTACACACGATGTACATTAATTACAATTTAGAGAATTATATCTCATACTTAATGTATTTAACATCAGCAACAAACTTTTTGAAATTTTGAAACTTTCAAAAAAAAATCGAAAACAAAAACATTTTAAGATTTTAGCATAAAATTACAAAATATTGTCATATTATTTAAATCGAAATTAATTTTTAATTATTTTAATATATTTTTTTTCTTTCTATATTCTGTCTATGATTTTGATACATACACATTTCTCATTTGCATAATTTTAAACTAAAATAAAACAGTATAAAACTTTGTAATTACAAAATGACTATAGTGTATATTCATTATTAATGATAGTAACATGAAATTTACATTTAAAGGGTTCGAATTAATTCACCTGCAAGGTTATGTTGAAAATAAACGAAAATTTATCAAATATATTACACATAACATACATACTTATATTATATGTAAATAATAATGATAAACTTTAATTCCCTATCTAAATCAAAAATTAATATGCATACAATGAACAGTCGATCATTTGCTTTTAAGTCGCGCGTTTTCATGCAGAATTTTCATTAGTGGAATATTGTATGTAAATACATACATATAGGGTATAAGGGAAAGTTCTGTCGTTTTTGAATACGTTCAGTTTTATGCCTTGTCGATCCTTAGCTATTTATTGCCGATCTTTCAAATTCAATATGAAAACGTGGTCTTAAATTTACGTTTCCATTTTCATTTATTTTTTTTTCTAATATTTCTATATTTTTACATAACTCTAGAATGCATGGACGTACATATACATACTCGCATACAAATTGCATATAAAAAAATATCTGTTTTTTTTTTCACGCACCTTGGATTAATTGATGAGGCCAAAGTTTACACTTTATATTTGTTCAGTTTAAAAAATATGCGATAACGATATTTTATCTTTGCAAATAAAATTTTTTTTTTTTTATTATTTTAATTGAATTTTTGTAATCGAAAACCCATTAATTAAAGTTTTTAAATAATTTCATTTTTTTTATTTATTTTTATTTTTTAATTTTTGTAATGTAATTTAAAACTTAAAAAAAGGAACTTTTTTAGTGGTTTAAATGTTATACGCGTACAAAACGCGTACAACCACATATCATAAATTCAAAACATGAAAGTCATTTGTTGTGGTTTTATTTTACAAACAAGTAAAAACTACAAAACAAAAAAAAAAAAAAAACGAAACAAAAATTCTGAGTTTTTCCATTTATTTGTAGATACACTATATTATCTGTAGGTACCTATATATAATAGGATATAGCAATAAATTAACTTGCATATGATGTGATTATGTTACAAACAAAAAATAAACGGAATAAAAATGAAGTGACTTCATTTAATCAGAATATAACTCATACACATACAAACCTACATACATACATGAAAAATAGATACATTTGACAGGATAATAAAAAAATATGTCCTCATTTTGTTTTTTCAAGCTTTTGACTTTTATTTTAATTTTAATTGCCATCGCAATGTAATTTAATTTAAGCCAAATTTAAGCCAATCAAAAATAATAGCGTAATAATATACATACATATATAAATACTGATTAAAAATAAAGTTACAGCAGCTCACTATAAAGATTTATTTTTACGATATGGGAATACATATACGAATACAAATCCCTTGCTATATGCATATGTGGGATATTACATACACATCATACTTACATATTATGTGGTAATTTTATAGCTTTTACAAATCTACAGGTAACCCTCGTATTATGTGCTGGAAAGTGTCCTTTAAAAAAGTGCCGTGACAATAACAGTGACAATCGTCACCCCGTGATGTTACTGCAAATATCCAGACTCTAATATTGATGGCATTGTGATATTAAAATCTTTATTTAGATTTAATTGATATCATGAATTTGCGAGATCGACATTCTTTGAATCTGAGCCATCCATTTGAATTTTGAACTTAACACTTGTGCTGACCAAAAATTTATCATGTGAGAAATACCGTACGTTATTACAAGGGTTACCTATATTCAAATATGCACTCAAATTTATAATAATGATATGCGTACTAATTGATTAATCAACAAAATATAATAAATTGTACTCTAAAATTTTTTAGACTGAAATTAAAAATACACAAATATAAATATGAATTAATTTGTTTTTTTTTGTTTTTTGTTTTTTTAATGAATAACAGAAAATTTATTTATTTCATGACAAAATTTTTTTATCATTTTCTCATTGCATTTTCAATTAAAATTCAATTAATTGTGGTTTTCAAAAGCCAAATACAAAATTTATAAATGAAAATAAAATTAAAAAATAGAAAATTCAAATTGTAATCATTAAAAAAAATAATAATGAATATTTCTGGGTCCAAACAAAATACAAAGGTAAGTGAAATTTAAATTACAAAAAATAATTGAAATTTTATCCAATTGAGATAATCATTAAAAGAAAACAATTATATACTATTATGTCTCATTAAATATTTTCTTATTCTCCCTCCCCTCTTTCTTCCTGTCCCATGTTAAGAGAATACAAAATTTTAGAATTAATACGACTTGTTTCCTGTTTTCTTAAAGATTTATCTTTATCCTGTATTCTTTTTCAAGGACATTAGATATTGTCATTTGAATATTAACAAAAAAAATTATTATAAATTTGAGGTTTTTTTTTTGTTTTTTGGTTTTTCCAAGCCATCCGTTGCCAGGATGTATGCATTCCCAGGACGACTATACTAATTGTAAACGCGAATATTACTTACGCGAATTTTAATCGCCTTTATATATAGAAACACGGATGGTAAGGGATACATTCAGTTTGTTTATTTTTTCTATAATTTGAGCTCATCGTTCTGGAAATCACCGTAACAAAACATACTCGAATCTTTTGTGGTCATAGGTCTTGAAAGACATACGAAACTAAAATTCATCAAAAAAAAAAAGAGATATTTTAATTATTTTTTTTTTTCTCGGCCACACAAACCCATTATCATCCATCACGGTCATCATGATTGACTTAATATAATCCAGATAATTATAGAATAAATTAATTCATACATCCCAAAAAAAATATATTACAGGCCATAACAGAAATGACCATTACAAATGAGGAATTATATAATATGGGCCTGGGCATTATAACGAATGTGTTGATGATAATTAAAATTAAAATTTCATATATTAAAATCTTAATGAAAAATTTTTATTCCGTTTTATTCATTTTATTGTAAATCAAATTATAAAAATTTTTAACGAAATTGACCAAAACAAAAAAATAAAAATAAATTAAAAATAGATAAATAAATTACAATAAATAATACGAAAAAATTTATATACGCGACATATTTAAACGCAAAAAAATTTTTAAATAAAATTTTCAAAAATTTAAAGGGAAACTTTAAAAATAAAAATTACATTCAAAAATTATAGCAAAAATAAAAAATTTAAAAAACAAAAAAGGAATCAAATAGAATAAGCAAACTGATATATTAAAGTGTCTTTTCGTTTTTATCTTTAGTGTAATAGCGGTCAATCTATCGACTACAATATCTTTGTCAGCTATAGCAGATACAAAATTAATTGTTATTTGTAAATTAATTAATAGTAGTGGTGCAGGTTCGAATTAAATTTTCATTTATACATAAATTGAATTCATACACAAAGTCTTGAATATGGTACTCGGTATCTCAAAACTATCGGTATCCCGTCATCGTATCATGTTTATAACATAAACAACATTAAATATTTGTCAATTATCCTGAAAAAACATTCCACTCATTATGGACGTTTACTAAATTGTTGAATTTTCATACTTTCATGTAGTGTCAAAGGATGCAATTAATCTTAAAAACAAGGGATATTACCATTCTTTTCCTTTATCTAAGTGTATGTAAAATATAAAAAAAAAAAATTAAAATAAATAAAATGATAAACAAAAGTAAATAAACAAAATAAAAATAAAAAAAATAAAAGAAATCCTTAATTAAATCATTTCAAAGTACATAATGTACAAATATATAAATAAATTGTAATTATAGCACTGAAAATTTAGAGCACTCTCTTGTACATTATTGCATACCTGTTGTTAGAAAGATTCAATGATAGTGTCGCAATGACAGTGATATCAAAAATAAAACAAATATTTTTTTTTGTTATTACCGTTGTCATATTAATACAAACACTATCATCAGTAGGCACTAGGCCCTAACATTTAGGAATACTCGTGTATGTATGTACATGAAAACAAGAAATTCACAGGCATGTTGAGTGTATGTATAATGTAAAATCTAAAATTTACATTTATCCTTATATATGTATTTATGTGTATATAATATGTATTTGCATTTGCATCGAATAAATTAAATTTGTCAACATAGTAAATTTATCATATAGTAAAATAACAATAATAAATCATAAAATAAAATTTAAAAAATAAAAAATAAATTCAAAATTAATTTAAAAATAAATAAAAAATTTAAATTTTAAGAAAAAATTATCAGATATATACAGGGTGATACTGTTAAACATGCTGAACTGCCGGAAGATGATAGGTCTTGATGTTTTCAGCAAAAATTTGTACAATTTGGGAGACGAATAGATATTTACCGTATGGTCATTTAAAAAAAAAAACGCTAAAGTTTGTTACATTTTTTTATAAAACACTCTAATTATTTTTTATCCAGAAAAATTTCACGTAGAATGGTTCAGTATGATTTTTTCGCTAGTATCACACGACAACCAATTTGATTGTCATGTGCCTGTATTATCAAGACATCTCCAGCCATTTCAACATATTACAGAATCACCTTGTATGAATCATCAAAACATTTTTTCTTTTTTTTTTTTTGAAAAAGGAAATTAAAAATATTAAAACATTAAAAAATAAATTAGAATTAATTTTTAAACAATAAGTCTGTATGTAATCAAAAAAAACAAAATAAATAAATAAATAAATTTAAATTCAATGTTAAATTTTTCAATGTAAAGAATTATAAATATAATTTTTTTTTCTAAATAAATTACAAATGAATTAAAAATGGATCATTAAATATAATCTGAGGTATAATGTATTTAAATATAAATTCAATTTTCAAGCTTTCGAAGATCAAGCTTTTTTTATTCATAATTTTGAAAAATAACAAAATATTTTAATTTTATATTTATACATACATATATGACTGTTTTAATGACTCCTTTAGAATATAGAAAAGGACTAGTACAATATTTGACCAAGTTTGATGTTATTATTTAAATTATCGGTATCTCTTTTTTCAATTAAATGAGACAAAAGTCACTAACAACATCCGTAATGATACATTCATATGTAGGCTCAATTATTTCAAAACACACAAAAAAAAACGTTAATTTTAAATTCAAATTCATGTTCAAATAAATATGCCTCTGACTATACTAAACTTAAAACTACAACTTAAAAAACAAAATTGAAAAGAAAAAAAAAGGGCAACAATGAATTATTCTGTATCGTAATTATTATACATACATAATTAATAAAAATTATGATTTAAAATTAATTGCCAAAAACTAAAAAAAATAAAAATAAATAAAAAAAAAATAAATAAAAAAAATTTTAAAAATAATAAAACATTAAATGAACAAATGAAATTTCGATGAAGAAAATAAATAATGAGAAATTATAGTTTTCATTTTTTGTATCCTGGATTTATCCTAAAATTAAAAATGTAAAAAAAAAAATTTAAATTTGGTTTGAAATAGGTTACACTTTGGTAACGAATATGACACATCTACATACTCGTATATACTCATGAAACTGTATGCTTTTTGGTCTACATCCAACGAATTTGCTGATAATTCAATTCTGGTTACTTTTAAAAGGAAAATTGTGCAAAGTGTGAAATGTAAATTGCTAACCGCAACTACAACCAGAAAATGTATGTTCGTATAGTTGCAATTGGTATGCTATTCTAATTCTTGTTTACATACATACATACATAACTATACATTTATTGAGGTTTTCATTTTACCTTTACTCCATAGCAAATTTCCATACGAAATATACTGTGTACACAATTTTCAGTATCTCAATAGATAGAGTATTGCCACCTGAAGCAAATGATTCCAGATTCGATGCCAGGCACAGACAAATGAAGAAAAATAAACGAAATGTTTCTACAATGTAAACAAATTTTCCTGCCAGCCTTTTCTTAGGATATAATTGAATTTTTATGTTTTTGGAACCTACAGTTCGATTGGAGTCTTTATATATCCTGGTCTCGTTACAAGGTAAGTAATTCCATATTTCCATGGAGTATCTTATAACGTCTGTATCCGTTTATGAAACCCAAATGTAATGTATACAGGACGAAATATGTATTTTCCATGGTACTTTTTTCTAACTTCCAAAAACCAAAAAAAAAAAAACATCTTCCTTCTTATTTTAGCGATACAACTAGTTTAGTTTTAGTTTTCGCACGCACACATACCTATGCGTACATTGCAGGGTACATACATTACATACATATTCAGAAAATCTTCTAAGTCCCATAAATAAAGTAATAATCAAATATTAAATTTTTGTTGATCCTTTCAAATAATTTATTTTCATGGTGTATACACATAATAATGCATATATACTTTATTATCCTCATTTTGTGGGTATACGAATATACGATGAAAGATCTTTACACCCATACATAAAAGAAAAATGCTTCTGTTAAAGAGATATTTACAAAAATCTCTAACAAATTAGCACATAAACTCAATTTAAAAACGATTTATGTACAAAAATTACCATTAAAAATCTTTTTAAAAAAAAATTTTTTTCTCTGTATATGTACGTGTATAGCAGCATAAACACTTATACATTCTTTTGTATAGACAAATTTGTACCACTTAGCCTCCCGCCTTTCTTGAATGTATATATAAGTACACATACTGCAGTATGAAATTATTAGAAGAAATACATATGTATGTATATTTTTATCCTTTTTTGAACAAGTGAATTTAATATTTAACTAAATGTGAAATTTTTGTTCAACATACACATGCACAAGGATACAAAAAAAAAGAAGGAAATTACATAATACAACAACAACAGATAGAAATTGTTAACATGAAAAAAGATTTTCTTGGTCGAAAAATTTTTATGACCAAAATAAAATATGAAAAAAAAAAACAAGGACTAAATTTTTAAAAATGGGGTGGAAGGAGGCTGGTCATCCACTCGTCATACTGAATCTAAACATTCATTTGTTAGGATATTCGGAAAATTTAAAGAAGCAAAACAAACAGAGACAGGACATAATAATGTCATTATATAGATAGAAGTACATGCAAACATACATAACGTGTTTATTAAAGTTGAATTTTTTCATCATTCTTGAGTATATCTAATATTGTCTATGTCTTATACTAAAATTACTATGCTAAAATATACAAAATAAAGTAAATTTCATATTATATGCATAGTCATATCTCTGATATTTATTTCGGCCAATATATGTACATACTACATAACAAGGAAATTTAATGAAAAACGTATGTACATACATACATATATGATATACGTGTATGTAATGAATGGTAAAATATTTACTCTATATCCCCTATAAATATGCAATGTAATGTATTCTAGGATAACGTGTATATAACACTACAATATGATGAAAATCCTTATCTAACATTTTTTTTTTTTGTTTTTCATGTATGATGTGTTTACATTGTTCAATATAGTGCATGAAATCATCATAAACTGACTGCAGCTGTTAAAAAAAAAAAAAAAAAAAAATATCAAATATATATTCTATGTAATAAGCACATATATCACATATTATGTGAAAATATACAAAGTTAGCATATGTGTGTGACTTGATTTTTAAAGTAATTCACTCAAGATGATATGATATGCTGTTCACATACATACATGTACATTATATCAGTAAGCCCGTATAAAGTTAAAGAGCCTAAGGATTCATTGGGGATTATAAATAGATGCACATGCAGTTGAGCAATATTACTTAGATTTTTATTCCACGTATAATGCATATATGTATGTATTTGTATTTTGTTTTTCATATTCTAGCACGACATTTATACTTTAAACGTGTGTATCGTGAACAATCTTTGTATGTTGATGGAACGTTAAGACAAATGCAATAGATATGAGAATATGGAAGTTGAAAAAAATCTAATATAAAAAATGTTTATTATTTAGATTTCGCATATTTCATAGACATGAATCAAAAGTGGGGGTTTACTGTCATTTACATAAATTTATGCAACAGCCACAGCTACAATATGAGCTGCATATACATACATATATCCATTTTATTTACAATGTGATATAAAGAAAACCCTCGACTTTAAAAAAAAATTAGATATTTTTTTATCTACATTAATACATCATAGTATACATACAATTCATATGCAATACAATTTTTTTTTTTTTTTGCTTTATTACATTAACATCCTTTTTTTTTAAATGCTATATTACAGCTTTTTCTAATATACTGTCTTCTAAAACAGAGGTAAAATACAGTCAGTTAACGTATACATGTAATATGGTACATATATTTGAAAAGTTCATTTTATTTTTATGCACTTTACAAGGATAAGGTTACATAATGTGTATGTACATATATATTGATATGTAATGTGTAATAATATACTTTAAATCTTTAAAAAAAAAAAAAAAACGGAAAACAGATGTGTACCATACGTATCATGGAAATTACCAGCATACAAACAGACTTTACTTTAATATACGATGGAAACGAAGTGCATCCGTGTATTCCGTATCATATATATAATGTATAATTAAATTAATGCCATTAATTACTTTTATAATAAATTGAAGAAAAATGAATAGAAAAACTAAGGTATAAAAGTAAATAGATAGCAGATATAGAAATTGAAGGAAAAATAAATTCAACTAACATAAAAATGAGTATATGGTATACATTATGGAAAAGGAAATTATTAAGAACACAGGGTAACACAATGATAGTCTTGAATCTTGATGAGACAAACAAAAGTCATACAAATGTAACAATAAATCTTATGATCTACTGGCCTACTAAAAAGCATTAAGAAAATTTTTACTTTTCTGGATAAAAGGTCCCAAAGTGATCAATTGCCAGTTTTCTGTATTTTAAAATGAAGATAATAACGACTAAGAGAGAATAAAGGAATCATCACCTTGGTTCACATCGGACTGTTGTGCCAATGGCAACGATAGTGGTAACAACACAACACACTTCTATGATCCGCATAGGAATACTGATGACTGTGCAAAAAAAAATGAACTATAAAATAAATCAAACCCGGATCCTTTTAATAATGACGGCAGGAATGGCAGGACAGAAAGGGACAAATAAAAAAACTACAAAAGTGTAATCCTGTAATCTGTGCATTTAGAAACTACAATATAAAACCGTAATTTTTCAACGTAAGTGCATTCATATTTTTATTAAGACATATACATAGTGTACACATTCTACTTGGGTTTTACACTTTGTCGCTCTTAATTATTATTTAAGTATTTACTACGTACATATTTGTCCTGTAATTGTAACTGAAAACCAAAAATTTTATAAACTTTTACATGTTTCGACACATTTTCATACTGTTTTCAAGTAACTAAAAAAAAAAAAAAAACAAGAGAAATTTTAGTTTTCAATTTTTTTCATTGATAAAGCAGCAAAATAATTCCCTTTTATATAATGGCACGTAATTATCGCATATACACACACATCCTATCTCATTATTTTTACGAAGTGTCCTTTCGAATTAAAATGTAAATTAAATTCAGAGTTTTTTAATTTATACTGATTTTATTCTGTTAAAAATTTTAAAATTATTTTAAATAATTTTCAATAGAAAAGTTTTACTACACTAGCCATAACTGCTATAAGCCGACATAAGCTCAACATATGCATATACATATGTATGTATGTATGTATTGTCATGTGCTGTAAACATAAATTAAATTTTTACAATTTACATGTTTGCATTCTGTAAACAAAACAGCAATGAAAAGAAGGAAAAAAAGGGTTTTAAAGTCAATTATTACTTATTTTAGCTCAGCACAACATCGACGAAACAGGGCCTCTCAAAATATTGTCGCTAATAGAGATATGTTTTATTCTTAAAGTCTTCTTGGACATTAATGACTCTGAAAATTTTAATTCAGCATTGATCAAATTAACCCTGTTCAAAAAGTCCAAGCCTCAGATACAAAACAGGTAGTCAACCCCGATGTAAAAAAGGAAAATTAAAGGAGTAAAAAAATCCTCAAAAAGATAGTGGTTGGGCGAGAGATAACACAACACGTCCTCGGAAAACTCTTTATGTTGAGTCAAGATTTGACGCAAAAAAATTGTAGTGCCATCGAAAAAGATATACCCCGTACAAAAAACGATTTATCATGTTGATCTGATATAATATGTTTTATTACATTCCCCCGATCCCCATTACAATATAAACAAGTGAGAGATGAAAAATTGGAGAAAAATAATAAAAAATTTTCTTCCTGGTGACAATAATTTTTAATCGTATTATCACATGATGACGATAAAACAAAACAGAAAAAAAAAATCGTTCATCGCTGACTGTCGATGTTTTTGATAACCATTTACCATTTTTTATTTTTAATGTCGATCGTAAAATGCATTCCCTTTATATATGGGCAGTAAAAGTACAGGACATTCTGATATGTAGCAAAAAAACAAAAAAAAAACGGAAAACATTAAAGTGTGAATAAAAAAAGGAAAAATTCGTTAACCATTTCACTGGCTTTTTTGTTCGTTGTTTTATTATTTTTCCTTTGGTTTGGCGTGTAAATTTTGTTTGACATTGGTTTTTGGGCATTCAATTTATGCAAGGACATGAGTACATGACTACTAAATGACTTTACTATAGTACAGAATGTTTGTAAAATGAAATCTGTGTGTATATGCGATCAGATATGATATAACAATAAAATGAAAATTAAATCATTTTCATAATTGATGTTAAAACAAAACGGAACGTTGTTTTATTGCACCTTTAATGGTGAAAATCAGAAAAAAAAAATAACAAAGGAAAAAAAATATTAAAATAATGAAAAACATGAACTTTTTGTTACTCCAGAGAATAAAACTGTTGTTTTTCTTTTGTGCTTTTTGTCTGATGTGAAATATTTTAATTTATTTTCGGTTTTTTTTTTTTTCACTGAAATGCAAGGGAAAAAGTTAAAAGTAAAAAATCAATCAATATTCAGTAAATGTAATAAAATTTAAAAATGACAAAAAAAGAAAAACACGTCCTTGTAAGGTTTGTAAAGGTAAAATGAGATGTACATGTACAAAATTCCATTAATCTGGATAGATTGAAAAAATAAGATTAAAAAAAAAATGTATTTTCGATATTAAAGATTCTTTGAACTTGTAGCACAGAAGGTTCCAATACAATCAGCTTTAAGTGTATTAAAAAGCATACAATTCTCTTTATTGAATTGTGTGGAAGAAATTTCAAACGACTGACAATACGAGCGTTAGTATCCTCAATCTCGGTTAGAATATCACTTTCTATTTAGTGCATTTGGGTTCTTGATATCATTGACCATTATGGTTAGCTATAATATATGAAGCAATATATATAATTTTACAGAGTGGTACCACTAAGAGGAAATTTGGAACCTCAATCTTTATATGGATGTGTGCTGTCTGTATGTAAAAATGTGTTTTTTTTATGCGAAGTATCATGCACACACACATGAAGATTAAGGTTCAAAAATTCTCCTTTTCCTCTCAGGGATACCATTAATACTATTATTTATTTCTTTGATTGTGCCTCTTCATCCTATTGTAGACAAATAAGATTACTGTCCCCTTTATTTGTTTTCGTACTTCCTTAAAGTACATGATTTTTGGCACTCGACACCCAACATACCAGTAAAATATGTGCCAGAAAAAAAACAACAAGAAATTCACATAATTTCAAAATTAAAAAAAAATAACGAATGAATTTTTCTTATCAACAGTTTTTCCGTTTCAATTTTCACTTCAATAAAATTTTCATTTATGTAATAGAGGGGTGGGAGCAAGAAATATCATCAAGTAATGATACTAAAATTTGATTTGGAACTTTGCTAAAATGAAATTTTGCTATCTACATGTTTAGAGTCAAAATAAAACCAAAACAATAAAAGAAAAATGATATAAAAATCATCTGTGTTTTTCTCATCAGCTGTTCTTAACACAGTTTATTATCAGTGCAAATAAATAAATACACGTAATACCAAAAGTAACACACGTATTTGTGTCACAATCACAATACAATTATATATCAGTGATTATTTGCCCTACATTCTCAATAAATGAATTGCATGGCCATAATGGCCATATTATGCATTTTGTATTCAAGTGCAACAGAAGGTAATTTCTTTGATTTTTTAAAATTCTATACGGGAATTGTTTAATTTTTTTTTTGTATTTTTATTTTCCCGTAGTGCTGTGGTATGGAAAATTTATTTATTTATTTATTTTTTTAAATTTTGTGTTAAATTACTCAAAATTTAAAATTAAAAAAAAAAAAAAGTTCAACCCACACATAAAAAATTGTTTGTAACTGATCGTCATTTCAACAGTGTGACTGGGGGTGGTGTAACAAAATGATTTGCTGTAGGTAAAAAAGAAATTAATTTTTGATAATTTTTCTGATTTGTATAAAAATGATTGAAAATTGCATTTAAATTCTTTGGCAATACCGTTTTACATTTTATTTTTCTTTATCACATCATACTTACGTCACTATCAATATCAGCATATACCTACATATGTACGTGCATATGTACCTATATATATAATTAGACTGTTTCACGAGCAGTATTACCAAAATTCACAAAGCTTTTAATATATAGAATGATGTAAAATGGTATCACTTTAAGTAATCTCCATAAGACCTTAAGTGCATAATATTAATAGACAGAGTATAGGTACCCAAAATATGTACATACGTAGCATAGATTTCATAAAGCCAAATTAAATTTTTGAGATGTTCAAAGACACAAACAATTTTTGTTTTTGTTTTGTTTTTTTTTTTCTTTGATGACCACATTATCTCAAAAGTTCAAAAATAAAATTTGTTGTATTGCATGGAGATGATAAATATGATGCAGTCAATTAAATCGGTATAATATTATGTACACAATTTAAAATGAGGTAAAAAATTTCGGTTAGATACAAAATTTTCTATTTATTCATGGTTTTTTCCTCGTTATATCATTTTATTTTTAAATTCATTATCTTTAAATTTGTATGATATTATTTTTGTTATTTATTTAATTTTTTTTTATTTGTTTTTTTTTTTTTGGATCTGTGTATACTTAGCTGTCGATCAAATAAAGAAAGTCATACCACCTGATTATACTCTATATACATCACCTTATCTAAATATCAGTTATTCATTTCTCTAGTTTCTTGGTATAGTTATGATGGCACCAATATAAATAAAAAATGCTAAATCATTTCTATTGGTTTTTTTTTTTTTTGTTTATTAAGTGGATACGTATTGCATTACACTCATATAAATGCTATAATCAGTATAGTCACCTGCATTTCTCAAATGATTGTTTCTTTGCGGTTTTTTGCATTTGCAAAACGTTTATTTTTAATCCCCTGACATCAAAACATTGCATTTCAACATGGTAGGTACATAGTGCAAAGACTAGATGTGGCCTGCTTTCCTTATATGATTAATTTTTCTTAAATGTTCAGATTTCAGAATGTTATACACGTTACACGTTTCAAAGTGATCCATTAATGCATTGAAACATTAACTGCATTCTTCCAATTCAGATCCTCCAAAAACATTGTATACGAAAAATATCGTATATCGAGAAGGGAATTGTGAATGTATTGTAGTGCTCCCAGTCCAGTGTTATCTATACATACAATCATTGTGTATACAAGCATTATATACAACCTATGTGTACGGTTTTATATGATTTCAATTAATGAAATCTTTTCAACACCTGAAATAAAGAAAATTTCATTTAACGAAATTTTTTCAATATGACGTCACAAATAAGATAAAAATTTTCTCAATCAGAAACTAAACTGAAGTCATTATGTTCTTTTCTTTAAATTATTTATTTCATTTTAAATGCAAAACAAATAAAATTTATTATTTGTTTTATCATCTCTGTATATCTTTAATGCAATATAAATACAATTCACATTATATAATTAAAATTTATGATGTGCTCATTGATTTTTTAAATACACAAAATATTTGTTAAAATTACGGATCATATGTAACAGATTTTTACAGAATTTACTGATAACATTCTCATAGTTTCTGTTCACATACAAGTGTATATGTATGTTTGTAAATATTTATAATTAGTTTTAATTAAGCAATTTTGTAAGCTGTAAACAAGAAAAATATAAAAAAATACATGAATATATTGTACAAGTCATGTATACAGACAGATTGGAGATAACAGATAAATAAAATATTTAAATAAAAATAAAAAACAAAGTAAATGATCGAGGGAGGAGGTAGAGAGGGTTTACACAATAATATTCATGATTTTCACATTATGAGATACTTATCGAATATTTGTTATATTTTTTTACGATTTGAAAATAAAAATATTTACGAACTAAAAACCTCCCAAGAGTATCGGGCTACCTGATACACGTCTCACTTTCTTCATCAATAATGACTCGAATTTTTAAGCTTAAAGAAGCTTTAAATCGTAGTCTGTCTGTCTATTATCTGCATTTATTTCATTTTATTAATAAAATACTTTTCATAATAAAACGATCATTAAATGTGAATGTGAGAAAACAAAATGTCTTAAGAAATTTTACGAACTCAAAATTCGCTAGAACCGGGCTATCTTACATCTCCCTGTTCTCATCCAAATGACTCAAATATTACGAAAATCTCACATAAATCTTACTGTGTAAAATGGGGGGATATGATATGAAATCAAAATAATAAAGACTTTATCAAACGATTTATACGAACAAGACAAATATCAATTCAATTGAATTAAATAAAAAAAAATTACATTGATGAATTAAATCAGTCGAATTTCAGAATTTGTGTAGATAGCTCTACGCATTAGAATTTGTAGTCAAGCAGAAGGGAACTTTGAGATAGAAAAAATATTTCAAAACAAACAAAAAAAAAAAAACGTACAAATTTCAAAACAAAATAAATTCGTGTTAAATTTGTGAATAAAAAATAAAATCTGTTTAAACAATGACTAGTAGTGTTATTGAGAAGAATTTAAACACTATTGCTACTAACAGTACAATTATTGGCACAAAATACTGTTTTGCAATTGATCGTGGCGGTACATTTACGGATGTTTTATGTATTTGTCCAACGGGTAAAATAAGAACGCTAAAATTATTATCAGTTGATCCAAAAAATTATCCAGATGCACCACGTGAAGGGATACGAAGAATTTTGCATGAAGTAAATACCTTCAATTATTGTCCTTTACAGATTTTGTCAAAATAAAATTTTTTTTTACATAAATTATTTCGTAATTTATTTCTAGGAAACTGGAGGAAAAGCAATCACTGAAAATGGTCTTATTGATACATCACATATTGGTTGGATTCGTATGGGTACAACGGTAGCAACAAACGCATTGCTTGAAAGAGCTGGTGATCCTGTTGCATTAATAGTTAATAAAGGATTTAAAGATCTTTTGTATATTGGAAATCAAGCACGTCCAAAAATTTTTGAATTAAACATTCAGAAACCATCAAATTTATATACAAAAGTTATTGAAGTTAATTGTCGTATTGTTCCAGCACTAAAAGATCGATGCCAATTAAGTATAGAAAAAAATTTATATTTTTTCGGAATGTTCTTGGAATTTTGTAAATTTTTCATTATTTTTTGTTTTCTCTTAGAACATTCATGGAGAGAATTAGAAGGTGCATCTGGAGCTGTGTATTTAGAAAAATCTCCAATCGATGAAAATCAAATTCGAGAAGATCTTAAGCAAGTTCTTGCCGAAGGGATTTCATCAATTGCAGTTATATTAGCGCATAGCTATGCCTGTCCTGATCATGAATTACAAATTGGACAAATTGCAAAAGATTTAGGATTTTCTCATGTTACTCTATCGCATCAAGCGATGCCAATGTGTAAAATGGTGCCACGAGGATATACAGCCTGTGCTGAGGCATATCTAACTCCACATGTAGAACGTTACTTGGCCAGTTTTCGGTCCGGTTTCAAAGATGCATTAAAAGGAATTGATGTTCTATTTATGCAAAGTGATGGTGGCCTAACACAAATGGAAAATTTTCGAGGTGCACGAGCTATACTTAGTGGTCCGGCTGGAGGAGTTGTCGGTTATGCTGTAACTGGTTCTAGGTTGACTGATCTCCCTTTAATTGGATTTGATATGGGTGGAACATCAACAGATGTATCACGATTTGCTAAGAAATATGAACATGTTCTAGAATCTACGACAGCTGGAGTTACAATTCAAGCACCACAACTTGATATTAATACAGTTGCAGCTGGAGGTGGTTCTCGTTTATTTTTTCGTTCTGGACTTTTTGTAATTGGACCAGAATCAGCTGGAGCTCATCCAGGTCCAACATGCTATCGAAAAGGTGGTCCATTAACAGTAACCGATGCAAATTTAATGCTTGGCCGATTGTTACCACAATATTTTCCAAAGATTTTCGGTCCAAATGAAAATGAATCTTTGGATTACGAAGCTACTAAACGAAATTTTAAAAAGATGCAAGAACAAATTAACGCATACCACAAAGAGAGCGGAGATAACAAGCAGTTGACTATGGAAGAAGTTGCAATGGGATTTATACGAGTTGCTAACGAGGCAATGTGTCGCCCAATTCGAGCTTTAACTCAGTCACGTGGCTTAGACACTTCCAGACATGTATTAGCGTGTTTTGGTGGTGCCGGTGGACAACATGCTTGCAGTATAGCCAGAGAATTGGGAATGTCAAAAGTTGTAATTCATAAATACGCTGGAATTCTTTCAGCGTATGGTATGGCCTTAGCTGATGTCGTACAAGAGATGCAAGCACCATGCGGCTTAGAATTTAATTTACCAAATTCGAAGACTCTGAAGGAGCAATTAGATTCAATGTCTAAGGAATGTAAAGAGAAACTTCGTATCCAAGGTTTTACACAAATTGTGTTAGAGCCTTACCTTAACCTCCGGTATGAAGGTACGGATTGTGCCCTGATGTGTAGCCCTGATTTGAAATCCAAAGGTTCTGATATTGGTAACGTTCTTATTTCCAATTACGGTGATTTTTATGAAACATTTCTCGAACGATATAAAACTGAATTTGGATTTGTGCTACAAAATCGAAAAGTTATCGTTGACGACATTAGAATACGTGGTTATGGAAAAAATTTGACACCGTCAGAAAAGGTTATTGCTGCAGCACAGAATGAACCTACACCTGAAGGAACAACTAATATTTATTTTGAAAATGGATATCACACATCACCAATATACCTAACAAATAAGCTCTTAGCTGGACATAAAATTACTGGTCCTGCAATTTTAATTGATAATTTGTCCACGATTCTTGTAGAGCCTGATTGTTCTGTTGAAGTCACTTCTCATGGTGACTTAGTGATTAATGTAGGTTTAACTGGTAAATGGCAAATAGATGAAACTTTGAATGCTGTACAATTAAGCATTTTCAGTCATCGATTTATGAGCATTGCCGAGCAAATGGGAAGGTAAGACTTAACTTATTTACTGGGTACATAAAAAATTTATATTATTAATTTACATTTTGCAGAGTTTTACAACGTACCTCAATATCGACTAATATTAAGGAACGTCTTGATTTCTCGTGTGCACTTTTTGGTCCTGATGGTGGCCTAGTTAGTAATGCACCGCACATTCCAGTTCATTTGGGTGCAATGCAAGAAACTGTCCAGTATCAACTCAAAGTTCGGAATGACAGTATCAAAAATGGTGATGTGATTTTATCAAACCATCCACAAGCTGGAGGTTCACATTTGCCTGATTTAACTGTAATCACACCAGTATTTTATAAGTAAGTAAATTTAAATTGAGCTATTTTACTTTAATTTCGTTTTAAATTTTTATAAATTTATTAAGGAATGTGAAAGCACCCGTATTTTTTGTTGCATCACGAGGACATCACGCTGATATAGGTGGCATAACGCCTGGTTCAATGCCACCACATTCAAAATGTTTAGCTGAGGAAGGTGCTGCGTTCAAATCATTTTTAATCGTTGAAGATGGAGTGTTTCGTGAAAAAGAGATTATCGAAAGATTTACAACTCCGACTGATGCCAAAGGAGCTACAGGAACTCGAAATCTGTCGGACAACATTTCTGATTTAAAGGCACAAATTGCAGCGAATCAAAAAGGAATTCAACTTGTTTGTGAACTAATTGATGTTTACGGATTGAAAGTTGTTCAGGCATACATGAATTATATTCAACAAAATGCTGAAGTTGCTGTTAGAGATATGTTAAAGGAAATCGCTAAAGATGCGATGAGTAGAACTGGATCTACAGTTTTGGAAGCAGAAGAAAAAATGGACGATGGTTCATCAATAAAACTTCGCGTTACAATAGATGAAAAGGCAGGATCTGCTATTTGTGATTTTACTGGTTCTGGCTATGAAGTTTGGGGTAATTGCAATGCACCAAGAGCTGTTACGTTGTCAGCATTAATATATTGCCTTCGTTGTATGGTTGGTCATGATGTTCCATTAAATCAAGGATGTTTGGCCCCAATTAAAATTATCATTCCGAAAAATTCAATTCTCGATCCATCGGATGGAGCAGCTGTAGTTGGTGGCAATGTTTTAACGTCTCAACGTGTCGTAGACACTGTTTTGAAAGCCTTTCGTGTTTGTGCTGCTTCACAAGGTTGCATGAATAATGTAACAATTGGAGATGATCATTGGGGTTACTATGAAACTGTCGCAGGTGGTAGTGGTGCTGGTTCTGGATGGCATGGATGTGGTGGTGTTCATACACATATGACAAATACAAGAATTACCGATCCAGAAATATTAGAATTACGATATCCCATCATTTTGAATCGTTTCTGTTTAAGAGATGATCAGTCAGGCGGTATTGGAGCATTTCATGGAGGAGAAGGAGTACAACGTGAATTATTATTTCGTAAACCTCTCACTATTTCTGTTCTAACAGAACGACGTACTTTGCAACCATATGGAATGGCTGGTGGTGAATCAGGAAAATGTGGATTAAATTTGTTGTATAAAAATAATGGTCGTATTGTTAATTTAGGAGGAAAAACAGCAGCCGAAGTTAAAACTGGGGTAATATTACTTATTGTGTTCTTGCTTAGTACTTGTAATTACTAATTTGAATTAAAATTTTTCTTTTTAGGACATATTTTCAATGAAAACTCCTGGTGGTGGTGGATACGGACAAATTAGTGATCGAAATTTATTATCTAAAAAATTAAATGAGACAAAAACATTTACAGAACGAGGTAGCGTGTTTGAATATCGTCAATCACAAGAATCTGTCTAATGGCACATTGTATAATCTATAATAAAACTTGTCGTGTACACATTTACAGCATTTATATGCCAATGTGATTTTGTGCTCTTATCATGTAATTAATTAATTTTTGTTTAGTTTTTTTTTTTTTTCTTTGTTATCGTTATTACATAGTCATAATTAATAAATTAGGACAATAATTTCTACTTTGAAAATAATAATAAAGATAAAAGTAATAAAAATGTATTATTAATTAAAGTAAACAAAAGCAAATAAAAAATTAAAGTAAGCAAAAAAAGAAAAACCATGAAATTATATTATTTTTGAAAATAAATAAATATTGAATTAAAAACCTATGCCATTTGTTTTTATTTTATTTAAAAAGATCTCCATTTTGCCTTTCTAAAGACACCCATTTCATCAACATTGGTCCACTAGAAGTGGACAACAAACTTCATAATATTTTGAAAAAAAAAAATGAAATATACATTTATGACGTTTGTTTTAGTTGTATTTGAAAAGGTCTCAATTTTTCCTTTCATATGATACCCACTTCATCAAAATTGGTCCACTAGAAGTGGCGATTTTGTATTAAGAATTTTTACAAAACACCAGGCAATCATAAGTTGAAAATTTATAGAAAGCAAATTTTTTTCATCGTAACGGATATGAAAATTTTTAAAATTTTAAATTCATATTCGAAAATTTATTCAAGTTTCAAACCAATTTTTTCAGTTGAAAACGGATGTGGAAACGGATGTTTAAACGGAAAAAATTGGTTTGAAACTTGAATAAATTTTCGGATTTGAATTTAAAATTTCAAAAATTTTCATATCCGTTACGATGAAAAAAGTCGTTAAAATTCAAACGAATTTTCGGATTTGAATTTAAAATTTCAAAAATTTTTATATCCGTTACGATAAAAAAAATTTGCTTTCTATGAATTTTCAACTTATGATTGCCTGGTATTTTGTAAAAATTTTTCATACAAAATCGTCACTTCTAGTGGACCAATTTTGATGAAGTGGGTATCATATGAAAGGAAAAATTGAGACCTTTTCAAATACAACTAAAACAAACGTCATAAATGTATATTTCATTTTTTTTTTTTTTTCAAAATATTATGAAGATTGTGACGTCATGTAAACGATAGTTTGTTTATCATATAAACAAAAATTTGTTTATGGTATAAACAAAAATTCGTTTTGTTTGTAAACAAAAATTTGTTTATTATATAAACAAAAAATTCGATTTGTGTTAAAAAAAATTTCCTATCTACGACTTTTCTACTTATGATTGCCTGGTATTTTGTTAAAATTTTTAATACAAAATCGTCACTTCTAGTGGACCAATTTTGATGAAGTGGGTATCATATGAAAGGAAAAATTGAGACCTTTTCAAATACAACTAAAACAAACGTCATAAATGTATATTTCATTTTTTTTTTTTTTTCAAAATATTATGAAGATTGTGACGTCATGTAAACGATAGTTTGTTTATCATATAAACAAAAATTTGTTTATGGTATAAACAAAAATTCGTTTTGTTTGTAAACAAAAATTTGTTTATTATATAAACAAAAAATTCGATTTGTGTTAAAAAAAATTTCCTATCTACGACTTTTCTACTTATGATTGCCTGGTATTTTGTTAAAATTTTTAATACAAAATCGTCACTTCTAGTGGACCAATTTTGATGAAGTGGGTATCATATGAAAGGAAAAATTGAGACCTTTTCAAATACAACTAAAACAAATGGCATATGTTTTTATTTCAATATTTATTTATTTTCAAATATAATGAAGTTGTTTTTATAATAAATAATCATGAAATTTTATGTCGCAAGTCATTATTCATCATTTTTAGATGAAAATTTTTATGCAGTTGCTGTTCACGGACCTCCAGTAGTCCAGTACATCAGCTTATCTATTCCGTTTTAGCTTATCTCTAATCTCACATTCACATCTAATTTTCTGTTGAAATCATTTACAAGACAAGATTCAATCGCTCCGTATCAATACCTTAAAATGCTTTAAAATTATCAAAGACAAGATTCAATAGACCCATGCCAAAATTTTAAGATGCTTCAAATTTATCAAATTAATCAATTTAAACTCTCTCTGAGAAACTTATTTAAAAAAAACCAAAATTATAAGTAATAAAAAAAACGTAATACAAAAATTATTTTCACATTATTTTTAAATTTTATTTTTAATTTCTTCATCATTATCATTTTTTTTTTTATTATATTTTTCTTTCTCTTTCTTTTTTCTGTTAAATTTTATCTTAACATAATTTTTAATTTTAATTTTTGCTTTTTGTTTTAAATTTTTTTCTTTTAGTTTAAATATTTATTTATTTATTTCATAATAATTTCATAATCATTATTATTTTATTCTTTTAATTTTTAATTAATTGATTATTTTTTACAATAATTAATTTTTATTATTTTACCTTAAATAATGATTAAATTTTATTATTTTATTTTAATTTTTTGTTTTTTTCTGTATTTTTCAGTTTTCACAATTTTTATTAAAAAATAAAAATTTCTTTTTTCTTTAACTAAAAGAATAAAATTTTATTACTAGAGAATCTTATTATTTTTTTTTTTTTTAAATTTTTCATTAAGATTTTCTTTTAAATATAAATATTCGATTATACAATTTTAATTTCATTTAATTTAAAAATTATTTTTCTTTTCCCGTATTTTTTTTCATATTTTTATTTATTCTTTTTTTTTTTTTGTTATTTTTTATTTTTTAAACTTATTTTTAGATTAAACCTTACATTATATAATGTCGTTCATTATTTTTTTTTATAATTTATTTTTTATCTGTAAAATATGTTAGAGAAAATTACTAAACCTTTTTTTGTTTATGTATTAACATTCTATTTTTATATTTTTTGTTTCCTTTTTTTCATGTATTCACCATTAAATTGAGAGAATAAAAAAAGAAAAAATTTTATGCTTTTATTTTACATTCAGATTTAATTATAAAGTTTGTTTTTTCTACAATTTTTTTGTTTTTTATTTTTTGTTTTTTTGTTTTTCTTATTGTACAAATTGCATGTATTCTTATTTATTTGTAATTTTATTTTATTTTTCATTTTGATAGCCTAATAGCGAACCATGACTTGCCTCCTTTTAATACGGCGTGCGTATGTATATATATTTTTTTTTGCATAATTTTTTTTTTTTTTTATGTTAGTGATAAAAGTTTAATCCAGCATATCATGATCTTAAGCAGAATATCGCATCAAATAGGAAGTGATGCATTTTTGAATTTACCCAAAATCAACGATCATCGATGTTTCTCACAATATAAACTGAATATACATATGAAGAGCTCAGTTTATTTAAACATATTTCGTAAAATTCATAAATATCAAATGATCTTCAGTTAAATCAATTCAGCGTACTAAAATACATAATATGTACCTGAATATTTTCAATTGATGATCATTTGATGTTTATGAGTTTGTGAGATCTAACTGAGAATTACCCATATTATCCAATAAGCTGAAGATCAGCGAATAATCATCAAATAATGAAAAAATCATGGCTATTCTGATCGTAATTACCAGAATGTCCAATTACCAGGATATAGTCCTGAATATTACACGCATTATAAAGAAGAATTAATCCCATTCGATTTTTTGTTCATTTATGTATAAATGATGCGTTGGTAACAAAATTGCTACTAATAGCAGATTTTGTAATAAAAAAGATTCTTATTTAATTTTCCTTCTCACATTTTTTTTTTTTTTTTTTTTTTAGTTTTCGCTCGTGTTTCAATGCACACCATATTTATGTATATTTTTGTTTTTTTTTTTATGTACAGAATTTTGTTCTTATTTTCATTTTTATTATGCAATAGTATAATTTACAATAACCATCAGACTTTCAAATGTTTGTTTATCATTTTAGAAGTTTTATTTTATTTATTTATTTTATTTTCATAACATTTGTATTTATTGGCTTAAATCTGAATTTCAGTAATTGTGTTAGCGTCTGTGTCAAAAACAACGACAGCATCAAGACGAAAAAAAAAATGTTTTGATAAATTGTCGATATTATTGAACCACCGCTTATATGCTTATAATATTTAACGCGTGAATTTTAAAATGCATTATTACCGTCGTTGACTTATACGACGCCCCAGTGGCTATTATTTATTGATTAAACTATTTAAAGTACATGCATTGTAAGATTAAGGATATTTTTAAGTTTTTTTATTTATTTATTTATTTTTATTCTATTTTTTTTTTTTTTTGGTTGTTGTGTTTTAAATTAAATTCATCTTACAATTTTTTGTGTTTTATTTCTTTTTTATCTACCCTATAATTAGTTATTATTTTTTTTATATAAAGACCTTATGACCATTTTCTTATTAAATTAAAAATGAAAATTTGAAAACAAATTATACACATTTTTTTAATGTTTCATTATCGCACACAATCTTTTTATCTTCATTTATATTTTACTTTTAAATTTAATATTATTTTTTGTTTTTGCTTTATTTCATTTTGTTTTAAAATTATTCTTTTTTTTTATTATTTTTTTTAATTTCATTTTTATTTTATTTTTATTTTTTTTAAATTTTACTTTACATCTTTTTTTTTTTGTATCACAGATTTTCAGTAATATTTCTTTTTACATTATTTTAATTTTTTTTTTCATTTTAATTCACTTCGTCGATTTCTTTTTTTTTTTGTTTTTCACTGTTTTGTAATTTTTCTTTTAGTGATAAATGTTTTTATTATTTTTATTTTTTTTTAAATGTTTATGTATTTTTATGATTTATGAAAATTTATGAATGATTCAACGAATTTCTATTCCAATGCGAAATAATCCGATCGATAATTGCCTCAAATCAAATCACGCCAGAGAAAGGATACTTCGCATATAATTTTGATATACATGAGATTACTATCACGGATTTATGAAATACAAATCTCATTTTGATCTCGTCCACGGTTATCAGATTAAAAATTAAGAATCATCATTCAATTCTTTTGAAACGATTTGCATTTAATTTTTCTTTTAAGGTTTTAAAAATGATATTAAATATTCGTTATTTTTATTATTGTAGAAATTTATGTGTTTTTTGCATAAGAATTTAATTTTATTATTATCTTAATCCCTAAATCTTGTTAGAATAATAAAAGAATGCATTTATATTAATTGCAGTGGTGATTCATCTATACATGTTGCGATACTGAATTTTGTACAACAAACGTTTTTTCTAAATTTCATAAAATTATTGCATAATTATTATAACGTTTTTTTTTTTTGGTTTGTTGTGAACAATGATAACGATTCTTCATATGTATGTACATATATCTTTTTTAAGAAAATTAAACAATAATTTACAAATTATTTTGTTTTGGTTATTTCTATTGTTTATCATTTTCTTAATTTAATTTATTTAATAATTTTGTATTTCAATTTTAAAAATTTTTCGTATTTTATTCTTATTATTTATTATTTTTTTTTTTAATTATTGCTGTTTATTTTTTTCGGTATTTAACGATACATTAATATCAGCATTTTATGAAATTCTTAATAATAAGCCTAACTTTTTTTTTACTTTATTTATTTTCCTTTTTTGTTTTTTTAATTTTAATTACATCTGATGAATAAAAATTGTTTTTTTTTTGTTGTTTTATTCTTAAATTCTCAATCTTATACAAATATTGATTTGTTAATTACTAAATAATTGGTGTCATAATGCTGATTCTTCTCCACTGTTTGCACGTGATAATGTATGATGCTGTTGTTGTTGTTGTTGTTGCTGTTTATCATCTGAAAATTTTAAAATTTTATAAATTTATAAAAAAAACGAAACACATAATTTAGTTATAATAATTAATTTTAAAATTAATATGAGGGAACAGTATGTCGAAAAATTAAATATAAATAAAATAATAAAATATCTCTGTTACCTGTAGTATAATTTACAATAATTTTGAATTTTGAGTCTTGTTTTTTTTTCCATTTTTTCAACGAAATATCAAGCCAATTTAAATTTTTTTTCTACTCTCTTTTTTTCGTTTACCCAAAATTCCATGTTAATAAGCGTAATATTTTGATCAGAATTTTTCAACAGATTTTTCGAAATAAAAAGATAAGAGATATATTGGGTTTAAGAATATGGTAGTTTCATTTTTTTTGTTTTTTTGTTTTTTATCGAGAATTTAATTTAATATAATATTTCCTTTGTTTGTTAACACATAAAATTTTGCCAGTAAATCAAAAAAAAAAAAAAATTCAGATTCTATTTTCATTTTCGTTTTTTTTTTTTTTTGCCTTTGAATTCAGCTTAAAAAAATAAAAACCAAAACATTGCCAGTAAAAAAAGTTAAAAATTCAAATAAAAATTTTCTAATGTTTGTTTTTTCAATCTTAATAAATGTAATATATTTTTTTCCTTTATTATTCACTTTGTTTTTGTATTTTAATTAAAATTTTTAATTATTATTTTTTCTAAATTTATGCGCATGTATGTATTTATTACCTAATTTACTTTTTTATTTGATTTTTCTTTAAATTTTCTTTAAATTTACAAGTAATTTACACCTATGTACTTAATAATCTGCTTTTTTTAGTTTTTTTTTTGTTTTTTTTTTTTTTTTTTTTTTAATTTAATTTTTATTTAAAATTTTCATTATGACTTCTTATGAATCTTTAGTTTTTTTTATTACTTTATATTTTGTCCAATTTAAAAATAACTGCCAATATCTTATAAAACTAAAAACTAAAAAACAAATCGCTTTTCTCTTTGCTCACTTATATAATAAATAATAAAAATCATTATTTATATTTTACTTTGTTTATTGTACACTTCTATTCTCGTGATTTTATTATTTTTGCTATTTTTTTTTTAGAAAATATTTTTTTTTTAGAAAATATTTTTTTTTTAAATTTTGTTTTGCAAATTTAATGAGGATACCGTTATTTATAATTTACATACAAATATGAACAGTGAATATTAAAAAAATATATATTTAAAACTAAACAAAGAAAAAATTTAATTCAATAGAATATTAATTTAAAAAAAATATATATATATTAATGTAATTAAATTATTTACAAAACTATCAACTAATTTGCAAAGTTTAGAAAATTATAAAAGTAAGAATATGATACAATAATTTGTCGCTTAACGTGATACTCACACAATGCAGAAAAGATTAACATTGTATTTTTGATTTCTGTATTGAATTACAAATTCTGTATTACAAAGCCGTAATCAATAAATTCTTTTGGGGTCTATGAATTTCATATAAGGTTTTATTTTCTATCTTATAGTGCTATCAAGATACCGATCTTTTCTGCTCTCAGATCACTCTGTGAACAGATTTCATCATCGAGAAGTAAATCTATCTCAAATTTGTATCATATCGAGGAATTTGAAATTGCTCTGTGCCAAGTTCTGTGCCATTTTTAGATCTGTGTTTTTATTATTCGACAGATTTGAATTTAATCATCCTTTTTAACAGACATCTACATATTTATGTTGTCTATTTATCTTTCGTTTCTGGAGTACAAAAAGTATGTATTCAAATCCTATTTTCGTTGTACATAATGTGAGTCTCATAAAAAACGATTCATTTAACGCGATATATCTATACAATGAAGTAACCGTGTTAAACGATAAATTACTGTATTATATAACGTCTAGGTAAAGATATATATATATTTTTTTTTTAATTATAATTATTATAAACTATCAAATAAAAAAAAAAAAAAACAAACGAAATATGTGCAAAAAATTTGAATATTTACTCCTATTTGAGCTGTTGATTTCAAAAATGAGGAAAGTCCAAAAGTTTTTAAAATCAAGATTTTCACGTAATTCACATTACGAAAACTTATTATTTGATTTTCTAAAAATAGTTACAAATTTTATAAATCAAATTTTTCATTTCCTATAGAGATTAGTAAAAAAAAAAAATACTTACAAATATAGAACTTAAAATAATTCAAATATTTAATTTATGAACTGATGCCCATTTTCAAAATCAACGATTGATTTTATGTTTTGCTGTATGTAAACAAAATTATACAAAATGAAAAATAATAATCATTTTTGGATATTTCAGTTAAAACAATAAGAAAAAAAAATTAAATGAATACATATCAAATTTACATATTTTTCTTCTTTTTTTTTTTTTGTTTTTTCTTCAATATTAATGTAACATTTTTAATATGTCCAAGGGAGGAAATTACACTATATTGAGACATAGTAACAGCAACTGACGTCAACAATAGCAACAATATCAAAATAAAAACGGAAAAATGTTTGATAAACAGTCGATAAATTGAATATTTTCATTATATTATTTAAACATGACACGCTATTGTAGTTTCATTGACGCAGATGCTATCATTAAATCTCAAGAGTTAAATTTCTATAAACATAAAATTCTTAATACAATAATTATAACAAAATAAAAAATTCTAATAAATTTCTATTTAAAAGAATCAATTTAAAAGCAAACAAAAAAAACAAACAAGCTAAATACAAAACAAAATATATTATGTACATATTCTAAAATTTTTCTCTGTTTGTTCTTTAAATTTAAAGATAATCAAAAAAAAAAAAAAAAAAAACAAATTTGATTTAACTTTGATACATTTTTCATTTTTCTATTTAAATTCAAAACAAACATTTTGTTTTTTATTCTTGTTTTCTTTAAAATTAAATTTTGTATAATAATTAAACAAAAATAAAATAAAAAAAATAAAGAAAATCAATAATAATTGCAATTATAAAATAAATTCTTAATAATAAGAAAAAATGAAGTGAAAATGGAAAAATTCAAAATTTCACCGATCATTACTATTCTTAATATTTGCTGATGATGTATTCATAATCATATCATCAGATGGTGTTGTTGAATTATCACTTAAATTTAAATTATTACTATCATTACTTCTATTGTTATTATTTTTATTAGCACCGCTAAAATTATCAGATGAACCAGCAACAATGGTATTACTTATAGAGTCAGAATTATTACCACTATTATTATTACTACCATTATTACCATTGTTATTAGTTAAATCATTATTTTTATTGTTATTTATTTTATATGTTGTTGTTGTTGTTGTTGTTGCTATCGCAGTTGATGAATTATATTCTTGCCCCATTCCCATTTCATTTAAATTTGTTGTTGTCGTTTCACGGGGACTTAAATTTTTTGGACTATTGTTGTTAGTAGTAGGATTACCTGATGTTGGTTGTGATTGTTGTTGTACTGATCCTCCAGTACCTCCTTGCTGCTGCTGTTGTTGTTGTTGTTGTATGGTAACACCACCATTACCACTGCTTAAAGTGGATGCATCATCTGATGACATCTGATTAGATATTGAATGATGATCATCATTATTACCACCACTAGTCGAATTTGATTGCACTGTTGCTGTTATTCCACTGTTATTTGTTAAATTTAATTTATTTAACTGTTGATGTTGTTGCTGTTGGTTTGTTTGATCATCAGATATTTTATCATCTTTACTATTATTACTCGATATTGTTATTGGACCATCTTTACTTGAATCTGAATGATCGCTAATTGTTGTATTACTACCATTGATCTCATGTGATAAGGACGGTGTTGTTCGGCTGGTATTACTGCCACCAGTTGCTAATGTTGATGACTGATGACCAACACCACCACCACTATTACTACCACCACCAGTCAAATCTAATGTTGTAATTGAATCTTTTTCATTTCGTGTAATTGGACTAGCTGAAGTTCTACCACCGTTTTGATTCGGAATATTAACTGAATTCTGAAGTCCACTAGGAGTAGGAGTTCTGTTACTTGCTTTCATTAATGATGGCGATGAATGATGATTGTTGTGAGTCAAAGATAACGGAACTGAAGATGATGACTGATGTGAAACAGCATTTACTGTAGCCGCCATTTGCTGTGCTTGTGGATGATGTGATGTCGACGTCTGATGATGTGATATCGGATGATGCTGATAATACATTGAGCTATTTAATTGTGCACCAGATGGAATGTTTGTGCTTAAGGACGACGTTGTATTCGATGTGGTAATCGATGCGACTGAATGTGACACTGTTGAGTGCGACGACTGATGAGAATCTGTTGTTATGCTGGGTTTAGAAATCGACGTTGCACTTTGTGATAAATTCAGACTAGTATTTGATGAACTAGTGGTGGCTAAATTAAGCGATTGATGCTGTGTATGTGGCGGAATCTGATGAGGAACAGAAACAGCCGGATGTGACGATATGTGAGGATGTGAAAGATTTAAACCAGGATGCGAAAGTCCTAGACTAGCATGTCCTAAACTAAGACTTGTTACTGGAGATGAAGAATGAGCAGCCATAGCAGCCAAGCTAGCTTGAGTGTGATGTGTCAGACCAGCAGCTGGGTGTCCTAAACTTAAACTTGTTGGTGGTAAATGATGAGACAAGTTCAATGATGCTGAAGAATGAACACTTGGCGGTGCATGAGGCAAATTTGGAACAGTAGATAATCCAAGGGCCAAATTTAGACCCATTGCTGCATGAGGACTTTGTCTTTGTGTAGAGGAATGATAGGGCGAAATAGCTGGAAGTCCATGGAGTGGCGATTGCGGTGGTCTCAGGCCTAAACCCATAGGTGGTAATATTGGCCCTAATAAATTTCTTTGGAGCGGTGAATACAACTGGGACGAATAATGATGAGACGCTGATAACATTCTTTCACGCTCTCTAGCCTCTCGTTCTTTTTCTCTTAGTTCCCTTTCCCTTTGTTCTTTTTCTCGTTGTTCTTTTTCACGCTGCTCTTTTTCTCTTTGTTCTCGTTCTCTTTGCTCCTTTTCTCGTTGTTCTCGTTCTCTTTGTTCCCTTAATTCTCTTTCTTTTTCTCGCTGCGCTTGTAATTCTCTTTCCCTTTCCTCTTCTCTGGCCAATCGTGCTCTATGTTCTTCTTCTAATTTCAATCGTTCATGTAAACCAGGAACTCCTAAGCCGAGAGCACCACCAGGTAACATTGAATACAAATGTGAAGCGTATGGTGAAGCCATTGGAGAATACAATGGATGAGGATGAGCGTGTGGATGATGAGCTCCAGCCCGAAACATGCTTTGAAACCTCTGATCCAAATACAATTGTTCCGGATAGGGTAATGCCGCTGGATTAAAAAGTGCACCTAAAATTAAACAGCAAAAAAATTGTTCAAGTATAATAAAGAAATATTTAATATTTGTTTTCTAAATACCTGGAGGCATCCCTAAACCAGCGAATGGAGAATATGCGTCTAATGCAGCAAATGCTCCAGCTGGATGCATTAATCTCTCATCCGATCTGTACGGCTGAAAGCCACTTCTGGCCAACAATTCTGGTTGCATTGCTGGTGGGGCTGTTGAATTTAATCTTGCAATTTTTTCAGCTGGCTGTGGTGATGATGCTGCACGCTTTTTATTCATATCAACTACTGAGCTTCGTCTATCGTCGGCACTTCCACGACCATCTAAACGAGAATCGTTAGCTGAAGATGATCTCTGTACAACGGCTGCAGCTGCATTATTACCATTATTACCACCACCATTATTACTATTTAAACCACGATCTCTGACTGAATTCTCTTCATCTTCTTTGATATCTGCTTGTTTGGCCAAATTACGTAAAGCTGATGCAAAAGGACCGCGACCGCTGCTTGTACCTGAACTACCACCACCTACTACACCGCTACTATTACCACCTCCTCCTCCACCACCGCCACCACCTCCACCGGCACCTGGTTGAGGTGGCGGAGGTGGCCCAACTGAAGATGGAACCCCAATATGATTTGCTACATGATTACTAATAGCCGATGGCGGTGGTGGTACACCACCAACAGATGAAATTACATTTGCTGCTGATGGTGATTGTAAATGTGGATGTGGTGATGGTATTAATGGTGCTGGACTAGTAGCTGGACGTTTCTGTCCGGCTTTTGGTTGCACTAATTATAAAATAAAAAAAAAACAAAATGAATATCAAAAATTACCAAATAAAATTGAATAGATATTCCAAAATATTTTTTTTGCTTTTTATGTGAATTCTAAACAATAATTTCTAAAACAGAAATTTACTTCTACATATTTCATTTTCAAAAAGTATTCATATGAAAGAATGCAAATAGCATTGAAACAGGAGAGGTTTCACTTCATTGTGTGTATGTGAGAGATTTCAAAGCAAAAACAAAAAAGAAAAAGAAATTCTCAATAAACATGAAAAGATATCAGTTGAAAATACAAAACGACTGACTGACTTATGAAAGAAATGGCATTATTTCATTATTATTTTATAAAATATTGTATGAATTGTTTTTCCATTTATTTTATTTTATTTTTTTTTTGTTTTTATTTTGCCTTGAAGCATACTTCTATGCATATTGCATATTCATATAACATTTAAATTTAGCACATAAAAAGACAAACAACAACAAATTTTTGAATTGAAATTGTCCTATATTCCTTGTAGAGATACAAAGTATAGACGAGTATCATCATCAAGATTTTTGATTTTTTTTTTGTGTATGTGTTTGAGTGACAAAGAACTAAAGTACTTATAAAAGGATATTACAAAAAAAAATAAAATAAAAATAAAAAAATAGAAAAAAAAATAAAATAAAGCTAGACAAAAGACAACATCATTGAGAACCTAGTATGTACCATTTTTCTGATAAAAGCATAAAAGAAAATAAAAAAATATCGAACAACTTTTCAAATGTCAAGAATCAATAGAATCAAAAGTAGCACAAAAAACAAAAATGAAAATAAAAGAAAAAAAAAAACTATTCATCTATGCAACATTCATTCTTCTGAAGGTATCATTTTAGTTGATTATTGCCATTGTATCCATTTCTAATCATTCATATTGTATTGTATGTAGGTATATGGCTTATGGATTTATATGTACACTCTTATCAGTTATATTATTATTGAAAGAAATTTTCATCATCATACCGATGGTATCATATGAATATCATTTGTATATATTATGTACTCTGTCCACTAATATTATGCACTTAAGGTCTTATTGGAGTACATATGTCTCTTATATTCTTCCCTAATTTCTAATTAGATTGTTTCACAAGCAGTCTTACTACAATCCAAAAAGCTTTTATATATCAGATGAATTTTTTGAATATCAATACATAATGATGTAAAATGGTACCATTTTAAGCAATCTCCACCAAGACCTTAAGTGCATAATATTAGTGAATAGAGTGTAAAATGTTACCGATTGTATAGACAAACAGAAACAATATTCTAAATAAGCATATGTACCCTTAGGTTAACTTAAGCTAGATGACTGTCTCTGCCCAAACGACGTAGACCACACTGGGTCCGTGTAGATTACCACTATATGTATACCCTTAGATTTATATGAAAAATACACTACTAACACAGTATGAATATTATGTATGTATATTCTGTTCTATACAAACTCATATGAAGCAGTTCCTTTTATTTTTTTGTACTATATACTATTTTCCTGCTTGCATTTTTAAAAGTATCATCTATTTTTAGTCAAGAATCATTTTAACGTGAATTTAAAGTACTATATGAAGTGAAAGAAAACAGAAAGAAAGAAAATACAAAAAAAAAATGAAGCTAAGAAAAGCAAACAATACATCATGTAAGTGTAGATACGAATATATGCACATATCCTGCAAAAAGAAGCAACAAAGTTTCAAATTTTTTTCTTCTTCTTTTTTTTTTTTACGAAGAACCAGTAAAAATGATAACCATAATGACGATGATGTTGACGTTGCTGATGATATCTAGGTAAAATCTGTGTAAAAATCAACAAAGAGCTAAAAAGAAAACGTGTGTACATACTGGTATCACGTACATATACGTATATACTTACGTGTTCCAATATGAACCAACTTCCAATGTACCATACAAAAGGTAAATAAATCTTGTGCAAATATTTGTGCATTATACATGATTTCTCAATGGTATTCTGTAGATATATAAAAAATATACAAATATATGTATGTATATAGGAGTATACGATATGGAACAAAAAATAAACGAGTTTTTCATCATCATTCATTCCATTGACATATCACATCAAAATGTTTATTGAAATACATGACACAAGAGTATTAACTAAAAATAAAATAACGTACATGGATAACAGTAAGGATATACATATGAACTTTTCAAAAAGTTTACATTTTTCTTCCTTTTTTGCTTATTTTTCTTGTCAAAGATGAATTACACAATGTTGTACACACAGTGTCATGTATGTATGAAAAAAACTGAAATTAAATTACATGTACACAGTACACGTGTATATATATAAAGGTGAGGTAATTCATTTTCTTTACTTTAAAGTTTTTTTTTTTCTTTTTCTTGGGAAATAGTTTGAAAAACTTTTGTAATTTCGTCTTTTAACCAACTTAAAAATTTTTTAACATAACAAAAAAAAAAAAAAACAAAATGGTTAATGTTATGTAATTTTCTAGTTTTTCTATCTTTACTTAGTTAGGTTTTCTTATTTTACTTTTGAAAAAAAAAAAAATCGACTGTGTAAAAGAAATCAAAAATTCAACCCTCTCACAAACAAAAAGAAAACAAGAAAGAAATGGAAAAAAAAGGAAAACATGAAAATAAAATTATCCTTCATGATTATTTAATTTATCGAAAAATTCAAAATAAAAAAAAAAATGAAATAAAATTTATTTAAATTACTAACAAATTGTAATTTAATATTTAACTTGTATACATGATAATTTTCAATATTACAAACAACCCCTCAAATTACTAACCACTTATATGGAATACACATTAATTCGTTTGTATGTATACTGTAATAAAATTTTTAACATAAGTACATCAATTAGTTATTTACCCTCTTATAATATTTACTAATTGATAAACCACTTAAAAATGTCACAACAATTTTCATTTTCGACACATAAATCTTTTTATGTTTAAAAAAAAAAACCAAATTGTATTTCTACAAGAGTTTCTCTAACAAAACTTTTACATGTTTAACGTGTACATATCAGATTGCTTATATGTACGAACATACATATGTACCGTATATGTCTCTATATCGTTCATATAAATCTTTGAATGTATATGAATGGTTTCATATATTACATGTATAAATTGTACCATAAACATTTTATAAAAAAAAAAAAAATAATACACTAAATTCAATAACCACAATTCTATATAAATATATACTGTACAAATTATTATAAAACCAATCTAGCCATAGTATGTATAACTGATACAACAACAATAACATAAAAAGGAAAAGAAAAACATTTATTTCCTCATTTTTATACAATTTAAAATTTATACCATATATATTTCCCTTATTATTTTTCTTTTTTTTTTCCCCTCCCCCACATGAATATATATGTTTTCTACCTTACCACGTACACAAACGTAAGTACATATACATATGTACAACAGCGTTTGTATAGATGTACTTATATAGTCTTATAAATGTCTGTTACATGCTACCCTCTGTACAATATATCTGAACATATACAAAATGTTTATAAACATGTGTGTATTTCTCTATATTTCTATTTAAATTACATATATTCCAAATAACAAAAAAATACATACATATATAAACAACAATAATAAAATAAAATATTTTTGTCAGAGGGCAATATTAATATTTTCTAATATTTTCCGTAATTTTATTTGACTTTTACATTTTCTTATGTATTATTACATTCTGATGAACATAAATACATACATACATATGTATGTATGTATGTTTGTATAAAGAAAATTATATTTCATATACAGTGTTTCACAGTCAAAGATAAAATTCTTTATACACTTTGATAATACAAAATAAATTTGATAATTCCATGAAATATTCAAATTAATTGATCGTTTATTTTATTTTATATTTCTAGCTTCAATTTATGAGCTGAAACATTTATGCAATTTCAAAATTGACCGACAATTATACTAATATTATGCACTTAAGGTTTTATGGGAATACATATGTATGTCTTATTTGTTTTCTCATAATTTCTAATTAGATTGTTTCACAAGCAATCTTACTACAATCCAAAAATCTTTTATATCAGATGAATTTTTTAAATATCAATACATAGTGATGTAAAATGTTACCTCTTTAAGTAATCGCCAAAAGACCTTAAGTACATAATATTAGTGGATAGAGTATAGCATCTCTTAAACATGATTCATCTGATGCTAGAATCAAAATAGTCCATATAAACTAATGTAAAGTAAAGTGAAGTATGGTATGAAGCTATGTAAAAAAAACAAAATAAGTTCACCTGTAATATACATTTAAATTTGAGTTTATTTGATTTCGTCAAGCTGAAAATACAATTTTTTTAAAAAAAATGATTCGACGAAATTAAATGAATGACTAAAAATTAGAATAAATAAATGATCTAAAGAATTACATAATTCTTATGTTAAGTAATTGAAAAGCATTTCAACTCGAAATTACAGCAGCACAACAGTTAAACTCTTGTCATTGATGATGATGACAAAAATGATGCGTACAAAGAATATCAGTTTTGACTGTATGCATTACGATAAATGCAAAGAAAAGTACAAGAGGATAAAATACAAAATTTTAAATAAGACTTCATCGTTTTTTTGTTAGTTTTTCTTTTTGGCAATTTTCAAGAAAAATTCATAGTCAACAAAACAAGACAACAATATTAAAATAAAAATGTGAATTTTATTTTTTTATTTAATATAAATTTATTTTTCATGCAATTTTTCTTTGTTTTATTTTTCAGTTTTTGTTTTTTTTTTCCTACTTAAATTTTTCTTGTAAATTGTTATTTCTTAATATTTTCCTACAATTTGTTATATAATTTGTATGAAAATATCAAATAGGACGCAGAAAAAAACCAACATCTATACACACATACATATATTTGCAAGAACATACAAATAAATACGATTTCAAATTGAGTATACGTTATGTTCAGATACGTATAAGTATGTTACATCACACACAACTTCTATAGTATAAAAGAATTTACGTATGGTGTAAGCATAACCATATGAAATAAATATGTACATTCGGTATCACAATTTACAAACATTATATTGATGTGATTACTGAGCAAAAAGAAAATTCAATTTTTTGCATACATAAAAAACGTACATGTACATACACACATGCATTTAGAATTACACATACAAAAAGACCAGAAAAGAAAAGCATTCTATCACACCTTTTTATGGTGTACTTTATAACAATATATTATGTACACAATAATATGATTTTTCCTTGTTTTCCCTTGTTTTGTTTTTTTTTATGCTTTTTTATGCTTTTCATTTTCATTTTATTTTTGCATTGTAATCTGGAATTATTTATGTTTGATTCTTGTACACCATTCATGTGGTATAGTCTGATGTACAATACAGAAAATTCCATTTGTATATATTAGAAGTGATACACATTTGTACATACAAGCATATGTGTTGGAAACACAAAAAACACAAAAAAAATAAAACATTTCAACAGTAAAAAAAAAAGTACAAATTCATTTCATTTCAAACATGTGTAGGTGATATACAAACATGTAAGCGTAAACATAAAATATGCGACAGGAAAATTGTTATTTTAGCCTCTATTTCCGTCTTGACTTCTTGACATGAAAATAAACCAGAACAAACAAACAAACAAAAAAAAAAAAAATGTATGCAATATTAATCGAGATTGTACTTTGTACAGTGATAGACAAAAATTTTAGAACAGTTTGAATGTTTTGAAAATGAATTGTTTTTTTTTTTGGGAAAAGTTATAATGAAAGAACAATGAATTTTAATCAAGAAAATTTCTTGAAATTATCACATTTTCACGGACATTTATTAATTTCAAGACCACTGAATAATCCTGGCCATGGTCTTTAAGGTGCTTGTAGCCTATTCATATCGATAGTTCACATCACTGTCCATAACACATAATACACACGCATGCAGAAAATAATAAAAAAAATATCACAATATTTTCAGGACAAAATTGTCTTCTTTTTTTTTTTTTTCTTGTGTACAACTTTTTTACTGTTTTTACTGTATTTTTCCAACATTTTCTTTCTTTTTATTTTGTAATGTCTTTTATTTTATTTTAACTTTTTTTTTTGTTATATTAAATGACAATATAAAATAGCATAGGAGGATACCAAATTTGTACATCACAGAGTACAGAGTGTAGAGGATACAAAAAGGAGTCATGATAATGATAAGAGTAAAATGTTCTAAAGGGAGGTCTAAATTAATATAGAAAAGAAAATAAAAATAAAAAAAATAATGAAAAAAAAATAGAAAAGAAAAGAAAGACATTTTCCATATGAAAATATTATTATGTGATCAACACACATTTTAGAATTTGAAATGTTTCATGAATGTTTGGTATGTGTTTGACACACACACACACACACAAAACAAGTCAAAACAAAAAAAAGGGTTAAAACTAAATTTACATACTATGTGTGTACATATGTACATCTATATATGCATAAGAGAAATTTTAAATACTTTTCTTTTTACACAGAATTTATGTACTACATTTATTATTCACACTGTTTGCCTTTTATGTGTGCTATAGAATTTATCCTTTTGCATATTTTCTACATAAAAACAAAAAAAAAAAAAAAAAAATTTAATTCTTGAAAGTCATGTTACATACAAGAATATATGTAAATACTCATGTATGTGTTTTACTTATTCATGCACATATCTAAGCATATGTCAATTCAAGAATAAATAATAATGTGTTATAGTGAAGTGTTGCTCTATATTTTACTGTGTATACTGTAAGGATATTTATTATAGAAAATGACATGTAACGTGTATAATATGTATGTTGAGCATTTAAAAATGAAAATAAATGATTTATAAAAACCGGAAATTTTATTTCAAAAGTCAAAAACAAAAAAACAAAAAAAATGAAATAAAACAACTAAGTGGTGTTTTAACGGAAATTCTTAACTAATTGATACCAGGATATTTGTTACAACAATTAAATATAATTTGTATTAAACATTTAGATGAAGGATATTAAATTACATATGTAATAAATTCGATTGAATTTTTACTAATATGAACATTTCGAAAAATAAAACAAAATATGTATTTAGAAAATTTGAATAAAAATTAAGGTATCTATTGTGGTAATTGATTGCAGTCGATTTAAATTTCTAAAATATAAACCGGAATGTCAACAGGATCTTATAGGAAAAAAGTTCACTACATTGGAAAAAAAAAAATTAAAATGAACCAAAATATGTAATTTAGCAATTTACTACTCAATTTTCATGATATTATGTAAACATGATATACACAAATAAAATGACACATAAACCAAACACGATAGTCATGTATGGACATCAATAAAATATCTAAAAAGGCGATACGTTTACACATATTATGTAAGTTTGTGTCCCAAAGATTGCATTTATTTCATTTCCACCCCCACAAACCCGTTTTACCATCTGGAATTTTCCTTTTATACAAATTCACATTTTTAATAAACAATTTTTCTGATGAAGGACAACAGCAACTGCAGCAAAAAAGGAAGTACTAAATTCAATGAAAAATGTGTATATTGGTCGGTTGGTTGATTTTCCAAACCATGTATGTACATTACACAAAATTTTCTCGTCAATCGTCAAATTGTTTATCGTCATCAGTTTATTTTCGTATCGTTGATTCTTAGCTTAATATTACACTATACTTATTATCAAAGATCTACATTCTGTTTGTAATTTTGTTACTTCTCCATATTACACATTGCTATAATTTAATATCGTTATTTTGGTATATATATTGCCGTCCCCCCATCATATGTACATACATATATGTACATGAGCACATATAGTGAACGTAAATTTACAACTTATGCACACATAAATGTGTATGTACATACCGAGAATGAAATAATTTTCAAAAAAAAAAAATAAAATAAAATAATATAAAGCAACAGAAAGGATAATGTAAGAGAAAGGACGAAAATATAAAACCGCTATTTACACTCTTTACTTCACATCAATAAAAGGAAATAAAAATTTGTTGTGTATTTTATGTGTGTATATCCTACCCCCATTCATTTATGTACATTACATACATATAAATTCTAAAAAAGGATATTTTGAATAAAATTTTACGTACAAAAAAAAATATATACACATACATGTATGTACATTTAGATCACAAAATACACATAAAATATTTTGATGATATTAAAGTAAATAATCGTCGAGGTAATATATGATGGTATAGTGGTTCAAAAAAAAAGAAGCAGAATGAAGGAGGATTAAATCCACTTTGCTTGCTTTTTACTTATACTTTATATACGCATATGGACACCCCACTGTTTTTGTTATGTAACAGGATATTGAGGGTGTTTATGAGCATTATGCAGTTAATATATGTAATACATATTATATACTGATATAATATATGATATTTACCTATATTATATACGAGTACATGTAAGAGCTGATTGATTAGATGTGGATGGATGGATAAGTATACATGAGCATATAAAAAAAAAACGATAGATACATAGATGGATGACTCTGCTAACTTGAATGCTTCAAGAAGATAAAAATTCTTTTTTGCATTCATCCATATATTTTGTAATTTTGATGTGATGGTGTGATGGTGGTGAAATGTGTAAACACATCGAATTTTATATTGCCTTGCCATTAACAAAAACGTATACTTTATATGGTCATTTGTTCATTGCAAACAAGGAGCTAGCACATATTCTTTTCTTTTTTTTTCTCTCTGTTTTTTTTTTTTTAAATATCATTTACTTGTGTATTATATCTGATTACAAAATTCTACTTGAGGGACATAAAAGCCAAAAATTTATGTGATACTGTTATAAGTAAATACGATATTCATTTGTACATTTTAACGATTTTAACAGTTTTTCGGGGATGGGGTCGTATCAGTATTTTAATGTTAAGGTTATATGATCTAACAAAAAGGTATAAAAGCTTAATTTTATTATTAAATACTGTAATGTACTACACTTCTGAATAGCAAAATAAAATATAAAAAAAAAAAAATAATAATAATAATAAAAAATAAATTCATTTTGATATATCAAAACGTACATACGTAATCGTGTGTTCCTATTCCAACGATTTTCTTTCAAGGGGGATTACAACATGTAACATAGAGAAAATGTTTGAAATTAAAATTTTTCAGATTCTTTACTTAATTTCACACATATCCTTTTGCCTTTAAATATTTTCTTTCCTTTTACTTTGTTTTTTTTTTTTTTTTTTGTTTATTTTTACTTTAACTGTGTGCAGTGTATGTATATAACTATTTTTGTATGCTTGTATACCTCATCACATTAAGATGATCATGCAATTATGGTTAAATTTTTATGACACATCATAGCAACGATGTTACATAACGCTGCAATGAAAGTTATGTGTGATAATGATATGTATGTATGTGGTGGTGGTGGTACGTGATACTGTAATCATTTGTAGTCATATTAAAAATAATGATGATGATGATGAATAGATGATATATAAAGGTATGTACATGTAAAATCATAATATTATTAAACGTATATAAAGTTTAGTTTATGTTTCTTAACTTAAATTGATGCGCAACGAAAAAAACAAAATTTCCGATTTTTTTTTTCTATGTTCTGTTTTAATAAGATGTTACAAAAATTATATGAGGGATGTAAAAATTAAATTTTTCCTTCAAGAAAGAAAAATCAAATGGCTCAACTAAAAGAAAACGAAGATATTAAAATTGTGTAAAAATAAAAAAAATAAATAAAAAAAACATTTTTATGAGAAAATAAAAAAAAAATAAAAAATTATGGCATACATACTATAAAATTTATAACACAAAAAATTATTTAAAGAAGAAACATTTACAATTTATATAAATAAAATCAAATTATAATAATTTTATGAAAGTTTAGATTATTTGCCTTTCGCCTTGTTTATATTATTCGGAAATCAAGTATTTCTGAAAATTTCCAATTGAACATTTAAATTCTCTATCAAATTTAAGTTTAACATTTAGTTCTTATTATACTGAGACCCTTCGTTATGTAGAGTTTGTGAGTTTTACAGCTAAATCCGGTTAAAGTGTTAAGCGTAAAATAGATTTTTCAGCTTATTTGATGACTATGCTAAATGCGTCTAAATTGCTAAATTGGAAATACCTGATGACCTCGTTCTAAGCTAATTATTCAATCTTATTGTAATAATTTATTGTTTTTGTCATTTATTGCAAATTGTGTAACAAAATGTGTATCTGAATTTGAATTATAGACAATAAATCTTTTATTACTTATTTCATTTAGATGATCATTCTACCATTACTGTCGTTCATACCTTTTTTTTAACATATTTCACTTATTCGTGACATAATGTGTAACCTATTTAAAATCCAATAACAAATTTTCTCATGTCACTTGATGTCACATGATTGTACAAAACAAAAAACCCAAAAAAAAAAAAAAAATTTATCAATCATTTTTATTAGCTTTGACAAGAGAGCACTATTTGAAAAAATGTGACAATAAAAATTTCGTTGAATTATTTTCAAATGTTTTATTTTTTTATATGTACATTGAAATTTGTAGACAAATATAAATCCGGATAAAATGAATTTATCCAAAAAGAAAAAAAAAAAAAAAAAATTAAACAAGACAAAATGAAATAAGAGCAAATACATGTAAGTATATGTATGTCTGTCAGTTGTCTCATTATTATATAATTCACATTTTCAAAATAAATCGCTGTACACACAACTTGAAAGGGAAAATACCCTTTTCATATGTTTCTTGTTTTTTTTTTTTTTGTGTTCGTTGTCCTTGTTGTATACGTACGTGTACGATATGCTACTCTGTTGCTATAATGTTGTTATATACTTAACATCATTATACTTTATTCGTTTTAATACAAAAACCCCTAAAATTAAGGAGGAAAACAATTTGCTTGTCAAACAGAAAAAAAAAATAAATAAATAAATAAAAAGATCATTGTCACTTAATGTTAACCGCATACAATTATCATCAAGAATTTTACAAAAAAGGATATGGGTGTTTATAAGAAAATTTTGTGCAAATTGTACACAATATACACACATATGTGTATGTATAAATACAATATAAAATAAAAATAAAAGAATAAACTAAATAAAGATGATAATAGTAATACAAATTTAAGGCAATAAAAGATAAAAAGGATTTTTCGCTTTTCTTTTGTATATAGTTTGTATATCTTTTTGTGTATGTAAAATGTTTCACATATCTTATACAGCATTGATTACATTTATCCAGCTTGTTATGAGAAAAATTTGTATCAATTCACACATTTTCTGTATTTATCAGATTTTTGTGTATTAATAAAAGTTAAACATATACTCGTATGTATGAATATATATGAAAGCCATCATAAACTAATACAAATACACGTGTGTGAATGGTGTACATATATCTCTCGTACATTTTGGCTAATAATCCAACGTGTATTAATATTATATTTTTGTTATGTGTACAGCATACATATGTGGTGATTATTGTCATCACAATATCGTGTATTTATTTCATCATCATCACCGGGGGGGTTATTTTGTCACTGTCCAATTCTTGTCATTTTTTTCTCTTTTTTTTTTTTTTTTTCAATCTCTACAATCCCTTTGTTCAAGTGTAAAATATATTACAGTTTTCATAATTGTCATTTATGTATGATATCCTTTTTATCTTTTATTCATATATGTGTTTATGTATACAGAAAATTTTATACATACACATCAATGTTATCTGAATATGCATTTTTGAAAAATATAAAAATAAAAAATAAAATAAAAAAATAAAGCTGAGAGAATTACTCGCATACATCTTCAATATAAGCAAAATATTTTAGCGCATGTAGGTGGTATTATTATTCTAATTTTTATACACTTGAATATGCAATATGTGTGCTGGGTAAATATATGATTTTATGTGCCACATACATATTTTCAGCATTTTATATTGTTGATGAATTTTTTTTTTTTTGTATTTTTTTGCTTTTATTTTCATCATTTTATCGTATCATATTATCATACATTTGTTACGCGTTTTCTGTACAAATATCCTGACTAGGACGATGTGTTCAAATCACAGTATGTATACAGAGAAAAAGTACGGACACTGCTTTTTGAGTTTAACTTGTATTATATTTTACACAAAACTAAATTTAAAAAGAAAATGTTATTTATAAATAACATCGTGAGTAAAAACATAATACGACAACAGGATACCTCTATGAGCTACCAACAAAAAAAAAGTGACGTTTGTCGGCTATGGGATACAATAAAGAAAAAAATCTTAATTTTGTATCCGATAAGTTGAATTATGTTCAACACTATCCTTGTACAATGTATCGATGAAATTTTGACAGTAGTCAGCAGCATTTAACTACACATATTTTGATGTGATTGCAGAACAAATTGCTGGACGAATTCATAAACATCTTATGTCAAGAATCATGAATTTATAAGCTTCTTGACGTGTCATAAATTCATAAACTTCGAGATTTCACAATAAATCAAATATTTGAGCGTATTTCCGCATCGCTTTTAATTTCAATGCACATGATTGCCATTTGCTTGTCTTTTGATGGTCACTGTTGATCAAAAAACTATTTTTGATGATGTTTATGAATTCGCCCGCTTACATTGACCTTTTGCAAAACTTTATTTTTCCCTTTCAGTTATTAATCCTCAGTTTACTCTCATCAAAAATAGAAATCCCAAAAAATTTAGTGTCTCTACTTCATCGTATTCTCTATGTGCTGTACATGGTAAATCTTTTTTTTTTTAACTTTTTGTTCTTTCCTTTTATTCATCTTTTAAAATACAGTGAATGCGATTATTGTCATCATCATCATAAAATTTTGTGTATGTGCATGAATTTATGTGCGATATATTAACATAACGAAAATATAATCAAGTGAAAATATAAATAATATTTAAAACGTATATACACACATTATTGCAAGGAATTAAGGAATTCATACATATACATACATATATGTATTAATATACATACATATATGTATGTATGCTTACAATAATAAACAGCACAGAGCTAATACAGACTATGCTTGTATTGAAAAGAGGATTAAAACAACAGAATAAGCAAATTAGACATAAAAACAAATTCACCATGAAAATCATTGTATAATAATATGAATATATATGCAAGTATGTACGTATACGCATTTATATGTTATATTTGTTTGTATTTTTGTATAGACACACGAAAAATAAATAAGCCATATTCCATATATTGAAAGCCAAAAATTATTATAATGAAAAATGCTTTAAAAAAAAAAGAAAGAATATAATTTAAAATGAAAATAAAAGGATAAACACAACAGCAACAATAATAATAATAAAATAACAAATATGACTTACTGATATTTGTTGGTTTTTGTTTATCAGAATTTAAATGTGATAAAAAGCCGAAAATATCGATGATAGAAAAAATACAAAATTATACCAGATTAACCGAAAATAAAAATCTCTAGTAACGTTAAATATGTATATTAAATAAATTGAAACTGAATAATTGAATAATTGAATTTAAATCATATATGGCGATGATATTAGTAGACATATTACAGAGAAAAAAGAGAATATAAGAAAAAATTTCATTGATGATTGATCCTGATCAGGAAATATTCAAAATGAAAAAAAATCTCAATTTCTTAGTTATTAAAGTTCGTCTCACTTCATCTTGATGAAATCTTGGTATAACGTCCTATATCTGAATATTACCACATTTTACGTAGATATTATGATTTTCATATCAATCAATGATAATCACATAACAATGGAAATACAACACCTTCAGTATAGATAGCTAAAGTACACTATTCTGTAGATATTAATATATATTTTCTCTTCTTTTTTGTACCCGCATTAAACATAGCGTAAATAAAAATATAAAAAAAAAAGCAATAAACGATTATTGGCATTAAATAAAATGAAAGCAAAAAAAAAAGAAGACAAAATAAGAAAAAAAACCATTAAATTAATCCTTTAATAGACCCAGCTTCATTTTCAAGACGTTGCCTTTTTCTTATTTTTGTATTCACATCAAATGTATCTATACACAATATACATAATGTGTTTAGCTAGCAAATCAGTATATATGTACATATGTATGTCTATATGCTCTATTTTTGTATTTTAATATAAAATCTCACAAAAAAACACTAATCCTTCGTATTAATTCAATACTAAGAAAATTATAAAAGAAGTATATTTTCTAAGATGATTTCATTTCACTTTATGTATATGAGGGATCCCCTCGGGATTCTGAAATTATGTGTACACAGAGGGTTATAAAAATAAGTGCCTATTATAGATATAAGGATGTAATATTCTAGTCTCAAAAAATTTGAAAGAAATAAACCAAAGGAAAAAAAAAAGAAAGAAAGAAAACCAAAATATCTTATCACTAAATAAGAATTTTTTTACATCAATGTGTGTATATTCAATTTATTAAATTTGTTGCTTTGGTGTAATTATATAATTCGTGTTTTTTTTTATTTCATCCCCCATCCTCTGACTTTTCTTTCTTTCATGGTCTATTTTTTTGTTCCTTTTTTTTTCTGTTATTTTTCTAGTTTTTTGCTTCTTAATTTTTGTATTGAATATTTCCTAAACGGATGGGTTACATATTAACGTCTATTTGTATACTTTAAAAAATTATATACATATATAAAAGCAATGGAAGTTTTGTTTTTATTTTTATTTTTCTTTATTTCCCTATTTCTTTTCTTTTTTTTTTTTTTAAATAAAACACAAGAATGAAAAAATTTTTCTTTTTTTATACACCAAAATTGTGGTAAACATTATAATTGCTTATAAAATTGAAGTGATTAGTTCTAGTAATAGAATTTTAATACCCCACATATTAAAAAAAAAAAAAAAAACAAAGATAAAGTGTTTAAAAAGGGTGGGAAATCGAGAAAGAAAACACGGAAGGAGAAAAAAAGAAGAAATAATTTTTTTTTTATACTTTGTTTAATTTAACTAAGGATAAATGAAAATTAATTTTTCTTTTTTTTTTTTTTTGTTGAGAAAAAAATAAAAAGATCTCTAAGTAAAAAACATTGTTAAAATTTAATATACTGAGGGAAAATGGAAAATTATGGAAATAAAAAGAAAAGCATTTTTTTTGTTGTTGTTGTCCAAATAAAAAGTACAAAATTATGAAGTTAATGTTTTATACTTAAGCACATCGGATTGTTATAATGAGTTATTTAGAGGATTTGTTTTTTGAGAATAATAAAATTATTAAATTATTCAAACTGAAAAAAAAAAAGAAATTTTAAAAATCTAATTATAAATCTCCTTTTATTACAGTTACGTGATGTAGATCATTTAGAAAATCAAGGAAAATCATATTGAAAAGTAGTTAATTGATTTAGATGATTTTTGCTAACGAATGAGACATGGATTAAAACTCGTACTAAATTTGTAAAAGCTCAAAGGATAAACAGATTCAAATATTTAACAGGAATGTCAGATAACTAAATGTTCAAACAGATGCTTTCAAGAAAACCAAACGGAGCAAGAGAAAAAGGACCACCAAGAAAAAGACGAATCAAGGCTATGAAATGTGACTTAAGATTGTAAAAATTGGAGAAATACTGCTCAAGATGAGGAAGAATAGAGGGGTATGGTTGAGAAAACTCTAGTCAATGTGAATTGTAATGATATGGAAGGAAAACAATGATCCGAAAACCACTAAGAATATGAATGCTTTAAAATAAAATATGGAAATAAATTTACGAACCAGAAAAACAGTTGCACAAAAGTAGATGAGTGTCCTGGAAAGTCCAGTAATAAGAAATTGCACGATCTTTAAAAATTATCATCAACGTACCGTCTCAGTAACGACTGGCCCTATACGAGAACAAATCAAAGCTAATAATGTAAATTAAAATCACTTAGGGATGCCCAAGATTTTTTTTTTGAAGACATTGAAATTAAATTGTTATCAAAGGGTAAACCAACGGAAACTTATAGAAACAGTATTTCTAATCCTTGAAACTGTTGAAGAAAAAGCAGAGTATAACAAAATCTAATAACTTTTCAATTTATTTTTATCTATTATGCCACATAAATCTTTTTTATCTTATTTAATTTAATTTAAATTCAAAATAGAAATTTATTCCAATTTTTTTTTTTTTTCATGTGATCAGATAGTAAAACAAATGATCATAATTTCCTATTACACATTTTCTCATTCATGTAGATATTCACATATAAACATACCTAAATGCGTATCCACGTATATGCGGCTAACGTACTATATGTATGTACACATTGGCTTATGGCAAAAAGTATACATTGACTATAGAAAATAAATGTTTGTGTATGCAGCACATTTTAATTTAAAAAAATCTAGAATTTATATAAGATGTTTGTCTTTATTTTAAGAAAATGTAGCACGTCCTTGAATACAAAATGTACTTAATTTTTATTTTTTTTATTTTTTGCTTTTCTCACTTTTTCATTTCCTTTAAAACATTGTACAAAAATTTTTACCAGTCATTCATTTTTTTTTTCTTTATCTTTTTGTTAAGATATATTTACATATACATGTGTGTGTATATTTTTTATTTACATCCCTTTTTTCACCTTAATGCAAACTTAATAAATTGAATCTAATAAAAATTTAACATTTAAACACGCACACATGTAATTTATTTCGATATTATGAAAAATACATATTATATGAAACTGAATTTTCCTCTCTCTCTCTCGTCACATTCTATATTCTATACAGATATGATTGTGTATATGTGTATGTCTGCACAAGAAATCATAATATCACAAATGTGTGTGTGTATACATTACATATTTTCTTACAAATTTTTTCAATAAAATTCTATTTTATGTTTTGAATACCAGAAATTTGTATTCCTTCATTTCATTACATACATATGCTATACCCTTTCTTCTGCCACCCATTTTTATTCATGTCCCAGTACACTATTCAAATACTTTATCGCATATATTGAATACCAATGTTAACCTCTATGCAACCTTTTTCTTTTCAGTTTTCTTCCACAATTTTCTTTCTTTTTTTTTTTTTTTTTTTTTGTATTTCATTTTTATTTTTCCACATAACGCTGCTGTTGTTGTAATACACCCCCCTATTTTTATTACATATGAGTTAATTTTTCTTTCATGGGCTTCACTCTTTTATACTTTTAACAAATATACTTGACAGCTGTGATCCCTATAATACCTTTACTTTGTATAACGTATATATACATGCATAAATTATGTAAACATACATATTGGGTACGTAATACACGTTTATATATGCTATACTTTGATTTTTTTGTTTTTTTTTTTTTTGTTCTTTACTTTTCATAACTTTCTTTTTGTTTTCCTCTATGTGTGTACAAAACCAAAGCTGAATAAAAAAAACAAAAAAAACAGCAACCATCAAACCCTTAAGTGTACGTATGCACACAAACATTCGCTGTGTCACCTAATTTTCACTGTATAGCAGCGCACATGGATATCCTACAAAAATTCTTTCTATCAATTCTTTTTTTTTCTTTCTCATTTCGTTCGCCTTTTTTCATTTTATTTTTCCCTTTTTTCTCAATGTTTTAGAAATATACATAGATACATATGTACATAAGTACATATACCGCTAAATCTTATCTACAATAACGTAATGGTAGTTTTAACCATTTTGAAAACAGATAAGATAAATCCAAAATGCATATGTTATGGGTAAAGAAAAAGAAAAAATTTAATCTCAATATTTTATACGTATGCGTATTACAGGTGAGCTTTTACAATATGTGTATTCATTTGTATACGTGTACACACCTACATACATACATATAACAGAAATTACATTGTTCACCTTTGTCCAAATACAAAATACAATATTCCTCACTTATACCAGTCATCATTTTACCCATCATCATTTTCCACCCCGTCTTCTACTCCTTTGTTACTTATACCTGCAATACATTGATTTCTATAATATGTTATGTGGGTGGCTTTTATATAAAATGCTTATGTATTCTATGTAAGAGAAACAATATACATAAATGATGTCGAATACAGAAAAAGATGTTTATAAAAAGGAAGAAATAAGGCCAAGTATCACATAACTTTTTTCAGTTATAACAAATAAAAATGGTTTTTGTCATGCTCAAGGGAGCTTAAAAATAAAATGAAAAAAAAAAACAATGAAGAATAAAATTGAAAAAAAAAAAACGGAAAAAAGTTAAAAAAGGAAGCTAAGAAAAAAAAACAGTTTATAGTGAAAAATCGGTGGGGAGTTGTAAGTAGACGGATATAATAGATATTAAAGAATAATAATAAAAAAAAAAAAAACATAAAATAAGAATTCTGTGACTGTGAGTAACAATGAAAAGTTAGAAAACGGAAAGAAAAAAAAGTAAACCCCAGTAAAGAGTAAGAGACATGAGAAAACTGATGTAAAAACAGGAAAAAAAAAACACTTTAAAACGTGAAAAAGTTTTATTGTTGCTCGAGAAAGAAAAAAATTTTACGTTCAGGCTCATCCTACAAGTATGCAACATCGGGAGTATATAATGAAATGTTGATACTATCAAAAATCATTACAGATACTATGACACTATTGGTATAACTTTTGCCTTCTTTTTAATTTTTTTTTCTCGATTTTTTACCAGATTTTTGTTGTGTATTTTGCACTCTAAGCATTACTATATATCAACATTACACACAGCCATGAAATGAATGTACACAACTACACATCTACATATCTATGATAATGTAAAAACATTATCACAGACAACGATGTACTACACTTCTTTTTTTATATGCATTACATGATGTGCGATATTCAAGATGAAAAAATAGTTATAAGAAAACTGAAGAAAGAAAATTCTAAATATTAAGAGAATAAAAAAAATTTTTTTTTCGTTAGCTCTACCATAATTCCAAGAATTCTTCACCCCCTGTTTAATGCTCATTCCAAGCATTTTTATAGAACAGACATTTTTTTTTTTTTCTTTACATCAGGATATAAAGAAAGGATATAAAACGTCATCTGGTATTTTTTCCACGCTTATACACAGCCAAATACATACAATAAATTTTTCCTTTTTTTTATATATATTTTTCTAATACATTTCTATGTAAGTTATACTAACTATGTATGTATATATGTATTTGCTCATATTAAAATGAATGTGAATGGGTAGAATATAAAAATGAATATTAAAATAGCAAATGGTTCTTTAGATATGAGAAAACTAAACTAAAGAACAAGAAGACGATGAAGATGGCAAAGAGCAGAGAAGGAAATAACAGAAAAATATTGTAAAGAAGAAATTACCATCATTTCTTTATTGGGATGTAATGGTGAAAACGAGAATTTTCCTTCACTTGGTGGCTAGGGAAAAAAAAAACAAACAAAAATAAAATAATAATAATGAAAGGAACACCAATGCATATACAACCAACACCTCCACAAGAAAAAAAAAAACATTGAAAACAATTTATGTATTTTATATTCGAAGTGAATATTACGCTATACCATTTAATCCACCCAATGAATTTATACATTTTTCAACTTCAAGATATCTATAACTGGTATATGGGTGTTATAATATGAATTTTCATGACGATATGTACAATGCATAAGTGAGGATGCGAATAAAAACAGAATACAAGTAAAGAAGAAAAAGCAAAATAAAAAAAAAATAAAAAAAAAAGAACAGTCTGATTTGTTGGATATCATAAAATATCTAGTATATGTAATATTCCAATAAATTTTATGTTTCGCTATTATTGCTTTTGCTCCTTTACTTTGCCTCCCATTCTCCATCGCTATAAAACTACAATAAATTTTTGTGAAATAAGAAAATATATGATCATATCTACATATATGAATGTATACGTGTATAAAGCATGTGCATTTTAAATTACATTGTAATTTAAAACGTAAATTATTTACAGGGTATTCATGATAAATATTTATTCCTGAATTTTTGATCAATTAAATTCCTTAAAAAAAAAAAGCAAAATTCTATTGGATAAATTGAAATTTTTGTAACATCAAAGCTGAGATACATTGAAATAAAAAAAAAAAAATCATTTCATTTCAGAAATATATTTACATTCAAATTTCTTATAATCATCATACAAAATCATGTAAATGTCTCAACTTTCATGCTTTGAATTCATATTATGTACTAACAATACTAACATATTACATTATCCTCTTGTATAATGAAATTTTCCTCTTTTAATAAGATATACTATACTTTGTACTTGTACGAAGGCCTTATGAAAAGGACGAAAAGTAGTACCAATTTACATCTTTGTTTATTGATATTCAAAAAGCTCATCTCATACTGTATTAGAAATATGAGAATTGTGGTAACACTACTCGTGAAATGCTCTTATGAGAAATCATACATACATATGTATGTACATATACTCCAATAAGGCATGTAATGAAAATATTTAAAGTACAACGTATAGATAATCATTTGTACAGAAATAAATGGATACAGTACACAATTTGAAGTAAATACACATAAAACAAGTACAAAAATTTTATTTAAAATATTTTCAAATTTAAATTGTATTTATATACTTGTATTATATGTGCACAATAAAATTTTATTGAAAATATTTTAACTAAAATATCATTTTAAATGAGATTTACCATAAATGAATTAAACAAAAAAAAAATAAATAAAATTTTTACATAATATAAATTTCAATAAAATGAAAATAATAAAATAAAATATTTTTCTACATCATATTTTGTTATTTTATCAATTGAATTCGTATTTGTATAAAATATTAAGAAGATTATTGTAAAATAATTCTGATGTATACCAAAGATACATCATGTACATGAAATAAATCATCACAATATACAGGAGACCAAGGCTCAACGTAATATAACATAAAGTTCTACAAGCTGTAAACCCATCGAAAAAAAATAAAGAAAATATTTTTATAGAATTTTCTTTTTTTTTTTTTTTGTATTATTATTTTTTAATATGTGATTGTAACTATGTATACACACACGTATGTAGATATGTAACATCAATGATCATTACAATTTGATTGCTATATATCCAAATGTAATGCTTTATCCTCTTATAAGGATTTTTATTTTTATTTTCTTTTTATTACAAATTTTGTTGTTTTTTTTTTCATCTTCTAAATATCTTTTAACATATAATCCCAAATATATAACAAATAAATCAACCCCCAAATACAAATTCTTTTTTTTCTTTTCCTTTCCTTTCTTACTTCTTTATCCTCCTATCCTATCCTTCTTCATCATCCTCTTTTTTTTTTCCTATTTCTTAACATGGTACATAGTATTTATAAAATAAAGTTATGTTTAAATAATCTATAAAATATCTAACATAAAAATTGAAAAAAAAAAATGTTTTTTTTTTCTTGCTCTTCTACATTTCATAGACACGTTGTGTCCTTTTTTGTGATTTTTTTTTTTTTTAAACATACTTTGCCATTTTACAGAGTCATCATGATGGTTTACAGATACACATTTATGCATCAGGATGTATGTATAGTACCATACAAACATGTTTGAGTGTTACAAAAAATATAAATAAAAATAAAATAAAAATCCAATAACAGAAAAAAATAAAATAAATAATTCTTGTAAGTATCTTGAAGTAAAAATATACTATGACACCAAAAAGTACAAAAAAAAAAAAAAATATGGGGGTTGCTTAAGGGAGCATTTGACAAGGAAAAATAAAAATAAAACGCAAAGCATCGTTGAGAAACAAAAAAAAAATGTTTTTTAAAAAGTATAAAAAAAGGTGAAGTAAAAGAATAATGGAATGTACAGTTAAGTGTCGTGTAACACGGTATATACTCTCTGTAATTTTAGTTAATATTTCTGGGTTCGGTTTTTTTTTATATTTACTATTAAAGTCAGTCCTTTATGCAGTTTTTACTGTGTTGTTAGGGGATTGACTGTACATACAATAAGTAAATATAAATTGGTTCGACAATTATATAGTACAGATAAATGATTTGTAGAGAGTATGAGAGCTGGAGGAATTGAGGAAGGAATTTAAAAAATGGAATTGAGGTATAAGATAGTAGAAGGAAATTGAATGCGAAAATGAGCTTAAAATGATACACGCATAAATGTACACATGTATTTGTACACAAATACGGGTGCATGTGAAGGATGAATTTCGAGCATTACGACGACAACATTTCTTAAGAGTCTTATATATTATACTTGGTATAAATATACATATATACATATGTATTACATTACTCTTGTAATGCATATTTTGATGACATAAAAAAGAAAAAAACAATAATAATAATAAAGCTGTAAATAACGTACACAAAAGAGATAAAAAATAATTCGTGGTTTTGTTAGGTGGAGGGCGTAAAATTTGTGATTTTCACAAGAATGTGTAAAAAAACAAAAGAAAAAACAAGAAATAAATACATATGTATATAAAAAAAAGTACAAAACGATGGAAAGATAAAAATGTTAGAAAAATGTACAAAAACGAAACAAAAGCAGAAAAAAAACGAATAAAATGATTTTAAAACAAGGCTATAAAATGAAAATTAGAAGAAAAAAAAATAATAAAACTTGGCATAAAAAATAATACAAAAAAATATACAGGATGATAACATAAGACTTTTCCTCTTCTATTCGTACTATATGCATGTATGTTTGCCTGGAAAATGAGTTTAAGTACTTTAGAGAAGTTGGGTCCAACAAAAGATAATTTTACAACTTTGAATTAATTTATGAGACTTTAATGTGTCTCTTCTCTTTTTAAAATTTGTAATTTTTTTTTCGATTTTCTTATGGATTCTGAATGGTGTTTTTTTTTTCAACATATACAAAAAGCCACAAAAAATAGATAAAATGTTCTTTTTTTTTGAAGGTTATTGTTTGGCTTCTTGCAGGACATGATTGTTATTAACCTTTTCCACGCCAAAGCTTTTTATTCTTATCTCTAAAAATAAGAAAAGTTAGTCGTATTGAAAATTATAAATACACCGAAAAATTACTGATAAAAATTACTAAAATCCTAATTGTTGTTCGTATGATAATCGAATTCATAAATTTTTATAAATTTTAATTTTAATTTTTTTTTATTAAGAACTCACCACAAATTGGAATGGGTGCATGAATACTTGGTAATCCTCTTGGTATCCATTCCATACTTAAAAAAAGAAATTATATTTCCTTTTTTTTTGTTTTTGTAATTTTTATACGGAATATATTAAATAGTATTTTTTCTTTTATTTTTCAAATAAAAATCTTAAAAATTTTCATATTACACTTTCATTTCATTATAAGATACACAAATATATGTACGTAATTCATGAATTTTCACTATTTTATGTTTAGAACAATTTGTTATATTTTATTTAATCATGTTATTTGTGAATGATGTTTTTTTTTTATTTTTTAAATTATATACATTTCATATTTTACACATTAACGTACATGTTCATATGTATGTGTAATCCAATCATTTAACACAAATTTTAAAAATTACTGAAAATTTTCATTTTTATGTAAGATTTTATGGTAATTCTTTTCAAGAATTAAAAAGTTCTTTAACCTTTAAAAGAAAATTTGTCATATATCACATATAACACATATCATAAAAACTTTTATGTATGTACATGTAAATTTCATTTTTATATTTTTTTATTCGTTATAATTAAATTTGAATATAGTACATCTGAGCCAACTGTAATTAAATGTAACCATATAGTACGACAGATATTACCATAATCGTCATCATCATCATCATCATTAATACGAAATGTTAAATAAAAAGCTTCACTTTATGTTTTCCTGATATCATTAATTAAAAATTTTCTCCTTTTTTTTTTCTTTAAATTTTCATTTCAATCATTTCTTTTTATTTTGTTTTTTCTTTTGTTTTCACTTTTATTTTACTTATTCGTTCCTATTTTTTTTTTCTTTTTTTTGTTAATTTTCAGTTTTTCAACTTTTTTCCATGTATAATTAATAAGAACAAATAACATTAAAATAATAAAAAAGAAAAACACAAAAATAATATGGTAAATAAATTATATACTTGTACATAATATAACAACAACAACAAAATTTTGATATAATATTCACCACAAATATTGACATTAACAAATTATAGATAATTATCTGTTGTGTAATTTTTTTTTTCTTCGTATAATATCAGAGTGTTGTGCATTTATGTATAATGTATATGTTATTTACACTCTGCAACAAATTTTCATATATTTTTTAATATGTATAGCTTGTATTGAACAGCATAAGCGAAATTCGCTGAAGAATTAGATTAACGCTCGTGATTTCACTGAAATTGTGGTCAAACTAAAAAGTTTTGCACAAAACGATCGATCACAAGCAGTACTTTCAAAATCCAAAATATCACTTACGTGCACATACGTGCATTATATGCAAGTGAACACATGAACATTAATTAAATATCTTTCTGTTTTGCTGAATTACCATCACAAATTAATAATGAAATTACATGTAATTACATTGTAATTAACAAATATCAAAAATTCGATACAATGGATACTAATTCTGCAATTCGAATCAACAACCACAGGAGTACTCAATTCATTTACAGAATATACCCATGTTTTTCTTGGCATGTACTTTCAAGCATTATATTTTTTTGTTAATTTTTTTTTTTTTTCACTGTAAGATTAAATGAACACTGTATTCCCTTCCAATGTACACCAAATGACCAAATACATTTGTTGCAGAGTGTTTTGATACAGTGTTGTATATGTTTATGAAAGTAAAAATTATATTTAAAATAAATGAATGACAATGACAATTACAACACGATTTCAACGATAAGACTGTAAACAATAATAATAAATAATTATGATATAATTATAAGATAAACAAAATATTATAAAATTTTGTACACATTCGTGTGTATATTGAAATTGAAATGAAATGTTAATGAATAACTGTGGTTAAGGACTTTATTTAATAATGTCAGTTTTTGTTTTCTTTTTTTTATTATTATTATTATTGTTATTATTTTGCCCTTAAACAGATGTCCGTTTTTTTTTCGCGTACAATATAAATGACAACAGGAAGAGGGAAGAAAAAAAAATATTTAAAAAAAAAATGACAATAATTCATGAGAAATGAAAATATGAAACAATAGTACATATACAATAATAATTATTCTTCCTTTTGGACTCATAGCCCTTTCCGTGTTTTATATCATTTTAATTTTTTTTTTTTTTGTTTTACATGACGAAATGAATTTTTAACCGTAATAAAAAAACGAATGAAAATAAATAAGTGAGAAATTTCACAGTCGACCAAGCCTATAAAAAAAAAACAAAAAAAAAATAAATAAAACTGTGGACGATAAACACGAATTCCATTTTCTATTTATAAAATTTTATTAATTACATTCACATGATATTCGTATGTACATACATATATAGGTATATAACGTTAATTTTAAATTATTCACTTGTGACATGAAACATTTAAAATAATATCATGTAGATAAAAGTCACATTTGTATGTGACTAATGATTATTGTTAGACAAAAAAAAAAAAAAAAAAAAAAAAAACCAAAAACAAAATTATAATAATAATAAAGTGCTCACGTCAACATCATCATCATTGTGTATTGTCAACAAATTCGCTACCATCATTAATCAAAAAATCATCAAAAAAAAACCAAAACCAAAAAAAAAATGAAAATTTCTATCTACGCACGTATTCATGTCCTTTAAAATAAAATAAAAAATTCTTGTATATGTTTATTATATCATTAAAAAATCGATTACACACATAACAGCACGTAATTTCTTGAGTGTATACTGTACAATTATAAATTCTAGTGCATTTGTAACAATTCTCACATTATCAAGTACATGTGCTGTATTAAAAAAAAAATTTTTTTTTTATCTTTTGTTTTTGATACGGATGTCCTGGAATAAGTATCACAATAAGCATTTTGAAATTTATATTGTTTCTAAGTAGGACAAAAATCGTTTCGAATACTCTTCCTCACTTATCCTTAAAATTTACCACTTTCAAAATATAGTGGATTGAAATCCTTTTTTTATGTGTAAAGTATATGAAATCTTTTGATCTATCCTATATTTCCGAATTGTATATTTAACAAACCAAAACAGAAGTTTAGGTGTTTTAATGAGAGTCTAATTGAAACCGAATAAAATTAAACTCCTCAAATAAAAAAAAAAATTCTAAATTTTTGAAAATTTATCATTTTGTAACATTTATTCTGAGACATCCTTTTTTTTATACATTTTTAATGTTTGTATTTTTATTTTTCTTTCCCACCAAATATATTACACATGTAATTACATACCAAAGGATAACAAGACCAGAAAATGTTACCACGTAATTGTACAAAAGGTATAAAATTAGAGAATGTAATATAATAATGGAAAAGAAAAAAAAATAAAATAAATGAAATAAAATGTGTTTACATTTTAAATAAGGATTTTCTTTTTGTTGTTTAACAATTGTAAAATTGAACAAAAAAAATTTATTTCATTAACAAAAACGGGTGAAAATAAAAATCCCAAAATGAAATTTAACAAAAAAAATTTTTTTTTTTAATTATTTGTTCCCTTTTAAATAATTCATTTTTATTTTTTCGAATTTTCATTGTTTGGATTTTTCTTTAATGACATATTTTCTGGTTTTTACACTTTTTAAAATTTTTGTGTTTTTTTTTTTGCCTTTTTTCGTTTCTATTTAATTTTAAATATTTTTTTCCTTTAATTTTTTTTTTTTAATAATAATTTTCCTACATTATATCCTTTTTTGTGTTTCTTTGTATTTTTTTTTTTCCTATTTAAAAAAAAAAAAATTCTTTTTAGATTGAAAATTGTAATTTTTTAATTACAACGTACTTAAGTCCTTTTTATTCGCGCTATATATGCAGTCATGCACAATACACAACGTAATTTTATTGTATAAGTATAGTAAGCATTTGTAAAAATGTATGGAGTATAGGTAACCATCGAACGGATATGTTTCGAGATAAAGGAAACCACTCGCTATCCGAAGCGTACATACATATATCATTTTCACGTTAACATGTACAGAAATAAAATTGTGAATTATATAAAAATCCACGGTAATCAAAAATTTACCACAATTTTTATCTTACGTTATAACAAAACCACCGTATAAAAATCCTACGTTGCACGAAGGGTTAACTATACAGAAAGGAAAACAAAATTACGAAATCTGAATCATAACATTATGTGCTAAAACACAGCACAGAATACACATTCATGGTCGAATACAAAAGCAAACAAGTAATTAAAAAAAAAAAAGAAAAAAAAAATTCTTCCTTTTTGTTAATTTTCTAATTATTTTTTTTTTGTCTTTTATATTTTTCTCTACTTATCCTGTCGTAATTGTATCCATTATAAAATAAAATTTTATTTGTATTTCATTTGCATTCATATTTAATTAAATGTTTTATTTTATTTTTGTTCTTTTGTCTGTCATATCCGTTCTTCATTTTTCCAAAAAAAAAAAAAAATATATAGAAAAAGAAAAAGGTGAGAGACGTAAACGTGAGATGTGTTCTAAAGTTAAATAATTATACATAAATACACCTAATAATATTTAATACTCGAAAAATTATCTACATTTAAATCGAATAAACAGTAAATTATATATCCATTTAATTTTATTTATTTGTCTTATACAAATGTATATACTTGTATGTACAATATGATATTAATTATGTACACAAATAGATTTAGTATATATCCTTTTTAGATTCTTAATGTCAATCCTTTTTAAAATATATATAAATACAAAATGTATGTTTTTCCTGTGTACACAATTACATGTACATACATAATATGTATGTCTGCGCACAAACATTCACACACACACATGATTATACGATCATCATCGGTAACATTAAATATATAATAAAATAAAACGACTTCTATATGTGTGTGGATAAAAAGAAAATAATTATTTATTTCTAATTTGATATGCAAAACACATTCAAATAAACAAGAAATTTTCTTTTTCGCTTCAAGGAATGATGATATCCTTTTTATGTTTGCTTTTTTTTTTTTTTTTTGGTATGTAAAGAAACGAAATAAATATTTTTAAATTAAACGTACAATACATACATATGTATACAATTTATTTATTTATTGAAATCTACATCTAACATTTATTTACATAAAATATCAACGATATAATCACACGTACAGGATACCGTTAAAATTCACTTAAATATATAAAATATATAATAGATTGTATTAAGTGTGTATATGTATTTGTAAGACGTGTACACGATATTATTAAATGTTTATTTTGTTTATACAACAACAATTTTCTATATTAGAATAAAAGTAACACACATATTTAAGCATAAAGTATACGAACATACTGTGTGAATAAATGTGTTATTGAAAAGGACTATATATAATCCTTGCTGTATTTTTTTTTTTTTTTTTAATACACAAGAGAACAGTCTTGTAGAAAAAATAAAAGGAAAATATACAAATTTTCAAATAACCACCAATACAACCGTATTTTAAATACAAAAAAATATATACATACGAGTATATATTTAAATTCTTTTATGTACATACATACATATGTATGTATATTTGCCATAACCGAAAAATAAATAAAACAAAATTTTATAACATTTCAACACTAAAGAGAAAATTAAGGATAATATTTGTAATCGTTACTGTCGTCATCAACAAACGTACATATTCCGATATACGTATATTATCACACATTAACCGGTACAAGGATCAAATGAAAAGACAAAGTCGAATCCTATAAATTCATCCATCCATTCACCTATCCATCTATATGTTATAACCTTTATCCATACAATATATAAAGACCACATCGTATTCATATACTGTAAATACACAATTTGTTTTCCTTTCTTCCTTTTTTTGTTTTTTGTTTTTTTTTTGGTTTTTTACCCAAATACATTTATACACGTAAGTCACAAAAACAGGCAATGAGAACAACAACGACAAACGACGATATCCATGATGGTACACGTTTAAATTATGAAAAGAATACGTACGCAATGCGGTGTAAGTGTATATGTAAGAGAGCTAACAAAAAGTCGAATGTATTTGTATACATACATGATATTAAATCAAATGTATATATGCTCCAAGGATTGGAATACCACACTGATAATCTCGTGTATAGAAAAAAATATTATATTGCACAACCATGACACGTACCGTACACACAGAAAATATTATCGAAAAGGATACGTATACGTACATTATTGCATACACGTAGATCTGTTAACCAGCCGATACTAATGAAAAATGATGATTTCGTATAGCAATACCGCAAAGTTAAAGAAGAAGCTGAAAAAAGGACATTTGATTTTCTTTTTTTTTTGTTTTACTTTTTATATGTTTAAATATAAAGAGTATATATAATTTTTTAGGTATACAGAAAACGCGAAATTTTCGACGCGAATTTTAACGATTTTCTCCATGTACACGGTAATAGAAGAAGAACAAGAAGAATGAAAAAATAAGGAAAAATATAATAAAATCTATATGAATTAAAAATAAAATTTCTGAATACAATCGTAAATTTGCATACTATACATTTTACATACCCTTATACGTATAAGTACGTACGTATACGGAGCTCCATATATATATATAAACCATCCTTACACATATGCAAATGAAAAAATGGAAAAAAAAAATTTGTTTTTCCAGTATGCGTACCAGCATAAAATCACGACAATAATGTGTATAAGAGGATAAAATATTTGCATAAATAAACACACGATGTTATATTATATACTGATATGTACATACGGTAATGAGAAAACAAAATTTATGTAAATAAAAGGAGCAAAAAAAATAAAATAAATAATAAAATCCAAACCAAAATGACGAAAAAGAAAAAGAAGGTAAAAAAAATAAAAATAAAAATGAAAATCAACTAAAAATGAATTTAAAATAGCTCTGCTATATAACAGTTTATAGCATTTATTTAAATTGTACGATTTTCTGATTATAATGATGAGGACGAGAATGACAATACAGTGACTGACAACGATGATGATGATGATGATGATGGTGGAGAACAATGACGATGACGATGGTGATGATAATGGTACTTATATTAAAATATGAAAATAACGATCAATAATGCAATTTTAAACTGAATAATAACTGACAGCCAGATAATTTAAGTAATTGAATAAATATTTTTTAAAAAAAAATTTATTTTTAATTTTGAATTTTTAATAATTCAAAAAGGGAAAAAAAATTCGTTATGCATTGGCACGGATGCGATTTATAACGCACAAATGAAATGTTTTCATTACAAAAAAAAAAAAAAAACAAGAAAATTTCTATAGTTTTCAACAAGCACATCATATGCGTTGTATGTTAATCCTTTTCCATATTGGTATCTTCACTAAACGGTTTTTCTTCTTTTTTTTTTTTTTTGTAAAATAAATGTTTATTAAATAAACCACAAAAAAAATATATTTTCATTTAATTTTTCTTTTTTTTTTCTCATTTATTTGTTCGTATACAACGATAATGAAAATTTTCTATATCCTGATCCTGATCAGAATTTTAATGAAAATACGATAATGCGTATGCAAATGCACGTACGTACATACATACATACATGCTGCTTATGAGCTATACAAGTGTTATATACCTTCCTGTGTGATATATTTCACTTTAGTTGTTAAGCACGAACAATATTGTATCCGCATTCATACAGTTTTTCTTTTTTTTTTGTCACTTTTTATTTTTTATTTCGACTCTAGATTAAATTTTCAAAACGAGATAAACAGATGAGAATTGAATTCTTCATTAAAGATTTAAAAAAAAAAAAAAACATCTTCTTGAAATCCTGAAGGAAACACCAAATATTTAACAAAATAAACGAATTTTGAGATGATAAATGATGACAACTGAATGATCATTTGACTTTCTTCATCCTTCCGGTATCAGTATGCATTTCAATAATTTTTTTTTTTGCCTTTCGGTATAAACTATAGTATCACACAATGGGGATGGTTTACTTTCACAAAAACACATGTATGTACATACATTTATTTTCTCAACACACTTAAAGCACTCCTTTATCATGTAATATATTTTATTCCATTATTTTTACATTTCTCATACGTGTAAACAAAATATGTATAATAAATCTACATAAATTATAATCAAACCCATTGACATCCCCCATTTACTCACTGACACACAGCATATTATCAATAATTTTTAAATATTCATTTTACAGCTTTACACATGGTTTGTTTTGTATTTTTTTTTTAATTACAAAAAAAAAAAAAAAACGAAGAGAATTAAGATCCGTATTCCCGATACACACCAAATTATCGAACAAATTAAATAATCTCACAAATTAAATTTATTATACATAATAACTCATGTTACAACAAATTAATATTTATTGATATCAATTTGTAACCACCTAATCAATTGTTATAGACATTACTCTGCGTGTACTTACTTCTATAACTGAAACCGAACTCTGACTGACTAACTGACTGACTGAGTGACTACAACTTACGAAAAAAAAAAAAATACAAAAAAACAAAAAGAATTTTTTTTTTCTTTTCTACCAACACAATTTCTCAATTTAAAAAAAAAGAAAAATGTCGAACAGTGGTAGCTCTTTTTTCGTTTGCATAATATACAATACAACTTCCTTTATATCCTTATACGTATATTTTCTCTTTAGTATTTCTCTCATTTTAGATTTTTTGTTTTCTTTTTCATGGAATATACATAGAAAATTGTCTCATGTATCCCAATCCAATATCGTCCCTATAAAAATTGTGATATAGTGCATCATGAATCATTTAAGGATACAAAAGAAAAAAAATACAAAATTTTCAATATCCAAAGGAACCGAATGTATTATTTCTTCTCTTTTCTTTTCATGAAAACGAATTTAAAAAAAAAAAAAAATACAAGGATACAAAGGATATCCGTTCTACAACATCATTTGTTTATCATTTCATTTTCTTTTTGATTTTATTTTATCATTCTTCTTTCTCATTATTACCATTCCTTCGCATTCTTAAAAAAAAAAAAAAAAAAAAAAAAAACATAAATAGGGGAAATATTCTTTATACGAAATGATTTTTACAAGCAACACACAAAATGCATAATACACATTTACCTATGTATTAATGATAATTACAGGGTAAACTGTATAATTACAGACAATTTATAAGATAACATAAATTTAAAAATCAATTTATTAAAAGCTCTAATTTTGTATTCCATCACTTTTCTAAAATTATCTATGCTCTTATTCAAAGAACTTAAAGAACTCAGAAAAGAAGACAGATGTTCCCAAAAATTTCCCCAAAAAATTTTCCATTTAATAAGGAACTAAAAGAAAAAAAAAAAAAACAATTTTTCATTTTTATGCGCAAGAAGTACAATCAAAAGAAGAAATGCAACCAAAAATTTTGAGAACAGAAAAAAATAAGTGAACCCACCCATACACATTTATTTTAAAGAGACGAGTGACAGAAATGTAAATGATTTTTGTCTCCTTAATTTGCAATTTTTTCTCTCAATTTTTTGTTTTCTTTTTCAAACAGATACTGATGCAATTTTCCCATCAGAAAAAAAAAATAAAATAAAAATTTAAGAAAAAATGGAGGATTATGAGAAAGATGCATTCTACAAATAATTTTTTTTTCTTTTCGATTATTTCTTTTAATTTTTAGCATTTTATATATTATTGACTTAGGTGATCAAGATTAATTGACTACTACGGGGGTTGTAATGCCACCAAAAAATAATAAAAATTCAATTTTTCATATTCGGAAATATTTTTTTCTGTTTTCCTGCCTTAAAAAGGACATATTGATTTTCTTTGAATCTTTTTGTATTTCAAGCAAAATAACTGTTAAATATATTAATTGGCAGTTTTGTGAAAATTCGTTAATCCTTGTTTTTTTTTTTCTAAACCAAATATATAGTAAAAATTTCTTAAATTAAATTCAAATTATGAAAAGAACGAAATTATGCAAATTTTTTCAAATCAAAAATTTTTAGAAAGAAAAAAGGCATAAACATTGTTTTAAGCAAATTTTAGCACTAAGGGGAAAAAAGTAAAAGAAAAAAAAAACGAAAGGATATGCATAAGAAAGAAAAAGGTAAAGAGGAAACTCAAAACATAAAGAGTGAAGACTCGGAAAATAAAAATCTCTCAATTATTAAGAGTATGTACCACAGAGACACACAGTTAAATCAAAGTCAATTACTATACAGTTCCTTTTGATATTATAATTCAAAATAAAAATTTTCGGCTCACACAATCTACATGCTTATACCTATTGCAGCTCCCCTTGTTAAGTACATATGAATTTCTCTAAAGTCTAACATACATACAACATACAACAGTCTATCTTAAGAGGCTAAAATTAATTACGTCAGAGAATCATAAAACTCTTGAACTTTTTTTGGTTTTACTCAGAGGCAAAGGATAAATGCATGTATGAGTACTATCCGTCCTCCTAGCGCTCCAATAATACTTTTAAATATGTGTAAATGATAGTGACGATAAAATTATTTTTTGTATACATATATTTCTATTTTTGTTTCTTGTATGTATGATTCGTAAATCTTCAACGTATGTTTATGTATATGGTATTAAGCTTATATATTTAAAAGACTGTGGTAAATCAAATGTGTGGTGTCAAATTATAAAAAGGTAAAAAGTTTATAGGTGAATAATAAAACCAATAAATAATTTTTGATTATATATTACTTCTAAATAGAATGTTAGTATACTATATATCTTATAGTTTCACAGATAAGAAAAGAGGATGATAAAAAATTGTTTTTTTCTGTTTTTTTTTTATTATTATTATTTTTTTTTTTTTTGTTTTTTGCATTTTCAAAGTTCATACAGGTCTGTAAAACGATGAAAATAAATTCTATCATGCCATCAGAGAGAAAAAGGGGTCTTGATAATGTTAAAAGGTTATATGCACGGTTAAGAGTGTAAGTTTAAATGGCAATTTGTATACCTTATAAGGTTTGGTTATTTTTTTGTTTTTTATTTTTCTGTAGCAAATGATTTTAATGGAGAAATATAAAAAAAACATGTTAGATCACTAACTAGCCTCTGGTCTGGGGGTCATGTAAAACGAAGGCCTCTATTTAAATTTCAAGAAATTTTGCGTAGTCATGAATTCACATAAAAAACTTTAAATTTCATTTAACTATTTCATTTTTTTTTTTTAAAGGAAATTAAATTTTTGTACTTACCCATATCTCTAGTCTTATCACTTGATGTATATTGTTTTGGTGAATTATTTTTCTTATTATTTGGTATCGATCTAACTGATGAATTTACCTGTATTACAAGAAAGAGAAGAAAAAATTTAAAAATCAAAAGAATTAAATGGACTTACAAAACAAATAAATTTAATTTTATATTGTTTAAGAATATCACAAAGACTTACAATCTTATCAGACCTTTCACCACATGGTAATCGTGCTACAGTTACGTCTGGACTATCTTCTGGCGGTGGAGGCTGTGGCACCCAATTATATCCGCGTCTTGATAATGGTACACCAACACGATCATATTGTGCTGCTTGTTGCCTGCACAGCAATAAAACAAAAACAAATTGAAAATTCTTGAAAAAAATACTTTTTTTTAATTGTCTGTTAATTCGAATAGTTTCGTTATCCAATGAAACATTAATAAGATTGAAGTTTATACAAAAACAAAATTTTTAAAATCATTTTATAACCATAGGTTTAAAAAAACAGCATAATATTAAGAATGAAAGCTAATTGCTAAGAATCAGTGATAGGTTTTATGTTATCGACAGTGACAATCTGTCAGCGATAACAATTCCGCGTATTAAATTGCATATAGAATTAATTTATCGAACAAATTTTATGCTTTTACTTGATCTATCGTACTTTTCTGTTGTTAACTAAGATACTATCACTGGTTCTCTGCAATTACATTACAACGTAAATTAAAAACCAGATTAGACTTTCTACTAAATTCTCAAAGTGACCACAATTTGTTTTAATACGTGGATTTTTTGTTTTTAAAAATTTCCTTTTTAGCTTTTATAATAAATCAAATGATGATAATACCTTAAACTTTCATAACAATCTAAACAAACAACTGCATATTCTCCATTTTCTAATAACAATGCATCTTCACTTTTGCGATTAGCAACAAATGGAAATTCTCTAATTGGCAGTGCACGTACTCTTTTTCTATATGTTGTTATACTGCATAAATGGCAAATATAATCGTGCCAATTATATTTTCTATCAGCTGGATTAATAGTATTTTGTGCCTCATATCTAAAAAAGAAAAAAAAAAAAAACAATCAATATAAATTTAGTATCAACATGGAAAATTACTTCTGTATGAATTTTTTTTAAACTTACTTTCTCCATTGATTCAATAATGAATGATAACAAAACGTGCATACTAATGCTGAATAATCAGATCTTAATTGTTCGGCATTTGGTGGTGATTTATGCTTTAATAAATGTGGAAAATATGGTCTTGAACCCTTAAAAAAAGAATAGAAAAACAACAAAATTAGAAAGTTTAAATATTCAGCAATATTCAGCACACTAAAATGTATTATTAAATAAAGGTATAAAATAAATAATTTGTTGTGTGACTGAATTCAGCTCAAATTCAACTAAATAAAAACATATTTTTACCTCTTTACTTGTGTATAAAACTCTAGCTAATGTTAAATCAGAATGTAATCCACATAAAAAGCAATAAATTGATGTTGAGGCAGGGGTAGATGAAACCGACGGTGTTGATGGTGGTGTATTGATACTACTTAAACCACCATGTCTAGAACCATTTGGTGAGCTAGATGTCATCATTGGTGATGGAATGTTATATCTAAAATAAAACAACAAAATGAAAAAAATGAAAATGTAAAATATATGAATTTATTTTTATCCAAAACATTGATGTAATGTGGCACATCATACGTATATGTACATTTTTTAAATTTTTATTTTTATATTTTTTACCTTCTATGCTCTAATGGTACTCTTTCTGCATCCATTGTTTCCCATTGACGTGCTAAATGATTAACACAATCTTTACATGCAAGGACACGATTTGTACTCGTATCATTTGAACCTTTTAAACATGGAAAATGCATTGCATGTGAATTCATATGTTCAGCACTAGTTGATAGCCATTCCATTTTATTTGTTGGACATAATGTTTTACATATGTAACATCTAAAAAACAAAAAAACAAAAAATTAAAAAATAAAACAAGAAAAATGTAAATAAATTACAAATATTAATGTGTTCAATTTTAAATAGCATTCGAATAGAATATGTGTATACATTGTTGTATCGTTCATTCCATACCCATATGCATGTTGATACATGAGTATGGAATGCATTTGTGCATTTTACAATAAAAATTAATCAAATTTTATTATTACTTAATCAAATAGATTAAATAATAATAATGATAAATATTTGTTGATTTTCATGTGTAAAATTCGAAAATTATAAAACAAATGCACACACATACATATGTACATATGTGAATATTTTATGTAAACTGGAAATAATATATTGGAGGTAAAATATGATAAATGCACAATTTCCCTATTTAAAAAAAAAAAAAAATTACATGTAACACTTACGGATATTGCCCATGACCATTCTCTATTGGACCTTGTGAATGTAATGATGGTGGTGGTGTATTTGGTCTAGAATCACGACGAAATGTTGTTTTCATCATATCACGAGATGATGAATTTGAATTTGTTTCATAAGGCTGAAAAATATACAAATAAAAAAAATTAAAATGTAAAAAAAAAACAATCCAACGCATAAAATATATATATTTGAAATAAAATAAAAAAAAATGAATGAAAATTTTGTATCGGTAATAAGAAGCATATGATTGTATCAAGTATGAGTACTAAAATTCAAAAATTCATCTCTGCCTATTTGATACAATGCTCAATCAAAATATTATAATTTTAAGCTGGACATTGCATTGAAAAAATAATGATGCGTTTTTGATTTTACTATACTTTAAAACGACATAACAGAATGTGCACCTTAAAAATTAATTGTTTCATCAATGTGTTAAATAATTTTTTAAACAATGAAAAAGAAACAAGAAAAGTACAGAAAAACTGTAAGTAATAGAAAAATGCTGTTCTGGAAAACCAATCTTCGGATTCTATTTTCTTCCACAATTAACAAAAATGATTATACGAAGAAAGAAGCAAGACAAATCGAAAAGGCCTTAAATAACATGAATGATGAAAATCCAAACTAGCATAAAACATTTTAGTTAAAGTGCTGAAACGATACGAAGTAGAAAATTTTTGTAAGCATGGGATTAGAGGAGCGTAACGTTATAAAGTAAGACTAGCATAAGATTAACGCTACAATAAAAAAGAAAACAAACATCGGAAAAAATCGTAAATTTTAAATTTTTATTAAAAAATTAAATAAATACGTGATTAAATGGAAAACTTCAATTTATTTGTCAATTTTTGTTATCCGCTAATGTAATACGTAATGGAAAATTTTTTTATTTTCCGTTCTTTAATTTTTTTTTTTTCTTTTCTTTAATTCCTGTTTTTCTATTATTCTACATGACTTCCTTTTTTATTTACCATGTACTTATGTAGTAATCGTAATCATAAAATTAAATTTAAAAAAAAAAACAATAATAATTATTATTATTATTATTAATTTTCCTCAATAAGAAAAAAAAAGTGTTTTCCTTCTCTTATTTTCTCTTTTATTAAATAGAAAATGCTATAATCTCTTTCATTTCTTTATTTTTTTTTTGTTTCCTTTTAAAGTCAGTAAATTATGCGTAGATTTGATAAGTTTTAAATAAAAATATTTTTTAACGATAACTGCCTATTATTATTGTTATTATTATTATTATCATTTCATTATTACGAATACAACTCGTATATTATTGTCATTTTTTTATCACAAAACATCTTATGGTTCATTTAAAAATAAAGTCAAGGGAATTTCCATTTTAAGAAAAACAAAAAAAGAAAAAAAAACAAAAAAAAAAAAGATGAAAAATACTTTTTCTTTTTGTTGTCTGTCTTTTTGTGTGTTTTTCCATTCCTTTCTTTCAAATGAATTTTGCTTTTCGATTATAAAACAATATAAATAATTTTATTTTATTACCACATTAACATCGACTATACACATTGATGAGTACATATAGCGCGTTTGTTAAGTGTTTATGTATGCCTTACATTCTCATTAAAATTTTAATCAAATAAATTCATAGAATTTTTATTTTTTCTTATAATTTTGGTTTTATTCGGTTTTTAAAATCATTTTTATTGCCATGATAAATCTAATAATATATACGCACATATTTGCAGTGCACTTTACAGTGTACGTAGATACTTTTAGTGAACAATGGTTGATTACCCTTTTTTTTTCTTAATGGGAGTTAATAAAAATTGATATTTGAACAAAAAAAACGAATTTTCATTTATCGCGGAATGAAAGTTTCATTTTAATGTCCGATTCGCATGTGAAAGATGTCATTTTAATGGGAACCCTAGCCTAATCCCCAAGAAAAGAAATCCCAACTTAAAATTCTCAAAATCCCTTAAAATGAAATTCTTATTCCTAAAATTTTGTACCTTTTATAAAAATTTTAAAACAAATATTTTTGAAAATGTCCCAAATAATGTTTTGAGAATTATGTGTTTCGGAATTTTGCGTTTGTGGATTTTGAGTTGGGGATTTCGTATTGGGCCAACATTTTAATACCATTTCCAGTGGATAGTGAGTGTCACTGATACACAAGATAACTTAACTCTTTTGGACCAAATTTCCTAATAAAAGTTGTCCATTGGATTACCTTACTCGAATAATAGTTCCCTCTTCTGAATGGATCAAAATTTTTATGTAATTCTCAAAATTATTACATCAACCAGTCGATTTTTGTTAGTCTACACTGTGTTATGATTATAAATTTTCATTTTCATTTTTTTTTTTTTTTTCTTTATTTATTACGAATTAATTTATTATAGATGATGAACTATTGAGCTTTTTAATCTTATATATACATATATACATAAATAATATATATTTATTTTATTGAATCTCTTCTTTTTAATTTCAATTTTTATTTTGTTAAGTCAACCTTTTGTATGACTTTTTAGGATCAATGAAATTGAACAGTTTTGTTTTAATTGGTCAAAAAGATTATCTCGTAGTAATGTTATAGAGACACATGTACATATGAAAAATAAATCGACCATGAAGTTTTCGTTTTTTTTTTTTTTTTTTTTTAAATTAATAAATAATAAAATTTTAATCATGAAATTAAAAAAGCGTAATTTAGGTATTTCTAGTTAAAAAAATTGATAATTATATAGAGATTAGAGTGAGAAGATAGATAAGAAAATTTTTAACTGCCGTTCATGGAATAATAAATTTGCTCTGAAAAATATGTATTTATAGACGAAGTATACGTATATGTAGATATTATTTAAAAATTAGAGACATTATTACGTTCATCAAAACCAGCAGATTAAGACAGTTGCGGGACATATCTGAAGGATAGAAGATTAAAATTTATTTTTTTAAAAATAGCCAATGAACTACAATTGAAAAACCAAAAACTTTTTCAGAATCTCATAAAAATCATAAATTTGATGGCTACAATTTATAGACAGAGACAGGACCAATTGGAAAAATCCTCACTAATCCTCAAGATTGAAGAGAAAAAGAAGCAAAAATACCCAGAAATTTCGTTCACAACATAATTATTTTGTCGGAATTTAATATTTTGTTTTTTGTATTATTTAATCTGTTTTTTTTTTAAGTTTCTTTTTTATTTCTCTCATTAATGTGTCAGTATAATTCTCCTTTCCACTCAAATTATACGACAGGTACATTGTATCTGTACCCTATTATTTATCTGCTAAAAAAACAAATTTTTGATTTATTTTATTCAATAAATTATGATTGTTGTCGGACACTTTTAATTTATATTTACGAGGGGAAAAAATACAAAATTTGATTTTTAATTTTAAATAATAATAAACACTCCATAGCAAAAAAAAAGAGAATCTCCACAATTTTCTATGAAACTTTCTTATGAAAATTTTAATTACTTGTTACATGATAATATAACTTGTAATGTAATTATGTACTTGTACATAGAATTATTATTTATTATTCTACAATAAATACTCTTCAATACTCATAACACAAGTGCACTTAAAATTACTCTGTGTATATTAATGCAACGGAATACGGGTAAGTTTCAAAACGTTTAAAAATTTGTAAGTATGGGGTAATACATTATAAAAAAGTTATGCGATTCAATACATGATGATGTAAAATGGTACTTTACTTTATGTAGTTGCCATAAGGCCATAACGGCATAAAATAAATGGACAAAGGACAGTTGCTTAGTTATTGCGTTTTGGAACTTTAAACGATGTTACAATTTTAAATGCTAGCGTTTTAAAATGTTCTGCTTTGCATTAAAAAGGCATTTAAACGTTTCGATACTCACCGTACACTTTGATATAGAATATAATAATTAATACAATTTCAATTAAATTAAATGGAAATCTAACGTTTAAACATTTTTTTTTCTTGTTTCATATAATAAAATTTATTGATGTTAATCAATTGATTTTTATTTAATTTTTATTTTTTTTTATATATTGGAAATTATAAGTTCTATAAAGTATTTCACAATAGAGTGAGAAATTATCAAGCTCTTATTACATCAGTTAATTTTTTGTTTTGTTCGTTTTCAGATTCAGAGAACTTTGAATTATTAATTTCCAGTTCAATTGTTTTAATTTATTTTTTGTTTACAATCTTATTATCATTTTTTAAAAGTCCTCAAGTATTTTTTTTTTTTCTTTGAGTAGGTATATGTTTTATTTAAGACGATATTTACTTTTCTTTATTATTAAATTTATTATCGTAATAAAATCATGATAAGATTAAAAATGATATGCACGTATTTCAAGTGTTTATATCAAGTTATTTGCACATCATTGCAGATACACCTACATAAATATATAAATCATAAGAGGATATGTACTACATTCGTACGTAATTAATTACAAGTACATACATGTATCGTATATCATGAAAATGACAATAACTAAAAAAATGTATACACAGGGTGTCTCAGAGTCAATGTCACAAAACGGGTCTATTGTGTAGTTAAATCGTTCTAGACATACAGCCCATTCCCCCCTAAAATCTACGCCTTCTGAGATACAGGAGTTTGAAATTTTTCAAACACGTACAGTACATTACATCATATAACCGAGCATTCTGAACTACACGACAGACTGGCTTTGTGACATTGACTCTGGGGCACCAATTCAATTGCAATACAGATGACAATGTTTTAAAAACGAATTTAGCCATTCCGCACAGCAAAATGCTACTAAATACTTCATTGAAATTTTATTGAAAGTAATTTAGCTACTTAGACAACTTTAAACAACTTTTCCAAAGATTTCGCACACACTCTAAAGCGACTTCTATACCATATTCATTTATCATTTTTGTTTCTTTTTTTTTATATTTAATTTAATTTTATTTTAATATCTCAATAAAATAATAATTTCATAATAAAAATTCTTAATTAATTTAAAGTGTAAACTTCAATAAAATATTTAAATACAATCATTAATTTAAATGTAAATAAAAAAAAAATTAATTAAAATATAAAATTTAATATATTGAACATGAGTATTAAAAAAACCGGATACAAATGAAATTATGAATTTGTAAATACAAAAAACAATAAATAAATAAATAAATAAAAAGAAAACATGATTTTATTATATCATATGTATGTATGTATGTACAAATAAAAATCCGGAATTTTTTTTTATCATATCGCATGTTTATTTTTTTTTTCTACAACACTGTATTTAATTAAACTCAAAACAAAACACCGAGTGAGAGAGAATAAAAAAAAAAAATTTTTTTAATTTATTTATTTATTCGCATTTTTGTTTTCTGTTGTTGTTTTTTTTTTTATTTCTCATTTTTCAAAGTTTTGATTTCATTATAATTAATTATACTTTAATTATACCATGACACACCTCATTTTAATCAATTAATTTGTTTTAGTTTTTTTTTTTTATTGTTATTTTTAACTTTATTAATTTTTTTTTCTTCTTTTTTATTTTATCCATTCAAACATATACAAATTATAGGGTACCTCATTTTTAAAATGTTACTGTTCTTGATGTAAACTAAACCGAAAATCCTTGAGGTAAATTGTCACTGAGGCTGAGGTTAAGAAAATGTAAGTCCGTGGTACTGTATGAGAAAAAATTTAATTCCTATAAAACGTGGATTATCTAGAAATTAACAACTTTTCTGGATTTCTATCATCATCATGATCGGCATTAGCGTAACAGCCTGATGTGAGTTAAAGCCTAATTATTATAATGATTCCTACCGACAATTCTATCATACTCACAACTACAGTTTAATGTGAGTCGATTGTGAACCATTGAATTTTGTTAGAGTAGAAACGAAATCCAATTTTAGATCAATCATGGATTTCTATATGATGTCAAAAGATTTATAAATTTTTCTTGCAGATCGTTTGAAATTTAAACTGCAAATGTGAGCCTAAACCAATTTAACTGAAACACAAAGTTTTTGTCTTAAATTTAAATTGAAAGTAAACCAATAGAATAAACCAATACAGTAAATTGTTAAAAGTACATATTCGATATAAATTTGGCAGAAACTTAAGTCTAAAAATCAATCGGTATCAAACCTAATCTCATAGACAAAATTATTTATCGATGGTAATAGTACATATGGATATTGGACATACATACATATGTTTCCAAATTTTTAGCTGAATTTGCACCACAATTTAATTCTGGATTAAAAGATTCGCGTTTTTGAGTATCAATCAACTGAACCTTATCGGATAGATTGATAACACCCTGTATTTTATGCGTACATAAAAATGTGGCATTAATTTAGTTATTTTATTGTATCATGTGTATACATAATACATAATAACCCATTAATTTACATCGACAATAATAACAATAACATAAAAAAATCAAATAAGTCGGAACAACAAACAACAATTGACAGATTACATACATACATGTGTATGAACATGTTATTATCATTGTAATCATATCATTTTGTATAAAATCAACAACAAAAAAAATTGATTTAAAATAGAAAAATTATTTAAAAAAGAAAAATAAAAATAAAAAATGTATAAACGGAGAGTAAAAAAAAAAAAAATTAAATAAAAGTGAACTATTATAATTGAGGTCAATTTGATAGTTGACATCTGATACTATCGCAAACTGATATAAATTTAAAAAATAAAAAAAAAAAAACAAATTAATACAGCATATAACAACAAAACGTTCATATCTTAAAAATAACCGTGTATATATACACACGTATCCACACAATGTTGATTTTTTTTATTTTCTTTTAATTTTTACGATAAAAAATATCTTTTAACTGTTTTTATCTAGACTTATTTTTTATTTTAATTTGTACGTTTAATTTATACCATATACCGATATCTACATAATTTTTACGTTATATACGTAGTAACGTAACAAGTCAAAGTCATAATTAATATACCTACAGACATACAAGCAAGTATATCTTTTAATAAAATGAAATCTCATAATTCATAATGTGTCTGGTTTATGGTTGATTATTACTTGAATTTTTGTTTTTTCATTTTTCTCAATTGTGTGGTAAATTACTTTTAATAGTAAACAATACAAATTAATATGAAAATTCATTGAATTTATGACACTTTTAAATAATTTCATATTTATATAGCGGGTGTCTTATAAGAACTATCTCTTAACTTTGGCTCAAAATAAAAAATATATGACAAAACCACGGATACAAATCATTTTCACTCTTACTAAAACCGATTGAAGCTTCTTTTGTTAATAGTAATGTCATTCTAATCACACTAGAATTCTAAAAGAATAAGTAAATTCTTGACCTCAGTAAGAATTTACTTATTCTTTTAGAATTCTAGTGTGATTAGAATGACATTTTCAATGAAGAATGAATTTATCATTTTTAATTAGCCTTTTTGATAAAATGTTAATGTATGTTCCAAAACAAGATCTGTTAGGCCTGTAGGATGAGTGATGTGTATTTCAGACTAAGACTGAACTGTTGTAGTTGATTTTATTTAAAATGTTATCTATGATGTTGACGTGCATGTATGCATTAAAAAACATTGTTTAAGCTGTGATTAGCTTTATGATTATGACCAGGGTCCTAACAAAATTCTCTATACTGACCTATCTACTTGCTGTGAGATCATAGCGGATTAAATATTCTTGAACATACTTATACCTATATGAAATACAAGAACAGATACTTTTACTTTGAAATACCCTGTACATATTATGTAGATGTGAAAATACACATTAATGAAGAGTTATAATTAAATAATTTATACAAAAACAAAATAAAATCAAAGAATTGTTCATTTAAATAGTAGAATATTCTGTACACACAGAATACAGAAGAGGGAGTAGTAAAATATGAAAAAGAAAAAGAAAATATGAATTAATGAAAAAAACGTGAATTAAATGTTAATATGATGAACAGCTAAAATGTAGTATGTGCCCAGTATTGTACAATGTACACAATTCAATGATACTAAGTAGGTAGTAAGTGCTTTTATATAGCCTATAGGTCAATTATATGTAGATATTACACATTTTATGCGATCATATGCGTGACATTGTAATAAATTTTATTATTATCATATTGAAATGAAATTTTTATGTTAATTTATTGGTTTTATTTTTTGATTTACTTTTATTTTACCGTCAGGTTTTTATTTTTAAATTAAAGATAAAAAAAAAGAGAAAAAAAGTGATAAATGATATGTAAAAAAATTCATTAATTAATTTCTGATTTTTAACACAGAAGTAGTGAATCACATCGAATTATACAGTAAATGTGGATGCATTTTAAAAATGTCAATAAAAAGTCTATATCGTTTAATAAAATTTTAGGATTTTAACATTATGTTTTGGAAATAATTAAAATTGAACTTGAACCTTGCACAAAAGAAAAAGGTATGAAAATATAATTTTTTTATTTTTAACAAATCCTGGCCTGTAGTAAAAATATTTAAAGTAAAAAGTATAAATAAAAAGATAGAAATATTACTCACCTTGAAACGTACATTACTGGTAGTATCCGAATTTGCTTGTGATTTATCTGATGGTGTATAACGACCTCCACCAACACCACTAGCATTAATACCACTGATACCAATTCCAGCATTACCAGTACCACCGATAGCACTTATATTACCGCCACTAACACCACCGCCACCTCCAATACTATTGACCATTCCAATAGTACCGTTATTAATGAGACTATCAGTTAAATTAGCTAATGCTAATGTACCTCCACCACCACCTTCGGCTAAATGTGAGTGCTTATCATTGCACGAGGAACATATTTGCACCATGCCTAAAACAAAATGAAATTTATAAATTTTTTTTCTTCTTTTAAATAAGAAATTTTTGAATATTATTCAAAAAATAAGAATAAAAAATTATAATTACCCTGTGGACTAATTGGACTAGCATTTGAAAATGGTTTTAATGTTGTTATAAATGGATAATATGGTTCTCTTTCAACATTTGGACAGCAATAAACTAAACGTAATTGTGATGATGGTGTATCAATACCGCATGTATAACAAACGAATGTTGTACGTTCTGTAACTGATGCTGGCCTCTTGCGTAACGAATAGTAGCGTTCACTTTCACGTGTACCAGCAGCCTACAAAAAAGAAACATAAAAACAAAATTAGAAATTTAAAAAACAAAAATGAAAAAACAAAATTAGAGTAAAACAAAAATTATCGATTAAAAAATAACCACATGGTTTCGATGTATGTATCTCATCATTTCTATTTTTGTCTCTTAAAAAGTAACAGTAAGATTAACAATATTACTTGCTACTTGTGATAAATCTTAGGAAAATAAGCATTTAAAAAAATAAAGTGAAAAACTGATTCAAACCGGATACAACAATATTATCTGTAATTATGTCTACGAAATCTTATCTAAATCAAATACATAAGTACATATGTACATAAAATATTTTTAAATAATGTAACAATATAACGAAATAAAATTTTAAAAAGAAGAAAATTGGATGACGATATTAAGGCAAAATTGTTTGAAACATCATCGTTTTCACATCTTTGAGAAGTACCAGTTTCGAATTTTCATTTAATTTATCATAACAGAACTAATTTTGCCACTCTCCATCTCTAACTACAATGTGGTTCGGAATAAAGCAACAAAAAGCTCTAAATAATCCATACATAAAGCGTAATATAAATATTTGTCTACGTTTCCAAATCTCTTTAAAAAAAAAGGAAAAAATTTATGGAAAATACAAAGATTTCATTTCAATTTTTAAACAATTCAAAATATTCAAAAACATTGTCAGGCTAAAATAATGTTCATAAAAACGGCAAACCCAAAATTTTTACAAGCTCAAATGTTGTATTGTACAGAAATTTTAGATTTCTTTTGTTTTAATTTCTTGAAAACTTTTTTTTTCCAGTTGATCAAATTAATTTTGTTTAAAATGTAAACCTAGACCAGAAGGTATTCAAAAAATTGATCTAAAAAAAAATAAATAAGTAAATAAATCATCATGTATACGCACAAATTTCGTCTACATATATATATAACACAGTAACTACCTGAAATATTTTCTCTATCAATCTTAAGCTGTAACCAAATTTGGTCGGAATCAACTGAACTGTTGAATTCAACTATTTCAAATCAATGAATATATTCCAATTTTTGAATATTTACAGAACATTATGTTACTTTCACATATGTTGACTCAATTTACGCAAGCCAAATATGTATACTCTGTCTGTTAATATTACGGACTTAAGATCTTATGGAAGTACATATGTCTTTTTTCTTCTCTTATAATTTCTAATTAGACTGTTTCAGGAGAAGTATTACCACAATTCACAAAGGTATTATTATACCTCAGATGAATGTTTTAAATATTAATACATAGTGATGTAAAATGTTACCACTTTAAGTAATTCCCATAAGGCTTAAGTGCATAATATTAATGGACAGAGTATAGGTAATTACAATTTGAGACTTGAATGGATTTCGTTCACTTGACTTGAGTTGACTGTAGTCAAATTTGGTTACAGCATTAGGAAAAATTTTTTTTATTTACAAATAGGTTTACTAGAAATCACCAATTGGTAAAAGGAGGCAAAAAGAATATGCTATAACAACTGTTATTACGTCAAGAAGGCAACAAAAATTATTTGGAAATTAAGCAAAACTTTATCCAAAATACAAATAAATTTCGAAATACAACAACATAATTTATAGTTTCTTTGTAAGTAAAACTGATTTACGTCAGATTTCCTTGGAATCACCCTGCTTTTGTTTGCTATAAGCTCATATCTTGAATATTATAAATATTTGTAATTTAAGTACACATTTGAAAAAGTAGATACGTATGTTATAATAACGTGTAAAATAAAATTTACGATAGAATGGACAAACACGCAGGCATACACGTATAATACTTCCATTAAAATAAAAGAAAACGTTTTTATTTTATGGATTTATGAAATTTTGCTTTTCATTTTTTTTTTTTTTTCATATTTATGTGTATATAGAATAGGGTTAAGGTTAATTTGTTAATCTCTTTATATGGCCTAAGGTCAAAATTGTTATCATGAAATAGAAAAAAATAAAAATTAGATAGATTACACTAAACAGCAAAGTACATGAAAGTAGTAGCAAGTATTATGTAAAATAAGAGTGCGGCATATAAATAAAAATATCTGTATAATCATTTACACATACAGAAGAGATAATGTATACAGAAAGGTCAGCGAATAAACAAAATATGTTTATATATATGTAGTCTTTTTTTGATTAATGTTTTTAATTATTTTCCATAAATCATCAAAATGACAAATAAAAAAAAAATAAAAATAAAAAATTTTCACATTATTTCCATATTTTTCTTTTTTGTGAAGTTGAACACAGGGAAATGTCGAAAATTTTTTCAATTTTTACCAGCGAACTAATTTTATAATTAATGAATAAGGAGTAAATTCAATAAAATAAATGCAACAGAAGTTTAAGAAAAACAGCAGCAAGATAATAGAATTTGAGTTTATAAAATGAATGGAATGATCAAGAAAGAACAATAAAATCAAAAAACAACATAACATAGGCACAAAAGGTAGAAAAGCTGGATTTGTGTAGTATGTGGACCACCTCTAAATTCTAGATTGACCGTCTGATTCGAGTTACTTAGTGTTAAAAAGACTTAATTAAGTGATCAATATCACTGTTACCAGTAAATAGTCGAATTCACACATAAGCAGAAAGCTCTGATACTGATTTAAAGATGAGTGCACCGATCATGCAGTAGTATGGTACGTCAATGCCCATGATGCAAACGAACGATGAAAAATACGATTTTCTTTTCTTTTCATCAGTGAAATTTGAAAGCAAAAACCCTAGCCATTTTGATTGAGCCACTGAACTACTGGTATAAATTTATAACGTGGTTTTAATAAAATTACTCATACTATTTTATATTGATAAACAATCGTAAAATTAAAAAAAAAATTAAATTTTAACGTCAAACTGGATTTTTCCAATTTTTCTAAATTTTTTTTTGTTTTGTTTTTTTTTTTTTTTTTTTTCAATATTTATTGTATTTAATTGTTTTCAATTTTTTTTTCCTTTTAATCGAATTGAAACAAATTCAAAAAATTTTATATTTTTCACTGTTATCATGAACAAACCATATTATGTACATACAAATACACGCATGTTATATACATAATAATGTAAAGAAAATATTTTTAAAACGATACAATAAACATTTGTTTGTAAATATGTACTTAAATTTTTATTTTTTTATTTTTTGTTAATTTTATTAACTACGTAAATGAATTTTTGATAAGAGTTGTCACATTTTAGTGTGTATATACTGATCATTATCATGAATTATAGAATTATGATATGTAAATACATCATTGGGTACATGTGTAACATGAACATTTTTATTTATTACAGTGTTTAACAGGCTTCAGGTATGAGAGTGTATGTATATCATACTCTGTTCATTAATTGTATGCAATTAAAAGCCTTATGAAAACCACATAAAGAGCTTTTTAACGCGACGAGATCCATTCATTAGGCAAGACGTAGACGTTTTTTTTTCCTTTTCCGTTTGTTTAAACGTACATCTTCGTCCGCTGATCTTGTGGAAATTCCACTTTCCTACGTACATATGTATCAGCTGCCGGTGTTTCCTGAACCTTCATATGGTCTTAAATGGATACAATTAGTGGACAAAGTACAATTTTTTGTGTTTACGAAATTTGTACAGTTTACTAGAGAAAATATGGAAACACACATTGTCGAATTGACATTGTAATTAAGTATTTTTCACATAAACCATTTTTATCAGATAACTTATAATTGTTTACAAATAATTTTTATCATTCAATTCATTCACAGATACACATTTGTTACATTTTAATTCTAAAGCAGAGATCCTTCTTCAAAATAATCCTTGAGAATGTTCATAATCAATTAAATTACACAGGAAAAATTCATTATATGTACAGGTATACACATGTATGTATGCTTATGTAGGTGGCAAAAAATTTAAAACAACAACAACAACAACAAAAATTAAAAAATAAAACCTACCCATGCATTTGATAAATAATATTCATTTGTAGGTTTTATTTCAAACCAATTAAATGATTTACGAATTATTTTATAATCGTTACCAATTTTAAATACTCGAGACATTTTTTTTTTTTTTTGTTTTTTACGCGATATTTCCTTTCTTACAAAAACAAAGAATTATTTAATTTTTTTTTTTTTAAATTAGTTGTGTATGATGATAACGAGACGATTAAATTGAAACAAATAAAATAATGATAAATATTCCTTATTTACTTTTATATAACGAAAAAAAAAAACAAAAAAAGAAAACTTAATATGATAACGAAACACACAAATCAAAAAGTACGTATTTAGAATTTAAAGCATCTATCAAGTAAAACTACAAAATAACGACTGATTATTAAAAAAAAAATTTTTTTCGTATTAATTAAATCAATATACATCAAAAATGAAATGAGTATTTAATAGGAGTAATTAATAATAAATCGAAGGAAAAAGAAACACTGAGAAAATGAAGAGAAAAAATAAATGTTTTTTTTTTTTTTTTGTATGTATGATATAGGTATTAAGTCACTAACAAAATATGTACACTCTGTTTATTTAGTCAATATTTTGTTAGTTTTTTTTTGTTTTTTTAAATTCACAATTTTTTTTAAAGCTTCAAATTCACATTAAAAACAAAAAAGAATTTATTTCAATATTTTAAAAATTCTAAAATGCTATTTGCAAATTCACAGACTAATAATTTCATAACGTTTAATAAACATATCGATAACATTCAAATGAGCAAAAATTTGAGGCTCAATATTTAATTTATTTTCCACTTGGTTAACACTTTTTTGGTCAACAAATTATGAAAATTCTAAACTGATCGCGTTTTAATTTGAAGAAAAAATTGAGTAACTTTATACTCTTCTAAATGCGATAATCAAATTTCAACTGATAATCCGAAAAATTGTTGAATTCGAGCCTTAACTTTAAACTTAAATATACTGTTCGTATTTACGATCAATATACGTTTTTTTTTTTATTCATCTCTGAGCCTATCATTTTTTATTGATTTTTAACAATAATTTATCTTGAGTTTTTTTTTTTTTTTCATTTTTGCTCAATTCAAACTAACAAAACAAAAAAACCAACCATACCTATGAGCCTAAGATACAATATTTCTAGTTAATACATATTATAAATACCTATAGTCCGTCTATTAATTCAGTACAGTTAAGGTCTTATGGAAATACACATGTCTTTCTTTTTCTCTCATAATTTCTAATAAGATCATCTCACGAGTCACGAGTAGCGTTATCACAATCCTTAAAGTTCTCATATAATACGAGATGAATATTTTAATATCAATATACAGTGACGTAAAGTTATACTACTTTATGTCATTTTCATAAGACCTTAACTGCACCGAATTAGGAGACAAAGTATACATACATATCTCATTTAGTCATTTTTATTTACGTTAATACATTACATTCTATGTGTTACCATATTTTCTAGCAAAAATATGTGCAAATATAAGAATTTATTATTTAGACACGTTTTAAAATAATCATATTGTTTTATGCATGTCTCGAATCATTAGCTAAAAATACATTTAAAAAACAAATAAAAAAATACAAACAAAAAAAAATCATTGTTTTATTCTAGCCTATATAAGATATGTGGTTTTTTATTCTCTGGATTTATTTTTTAATTGTATTTTAAATTCACAATAACTAGTTTAATTACCCCCTTTAAAGTATAAAAATTTCATTTTATCAATAAATTTACTGAAAAAAAAACTAAACAAAATATTTATCAAAATTTGAACAGGTGAAATAAAATTTATTTAAAACAAAACTGTATATCTAATATTTTGTTTGTTTGTCTTTTCAATTTTTCATGATAATTGAAATCATTTTCTAAAGAAAAATCAAGTACATAATGTACTTGAAAAAAAATACAGAAATATTAATTTTTGATCAAAAACGATCACAATATTCACAATAATTAATAAAAATTTAACCTACATACGTACGTGAAATCTAAAGCCCATTTTCAACTTTAACTAAAACATAACGAATCATAATAAAATATTAGTTTGGCAATTCATACACTTAGTACGTGAATTTGTTAAATTATTTTGTATAATTTTTGTTAGGATATTGGGTTTTAGTGATTAAAATAAAGATATTCAACTAAATTTACCATGAGTTATTAGTGCGCAAATACATACGACAAATATGATCGACAACAAATCATGACCAAAACGTGATTATGTCGTATAAGTGAACAAAAGTCGTAAAAATCATCATTATTGTCATCAAGTGGTTCCGCAGCTCACACCGAGTCAAATGTTAGAATCCAAATCACTGATATAGCATTTTAACAATTAACAATTTCTATACATAACATTTAAGGACATAGGTTTAAGTGGATTACAATTTACAAACCACTAAGATGTTAGTAGAGAACATATTCAATTTATTCCATAGGTCTTTGGACAATCTCGTTTTGAGTTGTGTACTTGTTGCCATCAAATAGATTCGATCAACTAAGCTCTAAGCTCTTTAAACCCAATACATAGGTAATGTACATACGTATGTATTAATATAAATCCTCATTTATTCAAAGCTGAACCATGTTTTCGCGAAATGAGACTCAAGTTGTAGATTAAAAACAATAATGTTCACTGTAATCGAAGTAACAACATCACCTCCATTTTGTGACGTCAACACAAAGAATTTTTATCAATTTGTATCACTTCTTTGTACCGAAAAATTATGGCCTTGTATATGTAATTTTCTTTTCTGTTATGCAAATCTATTTAGTATTAAACGCAAAAAGACATACATAAATACATGAAATTTTTCATTTGCTTTGTGTAAACAAACTTTATTAGTTTAACTCATTATTGTATTTTCAATTTAAATAACAAATTGCAGATATACCACAAATGAGTATAACAATAGAGTATTAATTTGTACAAGTGTTACGCTTTTTATTTCTATTGAAATTTTTCTAAAATCAAATATATGATTTCCAGTAATTTTGTTTCTGTATTATTTTTTTGTCTCAACAAATTTTTAATAAAAAGTGGACGAACAGTGCTGTTAAAAAGTAAACAGAAATTTAAAATACTATACTTCATCTTTAAATATTTTCTTTCTTTTAAAAAGAATGTTTGTGATGAACACATTGAATGATGAAAAAAAAAAATAATAATAAAATAAATCAAAAAATAAAGAAATGAAAAGATGAAGTTATAATATTAATTTAATCCTTTATATTTTCCCTTTCTAGTTTATTAAAATTACGTGTAAATCAAAATATACAGATAATTCTCGCTTTAATCTTCACATCAGTGTTAGCATAATACGAAATGAAATCGCGTATAAAATTTAATATCATTTATAAATCTTGTTAGGTTGAAACCACCTTATGAATATGTCGGAGGGTTTACGTACTAGGTTACCCTGTATCTATACATTTGCTGTAAAAAATTTCGAAAATATTTTTATAACTGTTTTTTTTCTTACCTAATTATTATTATTACATTTTCGAAATCATCATTTTCACTTTATATGCATACACTCAGAACATACTCAAAACCATACATTACACATTCATACATACATACATATGTGGATTTAGTAAATACAAACATTATAAAGTAATATAAAATAATAAAGCTTAATAATAAATTTGAATTACATTTTTAAATAAAACATTAAAGCTTAAATATAATTGTGTAATATTTACCTTAAGAATTTTCATTTTATTTACATTTCTATTTTATTATAATATTTATTGCCATTATTTTTATTATTACATACATATGATGAACCATACCCATACGTATAGACTTCGTAGAATTCATGATAAAAATGTACGTGAAAATTTTCATTTTATTTTCTTGTCAAGGTATATTACTACAATTTAACAAAGATAAGATAATCATATCCTATAAAAAAAAAATTAAGATTGCTAATATGAAATAGGAATATCTTTGAGGTGAAGAATGAAAAGAAATACCTAATTAAAAAAAAAAAGTTAAAAAACAAAAAACCAAACAAACTAAACTCTTTGAAAAAAAAGTTGGCTAAGGTGCAAAGGAGGACAGCCACTCAAACAATAACAACACAGATATATTCTGTCCACTAATTATATGCACTTAAGGTCTTATGGAAGTACATACGGCTTTTTTCTTTTCCCATGATTTATAATTAGACTGTTTCACGAGCAGTATTACCACAATCCACAAAGCTTTTATTATACCTTAGATGAATGTTTTAAATATTAATATATAGTGATGTATAATGGTACCACTTGAAGTAATCGCCATAAGATTTTAAATGCATAATATTAGTGGACAGAGTGTAAATGTTTCGATGATCGTTATATCATAAATGATCATATTTAATCATAAAAAAAAAATAAATATCGTCTACAGATGTTATTTAAAAATAAATTGAAAATTCTGATTATACTGACATAAATTTAAAACATATGTAAAAAAATCTAAAAAAAAAAAACATTTAGAAGCCAGTTTTATATACATATGACTGGATTTAATTTTAAATGTTATTAATTACGAATGATATTATCAAAATTAATTTTATTTCTTTTTTTTTTCCTAATTAAATTTTTCAAATTAAAAATAAACATTTCAATATGAATTTTTATTTTTTTATTTTTTAATGTATACAAACCCGTTTATTATCCAAAAACATATGTATATGCCACACATACATATGTATATATGTGCGTTATGTGTATACATATATCGTAAACATTAAACATATAAAAATCTATATAATCAATTACAATCTAAATATTTATCAAAAAGCATTAGAATTCAATTAAAAACATATTATGATTGTTACGTGTAACATGTATTTAAATATGGATGTATAAAATGAAATCTCTAAATTGTCATTTGTCAATTAAATTAAATTTATTGATTTTACATTACATGTGATTTATTTATGTCTCGCAACTGTGACTATCTATGTGACCAATTATAGTTACTATAAATATTTGTACAATTTGTTTTTTTTTTTTTTTTTTTTTTTTTTTTTTTTTTCATACATGTAATATGCATGTGCGTATCTCTTTGATTCTAAGCAATCAATTGATTGTATCACATAGAACAGGGATGGCGAACCTAAGCAAATTTTCTAAATTACCCATATGTATATATGTGTGTATATGTATGTACATTAACTCTATTGCATATGAAATCATTGCAACATAAATGAACTCAGTTAAAATCCCTTCAATAAGGCGCAAATGATTTCTCAAAATATTTAAAATTAGTTTCAGTTGAAGCAATGCTTGATATTTTACAATAAAAGAAGAAGAGACAAAAAGTGATTTTTTTGATTTATGGTAAACTTATGATTTTCTTTTGAATTTAGAATAAAATCCTTTTGATTTGTGTATATATATATCCTCTTTCTTACGAAAATTTATAGGATGATTTCATTATTTGTATATTTACATATATGTATGTATACCTTTTCATTTGTTTTATCCTTTAATAATAGATAAGTTTTCAATTTTGTATAATCCTTCCACACACTTATATCCATATTATTATTTGATGAATCTGTTAATAATCCATTTACACTGATCATACTTATACGGGTATTCCCTTATTTTCATAAATAATTTTAGATACAATAAATTTTTAAACTGTTTAATCCTTTATATGTAGTTTACAAAAATGAACACAAAGAATAAATTATAAGGAAATTGTGTGTAATTATTTATATTAGCACTTCAACATAGCAACAAAAAAAAACACACACACACAATTATTGCTTATAAGTTTAAAATGTAAATAAAAATTGATTGTTAAATTTATTATCACTTCATAATGACTATCATACTTTTTTTTTCTGTATTTCTTTAATGGCCTACATTCATAATTTATTACATTTCGTGATTCATTAGAATAACAAATAAAGCACAAATTGAATACGAAAATTTTTCAATAAAACTTGATATTATTCATAAGGCCCCTGCTCATCAATTAAAATTATCATTAGATCGAGTTAAATCGAATTCATCAAGTTGGATATAAGATATTTTTTAAGCAATCATATTAGAGCAATCGTAAAAATATCCTACTAAATATAACCTTATTATTTCAAAATCATTAATTTTCGTATCAAAAAGTCAATAATTAATTGAACAATTTAATCTCCTTACGCCTTTTCTCGAAAACTGTTTAAAACCGTATATTGTACATAATGGTGTTACTGAGAGAAAAACTTATTTGAACTTTTCATGTGTATGTGTAATACTGAGTGCATTTGATACACATACCAAAAAATACATCACACATATAAAAATTTGATTTGAAGTTTCAAATTTGCTGTCATTAATACTACTATGTACTATTTTATTGCTTCATGGTCTTTACTAATAACGATCAGCTGAAGTGTTCGATATTTAACGACCAACTAAAGTGTTCGATATTTCAAAAGGAAAGTTCGAAAATATCACCTTTAATAAATACGATGAAATTCGAGCGAATAGTCTTGTTTGATGAATACGGCCGTGTATATATATGTATGTATATATTTTTTTTTGTATTATTTGATGTTAATTTAATTTATATGTATGTATGTTTACTTTTTTTATTATTTCAATTTTTTTGCTTTTGTTGACTTTTCTTTATTATTTTCTTTGTTTTTTTTTTTTTTTAATTTATTTATTTACTTTTATTGTATATAAAAATTTGTAAACTGATTTATGCCCGTACATGACTTATAATAGAGGATAAAAATGTATCGATCACCTTTACATTAATAATCATAATATTAAATAAAAAATAAAAATTTCATTTAAATTCATAAATGCACATTAATTATTTTATTTTGAATTTTACACATGATCATTTCATTACATATTTATTTAAAATAAAATAAAATGTAAAATTCAAATCAATACGCATTTCTATTCACAAAAAAAAAAAAAAAAAAAAAAAAATCCATAAATTTATTTCACATTTCTTTACATTACTAATTTTTTTTTTTTTTTGGTTTTTGAATAATAATTTACACATGCCATATATTTTTAATTCAAATCACAATAACATATTTTATATTCAAATTATATTGTAAATGATTATCACAATCAAATCATGAATATTAACATGATCACATATATTAAAATAATAAATAAATATATGTATAGATACTTTAAAAAAAAAAATGTTTTTTCTGTTTTCAATCAATTTTCAATTATACAACAAACTAATAATCATTCATTTTAATTTCGTTGCAATAAAAGAAAAATTAATAAAAACTTTAAAGCATATTCAAAATATCCAATAATAAAAACGATGAAAATTTTTATACTATACATACATATGTATAATATAAAATTAAAATATGTGACAATGATCAATTTCGAAATTACACAATTTTTTCATTTAAAAACAAAAAATTTAACGACTAAATTTGATTGATGTACGAAACACATACACACAAGTTTATGAAAAACAATTTAAATAAAAAAAATTTTCCACCAAATGGAAAACTAAATTTTCATAATAATATAGATTTTGTTTTTTTGTTTTTTTAATTTTTAAATAAATAACATTTTCATGACATTAAAATTATTTCATGATTTTTATAAAATTCATTCACAATAAAACAAAAAAATAAATTTCCACGAAAAAATCCTAAAAGGATATTTGGAAAAAATTTAGCGCCAATTTATACAAAAAATTAAATACACAAAAAACAAAACGATTATAAAGAAGCGAAAAAAAATTATTTCATATTATGTAGACAAAGACGATGGAATATATTTAACTCAAACGAAACACGAAAACTTTATCACTGAAAATACTCAACTAAAGCTGTGACGATCAAATGTACATAATCAAAATGATCGAAGAAAAACAAAGTCTGAATACATCTTTGGAATACACAGTAATACACTATATATTAAAAGACTACAAATGTGTAGTAAAGTTTTGTATATTATATACAATATATACTACATTTAGGTGTATATATGTAAAGTTTAAGTTATAAAATAAATAAGATACACACTACCATACACAAAGTGGTTTGGTATATATATGCTTTCTCTCTATTTTATGTGTTGTTGAAAATTATTTCTAAATTATAACTTGAATAAAATTGTTATACGTACGCATATAAACATGTAAATATTGAATTAAATTATCATATTATTAAATATTATTATCGTTTAAATGAGTGTGAATGGCTATTAAATGTAAAATATATTTTATTTTATTTTATTGTTTTTATATTATCTACAACATGTACATTAATACGTTGCTTAAAGCTTCCCAGTGAACAATTCATCATTAAAATGAATTCATAAAAATTCATGTAATCAATTCATGCATATGTATTTATGTTATGTTGGTTTGGAATTTAATTCTTACATTTTCGAACCATCAAATTCATGTCTACGATGCGATAATTCCGTCACAGTTAATTACATCTCTTAACAGAAAATTTAAAATCTGTCCAAATTCCATCAAATTTTTGATCAAAATATTATTTATAACAATATTTTCAAAATCTTGATCATAGAAAAATAGTGATGAAACTGAACTGATTCGAATCAGAAATGGAAAAATTAATCTTTAAAATAAATGCGTATATTTGAAAATAATGAAAATTAAAAATTTGCTTTAGATCTGTCAGCTCTGTTGTTTCTGAATTTAAAAATTTCATTAAAATTTCTGTTTACACACCAACATTTTGAATAAATTTAATTGGCAACACACAATCACACATTCAAAAATTAACAAATAAATTTACATTTTCTTACTTGATTTCAGTAATCAAAAAACAAACAAAAAACAAAAAATTCAAGATAAAATAATAAATCTCATCATTTATGAAAAATGATTTATAATTGCAAACTCTAATATGTGTAATTAATAAATGCATCATCATCATAACAAATTAAAGCCATGTATTAAATAAAATAATTAAAATTATTTAAAAAAACATTTCCTAATTGTTTCTCGCTTTGTAGTTTTATAAATTGATTTTTTTCAGTTATTTAATACCAGTCAAATATATTACAGATTTAATTGACTGATAGCACCTGATAGATCAAAAAGTTGTTAACAAAAACTAAATAAATAAAAAAAAAACTGAAATTTTTGCCAATTATTTTACATTTTTTAGTTTAAACTAGTAATATACATAGGTACATTCTATGATGGTCTAAAAATGTATATCTATGTACGCTAACATTGTGGACCAAGAGCGCTATTTTTTTTAAATTTAAAATCTCTATTTATAATCTTTGTTACACGATGGCAAATTAACATAAATAATTGATGATAATTTAATTATTATATCTTTAATATTTGTTAATGAAATTGCCATATCATAAATTCGTTAATTTGCTCGATGTATGATGCATTCATCTTTTTTTGAGATATTGCGAATTGAAAAATCGGATGGCTGATAATTTCGTTTAGTTTGAAATATTTTTCAATTTATATTTTTGTTTTTTGTTATTTTTTTTAAAGTACTAAAATTGTAGCTAAACGATAGCACTGCATAAAATACGTAAAATATATCAGAAAATAAAATAAACAGAAAACAAAGCTGCAACAAAAACAGAAAACAAATAAAAATATAAAGTAAAAACTAAAGAAAAAAAATAAATAAATAAACAAAATGAAAATCTGAAATAAAATAAATACCGACAAAAGACCTGTTAAATCTGGTTCTTCTAAAATGCAAATTAGTTTATTTATTGCAATAGTATAAAATAACAAAAAAAAAATTAAAAATAAACATAAAAATGAGTAAAAAATGTAGAAATAAAATAAAATGAAAAAACAATTAAATAAACAAATGTTTTCACGAAGTTTTCTGTTTTAAATTTTTTTATATATGATTACTTTTTTATGCACACACAAATGATGTCGTGTTTTTTTATTCCTTTTATTTTTATGTTTAATTTTTTATTTATTATACGGTTTGTATTTTTTTTTGTTACTTTTTTTGTTCAATTTAAAATTATGGAAATTTAATTTATGTTTTATCCCTATTTTAGTTTTTTTGGAATTGATTTTATTGAAATTTAATGTTTATTTTTAATATTTAATAGAAGGGATATCTTTTATTTCTCTTTAATTGTTGTGTGTTGTGTGTGTGTATATAAAAAGTAAAAATACCATAAATATAATTATATTTAAAGATATTATTGATATGACATGACGTGATATGTTCGAGGAACTTTTATTTATTTATTTTTATTTTTATTTTATTTTATTTTTTTTTCAACCTCATACTCTAATGAATTTGTAAATATGATTGTTATTGTGACAATACGTAAAATTTAATACGAAAATCATAATAATAATTGATATTCAATTTAATTGTTATTTTTGTAATATTAAAAAATACACCTATTAATTACTTTACGTACTCCATGAATCATTGATACTGATATCGTCTATATTTAATCAATTTATTAACATTTAAATGCAAATACTTGAAGTCCAAAACAACAAAAAAAAGGGAAGTGCTTATGAAAGTACATGTCAATGTTCTTTTAAAAAAATAAACCACTTAGCAAATGTATTATCTATGCAAAAATATTTCAAATAAAAAAAAAAAAAGAATGATTAAACAAAAGATTAAATTTCATTTTTATCACTATGGTCTCTTGTGTGTATCCGTGTCACCATGTCTCTGTATGCTTACGTACTTAGTGTGTATCTATGCAATTTGACCTTTGATATAGAATGAATTCATATCACAGTAAAAATAGAAATTTCAAAAAAAAAAATTGTAATCAATAAATAACAGGTAAAATTTTATCTAAAAATGAAAAGGTGAAATCACATAAATGATATTCACAATAATAATAAAAACAAAAAAAAAAATATTTATAAATTTGTATCGAAATGATTTTATAGAAATAAAACACAATGATTAATTTTTGTTTTTCTGGAAAATAGATTTAAATTTCACTAACCTGATGATGATGATTAGTGTGAAATTTCGGGTAATGCGGAAAAATTCACGATGAGCTGCAGTTGCTGAAGTAATGCTTTGTAGATCTACATTTTGAAATTTAAACGATATTTTCAATATGAGTGTTAGCATTTTACAGCATTAAACTTTGTATCGAGACGGTATTTAAACTCACCGATTCTGTTTGAAATTGCAACAGTAAAAAAAATTTTCGAAAAAAATAACCTCCAAGAAGAAAGAAAAATTTGAGAGCAAACGACCAAAATTTTTGATTTTGAATTTAAATAAACAATTTATCATTAAATTCTCATAAGAAAAACTAATTGACCATCAACAATACACAATTGAAGTGCATTAGCACTCCGGTAATGATCATACAATCTGTATGCGTTCTAATGAAAAACACACACATTATCTAATTAATTAATTCGATTGCCTTTTAAAATTAGTTCAGAATTTATTTTATATTTAAATTAGAACATGACATACACACAAAAAACATGAAAAACGCTCTATTAATACTTTTTGGTTGTTTTCTTTTTTTCTCAATTGAGTGAAAATTTTCCGTAAATAAAACTTGAAAATATTTTATTATCTGACTTATTTTTATTTTCATTCAAACGTTGTGTATGTGTGAATTGTAAATACAAAAACTGAAAAAAAAAATTTGTTGATAAGCAAAATATAAAGACTGCAATTGTAAGTGTATATACATTACATTGTGCAATACCTTTCTACGTCCACAGTTTAAACATTTTTAAGATTTTCATTAAAATATGATAAAAATAAATTGAAAAATTTATACTATTCTGTCTGAAATTCTGAATTACTTACAAACAATTGTTGCATAGTGTAAATATTTGTATGTATAATTTTTATTCTCGATTTTAATTACATCCTCCATACAAAATACTCGTAAAATTCATAAAATTATCATGCAATATTCAGATTTTTGATGACGATGAAGGTTATGTACACTTATCAAAACACACGAACATACTATTTGTTCTTCTTTTTTCATTTTGCTACCCATCCATGCGATATAACAACGTACGAATTTTATATATGTACTTAATTAATCGACTACTATATAGATTAGCGTAATTGAGATATTAGCTCTGTCTCGAAGTCAGATTGTTATTGCTCTAGAGCAAGATCTCGTAAATCTGATTTGCGAACAAATTTAACTTGCTCTAGAATTGCTCCGGGATGAGTGATATTTTATTAGCATATTTTTATTTGTTTATGATTTGAAAATTGCAAAAACAAAAGACAAGTTCATGTGGAATCTGTGATAAGATGATTTCAAATTAAAAAAACGCATTTTATTTTTTTAAAAAAAAGTTTTAGAGATCTTTTTAATAAAACCACGTTATGACATTGTGACCTCAATTTAAATAGAAACAAAAAATCATTATTTGATGAATACTGTGTATATAGAAAAAGCAAAATAAATTTTTTTTCTATTTTCCAAGAGATGAGTGAAAGTTTTTTATATGTATTTTCAAATGATAATCTATTTTTTGTTTTTTTAATAACCTTTTATGATCTTTTTGGATTTTGATTATTTGATATTATTGTTTTTTTTTTTTCACTTTTTTTGTCTTCCTTTTATAATAATTTATTTTATTATTATTATATATTATTTTTGTATACGTAAACTGAATGAAACGGTTTAAAACCATTACAAATGTACAATAAATATACGTTATATCAATAAAAATAATTGTACGTGTGCACATGAGAAAAATAAAACAAAAAATATAAATTACACTCTATTCATTAATATCGGTGCACTTAAAGCCTTATGGAAATATACATGTCATTTTTCTTCTCCAATAAATTCTAATAAGATCATCTTACGAGCAGTTTTACCAGAATCTTTAAAGTTCTGTTAAAATTCACAAGATGAATTTTTTTAATATCAATATACACCGGTGTAAAGTGGTACAACTTTATATCATTTCCATAAAGCCTTAACTGCATCGAATTACTGTATGAAGTATAATATACATATGTACATATGTATGTATATTTTCCGTTTTGTTTATTTTTATATTATTATTATTATTATGAGATAAGAAAAAGAGGTCTTAAAAAAATTTATATTTTTATGTCAATACTACCATATTACTCACACATACGTTTACATACACATACGTATGTATGTATGTACATTTAATATGGAATTAGAACATTACGTCAGAGAATATTAGAAATTTTCCCCAAGTAGCTTAAATAACGTATTATTCATTTTTCCTTAATATTTATAATTTTTGTTTTTTCAATTATTTTAATTTTCTTATATAAATTTTTATAATTATTATAATGACCCATTTAAATAAAAAATTTTTTTCTTTCAAATAGATTCAAATAATTGTTAACACGTGAAATAACATCGTTAAAAAATTATCATTAATTTTATTTTCATGTTATAACAGATTAGAGGTTCCAAACCCTGTGAAGTAGACTTCTAAACTCAATTGGGTATCAAAATTTTTCAATACACATATTTTAATGAAAATAGTTCTAATACAGCTATCGATTACCGACTGCAAAACTGCTGGAATAGAAAATTCGAATCTATTTCTTAGAATTAATATTAAGTATTTTATTAATAAATTGTAATATTATAATTATTAACAGTCGATAGTCGCATTGTATCTATGCCAGCAGATTTCACCTTGACGCCGAACAGTCGGTAGTTGTATTTTAGTTACAACTTCAATTAATCAACTTCAACTTAATTCGATCAATAAATCTTGTCTGCATACAAACAGAAATATTAGCAAATATTGATTATCGCATATTTAATTGGAAAATACTAACTATTAACAAACATTGACATCGTGATTGCATATTAATATTTACATTGAAAAATAGACAATGTTCTCCTCACCACCATACCGAATATTTAATAATAAAATCTAGAACATAAAAAATGTTGGGAATCCCTGTCGTATATCGTAATATATTCTATTTTATTTTTGTATAAAAATTTATTTATTTAAACGGATATGAACGTATATTAAAGTGTTGATCTTTATAATTTGCAAAACTAAAAAAAAAAAAAAAAAAAAAAAAAAAAAAAAAAAAAAAAAAAAAAACGTCTAGTAAAAACAAAATTGTCAAAATTCGAAGTAAAAATTAAATATAAATAATCGTGTAGACCCAATAATTATGTAAATTCATTCAGATTTGTTCAAAGTTTATTTCTCATTTATTTAAAAATTTATTTTTATCCTGTTTTACTTGTTTTTTTTTCTTTTCTTTTATTTTCATTCTATTACCATAAATTAAAAAATTTTTAAAACAAAAAAAATTAAATAATTCGTGACTATTAGAGTGTGTAATATGTATGTACATACATATGTACATATGTATTATAAAAGAAATTCTCTAACCATAAATAAATCCAAACATAACAAATAGTTTACACAAAAAACAAAAAAATGTATAAATATTTATAAATAAAATTTCAAATATTTTAAATATACAGTATAAAAATAACGATATATACTGATATTTGCAAATTATACACAAAATTGCTCAATAAAAAAAAAAAAAAACAACAAAAGCAAATCGAAAAAGATTTTTGACTACAAACGAAAAAAAAAACGTTTACTTTAGTTCAGGGATTCAAAAGCTTTTAAATTAAATGATTCATGGCTTAAAAATATCATTTATTTGTGTGTCTGTAAATCGTTTCAAGAATTAAACACCTTTAACATTCGTTCTCAATATTGTTTACATTCTGTCTACTAATTCGATGCAATTAAGGTCTTTTAGAAATACACATGTCTTTTTGCTCCTTTCATAATTTTTCATTAGAGCATCTCAGGAGCAGTGTTACCAGAATCTTTAGTTATCATATAATACGAAATGAATATTTTTAATATCAATATACCGAGACGTAAAGTTGTGCGTACTACTTTATATCATTACTATAAGGCCTTAACTGCACTGAATTGGTAGACAGAGTGCACTCGTAAAATTCGTTTTAAAAATTAGATAATATTGTTTATCATGCTGATACATTTCTGTTGTAAATCACTCTCTAATAACCAAATGGTTGATAATCCCTGATTTAAAATACATTTTTCTTTTCTACTGCTTTCTGAATTATAAATTTTTTATTACAATTTCATGAAAATTCATTTAATATCATTTTATGTCTTTTCTTTAATATTCTTTTTTTTTCTTTCTTTCTTTTTTTTTTTTTTGTATTTCATATTTTGGTAATTTGCCAACATATCCATCTCATCAAATATGTATAAATAACAGACTCTACACGCCTATGCACATTTTGTCATACACAAGAAGTATGTATAGGTTGAAACCAAAAATATGAAGTTTTGTATTATTTATTGTACATTGAATTTAAAAAAAAAAAACATTGTATGAGAAAAATGTGCAAAACCGTAAGATCGGCATACAACTAATCATATAAAGTCACATTGGCGATTAGACGCTTCCCTTGGCTTTACTTTTGAAATTGATCAATAGAAAAAATTAACATTTGCACATACCATTCTTCATCATAAAAGAGAATCCTGAAAAACTAAAAAGTAAAATTCAACAAAAATGGTTAAAGCTATACATTTTCGTACATATACGTTACAATTTTAACGGAAGAGAAAATTCAAAAAAAGAATTTTTCTTGTTTTAAATTAATTATAAATTTTCATGTAAAAAAAAAATAAAAAAAAAATTCTTTATTATTCTTTTCTTACACACACAGGCATATACACTTCAATGTTTACACTTTAAATTATTTATTTAAATTTTCATTTTGTTTTTGAAATTTTGCGTTTAATTTATTTTTCATGATTTTTGTATATGTACTTTAAATTTTCAAAGAAAAAACAACGTTTTTTTTTTCTATTCTTCAAGAGTGGTAAATTATTGCATAGATAATTTGTTGAAATATGGCTTATGTTTTAATTTTATTTATTTTCATTTGTGTCTTGTTTTTTTATTTCTTTTACTTTGAAAAAAAAAATTATTTTATTTAATTTTTGGCAAATTAATTTTCATGCAAACCAAAAAAAAAACATTTTGATTTTATAGAAAAAATTTATAATGGTATATGAGACTTTTATTAAATGATTAATTTAAATAAACATTTAATAAACTTTAAAATTACAAAAAAAAATAAAAAATAAATAAAAGTAAAACAAATATATATTAATATAACAAGTATAAACCAGAATATAAATGGCTCTTAAATTTTGAATTATTTTGGCAAATGAAATACCAGTACACAAAGTTATAAAATTAAGATAATTTGTTTAATATTTTTTTTTTTTATTTTTTTTTTTATACAGGATTTTTCACTGACAAAGTCATGCAGAGAAATAAAGGAAAATTTGTTTGAGAGGCAACAATCCCGTTTTCATCATGATAAATAAAAAAAGCAAAAACATTGCTCACATCAAGTCACAGGATAAGTCCAAAAAGGACACATTTAAATATTTTCTTGTTTAATTTATGGAAGCTAATTGATACATTCCAGTTGCTTCGAGTTAAAATAGTTTCTAATTTTCTAAAATCAAAATTTATATCGGTTTTCATTTAATTCTGTGGCAAAACATTATCCACGATATGACAATATTTTGCCAATTTTCATTTCCACGCCATCCACGACTGGAATAACAAATACATATGAAAAAGAACAACAATAAAATTATGTCATCATTATTAACAAGGCTCTAATTTACCTTTATGCACTAATTGTACATATATATGCAATCAATGTCAAGTTTTTCACATTGAATTCGTTATTTTACAAAAGAAAAATCGTTTTTTTTTTTTTAATTTGAATTTTGAATATTAATTTTCATTTGAATCTAAAATCTGTATTTCGAGATTTTTCTCTACCATTTTGGATTTATTTTTTTAAATAATTATGGATTTGTCCTCTTTAAATCGTCCTTTAAATGTTTTAAACAGTTCTCGAGATATAACACAAATGAACTACAGAACATGAAACTATAATATTATATATATACGTTTATCTTATGCGTTCATACATGTGCATAAAATAAATCAAAATTAATGAATTATTTTCAAAATATGTGTATGTCGATGACGTATATATACGATGAGTGATTTATTCAGGATTACAATATTCTATTACAATGCTTGTAAAATAAAAATAAAAAATAAAAAATTTCATAATTTTTCAAATATGTAACTATTACAACATGAGTATTACAAATTATCTCGCACACACACAGACGACGACCTTGGATGTTTCAATCAATTTTACAAATTTAATTAAATTAAATTGATTTTGTTTTTTTTTCGTTATGTACAAAACTAAGAAATATTTAAATCCATTTAATTTAATTAAAATGTAATATAAATTCATTTTTAGAAATTAACCAAATAAAAAGATCAGAATTTTCAGAGTTTGCAAATATTAGATTGGAAACTGAATTAAAAAAAAAAAAAAAAAAAAACGGTTAATTTAAATATTTAACTTATTTTTATATTTTGTTTGTTTTTTTTTTAATCGCATTTAATGTTATGCTCATTTACGTGTATGTATTGCTTAATTTGATAAAATAAAATACGTGTAATTTACGAATTTTTGTTATTGTTATTTTTTCTGTTTCAATTCTGTGTTGAAATTTGTGTTTTTTTTTTTTTTTAATAACAGAAATATTTGAATAATTTTAAGATTTTTCTTTTTTATTTTATGCGTATAAAAACCAGAATATATAATTTTATCGTCTATCTACAAATATATACAAACACGTGTACAAATTTAGATCATACACGCTCAAACTGTGTACGATTACTAATTTCATTAATAATCGAAGCTAAATGAAAAAAGCATGAACTAACTTTTGTGGTTGAAGCTGGTAGACTGGTACACTTCTGCGTTATTTGTCATTGCGACACCGTATACTTAAATATAATTTGTATAATATGTATCAGACTATATACATTGTACTTTAAATATGACTAAAACAACACTAGCTTAACATTAACTTAAAATTTTCAACATAAAATTCGATGTTGCACTGACTACTTCATATTATGTCATCATGAGAATATCAATGTTGGATATTTATCATTAGCCTAATCCTTAATAGAGAATGGATAGCGTACAATGGATAACTGCAACATCATTATACAACTTCAGTTCTATAAAGCCTAATGATAACTTCTATTAAATCAAAAAGCATGTTTGTTTAAATGCAAAAACAAAAATTTGTTTTTTTGTTTTTTTAGTTTTATAATAAATTACAAATTCACAATCTAATTAAAATGTTAAAAATAGAATAGAATTTACTTGAACTACAGCAACAAATTGTATTTTAAATTGAACCTAAATCAACTTTTTTATTCCTATTCAATTTGTTTATTATTGGGCACAGACTTTAAAACGCTTAACAATTTTTACCCTTAACTAGACCGTACTGTAGATACGTATATTCATGAAAAATAGGTACTGACGCTAGCCAACGCTATATAAACATGATCAGTACCATCAACACATTCAGTACACAGCCTTACACAATATATGTATAGGTACATACATGCGCTGTAATATGTAAACGAATGAAATATTTCAAGTATTTATCATCTAATAAAAACAGAATGATTAAATCTGTACATATAAATAATGCCATAAAAAATTAATTAAAATTTTTCCATTTTTATTATTATTATTATTATTTTTTTTTTTTTTCTAAATATTATAATCAATTTCATTCGCGTTTATTTACAGTTAATCAATAAAATAACTAACAGACATTCAAAACAAAATATGTAAACAAAAATAAAAAAATTGATATTGATGTTTAACCATTTAAAATGAATTTAATTTAGACAAAGCATTGAAGTTTTAAAAATATTTTCTTTTTCTTTTTTCAAAACTGAAGCCAAAAATAAAACTGGAATTTGTACCAATAGAGGTGCAATACATTAATTAATTTTTTGATATTAATAAATTAATTATTGAAACATACAGAAACAAAAAAAAAAAAATTAGATACATTGTATCTGATGAATATTCAAATGTGTTTTCGATTAATAAACAAATAAGCGAATTAAAAAAAAAACGTTGAAAAAAAAAATTTTGAATAAATTTTGAAATACTACGAAAGCCAAACCATAAAAAATAAATTGCTTTTTTTTTCTTTGTGTCAATTTATGTCATGTTTTTTATTTTATCTTATTGATTTTTTTTTCTTAATAATTTTTTTTTAATTTAAGTCACATAACAAACAGAAAAAAAAAAGTAACAAATTATAAAAATAATCGATGTAGGTTATAATACCACGCAAACTATTAGATATTTATTTTCGTATTTAATGAACTTAATACGATCATCATCATCATCATCATCAATTCAATATCATTGTCGAAAAATAATGTCTCTACAGATTAAAATTGAAAACATCAATAAATATAAAAATTGAATGCAGGCCAAAAGCAGGTAGAAGCTTAAGCTCACAAATAATGTATGCAAGGACCATAAAAAACAAAAACATAAAGGAGAGACTAAAATAAAAATAAGAAACAAATTTTCAAAATTTTATTTTTATTTGAATAAATTTTAAAAAATGGTTTATGTAAATTTATTTGAGAATTAAGAAAAAAAAAAGTTCCCAATATACTTTGTTCATGTGATCAATGCAATATTGATATAAAATTTACCCCATTTTGTCTTTAAAATTTGGATCCCAGTGATAGTTTCTGTGTTAATGAAACTGACGTCTTTGTTGGCATCTCACTCGCAATGAGTCAAATCGTTCAATTAAAAATTTTGATACATGCCATTTCTTTGTTTTTGCTTTTCCATCTGTATTTACTCAAAAAAATATTGACACACAGAATTTTCAATTATCGCCAAAAAATTATCGCGTGAAATATATTCTCAACTCATGAGAACAACAAAATAAGTAGATAAAATTGGCTCTTTTTCCTGTTCTAGCTGTGGAACTTATGACGGGTTTCTTGCTACTGTGATCGTAGACACAATCACTGGACCTTAATATTAGTCATGTGAACAAAGTATATTGTTTACTTGATTTGGTATGTGTGAATCTAATAGTATTCACGGTTTTTTAGCAAATAAATAAAATTTGTTAAATGTATTACGAAAGCATAAAAATTTTTATAAAAAAAATTCGTTTAAATAAAAACTCGGCAAAATGAAACGGTGCATTTTTTTGTTGTCATAATTTACAATATTTAAAAAATTTCATTTTTTTAAAGCTTTTGTTTTATTTTAGTCACCTTCTTTAAGTATTTTTTTTTCTAAACCTGAACTCATTGAACAGCACCAAACCATCTCATGCTACAAAATCTCCTCTCTCCACTGAATAAATCCAGAATTGTTTTTTTTTTTTCCAAATCATTTAAAAATCAAAGAAAAAATAAATAAATAAATAAACCCAAGAAGACAAAATTAAAAGATCAGTTACAAAAGATTTTCTGAATGAATTTACCATCAATTATGTACCTGTAAAGGAGGTATAAATCTTGTCTTCTTTTTTTTTTCGTTTTTTTCATTCCATATACAGAGTGTCCTACGTGCATATATTATGAGTATAATACAAAAAAAACAAGATAAAAGATTGAAAGATAAAGTATTAATGTACCTTGGCTGCTGTGTTTTGTATTTCTGTAATATAACCGGTTTTTTGTTATTTCGTTACCTTTTGAATTTTTTAAGTGAAACAAAATACAAAAAAAAAAAAATATTCCAACCTTGATCCTAGCCGAAAAAAATAAAATGAAGCAAAGAATAATAAAAAACGAAAAAAAATAAAAAATAAAAGGATTCAATGATCATAACCATTCCAGACAACCAATTTAATAAGATTATAATGACAATAAAAAAAAGAAAACAAAACAAAAACAGACAAATACAACAAGTTAAAACGGAAAATAAGAATTCTTTTACGTACGTATGCCATTAAAATTTTTGATACAATTGTTTTTTTTTTGTGATGAATTATTTAAATTAATTTCGATCATTTGTAAAAGCAAAAGGACAAAAGCATGATATGACTGTTCGTTTTCGTATTTAATCAATTTTTGCTTTTTTTTTGGAACTTTGGAAATAGAAACCGAGTAAATGAAATTCAGCTCAAAAAGACGCATTTTGTTACTCTTAAACTTACTTTGATTTCCCAAAAAGAAAAAAAAAATGTATTTTCCGATTTTTAAAAAGATTTTTTATACAGTCAAAAGAAAAACTGTCAATTGATTTTCATTTTTTAATTAAAAACCTAAAAAAAAAAAACAAAAAGATAAATGAAACTAAAGAGAAAACAAAAGAACATTAAAAATAAATTCATTCACTCCCACTACTGTACGTTAAGAATTGATGGGTACGTAATGTATGCAGCGGTATTTGCATTTTTTGTTTTTTTTTTTTATCTTCTACTTTTCTTAATGAAAAATATTTTCAATTTCTTGTGTTTTCTTTTATTTTATTATTTTATTTTCAATAATTTATCTTAAGCAATCAACACTCGGTGCCATATAAATGTTCTAGTCTAGTTAAATTTTCAATATTATCATCCCATACCTTCTGAATTTATTTATGTTTAGTTGGATATGGAAAAGTAGACCACGCGTAAAAGAAACACTCGCTTATAAAAAATCAAATCTAGTTTCAAATCAAGTTTTTTATAAGCAGATCCGACTGTATATATGATTTTAAAAAAAAAAATTCAAACAGATATCGAATCCTTTAATACCACCTTTAAAACCCTCGTCATTTCAAATATTTGAAGGTTAGAAAGATGAAATTGATCAGCCATGAACATAACAAGGAATAAAATTTTATGATAAACATTTTCCTTGATTGAAACATTTTGATGGTACAGGGTGTATATTTTTATTATTACGATCAGACAGAGACAATTTTTTGTAACTGTTTTTTTATATATAATATTGTTTACATTTTATATACATTTGTTGTTGTTTTTGTTGATGATTTTTTTTTTCTTTTTCAAGAATTACAATCATTTGTATAATCTTCATAAGTTATTCTATCATTAATCACACAGATACACACACACACACGCTCAATATACATACAAATGTAACAGATACAGTGCATTTTATTTATATCCATGAAATACTCGCACACAAACAAATATTACATGACATACATCACAAAATACATATTTTACGTTTTGTCGCTTTTTCAAAAGGAAAAAACACAAAATAATTTTCCCATCTTATTTTCTTTTTAAATACATTTTTTTTTTGTGTTTTTCGATTTCATTTATTTTTGTTTCCAACTTTTCTTCTTCATTTTTCTTTAAAAAAAAAAAAAAATTATAATAAAAATAAATAAAATAGAAGAAGTAAAAAAAACCAAACTTGTGTTTATCATTTTATTTCTACTTTTTGTTTTTTTTTTTTTTTTGTACTTTGCAATCATCATTGAAATTGTCTTGTGGGTGTGAAACCGCAAACAGATGCATGAACATACAAATACATGTATGTACATATGTAAGTGGCTTCCATGATTATGAGAAATGCATATTATATTTATTTTGTTATTTTTTATCATTTTTCAATTTTCTTTTACGTCTTTCTTTATTTTTATAAAATTTATTTAATGTTCAAAATTTTCTTTTTAATTATTGTACGTATTTTACATATACGTACATACATGTATGTATATGTACGCACAATGAACAAACTGACATGATTTCTAATAAATTTTACATATTTTATTTTATTATTTTATTTTTATTTATTTATTTTTTTTTTCATTAATGAAGGGTATTTACGTTTTATTACGTAAAAGTAAGTTTCAACAATTTATTGCAAAATTTCCAAATGGAATGTGATCGAATTTGTTAACCATTATTTATATACTCCATCTATCAATTATATGCAGTTAAGGCTGTATGAGGCTTATGAAAAAATGAAAGCATTTACTTTGTAACGTTCAATATCAGTTGCATACTGTGACAGCCATTCGATGGCATTTGTTGACCATATTTTGGTAAAATCGCCGCGTTATTGGCATTTTCAATTTTTTTTTTATCCTTTTTATTCCACAAACATACATACATATCTTTTCAGTTTCCATTTTTACTTTGTGAAGTCTTCTACAAACTTTTACATGGCTCTAACTTAAGGCCATTGTTGCTGATTTTTCTTTTCAATTGTGCATTATGCATTTCATTCATTTTTTTTTTCAATTTCCAGTTTTATTTATTATTTACACATTTTCATATTATAACAATATAAATAAATAAATCGATATCATAATGTAAACATTAATTTTAAATTATTATCAATTGAATGGAACATGATAACAAAACAAAAGAAAGAAAAATATATGTATTTATGCACTTTTGTAGGTGTGGTTAAATAAAAAGGAAAAATCACAAAAATTTACTACATGCAATTTTATCGTAAATTTATTGCATATGCAAATGCACACACACACACATATTGATATATTGTACAACTCCTACAAAGTTCAAGTAAATGGTAAAATGAAAAAGAAACTGTTAACGTCACCCACCTTACCCTACCATAAAAGATATATATAGATAAAATAACAATATATGAAATTTATAATTTGTCATATTTATCTATTTCCTGTTCTTTTGATAATTATGTAGAAAAAAATAAAAAATAAAAATTTAAATTTTTAAAACATCAATATAGTTCAAAATGACACAATCCGGACGGACTATTTAATTATCTCATTTGTTAGAAACTATTTAGGTTCTCATATTCCTATTTTCAATTTTATTCTTAATTTATTTTTGATATATCAATCAATACCAAGTATACAGGTCAAATAGTTTTGTAATTTATAGATTACAAAAACAACAAATTTTTTTTTACACCACACCAAAACAAAGGCCAAAATAAAAGTAATGACAACAAATTGTCTATTTATTTTAATTATTTTAAATTTGAGTGATCAGAAAAAAATTTTTTTTTTTTTTTTTGCAAATAACAAAAATAACTCATAGTGTCAAAAGAATAGAAAAAGAATTTGTGTTTTTGTTTTTTTTTTTTCTAAATTCATTTTAAATCATTTTTGCTTACAATTAAAAGAAACACCCCTGTAAGTTGTGTACACTTTGATATTGTACTTACGTAAATTATCGGAGTTACGAAGTCAAGAATTTTATAACTTTTGTAAGTATTCACTTTGAATTTTTTATGTTATTTCATTGAAAAGTAAAAATAAAAGCAAGGGGGCAACATGCCGTCTGTTTAACCCAATTCTTTTGTTAAAATGTAAAATGTACATATAAAACACATTTTTGTTATTTATTATGTGTATATGTACTTAAATGCAATGGACACACACAAAATGAAAATAATATTTACAATGTGTCCCCGCCATCCCAACCTTTATAAAAGTAAAAAAAAAAAAAAAAAAAAAAATTATTTAATAAACACATTTTACCATTTAACACATATACGTACAGATACATGAAATGAAAATAAATCAACAAAAAAAAAAAAAAAACAGATACCGACACTGACATCGACATCCACCTACACGTTTTGTGTTATTTTGTCATATGGCTAAATGCCAAACAAAATTATTTGAAGTAAAAAAAAAACAGATTTTCTAAAAATAATCTCGCAGCAATCAACAAAAAGAAATTTATGTACAAAAACCAAAAAAAAAAGAAGAAAAATTTTTGTCTTAATTCACACATAGTTAATTACAACACTCATTTCATTTTATTTCATCGCATCATCAGCATTTTATCAATCTCACCATCATCATCATCGTGATCATCACTGTGTTTATCATTCAATCAAGATCTGAAATTTTAATGGCATTTTTTAATTTTCATTTTTCTTCTATTTTTGACCTACCAGATCGTTAATAAGAAATTTAATAAAACATTTTCAAGTTCAATCACCTGAAAGTTAAATGATCGATGATCAGTAAAAAAAAAAAATGATGATTAGTCGTTTATAAAATGTTTCATATGAGGCAGACAGACAAACATACCACATCATATGTGCATAACGTAGATATACGTATGTATATGCTGCTTTATATGTATCAAACTACCATGTAAAGTAACACCAGTACCAAATGTTGTTTTTACCATTTTTATTACATTGATTATTACTCTTCATATTTCATCACCATCATCCATACCTAACCGGCGTTAGTTAATACAACAAAGTATGTGGGAAAAAAAATAATATTGCTTTTCCTTTTTCTTTCTTAACAACTTTTTCTTACACATGTGGTATTTTTATTTTTTTATATTTTTTTCTTCTTTTTATTAAACGATCGACATTAAAGAGTGGATTATGTAAAAAATGAAAAATATATAAAATACTGACTTACCTGATATTTATTCCATTGTTGCATTAAATGCTCGTGACAAAGATGACATGCCTGTATCATACCACGTGGATCCTTTGGCCTAGATCTAGCTGGACGTGGATGGGTTTCATTAAATATTGTAAAATATGGTTTATCCCTATCTTTAGCATCCTTTGGCTCAACTGTGCCTAATTCAATTAAACTACCACGACGTTGTTCATCACCGCAAACATAACATACTTCAGTTGTTGAATTCTTATCAGGCATCGATAAATCTAAAATACATTCTGGATTTGGTGTCGTATTTGATGAAGAATGTTGTTGAATAGTCGGAGTATGAGATAAAGATGGTGCTTGTAATGGTGATGAATGATGTGAATTTCTTAAATCCAATACACCATCCTCTTCGATAACTGGACCATGTGATGGTATCACTGTTGGTATACTCGATGTTGTCGTACCATAAGGATGATTATGTTTATTGTTATTGGCAGACATTGCTGCTGTTGATGACGACGAATACGAAGGAATATGATGACTATTCAATGGATCTATTGATGGATTCGATGAATTACTTATTGAATTCATATACGAAATTTGACTTAGCTTGAGTTTATGATGAGCAAAGGAAGACGGCTTAATATTGATGCCATCATAAGAATTCAAATTTCTTGATTGTGATAGAGGTTGTTGTTGTTGTGGCTGTTGTTGAGAATGAGATGTTAACGAGAGAATGTGAGGATTTTCTCTAGAATGTGGTCGACTTTGGGATTTTTCGTTGTTTCGACTCGATGGTCTTTGCTGTACTAAATTTTGTCCGCTCATATGATTTTTACTATAATAATCCGGGACGCTACTAATTTTACTATGCGGTGATTCGTTACGAGATGTTGGTCTATGTGGTGATTCATTTCTCATATTCTGTTGCTGATGCTGAGATACACTATAATCACGTGACATTGGTCGTTGTGATGGTGTTGCATATGAAAATGCTGATGCAACTAAATGTGAAGCACCACTACTTAAATGTTCAGCACTTAAACCTAACATTTGAGCTGCATATTCTCCTTGTGTTGCCATATCAGCTCCTATATGACCTCTACCATCGACACGTTTCATATGATATAATCTTTGGATATGTGGTTTACCTTCACGTTCGAAAGCATCCCATTGCTCATTTAATGAGGTATAACATAGCATACAACACATAACATACATTTGTGTTGATGTTACCTGTGGTACACCAGGTGGAGCCTCATGTCTTTCCAAAAATGGAAAATATGGTTCTTTAGGCCTTTCTAAATTTGGACGTATACGAATTGGTTCATAGCCTCCTCGACCACCACATACATAACATAATGGAATTATATCTGATGCAGCCAGTATTGTATCATTGTTATTATTATTATTATTATTGCTATTATTGTTATTGTTATTATTGTTATTATTATTATTACTTTGAAGTGTTGGAGTTTTTGATCCAGCGGATGATAGAGGTGGTTGCAAAGGCTCTGATGATGATGACGATGATGTTTGCATTAATGAGCCACCACGTAATTCATTTTTTATGTATGCTTTTGCTTTTTCCATAATAAATAATCTAAAATTAATAAGAAAAATATCAAAATAAATTTTACATTTACTGAAATCGACAAAAAAGGAAAATAAAAGGCGTGAGTTTTCTTAAATATTAAGTATTTTTAAATTATTGCCATATGTTCTTTAATCCATTGACAGAGTAGACATTTTATTTATACATAAAGAATTGATTTGCATTACGGTATCTATCCATAGTGTATATAAAACTATACACATACAGTGATGGTATCACTGCTGAGAGAAAAAAGAAGATTTTGAAATTTCAATTATCATGTCTGTGCGTCAAATAGCATTATACTCTGTCTACTAATTTGATGCAGTTAAGGCCTTTTGAGACTATATGTGTCTTTTTTCTTCTCTCAAAATTTCTAATAAGATCAACTCACGAGCAGTGTTATCATAATTTTTTTACATTTTATTTAAATACTCGTTAATACTTTAAAATGCTATCATAAAAAACAAAATATGTAATCGATTTGACATTACATAACACACATGGTATGTGGATAATGGATCAAAATAAAATTAAATTATAAAATACATCAATCGGTCATTGTTTCATTTGATTTACTCATTTATATATGATTTCAAAAGCGTATTACATAAGACACCATCCATTGTGTCAAAATACAAAATAATTACAAGCCGGTTACAACACATTTTGTCCTAGTCATACGAAGAGCACATTTTTTAAATATGCTGGAATGAATATATATACTTAACACGTCTTGTATGTAAGCCAAACAATTTAATTCTTATTTACCATATTCATTCATTTTTATTTTTTCATCTGTCGACAGCAATATTTAATTTTTCCTACATTTAACTCCTTCTTTTTTTTCTTTTTTTTTTTTGTAATGCATTAAATTTTTCACTAAAACTATTTAAACAAGACTTATAAAGAGCTTTTAAATACACACAGAGAATGTGATTAAATCAAGTGTGTACGTATATATATGTAAAATATTCATGCATGCATGCATTTAGAATTTAAAATGTTATAGAAAATTATAATATATAGTATATGTGCTGTATTTAAGACACTTTCCCTAAAATGAGTGTAACATTTCATATGGCTTCAATGTAAATACAAAATATGTATAATCAAGTATAATGAATTTATATACGCAAAGAAATAAAAAGAAAATAGTGAATAAATAAATTCTTTTCCTACAATTTTTAAGTATATATACATTCATAAACATCAGGCATATATGTATATATGTAGGTATCTATGCTTGCATGTACAGTTCTTGTGCTCATGCAAAAAAAAAAAAAAAACAAATTTACAAGAAAAGTGTAAATAAAACATAAATTTACAACTTAAGAGAATAGAAAAAATAAATAGAAAAATAAAATCAGAATAGTGTATCCACTAGATTTTAATTACAACGAATAAAGTATGCATTTCACATCGCAGCCTTATATACGTATACAGTATACGTAAGTACAAACGTACACGCATTTGTGTATATATATTAAGATGTAAACGGCTAAACACCCATTTGCATATTTACCTACAATGTCATTTTCTTTTTTTTGTCTAATATTTTCATTTTTTTTTTTTAACCAAAACATTTTACATAATCATTTCTTTTTTTTTTTTCAATTTATTTTTCTTAATGCATTCTCTTACTTCCTGTTTTTCAAAATATTTTACGGCTTACACCCACTGCCTCTGTTTAAATTTTACACATAGTGCAAAAATACACATGGTAGGTATTATTTGTTGAAAATTTGGATGGCAAAATTTTAACACCGCAAATCGCAATCCTTTTTTCGTATTCGTCATATTGGAAATTTGCTACACATACATATAATTAAAAGATTGCACAGTACAAACAATCTTGGCTCTGGTCAACTTTATCTCTATGAATCTGTTGACAGTCCTGCAAAATGGGGCAACCGAAAACAAAATTTAAATGTAGAGACAATCAAGGAACCAAGAAAACTAGAAAATATAGAATAACACAGCGTCGAATCCAAGTAAATAGGATATCAAACATTGAAAGAGAAAAATAATTTATTTGTCAATTTATAATCCTATAGTCAACTCTCGACAGTCGCATAGTTTCTAATAGCAAGATGCTATGTAGAATGTGAAATTTCGTAGGCAAATCTCTTATTTCATTCCCATCATTTAATGATGTACAATCATAATTAAAAAAAAAACCGAATTATGCAAAAACACAACAAAAGTAAATACAGTAAACAGATGAATCTAAAAAAAAAAAAAAATTAATGATTATCATAATCACAATTTTAACTAAAATATGCAAAAATGTTCGTTATGTATCTTGTGTATCTCACAAAATTGATACGATTTACTATCATACGATTTATATCACATTATAATGTAATTTTTATAATTAAGGTCATCATTAATATGAGCTGTCATTAAAATCATTGACCTTTTCTTTATGTTTGATTAATTGACGATTTCTAATAAACGTTTCATGAATACGTAGCCATCATTAAAATACATCAGAACACAACAAAATAAAAAATAAATAAAAAATAAACAAAAGATAAAAATAAGAATAAACTTCTAAAACGGATGTCCGTACATACATATATACAATGTTTATAACATCCGATTTATACCATATTTAATTAAAAATTCGTTGCAAAGACAAATAAAATTAAATCGAAAAAAAAAAAATCAGTTAGTGTTTTTTTTTTTTTTTTTAAATGGCAACCAAAAAAAGAAAAACAATAAATCAAAAGTACAAAATATTTGCAGGTTTTTGTATCAGTTGAATACGTATACTTAGGTAATGTAGAAATAAATATTCAAAATGAAAAGTCATTTACATGAAATAATATTGAATTTTGATTTTTTAAGCACCTTAACGGACTTCGTTTGTTGATTTTTAAGGGTATGGGATCTGAACAAGTTAAACAACAAGCAAAATGATTTTTAAACAATTTATCAAGGGCCAAATTACAAACATGATTTAATTTTTATTTTTATTTTTACATTTATTATTAAGCGTTGAAACAGTATTATTCGATAATGATAAAGACAAAACTGACAAAGTATCTACATTCGTGGTTCGATTTCATACTTGGATCGTTGTCCAATGGAATTTTACAATTAAAACGGATATTTCGCACACGGCAAAGAAGTCCTTTCTCATATATGTAAGTATATGTACACATGTATCGTCTCAAGCTTTCTCTACACTTCCTTATTCTCTTTTCTTATTATTTTCCATTTATTTATACATTTTTATTCATTTTCTGTGATTCTATTTTTAATTTTCTCTGTGATTAATATACACACACACCATCGTTCATTTATATAACACAAATTCCTCAATTTTAATTTATCATCCATTTCAAATTTTATTTCATTTTAGTTATAATATATGATTACTATTTTCCATTGAGTCATTGTATGTTAATAAACAACCATGACGAAATTTAGTCGAAAACAATGTGATGTGATTATCATTATTTTTTAGTATACGGTATATTGTACATGCACATAGCAAAGCTAATAAAATAATAACTCAAGTTAAATGTTAAAAAAAAAAAAAAACAAAAAAAGCAAATAATCAGTGATACCATTTTAGCTGTTTTTCAATCAAATATGTATATGTATAGCTGGAAATAAATGCTTTGTGTTACTTTTTTTTTTTTTTTTTATTCATAAGACACAAAATAAATGAAAATTTTGAATTGACATCACTGATACTTCTCAGTTTTGCGATAATTATGATGATTTGCAATGAAATGAAATGAAATGAAAACAAAATACTAACATATAAGTGAATTTTTTTTTTTTTTTTCTTTTAAAGTATAGAAAATTATGATTTTGTAATGTAAATTACACTAAATAATCTGTATAATGTGCCAAACGAACGTTGAGGTTATCGCATTTTTTTGATTTTAGTTCAAAAGGTGATAACCTCTATATACATACAATTTTAATCAACTCAAATGGCCTTTCTGTATTTACTTTTTACTTTTTTTTTATTACTTTGATCTTTTATTAATGTACTCTGTATTTTATATTTTGATCATTAATTTTTTCTTGTCTTGTTTTTATTTTGTTTTTATGTGTTAGCTCGTTTATTCATTTCGTAATTAGTTTAAAATTGATTCTCATGTTTTTCAAATATGATAGGAGTAACATGACCTTAGATTTTTATTTTTTTTCCTCTTCTTCTTCTGTTTGCTTTCAAATAAACTTTCTGACCTTCAAGGAATTGTTTTTTTTTTTATTTGCGAATTATCTTTGGCTTTGTTAGTAGACTTGTTTTTTTTTTCTAGATACTGTGTGTAAAGTTTGTAGAAAAAATAGGAAATAGTGAAAAAAAAATTGGATAAAAATTCAATAATTAAGACTTATTCGATTATAGGATCTTGAAAATTATCTGTGTTCATGAGAAGACAAAAAATTTTAATATGAATACTAGCATCTGATACTTAATTCTGCCAAAATTTGTAATTTAAGGTAATTAATGATCCGTTACGGCAGATCTAATAAAATTCGATTTATTTTATTTTACAACATTGAAAATTTTAAAGCTTTTATTCAGGACTATTTTTGATTTTAAAAATTTCCTGAACAGACTCAATTAGTTATAGTGGGGAACAGACTCAATTTATATGAAAGGCTTGCTTTTGAATTACTTTTTTTCAGCAAGTAAATTCATTTAATATATTGCCCGCTAAGCACTTGAACTCATAAACAACAAGTCCTAGTAAATACGGTGTTTTTGAATCAGGAGCTGTGGTGGCTGGTGACGTCACAGGGTCATACTACTAAAAATATAAAAAGATGAAAAATACTTTTTTCTGTAATGTCTCTCTATACATCTAGTATCGGACCTTTAACCATCAATCACTGGATTCAGAATTTTGTTGTGATGCAGTAGTTCCTTTTGATACTTGAAACGATATTACTGTTTTGAATACATATTTGCATTTTGAAACTTTAAACTTTGCATCAAGACAGTATTTAGATATTTTGAAACTCACAGAAAATTAAATATTTACAATAACTACAAATAACATCTTCATTATATGGATTTTCATTGATTATATTGTATACTATATAATTTTTATTGCTCATAAAACATAATGGCATATTTGAATTATAAAAATGCGTTAATAATTTTATATGTATGTAATAATTACATATGTATGTAGATATTTAAATATAGTTGTAAAATTTAATTTGAATGAGTTAAAAAAAAAAAATTGCCAGACAAAATAGGTTAAAATTTAATCTGTATGAGAATTTTATAAAAATTTCAAATAATTCAACAATAACGAAATTTTTTAGCAATAAATAAATTGATCAACACAAATCGACTATAAGAGTTGCTCATTTTTTGTTATTAGACTTTTGCCATCATTCTCGTTACACCCAATCCTCTATGACAACATAATCAATGTCATCATCATAGTTTTCAGTTGCATCATTGTCATAATCATCATCGTGATCATTTTGTTTTTTTCTTTACTATTTATAGTGAATTTGCAATTATCATCGCCATACATGTATATCTTCATCTTACATTTATAATATGAATACCTACATAATATACCATTACGAATTTTTTTTTCTTCTCATATATATATGTATGTACATATATGTAATTGATTTCATATACCAATCATCATAATGTGTTCATTGTATAAAGCCAATGTATACTCGTAGACATAACGAAATCAATTAAATTCATCGAAAAATGAAAATATCTGAATCTAGATACGCGGCATATACGTACATATATTGTACAAAGATTTTAATGTACGTATTATTTGTTTGTTTCCAACAAAACCATCAATAACCCTTTTGACATTTTAACTATTTTCAATTGCAGGTGCTAAAATTTTTCATAAAAGGAGAGAAAAAGAAAAAAATTTAAAGAGAATTGCATATATACGTACATAAAGGATAGGAACATGAATCTACAACATGTACAATACGATGTAGGTATATTCTACAGGCCACTGCACAATGAACAGTTTTTTCATTGAACAGATTTGATTTCATTGTGTTCAATTGATCTGTTATTATATTGGATCGATCATTCAGTACTTCAATTAATGAAGAATTTAAAATAAAAATCAATAAGACATCGTATATATATATACTGAGACTGCATCATGCATCAAATACTGTATATGCTCGGTCTTATCTAAGTTTCAGACGACATATAAAAATAGGTTTGCAATAGTTGATTCAACATTAAGATTGAATTGAATGGAACCTAACAATAATTCTAATATATTTCATAAACTATCCCGATGCAGTTAAGATTTCATGGCAACGATATAAAGTAGTTACCACTTTAGGTCGTCGCTGTATATTGATATTAAAAAAATTCATCTCGTATTATATGATAACTTTACATATTGTGGTAACACTACACGTGAGGTGATTTTATTAGAAATTACGAGAAAAGAACAAGGATACATATACTCCCATAAGACCTTAACTGCATCGAATTAGTGTATGGAGTATAGTTATTCTTTTTTACCACAAATACACTACTATGTCCTATGGAATTACAATCTTTTGAAAATCAATTTAAAAACTAAGTAAATATAGAAAATGAAATATAATTTTACTTTTTTATTTACCTTCCTTTGTGTTTTTGTTTCACTTTTTGTTTTCCTATTTTCCTAGTCTAAATGAGACTTAGTAAAAACTGTACAAATATAGCACACATCAAATATGCATGGTGTATGGTTATATGAATTATGGAAGAGAAAAAGAAAAACAAAACTGAAAAGACCTCAGGCCAAGAAATCAGAAGGTCAATTTATATAGTTTTTCTTTATTTATTTAGTTTTCATGTTTCGTCTTTTTTTTACAGACAACTTTTATACTGAGTCGCGTCATATTTTCATGTATTAAAAAAAAGTACACTTTGCAACAAACACAATGTCCATTTTAAGATTTTCAAAGATATTTACAGAATACACCATACAAGCGTAGGAACTTAAGAAACCCAAATTCAAAATTCAGCAAAGACAGACAAAAAAATTGTATTTTTTGATTCTTATCCACGAAAGATCATTTGATGAAATCGAAATGCATCGTAGGCTATCTTCAAAATCGCATTATTGCCTATTTGATGCGATATTCAGCTTAAGATCATAATACGCTGAGTATCGTATCAAATAGGCAGTGATGCGTTTTCGAAGATAGCCACAACTACACACTGTCCACTAATTATAAGCATCAATTAACGAGCAAATTTACCACAATTTTTAGTTTTCATGCAACATCAAATGGTTCTTTTTTTTTTTTTTTTTTTTTGAATATCAATACATAATGACGTAAAGTGGCACTACTCTACATCGTTTCCATAAGGTCTAAACAGTGTACAATTAATGAGTATAGGATATAGTAAAGACTATTAGCACACATGTGTTATAAATCTAAAGAGTTTAAAAAATTGTTCTAATCTAAGTACTACCAACACAAGATATTCAGAACATAATTGATCTAAACTCGATTGTACAATTTATTTCTATACTAACTGCTAATACATAAATCAGAATTATTAGAATTATTCATTAGTGATCCATATAGTGAATTATTTTATATAGCTAAAATAATGCTACTGATCTATAGTCAAGAAAAATAATGTTCCAATTATTTTATAGAAATCATCAAAATATTTTAAGATGATCACGAACAGTTGGTGCACAGTGCACATTATGAATGATTTTTGTATCATTTTAAAGAACTTAAAATTTAAAAAAAAAAAAAACAGAAACAGAAAAGTGTTCTTTTTTTCTTTATTATTGTTTTCCTTTTCAGTGCATAACAGTAGTTTTTATTTTATTTTTCTTTTTTTTTTTTTTTGTATTTTTAATTTTTGTTTGTATATTTTGTAATTTGATTGCTTTGCCTTTAAGCAAACTATTTGTGTATTTTTTTAATTTTTATTTTTAATATGTATTTCGTTTTTTATTTTCTCAGATCAATATTATATCTACAATTAAATGTCAGCAAAAACAAAAAAAAAAAAACCTAAAACCTAAAACGAATAACTTCTGTATATATACATATTTGTGCTTTTATGCTGGTAAATACAGTGAGTAATAATATCAAATGTCTTCAAATGTCTTCGTCTTCAAATGTATATAATCGAGTTTTAGAATTTAAAAATGTCCTTGTGTTTGTAGTCTTAGATTCTGAAACAAAAACAATTGCTCATCTTAAAATAACATAGACATTATCAGTTTTCAATTGATAGTACAACTGATGGTTTGCTGGACTGCAGAATGAATTACAAACTTTTATCGTTTTTGTCAGGTGACTAAAGCTATCAGGTGAAAATTGGTAGTGTATATTTTACGTTAAACTCTAAGATTGAGTAATAAAATGGTATTTCATGATAAGATGCTAACTCAATGATAGCTTATGTCTTGCTGAGAAACGAGAAAAATAGTTTGAATTACTTGAATTGAATTCACTTGAATTTAGTGAAGACTGTAAGCCAACTTTTTGTGACTGTACTCGAGAGTATCTGCAAATTTTGAACATTTTTTTTGTAAGCAAAAGTCGTTGTTCTTTTTTGTTTTAACTTTTAATCAGATAAGAAAAACCCGGTCAGCAATTCTGCTCTTTTTTTTGTAACATTTTTTTAACGCTTTTTTAGCTTAACCTTTTGGCAGGTGCGATTACAAAAGTCTTAAATACACAGAACAAAACAATAAAAGCGGAACAATAACAAAAACAACAAATCTTTAAAAACTACACATCATATATATATATATATATACAAGCAAAAAATAATTGAAAATGTAAGCAAAGAAAAAAATCGGATTTTGTTTTTTGCCATTTAATTCGGTTCTCGTATTTCAAAAAAAAAAAAAAAAAGCAAAAAAACCAGCGGCCTGTGAAGTGTTTGAGTATACAGTACTCAAAAGTGTGTTTTAACAATAAAAATGTTTTGTGGTACTCAACTTTCAAATACATTGTATAGAGATAACTATATAAGTACATACATACATACTCAGGTATATGACAGCAGTATATATATATATATATAATAATCATGATAGTAACAAATAAACGATATAACAGCAATAATAATAAAAACTATAATAAAAATAATCATAAAATTTATTTAATAAGTACGTACATGTACGAACGTAAGTAAATATACGAAAGATTCCAGTTCTTTATTTTATAGCTGTTTTTGTATTTTACTTTTAATTTTATTTAATTCATTGTCATTATTGTTATTATTTACATATATTCATTATTGATATTTTATTTTATTTTTTTATTTATGGTCGAATTGAAGATGAAAAGTAAATTGCATTTAAAAATAAAAAAACTAAATATCAATGACTTGATACCTGGATACCGGGTATTTCTGAACAAATGTAAATTTCGAACGCCTTTCCGCGGCAAAAAATAATTCTAGATTCTAACATTGCTTCTCTATTAGCGATATTTCCATGGCCAGCAATGGAGGACCTATATTGCCATTGCCTCAAGGAGCAATATCGCTTCTTGAAGTATTACGATAATATTTTTGACATTTTTGTATATTGAGACTTCTTCTTCTTTGTGTTTCTTATGAATTTTTGAAATATTGCCGCAATATTTTGCCCACACCAAGACAATAACACTTAGAAATCCAAAACTATCGATTTTCACGCAAAACCACAATATTTTTGGAATTAAAACATTTTTTATCTGATTTTAATTAAATACCACATGTTGGAAAGGTATATAATCCTCAGCTTTAATTTGCATAACATACAATTAAAGTATACAAGACAATTGAAAAAAATATTACCCTAAATATGACGTCATACACTGTGCATGTCCAACAACTTTCAATCCCTGGTATCTCAGAAGGAATGGATTGTAGAAAGAAAAGCGCTCTGAAACGATTTTTTTTTGCTCGAAACAATCTGGACTTTTAGGAAAATGAGCTAAATCGCATTTATTCTGAAACACCCTGTGTATATTACGTACATAGTGTATAGGAATTAATGTACCCCTTATAGATTTTTGTGTGTATGATGGGATGGGTACAATTTTTAACGTCAAACAAGCGAATACAACATATAAAAAAATGAAAAATAAAAAATAAAAGTAAAGTCAACAGGTGAAAAGATAATTTTAAAAAAAATTTTTTTTTTTAAAGTGAATGCAATAGAAAGTTTCCCATATTCATGGAAAATAATTCTAACCTGTCAAAGTTTTAAATAAATTTTTTTGAATATCATCACCATTAAATGAAAATAAAACGATTAAAATAATTTTATTACAAGCTTCTGTAAAATAATAAAAATCGAAACCAAAAACAAAAAGCTAAAATAAAAATTTCAATATGTATGTATGCATTTTGTTTCTTTTTTTTTTTTTTTTAATTGATAAATTGATGATCAATAAACACAGAAATACAAAAAACAAACGATCAAAACAAGAGAAACGATAAGATTCACGTTCATTAGATAAACATTGTAAACAAATAAAATTAATAAATTGTGTATAAAATGATCTATGGTGTAATGATCTTATTATCAGAGCATGTTAAAATACAGAAACGACACTAATTTTTTTGCATTTTATTTTTAATACTTTTTACATGCAGATTATTTCAAAAGAATGTCACATGCAAAAAGTATTTAAAAAAAAAAAAGACTGATTTTGCATAGGAGGATTCTGCAAAAGTTTTCATAAAAGGACAGAATACTTGTACCACATAATTTCACGTGATCTCCTATATCAAAAAGAAACAGCAAAAAAAACAGTGTCTCTGTTGTATTTCATAGTATATATCAAAAGAATAGAGATTAAAACAAGAATGGGCACAGTATGGGAGTGAGTGCAGACAAAATCCAAAACTAACACATATAAGCAATATAAAATTGCACCAATACTAATGCAATGTTGATGCAGGTCATTACATTTTGAAAAAAGTAGACCGCGTATAGAAAAAGAGATATATGAAAAAGGATAGCCGCGAAGCACCGCAATTACTACATTGTTTTGTTCTAGAATCTAGAGAGTTCTGAGAATTATTTTGTTTACAAAAATACAATTTCTCGCTGAGTTCTGAGAATTCTTAAGTGTTGTTGGGTTAATGTGTTATAAACAAACTTCATAATTTGTCTAATTAAATAATTTATTTTATTTTATAAATAATGTCATGCAATTATTTTAATATCTGTTTAAAGTGAAAATGTTTGGTTATACTGTAATATATTTTTTTTGACGAATCAAAAAGTTTTAATTAAAATATTATTGAATAAAATTTTGAATTGTATGGAGGTTTTTGTGTTTACAATTTTTGAAGATAAATATATTTTTATCGTGTGCGATATGAATTTTAATCAATAATTTTGAATATTTAGATATTGTGTTATAGTTTGTATCTAATGTCATGTGAAAATAATTAAAAAAACATATTGTAATATTCATTTAAAAATCTTGTTCGAAAATCAAATTTTCACATGTCTGAAAACTTGAGGGAGTTCCAAGAACTTCAAATTTCGTATACGGATAGGTAAATTTTATATGATTTTAAAACACCAGGGAGTTCCAGGAAAACGTGGTTAATACAAATACAACAAACATGTGGTTAAACATTTTCGAGTGATTGTTTTTTTCTCTTTTTTTCAAATGGGATATATAGAACTATTACATTTTGGCATTCATAGTGAATTTTTTTTTGTTTTTTAATGCTTTTATGTATTGTGTTTTTCTTAGGAAAATATCAGCATCTCTTTTGGTTTTTTTAGTCTAATTTATCTTTCGCTTCTTGTACGTTAGTATCTATATTCTTTTGGTATATATACTGTGAATACTTGTAATGTGATTACCGATAAAAAATTTAAAAACAGCGGAAATTTAATTAAAAATTATGACCACAAAACGATAAACCTTATAAGTTTTAAATGAAATTTTATAAAAGAAAATCATGAAATTCTTAAAATAGATTTGTAATTATGACGATGATGATGATGATGAAATAAATATACTCGTACATACATATTTTCATTTTAAATATTTTATAGTAAGTAATAATAATTTCGTATGCATACGTACAATTAATACAGAGGGCGGAAATTTCTACTATATGCGTCTGCTTTTTTCAATTCAGCAAATTTTCTATATAAATTTTCTTATACAGTGAAGAGCAAAAATGAGTATACACCAAGTCTTTAATGATAAAATTGATTAATTATCGCAATATAAAATTAAATCAATAGCATTGTGTTTTGTTTTCTATACAAATTTTGATCTATTACATAGACTCTAGACCAAGATACAAAATAAGAAAAAAATTTAATTCACATTTACGTCGTACTCATATTATCTGAAGCAATTTTTCTGAGTTCATAAGTTTTGTGTAAAAGCTGGTTGAATAACATGTAATTGAAATCTGGTAACTACGACCAAAATAGCTATGAATTTTTTGTTTTAAGTTCAACCGTCAACAACTGCATTCTTGTAGCGAACCCTGTTACAACAAAAGAGGCTCTGACGATCGAGTATTAGCGATATAGCCATAGAAATTATAAAATTCTGTTTTAGATAAAATACTAAACAGAAACAAAGATATTGACAGATTTAATTACCATCTACGTAACATCAAAGGATAAGAAATACAGTATCCGTTGTCATCGAAATACGTGTAATTCCAGTCACAAAAAGGACCAGTCACTCTAGAAACCAAAGTTGATCGACTGTAACTTTTTCGAAAACAAAAAAAAGAAAATATGCTATCTAATTCAAAAACGACTAATGGAAATTTTGTAAGGACACAATTTGAACAATACATTGTAAGAACTCTATATCTAGGACTCTACATATATAAGATTGGAGATAAATGAAACAAAAGACCAAAGACAAACAGAACAGAGAGGAAGCAGTTTTTAGAAAATCTGTATTTCTGAGGGAATGTCATTTCTTGTTTTCAACTGTTCTCAAATTACAATCAAATCGATAAAAACTGTAACTTAGTTACATTTGCAATGTTTTTCTCTTGAATCTTGCACAAATGTATGTAGTTATGTACCCAAATTATACTGGCTATATGTTCCATATATATCTACAGTTATGAAATTTTCCATACATACATATATATATACACATGTATTGTAAGAAAAATCATCTTTCAATTTTCTAAACAGAATAACAAATTCAAAGGGAGTATGTAAATCATACAATGTAAAATATTCGAAAAATTACAATTTTATGTATGTACATATGTACATAAACAAAACATAAAGTAAAAATTTTTATTACGAATCTACAATACTGTACATATTGTATGATGCACTTATTTTGATATTGTAAATACATGTGCATGTATATATGTATATATGTATGTATATAAGAAAAAAATTTTGACAAAATATTTGAAATTCCTGAATAAACAAATATTCAAAATAATTGTTAATAATATAAATAAATACATTTATAAACTATAGTAATTAATGTGTAAATATATGTACATAACTTTTTTTTTTAAAATAACATCTAATATTTTAAATGTCATCGTATACATTTATGACATAAATTGTTAAATATGTGATGTATCTAAAAGAGTGGTACATGCATATTTAAATATGTACAAATATGCTGGCTGAAATATTTGCATTAATAATATTATATATACCTAATATATGAGAATTTATTCCCTATAGGGATTGAAGTATATATACACATGAACATGAACATGCATGTAAGTACATATACGTCTGTATTACTGTATACAAGTGTACGTGATCGATCAAACAAATGTATATACATACACATACATATGTACAAATAAAAAAATGATAAAAGTCATAAAGAAAAGGATTCTAAATTCTGGTAAAGTATAAAATATAGATAGACCATCAGTAAACGTAACACAATTTTATTTATATTGAAAATTTTTTAAAACTCCCACAATTTCATTATATTTCATATGCACGTACATATGTATGTATGTATATGTATTACACATTATATGCATTTCATAAATTCTATATATGCCTTTATATGTATAACGTATGTATATATATATATGAAAATATTATATGATGGATGATATTATATCAACTAGCCACATTATAATCATTCTTATGATGACGAATCTTCTATAGGTATGTATCACTATTATATATGTATGTATATTACATAAATTCAGTGTATATATATGTATAAATTTCGTACATACATATGCATATGTATGTATGTAGAATATACATGCCGCTACAGAGTATGTGTAGATATATCAATAAGATATGATATATGTATATATAATTCTGGAATGTATCATCCATCCGTATGCATGTATATGCGTTTATAACTGTGTATGATGTATAAATAAAGTATTTAATTCCCAAAATGTTTATCATATATGTACCCATATATGTTGTATATAAACAATTTATTCATAAAATGGTCTATACTGGTACTAGTGCTGACTGCGATGGTGGTGTTATTACACAAATATACAATTTAACATATCACAATATATTCGATTAGCCCTAAAGGCAAAAATAACGATTTATAAATTTGTTTATAACATTTTTGGATCGAATGAATATTCCATGTACATACATACATTCACATACAATAAACATATATTATATCTGTATGTATATGTGAATGTACAGATAAATATACATTTATCTACATACATACATACATGTATATATACATGAAACACTTAAACATATATACAGGGTGATTCAGTTGAGTATGGCTTAATTCTAGTAAGTGATAGGTCTTGGCAAGACAAGTAAAAAGTCGTTTAGTGAATAGAAGGGTGGTGTGGTAATAATTTATGCTGCTACAGGACGTTGAAATAATTCTCTTTTTATGAAACACTATGTCATTATTGTGCTCAGAAAAATTATATCAGACAAATGGAGAAAAGTGGTATTTAGGTTATATATGGATGTGTGTAAAAAGAAGACTTGTAGAGAAGAACGCAAAGATTTTATTTTTGCTTTCGTGTGACCACTTTGCATTAGAGTTTCTTCAGGAACCGCCAAAATAAACGAGATATTCGTCAAAATTTTGCGAATTTTTGAATAAACGTTTGAACCAATAAACGTAGCACCTTGACTAGCATCTTTTTGGAATGGATAAGAGATTTGCTATAACTTTTCTGCAGACAATAATGACTTAGGATTAACGTTTCATGAGTTACGTGTTTTTCAACGTCCTCTAAGGATCAAATGGTAAATATTCAGCCCCCCCACTAATAAAACATTTTTCATTTAGCTCGTCAAGACTTATCTCCTTTCGGATTTATGACATACTTAATAGAATCGTCCTGTATATACACACGACATACACAAAAACTTTAAAGTGTACAGTATGTATCTATATGTATGCCATACAGGATAATTACATGTACTTGCTGTGGGAGATATAACAGCAAATGAAATGAATGAATAAATGAATTCTGTTATATGATACATATTCACACATGACACAATGCATACTTGTATATGTATGTACATACAAATCCTAAAGGATGTAGAAAATATCATGCAACAAAAACAAAATATCCAAAATACTCACACACACATACACATGTGAGGTGAATAGTATAAGCAACGAGTATATCCAAGCCAATAATTAAATAAATGATACGTACACATATATGTATACTACACAAAATTCTATTATCCCATAAAAAAAATTTTTTTTTTTTAAATCAAATTCAAATCAATTTTATATATAAAAAATAATAAAAAAAAAAACAACATGAGCTCTCCATGAATACTTATAATATTTTATGAGAGTTGTAACTTTGTTCGTGATTGAATAATTTTTGTTGCAGTAGCACAAGATTAAAAGTACGATGTCTTATGAATGAAGATATATAAGATAAAATTACATATAAATAATAAAGCAATTTAATTAAATTCAATTTTCATACATACAATTCTTGATTTGATATTTTCCAATATGTGTAAATATAAAATGTAATTCTTAATCCTTTGACTATTTTAATATACAAGGAATTAATTGGTGTTTATATGTATGATGTATATATACATTCTTATGATGTAAATTAAATTTTAGATGATTTTATTTAAATACCAACAAACATTTGTTTGTAAATGCATTTATGAAAAAGCCTATAGATAACAATATTCAGTGTTCATTAATTCAGAAATGAACGATAAATTTCTAATTTTATATATGGACGTTAGTAAATCATGATTAATTAATTAGAAACAAATTATGAAATTTATATGTATGTATACTCTGTCTACTAATTCGGTGCAGTTAAAGTCTAATGGAAGTATATGTGTCCTTTTTCTTTTCTCGTAATTTCTAATAAAATCATCTAATGAGTAGTGTTACCACAATCTGTAAAGTTATATGATAATAAGAGGTGAATTATTTTAATATCAATATACAGCGACGTAAAGTGGTATCACTTCCATAAAACCTTAACTGCACCGAATTAATAGACAGAGGATAGATATATATATACGTACATACATATATCTACATAAATTTGTGTTTATATCTTCAAAAGTAAAAACGCATACAAAACAAAATTTTCTATATATATTGAAATTTCTCTCTCTCTTTCCCTTTTTCTAAATAAATGAATGTGAAGCAATCATTTTTTTTTGTGTTCAATATTCTCAACGTTCGATTATAAAATCAATTTTTTAATTATCAATTTTTGAAGGCCTATCAATTTATTTGCATTTAAATCTTATTATTAATTAATTCTTTAAAATGTAATTTATTTACATTTACCTATCGTAATGCAATAAACCAATTGAAGATAACTACTGGGATTACATGAAGATTAAATCCAAGGACAACCAATTTGTTTTTTAGCTATAATGTACGACTTACAATACATAGAGTGTAACGATTTTTTGCCAAAAACACACTGAGCTATAAGAAAAACTAAGTATACCCAGACAGTCTGTATATATCGAGGATTCTCAACCCAATCCTATGCCTATGAGATATGGTATCCTTAAATTTATCTGTAGTCATCGATTTTCAATCACAAAGAAAAAGTCTATTCATTCTATCATTTAAAAGCTAAAACATGATCATGCTTTCGTAAAATTTGGATGACAATTTCAAATCAATGTCCAATGTTCCACATTATATCAATACTTTAAAATATGTATGCTCTACGTTTGGATTCCAGAACACAAAAAGACTGAGATAGGAATCCCTGTTGACAAAAAGAAAAAATTTTAAAATCCAGACATGACTAAACTCTATCCATGAAGCTTCCTTCTCATATTCTTTCCAAAATCCCAGAAAAAAAAAAAAAATCTCATAGAAAATTTTCTTTATCATCTCATTTTCTTCTTTTTTTTTTTTTTCTTTATTATTTTGTAAGAAATAAATAAAGATCCTGTCATCATTCATATTCAAATATGTACATATACATATGAGAAAATCTTTGATGTTCTTTTTATTTTTTGTTTTTTTTTTTTATACAAAAAGGAAAAACTAAAATGATAACATTTTCATTTTGTTTAATGTTTTCCAGCTGAGAATATGAAAGATAGAAAATATATTTTATTTTTCTGAATAGACTTAAAAAAAATAAATTATATAAATATTTTTCTCTAGATTTTTCTGTATATTTTCGGCAAGAAAATTTTCATCTCAAGTTAAAAGTTAATAAACAAAAATTTTATTTTATTTTATTTTCTGTATATAGGTATATATAAAATAACAAAATGATACAAAAGACTTACCTTTTTCTAAACAAACAGTTATCCTTTCCTTTTTCTTCTTTTTTTATCTCTTAATTTTTTTTTTAAGTTGTCGTTGTTATTTTTTTTTTCTTGAATACAAAAATTCTCGATCCAAAAACAAATTGTATCCTTTTCTTCACTACAGAGATTTTGTGTATTCCTTTATTCCTTTTTTTTTTTATTTTTGTTATAAAATCCGCAACAATAAAACAAAATTTTTAGTTCTATTTATTCCTCTTGTATGTAATTTAGTAGTTATGTACATTTATAATACAAATTGTAGAAATGATTGATTCGATAATACAATGTACCTACATATATATGTATGTAGAAGTTAAATATGAATGAAATTAAATGACAAACAAAAATCTGTAGGTATAGATATACAGCAATAGATGTTTGTATGTGTTTATCCAATATACGATAGACAGTACCTATATCCGTGTAGTTACTATGCTGTTGCTTTAGATAAGTTTCTATTAATATTATTATTGTTGTTGTTGTTAATCATTCATATACATTCGTCTTTTGTTTTAAATTTTTGATTTTTTTTTTTTTTTAAATAAGATATTTATGGATACTGCAATAAAAAAAAAACAAAAATCTATACAGAACTTGATATTATATATACAATTTCTATTATATTATATTTTATTTAATAATTATATGAAGCAGTTTCTGTTTATGTGTTTTCACTAATGCATATGTATTAACGGTAGCCATACACACTTGTATAAAAATGCAATATATGGATATATATCTATAATATGCACAACAATTGTCGTATTTAAAGATGATAAAGTGATAAGATTTGTTTTTTTTATATATGTTTTCCTTATTATTATTATTTTTTTTTTTTTTAATTTTTATATATTTCTCACAGAATTTATAAGATTATCATTATTTAAATTTATTATTATATTTATAATCACAAAATGAAATTTACAAAACATTTTCATTATTATAATCATTATTATCATTGAAATTATTGAAAATTTTATTTTCATTATATTTTTTTTATTATTTTCTGTATTATATTTTCATGCACAATTTCAAAAATTAAAAAAAAAAAAACAAAAAAATTAAAATTTTTAAAGACACAAAAAATAAACTTTTAATACATACATATATTTAAAGGGTGTTTTAGATGGTAAAGATTATCTATCACTAGAAAAAAAAAATTCTTTTCGTTTCTTTTCTTTTTTTTTATTTTGAATTTTATAAACTATTAATCACAAGATTTTAAGCATTTTATTTTTTATTATTATTTTTTTTTTGTTTCAATCAATTTATTTTTAATTTATATGTACAAATCTACATTTTATTTTATTTTGTTATTTTTTTTTTTTTAAATCTGAAAAATAGAGAGAATTTGGTATATTAAATAATTTTTCATCTGACATTTAATACACACATCATTATGTACACACACACACACACCATCAATGGAATATAAAAATAAGATATGGATTTGAAAAACTTTGAAATTATCATGAAAAAAAAATTTTTACTACTTTTGTTTTCTTTTTTTCAATTACACAATAATGAAAATAAATCAAAAAATTTAATTTTAAATCACACGATAAATCCAAAAAGATTTTCCAAGAAAAGAAAGGAAAAATAATTTCTGGTTTCCCTTTCTTTTTTTTTTGGTTTTTTTAAAGTTGTAATGACATGACGTAGTGTACAACAAAAATATGTACATCATGATGAGAAGAAACAGAAGCAGAAGGAGAAGAAGCCGTGGATGAAGAACGACAGCAACGATAAAATCATTATCATCAATATCAAACCAAAAAAAAAATATATATATATTTAAACAGTTTGTGTTGTCTTCATAACAGGACTAAATTGTTAAATTCCTTAATTTGTATCAGAAAGATTAAAGTGATGACGATACGGCTTGTGGCCACATTAACGAAACATCAAATTCTTGATTTTGGAGATTCTCATGGATATTCCTTAATGATGATGAGAGGACAATGTTGAACCAACAAATTGAAGATTGATTAAGCAGCTGAAATATGTTACTGTGAGAACAGAAAAAAAATTTTTTTTGATTTAACATTGGATTATGGAGTCACCCAAGTGATCAGAAAAAAATTTGATGATGTTACACTATACTGTAATCCACACACACTTCAAAATTTGTTTTTTTTTTTTGTTGTTTGTTTGATGATTCTTTGAAGCAATTTAGTTTCTGCATCAAATTAATTTTGGTTTTTTATCAATTTTTTTTTTATTTTTTGAACAAGAAATTTTTAACATTTCATTTGAACAAAAAAAAAAAAAAAAGTAAAAGCCCTACACCGCCAAAAAAAAAAAAAAAAAAAAATTAGAAAACGCATTTCTCTAAAAGTTGCACTTGTAATTTTTTAACATTTTTCTTAATATTAACATTAAATAAAAACATTTTTTTTTAATTTTCTGATATTTTTACTACACTTAACACAACAGGAAAAGAAAAATAAAATTTATAATATTTTCACATATTTATTGGTTATGAACACAGAAAAAAAAACTTTTTTTTGTGACAAAAGGGAACACTTTTTTTTTTTGGTAGGTCCATATTACATGTATATATACAGACGTTTCGAAAAAAAAAATTGACCACGAAAAAGTTTTTTAAGACACTTCAGTATGACTTCACATAAAAAAATTCTCTTTTCACATTTTTATCACAATTTTTGTTTTGCATTTTCATTTCTTTTTAGTATTCCTTTAGAAATTCCTAATTTTATTTAATTTTAAAAACTGAACACAAGCGAAAAAAAATTTATATAAAAATTTTTAAATATCTTTTTAGGGTAATATTGGTATGCTGTACATTCCTTTTTTTTAGTTCCTCTTCTTCTCCTTCTCCTTCTTCGACCTTTTAAAAAAAAATAAATACCTTGAAAAACAGCAGTATTTTATTTTTTTTATGTAATTTTTTTTTTAATCCTTTTGATATTCATAATTTTATTTTGTTTCTATTTACAGCACACTTAAATACTTTTTATAAAAATGTTATATATTTTTATTTCAATTATAAAATAATTTACATATATTTTTTTTGAAAATTAAATAGTAACAAAAAATGAAGAATTCTTTTTTTTATAAAAAAATTTTTTTTCTTGTCTTCTTGATAAATTTATTTTTTGTTTTTTTTTTTCACAAAAAAAAAAACTTCAATCATTCATCCATCTTGGATTTTTTGTCAAGCCAGGTTAGCCAATATTACAGTTTAACATTTCATCTCATTTTCACTAATATAAAGTTTATATGATTGTCATCTGTTGTTTACTTTGTCTTTCTTCAATTTCGACATTTTCTAGTTTTATTTTCGAATGTATTTTTTGTTTTATTTTTCTTTTAATTTTGTTCGTGTTCGAACGATTTTCTTGTATATACCGAAAATGGCGTACAAGCGATATAAATTGTGATGCCATATAAAAAAGATTTTAATTAAAAAAAAATTTACTAGTAATATTGTACGATAGATGGCAATGTTAAAAATAAAACAAAAACACGTTACTAATTTGTTGGACTTTGTTTGATAGGACGTATATCTGCCGAATCAAAATTCTAAAAGCAGAATCTCAAATCTCATCATGGAACTGCAAGCAAAAGTTCTAAGATTGTAACAAGAACTACATACAATGAATCTAGAATTTTCTATGAAAAATAGAAAAATCTACAATAATCAGAATACTTTACGATTACATGTACAATTTTAGAATTTTGCCAACTAAATTCTTTGAAAATTTACACTGTACTATTGCAATACTACTAATATGTACAACAGATGCATTCCGCGTGTATTGTCTGTTTTTGTGGGTTCTTGTAAGATCTTCACAGTTCCTAGCATATTGTAAACACAGCATAGGATCGTTTCTGTTGGATTAATTTGTCCTTCCCGTCGTTATCGACGTTATTCAATGAACTGAATATCACAGGACCATTCGACTCTAGAGAACACAAACCAAGTAACAACATTAAAATAGATCTGCAGTTTATTTCTTCTCTAGAACATAGAGAAAAAATAACAAAGATTCTGTTACAGATGGTTTGTGGCTTTTTGGTCTGTTAGTGATGCAACCTTCAGGAACTAGTCCATCAATATATATACATATTTTTTTTTTATTATTATAAAAGAAGTGGTTAGTAAACTCCCACTCTTTTTTCTTCACCATGAACCGCAAGGGCCCCTTGGCGATGCTATTAAATCATTCTTTAATATGTACTTTTACATCTCATCATGAAATTTAACATTTTTTTAAAAAAAAACAAAAATAGAAGAAAATTTCTTGATATACATATGTATAATAAAATATCTACATATTTTATACATTTTCTTATATTTCTGTTATTATTAATTTCACATTACACATTTATTATTATCATGTTCATTTTTGTTATTTTTCTTATTATTCTTCTGCTAATTAATATTCATCAGATTTTTTTTTTATATAGTACACATTTATAATTTATATATTAGTACATACATATGTATATGTTATATAATTATTCATAAATTCTTATAAATTACTACGTATCCATTCATAATAACGCCAGTATAGATATACATACATACATATATTGAAAATGATAATAATACGAATACAATTCTATATAAAGACCACAGTTCTTTTGCTGGTAATAAAAAAACTAAAGGTAAAAAAAAAAAATTATAACAAAAAAATGAAATAAAATTAAATTAAAAAAATAAAAACAAAAAACCAAAATAAAAAATGTAAACTTCCTAACTTTATTCTCTTACAAAACAAAAAAAAAAAAAAGTTTCTTATATTTAAAACAATATAAAACTTTTTTCATTTTCACTCTTGCTTAATAATTTCAATTTACAACTTAACAAAAATCTGTTAAATTAGCCACTCACATAATTTGACCGTTTATTTAAATAGGCTAATTACAATTTTATTTGAAAAATTTTATTATTTTATTAACAATTTATTTTCTCTGTATTTTGGATCATTTACATAAAGATTTCCATACAGTATACATGGATGCATGCACAATCATAAATATGATGCCGCTCCACACAATACGCATAATCATCATTTTCGTCGAGATTTTCAGAGTAGAAACATGTAGTGTGTGAAGCAGTATCATATGATTGTCCATGCATGTACATATGTGTAGCGTATGGGATCTATAAGTTAGCCAAATTCTTTTGTGTCCCATAAGTGGCTAATATAAACAGTATTTACTGTATATGTGAAAAAAAAACAATAATCCTAGATAAAATATTCAAAAGGAAATGTAGATCATCAGTTGCATACAAATAATCCTGCTTTTTTAATTTTACTTATTTATTTTTATTTTTATTAATTTTTTTTTTTTTTTTTTTTTTTTTTGTAGTTTGCATAAAAATCATTTTTGTGGAATTTCGTCACATATTGATGATCTTTTTACTGCTTAAAAAAATAACCGATTTGTGAAACGTTCCTGTTATACATTTTCAAAATATAAATAACAATTTATATTTTCTTATTTTTCTTACTCTCTAGTAATTCATTTTATTTTTTCTTCAATTGCATTTTATTTTTCTTTTCTTTTTTTTTTCTTTGTATCAAATATTTTTTATCTCATTTCATATTCTTCAATATTTTTGTTTTTTTTTTTTTTCATTCTTTTGCATTGATTAAAATATTCATTTTGAATTTTTTTTTTTTTTTTTGCTTATAATTATATTTATTAAAGTAAAAAAAAAAATTAAGAATCAAATTCGAACTTAAATTTAAAAACAAAAAATAATAATAAAAATTTGAGAAAAACAATGTAAAAAAAAAATTATAAAAAAAATGACTTAGTTCATATGAATCAATTAATATTGAATAATCTTAAATGCTATTTACATTCTCTAATAAACATACAGATTTGTATATACATACATGTGTTATATATATTTATCTTTTTTAAATGTTTGAAAAGGGATAATAAATTACCATATAGTTATTCCTTAGTTTTTACACAATACAGTGTTTCCATATAAAACGTGATTTAAAAATTGTGAAAAAATCGAATGAATGTGATTACAAATTTTCATAAATTGATAAATGCGTTTACAACATTAAACTAAGGCTTTACTGTATGGCATACATATAACATTTTAAATTTTTTATTTATTTTGTGTAATTACATATTTATTTATTCATTTTTTACTGTTTTTGTAAATATTTTATGTTTTATGTTTTAAGCATATTTCTCAGTAAATTAAAATTTATCATTTTACACATAAACATACAAATTATTTCTTAACATCTAGAAAACAAAAGATTAATAAAAATGAAAATAGAAGAAAAACAAAAAAAAATTACAATTTTTTTTTACTATTTTCTTCTCTATGTAAAACATTTTTAAAAATAAAATAAAAAAACAACAAAGCTATTTAATTAATCACAAAATACAAGTGTTATTATTGTTATAATAATTAAGCTATTTATTATTAATTATGCAGGTATATTATCACTTAACTTTAATGTTTGAAGTTTTCATTTTTATTTCTATTTTTTTTTTCTTATTGTATTAGAGGGACAAAGAAGAGGAAGGGTTCCCAATCAATTGCCCGACTTACATTGTTTTGTGTTTTATTAAATTTATTTACAGAACCTGTAGGTATCGTGGCACTGCTTTAACATCATCTATGTTCGACAACACGGAAAGAAAGTTTGTCTTTTCGTGCTTTGAAAAATAGATTATGCCTATGCACGACACTTTATTTTTAAAAGTTCATTAAAAGGTACAAAAAATTTGAAAAGTATTCCCTCTCTCTTCTTTGTTTTCTTTTTGTAATGATTGTGATAAATTTAAAAAAAAAAACAATTGTTTTTGTTATTCATTTTCTATTTAATGATTTGTTTAGGATTACCTCTTCATATCATTATATAATTTTCTGAGTCTATGGATCAATAAAATGAAAATTTTGTTCACAAATTGTAGTTATAATTTTCTTTTACTGTGAAAGTATAATAAAAGCTAAAAAAATAAATTCGTTTAGAAATTATTAAAAAGAAAAAAAAATTTTTCGTTTTTAAATAAAATATGAAAAACTTAAAAATAATTAATAAAGATTAAAAAAACAAAAACAGAATTCTTTTATTTTTGGAAAACCATTAAAGAGTAGTTTGTGAATTTAAAAAAAAAAAAAAAATGGAAAAAAAGTTAAAATTGTTAACTTCATACTTCATTCTACATACATATCATATTATAGTAAAATACATTTTTCTTTTTTAATATTTTTTTTTTTTGCATTTTTTAAGCACATTGACGGCATACTTTCTATATGCATTGATTACATTTTTTTTTTTTTGCAATTTTCCTTTTTTTTATTTTTTGCCTTACTACACAAATTTTCATTATGTCTTTGGTTACTGTTTATTTATTTTTTTTTTTTTTGTATAATTATTATTTATTTTACTTTTTGCAAAAATATTAATTTTTTTTTCAGAAAATTCGAATACTCATAATAGCTGTTTTCGTTTCGCAACAATATAATTAGTTGTGAGCAGATATAACAAAAGTGAACAGTTGGCTAAATTATAACAGCTACTCTTCTATTTTTTCAGAGTAGTTATAATTTCATTGAACAAATTTAACCGAGACACATTTTAGGTACTCACAAGTATGTATGTACTTACGTCGTGCGAATCGAAAACATAAATTATTACATGTAAACATTTATAAAGGTAATTAATTATTAAAATTCTCCTCGTTTACACATTAAAATCAATCAAATTGTTTTTTTTTATTTTCTTACGCGTTGTTATCAATTCGCTTTCTAATTATTTAATTAAACAGTAACTTCTAAATTTGATGTAACACTACTGCTACTGTTACTACTGTGTGCTGCATTTATTGGGAATGATGCTGGTTCTGATGCTGTTGATGATGATATCGTTGCAGTCGGTGTAGATACTGGTACTGTTTTTATTGTTATCCCATTGTCATTTGAATCATTTGTGGTGCTACTGTTACTGGTAGGATTAGTGATTGCCGTATTATTGCTAGCATTCGATCTTAATTCACTTGGTAAAAATACTTTAACAACATTTATGACTTTAGCACGACAGATTGGACAACGATCACATCTACACAAAATAAAAGAAAAAAAAAATATCAAGATTTTAGTAATATCATAAAAATCCAAATACCAGAAAATTAAAAAATTTCTTATGATCTTTCACTTACTTTGTAGCACAAATTGAGCATGCAGTCACATGTCTACATGGATTAAACATTGCATTTATCTCTTTATCCATACATATTTTGCATGTCATAGCTTCTGTTATACGATTATCAACGCAACGTTCAATTGCAGCTTCACGTTCTTCTTTTAATTTAATAGCACTTTCAACGGATTTCTCATTAATCATTTCGACTGATGGTAAATATCGTTCAATTTCATCATCATTACAACATCCGCCACTAATTTCAATACCACGTTCATATAATATCCTTCTAGCTTGATCGTGCACTTCACGGCACGTACGCTGTATATCGAATACATAACGTTTACCTAATTCGGTATCTTCTTTAAACATTGATGCAATTGTACCCTTGAGATCTCTTGTAAATTGTGTTGTAACAACAACACGTACTTTATCACAGACATAGAATGCATGTCGTTCCGTTATTGAACGATATAAACCGGCTGCTATCGCATGCTTTGGCAATTTTATTTCTAATTCTTTGCGATCACTATGATCATCCAAAAATTCTAATTTAAATGTACGTCGAAATGATTTAGCTGCTGCAATGGCACTAAACGGGATACTATAAAAAAAAAATTGAAAATCATAATGATTAATTAATTAATAATTAAGAAAATGAATAAAGTGAAAAAATCGTAACTTACATATTTTTTTCATCACCAGTACATACGACTAGACCATGAGCACCAACTGATATATCACAACGAACTGAACTCTCATTAGCTGTAACTCCACTGAATACCTCCTCACCGAAGCCAGACAAATCTTGTATTTCTTTAAGTAACCAATATTTAGCTGATTTTTGTGGCATTTTAATTTTAGCCAATTTACTGTGTTCTTGAGCAATCTGTCTTAAAAATTCATCTGGCATATCGGTTGTTGGATCATTTGGTCGTACAATGTAGTCCTCATAGACTTGCAGTGGTGAAATTGTTTCAGCATCATGATTGGCAGTCGATGATGAGGTTGATGATGAATTTGATGTTGTCGGATGGCAAAAAGATGATGATGGTGATGATGATGATGACGGCGACGATAAAGATGATGAAGCATCGGTGGGTAACGGTAATGTTGGTAAATCAAAACTTTCAACTGATTTTTGTTTTGATAGACGACGTTTTTTAAATGCAAGTACCGGTTCCTTTTCTTTTTTCTCTTTACCAGACATTTCATAATGTTTAACACGTAACGGGCATTTAGCTGTTAAAGATGATTCATTAAAACGTATACCATCTGCTTGACATAATAATGCACCTAATTTAGCTGCATTATTCCAATTTTTAGCATTTAAACGTCCTTCAAGTAAATCAACTTTAGCTTGCATATAAAATAAATTTCTAACACTCTCTTGTAATATTAAATGTACTGGTACCCAAAATTTAACACGTAATGCTAACATTAATTGTATACTGCTACCGCTACCGCTATCCTGTGTTAAACGATTACGTAAATTAATCCATTGATGTGTACGTGAATCCTTTTCATTTGGTATCCAATGTTCTAAACCAAAATATTCCATTTCACAAATGATATTTAATGCCTTGCATACCTATTAATACAATGAGAAAATGAAAAAGATAATTAATTTTTAGATAAATATTTTGTCTTTTATTTTAGATGTAAAATTTTATTTAAAAAATAATTGCAATTAACAATTTGATAAGATAAAATTTTTAAAAAAAATTTTAAAAACAAAATCGCATTCAAGAATTTTCTTTATTCAATTTTAAAAGAGGAAAAGAATTAAAAAGAAGAGATAATAATAAAAAATTCAAATTGTTTACATTATGATAAGAATTTTTCAATAATAAATGAGTAATTTCTTTCACGACGCAACAGCCTTTTATGAGCCAGGGCGTGTAATCATTGATGTAATTTTTCAATAATATATTAAATTGATTTTTGTAAACATAATCAAGCAATAAAAATAAATAGAAATTATTGGATCTGGTATAAATGATAAGCAAAACCAAAAAAAAAAAAAAGACAAAATTGACAGTATTAATGTGTTGTGTCCAACTGCCAATGTTGTCTCATTAATGTTGTTCATGTTGTTGATAGAATTGTCAGGCAGGAGCAATCATCACAATGATTAGTTTCTGGCTCACATCGAGCTTTTGCCCCAATGATAATGATGATGATTATTATTATTATCAATCAGTAAATACACCAGAAAATATGGGTTCTTGAAGTGTACCCTGTTTTAAAAAGGGGAAAAAAATATTCGATAATGTCTCATGTCTTATGAAAGCTTGGTCATATACAATAATACAATATGGTTATTTGTACGTGTACATAATATAAAAAAAATACTAAAAATATCAATTTCTGTATTTTATGATAATTTAAAACTTTCTGCATGTTTTTTCCTTCATTAAAATATTTATTTTATAACTTTGAAAAGTTTTTTTTTTTTTTTGTTTTGTTTTTTTCTTTTCTGTATTTCATTATTTATCAAATTTCTTTTTTTAACGCTTGTGTAATTTATTAGGTACATACATACATATATATTTTTTTTTTATAAAATATACTGCTTTACGTATGTTAAACAATTCTACGGAAAAAAAAATTGAAGACAAAGAGAGGAAGAGAGAAAAGAAGAGAAAAATAAAAAAAAAATAAATGAAAAAAAATTTCACACAAATAATATTAAATTTTCATTTTCATTGTACGAAAATTTTGCTGATAAACTGATTTTTTTCTTTCTGTGATTTTTTGATTTTATTATTTCATTTAAAGGATGTATCCGTTTGCTTTGAAATCATCATGAGGTAAGAAAAAGAAGTTTATAAAAATGAGAGAACTAAATCCTAACCGTTTGATTGCTTGAGGCATATTGCAAAAATTTCTGATATTTTTCAAAAGAAGAATTCGCAAACCATTAATAATGATTCATTCATCAAAATTATGGAAGATCTTCTAAATCCTCCGATAACATGGTTGTCAAATATGTTTTAGGTATCGAAATTATTCTGAATACAATACTTATTTTGTGAGAAAATTATTCATCCCTGTAATTTCAATATTCTTTTTCAAAAAATTCAAATAATTCATTTGACACAGACGTTTTTGTAATACAAATAGAATCACCCTGTAACGCAGAACGAATTTAATCGTTCAATGATCTGTAAACTCATTATCATCACAATAAACAAAAGAGGATGATGATAATTTCAGTTTGATAATTTTAAAATTTTCATTTTTGTTTTCCCTGTTTTCCCAGAATATCTTCTTCTTCTTCTTCGTTGGCTCTACAGCCCATATAGGGCCTGCGTCTCTTGCAGGACACCTCTCCATTCCCGCTATTTCAAGGTTTCGCAAATCTCTCTCTAAATTGTCCCACCATCTTAGTCTTGTCTTGGTTTTTATGCCAATTTGTGACCCTGTGGTTTGCTAACAGAATTTCATGTAAATGAAATCTATACTAATTACAACTATAATGGGTCTGAATATTTGATAACATCTAAAAATAACTCTACGAACAGTATTTCTTTCATCGCACTCATAACAATGGTGTTTGTTCTATTTTCGTATTTTAAATTTTCATTTAAATATTTTTAAAATTATCATTTTGTGTGTATACCTGAAACTTTAGAAAAATTTAATTGAAAACACGTTGAAAAGAAGGATCCAAAAAAACGAACTCATTCGTTACCCTTTTATTTGCCTTTGTTTTTCTTTTATAAATAACGCGTGTATCTTAGAAAAAAAAACAATATGTCACCTCGTAGTTCAGGTTTTTGCTTTGTTTTTTTTTTTTTTTTTTTTTTTTTTTGGAAATTTCTATAAGTATAACAAAAAAGAAAAGTTAATTCAGTATAAATACCTTTAACCTTTTAAAAACATAAAAACTTATAAATTGTTAAAAACAAATAAAAAATACCTGTACATAAAATAATAGAAATTACGATATCATATATAGAATTAAAATTAAAATCAAAACTATACTCTGTCCATTAATATTGTGCACTTAAGGTCTTATGGAGATTACCCAAAGTGATACCATTTTACATAACTATATGTATTGATATTTAAAAAATTCATCTAATGTATAATAAAAGCTTTGTGGATTGTGGGGTAATACTGCTCGTGAAACGGTAAATTATGAGAAGAAAAAAGACATTATGTACTCCCATAAAACCTTAAGTGCATAATATTAGTGGACAGAGTATAAAAAATTTTAAATGATGAATAGAAAATTCACTGGTTTTTTTTTAACTTCGTTCTTTTTTTAGTAAAGAAAATTAAATATACAAAAAAAAAATGAGAAATGAAATAAAAAAATAGCACAAATTAAAAAAAAGGTCAATTGAAGCATAAGAAATTCAAATTAAAAACAATTACTCATTTTTTTTAGTTTATATATTTTTTCTTTAGTATATTCATATGTGTACATTGGACTTAGAATTTAATTGAAATTCTCTAATATTTTTGCAACTAACTAATAAAATAAAAAAAATTTTAAAATAATTTATTTAAAAACTTACAGTGAAACAAGTAAACAGGTAACAATTTAATAATGACAAATATAAATAAATTTTAATTAGATATTTATTTCGAACTAACCCCATTAAAGTTGGCCCCAAATCCGGCTATAAAAGGAAGAGAAAGTAGGCAAATAGATAGTAGGCATATTCAGAGACTTGTAGCATTTAGCACATTTAGAAGAACTTCAGGTGAACTATACTATAGTGAGTGAATAAATAGAGGCAAGAGAGGAGACTATAAGAGAGCCAACAATTCATCTTACTGAAATTCTAATGAATTTCAAACGACGACCACATAAATTTTTGAAGGACTTATAGCAACACGTTGACAAAAGATAAGTCCAATGCCAGTGATAATGGGGATAAATTAGGACAAAATATATATCTACTTCCAGTTCTCCCTTATAGCAAATTTTAAAAAATTCAAGTATTTTTCATATTTTTATTTTTAATTGTCCTTGAAGATGAATTTTGTTTCTTTTCAGCATAAAAAAATAAATAAATTACCATTGAAAAAACAGCAAACAACAAAAAAGAAAAAAAAGCTTTGTTTTTCTGTTTTCTTTCTTGTTATTTTCTTTGAAAGTGTATAGCAACTAGCATAAAGCAAAAAAAACACAATTTGTACATTTTTTTCATATTTGCCTTATTACTTATTTTCTTTGTTAAATTCTTTATAATGCGATTATAAAATCAGCAGCTTTTCAATGGATTCCCATTTTAACATTATAATATGTATGTTCTATAGCAATAAAAAGGAAAATGTATGTATTAATAAAAACCAGAAATATACGCACAAATACACAGGACTACATATTTGAGCGAAAATTTATAACAATAATGTATTGTATTCTTTATACTTAAATTATATAGGAGAAAAAAAAACAATACGCACCATACAAGTACGTGAACAAGTACAGAGGATGTCTCAGAATAGGTGCCACAAAATATAATACTAATACTTTGAATGTTCAGATTACTGAACTAACTGTGATTATTTTTACACACAGTTGATGAAATTTTGATTCTAAAAATATAAAAATATCTAAAAAGTTAGAAGTCCGTTTATATTTCATACGACGTTATCAATTATCTAACGGAAATTAAAATTCTCCGTGTATCATAAACCAAAATATAAAAAGATAAGCTAATTAAGCTAGTGGGTTCATATCCCATTTATAAAGGTTATAATCCTTTTATCAATTGTCTAACGTCGTGTTTTTAAATATGTTTAAAAATTTTCAAAACAATATTTTTAAACTCAATATTTTTACGATAGGGTTTGAGTTACTTGTTGTCAGCAAGTAGACTTGATCAATATTGCCAAATACCAACCACTTGAACCCTTAAGCAGAAAACTTATGGTGCTCATTCAGAACTGATTGGTGATAAGCGAATACTCTATCTATTGAGTTACTGTGTTCTGAGACACACTGTATAAAATTCAAATAAAAAACAAAAATTTAAAGAACACCTATATAACAATAAATTTATTGAATTTCTCATTATTACGTACGTACATAGGCTACGTATTCTTTTTAAAAGGTATTACAACCCTTCACTATATATACAATATACAACACTGAACATAATAACAAAAAAACATAAATTTTATTTATGTTTTTCCCCCTCTATTTTCTTATTTTATTCTTTATTCAATTTTGTGATATTTGAAATATAAAAAAAAAAAAAATTCCTTTCATTATTTTATTATTCAATAAGGTAGTATATAGAATATTAGCTTTTATTTTTAGACTCTAAGCCACATGTACACAGATCGAAAAGCCAATCATGCATGAGTATCTAACAGAAAAATTTGTAAAAATATGAAAAAAAAATGCTTTTCTTGGACAATTTTCAAAAAAAAAAAAAACATTTCATTTTGTTATACTGCTACTTACAATCGTTATTGAATCACAAGGAAAATCGTATTCAAGGAAAACCAAAGTCCTTCTATACACCATCTATCCACCATTCCATATATGTATCTTTCACTTTATGTACATGTATTCCAAAAATTTAATATTTTATTGGCTTTTTCTTTGTTGGATGTCACATATCAAGTTTTTGAAAATAATAAGAAAAATAAAGTATGAAAAAAATAGAAAGCAATAAAATCTATCGTCCCTGACCTAATTGGCTCAAATTCTTATATGTGTACGAACATCTATTTGAAAGTGTTGACAATGTGTTTCTTACAACATGAATTTAAGTGATCACTTTAAAGCTACGTTATTCTGGATCGGAAGCTTTCTAATGTTTAGTTTTACATACAAACGGGAAACATACGTTATCTAATTTATCTTTGCTTTGTTATTGTATACAAATAAGAAGAACTTCCATTTGATAAACATAAAAAAAAATACATAAATACATGTATACATATGTATATAGCGCGTACATAAGTGATTTGACCTAAGGAATAAACTGGGGAAGGCAACCAGATTGGAACCATTTTTTCTTCGATCGAACGGAAGCAATATTTTGGGTTTTCTATATTTTCGATAAGTCGTATAATATTTTGGGTTCTACTTTCGCAGTTGCTTCCTAATATGTATTTGAATCCTCATTGGTTTTAATTTTGATTTTATAGATTCTTCCAAAAATTAAAATGAATTTATTTTCTTTTTATATCACATTACAGAATTTGAAACAATTTCAATCAAATCATAGCGTCAAAAACAAAATAAATAAAAATGTTCTTTAGAATGGAAAAAAACTGTGTAGAAGGTAAAAGATAATTTTTTGTATGTATTATTTTCGTTCTTTCTTCTTCATTGTTCTTTACAGCTCTTATCAAATTTTGGCCTTCATAATGTTTCATCATATAAGCATAAAAATGCTATTATTTATCCAGGAAATGAAAATATTCATTTGGATACATACTTATAAAAAACAAAAACATAAATATACATATCTACATATGTATATATGTACATACATATATATGTATGTATATAAATCGAAATTGAAACAAAAGAACAACATGCAAAGAAAACAGGCCGATGAGTACATAATAGATTTAAAAGTACATATTAAACTTCGTATATATATGAATAAATAACGAATATCCGTTCTATTATATATAAATAATACATTAAATTCAATAAATTTTTATTCATATGTACGTTATCGTAAGTCTGTTGTCCACTCATTTTTTCTAAATTCTAAAAATCCAAGGAAATGTACGTGATGTTACACGCAAATAAAGTAAAATATGCCATGAAGAAAACCTTCAAAATTTTTTGCAAAAAAAAAAAAATAATAAAAGCCTACGACACCTCTTCTTACACATTTTTGTCTCTTTTATTTTTTGTAATACTATAGAAATATGTATGTGCGTTAAAAAACATTTTTCTAATATACAAGTATGTACGTGTACACGTTTATTTACACGAATGTTAGAAAACGTGATATGTTGTAAACACATATTGAATAGAGATTAAAAGAATTAAAAATAAAATAAACAACAATAAAAGGAAATAAATAAGAAAATTTGATGAAATATTGACGTAAACGTTAATAAATGTTATAACTATAAATTGAAATACATTGGAAAACTGATGTACACGTACATATATGAATGTTTGTTCTATAATTGTATCTACAAAGAAGGAATTATATTTGATTGCACATACATATTTACAAAAATATGAAACACGTACGCAAAAGCATTGTACGTATAGTTACGTTTGTTTCATCCTTAAAGTAAGCACACACAAAAAATGAAAAGGTAAATCAATAACATAAAATGTAGGTATGTCTATGTATACAAGTATGTAGTTTTATTTTTATTCATGATGTAGGGAGCCTCACAAATAAATGTTTAACTCAGCAACAACAGGTATTGAAAAATGAAGCTCGTCTCCCTTTTTGCTCTTGTAGTCAAATATGTTAACAAAAGTTTGTATAAAAGCTAGAAAAGATCAGTTTACGAAAAATAGTATCTACTTTGAAACATCCTGTACATCTTTATATATAAAATGAATTCTGAAATAAACTGTCAATAACGATTATTCATTTCAGAGTTAGAATGAAAATGATAATGAAATTCACTTACCTTACGATGTAAAAAACAAGAAAATTAGATCGGAAAATAACCAAAGGAGAAATAAATCAATAATAAAATTAATTTCATGCTTTTATTTTATGGACATCAAAAATGATAGCAAATTTACAAAAGTATTTACGTCTATTAAATATGAATTAGTATGTTATTACTGTTTCCCTTTCTTCTATTATTTCATTAATAATTAATTTTTAATCATATGCATGCTTGCATGTACATTCTCTGTCACGAAATGAAAAACTTATTCATTTGGATTAATTTCATTAAAATTTTTTTATGTTCTTTAAAATACTATCCTTAAATATATCCAATGAATACGGTCATAAATTTATTTTCGTTCTTACAATAAAAACAAGGAAAAGTATAGAAAATATAAACTTTATTAGAGCAAACTAAATTTATAATTAATCTGATGTTCAAAATTTATTCAATTTCAGATTAATATTGATGAAAAAATAAATAAACTTTTTAAGTTATATTGATTTATTTGAAACAATCTGAACGCCATTAATACGCACACAGTGCAAATAAATGCAAGTTGCTACAAATGTATTATTGCTCAAAATTTTAAAATTGTAGAAGAAAAAAACTTAAAATAAAAGAAAAACTTTTTTTCTTTTTTTTTTTTTGTTTTTCAGAATCAATTTCACGTACTGGAAACGTTTATTTTCAAAATATGAAAAATATTTTTCATATGCACATATGTATGTACATATGTATGTACTCTAAACTGCCATATACATATGTACGTATTTATACGTAAACACATGTTTTTCAGAAGCAATCTGAACTACCATAAAATATCTGGGTGTTATTCCATAAAATATTTAAAAAAATTTAAAATTCAACAAATTAAAATAAACAAGAGAATTAGGTCAATGAACGACAACGATGACGATGAGATCAACATTTTATTTTTGATTGCTATATATAAAATTTTATGTAATGCAGTATACATATATAGTATATACGTACTTTATATTATATATTTTATATACACATAACACAAAAAATGGGTGTATTTCATACACACATGCATGAGTATATATGAAATTTAAATTAAAAATAAAATAAAAAGAAGAAGAAGAACCATTCGTAAAATAACAAGGGGATAAAATTAACAGAATTTTTTGTTTTTTTATTTTATCGATTGTTCCATACAAAAATTTAAAACCAAAAAGCACATTTTACAAGTTTTTTTTTTTTTTTGTTTACAAGGCTTTTTTGTTTTGCAACGTTTTAAATAAAACTGTAGAATTTTTTTATTTTTATTTTATTAATAGGAATAAAAGCAAAATGAAAGGAAAACAAAAGAAAATATAAAAATGGATTAAATGTACGCATAAAAATGCACGTGAAAATAATTATAAGGGAAGTGTGCACTCTACTCCTACCCTCCTACTGTATTTATTATATTATGAATTTTGCATACAATGCATGTCTCTACAGTTGATTCAGTTTATGATGGAGGCATATGAAGACACGAAAGCTTTGTTCAATTGAATGAGTTAGGCATAATGGTATGAGAAGACCCTGTTCATCAGTTAGGCAGAGTAATGAAGAATCGAAATCTCTGTCCAACTATATATCGGAAGGTATATCGAAAATGAAAATTCATCAAAAATTGTGAATTTAGATTATGATGTTCCATCATGATCATGATGTTTACATCATGATGTTTTAATCAATGAAAAGTTAAAGGAACAATAATGGAAAGATCAAATCTATTTGATTACAATGTTTTCCTTTATCTTTCCATTATTTTTTCCTTTAAATTTTCATTGAGTAAAACTTCATGATTTAAACATCATGATGATGATTCATAGATGAAAAAGGGATTTGAATTCATAATTATTTCCATATTTTGTTTTCTTTTTTTTCCTTATTCAAAACACACCCAGAACACACAGATTTGTTTACCCGAAGTTCTATTTTACAATACATTGTATGCAAATTAAAATCTACTACAAAACAGTTTAAAAATAAAAAATAATTATATTTAGTTGTTACAATTAACATAAATACAAGCAAAGAGATTATATTGCTAGAGTGAATACAGCAATATAGTAAAAATGACAGAGCAAATATAATTCAACAAAAATAAACCTCAAAAACAATTAATAAAACATGAATAATTTTAAGTACATATATACGAGTATACTAGATGATTCAAAAATATCCATAATCTCGAAAATTAATATGTATTCCGTTTTTAAATTGTAATGCAACTTTTATTCCATCCTGTACGCATGTTATTTTATCTAGATCCTCTTGATTGGTTATTTTTAAACACCAAAAACATTCATTTTAAATTAATGATAATACAATTTTTATTGTATTAATGCTTTAATTATTTTGTTTATCATATTATTTATTTTATCTGTTTTTTTTTTTCAATTTTATTTTTGTATAATTTGTAAAATGAAATTTAATTCAACAAGTTATTTTGTTTACTAAAATTCAAATGCAAATATCGAAATGTATTTTTTTAAAAAAAAAGCACAAAAATGCAGACAACTTTTAAAATGCAAAAAATAAAGTTTTATTCACAAATATACGAGTACTGTTGTACTCATGTTGATTATCTACTTAACAAGTAATAAAATGTTAATTAAAAAAAAAAATTGCAGCTATCTCTTTGTATATATAGTATATACATACTGAGATACTGATCAATATACAGTCAGTGAAAAAATACCATGACACGAAAAATTTTTTATTTAATTTTTTATATAAATTTCGTGTTTGTATATAATTTAAGGAGAAATTTTTGTTTTATTTGAAAATTGTGTACGCAATGTATGCGTGTCCATATATCCTACATGTATCCTAAGATTGAAAAGCCTAAAAAAGGACAATGATTGGTTCAACATTTTCTGGCGCATAATGTAACTGAAATTATTTTTGATATTCATTTTTTTTTATTTTATTTTTGTCAGTCTATAAAATAAATAGTATAAGATTGGCATTTAAATTTAAAATAATTAAGAGTTATATATAAATAAAATGCTTGCATACATTTAAAATTGTGTATACTAATATTTATAGAAATGCTATGGCGCACCAAAAGAGAAAAAGGTGATAATATTTTACAAGGTTGTCGACATTTAAAATACTCATGTGTGTTGTATATATACATGATAATAGTTTTCCTCCGTATAAATACTATATGCACAATTACAAAACAATTTATTTTTACGTTAACGCAATTATTTAAAGGAAGAAAAAAGCAATTTTCATTTTTTATTTATTTTAATTTTTTTCTTTTTTTTTTTTGTATATTTTATTTAAAGACGAAGAAGAAGAAAACAGAAAATGTAAGAATTTTAAATGAAAAATTTTATTTATAAATATAATAGCATAAAGAACAGTGACTGAAGTGATATAGTGTCCTTGTAGTATGTTAGATATGATTTTTTTTTTTTTTGTTTTTGAAAATTTCACTACTTTAACCAAAATAAAAGTTTAAATGTTTGAAATAGGTTTCTGATAAGCTTAGCTCGGCACATAGGATGGTTAAAAATAATAATATTCCTAATGATAAAGGATAGAGTAATATTTACATGATAATTAGCTTTAGTTATTCCATTTAGAACTGAATAAAATGTTCTTATTGAAAGGATGTAAGCCTCAGCTTTGATTGACAAAAGATATTGTGGTTTACATTGACGGATAAATTCAAAAATGTATCACTGCCTATTTGATACGATATTCAGCTTAAGATCATAATACGTTAGATATCGCATCAAATAAGCAGCGATGCATTTTTCAATTTACCCGACATGTCATTTACATAGTTAACATGTTTAAAATCTTTCAATTTCCAATATCTCAGGAAAAATGATTATCAAGAAAAGAGAACTGAACCTTGAACATAGTAAACATTTATTCTGAGATACCCGGCACACTTATCTTATCAGAAAGTGTTTTCAAATAAACAATAATAATATTTACATTTTCAATTGTATTTTTAATGTAACCGTAATACATACACGGCAATACGTGTTCACGTATGTATATGATAATAATTTGTCAGTTGTTGATAAGATTACATGTATGTATGTACACACAGTTATATGTACATATATTGAATTTAATAAAAGCTAACAAATAAACAAACAAACAAAAAAAATCTAAATTTGAAAATCATATCTATTTTATTTTTTTTACTTTATATGCTTCATTTAATACTCGAAAATTAATTTTCATGATATTTTGATCACTTGTACATGTAATTGAGCGTAAAATTAATTTTATGAGATAATTGAAAATAATAATAAAATATTTTAAATTATATGAATAAAATCAAAAAAGAAAAAACAAAGACAAAAAAAAATAGATTAAGAAATAAAAAACCAATAAATAATTTTTCAAGTGTTTAAATATAAAAAACAATTGATATATAGAGATTTTAAGTGTTTTAATCATTGATAAAATTATTTATAAATTTTTTAACTTAGAAACTTAATAAACTCTGAAATTAGGATATCTAAATATGTAGCAAATTCTGATAACGAATGAATTATAAATGTGTTACTATGTGGAAATTTGGCTCCAAATGGGATACAAACAATAATTTGAGATTTCACTTAAACTTTTGTCTCTTTTTTTTACATTTTTGCCTTATCCCATTTGTTAAAACAAATCAGCATTATTTATCTTTAACATTGTGATCTTATGACTTTGAGTATTTTTCATTTTTTAGATTTTCTTTTATCATAATAACCTTTTAATGGTAATAAGCCATGGAGTAACACCATATCAGACATTTTTTCATGATAATTTGTTGTTTTCCCTTACAAAAGTCTCTTTTCTTTTATTTCGCTGACGATGTTTGTGATATTCATTGAATCCTTGAATATTAATTAAAGTTAAGTATTTGTATTCAAATTCGAAAGGGAAAAAAATAAAAGGGGCATCTTTTATAACATTTGCCCCATACTTAGTTATAACGTCTGTCTTACAAAAATTGTCATTAATTCAATTGTTAATAAATATATCATCGAATGCCTGTGCCTAAGCCCTAAACTGTATACAACAAACTTTTATCGTGTAAATTATTAAAAAGAAAATGTCATTTTAAATTGCATCTTGAAAATCTAAAGATCATGAATTCAAAAAGATTCTATGTCTATGATATGTTCATGCGTATACGAGTACATATATACAAACTGCAATTATATGTAAATACAAAAGATGAAGTAAAAAAAATTCTAAAAAGTACATTAATATTATGTACACATAAAATCATTTTATGATATTATCATTATTTTTCTATTGTTATATCATTTCAAAATGTAGAACAGAATTAATTCAGTTCATGTCATAATGATGTGACCTCAAAATAAATATAAAAAAAATGAAATCATTGTTTTATTTATTTACAGAAAAATATAAGAAGAAGAAAATAAAAGGATCTGTTTATTTTTTTTGTTTTTTTTTTGCATGTTTAAAAATAATTACTTTGAATAATTTAAATACTACTAAATCACAATTATACATAGCGGGTTTGTATGTAAATACAAAGTAAATTCAAGTAGGTACATACAGTAAATCGTCGTATAATGGTCACAAAAATTTTACATCAAGTAAAAATTGCTTTCATATTTAAAAAAAAAAAAAAAAAAAAAACAAGATAAAAATAACTGTCATCAAGTGTATCAATAATTAACAAGCAAAATTCATAAAGAATCCATCAAAATTGTCACATTTTTCTTTCATCATCAGGCAATAAAATGCTTCATACGGTGAATAATTCAAAAACCAAAAAAAAAAAACACAAATCGTTGTCGTCACCGTTTTGAAACCTGTATGTATTGTAAAATAATTAAAATGAGTAATGTTGCTGTAGTAATTACATATCGTTAATTTGTTACGAAAATACATAATCTTTGGTACAAAGTACAACAAACCAAAATATACATGTATGTATATAGGCGTCATATGCAGAAATGTTTACGTAATAATATGGTAATAAATGTTAAAAATGTGGTATAAAAAAGTTTTTTAAAGTGCCTAAAATAAAAATAGATAAACGCATGCATTATATGTACCTATACATGTACCTATACATATGTATGTATGTATGTATGTAGGCCAGCATGAACTACTTATTTACGTATAGTATACGTTTGATTCTTTGATTGATCATTTATTAAATTATTTTGTCATTCTGTCATACATGATGGAAGCAAGTAATAGTAGAGCACAATAAATCAATCAATCAACAAAAAATTAACATGAGTACTTGCTAGCTATAAAAAGAATTTCTCTATATTAAAATTGGTTTTTATGGCATGCATATGACGGTATACCCCAAAACCAGCTTAAACCATACAATATATATACATACATATGTATGTATAATTTTATGTATCTATGTAGCATTTTTTTCCTCCCTCTTATTTATATTTTCATTTTCCAATATATTTAAATCTTTGGACTTTGATCGTACTCAATTACTGTCGATGATGATGACGAAGCATTTACTTGATTTACTGCTTTGTTCTTTATTTGATTTTTCTTTTTACTGCAACAGATCACTTAAAAACAGATGATGACACAACAAGAATTTCATTTAATTTTCATTTTGTTGTTTTTTCTTTTTTTAATTTAATTTTATTTTTATTAAATTACTTGAAATTTCCATTAGAGTAACATGATGGTGGATAAGTGATCTTTTTAAAGCTCAGAAATAGGAATGTGGTTTTCCATAAAACCACGCGAATACTAAATTTCAGGGCTAAAATATAAACTTTATATTCTTACCACTTATCTCGTGTTTTTTTTTTTTTTTAAATGACATATCGTTGACATTTAAATGTTTATTATTGATCATGTATACAATATGATCGTGGATACAAAAAAAAAACAAAAAAAATAGTAATTCAGTTGCACTTTAAAATTTGTATAGAAAAATAAAAGAAAAAAAAATAGATAATAATAATGAAATAAATCAAATTGGGATTCTATGTAGGTGGTATAAAAATTAAATGCTAAACCTTTTCTTAATGTTTTTCTTTTTCTAAATTTTTTTAATTGAGTTATTTATTAAGGTCATTTTAAAATTGGTAGCATTTTAACACTGGTGGGCATAAATTTAATACCAACTAATAAAAGATACCTTCAAAAAGCATTAATCAAGTGAAACCTTTAAAAAGGCGTGAAAATTCGATTTTTCTATGACGCTTTTAATAGATTTATGTAAATGTTATTCATTTGAAATGAAAAAAATAATTTTTTTCCATTAATAACATTAAGATATTACAGATATTTAAGACAGATTTAGGTGTGAATGTTGAAAACTTTACTAAATCGAATATCTTTTAATCAAAATGATGAAAGCCTTTGTCAATCATAATTACTGTATTTTTTTTTTTTATCATAATTTAAAATAATTTTTAATTAGGCGTAGGTAAGTGCTAATTAAGAGCAAGATTTCTTCATTTTTTAGAAAATTTAAGCTCATGCTTCAAAATATTTCAATTTAGCTACCTTTCAATGCTATTATTCGTTTGCACTTTAAATTTGTACGTGAATACAAATAAATTGTGTGATTAATCCCATATACAAATAAGATTGATCGTATACATCGTAACTTATCACAAAAATTCTGACAATCGAAAATTATATCAAATCTAACATATGTATAATTTGGAAGCAACTATACACAGAAATCATTCAATCAATATAAATGTTAATCAATATCGAAACGTTTAAAAACACATATATATATATCGAAACTGTATTCCAAAACAGTACCGCGTTATATGAGAATTGCCTGTATACAATATAAAAACTTCATAGAATTTTTTCTTAATTTTTATAATTTTAATTTCTATATGACATCATGTTATTTATATCGTAAACAGAAGGAATAATAAATAAATATATATGTATATTTTTTTTCATAATTGTCATTATTTATTATTTAATTATTGTGCCTGTTTCGTCAATTTTACTAAAATCAAAATAACTTATTATACCTATACATACATACATGAACTTGATTATTTTATAAACAAAATAATAAGAATTTATACAACTGGTTATTTTTATGAACATTGGACTCAAAATATAAAAAAATAAAATAAAATAAAATAACAACATTATGTATACATCCGTATACAATGTGTATTTTATCATTATGATATTTTTGTTTTCATCTTATTACTATCAGATATCCGTATATATATAAACATTTCATATGTTGATTTTTGCAAATTTTCAATTTCAACATGCTGTTATGATATAATTAAATCTGACAAGTATGCAAAATTCCAAACATTAAATAATCCACAATATTATGTTTGACTTTACATTGTAAATGAGTCTGTACCACCAACAGATATAATAACATGAGAATTAACATGAAATTGTTTAGCTTAAAAAATATAAAATTTGTTAAATGAAAAAAAAAAAAATATTACAGAAAAGAAAAGACCAAAATCAAGGATTTCACTTTTAATTCAAAAAGGTTATACCCACATTTAAAAGATGTTCGATTTTTGTATTTAGTGGATCTTCATCATTGTCATTAGTCATGCAATCTGATGTGGGTCTTGACCTAATCCAAAATAATTCACTATGTAGAATTACTGTATCAGATATTTATTTTGAAAATTATAACGAAAAGCATTGATTTAGAAAGAACAAACCTTTTTTTAATGATCAATCATTCAAGACTTTTCTTCTTTCTATTTTTATTAAATAATCTACAATAAATCATCAAACAACTAAACAAGATCTCAAAATCGTTTAGAAAAATCCATTTTAATTTTAATTGCCCACAATTTGGTGTTTTAAATTTTTAATTTCATACATAGAGAGTGTTTTAGAAACAGTTGTGCTGTTTGAACTGCATACTACAATTCAAAATGTAATTAATTATAAAACACTTGTAATATATCGATGAGAAACGCATGAGATTTATCACATACTAGTTTAGCATTCTACTGCAGTTAATAATTGATACAATATAAAGAAAATATGAAATAAGAAAATAGTTGTAAATAATTCTCAACATAAAAAACAAAAACTAGAAATTCTAGTTAATGCATTTTTTTACGTAATTTCATTGAATTGGAAAAAAAAATCAAATGAATAGAGAATTTTTCAAAATTAACATTAAATAATAATATTAAACTAAAGAAATTAATAAATAGTTAAAAAGTTATAGAAAATTTCAATTAAAAAAAATAAATAAATAAAAACGATAAATCATAAGAGAATTTTAATTGTATATTGATTATGCAAACCATCTTAAAATGAAAAATTATTCATAATCAGTTATAAAATAAATTCTCTGAATTTTAATGTTAACAGTGAATCATTTAACATTTTCTTTTTATTCTTCTACTTTTTTACCAGTTTTTCCATATTTATCTTTGAATTGGCCCCTTAAAGTTTTTAAATGCCACAATACAAGATTCTATTTTTCTATCTTAATTTCTAATTCAGCCTTCTTCGTATCTAAGATTCCTTTTCCATTTTAATCACATATTCTTCTGATAATGTGCCCTTCATTATCCACAGAACATTAATGAACATTTTCATTTCAATTGCTTACATTTTGTATTCTTGATTTCAATTAATTGACCAACATTTTAAGTATGCACCTATACATTACAAAGCTTTGTCGACCTTACAATGTATCATATATAGGTACATAATATGCAACTACTGTGTAAAGAAAGTTTTCAATAAATTTTCCTCAAGATAAAATTTAATAAAAGAAAAAAGAAAACAAAAATACAAATCGCTTGCTAGTTAATAAAATAGTAAAAAAAAAAAAATAACATCATTAATATGCATATGATTTCGATCTTCATTACGAGTATTTCCATTTCTTTTTCTAATTTCCTCCCCATCAATATTAAATAATAAATATTTACATTCTCCTCAGAAATCCGAAAAAAAAAATTTCCTCTAAACTAATTTAGAAATGAACACTACCCGTTTTTCTTAAAAACACACATTTGTATACTCTTGCATTGGAAATTTTCTTTTATGTCTATACGTGTACATACATACATACATATATCGACTGTATTCAAAATTTTGTAATAATTTTTCCTTGAGAAAATATTTGAATCTATTTTCGAAATTGCTTTGTACAGAAAACGAGAAACAAAAAAACACAAAACAAAATTTCATAATTAATTACTATATATTAGGAAAATTTCTTGATTACATTAAAAAATAATTTTTTTTTTTTTAATGAATGCTTACTGTGTACATGGTCTACATTTCGTAATAAAATAAATGAAGATCAAATAATTTTCCTACATTGCTTTTCTAAATTTTCGATCGTTTAAGTTACAGTCGCCGTGTACAGTCAGTTTCGAAGAGAAAGATTAATTCAACATAAATTGCTCATTTTACTAAGCATTCCAATGTCCCCAATCATCTCGATTACGATTAGGAAATGAGGTTATCAAAAATACACAGCAAATTAACAACTGTTAAATAATAAATATACGCAATTGGAAGAAGACTACTGTATGGGCCGACTAAGATGGAGGACTAGCTTAAAATAGGCTCAAGAACACGAATTATATCTGTATGTAGGGTACTATATATGTGAAAAAATAAGCAATGACAGTGTTTTTAGAACCATTGAAAAAGAAATAAATTTTCCAAATTAACATATGTATGTAAGTACATATATGCAGATTATTTCAAAGAAATTTTATTAAAAACCGAAATTATCGTTGAAAATTTTTCTAAGAAAATTTATTTCAAATTTTTTTATTTTATCATAATTTTTCTAAAATTTTCCAAAAATAAACTAAATAGGTATACTAAAATTTGCATTATTTTTGCATTATATTAAAAAAAACATCTATTATTAGGTTGGATTGAATGCTTAAATATTCATATAATTATGATAATTTATATTAATTAACATAACTTAATAAACAACAAAATTATAAATAATGTATTTATCACTTTTGAGAAAAAATAAATTAACATGTGAGGTGAGCATGTTTAAAACGCACGTACAGATCTACATATGTATGTTATGTATCCACGATTTACAAATTACGCGTATTTAATCTAGCAGCTAGCTGGCTGTATCTACATATTTGCTATACGTCTCTGCTCTAATTTTTATATATGAGTCAATAAAAATAAAATGTTACATTTATTTCCATATGCTAAAGACCCTTTTTTTTTTGTGTTTATCCATTTAATGTACAAAAAATATTAATTGTGTGTAATAAAAATGTAGTAAAAATTGAATTAAAGCATTTAAAAAGGAAGAAAAAGAAAAAAAATTAAGAAAAATTTTATTTATAACTGCAATCATCTTACCACAAACATAACCAATATAATATGGTCAAAGTACAGGCGGGTACAATAATAATAGTATAAAGTTAAATGAATGATCACAAGCTAAGCCATGTCAGACATAAATAAATATGTATAGGCATTGGATGATAAGTGATCTACACTTACGTTCGTACATGCATACATATATATCTACATACATTTCGATGTTGTCTTATTTTTATCACATTTTGTTTTTTTCTTTTTTTTAATATAGTGAATTTATTTTTTTATCAAAGACATAGTTAATAAATTTATTAATAATAAAAACAGATAAACAGATAAAAATTAAATGTACAATAATTGTATATATATGAACATGTGGTAAATATATCATGGAATTGAAACAATGTTTTCAAAAGATATCAAAACTGGCAATTATAAAAGATATTAAATGAATGTAGTATGTACATATGTATGTAAATACAGCCTGTAGTACAAAGTCCAATGTTCGAATGATAGCATTTTTCCATTTTTACCGCATTTTTAAATTAATGACGATTGAATGATGAAATCGAAATTTCTTCAATATATGTACCAAGACACGATCCGATTTAAAAAAAAAAGGCATATGTTTTATTTTAATGCTGTATATATATATACACTGTACTGTACTGTATGCAAAAAAATTCAATCGATTTAATGAACTAAAAATAAACTATACTTCATATACTAATTCGATGCACTTAAGGACTTATAGAAGTATAGGTACATGTATTTTTTCTTCTCTCATAATTTCTCATAAGAGGATTTCACGAGCAGGGTTACCACAATTCTCAAAGTTCTCGTACTGTATGAGGTGAGCCTTTTAAACATCAATATACAGCGACTTAAAGTGGTAGATACTACTTTTTGTCATTTCTATAAGACCTTAACTGCATTGAATTAGTGCATAGAATATAATTATTTGGGTAAAAAATTTTCAACGAATAATGTTTTTCTTTCAAGTGTCTAGTACATGTGTAAGTACCATTAATAATAATGTTTATTTGTTCGTAGCAATCAGTACCCCGTTCTACTAAAAAAAATAAGTAATGTGTAATAAAGTTTGAGCTAAACTGTACAGTTTTTTAGACTTTGGACTCAATAATGTTTACAGCATGCTTATGATTATCGTACATCATCGTGTTAAAGTGTATGTTTTCATTTTACAAAAATTAAATTTTCATAATTTTGATAATTTACAAATTTCATTAAACATAAAAAAATTTATTACAGCAATTTGTTTTTAGAAATTTCGATACGTTTGTTTGTGTGTGCTAAATTGGTCTTTAATGGGTAGGTGCTAGAGAGGCTAATCTAGAGCTATTCCCAAAAAAGCTTTGTACGTATGTATATGTTTTTACAATATTATACAAATAATAATAATGAACACACATCCGGTTTCATATGTAGGTATATGTAGTGCTGTATGGTAAACCATGCAGCACTTTTGGTATACTCTTTAGTATCCATACAAATCCGCTATACCAATGACTCGTAGTCGTGATTGTATATGCGTTATGAATTGTTTACAAAATAGATTAAAAAAACAAAACATATAGAAATTAGAAATGGAATATGAATTGGATCTCTCTCTCAAATGCCGTTAATTTTAGCTTTCTATGTGTATTGTATGATCACAAAGAAAAACAGTCTTCTATGTTTTTTTTCTTTCATCATTTTTACCTGGGCTCTATCTTGAACAAATTGTATACAGGTATCTACATGCCTACCTGGATATGTATATAAGCAGTATATTATTATATACTTAATGTACAGAGAGAATTAACGAATAAATTGTGAAAATATATATTGTAATGTATAGGATTTCGAATGAGTTCATTTTTATTTTATATATTATTTTTAGATTCAATATCAAAACAATTTTCTTTATTTTATTTTCTTATTTGTTATCTTTTGGATATAAAGTTGTCGAGTTTTCTTATTGCATTTTATTTGTATGATAGTATTATTTCAGGTTTCTCATTGGGTTTTGTTTCTCATCATCGTAAAGATGGATAAAAATATATGTATACACAAAAATGTATATGAAAATACATATATGTACTATGTATATGTATGTATGAAAGAATATCATACATATACAACAAAGCATTCATGATGATCATTCACTAAGCACTTGTCATCATAAAGTATATTGCCAATAACAATAATATTAATAATAATTAAATTCAAGACTAAAATAAAATTGAGATTTCTAGTATATTGGTTTGTCTGTATATATTTTGGTATCATTCAGTTTATTATTATTTGTATGTACATGGTCTGAGTATAAATCAGTTATACGAGTATGTTGTTGTTAATAAATGTTGTTGCTCCCACTTTTACAAAATTAATTTTTAAAAATAGCTTTGATTGATCATTTAAAAAAAATTTTTTTTAAATCATTTCTTTTTGCCATGTCACATGTAAAATTTTAATTTAGAAAAAAAAAATTCTGAAAATTTCCCTTCTTTCTTTTCAATTTTCAAATATTTTCTTTTTATTGGCTGACTGATTGGTTCATTTTTATTTAATTGAAAAATCCTTCAAAGAAAATATTCATTTCATTTCAGATATTACAAATTTTTAAATAATTTGTAACTCATTGTAAGGATGCATATATTTACGTTGTGATGTGACACACTTCAATACTACGATCTTTAGGTTAAAAATTCGCTCACTTTATTTACAAATTAATCATTAAATTCATCAACGTTAATTATTTTTTAAAATAAATTTAAATAAGAGGAAGTGAAAAACTTTCTTTTCACAGATATGATAACAAATACAGTCGAATTTACAGATTTAATTCGAATTTTTCATAACTTTGACACAGCCCTTCTTTAAACTAAGTGGTTGATTCTAATATGAAAGATTTCGAGGTATTCAAAATCTCTGTACCTTTGTTATCTTGAATATCTGCATATTCATCAATCATTAGGAACAGTTTTATGCATAAAACTTTCCTAATATTTCATTCATTCATCAACTAATTAAAAGCCAGCCAACATCATTAGCCTGAGAGACCGATGTGACATTAACTTGCTTCAGGATCTTCTTGTGATATTAATAAATTTGACCACTACTTTTTTATTGGTTATCCCAATTAACTAGGATATGAAGTGGTAACTAATGCGGTGTATCTATGCTGTAACAAGTAAAGTTTTGTCTTGTCACGTTTTTATAAACAATTTTTTTTTTTTTTATTTTGCAAATGATCAACTTTCACAGATTTTTAGAAAATTTTTGAAGAATGCTTACTAGTTTATTTCATCAAAATTTTGTTTACAAAACACATTAACGTAGGGATTTAAGATTTTTTCTACAAAATTTTGGAAATTTTCATTTAAACCATTTTATATTATTAAAATGGGTAAAATTATAAATTCATAACGGTTTTTTATTCATTTTAAGTAGTTAATCGACAAAATACCAAAAGCGGAAATCGGTTAATGAGACAAATAAAAAAGCTACAAGCTAAGAGTATTTCATTATTTTTTCCTGTAATTCAACAATAAGTAAATTAATGGCAATACCCTTTTATTAACTTTTAACATATGTATAAATATAGGAATTGATGATCATAATGTAACAAATCAAGTTTTCCAATTAAAGTATCTATACCAGTTGGTTACAAGAAATGATTAAAATGTGTCATTTAATAGAGGACAAGTAAAAATCAACAATATTATTGTACTATCATCATGTAATGATTATAATAATAATAATGAGTATCGTATAAAGAAACTGACAATTTAATAAGAAGAATTAAATGAAAATTATTTAAAACATAAATAATAACTGGTTAATCTAATAACGACTATACTATAATTATTTTATATATCGGAATTAATTAGCTTCAAATATTGAAATAAACCAGTGCCAACATTAAAGATCAATCAAGAATTTGAAAATATCACGAATTAGATACAGATATAGTAGATACATACATAAGCTGTACACTTTATATGACAATAGGTACTGGTTCTATATCTGTTATTTTTCATTTTGTGAAAAGTTACGGCATGAAATTTTTTCTTTGTAATTGATTAAAAAAAAAAACTTCGTCATTGAAGAAAAAAATAAGAAAATTTTTTCTGAAGTCCTTTTTTCCTGTTCCTGAAGTCGTTTTTTCTTTTAGCATGTGCAATCTCTGATGGATCCTCATTTCTTTACTCGATTATGTTACAACTTCCAACTACCTTAACTTAAACGAGAACTACATATTCTTGTTTAATTTCACAATTAATCCTGAAAATCTCACCTATTTCAACCCACTTATTTATAACAATTTTTCCATTCAACTTTTACATTAAAAATCCGTTAATCTTTATCTATACGTAATGCGTACTTTGTCATTAAAAAAAAAAAAAAAAAAAAAATTCAAATGAATTTTCACACCTCTACAATATGTTTCGAATTTGAAATTATTTTATGTAAAAAGATATTCCAAAGTCAGTTAATTTATATTTTATTTTCAAACTTGATGATTTATGGTTTTTAATCAAATTTTAATTATATCCAATAAACACGCACGATACATATAGGTACGTATCTTTAAATTTAAATTTTCAAATTTTCGTTTTGTTAATTATAAAAATTTTATAAACTGAAAATTTATTATAATAGCCCCCAAGAGGCAAAAAAAATAAAAAATAAAAAACAAAAATACATAATAATAACGAAATACGAAAATTAGTTGGATAGCTATTAAAACCTGAAATACAATCATTTATGCGTCACGTGTAAGCCTCAGAGTATTTCATTTGATTTTTTTTTTTTTCATATATATTAAATTGAATCGAAAAACAAAGTGATTTTCAAATTACACAAAGAAAAAAAAACAAAAAAATTGTAAGTATCCAAAAGCAGTGAGCCAAACACATTACAATGGAATAATTTGATATTTTGATTTCTATTAATGTCCTAAATACACTAAGCAACAAATTGTATTGTATATATACGCCTACACATAACCATGAGCTCGTACTTCTTGAAATTGTTCTCAAAATAAATTAGGTACTTAGTTCAAAAATGATGAAAGAAAACAATAACAAAATAATAATTGACCTTAGTGCATTTATGGACTTGTGGAAAATTTTAACTAAATCAATAACTTAAGCCAGTCCAGTAGACAACATAATATGTATTAAATCGTTATTTAGGTACCTATATAGTGAAAATAATTTAATTTGTAATTTCAAATCTACATTACATAACGATTTATGTAGGTTTTTCACATTGAGTTTGTTATTTTACAAAAATAATTTGTTAATTTTTACAAATAGAATTCACTTGGAATTCAGACATTTCTAAAATCGAAGGAAATAAATCTGTACATTACCGACTAAAAATTTTGATTGAAAAAAAAAAAAGAAATTAGAAAACCTAAGAAATATGTTACTAAGTGTAACATTAATAACAAATTTAAAATTAGTTCAATGGAAAACTTTTTTTTTTCGGAAAAACTAGAAAAACATGCATTCGCAATGAAATCATAATTTGTTACTGCAACTTTGTTTCAAATAAAAAAATGTGTGTAGATCGAAGATTCGATACCGATACTATGGAGTATGAATAAAATTTTATGCGATTAAAACGTGTATAATCAATTTTTTCCTCTTAATTATCAAAGTAAAATCATTGAAAATAAAATAAACATTTTAGTCAAAATTGGAATTTTTTTTTTTTTTAATTCCAGAATGAAGTCCTTGATCACATAACAAACGGTAATAAAATTCTGATATTTTATAGTACAAAAAAAAAAAAAATGAATCTATTCAAAACATGCAGCTGACATTTAAAAAAAAAAAAAATAATAATCTTTGATATATTTTTAAATATTATCTATTATGTCAATAACACATTAAAACATCTGACGTCAGCCAGGTGAGAAACAAAAACAAATGTCTAAGCCGAAATTGAAAGAAAAAAGAAAAAATAAGAAAAATAAAATATAATAAAATAATACAGAACCCCAACAAAACCTATATGCAAAAGCCTATAGTGTATTTGTGAAATGTACGTACACATAACTATACTCAGGCTCACACACAAGTAAACTTGTATGTACATCGCAGGTTTACAATTTAGTGAGCAACAGTATTTTATTTTTACCTGTAGATTTTTCTTTACATGGGTGTTTATTATTTATATATATTTTTTATTTAGATAGGTACATATAATTTTTGTTTTCATTTACTCACACAAACATACAAATTTGAGCAACATATTTATATTTTTATAATGTTTCTTTTTACTAGTATTGAGCGTAGATACTATATATATATAATGTATATATGTATATACAATGAAAAATGTGTATTATGTGTAGATGTACACGTTCGTATAGTAAACATTATTTTTGTTTCTTATTTTGTATACATACATTCATGCAAAACATAACATGCTGTGTGAAGTCTGAATAATATAGCCAGAAGGTCTTCTAAATTATTATACCTACTTAGAAAAATTCAGAGCAGATACATATACATATGTAGACTGCTATAAAGTATATGTACGTATATACGTGCCTAAACAACTCACTCACATTACTACAAAAAAAAAAAAAAAAAAAAAAAAAAAAAAAAAAACATATGTATCTACAATTACATCCACACGTATGCTCCAAATAAATAATAGATATAAATTTTTTCAATCATTAGCAACATTTTTTATATGTCGCTCTACAATATCAATGTTTTTATTATATATAAACATACACACATACATAGATATCTTTCGCAGTATGGCATATATATTACATATTGTAAACATAGATATGTAATCATGTATTATATACTTGAATGTGTGTAGTGAGAATCATATATTTAAACAAAAATCAGAAAACATTTTTATATCGTACAGTATTTTATAAATTTATATGTATTTAGATACATTTTTTAAAAAGTATATATACAATAAGTCCAAAGTCCAACATTTGTTTAGGTCGTGATCAAAGTCCAAAGTCCATTATACAATATGTCTATGGCTATACATACTCTCTTTTCATGGTTTAATGCTTTCAAAAAACAAAAACCATTGAAAAAAAAACTATATTGATTAAATAATTTTTTAATGTAGTTTTCATTTTTTTTTTTCTTTTTTGTATGATTTGTACCGGTATGGAAAAGGTAAATACTATATAATTAATTATTACCTTTGGGGTTTTTTCTATACATTAAGTATTATGAGCTTAACTTTTTTTCTTTTTTTTTTGCAAACAAAAAAAATAATAAAAAAGCAAATATTTCAGATATGAAAACATGTTGACAAAGAAAAAAAAAATTTAAATGATGATTTTAATTACACGTAAAAAATAATAAATAAATAAATTTAAAAATAATTAACAAAATCATGTGTAGATCATTTTGATGTCAAATATCTGGATGATTTACAAAAATCGTTCAGTTCATATTATGCACGAGTATTTTATAAGATCTTGATATTTTCAATGATATAATAATGATTTTTGATCAGCAATTAATCATAAGGATCATTTAAAATTCATTATTAGAAAAATTTAAAAATTGATTAATAAATATAAAAATTATCAAAATACAAAGAAAATTATCTCTGGTACTTACTTACATCATAAATTGTACACAAATATTTAATATGATATCTGGGAAATTTCTAATTTGAACTGATGATAATTACCTGAAAATGAAAAAAAAATAAATAAAAATTACTACTGACATTTGAAAATCATGTAGGTAATACATATAATTATATATGAAATTTATAAGTTAAGATCACAGAATATCAATGAAGATCGTTATAAAATCAAAAGTTAAATAGAAATTGTAGCATTTACAAGTGTTTAAATGATCCTAATTGCGAGATCGTTGTTTTTTTTTTTTTTTTTTTTTTTTTTTTTTGTTAATCAAGTAAAGGAAATTCACAAAATTTCCTACCGTTTTCACTATATAAAATCAAATGGAAATCACATGAAAATTTTGTAAAAATTTATTTTTAGAAATAATCTAAGATTCATGAAAAATGTGCTTTATGGCACGTATTTTGAAAAAATTTGTAAAAACCATAATTTAAAAATAGAGTTCATATTGGTGAAACAAATTGACAACAATAAATTATAAAAAAAAAATACAACGTCCTTATTAACCACTCATTTATTTACGTATGGATGTACATTTAATAACCCAAATGACCCTATTTCTAACATTTCTGCTTTATTAAAATTAAATTATTTACATGAATCAAAATAAAAATAAAAAAGGCAAAAATCTATTCTTTAAGGGAAGTTCATATAAAAAGTCTAAAATTCATTCGATTTTATTTTTTACATTGTATTTTTTTTTTTTTTTTTTAACTGTAAATGTAAATACAAATTTGATTTGTTAATTAATTATAAAGTTTCAAAGTTCATATACCTAATTCTGATATATGGGCAACCAACGCATGTGTAAGATAATAGATATACATTGCGATACCTACATGTGTGCTTTTGATTTGTTTTTCCTATTATCAATAGATCACATTTTAAAAAAAAATTTTTTTTTTTTTTTTCAAAATTAAAAAGAAAAATTAATTCAAAAATGAATAAAAATTTTCCGTTACAAATTCAAGTTTAAAAGTTATAGCAATGCAAAGAAAAAATAAAATTAAAATCATTATTATTGTCGTTCAAATTGTTTATGATAAAACTTCTTTGAATTTAACCTTACATACACACATATTGTACCATAATGCAGATCAAATTAAATGTTAATCGAAAGTGATCAAAGTGCAAGGTCACAATTATGTTACACTGGATTTTTAAATGTTTTTAATTTTACAATGAAGATTTTTTTGTTTTCACGTAAATACAATGAACACATATTGTAGGTTTCTTCATATAATATTTTGTTTTAGGTATGATCGATGCATGATCGACCAAACCACAAAGATAAACCCTTGAGAACTTAAAACCAAAATTAATGGAAAAATTATCTTTATTTACTTTTTTTTTTTTTGTTTTAATGAAATTCAAGCTCAAATTTATTTATTTATTTAGTTAATATAATTAAAATAAATAAATCTAAATATTATAATGGACCTTGTATATATAAGTAAATTTATTGTGAATTTCTTTAAATTTACATTATTTGCTTTTTGTTTTGTTTTCATTTTGAAATTAACACGTTAATGTTGATAGGTAACATAATATATTCTCTGTTCGATAAAAATGGTTATTGTGTACTAAATTATTATGACATATACACACGTTTGTACACGTGAAAATTGAAAGTTCATTGGACCCAAACATACGTACATACAAGTATGTGTGTATATGATTAAATTGTAATAATAATAAATTGATAATTAATATTCGATACGTTTAAAAATACTATACACATTACATTTATGTACGTACCCGTATATGTTTGTAATCACTTCTACACCATTCATATCAATTTATCAGATATGAAACAAGAATCTTAATATGAAAGATACGTAATCATTTTTTTTTTTCATTTTTGATGATTAATATTTTAAAAAACCAACTTTGAACAAATAATAATGAAATAAAAATTATTTGTATGTTAGTTAGATACTTAAATAACATAAAGTGACCTAAAAACAACATATCGTATACATATATGCATTTATAATTATCATAAGAAGCGTGTGATATTTAGATATGACAACTTGTTTTATTTATACTCTGTCTACTAATATTATGCATTTTTTGAGGTCTTATGGGATTATATGTGTCCATTTTCTTTTCTCGTAATTTCTAATTAGACTGTTTCACGAACAGTAATACTACAATTCTCAAAGCTTTTATTTAGCTTTTATCAGATGAATTATTTGCATATCAATTCATAGTGATGTAAAATGGTATCACTTTAAGTAATCTCCATAAAACCTTTAGTGTATAATATTAGTGGACAGAGTATAATTATTACAGTATGCATATGTACATACATAGATATTTTAATAAAATTTCGTATATTGAACACAAAATTTATATTACAAAAATTTATTTGTTGTGATATGCATGTACATACGTAGCAAAGCATCATATGTACATACATATGTACATATGTATAATATATTCTATAAACACACATAAATAATGATTTTCATACAAAGTAATATAGAAGTTATTATTTGACCTAGAACATGACAAAAATTTATACAACATACATACAAATTTATTTAACGTTATTTTTCGAAAATAATTTATACCATAAATTTTATTTTATACTAAAATTTCAAGTAATATTGTGTTGTTATGTGCAAGGTGTGTACAAAAAATGAAATGTCACAAAGTAAATTGTTCTAAATATTTGAACCAACCGCCAATTGTATGTACATGTATGCCATGGATAACGTATTTTGCACATCTATGTTGAAAATTTGTCTATGCAACAAGATTGAATTAAAACCAAAAACCGAGTCATATTAGCATATTTCAGCAATGCACACTTTCTTTTCCGTTGGCATTGGTACATTTGTCTATGTGTCAGCATCATTTGAAAAAACAAATCACGAAAATCATAATATGCCATCTTAAGATATTTAACTTTTTTTTGTTAAAACACCCTGTATTACAAAGTGTGTCGATAATATTTTTAATACGAAAATGAAAATTTTGGGATTTTTCCATTGATTTCAAAATGATCATTTTAATTTAAAAAATATCTAAATGTAAAAGATACATGAAAAATTTTCTTTAAACATTTTAAAATTAAAAACTATCAAAGAAAATAAGATATGATTTTGAAATTGACACATGTGCAAACAAGCATATATATGAAAATCACACACTTTGTACCTTCATTTAACCTATAAACTCTTTTTACATACACGTTAAAAAAGGTTCTTTTCTTGCACCGTATAATTTAAAATAATAAAATTTAATAATTTCCTTGTAATTTGAAAACAATTCAAAATTTATTGCACAATTTTGTATATTTGAAAATAACATGCAACAAAAAATCATAGAAAGAAAAAAAAATATATATATATGAAACACCATTTAAATAGGTCTAATTATTCGTGATACAGAAATGTTAATTTTGCATGTAAATTTGAATAATTTGTCAATAAAATGAAACACTTAGAAAATTAAATTTAATGAAAATCACTTCTTTTTTTTTTTTTTTTTTAATTTGACATGAAATCATTGAAATCAAGTCATATTTAATTGTGTTTCCGTGCATTTCGATGACAAGTTAAGTGTATATACATGTACAGTGTTAATAATACACATATCAGTAAACGTAAAGGATTGTTTTTTTTTCAGCTAAAAAACAAAATGAAAAAAAAACGATGGTAGCATGGTTTACCTTGACTTTCAATAAGTGAGCAACTAAAAAATTACCATTTTTCGTTTAATTTACATACATACATTAAAGACGTAATTAAATGTAAATGTTTTCCGATTAAAAGAAAGAAAAAAACTTAGGAAATTACAAAAAACGAAAGAACATCACGATATCATAGACAACAGTTTACTGATTGTTGTAAATATCTTTGATTGATCATTATTAAATTTTAATGTGCATATGTGTCCTTTCACATAACCTTTACAGTGGAATAAAGAAACAAACGTGTATTTAAAAAAAAAAGATCATGAATTATTTAAAATAAAATTTTAATAGGATTTATAGTCTGATTCTAGCTTGTGACTAATCACAAGTCACAAGCACTATTATTGTGACTAACTTTGTGACCGATCAGCTGTTTGTGTCAAAAGCCTTTGTGAAAGCCTTTTCCTGGTACACTTGAAGAAGAAAAAAAAAATCAAGAAATTGATATTATTTTGCATACATACGTGCGAAATGCACGTATTCATATATGCAGTAAATTTCTTATTGATCATGAAACTTTTTTTCACTTAATTAAAATTGATTTAACCTACTACAAATTTTTAAACTCCTTATTACATGTAATTACATGCCACCATAAATTTTTGCAATTAATGAAGGTCATTTATATTTATGATTTTATTTTTATAATTTTTTTTCTTTGTATGTAGGTACACATATGTATATAGAATGTGGTATACGTGCAGTAGATTACCCATGAATATACGATATCTGGGTGTTATCAAGTTTAATTGTTTAATAATACAGTTTACATACTAATACGGTAATCATTTAATTTGTATTTATTTTTATTTAACCAGTTTATAGATACTATGTGATACCAAAATCTTAAAAATACGTATTTACATACATATAAGGTAACTCGTTGTTTTAAATCTAAAAAGAAAATGATCTGTTATTTTGATCAATAAATCATTTAATTTTTCTCTTCTATTATATTCATACTTCACATTTACTCTTGTTTTTAAAAAAAAAATTTTATTCTTTACAAAATTGTTTTCTTTCTATTTTCTTGTTTCTTGTAGAAAAAATTGAAAAGAAAATATTAGACAGTCATAAATTTAAAATAAAGGGGTAAGATCGTATAGCGATCATTAATATAGTATAATTACATTTTTATGCATTCTTTCGAACACGCACATTATTCATAGCTTGTCATGCATTTTATTTTTTCTTATCTATATGTAGGAAAAAATATGTTTTTGTATTGTAATAAATTTATTACTTAGATCTTAATCTTAGTCGTAAGTAACAGTGAAACGTGTAAAATTGGCCATTCGCATAACTTAATTCATTTTTATTTGAAAAATGAATTTTTTAAAATCTCTTTGTATCCTTCTATGCAATGGCTATTTGCATATTAAAGCCAAAGTTTCGTCTCTGTGCAATTAGCCCCAACTTACATACGTTTTATCACGTTTTACTGTATATGAAATTTATATGAACATAAAATATTGTTTAAATTAATTACAGGAAGTTACTAATTTTATTGCTAAAATTGCAATTTATAATTTTTTATTGATGATCACATTACAACTTTATATGATAATTAGGTATATGGACATGGAGATGAAAAATATATTTTCAATAATTTTTTTTTTAAATAAATATTGTTATGTTTATATTCATTAACAGGAAAATTTTCTAGATGATATTTTCGCCCACATATTACATACAAATGTATATACCATCCAAAAAATACCATCCAATTAAAGAAAACTAATATTCAAGGTTATTCTGGTCGTACTTAGCAGATTTCGTTAACTTGTTATTCTGCTATGTAGGTAAGTAGGTATAGATGGCCGCCCGCTCATTCTCAAGCAAGTACACTTAGGCCAAAAAGGCCCATTGTAATATCCTACACCAGAAATTTCTCACAGATCGAACCACTGTTATTCTGCTAATATCCATAAAAAAAATTTGTGAACTACCTACATATCTAAATCTTATGTGAAAGTTAGCAGAATGTCAAATTAGTGAAATCTGCCAATTACGGCCAAAATAACACTAATTATTGCGGTTGTTTTGAAAATATCGTTCAGTCATTTTTTCCATTTCTGAGATATTTTAACAGAAAATTTTTCTTAAACTTTGCGTATCAATATTTGCATGCTTACAATACGAGTTAAGTAAAATTTTTGAACTTATATCACTTTCAAAAAAAAAACAACTAAATAAAATAAGAAAAAAAATATTTTGCTTTATAAAGCATTTTTGTATATACCTACATATATATACTCGCCTAGATTCTTAACAATCTTTATTTTGTTCTCCTTTTCTCCCTACTTTACTATTGCCCCTTGTATATTTTTTACAGCAACAGATACAAGGCACATTTTATCTACATACTTCTTGTTTTTTTTTTTGCTTCTGAATTTTTTTTTTCTAATTTTTCGTTCAGAATTTCTTGTTATCATCATTATAATATTATGTTCATTCTTCTAACACATTTTATTGAAACCAAAATGTAAGTCGAAATATCATATATGAAATGCAAAAACAAAAAAAAAACCAAAATTTAGAAAATCAAAGGACTGTATACAGAACATTTACAGTGGAAGATACGATACTCATATGAACATACGCACATTAAGGCATGTGTACGTATGTATGTATGTATGTACATATGCATACGTGCATGTATTTTTTAACTTCTTTTTCAAATAATGAAAATAATAAAAATCCCAATAAATGCACATACATGAGTACATTTGTAGCAATAAAATAAACATCGTGTGAGCATGTGTAAATTTGTTTACATATGTATATATGTACACACAACTTCATTTTTACACTTTGTCCACTAATTATACACGCACTCCCGATCCCGTAACACACTTGTAACAAACGACGCGACGAGAAAAAAAAAACACTTATTTGATACACACACTCCCGAATCCCGAAAAACACATGATAGAAAATACAGAAAAAAGCACTGAGTCTTAATTCTTAATAGTTAATACACACACACGAATTTTTCTTATGCAATCAGTTTTTTAAAAAATTTTCTTCAACACATGTAAAACTGCAAAAAGTAACAAGTGAACCTGTTAAAATGGCTGCATCAGCGACAGCGAGGCTCTGGTACTGGACAGTGGGCACAGTAGATCTTGTGAGCTTGCGTTGCGTAATCACTAATCACAAAATATTTCTGTTGTCTAATGTCTATCAACAGTATCAACACACAACTTCATTTTTACACTTTGTCCACTAATTATACACGCACTCCCGATCCCGTAACACACTTGTAACAAACGACGCGACGAGAAAAAAAAAACACCACACACTCCCGAATCCCGAAACACTCATGATAGAAAATACAAAAAAAAAACACTTAGTCTGAATAGTTAATACACACACACGAATTTTTTCTTATGCAATCGGTTTTTAAAAAAATTTTCTTTAACAATGTTAAACAGCGAAAAGTAACAAGTTTACTTGAAATGGCTGCATTTCGACAGGTTCAAGATGAAAATTTATTTTTTATTTTTATACAGAAAATGATAAAATTCTACATCGCTTTTATAACAACTTATACAAACATCCATCCAATCGAACTATGTAGTATGTATTGAAATTGAGCGTCTTGATGAGAAATTCCCGCCATTGCTAATTACCCGACATTTTGTTATCATTTGAAAATGCAGCTTATCCATAATTTCTCTATTATTTTTATTAAGGACATTTTAATTGACAACGAAAAACAAATTTCTATGAACGTTTAATTTTATATTAATTAATTAATATTAGTAATTATTACACCTGATTAGTTATCAGGCTTTCAGAGATAAAAAAAAAGCTATTTGTAAAAAAAAAACTAATCCACAAACGAGTACCCTTATTCAACCGACCGACCGACTGAAACAAGACTTGAACTAGAACTGGGGGTGGGTTAGGTGGTAATTATTTGAATTGAATAATTGAAATGAGAAACTTAAACTTTTAAAATGTGGAATGAAAATTTTAGTACAAACAAATTTCCACTGGAAAAATTCATTTCGAAAACAACAAACAAGGACAAGATACCCATTAATACAATACCATCCGTCTTTCCTTTCTCATCCGTCTGATCAAAATGTAACTGAATCAATCAACATTTATACCAGTATACATATATGAAACATTAAAGTAAAAAAATCGCAAAAGCAAACAGAAATAAACGATACTATTCACTTACAGAAAAAATTTCAAAAATTCAAATCATTTGAAAAAATATACTATATGTCATATATATATAGTAAGTGTGTTAATTAGGAAACTATGTATCTAAAAAGTGATTTTTTCGAATGTGTTATACTGCTTTCAAATTTCGGAAAACGATAGCACTGATGACAACTATTTTAAAAAAAAATGCAATTGAATTCATTTTTCACTTCTCACAGGATGTGAAACGAAACGACCCTGTTTAAGCTAAGACCATTGTTTGTGTGTAATAAGTTTTTATACATGATAATGGTAGATATCAAATTTTTTTAGAATCTTCAATTAAATTAAAACAAACCCTATTTACTTTTACAATGAGGTATTATAATTAGTTATAGTCAAGGTCTTACATATGTACGCCTGAAAATTCAAATTTTGACACAAGACCAATACAAATTTATTTTTGCATTTTCTTTTTTATTCCAACGAGCAATTAAGTTAACATAAAAAAAATTTTGACGGGCCATATACATACAGTTAGGCCAAAAAGTCACCGCACCTTCAGCATTTTTCGTTATTATTGGCTAGTGTTTCAAAAATTAAAATTAAAATCTTTATATGTTTATATAAAACAATTCTTGGTTAGAATGTTTAGTCATACATAAACAATTTATAAAAAAAATAATATTATTTAAATTTTTAAAATATTAAGATTTAATTTTTAAATTTTGAAAAATTAGTTAAAAATAATAAAACAAGCTGAGAGTGCGGTGATTTGTTTGCGTTACTGTATATATGTACATAACGTATGTACATGTATATAAGAATTTCTTTGTAAATTTAAAAATATATAATGTACACACATACATACATATGTATTCGATTATGTATGTATAATAAATTTATAATTGATCAAATTCATTTATCTATTTAACGATATTCATTTTTAGATGTATATAGGTAAATATATTAAGATATGCATATATACAATATATTATGTACATTGTATGTATGTACATATGAATGTATGAAACGATTCATTTTCATTTTTGGAAAACATAACCGATGGATGCTCTATTTGGAACATCGATTTAATCAGACGTATGTACATACATACATACATATGTACATATTCAATGAATATCTATTGTGTTGTAGTTAAATGAAATAAATACAAAATAAATATTGATCATAATTTAGGTACATATATTATCAGATATTATGTACCTATATTATCAGATATTATGTACCTATATTATATGCAGATGCATCTCGTGAATTTGTATGTACGTACGTATCTGCACTGCGTGTATCTCTAAACTCTAATCAATTACGCATACATAAGAATTTTCAATATTGGCTTTTTTTTTTTTTCGTCAAACTGTACTTATAAGTTCATATATAGTATATAAAAAAAACAAAACTAAAATAGTACGAACGGACTATGGAAAAATTAGTATCTCATCTCATTTCATTTCAAAGTAATAGAAAAATTTTTTTTCGGTAATTACATGAGATATTCAGGAAATGAAAAATGTCTCATTCTCATATTTTATTCACAGTCAGTGATGAAAACTTTTTAACACTTTTTTAACTTTTTTCCCTTTAACACCATTAAAATTTCCCTTTTTATTTACTATAAAAATTTATAAATGAAAATTGAACTGATTAAAAATGCAATAAATTTTATAACACTTTTTTATTTTCATGTACTTCCATACATACATAAACTGATTGAATTTTTTGTTTTGACTTTGTTTTACATTTAAATCAAAAGAGTTAGCATTATTGAATAATCATTTTGCATGTAAAATACTATCTAAGGTGTTTGTGTTTACCCTTTTTCTAAATTTATTAGTAATTATTTCAAAAAAGCGATATTTCCCTTTTTTTTCGCCTAATTTCGTTCTGATTTCCTTTTTTCCTTTCAAGGCTTCAATTTCCCTGAAAACGGAAAATTTCCCCGCAGTTTTCATTAGTGTTCAGAGTTCACGGAAAGCAAATGAAATAATTCCCATCCATCCCCAGTTCTAGTTCAAGTCTTGTTTCAGTCGGTCGGTCGTTTAAATAAGGGTACTCGTTTGTGGATTCGTTTTTTTTTTTTACAAAGAGATTTTTTTTTATCTCTGAAAGCCTGATAACTAATCAGGTGTAATAATTACTAATATTAATTAATTAATATAAAATTAAACGTTCATAGAAATTTGTTTTTCGTTGTCAATTAAAATGTCCTTAATAAAAATAATAGAGAAATTATGGATAAGCTGCATTTTCAAATGATAAAAAAAATGTCGGGTAATTAGCAATGGCGGGAATTTCTCATCAAGACGCTCAATTTCAATACATACTACATAGTTCGATTGGATGGATGTTTGTATAAGTTGTTATAAAAGCGATGTAAAATTTTATCGTTTTCTGTATAAAAATAAAAAATAAATTTTCATCTTGAACCTGTTGAAATGCAGCCATTTTAAGTAAACTTGTTACTTTTCGCGGTTTTACATGTGTTGAAGAAAATTTTTTTAAAACCCGATTGCATAAGAAAAAATTCGTGTGTGTATTAAACTATTAACTATTCAGACTCAGTGCTTTTTTTTGTATTTTCTATCATGAGTGTTTCGGGATTCGTGAGTGTGTGTATCAAATAACTGTTTTTTTTTCTCGTCGTGTCGTTTGTTACAAGTGTGTTTCGGGATCAGGAGTTCGTGTATAATTAGTGGACAAAATGTAAAAATGAAGTTGTGTGTGTGATAGACATTCAACAATAAAAATATTTTGTGATTACTGATTACGCAACGCAAGCTCACAAGGTGTACTTTGCCCACTGTCCAGTACCAGAGCCTTGCTGTCGCTGATGCAGCCATTTCAACAGGTTCACTTATTACTTTTCACGGCTTTACATGTGTTGATGAAAATTTTTTAAAAAACCGATTGCATAAGAAAAATTCGTGTGTGTGTATTAACTATTCAGACTCAGTGCTTTTTTTTGTATTTTCTATCATGTGTTTTTCGGGATTCGGGAGTGTGTGTATCAAATAAGTGTTTTTTTTTTTCGTCGTGTCCATTGTTTCAAGTGTGTTACGGGATCGGGTGTGCGTGTATAATTAGTATAGACAAAGTGTAAAAATGAAGTTGTGTGTGTGATAGACATTAAACAATAAAAATATTTTGTGATTACTGATTACACAACGCAAGCTCACAAGGTGTACTTTGCCCACTGTCCAGTACCAGAGCCTTGCTGTCGCTGATGCAGCCATTTCAACAGGTTCACCTATTACTTTTCACGGCTTTACATGTGTTGATGAAAATTTTTTAAAAAACCGATTGCATAAGAAAAAATTCGTGTGTGTGTATTAACTATTCAGACTCAGTGCTTTTTTTTGTATTTTCTATCATGTGTGTTTCGGGATTCGGGATTGTGTGTATCAAATAAGTGTTTTTTTTTTCTCGTCGCGTCGTTTGTTACAAGTGTGTTACGGGATCGGGAGTGCGTGTATAATTAGTGGACAAAGTGTAAAAATGAAGTTGTGTGTTGATACTGTTGATAGACATTAGACAACAGAAATATTTTGTGATTAGTGATTACGCAACGCAAGCTCACAAGATCTACTGTGCCCACTGTCCAGTACCAGAGCCTCACTGTCGCTGATGCAGCAATTTCAACAGGTTCACTTGTTACTTTTTGCGGTTTTACATGTGTTGATGAAAATTTTTTTAAAAACTGATTGCATAAGAAAAAATTCGTGTGTGTGTATTAACTATTAAGAATTAAGACTCAGTGCTTTTTTTTGTATTTTCTAACAAGAGTGTTTCGGGATTCGGGTGTGTGTATCTGTATAATAAATAATGATTAATGATTAATGTGTATTAAGTGTTTTTTTTTTCTCGTCGTTTTTTACAAGTGTGTTTCAAGAGTGCGTGTATAATTATAATGGGCAGAGTGTAAAGTGTAAGTGTAAGCTAAGAATAAATTTGTGTTTGTGTGATAGACAATAAAAAATAAAAATATCTTGTGATTACGGAACGTAAGCTGTGCCCAATGCCCACTGCCCAGTACCAGAGACCCGCTGTAAATTTTATCAGGACATGATCATCATCCCAACTCAACATTTTCATCTTCATTTTACGTACAGGTAAGTTATACTTTTATGAATTACCTAACTATATTATTGTGCTTTTTAAATATTCATTTTATTTATTAAATATAAAATACGTCTTTGTCTTTGGATTGGAAGAAGAAAAATAAATCTGATATTTTCATTTTATTAATCTTGACTTAGATCAACAATTCAGTTTATTTTTTCTTTTTCCAAAAATTGTTAAATCTTGCTATTTCTTGTTTTTTTTTTGAATTCTGTATAATGAGAATTCATTTTTTGCTTAAATTACATTTTCTGTAACATTACGCATATAATGTTAAGGGATATGTTAACATATAATTAAAGGTAAAAATGCTATTTATTGATACAATAAAAATTTTTATTGTCTTTGCTCTATTCGTAAATATTTAATTTCGTTTTTTTTTTTTTTGTAATTTTTACTTTTGAATTTTTTATTTTTTTTTATTTTTACATTTTTATTCATTAAGTATAAATAATATTTTAAGTTAAAATTGAATAAATTTAATTTTATTATTTAATTTGAAATTCAAACTTTTAATTATACATATCACTACTAACAAATATAAAATGTGTACAATGTGCACGTGTTATCTAGTTTTTATATAAAAAAAAAATTAAATAAAATTTTCATTTCCCAAAAGGACATATTATTACTTTGTATGTATATATTCTATGAATTGTACCATAGCATATATACTGTGGTATTACGTATACGTACCTATACTATGGTACAAATGCATTTAAAAAGCTTACGTAAGTACACATCATCATATTTAACTCTTTTATTTAAACTAAAAGGAAGATAAAAACAAAAATGAAGGAAAATAAAACGAACATTTTATGTGTATGCATATCCAAGTGAGGTATATCCTCGTGATACATTTTTTTTTTTTTTTTCAATTTTATATGTGTTGTCATTCTATGATGTACCTATTATATATATTTTCTTTCTTTTTGTTTTGTTCTTATGTACATTCGTTTAAACACGGCATAAAAATATTATTTTTGCTTGTATCATCATTAATCAATACCGATTAAATAAGAGACAAAGTGTACAATTCTGCAATTTGTATATTTGTGTTTTCAATGCGTTTAGGTAATTTAACTGTTCATAATTTTACAGAGTATGTATAGGAAGGTACTTATATTTTATATTTGTTATGTTGAAGTTTGTAATTACATGATTTTTCCTTAATATAAAATTTTAATTGCAATAACCATTTTATTATGTTTTGATATTTTTAAAGGATTATTTTTAATTTATGATAATACATATATTGAAAACTTTGACTCCTAATTATATGAGTAGGTGCTTGTAATGCAAATCATGTGAAAATCTTAATTTTGCAAATTTCGGTCTTGCATTATTTTCAAAATTCAAATAGCTATGCTTTTTTGTATGTTGTGTCATTTTAAGTTCACTAATCAGTAGATAAAAAATATTTACATACAAAATCAGAATTCATTGAATGTATACCTACACAAATGCAATTATTACTATTTTTTTTTTTTCTAAATTGATTTAAATTGAAGTTCAATGTCGAAATGAAAGAGACAAAGATTTTTTTTTCTATTTTTGCCTTTTCATTCATTATATATACATAGGTATATTGTTCAATAGAATAACGTTTGAAATTTTCTTTTTTATTTAATTAAGTTTAATTTAAAAATTGTTTTGGAATAAAGAAATTTTTCATGTACCTACATCATCGCGTATATATACTATATAGTGCACATGTGCATATGTAATGTATCTTTAATGCTTGCATTTGTAATATACCTATAGGGTACATTGATTGTGTTTAATTTGAAAATCACATGTCTTCCTCTTTTTACACAGCAGTATTGCAAAATGTATTCCTATTTTCCTAAAGTTTAGTGTTCACATAGAAATGATAAAATTAGATAAAATTTTTATATTATAAAAAATTTATCAGTTACATATTTTACATCATCGTCTTAATTACAGAATTTTATCTGAAGTTGTTTTGTTTTCGTTTCGAAAATTGTGCACACATTTATATTTTAATCTCTAATACATATAATAATGTACTTTCATATGTATGTGTTCTACATACACATGAACAATTTCCATAAACAAAATTTATGTATGTACATACGTACTTTTAAATGGTTTCAATTTTTATTGCATATTACACGCCTTATTTACCCTCTACTTATAAATTTTTTATTTTCTTTTTTTCCATATTTTTCTAAGAACATTTCTCCAATTAATCTAATAGAATAGGAGTATGGATGTTCGTATGTATCTGTATGTATACACATTATGGGTATAATAACAGGTATATAGCAACATTTGTCTGTAAATTATATTAATTACATATCAAAACTATGAAATGTCATTCACGTGAATCATTTTTAACCCTCGTTTTGTCGTAAATATGTACTGTACATTTTCACATGAAGTGTATGTGTAATTACATAATATTTTCATTTATAAATTATATACTTATGGCGAAATGATATATAACCACCCTCAAAAACCACCCTCTACACTGCACACTTTCTTTTTTACTCCTTCACGTTTTTATTTATTAAAATAATCATATTTAATGGTTAGTTTTAAATGCAATATACATACCTACCTACATAATCATTTCACAGTTTACGTACATACATACATATGTATGTGTTGATAATTGATATGTGTATAAATACTCGTATGCATGCATCACCCCTAGTCTATTAGATATAGGTATGTACGTATACATATGTACATGCATGAATTTATATTCGTTGTATATATGTATTAAAATTAATGTCATTCAATAATGTTATTTATTTTTATTTGAATTTTATATAATGTAAAATTGCTAGTTTTATTTCATAACATGAGAATTATGAATGGATATTAACAGGGTATTTCATAGTATTTTACACTGAATAAAGAAATTTTGATTTTTGAACAATTTTTGATTAAAATAGAAAGGTTTTATACTTTGTACTTTAAATATTTTCAATACAGGCCTTATGGGATCATTTGTGTCTTTTTTCTTCTCTCATAATTTCTCATAAACCATAAGGTCTGTAATAAAGATATTTAAAGTAAAAAGTATAGTTCTAATTAGCGACGATTAACAATTCGCTTTACATACATATGTCTTTGATCTAACATAATTTACTAACATCAGTTCAAGAGATTCTCAAAGTCATTGCATTATATTGAATTTTGAATATGTTTCGAACAATCTTTATCTTGCATGTCATGGTATCTTTGTTATGTTTATGATATGGACATGAATCAGAAAGATTCAGTTAAAACCAATCATAATGTTATCTCGTATCCAATTAATTGAATTTATACTAAATTCTAAAACTAATCTGTTTTAATCATAATTTTATTTCATTTATTTTCATATATATATATTTACAAAATTCTATCTTTAATACGAAGGACATCCTGCTGTATACATCAACATGTATCACTTTTCAATATGTTATGTTTTATTTAATTTATTTATAAAAGTAGAAAAAAAAAGAATATTTTTTTGTAATAGTTTAACCGTTGCGTGTTTACCTTTTTACTTGGCTCAATCAACATAGCAACATATGTATATAAATTTTTTTTCTTCTTATTGTGTTTGTGTACTGAACTCATTTTCTTTTTATTTTGTCCTTTTTTGAAAATGAAATGGAAATCACTTTTAAATTTATGTATACTTTTGAAAAATTAAATAGAAAAAGCTAAAAGAGATATAAAAGAAAAAAAGAAAATTTGAAAATTTTTACAATAATAAAATTCTATGATTGCTCCCCTAAGAAATATTTAGAATTGAAGTTTTATTTTACGACTGTTTACGGTCGGGACTAATAAATAAAAGACAAAAATGGACTTTGAAGAGACCTATTAGGAAAAACAAGAGACTCATCAAAAACATATCATGTCCTGTAAAAATTTTTAAACAGACAAAAAAAAATGGTTTGTCGAAATTTTTCTCATGATTACTTTTTGGTTACTTGGAAATTACTCATTGAAAAATTGTAAATTTTAATTTTTAACACGACGAAAAAACACATATGAAGAGATACTTTCCAGTGCTTCAGAGCACAATTTTTCATATGTGTCTCTTCGTCTAAAACCTCACAATCACATGAAAAAGATCCTGACACATATGTTTCTATAAATGGAAAGCATGGAAAGCAAAATTTCGAAATTTTTTGGGAAGCATGTAAATTTGGAAGAAAACTATTCATACACAATATAACTTGAAAACGATATACAACGAAGACAATACAATACAAAAGCTATCCAATGTCCATGTCTTTACCTCTTGAAACTTGGAACTGTGCATCGACTATTGAGGTTAACCGATTTAAGTTGAAAAAATTATATAAAGACCTCAGTGAAATGAAATGAAATGATCTAACGTAGTCTAAGCATAGACTAAGCACAGCGTATTTTAATTACAATATTTTCTATATTTTTTGTAGTCTTAAATAAATAAATAAATATTGATATCTCAATCTCATGCAAAAGAAATGTGAAAAAAAAAATAGATAAAATCCAATATTCATTGTACAAGAGGATATTAAAAATGAAATATGAGATTTTATAATTTATGTTGATGGAAAAGACAAACAAATAAAACAAGCATTAACATAAAAAAAAGAACATATTCTTTACACTTCTACTACATTATTAAGTTTAACATGGCAAGGGCTTCTTTACATTTTTTTTTCTTTTTTACTTCTAATTTTTATTTTGTTAGTTTTTAATTTTGTTTAAAGGATTTATTATATGTACATACAAGTTTGAGTATATGTGCACGTCAATCCGAGAAAAAAAAAATGAAAATGAAAAATTCAAGAAAATATGTCAGTATTGGAAAATCAGAAAAAAGAAAAAATTGAATGAAATTGATTACATCGAATCATGCTAGATTAGGGAAGGTACTATGAATAATTGTATGTACAAACGTGTACCGTTAAATATGTATATGTGTGTATGTGCCTTTTGTAGACAAATCTTACACATATGTATATGTGTATTTTTTGTATTTGTGTAAACGGAAATTATAGTGATTTTCAAATCAAATTCCTATATTAGGTAATTTCCATGGCAATCAATAAATTTAATAATTAATAAAATACAGAATACATGAATACGTGTACATGTATATCACGTGTTTCTTTCCCTTTGTTCAAAGGATACAACCTTCATTAACGTGAAATGATTATTAACTGCTTTAAATCAAATTTAATTATGTAGTACCTATATAAAATAAAAGTCCATTACCGACAAATGTAGTATCTTTATTCATGTTATTTATTTTTCCCCAATTTATATTTCGAGAAAAAAATCCAAAAAAATAAAATAAAATCATTGAACTTTTTAATTAAGTCAAAATTACATACATACTACTCGAAAATGTACATATGAGTAAATAAATTATATACCTATATGAACAGGATTTATATTTTGTTTCAACAGATCAATGAAACAAATCAAAAAATATTACATTCATGACTTCCATCATAAATAATATCATAATTATTGACCCAAACTCATTAGTTAAAAACGTGTATAAGCATCATAACAAGCTACCCATATTAAAAACAAAAGAAAAACGTTTAATTGATTTTTAAGCTTTTATTGAAAACCATTGTAAGTTTGTATGATGATCATGATAGCCGTCAATAATCAATATAGTGTATACTAAACTTACATATGTATTATGTATATATACCCTTGAAATAAACAATCATGTTTTTACTTCAGTGAAAGACAGAAATACAAAGATATACATATAAAATTATAAATGGACTATGAACTTTAATAATGTTAAAAAATCAGTTAAAAATTTTTTTCATCATGTGAATTTTTAGCGTAATATAATTTTTGTTTAAAATGAAATCCATGTTATTTTTTTACTTTGCTGAAAAAAGTTGGAAGCTAAGATTCTCTATATACATATGTAGATCATAAAATTCTATATTGATAGTAGATCTACTAAAAGAATATAGTTTTATTTAAAATTGTAACTAACCTTTTCAAGACATTCCTGACCAATTGCCTTTGGATCACATTTGACAGCCTGTTGAGTGCCGTTTGGCAAATTAACAATACACCACATTTTGTCAAGTTATATTTATTAACTATAATTAGGTATAAGAACTCACTATGTTTTCCTTTCTTTTGATTAAAATGCAAATGCAAAATCTTTTCTTTTTTGTTTCGTATTAAGCGACACCCACACCTTTTTAATATTTCAGTAAACAAATTGACACTTTATAATACACCTTTTATTGTTGATGCCTATTTATTTTATTTTTTTGTTTTTCTGTTTTTATTTTTATATTTTTTAAATAATCAAAAATTTTATTTATGTTTATATACATTTATTCTTCTCCTATTTTATTTTATTTTTTATATTTTTTTTGTATTCTTATTATTATTATTTTTTTCTCTAAAAATTGTAATGTTGTTTTATTAATTTACTTTTGGTTAAAATAAAAAATAATATAAAATAAAATAAAATTTTTATGTTCTTATTTGTTTTGTCGCTTATTATGTTATTTACGGAAATAATTATAAATACAAAAATACCTTCATATAAGTATAGAATAGGAGTGTATTAAATACATAATTATCTATTTTTATTATGTAGAATTGTTTGTAGATATTTAATAATACATTCAAGGTTCCGTATATATATATATATATATACTTATATATATATACAACAAGCGAACATGTACTTATGTTTGTATGAATTTCAAAAAAGAACGAGGAAATATAAGAAGAGTATCTCTTGGTAAATGTTTTGTAATTGCTAATTAAATTAGTAGGTAATTATTGTATGGTAATATAATTTTTGGCTAATTTTTAGAGCCAAAAACATGAATTTATTTCAGATTATTAAATTAACAGCTCTTACAAATTTTTAATTATTTTCATTTTTCCCAAAAAATTTATATTATGTAGTATTTGTCTTCTTTTTTTTATCACGATCCTAAACAGAAATCTAGAATATATACCTATTCAATTGATAATTAGGTGTTCCGATTGGATTTATTCGTTTTAATTTTTTTTTTTTTTTCTTCGATAACGACGATAAATCAGACAATCAGTCAGACGCTACCATGTACTTTGTATTGATAATTGTTGATATTTTAATAGATAAAATTATGGAGAAAGATACAGATGTGTCTATCTGTACAGCTCAGCACAGAACACCCGCACTATTATAACACTGTTGGTACACTCGACTGTATATAAATTTTAATTGAATCGATTTTTCCTTCCACCAATTTTATATTTTTGTTTTTCACTAAAACAAAATTTTTTTTTCATTTGTCTGTCATTAAAAGATATGAAGCTAGTTAAAAAAAAATTTTTCCCTCCTTTAAAATATTACTTCTTAAAATTCTTTTTGTAAATTTTGAAAACTAAAAATTGTTGTCACTCTACCTTTCTTTTTATTGAATAAAAACAAAAATAATTTAATTTTTTTTTCTTTTTTTAATTTTTAAACACTTATTTTTTTAATTTTTGATATTGTTGCTGTTTAAATATGCACTAGATCTGTCTTTTTATTGCTTTGTAATATCTATTCACTAATCCACACTGCACTGCAAGCAGACTGCAATAACAAAATGTCTTTTTTTTTTTCTAATTATTCTGCTTCTTTTGTTTCTGATTTTTATTTCACGTCGGATATATAAATAATGAACGATATAAATTAATTTTGCACTTTTTCACATAAAATCTATTAAATATACTTGATTTTATGAAATTTTTATTTTTACAAATTTCGTTAATTAAAACGTTATATTTAATATAATTCACGTCCATACTATGCAAACTATACAATCCGAATGGCGAATAATGAAAATTTTTGTTCGAAGTTTGATTCGAATTGAAAATTACAATCAACCACAAACAACAATATCTAACTCCAACATCGTAAATCGTAATTCGTGTAACCAGTGATGGGAACTCTAATTATTTATAAGTAAATCTACTTAATTTAGTCTCCGTCTACTTAGGTGCCGGGCCGTCTTGACACTCTTTTTAGTTGAACAGAAATGTTATGCTAGCTGTTTTGACAGATTGTTGGGCATTTTCGGTTTTTATACATATGTATATATTGAATGAAATATCTTCACTTAATGTAGATATCCTTCATACATATATCTACTTATTTTTTAGTATCAAATCTACTTACAAAAATTTTTGTAGGCTCGCATCACTGGTGCAAATCATAAAAAAAACAACACGAGCACGAATTCAAATGAACGTTTTTTGACAATCAAACCATATCGAACACGATACACAACAAGTAACAAACAACACAACTGAACACAAACACAATACGATCTAAATCATGTATGTAAGTGATTTAAAATTAAATAAACGAAACGGAAACTAGATTAGTAAGTTTACATAAACGTACGTAGTGACTAATAGATGTCAGCTTAATCAGTAGAGGGTGATGTAATTTTTCAATGAATTTTAATTTTTTAACCGTTACGATAATACATACATACAGTATGCATCGATATAGATGAAAGTGGATTAAAAATTGTTTACGTAGCGATAACAATACGTAATACGTGTTGCCATTATATAAAAACAAAATAATTTTTTCTTGAATAAAAACAAAAACCCTAGCAATGTCGTGAATTTTACTTTACTTTGACAACTTTGCCGTATTGTAATGCAAAAAGCATATATATAGAGTTTCCACTTGTCTGTATGTTTGCAAAAAATGTCTTCGAAATGTCTTCGAAATATCTTCGAAACACATTTAATACAATTGTATATATGTGCATTTATGTGTTCGAAATTTTGAGTTTTATTACTTGGAAACTCTATTTGAATATATACTTTTTGTGTAATGTATAACTGATCGATCTTACTTAGCATCATATAGCATTAATCCATGGCTTAATACGGGTAGAATTCCACTGATCTGGAGACAATTCGAAAATAAACTTAAATTTACAATATGTATTATGTACTAGAATCCACCGGCTAATCATGGCTGAGTAAACCTTCAATAACAATTATATTAAAGAACAAAATTTGAGGTTATTGTCAGTGATGCCATATTAGCCATTTTATGGCTAGATTTAGCCATTTATTTTTGGCTTTAGCCATAAAAATCGGAGTTTAGAAAGAGCAACAACAACAAAAAACATTAATTATAAACAATAAGACGCAATTAAACATAAAATATTTATGTATATTTGAATATATTATATATAAATGAACAAAATTGAAAGTATGTGTGTACATATGTATATATATTTTTTTTTATATTTAATTTTCTATTTTATTTAATTTTCTTTAATTAAATCATTAAAAAAAATTTTAGCACAATAATTTTCATTGTAATTATGAATATAACGTAATTTATTGTGCATTTACCATTTTTTATTTATTTATGTTATTTTATAATGTTTTTTTTTTTTTTTTTTTCTTGATTCACAGCCATTTTTTATGCATTAATTATTGTTATAACGATTAATCTAAATTAATGAAAATTTCTTATCAAATTGCAAATAAAATTAAAAAAAAAATTTTAATTGAAAAACGAAAAAAAATATAAAAATAAATTCTTAAAATTATTGCACCATATTTGATTCATTGCTTCGTAATAAAAATAAGATTTTTTTTTCTTTTTTTTGAATTAAAAATAACTTTTTTTTCCTTTTAATATTTCAATTATTATTTACGATAATTTTTAATACCAAAATAAACATAATCTTCACACCATATTTTTACATTATCCTCATTATCACAGCACATCGGATATACGATTGGTGATTTAGTTACTTTAGCGCAACGCATACATAATTCCATTAAATGCATATTTTCATTACATTTACGTATTTGACGTATTTTATTTGGATCTAAATTACCATAATTATTATTATTTTCAATATCTTTATCATCTGTAGCTAATGTTGGTGATGCAATTAATGTTTGCAATGATTTATCTTGATTATCTTGTTGCTGCTGTTCCTGATGATGATGATGTTGATGATGATTATGTTGTGTTTGCTGTTGCTGGCTATCAAACTGATCAACTGTTGGTCGTGGTGGTATTCTATCAACTGATGGACGACATGATACTGTCATTATACTAAATATATAAATCGCAAATACAATACAAAATGTTGTGCTATATTTAATCTGTAAATGCAAAACATAAAAAAAATTTTTTTTTTTAATTGAAATTAATTAAAGAAAAAACGTTTGCAGATTTTTTGTTTTAAATTGTAAGAAATCGTTAAAATGCCTAAGATGCAGAGCCTATAGACGAAAAAACATCAGCTTAAAAAATACAGAAAATTTGCAATTAGAAAGCGAGACCATGGGTTAATACAAAAATTCGATATCACTGCTTATTTGATGCGGTATCCAGCGTATTATGATCTTAAGCTAAATATCGCATCAAATAGACAGTAATGCATTTTTGAATTTGCCCCATATAAAATGATTCAAACTAAATGCAAAAGAATGCGGAAAAACATCAATTTAAAATACCAGATGACTACAGGCTTTAAAAACTAAATGACAGAATTCTTTTATCAGTTAAATTACGTATTGTGCTTATATTGCTCAAATGGTAATCGAAGATTATCAAGGGAATTTCGTGTATATTTCATAAATCGGCTTCATTTTTAATTAAAATCAAAATAAATTTGCGTATAAATCAAATCAATACTCAATGCAATTATACATCTGTATGTCTATGATTTTGTATATTAAGTAACCATCATAAAAAGTTATAGTAAATTATGCACATATACGGATGTAAGAGAGAATGTTATTGATATGATGAAAAAAATATAATCAAAGTTCAGTTGCAAAATGCATATAATGTATACTGCATATGTATGTACACTCCCATGATATGCATTTAAAATATACATACATATGTACATACATAGCTCTCATATGATTCACTTGAAAATGGTCTTGTTTACATTTTTTAAATTTTTTTGTTTTTTCTTTCGTTCTTTGAATGGAAAATTTAATTTCCATAATAATATTGATTACAATATTTCAGAAACAGTCAAAACAAGTCATCATTATGCAATATTATAATGTCATTGTACACAATCTTATTATGCGATACTCTCATCCCATCTATACCAGATTACTTAGTAGTTCATTCGTTTACAAGACACATGAAATTTTTTGTTTACAAGATCAATTTTACCCATATGCATTAATTTTGGCATGCATTCCTATGTTGACATATATTTTTCAATTATCTTAATTAGAATCATTTTCTAAGATTTATGTAAATCATTTGAATATGCATTTATCCAGACATTCACATGATTACATATGTATGTATATACTCAATTTCTACAAGAAAATAAATTATTTTGATGTCATTTAGATTTTAAAGCATATTATTGAAAGATACTCCTATTATTTTTAAATGTCTGTCGTGTATAGTTTGTACCAGTTTGTACAATTGTAAATCGAATATCGATAGGGATGTATATGTAAGTGATACATTAACGATAAATGAAGTTAATGAGTTAATTAGAACAGCTACCAAAAAAAAAAAAGGATAAAATTAGCAAGTACGAGTATGTATATTTGAAGTGCTCATTTAATTCTCAGGTCAACATCAAGAATACATAACGGAAAAAGCAAAAACAGCGTTTGAAAGAAAAAAAATTTCATAGAATCCATGGACCAGTTAAGACTGAAGAGAATGTTTGCAGAATCTGATACAATAATGAGTTGTACCAGTTGTACAATGACGCAGAAATCATAACTGATATGAAAATTAACCAGACTACGCTGGCTGGAACATGTACAAAGAATGGAGGAAAATGAAGAAAAAGTTATAAGACCGTGTATCAAATTACTATATGGATAAATGACTATAAATGTTATAAAAGACATTAGTTTGGAGGCAGACTCTAATGGACGTAAAAATGTGGTATCCTTATAAGAAAGATTTAATTTTTAGACCTTAGGACGAACTAAGAAAACAAAAAACAATTTCTCATAACTGTATCTTGGATGGTCTTACATATAATATTCTTCTTTCGTATCCTTTAGCCTTATAAGGATACCAATAAACACTTTATTCAATTTATGAATACAAAAAAATAAAAAATATTTTCTATGTACATAAATCAACTTCAACTATCAATTAAAATTCTTATTTCATTTTCTTTTCTTTTTTATATTTTTGTCCCGCATTTATTATTAAAATTAATTTCATTGATAAAATAATAATGACGAAAACGTTTACTATAAAAATTGTTTTTGTGCGTAAACGCATATTGAATTATATTTGTAGAGTAACGTACTTGCAAAAATAAAAATTAAATAAAAGAAAATTAAATGAAATGAAATGTAATAAATAAATAAATGAATTGTTTACAACTTTTGTAGCCAATATGCATTAGAATTGTACGCATCTACACACTATGGTTCTGTTTATTTTTATTGCAATACAATGTTATGCTCTATTTATTTTTTGAATAATATAAAAGTAACGTACACACATTTTTTTTTGTCGTCGTACTATGCGTACTAAAATGATAACATAATTTTATTATTTTGCTTGTCAATTAAATTAGATAAAACATCAAAATTGTATATGTATAGAATCTTTTAAAAGTATATTTAATTCATGAAAATTATTATTTTTATGCATGCTAACCAGTGACGGGGCGGCCTCTATGGCAATTGCATTAGATTTACTGCATTTTTGATTCTGGGACACAATTCTGCACAATTTTTTAAAGATCTACTGTACTCTGTCTACTAATTCGATTCAGGTAAGGTTTTATGGAGATTACTTAAAGTGGTATGATATTCAAAAAATTTATCTGATATATAATAAAAGCTTTGTAGATTGTGGTAATACCGCTCGTGAAACAGTCTCATTAGAAATTATGAAAGAAGAAAAAAAAAAGATGTACTCCCATAAGACCTTAAATGCATAATATTAGTGGACAGAGTATAGAAGAGAGACACGGTACATTTTAAAGTACATTTGTTTTGAAAGCACATATGTACATAAATATGTATATTTTGTCAGTTTTTAAAAAAGAAATTTTTAAAATAAAACTCAAAATAAAAGTTAAACTGAAACAAAAAAAGGATTGAAATAAAATGAACAAAAGTATAGTTCTTAAAATGTTAATACAAGTAATATTATAGTTTATTATAGCTATATTGTCTCCACTTATATCATTTTGCTAATGTTCTAATAATTCATCATTATCATCATAGACGCGATAACCCGGGGTGGTTCCTGACCTGCTCTAGGAGGTTTCGTCTGGCACAATCCACCTTAAATGTGGCCTACCTACTTTACGATTGCAATAGAATTTTTTTGACTATATCGTTTTCTCAAGTCCCATCACTGATGCTATAATACAATATGTTAACATTTGTATGCATGTTTTTTTTAAACGATCAATTATGATCATTTATATGATAATAAAAAAAATAAAATATGTCGATGAATTGACGCATAATCATTGCAATATGTATATGTGTATTTATACATATATGTATATAGAATGGAATTTTAAAGTTATAATAACATAATTTAGGCTAAACAAATTTATAATTGCTAAATATTTTTGTTTATATGATCAATTTTATTTACATATGTGACATGATTTGTGTTAACTATTATAACAGCAACATAATGCATGTTAAAAATGAATCAAAATACAGATGACCCTTAACATATACAATTATGATTGGTAAACGGAAAATTAATGTGTATATGCTGTAAATAACATATCATACGCAGATGCATTTATATGTACAATGATGATGATGGCAAATGCATCAAAACACAATTTTTATTTATTTTTTGGATTTTTTTTTTTTAATTTAAAATTAAGATCATATAATAAATGATCATTTTATTATGTTTCGTTACAATTTATAGTTACAATCAAAATTAATTAGTAATATAAGCTGCCCAATGGTGTACACTGATGTTGACCATTGGGTATTATGTACAAATATGACCAAAAAAGACAGATTCTACTGTAATACATATTGTATTGATTTAATATACATACATGTGCATAGGAAAAAGTATCATAGAAAAAAGAAAGCGATAGTCAATAATAATCATCATCATTTTTCTTATCTAAATAATTTTAAATTAAATAGTTTTTTTTTAAATAAAAAAACAAAGACAACGATACGATAATTTAGAAAAAAAAAAGAAAATACATAAGGCAAAGCAGATTCTATTGAATCAATCATTTATTTAATGTGAATTATATTTTATATAGAGACGATGACATTTTGCACTTTTATAATCAAATAGTAATGATAATAATAGATTCCTGATGATGATGATGATGATGCCATATAATGTATACTTTATTATTCATTATACTGCTGGTTGTGCATATGATAACGTACAATAACTGTATTTGCCTATATACGTGTGTTCTACAAAATATATATATAAAATTATTATTTGAAATTTTTTGCTAGATTTTTTAAATAATCAAATCATTTTAGAAATTGGAATTAAAATATACCAAGTTCATTAACAAAGCACAATAACAAAGGCACTGTTTATTGAGTACATTATAAGTGCATATTTTTCCAGGTTTTACATATTATGCATTTTTGTGTTTACCCGTACACAATATTCTATAAATTTATTTTGGTTTTTATAATTTGTTTTTTTTTTTAAATATTTTATATGCATTAAATACGATTACGACGATTAATTTTGCATTTTTATTTACAATACCGTGCATATTTTATAATGTGCACACACGTACACTGATGATATCAATCCATGAAAGGTTAGGAAAAAAATTAGAATAGTTTATCAGGAAATGAAATATTTTTCTGATGTTTTCCTATTTTTTATTTCTTATAAAATAACTTTTCTTCGAATGCAATAATAAAATTTCTATATTAATATATTGTATATCCCAATGAAAAAACAAGATTTTTACGAGCGATCAAAATTCTGTATTGAAAATCAGCAGAATATTCAATTAACGAAAACTGCTAACTACGACCAGAATAGCTCTAAATGTCGAGAATTATTCTATGATTCGAAATATAAATTATTGAAAATTAGCTTAATTTTAATTTCAAATTTTGAAACTTACTTTACTGATTCTTTCCAAAAATTTAGGCATTTAACCACATTTAACCAAATTTAGCCAAACCTACTTTACCTATTTTTTCCAAAATGTAGGCATTTAATCACATTTAACCGAATTTAACCGCAATTCGCACACACTCCTAATATACAAAGTTTAACTAATTATAAGAATATCAGAATTTTATTTTAAATTAAAAACGATAATAATTTAAGCTCGTGTTTTCAATATTAATTGATAATCGAAATTAAAATAAAAAAAAGTAAAAAAGGTTAAATCACCAATACAAAATATTTAAAATAAATCTTACAGACAAAAAATATAAACAAATGTGATTAAATGTATAATTTCGTTTATTTTTAACAGTCAGTTAAATCACAACTTTTGTACTTTGAAAATCTGGAAAAAATGTCTAGAAACAGTTCAATTTAAAAAAAAATTAAAAAATAAATAAACTGGTGATTTTTTAATCAATTACAGTGTTACCTCGACTTACGCTAATCAGACTTACGAGAATTTAAAATTAAATCGGTTTTAAATTTTTTCTTTCATTTTGCATAAACGATTTTTAATCTTTTCAAGATTTTAATTCATTTAAAAAGGGCTTAAACACCTTAGAAAATGATCAAATCCATGACTATGTTTAGACCACAGGGAATTAAAAAACATTATTCAAGTGTTTTAGCTGTTTAATTGTATTTATATTCAATGTTTTTTCCCGATTTACGATAACTCGACTTAAGCTAATTGTTGTCAGTCCCATTCCACCTATCGCCCAGCTTTGGGGTAGGACTGTATAGTAACAATAGAGAAAACGTAAAATCTATGAAAATACGTTACATATACTATAGTCCAGGCTTCAGTCTCCCCATTCTAAAATGATCTTTTAATGCGATAAAATTATAATACTAAACGGAAGAGATTTCAAGGATATTTGTAACTTGATGTTGTCATTTTCATAATAGAAAAAAAAATGATCTATAAAATTTATGATTAAAATAAAAATTCAAATTAACATTAAATTAAAAAGTGATGTATAGTATAAGTTTTGAAATATTTTTCCTTTACTGAATTCTTTTACATTGCAATTTATTTTTTTCATTCGGTTTTTTCTTTTAGAAAAAAAAAATTAAAAATTAAAATTAAATCAACCAAAATTTTTATCCTTCTATATTTTACTATACATTTATTTCCATCAGTTTAGAATAGAGTCGTTTATTTTCTTTTTCTTTTTTAAAGCATAAACCATGTTTAGCATTATAAATGATCTTTTCACCCACCTACCACCCTGATTTGAATTTTTTTTTACTGTATTGGCACTTGGCAGTGGTATTAAATACCCCAATAAGCTGTACGAACAATTGTCTATACTCTGTCTATTAAAAAATTCATCTGATGTATAATAAAAGCTTTGTGGATTGTGGGGTAATACTGCTCGTGAAAGAGTCTAATTAGAAATAATAAGAGAAGAAAAAAAATGTATGTATGTACTCCCATAAGACCTAAACTGCATAATATTAGTAGACAGAGTATAGTATCCCTTAGGCAAGTCAACTAATCCCTGTTACTTTCTTTGTCTTTTTGTTAATTACATTTTAAAATGGCCTCATATCATTAACATAATTCTCATAGAATGTATTTTGTTCGCATTAAGCGAGAAAACTTACTATAAGACTATATAATTGGATTACATTAGATATTCATTTATGTATGCGTTGTACTTACCCTAATATGATTATTCAATGTTAATTCCATATTTTGTAGTTTTATATCTGCAACACACAGGATTATTATGAAGATACAGGATACACGGAGAAGCACAATAATTTTATTTATTTATTTTTTTTTCAATTTTTTCTTTTTTTTAAGTCAGTATTATTTTTAATTTTTCAAATTGCGTAAACCAATCAAAAATTTTTTTGTTTTTGTTTTACATTAAATTACATTTGTAATTTCACCAATTTTCACAGAATCAAGTATAACTCAAAAAAAATTTCCTTTTCCAAAAATATTATAAGAAAAATTCCGGAGTTTTCTTTTTCATTAAGCGTTACTTTGGTTTTTTATTGTCTAATTTTATTTTTATTTTTATTTTTTTTTTGGTTTACACAAAAATGTTCGTTACTAATAATTTCAAAATTCAAAAAATCAAATTCAAAAATATTTTACACACATTACAAGTATAAGTTCTCGATGTTAACTGAGGAATTCGCATTGATACAATGCTAATTTATATACAATTTATTGGAATGGACCCGATTTTCCGTTTTTATATACAATTTGTTCATATACATATTTATATTGACACATACACATACTGTATGTGTATATTAAACGATATGGGAGACAATTTTTATAGTACGTATATGTGTATTCAATTTAACTGATAAAAAATTATTATTATTATTAATAATTCCTCTTAAGATTGAAAATAAAAGACGGTGTTGTACATGAAAAAAAAAATTTTTTTTTTTGTTTTTAGTGTACAACAGTAATTGTTACATATAGTTTTGTTACACATTTTTACATATACATATAAATACATAATCAGATGTACAGAACTTCATATAATACATTTTATATACACACTATTTATAAATGCGGTAGTTTTGAATATAACATTTTCAAAGTGCATATGTACATGTAAAATGGTATGTAAATGTCCATTATACTCGTATGTAGATAAAAGTACAAAATATATGTTTGCTGAGGTGTACACGTATATTACTATATATTTACTATTTTTTGTCAAATAAAAAAAATAAAAAATAAAATATTTTTTTCAGTTTTATACAGGGTGTTATTGTTTTCTATAATGACCGAATTATTGTGATCGTATACATATGTTTTACAAAGGATAAAAATAATAATTAAATGTACAAACGATCTTTTCGTTAATGCAATTAACTTTGGCTATCTTCAAAAACGCATCACTGCATGCAACGAATATCGCATCAAATAGGTAGTGATGCGTTTTTGAAGAATGGGTTTATTATCATTCTACTCTGTCAACCAATTCTATGCTAGTTAAAATCTGCATATTAAAAACATGTAAAAATTTCTCCTTATTAAAAATTTAAATTATTAGAAATGATACTAAAATACACACAAATCTTTCAATTATAAAAAAAAGTTTTGACATTAAATCTTCATGAATCATGAAAAACAAAAATTCGACAAACATGTCGAGAACACATAACATGTAGTCATGTATCACATGATGATGTTTAAGTGGGGAAAGGAGTAAGAAAACCATACAGGAAGAATTATTATTTTTCCTCGTGTAATGTATAAGTAGTTTTACTTTTACTTAAATAAATTCATTATTATTTAATTTATTTTATTTGGTTCAAATCAAGTTCAAATTGTACAATAGATCGTTAATCTTTTAGTATACAATATGTACGTGACTGATTAAATCTTATTGTATTCGGTTACACATCTTTAATTTTTTTTCTATTACTTTTTTGAAATGAACAAAAAAAAATACGTAATAATATGTATACTTCATTTTTTTAATATTCATCATCATCGTGTATGTGTCAATTTTCATAATCGATGGCGGATTCTAAAAGGAACTTTAGCCAAATGCTCTTTTTATTAGAAATTATGACCTCCAATAAAGCCTATAGTGAAAATATTTAAAAAATGTAATATACCTATACAAATGTAGATCAATGATATGTACTTAACATGAATTCAGAAATTCAATGACTTTATCTGTTACGATTTTAGATTAATATTTTAATACAAATGGTAATTGTTTTGTATATCACATGAAAATAAACGAATTCTACGTGATTTTATGAAAAAAATAAAAACAAAATTTTTGCCAAAATCTCTGATAATTTAATTTACTCGTACCTAATAAACAAAATTAAATCTATTGTGTCACACCAAATATGACCAATGCAATTTTTATTGTTCTGCTTTTTTTCTAATATTTTTTAAAAATTGATAAAAGATTTGTTTTTTTTAATTATTGTGAAAATTGATAACGCTAAAAATGCGTACACGAAAATGATCACACATTAAAAGTACATAAGAATCAAAGATCGGAAAAAATGGTAGACATATACATACACATACACATCACAGTTTATACGACTGAGATAGAACGAACAATTTCAATATATGTATGATATTGGTAATGTAGATCATGATCGTGATTAGCATCTGGCAAAAGATGAAAATTGAGAATGACACTAATGTTGTAAGATTAGATGGCTGTTTTCGGTATTATCATCCATTATCATCTACGTCTTAGTCAAACTCGTCATATAACGACTTTGACCAATGTCATTTCAACCATCAACCGCTTTTTATTTCAAACTCGTCCAAACTCCAGGAAAGTGGAACTTCCACAAGACCAGCGGACGAAGATATACCCCGCACCACTGTTGGGTTAAGCACACTTAAACAAACAGAAAAGAGGAAGAACAAACGTCAACACACGTCCCGGTCCCTGGAGGATTGTGTTGCTCTAGCAAGATGGAGAAGGATTACTTTAAGAGGCAACAAATTTGATCGAAATCAGTTGAAAATTTAAAATAAATTCAAGATTCTAAGCAGTTGTTTACAAATTATCTACTCGATCTTTCAACCTTTTTAAAAAAACTGTCTAGTCTGAGTCTCCATTAATATTCATTCACATTCCATAAAAATCAAAATATAAAATCTTGAGATATTTAAAAGAATTTTGTTTTTTATTTTTCTACATTGAAAATTTGTTGCTTATTTTTGAAAAATTTTATTTACTTCCTATTCAATGTTTACTCTTTAAGTTTAATTAAAAATGTAAACAAAAAAAAAATTAGAAAATGTCTAACACGAGCAAAATTTTCGACAAAAATTTTGTGACAAAAACAAAAAAAATTTAGTTTAAATTTTCTAATTATGATTACTAAATAAAAATCGTGGCAAAAAGAAAAGCAAATTACAATTATTTAATATTAGACGATTGTAAATGATGATAATTAAAGCAAAAGTAAAAATAAACTAAATAATAAAAATACCATTAATAAAAAAAACAATCACTTATAATAATTACACAAAAAAAAAATTGTGTTACTAATACTATCACTTATTAGTACAATCGAATATATAACAACGTGTACACATTACTCTGTACAGTATGTATGTATGTATAAACACTACATGAAATTCCACAGTGTTGTAGTCAGAGCCAATATTTTTATTTATTTAAAAAAAAATCAATTATTAAATATTTTTAATTGAACTTTAATCTACAATAAAACGGAATATTAGGTATACTATATGTGAGCATAAAAATATAATCCATATTACCTATACTTCATTCATTAAATAATATTTTCATTATAGGCCTTATGGAAACTACAAAAAGTAGTACCACTTTACATCATTGTATAATACTGATATTTAAAAAGCTCATCCCATATTGTATGAGAAATATAAGAATTGTGATAACACTGTTCGTGAAATGCTTTTATGAGAAATTACGAGAGAAGAAAAGAGACACATATGCTTCCATAAGCCTTTAACTGAAAATAATTTATAAATAGACTATACATATTCGAAAAATATTGAGTAAAACAAATTATTTTAATGCTCGGATGTGTAGCTGGCTCATCTCAAATATAAAATTGTATTAATCGTACTTTACTATTCAACATTTTCATATATTTTCTTGTATTTTCAAAATAATTTTATACGAATTCGAGGAAAAAACATGGCAATCACTAGAAATTCTCAAGTGAACATTCAAAGTACTCATGATGTATCATTCATACACTTACTTGAATTACATAAAAATTATCTCATACATTCTATTATTAATTACTTATCATTTTTATTGAAAAGAAAAAAAAAACTCAATTTTAGAGTAATACAATAATTTAAGAGCCAAAAACAAATAAAACAATATCAAAAACGTGGAATTAATTTTAGGTTTTCAAAGTTCAATAAAATCTATAAATAGTAACGACGGAAAAACTACATGTTTATAAATAACACACAATGTGGTACAAAACTTTTTTTTTTTAATTATTGTAAAAGTCTAAAAAAATATATTCCTCCATACATGATATAATCGAACTTTTAAAATTTATAAAACAAGAACACTTTCTTGATGAGGGGGAATCATAATACTACAATGAATATTACAATCATGTTTATAACAAATTGAATGAGATAAAACTAGGGCTCTTCTAATCATATCGTCTACATCAACTAAAATGATATCTAATCTAAGAAATATTTAAAAAATTGATAATTTTTTTAGACTTTTGTACTAGGTACTCAGCAGTTAGCACACTAAATTTTGTATAACAGTATTGTTATCATTGACGCAGACTTTACTACTCCAAAACGTTAAAGCACTCCCTTTTTGGTTACATAAAGTTTTGCCAGTTTTTAACGTACGTAGACAATAATTCTTCTCTTTCGAAAATCTCTTAACAATTAAATTTAATAAAATCTTATACTTACGTACATATGTATGTATAGGATTCCAGAATTTTTTTTCGAATGACGATTCTGATGAATAATACGAACAATAGCATCAACTTCAAATTACATGTACATATGTATTAAAGTGCCTTTACACTGCTATCGCCACGCATTTGCTATCGCATGTATAAGGTCAATAATCAGGTCTATTCTGCTAACTACGACCAGAATAGCCATGAATATCAAAAATTTACAAAACTTTCTATAGCAACTAAATTTTGTATTAATGGTATTATGATAATGGATTTGTTATGGGAAATACAAAAAAAACGTGGTTACTATGGTTATACGAATTTTTGTTATTTGAAAGAAAAAAATGAAAAAAATTAGACAAAAAAAAACTATCGTAGCATTTTTACAAGTACGCAATACTTATTTTATTCAAAAATCTGCTCATTTAATTTTTTTTGTAATAATTTTAAAATATTATACGAAAAATTTGTGAACTTGATGTTGAATTGATCACCTTATTCTGCACAAATAAAAAATAAATATATAAATAAAAAATAAAATGTCGACGGGAACGAAATCAATAATTGAAGATTTAAATCTAACACATGATGAAGCTGAACGACTCACAAATGCATTTAAAAATGATGAATTTAAAAAAATGTTCTATGATTATTGTGAAGAAATTCAAAATCCAGAAAATATGAAATTATACGAGAATGAAATAATACAACTAGAAGCTGAAAGAGGTGTTGAAATAACATTTTTATATCCTGAACCAGGTTTTGTTTTAAAAACATCCATTGATGGCAAAATGAAAGCATTTATAAATATATCAAAATGTTCAAACATTGAAAAACCAAATTATGAAATAACATCAAAATATTCATCAAATGATATCAATTGTAATTTACCATATGCTCAATCGCCACCACGTTATGATTTCGATAATAAAAAAAATAAATGCATTGTATATGATGTTCTATTTCATCCTGATGCACATAAATTAGGAATAAAAAATATAAATTTTCGTAAATATATGATTGAATCAGCATGTGATGGTATCGAAAGAGAATCTCATGTGAAAATAGATCGTATTAATTTGAAATTAATACAAATGAAATTTAAAGGTATGCCACGTCCAATTGTTATACGAAAACGGTCAACAAATTATTATCAATCAATGAAAGTAAACGATGATGAGAAGGAATTGAATCTAATTGATTCAATTTTACCACCAATACCAGAAGTCGTAAAGGAGAATAATGAACCAAAGGTTTATACGTGTTCAAGTCAAAAAATCGATGAATATACGATACCAAATTTTCATATAAAACATAGCCGTGATATTGATTTATCTGAAATGACTTATGAATTGGATGCAAAATTAAATCTTACAATTCCAAAAGAATTAGTTATTGAAATTGAATTACCATTATTAAATACGGCAAACGATTGTACTTTAGATGTATGCCATAAGCAATTATATTTGAAATCAGAGAAGTCATCATCTAAATATAAATTGAATATTGAACTTCCGTATCCAGTAGAGGATAAGAATGGTTCAGCAAAATTTGATAATACGAAAAGGATACTTATTGTTCGATTACCAGTTGTCCGTGAAATAGGAAAATCCTACAAAGATTTAATTCAATTGAAAAAAAATTCCAATGAGACACTATTATCAGAGTTATCACATTCCGATGAACATTCGATAAGATCGAATTTAATTGAGGAAATAAATAATTCAGAAATTGAAATAAAAAAACATTCTAACGAGATAATTCAAATGAATGATGGAATTAAAAGAAATTACGAAAATACAAAAATTCAAAAATTTTTAGACGATGATAAATCAATTCATTACAATTTTCCAAATGATTATCATTGTAATCAAATCGATTGTAAACTAATATTTACATTCAATGTAAAAAATATTGATCCAGAAACGATTCAATATATCACCAATAATAAATTTATTCTCATAAAATTTATATCATTTGGTTCAGGCTATTATCCTAAATATTTTACTGTTTATATTGAATTGGAATTTAATTCTAATATTAAAATAAAATTTCCTTCATTTGAAATTGATACAAACGATAATAAAATCATTTTGATTTTATCATTAAATAAAATTAAAGAAGATTTAAAATTTTATAAAATTGGATTAAATCCGAATAATTTAAAGTGTTACGAAATTTTTAAGTAAATAAAATGGTTTAAAAAAGAAATATTGAACAACATATTGAACAGATAAAAAAATAAATATGTGTAAAACTTGTAAGCTAAGGAAATTATGCGCAAATAGAAAACGGAGCAGTATTGAATGAATTTAAGCTTGTCCGCGTACTAATTTAAATAAACAAAAATGATCAAGTCAAATCTGTTTTGATTTCAGTAAACGGTTTCGTATTATTTTAAACATAAATAAATTTGAAAATATATCACTACCCGTTTTATGTGATACCTAGCACATTATGATCTTAAACTGAATGTTGCATCAAATAGACAGTGATGCGCTTGCGAATTTAACCCAAGTTTTTTTATTCAGCGCTGAAAATTTCAGCTTCACTCCGTTTTCTATCTGGGCTTTGCGGTAAAGAAAAAAAAGAAAAACATAATAATAATAAATTTACAAAATAACAATGCAAATAAATAATTATTCCAAAAAAAAAACATCAAATCTACATTTTTTCTTTACATATGTAAATAAAAAAAAAAAAAAAAAATTCATAAAAATAATAAGTGATAACAATAAAATTTCTCAAAAAAAAAAAAAAAACTAATCTTAACAAATTTAAAACAAAAAAATTAAAACGATTTTCTACAAATTACCTGACTCTCTTGAGTTTGTCATAATATGTTCGTAAACGTTTAAAAAAAAATCCAATAATATACAAAGCTTTCCCTGATTTCCCTTTTCATGTATAACCATGTTTGAGTGTGTAAAATTTTGTTTGTGTTCCCGTATTAAATTTTTCTAATATGTAATTTATTAGTAATTTATGTACTGTAAGTCATTTTTAATTTATTAAAATATTCTAAATCATTTTTACTGATTGATGGTACAAATATTTTATAAGCAGATTCAAAATCACTCATACGTACGATCACTTTATCAGAATTTAATTCATCATCTTTAATTTTTCCTGAAATTGAAAAAAAGAATTAAAAATATTACAATATTCTTTATTTTTGTTTATAAACAAATTACCATTTTTATAATTCATTATTGTACTTCTAACAGCTGATAGCCACGCATTTGAACATATTGAATATAGATCAGCTCCAGTCATATCATCATTTAATATTTCAGCTATCATATCAGCATTTAAATTATTATCTAAATTAAATTTTTTCATTTGTGCTTTAAGTACGGCTGATTTATCATCTTTTGTTATACATGGTCCAACATAAAACATTTTATCAAATCGTCCAGGACGTAATAGTGCTGGATCAATTAAATCTGGACGATTTGTAGCTGCTAAAATGAATATTTGCTGTTTTGTATTATTACTGCTTTTATTATCCATCATGATACCATCCATTTCAGCTAATAATTGACTAACAACACGATCCATAACACCACCAGAATCACCAGCAACACCACGATTTGGTGCTAATGAATCTAATTCATCTAAGAATAATACACATGGTGATGCTGTACGTGCCCTTGAAAATACATCACGTACATTTTGTTCACTTTGTCCAACATACATATTTAATAATTCTGGTCCTTGTACTGATAAAAAATTTAAATTACATTCAGTTGCAACTGCTTTAGCTACTAAAGTTTTACCAGTACCAGGTGGTCCATATAATAATATACCAGAACGTCGTAAATTTTTACTCATCAAATGTACATGCATTAATGGTAAACCAATACTATTTTGAATTTCATCTTTGATTTTTAATAGACCACCAATATCTGACCATAATACTTTTGGTACTTTTGGTGCACCTAAACTATATGCATACGTTTTTTGCATTTCATTTAAATTCATTTCAAAATTTTCATATTTTATATAATCAATTTTATAATTTTTCATTTCTTTAATTTTCATATCATGTACAGCATTATCATACAATAATTTTAAATCACCCAAATAAAATCCTTGTGTTTTTTCAGCAACTTTTATAAAAATTTCTTTTGTATTTAACCAATTATAAAATTTATTCAAATAGAATTCGTTAAACGTAATTGAATATAATGGTAAACGATCTAAATTAATACGATTAAATATTTCATCATTAAATATTTCACGTATATGAAACCATTTTAATATTAAATAACGTTCATCAGTATTTGGTGGTTCAATATGAATAATTTCTAAAAACAAACGTTGTATCATTGATTTTAAATTTTTTTCATTTGTTAATGCAATAATAACAACTGGATATTTATGATCTTTGTTAAATAGCTCTTGAATTTGAACTTGAAATGATGATAATAAACGAAGATCTTCGTTACCTTCATTATCAACACCAAATACCTAAAGGAAAAATAAAAAAGGACATACGTATAAATTTTTTATTTAAAAAAAAAAAAAAAAAAAAAAAAAAAAAAAAAAAAAAAAAAAAAAGGAAACTTTACCCACCTCAAAATTATGAAAACAAATTAATAATGGTTCACATGTTGTATTCCTTGAGAAGACCGTTTTCAATTTTAATTCTGTATGTGATGGTACTTGTGATACAATTTCTGTACAATCAACATTATATAAATGCATACCTAAATCTTTAGCTACTGCTGTTATTAATTTTGTTTTACCACTACCACGTTCACCTTGTAATAAAAATATCGGGAATATATGTTTTGATGATAAACATGTTTTAAATTTTTTTGGTAAAAATGCATTTATTGATAATTTTAATTCATTATATGATGTTTTTAAACCGATTGGATAATTTTCAATTATTGATATATTATCATAAATTTGTCGTGGTAAAAAATTATATGTATTAATTGTTTGTATTAAATTTGTAAAATTTTTTGCAACAATTGCCATTAATTCATTATTATTTTCTTTACTTTCTAAATGAATACAACGAAAATATAATATTTTAAGATATGAAAATATATAATAATATTGTGAATAAATTGTTGTACCCAATAATTTTGCATCAACATTAATACAATATATATATTGACGATATATAATTCTTGGTGTATTAAAATAATTTGTTATTATTAAATCTAATATATCTTGTGGTATATCATATGCACAATTTAATAATGATAATTCAATTTTAATTGCTATATTTGGTGGTAATATTTGTTGTATATCATTAATATTATTTAAATTAACCCAAAATTGATTTTTATTATATTTAAAACGTTCCATTATATTTGAATAGAAATTCTCTTTTATAAATATACAATTTTTTTGGCAATTATAAAATGGTAATAATTGTACAATCATTTGTAATGGTCTCAAATTTAATATTTTTTTAATTATTTCATTTTTATCATCATCAATATCATTATCATTATTATGTTTTTGTTTTATTTTAATTATATTCTTTCCATTTATTATTAAATTAACATAATTTAATTGACGATTATCAATATATTTATAATATATTTCATCTGTTGTAAATAATACATGCTCAGATTTAATAAATTCATTTTTAATTAATAAATCATATAAACCATTTGGTATTGGTAATAATTTATATTTGTTACGAAAATATTTTATATAACGTTTTATTAATTGTAATTGTAATATAGCTGGATAAATATACCATGGATAATTTGGATATAAAATTCTTATTGATATTTGGTATGCTTGTAATATTTTACGAATTTCAGGATCATATTGTAATTTTTGTGATGATTGAATTGAAATTGAATTTTTTGATGATTTTGATAATTTAATCGATGAGGATTTTGATTTCTAAAAAGATTAAAAATAAAAAAAAAAAATGAAAAAATGAATATAAGAAATGTAAGAAAAATTTATTTGAAAAGGAAAACGAATAAATTTATGCGAATCTTGGTATTTAAATGAATTTTAGAGATCATTTTAAATTTGTATGTTAATCAATAGATTAGATAAAATTCAAGCAAAAAGTTATATGAACATTCTGTCTGCCGTCGCATTGCTAACAATGTAAGATTTTTCATATTTCAAAAACCTTAAATGATCTTGTTGCACAAGTGAGTGATCGCTAAAATTCATCTGAATACCATATTGTCCGTATTCTCTATTTCAGTCTGAAAAAAAAAAAAAAATTAGAAATTATTTTTTAACAAAATTTACATGTTCAACGTATTTTTGTAACTCACTGTAACTACATACCATACTACATACATACATATATAAGAACTTGAACTTTTTTCTCAATACATATGCACATATTTTATTATAAATAGAAATTCGATTAAAAATATATAAAGCATATCAAATTCCTTTTATTCGTGGTTACATTCATTGTTCACACTAGAGACTTTAATTTGCTTTAATTCTGTTTTAATTAAAAATAAAAAATCAAATTTCTTACCACTTTAATTAAAGGCATTTTTTAATAAATTTTGTTTTTTTATCCTTCCTTATTTTTCAATTGACAATTTTTCAAAATTTTCCACTTTCTTTATACTTTACTTTTTTTTAAATACAAAATAAATTACTAATTAGATAGAATATTTTTTTATTGAAATAGGAAATGTGTATGTGAGCCAAAAATAAAAATAAACTTTTTATTTTCATTAAAATTCAATTTATCATCTTCAACAATCAAACCAACACAAACACCGACAGGCCAGTGATAGCTAACCATCTAGCTAATTAACAATTGTTCCATAAATTGTCAATTGTCATTGTCATTCAATTAATTCCCTTCCTTTAATTCGTCACATTCCACACACATGTAACAGCTTAAACACAACACGAGCGAAAATAGTCAGCGTCAACTAAAATGGTCAGTCCAGTAGTCAAAATGGTCAAAAACTAGCACTAAACACTAAATTTTGTCCGAAAGTGACTCCGAAGTGTCCGGTTTACAATACTAAAATTCAACACTAACACTTGTTTTACTGTCAAAAATCTAGTGTAGTATTTATAACACTAAAAAGTTTGTATCATATACAAACATAACAGAGAATAACAGCATAACAGAGCATGTAGAGAATATAGACATATCCATATGACATACTCATTAATCATTAATCATTATCCCGCCAAATTACAAAAATACCTCCAATCCAATTCAAAAATAAATGTGAAATTTTGTGATTTAATTCAACTTTTGTGAATAATGAGTGAAAATAAATTACTAAAACAAATTATTAGTAAATTAGGATGTAATGAAGAACCTGGTTTATTTGAGTAAGTTAATTTAAAAAAAAAATTAGATATTTCAAAAGTTAAATTTAAAAATGAATCTCTAATGCCCATTTTTATTTTTTTGGATTTTTCAAGGAAATCAACAGAACTTCTTAGACTCTTGGATTTGAAATCATCAAAAACTGTATCATCAATTGGTGATTACGGTAAAATAGTGATATGTGTTGATTTAGCTGCAACCCAACTAGGAATTGTCATTGATTTGGTAAACGAAATTTTTTTCCTTAAATTTTATATCTGATATTGCCTGATGCAATATTGAACTTTTATACTTACAACATTCTTCTCTCTTTGTAGAATACTGCATATAAAGTATCTGGTTTACGTAAATCTGCTTATGTTAACAATAAAAGAATTATTGAAAAATTATTGGATTTATCAATGCCATTAGGTATTAAAGAAATCTGCACTCAATTAAATCTTAATGAGGTAATGACAAAAGCAATACAATTACTTGATATATTTAAAATGAAAATGAAATCTTATGGTTGTAATGATGTCGATTTAACGCATCCACAATATTCAGCAATGGCTGTTTATCAAGCATGTAAGCTATTAAAAAAAAAGAAAATTCATAAAACAAAAATTCTACAATTTAGTTATTTAAAATCGATGCAATGGAATAAATTGGAACAACAATGGAATAAAATTTTAAATGATCAAAATATGAATGCATCGAATGCCGTCAACGATGACGTTGATCATTATGAAAACGATGATGTCGATATGAATGGCAAACAAAATTGTAAAAAACAAGACGATGATGATGAAATTGAAGATTATGAAATATGGAAAAGAAGGATGTTAATATTTGCTGAACTACAATTGGGTATTGTTAGAAATGATATTTAGAAATGAATTTGTCTAATAAACTTATGGGAAAAAAAGGAAAATAATTTTTTAATTAAATTCAAAGTTTTAATTTTTGTTTTATATTTTTAAAAAATGATAAGTATACAGGAATGAATTCAGAATTCTCATAAAGACAGAAAAAAAAATAAGTTCTAAAAATTCAAAGGCACTCAACTATTGTTTCCTTTATTGTTCAATTATGAATCAGCCCAATCATTATCGCTTTCACCACTACCATCAGCTGACGAGTTTGAATTTAGTTCTGGTGGTGGAAGCGATGCTGAGATTCTACTCATTAGATCTGTACCAGATACAATCGATTTTAAATTACTAGCACTGCTTTTTCCACTAGCAATACCAGCGGCGTTGGCAGCTTCTTGTTCTTTTGCCCCAGAAATACCTTTTCGACGCATCGACAAACGATTATGTAAATCAGCCATTAAATTTCCACTGTTTGAACTATTTGAATTTTTTAAACTTTTATCATTTCGTTTAACTATATCAGCAGCAGCCCTTAATTTTCCCCCTTTAGCTCCACCAGCCTGTCGAATGGCTTCCATTAAATTAGTGTGAGCATCGACTACATTGAATGATACTGGTTTCAATTTTTCTGGAACAGAAGAACTATCTGGCTGAAGTTCTAATGAGGCTGCTGGTGGAGGCGGTGGCGGTGGCGGAGGTGGTGGTGGAGGCAATGATGACGATAACGATGATTTTGATTGTAATGGCGAAGAAGTGACAGATGTTCGAATTGAATAATCCGTTGGTGGTAATGTTGGAGGCGGCGGTGGTGGAGGTGGTGGTGATGGTATTGATAAGCCTATGCCTGAAATTGATACACTGGACTGATTTTGTTGTGATGAATCATCCGAAGTTATTGATTTTACGGGGTCTGTAATTGTTTTTCCAGACTGTTCCGATGAATCGATTAGAATTGGATCTGGTAATTCTGGTAAGTTATCGATAAACATTGATGGTGCGATTTTTTCATTTTCTGTTATATCAAAGATAACATCGTCAGCAATACCAGGTAAATCGGGTAAATCTAATGGAACATCAATTTCTGGTGCATCATTTAATTTCGGTGTATAAAATAAACTTTGTTGATTCAATAACCTTTTATCATTATATGAACGATTTGTTATTGATATTGGTGCTGCTTCTAAACGATTACCTAATTTATTAATTTCATGATTTTTAATTGTTGTATTTAAATGATCAGTTGAATTTTTACTCAATATAGTATTAAGATTTTTATAACTTTCATATACATTTTCTGTTGTATTGAATAATAATAAAGAGTTAATTGATGTTAAATGCCTTGGTAATGGTCCTAAACCTTGTTTTTGTTCTAAAATATTTAATAATTTTGATTTTGTACGATTATTACGTACATGATAAAATTGTAATTTATCTTGTATCAATTTTTGTGTAACAGGTTCTTGATTACTTTTCACTTCATATTCTGTCTTTAATTGAATTTGCCCTTTATTAATACTATTTAAATTCACATCATTCATTATATTATCATATTCATTAAATGTTTGTGGTATATCTTGTAATATATCTAATGCTGGAAATTTTGATGGTGAAAATATTTTAATTGCCTTATTTACACCAACTAAATTATGAATTTTATTTTTAGCCAAATTAATACGTAAATTTAATTCATTAATTTTATTATTATTACAATTAATACGATTATCAATTTTATCAAATAAATCATTTATTGTATTTTGTAAATATTCTAATGCATTAGCTGAATGAATTATTGTTTCTTCATGACGTAAATCAGCTGGTACAATTGGTACTGAATACATTTTTCTTTTGGTTTTTTGATTTTTAAATTATTATTTTCTTTTTTAAAAATTTTTATTTTTATTATTGAAAACCTATTTTTATTTTTAGAATAAAATCTAAATTTTTTCTGTGCGCAAATTTGAGATTTGCATACACAAAGAGTTCAAGCAACCTCAAGCAAGTTGACATTCACAAAAATACTGAGACTGACACTTTGACTTCACTCATCACTCTTCAGTCATCACTCACAGTCATAGATCAAATTGACTTGACTTTGACAGACGGAATATTTGTGTTGATATGGTTAGTTTACGAAGGGATAAGTGTAAAATAAAAAATAAATGAGTGGAATAGATTATAGAATAATAGCACGATATGATGGCCAATAAGATGAACTGTAATTAAAATTAAGTGAAAATAATAAATTATTTTTAAGGTCCATTAAAATAAAAATCAAAATTTCAGTAATTAGTAAACAAGAAATCAAGTAAATATATACATAGTCAAAATAATGACTAGCCCATATGAAGTTCCAAGTTGGTATGCAAACAATAATAATTTTTATTTTGATTGAAATAAATTTTAATTAAAAAAATAAGAAAAACATAACGAAGAAAAATGAAAATTTCAAGTTTTAAAATCGAAATTTCATGAATTTAAAGAAATTTGTTAAATTTGCTTTGTCCTCTCTGTTGTTACGTATAGGGCTGGTAAACCACCGACTGGGTTACATTTAGATGTCTTAAAAGATGACAAATTAATACAAAAGTTAATGATTGATGAAAAGAAATGTTATCTATTTGGTCGTAATGCACAATTAAATGATTTTTGTATAGATCATGCATCTTGTTCAAGAGTACATGCAGTGTTCATATATCATAAACAATTAAATATACCGTATTTAGTTGATTTGGGATCAAGTAAGTTGATATCATTACATATAGAGAATCTCTAAAATGAAAATATTTTCGTTGCTTTTTTTTTTTTTTAAAGCTCATGGTACATTTATTGGCACATTACGTTTAGAACCACATAAACCAACACAATTACAGATAAACAGTACATTTCATTTTGGCGCATCTACACGTCGTTATATATTACGAGAACGTCCATCGGCTGGTATACGAACAACGAACATTATGGAAGATATACCAATGAATGAAATAAATGAGGGAACATTACTTGGTTTACCAGAAAGTCAAACAGAATTAGATGTAAATAAGCCAATAATTTATTTTATCATCAGTGATTTATTTAAGATATTCATTTTATTTTGCTTGCAGAATTTAACAGAATACAACACAGCACATAATCGTCGAATATCAATGTTGGGAATTGCAGATGATACAATGCGAAAGGTATACACTATTTACACATATTGGAACTGTAAAATGATCAAACTTGTTTTCTTCTTGATCAATCCTTGTTTTATTTTGTAGGCTAATAAAGCATCAAGAAAACGACGTGGTGTAACGTTTAATGAAGAGGAGATCATTATTAATCCAGAAGATGTTGATCCGAATGTTGGTCGTTTTAGAAATTTAATACAAAGTACTGTAGTACCAACAAAAAAGTTAAAATTAGAAACAAGTATGGGTATGGCGTTAGGAACCCAGTCATCATCATCGTCATCATCAACAGCGATCGCATTGTCACCGACATCAATGTCATCGACATCACCAATATTATCTTCAGGAACAGATATGAAGCATTTACATTCATCTGTATTAACAACACAATTGTATCATGGTCTTCCTGCTGCTACCAATGATCATAATAATAGTAGTTTAACAAAATTATCATCATCAATGGATGTTGATGTGACACCAATTGCTATGGGTACTAAATTAGGATTATTACTACCAAATCCAGCACCAGATGTAACACCGGCTAGTAATGATGATATAACACCAATCACGACTGTTAGCGTACTAGCATCGTCAGCAACATTAAAAGGTATGGTGTAGTTAAATTTATTGTCAATAATGAGGAAAATTCGCATATTTTTTTTTTTTTTGTTGTTTTAGCGACTCGATTTGATGATCGCTCATTGATAGAATCAAATGCAGAACCACAAAAGAAAAAATACGCTAAAGAAGCATGGCCTGGGCGTAAACCAATGTTAGGTGGTCTTTAAGAATATAATATAAAATGGCATTACCAAATGATTTTCATCAATCAATTTTTTTAATCTGTTTATTATATATTTTTCTTAGTTTTTGTAAGGAAAATTAAAAAATCATTTTTGTTTTTACTACCATTATTATTCTAACGTGTAATCGGGTAATCATTATGTTGAATAAGAAGTAAAGTTGATGAGAAAGCAAAATCATTATAATATAGATACATGTGAAAAAAAAAACGCAATAATAAGAACGTACATATGTATATATGTATAGGCAAATATACATATTACATACATACATGTAAGATTTTTAATTGAAAAAATTCTATCTCAAAATCTTTATTTTTTGACGCTCTTTCGATTTAAAAATGGCTCATTTTTAAAAAAGTGCCCTCGTGTTGCGAGAGTACATGGGAGTACTTAATATAGCCATATTTTGTATCATCATCATTTCGATTGAAATTGGATTGGATATTTGAAATTTGTGAAATTTGAAACAAAGGGAATGATGAACATACATATATGGCATATTCACATGATGCAACCAACCGCTGATGAACGGTGTGAACGCCAATGCTGGTGGAATAGGAATAGCATGCTTTTACAATGAGCATGAAAAATCGTTTTTTGTACTGCGAAAGAAAATAAAATGGAGAGGAAAAAAAATATGACATAAAACAAAATGTGAGAAAAGAAGAAAATTTTATTGACCACACTATTTAAAAAAAAAAAAAATTATAATTAAAAATTTTAGAACAAAATTTTTGAAATTACAAAAAGAAATTGAGAATATGAAAACCATTTTATTGAAAAATTATAAAAAATTACAAATTTATTTAATTTGTACAGCCCAAAAGCATAATTTACGATCCTGTGCAGCAGCTACATACGATAATCTATAATGCCAACATAAACCACCATATAATTTCAATGGTGCTTCGATTAATGGTAGCTGAGACTTTGATGTCATTACTTTTAATGTAATATCTGGTCTGCCAATGCTAGCAATAACATAATCGCTATTTGGACAAAATTTCACAATACATCCACAATCTTCATGAATCGATTTTATATCAGTTGGTCGACTGTTTAAAAGAAATCCATACAAAATCGCAAAATTCATTAAAAGTATTTTTGAATATCCTTTTTTTTTACCATGCTCTCCTAATGTCCCATATAATGATGTCACCACCACCAATGGCAGCTACATGTGAATGATTCTGTAATGACCAATCAGCATACATCATTGGAATTTTTGGTGATTCCATTGACATTAAAACTTGTTGAGATTTGACATTGTACAAATGAATGATACCGTTTTTCTCGCCAACTAAAATTTTACCTGGCTCATCTGGATGCCATTTAATTGACATACCAGCTGATGTTAAACAAAATACTGTCATTACTTCGTAATTATCTTTTGAATTCCATATAATGCATGTATGATCATCACTAACTGATGCCAAATATTCACCATCTGAATCCCATTGGATATCATTCACATAACTAGTGTGACCTTCAAAGGAGTTAACGTGTTATCCGATATTTTTTTAATTGTAGAATTAAATTTAATTTACCTTTTAATGGTTGCATTGTACCAGAACTTTGTAAATCATTACGAAAAATTCGTAAATTAAAATCTGCACCAGCTGTACAAAATGTTATAACTTTTGGTAATACTGCAAGTGATGTTTCTGGAGCAAAAGTAATTGAATAACAACGGCTTTCATGGTATAGTTTTTTTAATTCATGCCATTCAAAAATTTCTAATTCAGATTCTTCCTAAAAATTATGATACAAATGAAATTACTCATATTTTAATTTTAAATATTAAAATATTAAAAGGACTTACCGCAAATTTAACGATTCCTAAAATGATTGCATTTGGCACAGCTACACAAATTAGATTTGCCGCTAGATCACTAGCATATAATTCAAAACAATAAATTTGATCATCAAAGGTAACGATATGCTGTGGCAGAGTTGTACTTCTCATATTGTATTGTTGGAGATTTTTTTTGTTATTTTATTTTATTTTGTGTTACTGATGTTCAAAATCTAGATTCAGTCAGTCTTATAAAACCTATCTCACTTTTTTCATCAAGAATAAAAATGTAGAGACTAATGCACGAATAATTAAAGGTAAACAATTAACAAATATTCAATAAAATAAAACAAGCTAGATTAGATTTGAAGGTTATGTATATTATTTGTGGCTTGGCGCACAGTGAGAATAGAAATGACAACAGCAAAATTACTGCTTTTACACTAGGGATAAAAACCAAGATAAACTTTTCAATAATTGCAGCTTACTGGGTGAAGAAAAGTGGGGAGAATATCAGGTAGCCCGGTTCCGGTACCTACGGGTTTTTCATTTCGTAACTAAATTTTCTTCTTTTCTCACATTTTGTTTTATGTCATATTTTTTTTCCTCTCCATTTTATTTTCTTTCGCAGTACAAAAAACGATTTTTCATGCTCATTGTAAAAGCATGCTATTCCTATTCCACCAGCATTGGCGTTCACACCGTTCATCAGCGGTTGGTTGCATCATGTGAATATGCCATATATGTATGTTCATCATTCCCTTTGTTTCAAATTTCACAAATTTCAAATATCCAATCCAATTTCAATCGAAATGATGATGATACAAAATATGGCTATATTAAGTACTCCCATGTACTCTCGCAACACGAGGGCACTTTTTTAAAAATGAGCCATTTTTAAATCGAAAGAGCGTCAAAAAATAAAGATTTTGAGATAGAATTTTTTCAATTAAAAATCTTACATGTATGTATGTAATATGTATATTTGCCTATACATATATACATATGTACGTTCTTATTATTGCGTTTTTTTTTCACATGTATCTATATTATAATGATTTTGCTTTCTCATCAACTTTACTTCTTATTCAACATAATGATTACCCGATTACACGTTAGAATAATATAATGGTAGTAAAAACAAAAATGATTTTTTAATTTTCCTTACAAAAACTAAGAAAAATATATAATAAACAGATTAAAAAAATTGATTGATGAAAATCATTTGGTAATGCCATTTTATATTATATTCTTAAAGACCACCTAACATTGGTTTACGCCCAGGCCATGCTTCTTTAGCGTATTTTTTTCTTTTGTGGTTCTGCATTTGATTCTATCAATGAGCGATCATCAAATCGAGTCGCTAAAACAAAAAAAAAAAAATATATGCGAATTTTCCTCATTATTGACAATAAATTTAACTACACCATACCTTTTAATGTTGCTGACGATGCTAGTACGCTAACAGTCGTGATTGGTGTTATATCATCATTACTAGCCGGTGTTACATCTGGTGCTGGATTTTGTAGTAATAATCCTAATTTAGTACCCATAGCAATTGGTGTCACATCAACATCCATTGATGATGATAATTTTGTTAAACTACTATTATTATGATCATTGGTAGCAGCAGGAAGACCATGATACAATTGTGTTGTTAATACAGATGAATGTAAATGCTTCATATCTGTTCCTGAAGATAATATTGGTGATGTCGATGACATTGATGTCGGTGACAATGCGATCGCTGTTGATGATGACGATGATGATGACTGGGTTCCTAACGCCATACCCATACTTGTTTCTAATTTTAACTTTTTTGTTGGTACTACAGTACTTTGTATTAAATTTCTAAAACGACCAACATTCGGATCAACATCTTCTGGATTAATAATGATCTCCTCTTCATTAAACGTTACACCACGTCGTTTTCTTGATGCTTTATTAGCCTACAAAATAAAACAAGGATTGATCAAGAAGAAAACAAGTTTGATCATTTTACAGTTCCAATATGTGTAAATAGTGTATACCTTTCGCATTGTATCATCTGCAATTCCCAACATTGATATTCGACGATTATGTGCTGTGTTGTATTCTGTTAAATTCTGCAAGCAAAATAAAATGAATATCTTAAATAAATCACTGATGATAAAATAAATTATTGGCTTATTTACATCTAATTTTGTTTGACTTTCTGGTAAACCAAGTAATGTTCTCTCATTTATTTCATTCATTGGTATATCTTCCATAATGTTCGTTGTTCGTATACCAGCCGATGGACGTTCTCGTAATATATAACGACGTGTAGATGCGCCAAAATGAAATGTACTGTTTATCTGTAATTGTGTTGGTTTATGTGGTTCTAAACGTAATGTGCCAATAAATGTACCATGAGCTTTAAAAAAAAAAAAAGCAACGAAAATATTTTCATTTTAGAGATTCTCTATATGTAATGATATCAACTTACTTGATCCCAAATCAACTAAATACGGTATATTTAATTGTTTATGATATATGAATACTGCATGTACTCTTGAACAAGATGCATGATCTATACAAAAATCATTTAATTGTGCATTACGACCAAATAGATAACATTTTTTTTCATCAATCATTAACTTTTGTATTAATTTGTCATCTTTTAAGACATCTAAATGTAACCCAGTCGGTGGTTTACCAGCCCTATACGTAACAACAGAGAGGACAAAGCAAATTTAACAAATTTCTTTAGATTCAATTTTATTCAAATTTTATTAGTGAAAAAAATAATGAATAAAAAGTAAAAAAATATTTGCCATTCAGTATATCATATGAATTCGTTGTTACGTATAAAATAATGTATATTATGTAAGATTTAAATTCTTGGTTTTAGAATGCTCCTGTTTTCAGATTTCGTTATGATGGCACTGAATGATCTAAAAATAAAATGAAATAATTAAGAATAAAAAATAAAAAAAAAAGGAAGACAATTTTATACTAAAACACTCAAGTAGAAGGCTCCGGCGGGATTCGAACCCGCGATCTCCTGTTTACTAGACAGGCGCTTTAACCAACTAAGCCACGGCGCCACTGCATAGTTTTAGACTATTTTTGTATAACTCTTACATATTGTATAAAAATAAGATTTACATATAATAACGACACTAACGTAAAAATCCGTCAATTAAATATCAATAAACTACAATACCGAAAACTAAATTATGCAATTAAATTAAGAAATATCAAAATCAGATCTCAAAAATGTAGGTATATGTATTATGGAATCTTACAAACAAGTTGTAACTGTTGCAACAACTTCTACTATTCCTGTCAACTAAAGTTCTTCAAGATTTATGATCACCAGCCAGAATCATAATTTGACATCATACAACTGAAAACCTAATATTGCCCCACATAGGGTCCAGAAAATTATTACATATAATATATTTGGAACGTTAAATTCAAGGTCTGAGATATGTTTTAGACAATTTCTTGAAGCTGTGAATCCATCCAACCAAGACAATCTAATATTTTAAAATAAATTAAGAAAAAAATTTAATTTTTTTTTATAAGAAAATTTATTTTATTTTTTATTTATTCTTATGTAATTTCATCTTTTTTTTTTAAACATTTTACATAAAATCTACAATATTACATTTTTATATACTCGCCTATTATAACTTAAAAGCGAAAAATCATCTTTTTAAATACTTTTCTTTTTTCTTTTATTCTTTACTTCTATTTACTATGTAATAAATTTTAAGGGTATATGCTATACATTAAAGAAAATAAAAGCAAAAATCATAAAAAAAAGTATATTAATGTATAAAAATTAAATTAAATTAAATTAAAAAAAAAATATATTTGTAATTATGACATAATTTATCATGAATGAATTCTATTTTTTGTGAAAATGAAAAGCAAAATAAAAATAAAAATTTTAATTTAGTAAAATACAGTAGAAACCGTATATAAGGACACAGTTTATAGTGACGAATAGTTCGGTTAATTTTTTTTTTTATTTTACTTTTTTCAATTTTTTTTTTTTCAGTTCTATTTTGTATATTTTTTAATTCTTAAGAAGAGAAAGGGAAGGTAAACAATATTCTCAATTCAATTGAGAAATATGTATTCTTTGCTGCAGTGCAGTGTGCTGTGATTTATCAACTAATGTTCTGTTGATTTACGTTATTTATTCATTTATTTTTTTTTAATTATAAAAAGAATAAAAAACTCCCTGAAGCACCTTATCAAAAACCAAAAAAAAAAAAATAAATAAATAATAAAAAATAAAGTGTGTACGTATATTATTGTGATTTTTTTTGTATTGTCCATGAAATATTTCTTTTTTTATACTTAAATGTCTTATTTTTTTTATTACAGCAACTATTTATTTATTTTATAAATAACGAAAAAAAAAAAATCACATCCTCTTTATATGTTATAGATACGTGTTGTTCACATGTACATATTTAATTATTTACTATTATCATGCTCCTGAGAAATTTACGTGTATACGTTTAACAGGCTTTATAACGATCTTTGTTTCTTTTTTTTAATTTTTCTTACACGAAATATTTTTATACTTTTTAATATGTACATTTTATGTTAAATGAAAATTTAAAAAAAAAGCACTGATATCACTTAAAAAAATTAAAAATAAAACTCCAAAAACATAATTCACATATTTCACAAAGGGCATCAACAAATATATTTTCATGATACCGTTTTTTATTTAAGCTAGTAACTGTCCATTCGTTATTTTCATAACGTTTTGTTTTCTTTTTTTTTTAATTTCAGCTTTTTTATTTTTTAAAATTTTTTTGTTTTGCCAATTAATTCCTTCAATAAAAATTTAATTTGTTATTTTTATAATCATACATATTTTAAACTTACCCATTTCGTCTTAAATAAAATAATTAACGCAGTGACAATAAAACGGTGTGGTGATAAGAGATGAATGAAAATGAAATTTTCAACAAAATTTCTCTAGCTAAAAAATTATTTGTTTCGATGATTTATCCCAAAAATATAATCACAGTATATCCATGGCATGCCTTTTAAATTTGTCATGTCTTTGGTTTATCACAGCCGCATCAAACGGTTAAACCACAATGGGATTTTTTTTTTTTTTGTGCATACTCATTCACCTAACACCTAGTACATTTTTGGTTTGTCTCTCTTTATTAATTTTTCTGTTTTTCTTATTTCAATCATTTATATTATTTGGTAAATGAATAAATTTACATTCTTTATCATCACATTGTCCCATTAATTGGTATGGACATATGATACCATTTGGATCATCAATTGTTCTAAAAAATTTGAAAATATTTCAAAAAGAAAAAACCCCAAAAAAAAATATGGGAGAAAAATAATTGATTACATCATACATACTCTGATTAGAGTGTTTTGTTTTTTAAATCAAAATTTTAGAGAAAATACAGACCTGTCTTGATTTATGTATTCCAATGGTGATACATAAATTTTTGAATTAAATGATTCTTCTTCATTAACTGATAATTCTTTTTTCTTTTCTTTTCCTGTATCACCATCTTTATTGGTATTAATCTAAAAACTCATAAAATTTAAGACAAGTAATATCCAATTAGTAGAAAAAATGAAATTGTCATAAAAACTTACCTGATCTAATACAGTATTTGTATCTTTTAAGTTTTCATTAGTATATTCATTTATCGCTGTTTTTATAGGATTCTGTTTATTTGATTTTGATTGTATCGCTTCATCTACAGTTCCTGACCCATTTCTACCAAGAGATGACACATCACTATTTTCTATAGAATACATTTCTTCAACGTTCGTTTTTTGAATTTCTATAGATTGGATTTTTTCATTCGATAGATTTTCTAATTCATTTATTTTTGGGCTTTTCATATCAAAAACATTTACAACAGTAGTACATGAATTTTTGTTAACATCACTTTTCAAAAAATCAGTGGCAATAGAAGTAGTCCTGGTATTAACTTGTGATTTTGAATTCATTTCGACATCCGTTGAAATTGATGGAACACTTGTTGAGTCTTCCTGTGCGACAACATCTTTCTCCATTCGTAATTTATTCTTTTTCAAATCTTTTGTCATTTTCTGTGCATCAACTTTCTTCTTTTTATCATGATTTATATTTTCATCTTCATTTACTTTATTTATCATTGTAGCCACACCTGAATTTTGTTCAAACATTTTCAGTTTATTCAAATTCCCGTTTGTTCCATTCAAATTTAAATCATTTACTTCATTTTCTAATTTATGTTTAATATTCTTTTTAGTTATTACCCATTTTATGTTCAATTTCTCATTTAAATTTGACGAATTAAGATTTTTTAAGATCTTTATTTCATTTGATAATTGTTTTGATTTATCAACAATATTAGATTTCTGTTTTGCAGTTTTAATTCTAGAATAAATAAAAGCAAATAAAATAAAAAATTTCTAATAAAGATAAATTTTGAAACGTTTAAATACAGTAGAAATTATTCAACAATAACAATATCGTCGGTAATTGAATGAATTGATCATTTCGTCATGCTCATCATACGATTTCTACTGACTATTTGTTTTTCTCTTGTTTTTTATCTACTTACCTATATTCTTTCCCGTACAAATCTCTTCCTAAATTTATTGTTGATTTCTCAAAATTCACATAATGTGTTTTCATATTAAAAATTTTTTTATGTGAATTCGTTATATCTGGATATAATTTCATTAATTTTTTATTTTGTTTATCTAATTCATTTTCAACATGTTTCATTTGTAATTTTAATTGTTCAAATTTTTGTTGCAATAAAATTTTTTGTAATTTCTCTTTTTTTGTATTTTTAACTAAATTAATTGCATTTGTTATATGATCAAGTAATTCGGCGCTGTAATTTTAATAGAAAAAATTTTTGTTTTGTTTTTTAAATAATATTAAAATTAAAAAATTTTTTTATTTATTTATTTTTTTTTTAAATTATAATAATTACTATACCATCCGGTCTAAATTTATCCATTAACTTAAAAATTATAACAGAAATAAATCGTAGTCTTAATTCAGTCTAGAAAAATAGTGCGTTACGTGGTATTAAAAATTAAAAATTTTGAGTAGATAAATTTAGATTGGACTGCATCCTACATTTAAAACGAAGAAAAGAAGAAATAAAAATTGGAATACATCTCTTGAAGTTTAGATATTTTATACCCAATTCAAAATAAATAATAATATAATAACATAAGAATATAAGCAATAATGAATGAATGCCCACCTTTTCTTGTTAATATTATTTTCATAGCCTTTTAATAATTCAAATTTTTCATTATTCTGCAGTTCTTGTTTATTTTTATTATCCTGTTTCATAGTTTCATGTTTTATAACTGACGATTGGGTTTCATCTTTTAATGATTTATTTTTGTTTTCTGAAACTCCTGCACCAGTGTCATTTATATTAGTGTCTGTTCTCTCTTGTGCATCTTTTAACTCTTGATTTTGTACTTCTTTTAGCACATCATGGTTTTCAATTCGATTCTTGTCTTCATCATCTATTGTAGTACTATTGCTAGTAGTAGCTAGTGCTGTTAAGGCATTTTTGTTTAATGATGTGAAATCTATTTGATCAGTTTGATAGGGTAAATTTGATGCATTTTTAATTAAAATCTTTTTAATTAATTTCTCGTTAGTTTTTAACTTCCCTGAGATATTAGAACTATTATATGAATTATCCAAAATTGTTTTCAGTGGTGATGGCGACAATGATGATGATGAAACTGACGCTTTTACGTTCGATTCTTCTGTGTCACCTTTGTCTACGATGGTATAACACACTTGATTGTTTAATTTTGCATGACGTGCTCTTTTTTGTTTTTCTAAAATTTTAATACGATTTAATAAACGACGATACTCTAATTGTGATGACTGAGGTAAATGCCGAACAGCCTTAAAAGTAAAAGATGGGGAGAAAAGAAAACTTTAGATAACAGAGATTACAAAATATTTTGGGCTTTTGTGAACATTGTTTTTTCCCAAATTTTTCATCTGTTCAAAATTTTACTTACCGCTGGTGTCTTTGCAGCTATTATTTTCGACGTTGACGATGATAATTCAACTTGTTTTGTTGCCGTTTGTGTTTCTGATGCTGCCACCACTTCATTAACATTACTATTATAATTACTACTCTTATTAGTCTCTTTTTTAGTTTTTTCTACTTTCGTTCTAGCATTTTTTAAAAATTCATCTAATTTTGCTTGGAATACGTCATTTACAACACATTTTTCTGTTACAGATGAATTTACATCTGATGTTATTTGTTGTTGATGCTGTGATAATGGTGAATAAATTGGACTATCCATTTGTAAACTCATTGGACTAGCATTATCATTATCATAATAATTAAATAAATTGACATCATCAATTTCTTTACTACAATTTTTATTCGCCATATTATCTTCATCATCATCATCATTGTTGTTTAATGATTCTGACTCAGACAATTCAGATTCGGATGATGTTTCACCAACTCGTATTACAATCCTTTCTATTTTTGGTACATCTAATTTTGTAACTAATCTCGTTCCAGATTTTGAATTTTGTGTAATTTTCAATGGTGTCAACATTTTCAATTTTCCATCATTTACTATTAAAGATAAATTATTTTTAGAATTGACTAAAGTTTCATTAATAATTTTACGTTTCTTTGATAATTGAGCATTTGCTGTATTATTGATGATTTTCATTCTAGTCTTTTTTATTTTACCAGTAGAATTTTGTGTCAATAGACCTTTGCCTTCAACTTTTGAAGAAACTGACAATAATGATGATGATGAAGGTAATAATGAAGTTGTTTTTTGTTTTGTGGCGATAATAGCAGAGGTAGCTAAATTTTTTAATGACAATTGTGAATGTTGCTCCTCAATTTGGTCAGCACAGTTCTCAAGATTTTCTTTCTCTAAATCAAATTGATCACATTTCAAATTAACCTCATGCTCATTTTTATTGTCTTCTTTCCACATATTATCTGTTTGATTATCATTCTCATGACGCTGTGATATCAAATGAGTAAAGTTAGGACCACTTTGAAAACTCATTGCCTTATCATTTACGTTATTTTCTAACGATTTGCCTAAGTTATGAATTATTTCAGTTTTTGGTTCCATTCCCTCACTTAAAACGTTTTCTAATTCTACTGGTTTTAATGAATTTTGATCCTCTTTAAAAATATCATTAGCTTTTATTGTATTAAAATAATGAGTATCAGGTAATGATTCATTTGTACTATAGTTTATATCATTACAATTATTCTCATTTATAATTTCAAAATTTAAATTTAACGCAGAACCATCATAATAATCACCTGTCTGCATGTTACAGTCTTTTTCATTTTGTATTATTTCATCATTTTTATTATTATTATGATTTTTAAATGGTATGGGAAATGTATTTGATGATGACAATGATGATGGTTGATGCAATAATTTTGTTTCATTTTGAACGTTTTCTACAGCAGGTTTTTGTTTTAATCGTTTAACAGCTTCTTTTAATATAAATTCAGTTTTATTTATTGGTTTTTGTTGCTTTTTCACGCTACTACAATTATTTGCCTTCATTGTCATTAATAGTAAACCCTTTAATATTTCTAAATCAATTGATGATGATGATGATGACGAATCTTCAGGAACATTATTTGAATTTATAATCGGTGGTTCATTTTCTTTTTTCGTATTATCATTAGCATTACTTATTATTAGTCGATTAGAATCATTTACGTTGCCTTCGTTATTTTCATCATAATCATCTTCTTCTATTTTGACAGCTGAATGCTGTTCTAATTTTTCTTTTTGTACTGAATCCATTTTCGCTAATAACAATGCTCTTAATGCTGATTCCTCTTCGTCATCTGATTCTTCGTTATTAACAGTTTCTGATTCAAATGATGAACTTCTTAAAATTACGACTTTTTCATTATCATCGACATTGGTGATATGCGTTGGCTGACTTTCTTGCTGAACTACCTGTTGTGTTAATGATGGAGATGACATTGTCATTGATGTACGTGGTAAAGATGGCATATATGATTCATTTGATGGCAATTTAATTGCTGTTGGAGAATGGATATAATGCTGCTGTTGTTGGTGCTCATAACTATTTGGTAAAGGAATTTGTTCGATGGGAATCCAATTACTATTACTACCAATAATATTACAAATTTGTTGCTGCTGGTGTTCTCTAAATACCGGGCTATTTGACGAATCGCTATTAGCAATCTCCATATCTACTGGTTTTAAAACGGAGTCGGTAACTTCTGTACCACCACCAGTATCGCTAACAAATTCTGGTGATGATATTGGGCTTATATCCATGCTATTATCGACGTATGTATCTGTTATATCTGGCAATTTCGGTGATTCATCTATATCAGATGGTGAGAATGAATACATATCTTTCTTACTATAATTATTTACACATACATCAATCGTTTCAGCAAAGTTATCAGACGGTGTATATGGTCGTTTATCTTCGCTTTCACGACGTTTTTTCCTAGCCAAATGTTTTTGCATAACTGCCGATTTTAATGCAATTAATCGTAGCTCTTGCTCTTCTAATGAAGCTGAATCATCACTATCATCTAAATCGTTTTTTTCCCTTTCATTTCCATTAACTAATAATTCTACACAACCATTATTACTAACATTTTTTGTGTCTTCCTCATCTGATACCAAATCAATAGTTCTTATTAATTTGTTTGTCTTTGATCTATCGATTTTATTTAAATTTTCTTGCAAGTTATGATAACGATTGTATTGATTTGAATCCTTTGTCCCTGAACTTTTCGTATTAATATCTCTTTTTAATGCTATCCTCAATTCATCACGATTCAATACGTACATTTCCTCTTCATCATCATCATCATCATCATCATTTGAACTTGATGTAAATATGGCATTACGTCCTGATTTTTTCTTTCTCTTTTCAGATCTTGATCGACGACCATGATTTTTACATAATTTTTGTGATTTTCGTTTACGTTTACGATGATGCTTTATTAATAATGATGATTCTGGTGACGGACTAACATAATTACGTTTTTCATTGTCGTAATTATCATCGTATACTTCTTGATTATTAGATTTGTACTGATGACGATGATATCGACGGTGATGATGATGATGGTGACTACGACTATGATGACATTTCGAATCTCTGGAATCTGTTTCGTCTATGGATTGATTCTCAATTATTGACTGTTGAGATGGAAATGTTAAAGGTGATAACAATTTTTTTCTACGTTTTTTAACATACGATGATGAACGATATTCATTCGATGGCACCACTAAACTATTATCATGTTGATCATAAACAGTTGAATCCAAAGTCACTTTATGTTCATGATCGTAACGATCATTTACATAACCTAAATTTAATTATGAAAATTTTTTTATAAAAATTACTTTTCAAGAATTCTGAAACAATCCTAGAAGTCCATGCAAAAATAAAGGAAAAATATATCTTGATGTTATGAGAACATTTTTGTATCAAATTTTACATTATTAGGAAATACTTATTTATATTAGATAATTAAAAAAAAAATAATAATAATAATTTCCCTCAATAATGATTTAACCTACCATAATCATAGACTCCCGATATGTTTGCAATTTTTTCTAATTCAGCATTTTTAGCTTCCAATTCTTCAATACGTTTCATCATTGATAGCTCTTCATCAGATGATATAATATCTTCGAATTCATCAACAATTTCACCTTCTTCTCGTTCATCATTATTTCCTTTAATATCTGTACTAGTATCCATTTTATTAATATGACGTTCTTTTCTGATTTGCATTCTTTCGTTTTGTTGATGATTCTCTTGATGATTCTCAGTAGTATGGCAAATATAATTTTGCTGTTGTTGTTGTAATATAAAATCTACAGCATTTTTATGATCACATTTAATGCCATCGTTAATAACAATTTGCAGTTGATGTTGTTGTTGCTGCTGCTGCTTTTGTTGGCAATGGCTAATAATTTGATTTGTTGCATTCCCATTTTTATTATCTATAGAATCTATGGTAATCGAATTTATATATGAATTTGGTGTTTTTGCAGTTGTTATCTGGGAACTTGAAATATTACTATCTGCTGTTGTAATTATCATCACGACTTATTCATTTATGTACATATTTATTTTTTCCCTATTTTATATTTAATCAAATAAAAAATTTTTCTTATTTCATATGTAAACGATTGTATGTATTTAGAAAATTTATTTAAAATAAAAAAAAACTATGCATGTACATACATCCATACATATGCATTTGTATGTATCTGACATTTACATTTAAATTGAATTTTTTTCTTTTACTTAATTAAATATGTACGTAGTTTTGAATGCTTAAATTTAAAATAAAAAGGAAAATATTATTTTAACACTATGTAATACATATTTTCGTATTTAAAAAGCTAAAAATTATTTTTTTTTTTTGCAATTTTTTACTTTTTTTCTTATTTCTACAAAAAATTAAAACTTAAAACCACTCCACTTCTATTTCCTTTTTCAACTTGCTTTATGTCGATTGTTGTATTGTAATTTATTTGTAATATAATATGATAATATATATTGAATGTGTGTAAAAAGATAAGATTAGGAGGAAAGAAAATAAATTGACTTTTTTTTAACCATAGAGTAAGAAGATCTTTGAAATTCTTGTAATCACATGATTTGACATTTAACTTTAATTTCATTTGAGTTAAACTAATGTAGTTTACACGATATTCAATCCAATTCATGTTATGAAAACTTGAAGTAGGATTGAAATAGAAAATTAATTAATTAATTATCAGACCAGTCAGATACTATATATATCTACGTACATACATACATATATACATAAATACATATGCGCATATATATATCCATAAATATATATGAATGGAATATGTATATGTTTTGTGATATACATATGTATGTACGTAGCAATAAAATTTCGAACTTGAAGCCAGCTGAAAATAAATATTTTTATTTTCATTATACCTGATATACATATGTATGTATATATACATACATATATGTGTGTACATTATGTATGTACGTATGGACATATGTATGGTCGTATATATATAAATACTTATATTATATATCTATACATAAGTACTACACACAACCCCACAAAATTATATACATACTTAAATAAAAGAAGATAAAGAAAAAAATATATACCTAGGGTTTTTTTTTAGTATACTATATGCGTGATAAGAAAAAACGAGAGAAGAATAAAAAAAACAAAAAGACGTCAACGTCACATACACATCTATATGAAAGAGCTGCCATATGTACATATCAACATATGTATGTATGCGATAAAAATTTCATATGTACATATATAAAGATTGGTATACGTAAGTACATATTTTGATATGTATATAATAAATGTAGTATATACAGCCACAGACAATGGCCACAGGGTGTACTAGTGTCGACGTCACAAAGTAGATTTAGCGTGTAATTTTGACTGTTTCCAGCAAAAAGTTATTATATATCTCGGAAGGTTCTAATCTTCAGCATTAATTTGCAACTAATATGAATCAAATAAATGGGATAATTTATATATGTTCACTTATGTGACGTTATCGTTGTGCACGTGCTTCAAAATATTCAATATCAATTACCTATAACTTAGGACGGGGTTTAAAACGATTTTTTGCTAGAAACACTTAACTACACTAAATTATTTTTTGTTTTTGTAACGTCGATACTAGCACACACTGTATAATTTATCATCATGTATAAACAAGTTATAACAAAGTTGACTTGCTTGCTATGATCCTATTACCTAACATATATGTACAGTATATACACAAATTGTATATATATATATATATATATATATAGCATATACATATATACCAGCACAGTATACCAAACCAAACCAATATACCACACAAAAAACGGCACAAAATATATATATGTAGGTATGTACGTACTTATGTGTAGGTTAGACAAATGTTAACAAAAATCAGCAGGCAAGCAAGTCAAATCATGCATATCATAAGTAAATAAGCAGAGCAACAAAAAAGATTGAAATTGAAAATTTAGTTATTTTGAAAATTTCAAAAGTAAAGTGTTGCTTTTAGTAAACTGAAAAATTTCAGAAAATTTGTTCATCTCATCGTTTTCTACATGAAAATACAAAACTAAATTGATTTAAATAATAAAAAAAAAAAAAAAAATAATAAATTAGAAAATAAACGCAGTGATCAAGTGTATGTAGTTAAAGGAAAATAGATTTTTTTTATTTGTTACCAGACAAAGTTACTGATACTGAAACAAGAGAACAGGATTAATGTAGTTTTTTTGTATCAAAAAGGGAAAATTTAAGGCGAATAAAGAAATTCACAAAAAAAAAAAAAACAAATCCCTTTATGTGTACATATGTATGTACATGTTTTATTTGTGTCGCGTGTAAAAAGAAATTTTCAAGTTTTTCTCTTTAAGTGTACGTACAAGTATATAAGTACAAGGTACAAGTAACAAAAGTCAGTGAGCATAAATAAACATACGTTTTTTTTTGTGTGTGTGTGTACCGTATATAATATCTTATATACTTCATCAGTTTATGTATACATACTTATACATATATAATAAACCCTGCACAACAACAGCTTACTGTATTGTGTACAAAATTTCAGAATATCAAAAATCTCTTTGTGAAGACGACGATTCATTCAAAAAATAAAAAGTAAAAATCCATTATCCCATTATTGTTGAGGGAAACAAAAAAAAAAACCGTATTGTGATCTGAAGAAAAATCAATAAATTATCTACAATTTTTACTGTTTAATTGCAAGCACAAAAAAATAAAATAAATTGAAAATATTCAGTGAAATTCAATGTGTCGTTAAATAATGTTATAATTTTATTAAATTTTTGTTTTCTTATAATATTGTGTTTGAAAAAAAGCCAAATAAAAAATTTTTAATTCATTTTGTTTTTCCATGAACAAAAAATTTATTTTATGTGGTAGCTGAAAAAAGAAAAAGTGCTGTCATTTTTAATATTTTCAATATCAAAGATTCAGAGCATTAAAAGAATTTAATAGTTTATGTTGTAAATCTTCAAATTTTTATACATATATTTTTTTTAAAAAAGTCAAAAATTAATTGAAATTAAAAAAAAAAAATGATAATTTCATGTGAATGTTTAAATGTAGTGGTAACATCAAATGCCACCAATATTACAGCAACTAATAGCAGTCAGCAACAGCAGCAGCATCAACCAGCTGATCACAGTAGTAGTGTTGTTGTTGTTGGCGATGATAATAATCAAAATGAAGTTAATTTCAATTATTTATCAAAATTATATGGTGTTAATATGAATGAAATGCAAAAATTACAAAAATCAAATAAATTGTATGAAGGATGTTTGGAATTTTTTAAACAGGTAAATTAAAAATTTATTTTTCCTTTATTTTCATTCACCAAATTAAAAAAATATATATTTCAAATTGTTTAATTTCATTTGATCGTATTTTTAAATTTTATTTAGGTATTTTCTTTTTAGTCTATAAATAAATGAATAGAAATAATAACAGCTGAATAAATTTATATGCAAATTAATTTATGTACATTGTACTTGCGTGATATTGAATAGTCAGTACTGATTCATTTTAATTAAGATAATATTTTTTTTATTTTATTGAATGATGAATTCAGAAATATGTAATATATAAAAGTAAAAAAAAATATTAGAAAAGTGATTGGCCGGTGACCGCAACATACATAACAATTTATTATTATTATTATTTGTAAAAATAATAGACATAATAATGTAGTAGGCTTCTATGTATAAGCTATAAATCTACATATTATAATTGAAGTACTCTTCTAGAAAATGGTCAGATAACCTCATTTCATTTCTGTTTTTATTCTTGGTTTTATTTTATCTTTTTTTGTAAAATGTTCATACATGACAGATCAATGCATGCATAGTAAATTGAGACCGATTTCTTAAATGTTAATACAGATCAAGATATTAAATTGATTTTTATTTTATTTTTTTCTTTTAAATTAGAAAATATACTTTTTATTCATTTTTTTTTAAATAGCTGCACAATCATCAAAGAAAAAAAAAATGATCAAAATGATAAAATCTTATAAGCCGGCATTACAATCGAATCATCTATTAATGTTAGGTACCTATATATGTACATACATATGTATGTATGTAAAACGTAAAAGATTATTTGAAACTGGTTATTTTATACTGTAAATTGTAAGTTGTTTAGGAGAATACAGCTTTTAGTTATTGCAATCGAAAATGTTGAATTTATTTAAATCGAAAAAATTTTGTTTCAAAAGACCAGAAATATTAAAAATTAAATAGTATCTTAAAGATATTTACATATAGATACATATATATTTTAGGTGGGGATTTGGGGAATCGGTTTCGTTTATTGTTATAAAAATCGTATAATTTACCTACTGCATTTTAGATAGTTAGGTAGGTACCTTCATATTTAAGTACAATACATAATATTGGACTCGTGTTTAGTGGAGCAAGATCGAGATTTTCACATAATTTACATTACAAAGATGTAAGTATCCTGTGATACCCGAAGAGTTTGTAACAAAACTCTAAAAATTCTAGATTTTTCACCGGTAAAAACTTTCCTTTTACTTGTAGATTAATATAGGACACCCAAATAAATACTTAAAAATGCCTTAGAATTTTAAATAAATGGTTTAATTTTAAAATTTTTAATTTAATTAAAATTAAATTAAACTACAGCCAATTTACCTATAGATTTCTTATTTTTAAATATTATCTATTCAGTTGAATTTTGTATTCAACGTACCTACCTACGTTACATTTACATAATTGTAAGAATTACCTACCTATCTGTACAGCATATTATGATAAAAACTGGGTGTGTGTATCATGCACACAATTCAATTGTCATGTAAATAAAAAATAAAAAAATAATTTAAATACAAAGACATAAATAAAATTTAAAATATTTTTGCGATAAGCTAAAGCAAAACTTCTCTTTTATATTACATATATAATAAAAATGATGTAAATGCATATTATAAACTGCAACCTATTTACATAGAGCATTTTAAAAATATTTATAAATTCTTATCTAAAAATAATAATGAGAAAAAATTTTGTTTTTGTACTTTTTGGACAAATACAGAAATAACTACATGTGGGTATAGGTACATTAAATCATAAACAATAAATTCATAGACTTTAAAAATAAAAATGAAAATATACCTATGTAGCTAATATTTTTGTATTATGATAAAGTGTATCCATATTTGATAAATAAACAAATAATTCTCTTACATATAAAAGTATCAACACCAAGTACCTACATACATTGTGTACATTTTCATTATTAAAAACAATTATTATAAATTTATTATTAAGCCAAAAAAATATGAGTGGATGCACTTAAAAACAAAAGTCTGAAAAATAAAAGTAAATATCTAGATTCTTGTTTCGTTTTTTTTTTTTTTTTGAAAAATAAAACAAAGCAAAAAAAAACTTAGATGAATTAACAACTTCTTATTTATTTAAAATTAAGTCATAGATACATATTTACACATACATATATTCTTATATACATTTATCTATGAACAGTACGTAGTCGATAGGGTAACGCGCGATTAGAATCAATAATCAATTATTCAATAATCATTTCAGAGGAAAAAAAAAACTCAGATTTAACCTTTTTTTTGTATAAGTATATCAGCTTTAGTTGAAACCAAACCCAGAATCTTCAAATAACTTGTTCTTGAAAATCAAGGATATTTGACTCAGCGAAATGAATCCTAGTAATGGCTATATAGAATATGTGTTGGTAAACATTCGTTATCCACATTGTTTGCAATATAAAAATGTATTTTACCGCCACTGATACCTTTATAATATATGTACGTACAATGAGTAGGCGCACATTAACCCTGTATGTATATATTAAAATTTTTAAGTACCCTACTCTAGTATGTACATACATAATTAAGAAGTATATGTACATATTTTTCATTAATAAACAAAAAACAAATAAATTAAAAATAGCATTAATTTTCTTCTGTTTATTACTCATTTGCCACTTATTTTTCTTTATTTTATTTTTTTTATTTTATTTTTTTATTTATATTGTTGTTGATTTTTATTAACCGGCATTGAAGGATTGTGAAAATGCAAAATAATATGTAGTTAAGTGAACATGATGTTTATATATATATATACATATGTATATATATATATACCTATATATATATATAGGTATATATGTAATTGTATACGTGTACATTCCCAATCGTCCATTCAAAAACAAATAAACAAAAAAGAAGGAAAGAAAAGAAAATGACAGAAATTATCAGAGAAAATGAAATGAATAAAAAAAAACTATTTTATTTTTGTTTGTTTCTTAAATTATAAAGTAAAATAATATGAAATTAAATAAGAATATTCATTTTCATATTGCCTCTCATACTCTACTGTCTGTTCTGTTGTTCTGTAGTACATTCATGTGTATTTGTATGAAATTTTGAATTTAACTGAATATTACAAATGAAAATATTAATGTGTAGATTTAGGTATATTTATTAATGTTGTACGGTTTTAATTTATAAAATATTTTTAAAACAAGATAAAAACAAAACAAAACAAAAACAAAATAAAAAATTGAAGATAAAGATTGAAAACTTATAATATGTACTAATATAGATTGTCGTTATTTTATTTTTATTTTGATTATTTATTATTCGTGCATACAAACAATAATTAGAGTCGGTACACAATATTACATTTACATTTATAAATAATTATCTGCTTTGCTAATTTATACATACAACGAAAAAAGAATACAGATCAATATGTGATGTGATATCATTATCATTTTTATTGTTATATTAACTGCATATTATACTCTTCAAGTATGTTATATTATAGTCTTTTAAAAATATATGTATGTATGTATATTAAAATGTTTATTTTATTTTTAAATATTACTTTACTCTTTTCTTGCTTTTACTTTTTGTTTTAATTCAGTTCAAGCATTCCACATTCACATCAGATCAAATATTCATATGTTTTTATATTTGTTTACTTGTTAATGGATTATTATTATTATTGATAATGTGGTGATGTTGCTTGGTGTCATTTTCATTTTGATCATGTTTTTATTTAAATTGTACATATTTATATTTAGTTGCTTTCTACATACATATAACAAGTTATTAAATTACATTTTTTTTTGAATTATGTATGTATCTATTTATTTGTGTACTACTGTGGTACACAACATAATATCTGTCTCTATATAAATATATATTTGTTTATTGTCGCTTCTTTTGGCCTTCAACTAATCAAAAGTATGTACCTATATTGTATATAATCAAGTATTTGTTATCATTATTATAAAATGAAATAAAAAAAATGTTATGTAGGGTACGTATATATACTTGTAGATTGATATTTGAATTGAGTTAAATTGAGGTACATACAACACAACAGAATTAACTAATAAATTACTTTTACATGTGTTACATTCATACAATAATACCTATAAGGTGACACAAAAAAATTGTACTATCGTTAAAAATAGAAATATTTAGGCAATCAATATTATTTTCTTTTAAAATTAAAAGAAAAAAGCCTTATACACTGTCCTCTAATATTATGCCCCTAATCTTATGGCGATTACTTAAACTGATACCATTTTACATCACTATGTATTGATATTTAAAAAATGCATCTGTTATAGGTATGTATATTTGTGAAAAACAAACAAAAATCACCCTGTATTATGTGTGTGTATGTTACCAAGCGGTATACTGCATAAAAAATACAAAAAACTTGTATTGTAAACTCTAGAGAATACTAATTGGGATTTCATAAATTACATACAAATATTCAAGTCATATATTCATATTATTATAAGATTGTTTTGAGATTATTAAGCATGCAGTTTTATTTTTTATTTTAATTTAATTTGATACCCACGTTATACAAATTTTATTTAAAAAAAATAGAAAACAACAATAACATTAAAAAAAACAAATAAGAATTAAAAATTAGTATGATGATGAAATTTAGAATAAAAATTATGAATAATTATGAAACGTGATATTTAAAGCATAGGCATTAACAATATACATATGACGTTAATACCACCACCATATCATACTCAGACACTTTTTATTTGATTTTTATTATTTTTCTTTTTTTGTTTTTTTAAATTCGATTATATTATAACAGAGTTAATAGAGTACCTACCTTATAAATTTTATTACCTTACAATCATTAATAAACTGTTGTACTCGTATATGTACATATGTATAAGTACGTATAGATAAATAAAATTCAAGTTATTTACTTGTATTTTCAATGATAACAGAAGCAATTTTTTGTCAAATTTTATTTTGTATTTAAAAAAAAATTATTTTGATATTAAAATGTTGATTTTGTTGTTAATAAATTGAATACAGAAAAAAAAAGAAGAAAGTTATTTTTGAAAGACGTTTACATTAGCAATTTTTAATTGCTTACTATTCAACATGCATATTTGCATCTATTATTTTTTTATTATTAATCACATTTTGATTAGATCTTATTTATAGCAAACGCATATACATATGTACTCAAACGTTATGCTTTCTATGTAATAATTAAAAATAATAACATTAAAAATTTTTGTTTTTTCATTAAATTTCGAAATTTATTTCCTGAATTTGAATACTGATCATAGAATTAAAACTGAAATAAAAATTTTCTAACTTAGAATTTGAATAGAAGTGCTTTAATACTGAAAAGATTAAGATATTATATTTTTCTGATCTTTTAATCATTTGATCGCGGCTGCGTACACAATGCCATAAAAAAAAGATTCCAATTGCTTTTTTTGCAAAATATGGTTAAAATTTTGTAATATAAAATTTATTACCAAGAAGCATAAGCTTGCTCTTGCAGATTTTTCTGTTTCTCACAAAAATTCCAAAATTTTCTAGTTCGATGTTTTACATTTTTTTTTTTCCAATTTAAATTTGTCATAAATATTGAACACAAACGTATTCTGATCTTGTGATTCAATAAAATGAGAAAAATTAAAATTTTGTTATGAAATAAATATTTATTTTGAAATAAGTCATGTATGTGGAAGATGTTTTTTTTTTTGAAGTTCTTTTTATTCAACTGAAAATATGTACGTTAAAAGTGATCAACTTTTAAATTCAGCTGAAGATGAAAATGATTTAAAAATATCGAATTTAGACTTAATTTTCCGGGACTTATTTTAGGCTTAATTTCTAATTAGACTGTTTCACAAGCAGTATTGCCACAATCCGCAAAGCTAAGGAAAAATTAAAGGGTAAGCAAAAAAATTGCGTAATATTAAATAATAAAAAATTTATTTATTTTGGTTTTAAAACAAATCTATAATTATAAATAATTTTTTTTTTAAATTTTTTTAACTGTACGAATACGAATTTTGCCATATAAATATTTTTATTTTGTTTTTATTTTATAATTATCGATTTGTTTTTAAACCAAAATAAGTGAATTTGTTATTTTATTCAATATTAAACATTTTTATTTACTTACTCTTCAATTTTTCCTTTGATAAGTGCATTTTCTACAAAAAACCAAGGTATACAAATTGGGCATACTGTATGTAGTGATGTAAAATTGTATAAGTAATCGCCATAGGACCTTAAGTACATAATATTAGTGGATAGAGTATAAGTTGATGTTAACAGTTCAGAGATCCATCAGTTTAAAACTAACAGTGAAAATAACGTGTAAATCACTTTAGAAAGTAAAAATTTTCTTTTATCTTATCATTTTTAATTTAAAAAAAGAAAAACAAAAAAACATTTGAACAAATATTTGGCAATTTTTACTAGGTAGGTATATCTTTCCTGGGTAAACTGATCATACTAATTACGTACTCATGAAAAAAAAAAAAAAAAGAAAAATTTACGAAATTTTCTGTAAGATCCCCAAATGTCTAGCTGTTGCAAATTTTATTTTCAAATTGTTTTCAACCATATAGCTAATAATATTGTCATCAATCATTCGTATCACCTCCTTACGTCCTCTGATGTAAAAGAAAAACTTATTTTTGTTTTTCTGATGAAATAAATATACTAATTTACTAAGAACAAATTTTCCTTTCTTTCCAATTTTTTTAAACCATGTTTTTGTATTTTTCGTTTTCTTGTTGCGTTTTTGTTGTTGGTTTTTTTTTTTTTTTTAATATTTTATTTTAAATAGTAGCGTATTATTTTTAGTTTAGAAAATTTCGACACACTATAGAAATTTTCTTTTTGATGTCAAATTTATTGGTCATTCTTTTTTAAAATGTAGGTATATATAATACGTACATATGTACATACATATGTACGTATACAGTATTTTAAAAATTTTTGAAATTTTTATATTACCTATACATTAGCTGTATTTTACGTATTTTGTATTTCATTTTATTTTAAGATTTTTTTGTTTAACTTTAGTAAAGTTTCGTATTCTACGAAAAAGAATAAAAGAAATTAAAATTTTTTCTCTTTTAAATTAAATTTTTTAAATTTATTAATGTTGATTGATTTATTGTCCGTTTATTTAATTGTACAGGGTGATCGTAGTTGATCAGATGTGCACTCAATTAAAATGTTACTTTGTCCGCTATTTCTATGCAATTAAGACCTTATGAAAACAACGTAAAGTGGTAACACATTACATCATTGTAATATTGATATTCAAAACATTCATCTCATATGAACATTAATTAAACTTTAAAGATTGTAGTAATACTGCTCCTGAAATACTCTATACTCTGTCCACTAATTCGATGCAACTAAGGTCTTATAGAAATGACATTAAGTAGTACCACATTACGTCGTTATATATTGATATTAAAAAAATTCATCTCGTATTATACCTATGATAACTTCAAAAATTGTGATAACACTTCTCATGAAATGATCTTATTAGAAATTATGAGAGAAGAAAAAAGACACCAACATATATTTTCATAAGACCTTAACTGCACCGAATTAGTGAATAGACTATAATTAGAAATTATGAAAGAAGAAAAAGTCATACATACATACATGTATTTATGTATTCGCATAAGGCAGTTAGTAGACAGAGTACAGATAGTTGAATAAATTTCTATTCATATTTCATTAACTGTTGACTTTATCATTGAAGATGCTGATCATCCTGTATTTTAATTCTTCAACCTACCTATATTCTAATTTTTCAATTTTATTTAAAATAAAAACAAGATCAGAGCCAAAATAATGATTAAATTTTGTTTCTTACTGTATAAATTTGAAATAAATAATAATAAAAAAAAAAAAAAAAAAAAAAAAAAAAATATGAAAATTTTATTTCTAGTAAATAATAAAGATTTTTTTTTGAACACATTTAAATTTATCTCTCTATTATTATACTAACAGCTCTTTATTTATATTTTATTTTAATGTTTCACTTTTTGTTTTTTTTTTTAAATATGTATTAATTGAAATATGCTATATGTATATGCATGGGTATACATATATATATATCCATCTACCTATACTTATATACCTATATCTCGTATGTACTTGAAAAAATTTTTTTTTGTATCACTTTATACCTATTCTTTATTATAAATAATAGCAATTATGATAGACTGAATAAAAGAAAAATTGCCCATAGTAAAATAAAAATATAAATATTAATTGATCCATAAAAAAAAGATGAAAAGGAAATAATTAACTTCACAGTAGATAAATTAGATAAATAATTCTCTATTATAACATTGACGTATTTAATGTCATTCATATGTTCATATTTTTTATTTTTTTATTTTTAAGATTTATTATTATTTTTATTTTTTTTTTTTTAAATATGTATTTTGAATAAAATAAACAAACTTTTATATCAACTGATATCCGTCATTTAAGATTTTTATTATTATTATTATTATTTTTTTTAAAACCTGTCTTAAGCTCTTTATCTATTTATCGCCCACACAAATAAGCAGTTCGTTTTTTTTTTTTTTTTTTTTTTTGTCTTCCTTATTTCATTTTAGTAAATGTACAAATAAATGTTGTACAATCATAAAAATAAAAATAATAAAAATATACCTAATATCTAAAAAAAAATATTTTATTTGATGTCTAAAGCTATGTACATTCACATAGAATCAGTACAATAAGAATTTATGGAGAATATAATATGAAGAATGTTAACAGTTTTTAATTAACAAAATTTTAGTTAAAGAAAAATGAAAATTTATTAAAACCATTTATTTTAATGTTAATGTTGTTTTTCTTTGTTTGTTTTTGTAGATAAATTTTCATTTTAATTTTATTTTTTAATCTTTGTAATAAATCAAAATGAAATTATCTAAATTTGTAGTGTAATAAAATGGCAAATGGTACAAAAAGAAAAACTCAAAATTCAAAACAGAACAAAGAAATAAAGAAAACGTTACTGTTGAGAAGGGAAAAACATTTTTATTTTGTGTTGTTTTTTGTACTTTTCTAGATTTAAAATTATTACATTTAAGGTGATGAGACAATTCGTTTTATGTTTGTCTACAACAGCATTTAATATTTTTTTTTTTTTTTTTGTTTTGGTTTTCAACTTAGAAACAAAAAATAGGCAACCAAAATATATTTTTTCTTTCATCTGTTAAATTAATGAATTTATATCTTTTATCACTTTTTTTTTGCTGCTGTTGTATTTAATTAAAATGTAGACAAAGAAAATACATTAAATATCCGCGTAATAATTTTTATACCTTGATTTCGGTATTCTAAAATTTAGAATTAAAGAGATCGGAGCGAACGAGAAATTAAAGTATCTTTAATTTAAATTATAATAAAAGATAAAATCAAAGACATGTTACATATTTTCTTGAAATTATGATTGGCCAGTGATATAAATAACAAATACATAGGTTAGAGAACTACATATAAAGCCAGCATATGAATTTAAATTGAATATTGAGGGTAATTTAAGATTCACAAGACCTAATCACTGATGTTCTATGCTAATTCTTTTATTGACATACGTACATATGTATGTATCTAACAGTTTGATGTAAATTGCGAATCATAGAGAGCTATACGAAGGGAATAAATGCAATTTGAATTCGTTATGATAGCCGACAAGAATAGAAATAGAATTTAGAAATTGAGCTATTGAAACGAACACCATGAACATCAATTAAATGTCGCTTTTTTCCTTTTATATAATGCTTTTATCTAATTTCTATTAGTGTAATTGCAATTATAATTATAATAATGTAAGAATTATAAAGAAATTTGATTATATTTATTTACAATGTAATAAGAATTATTTCATATTTTTCACAAATTACGTCGGAAAATCGTTGCTGGTGGAAAATTTTAATTGCACATAAAAGAAATTTCTGAAGAAAGAAAAAAAAAATCGAATGGAAAAATTATGTTCATTTTCATTATATGTAATGTATAATTGGTATAATTAAACCAGTTACCTACCTATATTGCCGGTACCGGCATTTTACTACATGAATCAATTACACATAAATTATAATACGATTTTACAAGAGAATAAAATTATGACACTTTTACATAATAGGTATAACAAATAAGAAAAAAAAATTAATAAGAAAATAAACGATTAAAAAAGAAAAATAAAATTTAAAACAATTAAATGTAATAAATTATTAATTTTTTCTTATTTTTATTTCTGTACACATTAAAATAAATATGTAATTAATTAACTAATAAATTCATATTTACGTTCATTTTATAAATATGCAATTTATTTAATGTTACGTAATTTTTTCACATTATTATTATTATTATTTTTTTTTTTTGAACTTCTAATTTTTCTCTTTCATTAAATTTATCTGTTCTTTAACCATTAATATTTTTATGTCATATAAAATACATAAAACATTTTATTCACACAGTGATAAACAAAATTGTTTATCAAATAAGGGACCAAAAGCCATAAACTACAATATAAAAAATCTATTGTTCACTTCAAACATAATGTCGTGTAAATTGTATATCTATTATTTTATGAACCTGCTCTATAACTCAAATTTCCCTAAGAAAGCTTATTTGATTAAAGTGAAATAATGGATGCTTAGGCCATTATTGTTTTAATTAAAAAAAAAATAATAATAATAATAATGTATGTTCAACTAGAAAAATTGATTCGTTTGATGTTTGTGATCAGAAAAACCTAAATATTCCTAACCTAAGTTTTCTTATCTTTTTGGTTGTACCTATTTGAAATAAAAAACAATTCATGAAAATCGAAATTATGTGTTTTCATTGATTCATTTATTGTGTTTTCATTGATATGTGTTTCATTCATTGTGCTTGTGAAAATTGGGAAATGAAAATTCGATTATACGTTGCTTAAAGTCAAAAATGTGAATAAAAAAGTCAGATTTGAAAATATTAAAAAAATGAAAAATTTAGTACAAAGTTACAGAAGTGCCTTTTGTGAATCACTGTAAATATTATGTACGATATCATTATTAAGTATAAGTTGAAGGTAATTTTGTTATAAATATGTACGTGTACCTATAGTCTGTCTACTAATATTATGCACTTAAGGTCTTATGGCGATAAAGTGGTTCCAGTTTAATCACTACATATGTATGGATACTCAAAAAATTCACTGATATATAATAAAAGTTTTGTGGATTGTGATAATACTGCTCGTGAAACAGTCTAATTAGAAATTATGATAGAAGAAAAAAGACATATGTACTCCCATATAAGACCTTAAGTGCATAATGTTAGTGGACAGAGTATATATGAGAAAATTGCAACACAGGTGATTACGTAATTCATTTAAAATACAAAATTAGTTGTTCTTATTCTACTTTCTTTCTATTTATGTTTTTAAATTTATCATAGAGGAAAAAAAAGCAATAACAAAATTGATATACTTAAGTCTTCGGTTGCTCATGTCCACAAGTTTATTCTAAACAAATAAAAAGAAACCACTTTGTACAATAATTAGAAATAATTTACCTTTTTATTTTATAATTCATAGTACATATATATATGAATGACAATAGTTATAAAATATTACAGTGTAGTCTACGTACTACATGTACTTATGTATATACATGAGAAATTATAAATACACTCTGTGTAGGTAATTTACTTACATTAAAAAAAAATTCAAATGTTAAACATTTTCTGTATCTAATTCTAAATAAATTTACAAAAAGGCCAAACAAAAACAAAATTTATCTTCATCAATTTTTTTTGTAATTTCTTATGTAAGAGTAAAAAAAAGTTTTTTTTTGTTAAAAATATAATAACAACTGTGTACCACATCACCACCATCATAACCATACTAGACATATTGGCACCTGGTAATTAATTTGCTGTTTTTATTATTTTAAAAGTAATAACATTGTTCACTTAAAATCACACGATGTACCCATGATGTTTTATTTGGCTTTTGTTAGTTTTTTGGTCTGTACCACAAAAGCAAATTTATCATCATACAAAAAAGAAAAAAATGATAATTTTATGCAATAATCAGTTTTTTTTTAAAGCGAAAAAAAAAGTACAAAATAAAATTCATCAAAATGTGAGAGTAAAACACAAAATAAAAAACTAATATTTTAAATTTTCAAAGTAAAAAATGAAATGACGTCTGACAAGCATTTTTACATCAGAATTCAATTAATTTTATTACACTTCTCTTTATTTTTGCTAATAATTTTTAGTATATTGTATGTATACAGATAATATTCGTGCCTCACGGAGATGGTCATCATTATCATTAACAGTTCTAATATCTGTCTACTAATTCGATACAGTTAAGGTCTTATAGAAATGACATAAAGTAGTACCACTTTATATCGCTGTATATTGATATTAAAAAAATTCATCTCGTATTATATGATAACTTTAGAGATTGTGGTAACACTATTCGTGAGATAATTTTATTTTAGAAATCACGAGAGAAGAAAAAAGACATGTGTATTTCCATAAGGCCTTAACTGCATCGAATTAGTAGATAAACTATAGAGCTCATAATGAATCAAAGATCAAGTCTTATATTTAAATACTATATGATAGGATCTCATTTTACTAAAATGACAAGATGACGAGGGCTACCTGTATACTTGAACATACTATTGCTCTTCATTATATATTCATTCCATTTACTTTCTGTACAACCATAAAAAGATTTTTGTTTTTTAATTTAAATTTTTAGATACAGTATTATGTCATTCCTAAAAATGATCTATAACAAAATAAAAATTTAAAATGAAAATAAATAAAAATCATAACCAGCTTTTCTAAAATAGAATTTATGTTACCTATGTGATTTTTTGTTGCTATAATATATTTTTGCTAATTTTAACATTGAAAAGTTTTTTTGTTTTTATTTCTTACTGTTGTGAAAAATTATTGAAAATAATAAAAAGAAAAACGAACAGATCGAATACATAACGACAGTATAAACTTGATGAACATAAAATAAAAATGAAAAATATAAAAATTCTGTTTATATAAATAAATAGGTATACAAAGGGGGAAAAATTGATTACAAAATTATTATTATTATTTTTTTTTTTTTAAATGATAAACACAACAAATTTTACTGCTGTACATATTCTAAACACCACATAAAAAAAATTAAATAAAAGATAAACAGCATGAAAAAATATCTTCTTTTAAATAATTTTTATTACTTACAAATGTGTATACATATATTCAAAAAAATCAAAGAGAAAAAAAAAGTAGAATGAATAATGGATGAATATTCTGAAAGCAGAAAATTTTTTATGACTTTTAATAATAACATATAGCAAAAGCCGTATGTTATGTCGTGTGTACACATAAAATAGAAATAACATTACATATGCCAATAATACCTGAATATTATCATAAAAGATATAGTCGTATGTATGTACAGTGTTACATGATGATTTTATTATATGAACGCAGATGCTGTGTTTTTATTACTTTATGCTTACACAGTTTGTATGTGTATACATTATTTTCACATAATGTTAAATTAATTAAATAACTAAATAATATAAATCAAGTAATACGAAATAATAAAAAATATTATACACAGAGTGTCCCAGAATACATGTTACTAAGTGCACTTTTCTTCCTAAAATGATTTCTAATAAAAAAAATCATTCTATACTTCATACTTTAAATATTTTCATTAACAGGCCTTATGGAAAATACGAAAAATAGTACCACTTAACTATCATCGTACATTGATATTTAAAAAGCTCATCTCATAATGTATAAGATCTTGAAGGATCGTGGCAACACAGCTCGTGAAATGCTCTTACGAGAAATTATGAGAAAAGAAAAAATACACAAGTCAACCCATAAGGCCTGTAGTGAAAATATTTAAAGTACGAAGTATAGACCTAGATAAGTATAGATCGTTAAAACCGGTCTATCTTGAGATGTCGTAATTTGTAAATTTTTAAAACATACATAAATATAACTTGATGTAAATCCCAATAACTATTATACCATATTGAGTGTTTGGATTGTATATTTTGTAAATTAAAGTTGAGATGTAGATCATTTTGCAGAAATCAGTCAAAATAAAATTGGATGAGGATAACTGAATTAGAGCAATCTAAATTTGAAAAATGCTGCTTTTTTTGCAAATGACCCTTTATACGCTGTAAAATTTCTGTATCAAAATATTTGAACCCGTTATCAAAGAAGAAAGTAGTCCTCCCAAATATCCTTAAAAAATCGAAAAAAAAAATTCATGAAAATCAAAAGATACGAGTATCTATGTTTCAGTGGGGAATTTTAGTACAATTTTCTTTTTTTTAACTATTGTGAAATATTTTGTTTTAGGATACCCCATGTATATTAGGATACATTCTTTTAATAATCAAAAGATTATGTCTAATTGTCTACACGAGCTTAATAAAATGCTCTCAATATACATATATTCGGTTTGTTTTTTCGCTCATTGAGCTAAATTCACTTTGAATCACTGCAGGTGATTTCTCAGTTGCCAATTAATTTGGATATAATATTAATTACACATTATTAATTTCAATTTATTTTTATTTTTATTTATTTTCTTAATTCCATCACAAATCACAATCATCAAAAAAATTTAATTTAAATTCAATTTTTCTTTTATATAAAAATAAACAATTTTTTTTCTAACTGGTATTGGATACATGATGCCAATTAAAATCGTCCAAAAAATAACTGCATACGCTATGTACATTTAATTCGATAATTAGAGAGTTTGGTATTTAACTTACTTAAACAATTCTCTGTTCTTTCGAATGTTCAATTAAACATTTTTTTCTTTTTTTTCAATTTAAAATAAAATCACAATTCATAATAAATAAATTTCATTAAATTCATATTATTTAGGTTATTTATAGTCTTCGAATAATAATATATGTACATATGTATGTATGTTAATTTGCATATTCAAAATAAATCTTCATTTTTAGTTTTTGTTTTTTTGCTTTTAAATTTTTTTATGAATCAATTACGTAATCGTAATAAATTTTAATTGAAAAATGAAAAAAAAATAGATATCATGATATTTATCGTCAATCTTCGATTTCGAATAAAATTTGGTACTGTGTCTACAAGGTACCATGTACAAGGCATGCCTACCAAACAAAAACAGAATTTTAACCAATATATTAGTGGTTCATTCTCTACTGTTTCAATTTTACTATTTTTGTCTTATTGTTATCCCTGGTTATGCAAGATCAGCTGGTACATGTTCAAGCAATTTTCAAAAATTTCTGTCTTGAGCAAGAAGTTCCCAATTGCCCAGAATGCGCTGGTTTTTTTTATTCATGGGAACACTATAGTTTTTTTTTTTTCGTCTATTGATACAGTAAAGACCTAAAATCTTACATCTCTTCTGCAAATTGTTATGACCTAAACCTAGTCTCCAGCAGTTTTTGTTGTATGTTATTGGATTGACCGCCAATATTTGAACGATTTGATTTTCATAATTTAAATTTAAAACATACAGTTTTAATTTTTTTCCGCATCTTTTACATCCAAAAAACATATATTTTTTTTAATTGTTTACAATAACATCAGGGGTTTGGGGTTTCTATTTTTCAAAATAAATTTTCTGCTGGTGTACATACGTATGTATGTATCATAGTGTGGCAAAAATATTTACGTAACATACAAAAATGATGTAAAACACATAAATTTAAGTTTTTTTTTTTTTTTTTTTTTTTTTTTAAGAAGAGGATATTTCGTCAAACAAAATTTGTTTATTGATTCTCTTCTTTGCTGTTTTGATTTAATTTTTGCATTTGTTTTTGTTTTTCTTCTTCTGGGAGGTATTTTGATATAAACTAAAAGGAAAAATTAAAATCGGGAAACAAAAAAAAAAAAGGAAGGAAATTTTTGCTGTACAATAACAAATTGTGTAATTTAAAGAATTTACGTAAATCAAATTTTTCAAAATCCGAAAAAATAAATTACAGAAATAAATAAAGAAAAAAAAGAGGATAAAATTATATACTATCTGTTTTGTTCCACAAAAATGCTTTAGCCTTGTTATATTTTTCCTGTGTCGTTTACTTTCAATTATCGCTTTTCTTATACTCCATACACTAATTTGATGCAGTTAAGTATGTAGTACCACTTTACATCGCTTTATTGATATTAAAAGAATTCATCTCATATTATATGATAATTTTACAGGTTGTGGTAGAACTACTCTTGAGATGATCTTATTAAAAAAAAGACATATACTCTCATAAGATTTTAATTGTATCGATTTAGTGTATGAAGTATAGTTTTTATTTCATTGGCCTTAAAAACTCAATATTTGCGTGACTATGCCGGCCATATAAAAATCTTTAAAAAAAAGTGCCATGGATATTTTTGCTAAATCAGAAAATTTTTTTTTGACCCAGAGTGTACAATAATATGTGTATAAAATTGTAATAATTGACTTTTTTTTTTTTAAGAAAAAAGAAAAACAGATTTTTTAAATATTTTTTATAATTTTACTCCTACAAAACAATACAAAAATGTGTACAATATCAAAAATTTGATTTTTTTTGTCTTTGGGGGGATTAATACAGGTATTTTGTTTTTTTTTTAATTGTTATGGAAATTTTCTATACTTTTGTCGTTTTTTTCCATATTTTTATTTATTTTTTTCTGAAAATAAAAATAATGGAATAAATTTAACGGTTCATAAACAAAATAAAAGAAAAAACAACGAACAGACACATACATACATATGTCCATACATATGTATGTACATAGCTTTTAAATGTGATCTAGAGTACATTCTTGAATCTGAAATGAATGAGGGGTGTTTGGAAATGGAATGGGAACAGTTTTGTGTGCATACGTGTTTTTCTTTTTATTTGAATAAATTTAAAACAATAGATCATAAAAAAAAATTTTAAATATAAAAATTATTTGCCGGTACAGATCAAAATTCAATGCCGTAAAATGAAAATTTTAAATTTTTATGTATCTCGTTTAGGGACCGGAATTATTTTTACATATGTACAACTTATTTTTATGCTCTGATATTTCTTATGAATTATTGGTTTATTTTTATCACCATTAATGTATTCTTCTATCTATTAAGAATTATCTCAGAAATCAGCATAAATTAGGGTTTATTTTTCTGGTCCTCGGTCATCAATCCACTTAATTTGGTGTTGCGCTGCATCATAATTTGTAGATTTCGTTTCATACTTAATCTCATGCTATACATGATGGTCATCTTTCAGATTGTTTTACTTTCATGATAGTGCTTTAATTGTTTAAATTATACTATTTGACTATACATATGTAGTACCTATATGTATATTTCTTATATGTCACCAAATTTGTGTTATAAAAATAAAAATTTTTTATTATTTCTTCAGTTAAAATTTCAGTTGTATTTGTCCGTTACATTACTAAAAAAATGTTATATAAGTAGATTCTAGATGTACATACATATGTATGTACATATTTTATCACTAAAAAAAGAATGTATTAGCATTTTTATTTATTTTTTTATTTTTTTTTCAATTGTGTGTACAAAAAATTGAAAATTCTTTTTTAATAATTATTTAATTTTCTCGATCTTTTAAAACTTATGTAATCGAAAACAAGATTTCATTTTTGTTTGTTTGAATAGAATAAATAAAAAACATTTATCAACCAATACATACATGTATGACGGGTGTAATTTAGTGAAAAAAAAAGTTGAAAATTAAAAAAATTATCTATATTTACTTACTAAATTTTTAAAGAAAAAAAAAAAACTTATGTACATATGTATGTACACAAAACTAGGTTTCTAGAATACATATTTGCAAATTTTCAAGATCAACATTTAAAAATATAAGAAACTAAAAAGACAAAAGCTATAAATTTTTTTTTACAAAAATTTGAATTTGTAGCTTGAGAAAATAAAAGCGAAATTTTATATTTAAATAAATAAAGAGTGTTTTTCAATAATGTTCGTTATGTTGTTAAAATAATTTTTACACATTAGGTACCTACCTGATGATTTTTTTGCTGGATAAATGTCATATTTTAAGTGAATTTTTGAAAACTTATAAGTTTTTTGTTTTCTTTAAAGAATTGTATACTCAGTAACAAAAACACAAAATTTCTAAAAAAAAAAAAAAAAAAAACCACCATTACATTGAGTAAATAAATTGTAGATTGTGTAGTAAATAACTAGTGTCATTAAAAACATTTTTTCCTAACAAGATAGTTCAAATGTAATAAACAAATAAACTTCTTGTATTTTTTTTTTTAGTTAACATTTACATTGTGTGCTAATAAATGATTTACCTACACTATCTGTTTATTTTTTTAATCCTCGATTTACATATAAATACAAAGATACATAATAGCGTAATTGTGCAAATTGAATGCAAAACACGTACACATACATTTATGTACATAAGATTGGAGTTAAATTATAAATTCAAATGTAAATTAAACTGTTTGTATGATTAATATTTAAATGTCGATTTTGAAAAAAAAAAAAAAAAAATTGTTTTGCATACATTAGCCGTATAATTTATCTATACATTTTATGTACATTATTGTAAAGCTACGTTTACGTTGGGAATGCAAATCCCAGGGGTTAGGTTTTATAAATCTGTAGTGATTTATTAAAAATTTTTAAAAAAGAGAAAAATCCAAATACAATATATGTACCTACATACATACATGTTTAGTTGGGATACAAATAATTTGCATAGCATCGGGCAATAGTTTTATATATACTCAACGTGTATCTTATAGGCCCCATAGTCCATACACTACACAAGCATGCATGCACAATTATATAAAGCTGCTCCACACATTACGTACATTACATGTTTCTACTCTGAAAATTTTTGAAAATGATGATTGTGCAATACATATGGTGTGGAGCAGCTTCATATAATGGTGCGTGCATGCTTGTCTAGTGTATGATACCTATTATGCTCAAATCTCATATAAACTTGATCGTTTTTGATGGTTTTAAAAATCAAAGCTTATCTTTAAAGTCTTCTAAATTTATTTTGATTTACAGCAATCAAAAAAAAAAAAAAAACGAACGATCATCTTTTTATATACCTTTTTTTTTTTGGGTCCCACTTTAACTACTCCCTACAGTTGTAAGTCTTTATTGGAAGTTGAATAAATGTTCACAATCTAAGCGTTACCTTGTTTGTATGATTTTTTGATAGTAAATAATAGAACAGTGATAGGAGAAATAAAATAACTTCCTAATAATAAATAATTGCATATAATATTAATGACAATATTAAATTGTTTTCACGTGTACATATGTATGTCCAATTCGCTCTATACAATTCGTTAAATCTTAATGGCAATGATAATGATGATTTTGTGACTTTGTGAGTAAGTCATATAACTAATTTTTTTTTTCTTTTTTTTGTTCTGTTTTTGCTTTGCCCGTTTTTTTGTTTGATTTTTAGACAGTGAAAATAATAATAAAACATTTAAAAAATAAAAATAAACAAAGAAATAAAAGTAGAAAAAAATGAGAAAATATACCTAAATCCATATATAGGACACATAAAAATGGGTATCCATCAAAAAATGCTATCATGCATATACAATAACGATAATGATGGTTAAGATAATATGATGGTACGTATAATATATAAGTTTTATAATATAATCAAATAATATAAAACTTTATACACATACCTTGTAATAAAATAAAATTAAATAAAATACAAGACTACAATAACGAAAAAAAATTTTTTTTATACATATTTCGTACCTACATACATAAGTATGTATGCATGTATCATACAATATATGATAAGAGTTATCACATTATCGTTCATTTATGTATTATTATTTTATATGTTATACCTATATGTACATGTTATGTACATATAATTCAAATGTGATATTTTATTTGAACGATGTTGATGATGAATATACAATATCGTTGCTATCATTATTATTTTGACTTATTATGATCATTATCATCATCATTATTATTGTTTTATGGCCTGCTTTTTAGTTTAAATTATATATTATGTATTTGTTTTAACAGAAATTTAATCTACATACAATAGTGAATAGAGATTGTTATTTATAAATGTGATACAGGCACAGTTATACACACAACACACACCCTAAAGGAATATGGAGATGGCGAACTACCGAAGGTAGAAGCCTCGAAAATCTTTCTAATTTTGACTACATACTACATAAAGTATGCTAATTTCCTTGTCAAAAGGATAAACGCCTTAATGTAAAGTAACAAAGGGTGAGGGATACAAGGATTATCCATTTGTCGGTTTTATTAAAATTTGTCACAAAATGTACATTAATTTTATGGTTTCACTATTTAAAAAAATGTATGTAGGTATGTATGTACGCATCTAAAATATACCGAACGATATACAGGTAAACTTCGTCTTGTGGAGAAATTACAATCTAAAAAAAGAAAAGTTTGCGTTAGATAAATTTCGTTATATTGTGTAGATTGAAATAAAGGATACTTGCAATAATCATTCGTTTTGACCTTTAAAGGCAGATTAGGAATGTCAGCTTTTATCTAAATTAGGCAGCAATTCTGTCTTCAATTTTAGGTAAAAGTTAGGAGACTCTCATGGCCGGTTTCACAGTCCAAGCTTAAGCTAGAACTTATCTAAGATCTAAGGAAAGCTTAATACTCTGGCTTAAGCTTACTTGGTTTCACAGTACAATTTTGATTGTACATAATTTAGTTAAAACCAAAATTTAACAGATAATTGTGACTGAAAATTGAAGTTTTCGCATTGTGAATCAAAAAATATGTACATATACCTACATACATATATTCTGAATGGCAAGTAAATTTATTTTGTTTATTTATTTACAAAAATATCACTTTTATACGAGAATTATCTGTATCGCATTATATGTAAATAAAATGTGGGTGAGAAAAACTGATTAAGAATTTTTATTTTAGTGATGAAGATAATCAAAATTATAAAATAATAAAGTAGCACATTACTGCTATTAAAATAAAAATGAGTACGTATTCAATGTGATATACAAAAATTAGAAAATAATAAAAATAAAATACAATTTTTTTTGTTGTATGAATGGGAGTGGAATATAAAAACGACTTGAACTGTGAAGAACAATTAACAAAAAAAAAAACAAAAAATACAAAACAAATATCGTGACAGCAATAGAATTATACCATTAAAATACATACAATACATATGTACATATGAAATAAAATGAAATGAAACTAGAGAAAATTAATGTTTTATTTTGTTTCCTATTGTTTATATACAAATTTTTTAAAAAATATAATAGAAGGCGATTATTATAGACATGTGCGGATTATATTAACAATAACAAAAGGCATAAAAAAAACATTTAAAAAACTGTAATCTATAAAATATGTTATATGTACATATGTATGTATGTTTAAAATGTGCCAGTATTTATGTATAAAAATATGTGTATAAAAATACATTTGTATGTATGTTCCTATATAGGCAATTAAGCTGTCAACCTGATTAAAATAGAAAGAGAATTTTTTTTTTTGTTATTTATGTACATATTATGTACATATGTATGTTTTTTTTCTGTATTTGTGATTATGTAGGCATTTTTAGAATATATATTTTTTTTCTTTTTTAAATTCAAAATATAGACCACTCAGGTCATACAACAGATAAATGAACATAGGGGTATACGTATGATAAAAAAAATAAAATAAAATCATAATTATTTCAGGTGTTTTTGTCTTTACGAATGAGTGAAGAATGTTTTAATTTTTTTTCAAGAAAATTACCATGTTTTGTTTTTTTTTTCTGGTTATAACTTCTCATTTAATTTTCATTCGAATATTAAGAATAATAGAAAAATTAAAATGTCCACATAATAATAACAACCAAAATCAACCCACCCACCGATATTTTTTGGTTCATGCATAATAATGCGTAATCTACATAATTGTAGGTATTTCTCAAATATGTACATATATGTATGTATATATGTATGTATGTATAAAAATAAACAATTAATTAAATTTATTTGGAAAACAAAAACAAAAAACAAAAACAATGCGTGTTTTTTTATTTTCATTTTTCTCTTTAAAATTTAAGGCAGGTGCCTAGTTTATTTGTATACAAGAATATCCTCGTGTTATATTTGAAAAAAAATTTTTTTTTATATCAATATGAGCAACAAGTGAACATTTATATCATACACATGTAAATATAACATATGTATGTATGCAAATAAGAAAAAATAATTCTATTTTTTTGTGTGGTTTTGGAATTTTTATTAGGTATATTTTTCGTGCATGCATAAATTTATTTTTTTATGAAAATGCGGAAAAATTATTTTTTATTTTTAGAAGAAAATAAAAATTTATGAGTTCATTTGAACATTATATGAATACTGGAAAAATGGTTAACATAACACAAGCAGTGTTTACTTATTTGGTTGATGGTCAAAGAAGTCACTAATCACTAAATACATGTTGCATGACTGTTGTAGTTCGTAATGTACATTGACTATAGTTGACCAACTCTTTCGCATAGTTTATATGTAGGTAGCTAAAATTTATAAAATTTGTAGTTAAAAATAGCTAGATATGTAAATTATCAAAAATAACAGAAAAAATTTTATAGACGTAATTATAAATTTCAAGATTTTTGCGATACATTGCTGTGTAAGTCTTTTAAGTCATATTTGATCTAAATGCACAATAATGAATACCTAAATAGATATCAAAAAACCCAGAGAACAGCGTCAGATAAGCCCTAAAAAACAACTAAATTTAATTAAAAAAATAGCCAAACAGCAGTAAACAGTAAGAGTTGACAACTACTGTTGCCAATTTAGTGGTTTTCCCGTTAGATTTAGTAGGATCACGTGGGATCAGTATAAAGTGAACATACATACCTACATGAAAATCATTCCGTGTAGGTGATATAGGTTTGGGGACAAAACAAATAAAACACGAAAATAACGAAAATTGTTTTTTTCTTTTGATCTGATAAACATCTTAGACTCCTACACTTTCCTTCTAAAAGAACTTCATAAAAAAAAAAAAAAAAAAATTTTTTTCTTTTTTGCAAAATTTAGAGGAAAACAAAATGATGAAAAAGAAAAATGTTCAAAGGAAATTTCATTCAATTCGATGACGATTTTTATTTAATTTCCAAAGAATAAATAAATTTGAATGATAAAAGAGGTTATAGCCCTCTAGCTGACTGGCCTCTGTATTTTTTTCTTATTTTATTTTGAAAATTTGTTTCAAGCAAAATAAATTAATTTACAATTTTTTTTGTTTATTCATATGTTATGCCTAACTGTGTATCTGTGTAGATGCATGCATGTATTAATATTATAAAGTCACTTAATCGGCAACTAATGTTTTGCTATAATGTAAAAGCGGTAAACAAAATTTGTTTTTGTATTTCTCTTCTTATTAAAAAAAACAAATTGAATCGGCAATAAATTGCAAAATTTGAAATTCTAATTATAAAAAAGAGAAAATAATCTAAATTTTGTTTACCGTTAGCGAATGTAGAAAAAAAAAATTAAATTCGAAGAATCAAGAAGGAAATGTTTAATCTTTAATCCAAAAGTTCATATGTGAAAAAACGAAAAACACGAGTATAAAAAAAATTGATTTGAGTTGAGGAGTGAGATAAGAAGCCAACGACCGCTTTCGGAAAAAAAATTAAATTTTGAATATTTGGAAAATTATTTTTGTTGACGAGAAAAATAAAAAAAACTAATATAAACAAATCCTGATTCCTGAAATGTCTTATTTTATTTTTTTCTCTCTTCCTTCGTTTCGTGTTGTACCTACCTATAATTTTAATTTAAACAATTAAAAGTGGTAGTAACGGCTTTAATAAATCAGTGGTGAATCTCATATGTGCCGTTTATCTAAAAATTAACGTAAGCCATAAATTTTCAAGAATAAGTTTTGAATGAATGTGTTGTTGTTGCTGCCCTATAACCTTGGTATGTACGTCTTCTGAACACATTTTTTTTTCTAGCCCCCTAACCCAATTAAGCGCGTTTTGTATGAATTTCGAAAAGAATCTATAGAGAAATTTAAAAAATTATAGATTTTATAGCTAGTAAAGTTTTGCAAGTACAGAATAAGTATGTCCAAACACAATCCTTAAAATACCTACATACGTACATATCACTGAAATAATAAAGAATTACATTTGTCATTTTCAAAATAAACAGCTTATGCAGAATCATACAGAATAGTGCAAATGTAGTGCACTTATCTTTGTACTTGCCCGGCTCTGGCTAAAGCCTGAACAAGTATGACATTTAACTTCTTTATAATTCCTGGGAATATACCTATTTGATTGTTGTCTAGTACTACTTTAATTAAATTGTTCGGTAATATAGCTATCTATACTTTATATTTTAAATATTTTCACTACAGGCCTTATGAGAGTAAATGTGTCTTTCTTCTCTCAGTGTTACCACGGGCACGATCTTTAAAGTTCTCATACAGTATGAGATGAGCTTTTTAAATATCAATGTACAATGATAGTGAAGTGGTACTATTTTTCGTAGGTTCTGTAAGGCCTGTAATGAAAATATTTAATGAATGAAGTATAGAATACAAATTTTGATTTTATTTAACTTATATAACAACTTAATCATGTTTTTATTTTACGATAATTTTTAAAATTTATAAACAAATAAAATTAGTTTATTATTTTATTATATAGGTACCTACTCATTTCTTATATAATTTTTGCTTAATATTTTTTTAAAAAATAAAAATTGTTTGGTTTCATTAATTATATAATGGGTAATGGTGTATTAAATTACAGTCATAAAAATAAACAAAGAAAATGAAGTGAAAACTCAAAAAAAAAAAAAAATCTTATAATTTTTATTTTTACTTAATTTTTTCTACTTATCATAATTCTAAGTAATAAATCAAATTTGTAATCCATCACCTTATATAGATGTAAACAATTATGAAGTAAACAACAAATCTACATTTACATTACTATATACAGATTACAGCTTATCTAGATGTAGATATGTGCTACGCTATCTACAAATACACGTTACACATATTTAAATTGTACAAGTACCTACATGCATTTTTATATACAATAATTTACAATACATACATACTTAAGTACATTTTTATATTAAAATATGTATACAGGTTGTCATATAGATTGAGTGCCACTAAAATATTTTTTCTTAAAGTTCAGAATGCATTTATTCTTGACCTCCTTTTATCTATCATTTATTAAAATATACCTACCCGTCTTATCGGTATGATGATTCTAGATTTAAAAGCCGTTGTCGAAAATTAGGATGTTATTCAAAATCTCACTGTAAGGTTCTTTTTTAGTTTAGATCTAACTGTCATCTATTAGTAACTGTAAAGGTACCTATGTATTTAGTATCTCTCAAACAAAAAATACTGTCACGTTTTTTAAATAAGGTCTTAAATTCTGGAATCCTTTGTTTGACAGTTTATACAGCATGGCTTTTCTGAACTGTCTTACGTGTCAGAATTTATTTACCAAAAACATATTTTCAAAAGATCTTACCCGATTTAGATCTTCTAGAAACGATGAAAAATTTCTAGAATCTAAGCTTTAAAAAAAATGTACTTTATTACGTTCATTTTGGCTTTTAGGTCTTCTACATATGTATATACAATTGTGTTTTGAAAATTCATCAAAATTAAAGTAAAAATACATAAATGAGGCATATTTTATTATTTATGACGCGATCAAATTCTAAAATTTTATGTTTTCCATTATAAATTTAACAAATTACATTTCAGGCATAATCATGTCAATTTTGATAAAAAATTTTTTGGGATCTGTTTGTTTCATTGAACATCTGAATTCTGATACTTACAACAAACATATGTAGATCATTGGAAAGGTGGCTTAATCTAAATTATTATGAATATAATATCAACAGCGAAAAGATGTTTACAAGTTGTGTTATTCATCTGTCAGGGGAACCACTCCGTTGTGCATAACCGTACAATGCACACACCTTGTTAGTTGTTAAAATCATTCTGATAAAGGTACGCCTTTTTGTTCGTTAAAAAAATTATTATTCAGCTCTATATTTAAGCAAAGTATGTATACATATGTACATTACATACATACTTATACTAAGCGTATTGATCTATTCTACAATACTTTAATACACATTACTTCATACACATATACACTTATCACTAAGTACCTACAATTTTATTACTTTCTTATACAGACCAAATGGAGACTTTGTAATTTTTATTTTCATAAGACTTTTTCCTAGGTTTTGTTGTTTATTTTGCACTCATTAAAGCAACAAAAAAATAAATGAAAAAAAAAATTGGAATAATTAAATATTTAAATAAGCGTTTCTTTTATTTTTAAATAGAATTTATTGTTACTCATCGTTCAATTATCATATTACACTTAAAAAGAAATGAAATTTCTATTTTAATTGTAATAAAAATTTTAAACATTTTAAATTTGACAAAAAACGGCATTCTAGAACATTTTAATTGATGTTGGGTGGTAGACATAAAATTTTATAATCAAAATGAAATTCATTAACAGCATTATGATTTATGATCGATATTACAAGAAATTTGAGTAGCTGAATATGTTAGTCTAAAGCTAAACTTTTAAATTAATTTGAATTCAAATTGATTTTTTTTTTAAATTTTTAATTGCCAAGCTTTGTTCTCCGGAATCTTGTATTGTGCCAATTAGATAATTTCCATTTCATTCAATTTCAATGCGACTTTATAGATGAGAAGAATAAAATGTGTAATGTTCTATAAAAAATGGTATGATGGTACAGAAATCGGAAATTGATTTTTCAATCTCTACCTAAGTACATGTTATTACGGTTCTTGTTTAGAACTTTTATCTTAGTTAATTTTTTTAAAATTTAGTTCAGATCATTGTGACCGATAGCAAATCCTATTTTGTGTTGATCGCACTGATCTTTTGAGTTTCAAATGAATTCCATCTTTATTCTTCTTTTAACCTAACCATTTAGTTTATATTTTTAATCATAAAACATATATTATGTTTAGAATTTATTTCGAATTTTCAAATAAGCAAATTTTAATTTTATGTTTCTTTTTTTTTTAAATCTTTACAGTCAACTGGTCCATTAAATAATATACAAGAGAATATAAATCAAACAGAATTAATAATTAAAGTGCCTATTAAACCATGGATATTAAATTATTGCATTAATTGTAATACAATAACACATGCTAAAAAAATGAATTCAAAATCATCATCAGCTACAACAACACCACCACCATCATCATTATATTTAATTAATTCAAAATTAATAAAAGAATCTACAGATGAATTAAATTATTTAAAAAGTCATCAATCATTCTCAGATACATTTGGTGTATTAATTATTGATCGTCCACGATCACCATTAATTTCAACAAAAACAATAATAACAACAACAAATGATAATAATGGTAGCAGTATAAATAATGGTATTTGTAATACAGTATATAATAAAGATAAACAAATTCGAATAAAAAATTTAACAGATAAATTAAATAAACGTTTACAAAAAGAAATTTATGAAACTGATGAACGTATACGTCGTTATACAGAACAACAATTTGCATTATTAAAAATTTATCGTGAAAAATCTGAACAAGAATTACAAATAATTATGAATTTAATTAATCAAGTACCTGATGATGATGATTTAATGAATAAAATGTTAATGATCATGAATAATGATAATGATGATAACAATGGTGATAACAATAATGATGCCATGGCTTCTGATAATAATTTAGATACAATAAATGATAGTAATGATACAGATAATAAAGATATTAAGGATGAAAATATTGGTGATTGTAAAACATCAACATCATTATTTAATTTAAAACATCAACAAATCTTAAATTTAGATACACCACCAGCAACACCAGATAGTACACCAATGAGTGTTGGTAGTAGTCCAACATTTAGGCAACAACAACAACAAACTACAACAGCAACAACAAAAACAAATCTATATAATAATGGTAATGGTATACTTAATGGAAAAATGATGAATAATAATGATGATAATAACAGTACAATGATGATGATAATTGGTAATGATACTGATTGCCTATTCGAATTAGAAGGTATGGAAACTGGATTAGATTCATCTGGAATGAATGCTAGTATTATATCTGATGATCTTGAAGATGCTGAAGGTAATAAATAAATTTTTATACCCTTTGAATTTTTCATTTAATTTTAAATTTTATTTTATTATTTCTTTTTTAGATGCTCTTGGTGAATTAGATGATATGTTACCTAATGTACAAATACCACAACGATCAAATTTAAGAAAATCAAGTTCATATAATAATAGCATTGCTAAAAGTTTACCAATAACAATAACAAATGTACCTGAAAGGAAATTTTATTTTAATGAATTAGAAGACGAGGTATGATCAATCTGAGAATTAAAAACAAAAATTCATTTAAACAATTTTTTTTTCTCTTCTTTTTTTAGATTCCAGAAGATACTAATATTGATATAGCAGCTAGCATTAAAGCATTAGCTAAAAGTGTACATGGTGACACAGTATTTGGCGATTTACCAAGACCAAGATTCAGTACACAAATTTAAGAAATTTTTATCCAAAATAAAAACAAAAATAAAAAAAAGTAAAAACAATACAACAACAACAAAAGATCATTGGATAAAAAACATTTTTAGGAATTAATAATATTAAACTTTTTTTATAACTTATAGTAGACTTGAGAATTATGAGATACTTATGTGTCTATCCTTTTAACACCTCACCATTTTTTTTTCCAAATTTTTCTTTTTTGTAATGAATTTATAATGTTTTTTATATAACATATATTGCCTTTGAGGTTCCAGTGGTGGTTGGTGCCTCAATGACAGCGACAGAATAATAAATTTTACATTAATAATGAGACTATTTTTCAAAAAAATTTCTTTAATGCTGTCGTTATTGTTGACGCTATCACCGACTTTCCTTTTTTTTTTAATGTTTATGTGTTCAAATTTCTTTTTTTCATTGATTTGCTAAAATGTTTTTTTCTTATTTGTTTGTTTTTTGTATAAGAGATAAATGAACATGATAAAATATCGATTTTTTTTTTCTAAAATTTTCTACAATGTAAACATAATAATTTGAAATATTGATTACTGAATTATTTTGTAGTGGTAGAATTTCTATTTTTATTATTTTTTATTTTTACAAAATACATGTAATTCTAGATTATAAGTTATACAATAGGTGTACACAATTAAGAAATCTTACTAGAATATGATCATCGATATGCAAGTATCGTGAATAGAATTTAATACAATTATTAAATGATAATCAATAGCAAATATTCAATAAATTATAAAATGTCAATTATTTGACGATCATATCGAATGATTAATTGACGATAACATGATCGCACGCACATGATAGTTTTTGTTATTTGTGCATGTATTTATTTTTTAACAATAGCAAAACAATAACAGCAATACATTGAAATGTTTTAATCATTTGCTGTCATATATGTTTTTATCATTGTATTTTCGAGTTCACAATGATGATATCAAAGATTTTTCAAAATTAATGATTATGATCACATGATTCTATTATTGTACAGTTAAAGATCAATTACTTGCACTTTAACGATCATTTAATATTTTCATGAATTCTACATTTAACAACTTAATGAATGACCATCAAAAAATAATAATGCTTTTAGTTATGGCTTTTAGCATATAATTAGAATATATACTTATTATACGATGATCACTCGATATTCTCGAAAATGATTAACCAGTGAAGTGATTTGATGATCATTGATCACAAACATTACAGTGATTTTGATCAAGCAATTTATTATTGGTATCATTTATTTATTTTATTTTATTTTTTATTATGTGTAATACTGATCTATATAAGTTGAATTTCTTTATTAAATTGAACGGGTATTTTTCATAGAAAGAAAAAAAAGAAGAATTTTATATTAACAAAAAATTAAAATTGTGCAATTAAAATTTATATAAAAAGTAAATGATAATAAATGTGCATATTTTAGCTATTATGAAAATAAAAATTTACAAATTGGATAATTAACCTTTAAAAATAAAATAAAACAGATTTGCTTAAATTCATAGAGATTGAAGAAAATATTGTATTAATGACACCGAATAGAAAAGAAAAAAGTTGAAATAGAAATTGTGGTCCAAACCTAACAAAAATAAATAAAATATAAAGAATGGTTTTAAAACAACACAATGAAAAAAAAAAACAAGCAACAAAAATTCGTTTTAAGGTTTAGTTTTTTGTAGAATTTTATATTAATAAAACAAAATACACACAATATTGATTGTATATAAGAAATGAAAATTACGAGTAAACCTCCGTTACATTAAAATACAATATAAAATACTAAAAAAAAAAAAATAAAATAAAAAATAAAAATAATAATAGAGTATATAATTATTGTTAAGAATTGTTTTTTATCTTTGTATTATTTTTCGTTTTTGATATCTGAAAATATTTTTTATTTTAAATTTAATATGTAACAAAAAGAAAGTATGTATACATTGAAATTTGTCTATGTTGACCATTTGTATGATGCAGAAAAAATTTGATTAAACATTTTTGTAGACAAATGGGCAAAAAACGGAGAAGATATATATGTAGGTTTAAAAAAAAAAAAAAACAAAAAAAAAATTATTTTTTAAGCTAATCAATGAACTGATCATTTTGAAAAGGTTGATCCCATGCACGGATCTCGAGTTATATAGCCATTGGCCAAATTCACAGATTTCGCTGTATACATATGAAATACAATTTATAATATAATAAATATGAAATACAATTTATAAAACATATATGTATGTAGAATTTTTCAATTAGATGTGAAAGAAAATATTAAAATTATGTCTAATTACATGATGATGAAAATAGAAATTTGAGATGAAAAAAAAAACAATTTAATTAGTTTAAGTAAAAATTATCTTTATATCTTTTGTTTGTTTTGTTTTTAAGTGATTACTTATAAGTAGGAATTTATATTTTGATTTTATATATTACGAAATTACATGGTATGTATTAATTATACACATCACACAATACAGTAGTGATTGTGCGTGTTTGTGTATAATTGAGCAAATGATAAAAAAAGGCGACTGATTTAAAAAATTCATTCATTATTAATATGTTACATACATATATTATTGATATATATTTTGATTGTGAGATGTGTAACAAAAATATAAATGAAATAAAATAAAAAACAAAATGTTTACGAATAAAGAAGTAGTTAGTTAGGTAGGTAGAGGTGGCCGCCTGCCCATTCCCAAACAAGCACACTTAGGCCAGAAAGATCCATTGTGATACCACACAGATCAAACCACTTCGAGCGCTTCAGAAAGCCCAGAAGCGTCTTGACTGAGATCTCCCCTAAACCAGAGAGATCTTGAAAGAAGAGAGCTTCGGAGATAAGAAGTGCGGCCGCTCTCTGAACCTTCCCTAAGGGATTACTCGTAATGACCGTCCGTAGAGCCGTCCACCACACAACCGACCCATATAACAAAATAGGTAAATCAACGAATGATTTTTAGAATTCATAACATCAAATAATCGTCATTTGCAAAAATTCAGCGTACTGGGATACGAAGATGAAATATTTGCAATAAACGATAATTTCAAGTTTAGAATTCATTATCTAATCAACCGAAAAAAGATTTTCAGATTAATATCAATGGTCAAATAAAAGATTTCCACTTTTACCAAGAAATCAGTGTAACGATGTGATTTATTTAATTTTTGTTGTTGTGTTGTAATTGTAAAACCTTCTGCCTGTTGCTTTTTGTAAGACAAATGTACGGATGTATACCTGTCTGCATAAAATGCAATTAAATTTCTCTGTCACAATTTTTTAGTTTCATTTGAAATTTAAGAAAAAAAACCACTAAAATGTTTTTCTTGTTATTTTAAAATTTCCTGATGAAAAATTAATGTCCAATCTGTTTCTTATTTAAAAGCAATTTACTAGATGACATACATATGTATGTAGGGACTGGAAATTTATTTTTGTAGTTTAAAATATGTAGCAAGTCATGTCATATTGGTTTGCTTCTATCGAAAAATCATTTTTATTTTTGTTTAGCCAGAGGTATTCCTATTGGTCATATTATTATACATAGTGCAATTTTACCTAACCATATTTATGTTCTAATAATTGAATAATGTGGTATGATGGCATAGTTATTAGTGATGGTGCATTAGAAACTGAACTGCACCCAGATTCCATATAAATTATGTCATTTTGATAAGGCATATTTAAACGTCCAGGATACTGGGATGAGAGTAATATTACTCAATTATAACTTATAACTTATAATTAAACTTATAATTAAAAGGGAATTAAAGAAAAGAACAACTATTGCTTCAAGAAAACGTGAAAATATTTTACGTGCAGAAAAGTATGCCCATGAGTATGCTAAGGCTGAAAGTAGAGAAATCAAGCTAAAGAAGAATATCCAAAAAGAAGGGTCATTATTATGTATCAGGTGAACCGGAATTAATATTCGTCATCCGAATTAAAGGGTAATACAAAATTCAATATCTCTAATTTGTTGAATAATTGTTAATTTTCGTTTTTAGTCTTCTTCATTAGTATCAACACGGTTACCCCAAATATACGTGAAGTACTTCAATTATTCCGTTTACGTCAAATTAATAATGGTGTTTCCATCAAATTGAACAAAGCAACCATTAATATGCTCCGTATTTGTGAACCTTATGTTTCATGGGGTTATCTAAATTTAAAATTTGTTCGTGAGCTTATATATAAACGTGGTTTTGTCAAACATCATAAACATTATGTACCAATCACCGATAATTTTGTGTTTGAACGTAAAATGAAAAAGTACAATTTGCAGTGTGCTGAGAATTTGGTTCAATTAATTTATACAGTTGGTCCAAATTTTAAATATGCATCAAACTTCTTATGGCCCTTCAAATTGAATACACCAACTGGCGGATGGCGTAAAACGGACAAGGATTTTGTTGAAGGTGGTGATTTTAAAACAATTTTAAATGCCGCGGCGATATGTACATATAATTTTCATCCTTCCATTCAAATTTCCATCCAATGCAACGCGTTCATTGAAGGATCGATGTTAGTAATTTTATTTTATTTTTAGTTAATTTTCTTAATTGATAATATTATAATTTTTTTTATATTTTAGAATGGCAAAGGTGATAAAAAACAAGTTGAAGCTAAAAAGCTTCCACCAGTGTCGGAATCAAAATTAAAGGTGCAAAAGAAGAGTTTATGTGCATGTTCAATTTATAATTAAAAGGGAATTAAAGAAAAGAACAACTATTGCTTCAAGAAAACGTGAAAATATTTTACGTGCAGAAAAGTATGCCCATGAGTATGCTAAGGCTGAAAGTAGAGAAATCAAGCTAAAGAAGAATATCCAAAAAGATGGGTCATTATTATGTATCAGGTGAACCGGAATTGGTATTCCTCATCCGAATTAAAGGGTAATACAAAATTCAATATCTCTAATTTGTTGAATAATTGTTAATTTTCGTTTTTAGTCTTCTTCATTAGTATCAACACGGTTACCCCAAATATACGTGAAGTACTTCAATTATTCCGTTTACGTCAAATTAATAATGGTGTTTCCATCAAATTAAACAAAGCAACCATTAATACGCTCCGTATTTGTGAACCTTATGTTTCATGGGGTTATCTAAATTTAAAATTTGTTCGTGAGCTTATATATAAACGTGGTTTTGTCAAACATCATAAACATTATGTACCAATCACCGATAATTTTGTGTTTGAACGTAAAATGAAAAAGTACAATTTGCAGTGTGCTGAGAATTTGGTTCAATTAATTTATACAGTTGATCCAAATTTTAAATATGCATCAAACTTCTTATGGCCCTTCAAATTGAATACACCAACTGGCGGATGGCGTAAAACGGACAAGGATTTTGTTGAAGGTGGTGATTTTAAAACAATTTTAAATGCCGCGGCGATATGTACATATAATTTTCATCCTTCCATTCAAATTTCCATCCAATGCAACGCGTTCATTGAAGGATCGATGTTAGTAATTTTATTTTATTTTTAGTTAATTTTCTTAATTGATAATATTATAATTTTTTTTATATTTTAGAATGGCAAAGGTGATAAAAAACAAGTTGAAGCTAAAAAGCTCAGTTTAGGCAATAAGTAACTAAACACAATGAGTGTATTTCTTTATTAATCATTAATAATTAAAATAAATTTATAAAATGATAATAACGATGTAATATACCATAAAATGTAATCAAGAAATATCTTAAAGAAATTTTTGTTTTGTTGATCATACTATTATCTGTATCAAAAAAAAAATCTTTTAAGTAATAATAATGTTTAGCTTTTACCATTGTATTACTTTTTTTTACATATTTTTATAAATTTACATTTATACTCAGATTTAAGCTTTTATTTTGTATTTATCAATGAACTTTTATTATAAGAAATTAAATAGTTTTAAAAAGTTGTAGCTAGAGAAAACAAAAATAACAATTAGAAAAATTGAATTTTTTTTACAAAAATATTAGAAAATTTAAAAATTTACATATGTATGTGTAAATACAATATGTCAGTATCAAATTATTTGAATTGATTTAAGATTGTTAATGAATTGAAATGTGTTTATGCGCTATTGATAATATTATGTTCTTTTTTGAAGATAAAAATATAGAAAATATAACAAATATTTGTAATACGGTTACAACTATATGTATTAAGAAAAAATAAAAATAAATATTAAAATAATAATAAAATAACGGATAAATTTTTATTTAACTTTATTTGGATATTATTTAATATAAGTGTATACATATGTATTTAAAAAAGAAAAGTTTAAAAATATTTGAATAATAGAAGAGAAAAACACTCTAATTACTTGGTTTTTTAAAAATTTAAATAAAAAATAAAATAAAAATAAAAATGTTGAATGCATTTTAAGATTAAGGCAAATGTAAGTGCTAATAAACATAACAATGTGTATTAGTATATATTATTTGAGAAATATCTGTTTTTAGGATAAATTTGCCACGAAGTATGTAATTACAATTAAAACAACGAGTATTTTCTTCATCCATTTGAATTTAAATCCATATTTATTATTTTATTTATTGACGTATATACAGTTGTAGTAATACTATTATTTATATTTTTATACATTGTTTCATCATCTAATAAAAATTTTATTTTACATCCTAAATTTAATTTACGTTCATTAAATATGTATAAATTTATAATTACAATAAAATGTTCATTTTTATTAATTAATTGAATTTCTAATAAAATTTTACTGTAAAATTTATAAATATTTTTGATTATACCTTAATTATATGATTCTATTCTTAATATTTCTATATCAATTTTCCATGTTGATGATTCATGTTTATATTTATTTATAATTTTATCGTATTTCTTTTCGAATTGCCCTTTTTTAGGTCGTCGTCGTCGCCGTTCTCTTAATGGCTTTATTGATTTATTATTATCTTTTTGTGTTAATGATAGTAATGATGTACTAGGTGCTAAATTTATTTATTTTTTTTATTATTTAATGTAATAATGAGAAATTAAAAATACATATTTGTTTAGATAAATTTAAATGAAACTTATTAGGATCGCAATCGGCTTGCGCGTTCGGCTGTTAACCGAAAGGTCGATGGTTCGATCCCACCCAAGGGCGGCAACTTCATTTTTTTAATTTTTATTCCTTTTTTTATTTTTTTAAATTTAATTTGTTCCTATTCTATCCTTACGTATTCCAAATCAGTTGTATTCTACATAATATAATGACCGTAAAAAATAATAATAAAATAAGGGATAAAGTTTTATTTAACTTTATTTGGATATTATTTAATATAAGTGTATACATATGTATTTAAAAAAGAAAAGTTTTAAAATATTTGAATAATAGAAGAGTTAAACACTCTAATTACTTGGTTTTTTAAAAATTTAAATAAAAAATAAAATAAAAATAAAAATGTTGAATGCATTTTAAGATTAAGGCAAATGTAAGTGCTAATAAACATAACAATGTGTATTAGTATTTATTATTTGAGAAATATCCGTTTTTAGTATGTAATTACAATTAAAACAACGAGTATTTTCTTCATCATTTTGAATTTAAATCCATATTTATTATTTTATTTATTGACGTATATACAATTGTAGTAATACCATTATTTATATTTTTATACATTGTTTCATCATCTAATAAAAATTTTATTTTACATCCTAAATTTAATTTACGTTCATTATATGTGAATTTATAATTACAATAAAATGTTCATTTTTATTAATTAATTGAATTTCTAATAAAATTTTACTGTAAAATTTAAAAATGTTTTTGATTATACCTTCATTATATGATTCTATTCTTAATATTTCTATATCAATTTTCCATGTTGATGATTCATGTTTATATTTATTTATAATTTTATCGTATTTCTTTTCGAATTGCCCTTTTTTAGGTCGTCGTCGTCGCCGTTCTCTTAATGGCTTTATTGATTTATTATTATCTTTTTGTGTTAATGATAGTAATGATGTACTAGGTGCTAAATTTATTTATTTTTTTTATTATTTAATGTAATAATGAGAAATTAAAAATACATATTTGTTTAGATAAATTTAAATGAAACTTATTAGGATCGCAATCGGCTTGCGCGTTCGGCTGTTAACCGAAAGGTCGATGGTTCGATCCCACCCAAGGGCGGCAACTTCATTTTTTTAATTTTTATTCCTTTTTTTATTTTTTTAAATTTAATTTGTTCCTATTCTATCCTTACGTATTCCAAATCAGTTGTATTCTACATAAGATAATGACCATAAAAAATAATAATAAAATAAGGGATAAATTTTTGTAATTCTTTTCGAATTGACCTTTTTTAGGTCGTCGTCGTTCTCTTAAGGGCTTTAATGATTTATTATTATCTTTTTGTGTTAATGATGGTAATGATGTACTAGGTGCAAAATTTAATGAATTAATTGTTTTGTTTTCTTTTGCTGTATCCCTATTTATTTTCTCGTTTGTACTTAATTTTCTTCCTTTAGCTGTTGTAATCGTGGTTGATTCGTTGTTGTCCTGAGATTGCATTTTTAATTATAATTATTGTGTATACTGAAAATCTAAAATATTCGAAAAGTTATTTAATTTTTCACAACATATAAAATATTTTAATGTAATTTGTAACGATTTTTCAGCAACATTTTTTAAAACTTAATAACGTAATGTATATTTATTCGTAATTAAATATATATAATGTGTAATAATGTATATTTATTCGTAATTAAATATATATAATGTGTAATAATGTATATTTATTCGTAATTAAATATATATAATGTGTAATAATGTATATTTATTCGTAATTAAATATATATAATGTGTAATAATGTATATTTATTCGTAATTAAATATATATAATGTGTAATAATGTATATTTATTCGTAATTAAATATATATAATGTGTAATAATGTATATTTATTCGTAATTAAATATATATAATGTGTAATAATGTATATTTATTCGTAATTAAATATATATAATGTGTAATAATGTATATTTATTCGTAATTAAATATATATAATGTGTAATAATGTATATTTATTCGTAATTAAATATATATAATGTGTAATAATGTATATTTATTCGTAATTAAATATATATAATGTGTAATAATGTATATTTATTCGTAATTAAATATATATAATGTGTAATAATGTATATTTATTCGTAATTAAATATATATAATGTGTAATAATGTATATTTATTCGTAATTAAATATATATAATGTGTAATAATGTATATTTATTCGTAATTAAATATATATAATGTGTAATAATGTATATTTATTCGTAATTAAATATATATAATGTGTAATAATGTATATTTATTCGTAATTAAATATATATAATGTGTAATAATGTATATTTATTCGTAATTAAATATATATAATGTGTAATAATGTATATTTATTCGTAATTAAATATATATAATGTGTAATAATGTATATTTATTCGTAATTAAATATATATAATGTGTAATAATGTATATTTATTCGTAATTAAATATATATAATGTGTAATAATGTATATTTATTCGTAATTAAATATATATAATGTGTAATAATGTATATTTATTCGTAATTAAATATATATAATGTGTAATAATGTATATTTATTCGTAATTAAATATATATAATGTGTAATAATGTATATTTATTCGTAATTAAATATATATAATGTGTAATAATGTATATTTATTCGTAATTAAATATATATAATGTGTAATAATGTATATTTATTCGTAATTAAATATATATAATGTGTAATAATGTATATTTATTCGTAATTAAATATATATAATGTGTAATAATGTATATTTATTCGTAATTAAATATATATAATGTGTAATAATGTATATTTATTCGTAATTAAATATATATAATGTGTAATAATGTATATTTATTCGTAATTAAATATATATAATGTGTAATAATGTATATTTATTCGTAATTAAATATATATAATGTGTAATAATGTATATTTATTCGTAATTAAATATATATAATGTGTAATAATGTATATTTATTCGTAATTAAATATATATAATGTGTAATAATGTATATTTATTCGTAATTAAATATATATAATGTGTAATAATGTATATTTATTCGTAATTAAATATATATAATGTGTAATAATGTATATTTATTCGTAATTAAATATATATAATGTGTAATAATGTATATTTATTCGTAATTAAATATATATAATGTGTAATAATGTATATTTATTCGTAATTAAATATATATAATGTGTAATAATGTATATTTATTCGTAATTAAATATATATAATGTGTAATAATGTATATTTATTCGTAATTAAATATATATAATGTGTAATAATGTATATTTATTCGTAATTAAATATATATAATGTGTAATAATGTATATTTATTCGTAATTAAATATATATAATGTGTAATAATGTATATTTATTCGTAATTAAATATATATAATGTGTAATAATGTATATTTATTCGTAATTAAATATATATAATGTGTAATAATGTATATTTATTCGTAATTAAATATATATAATGTGTAATAATGTATATTTATTCGTAATTAAATATATATAATGTGTAATAATGTATATTTATTCGTAATTAAATATATATAATGTGTAATAATGTATATTTATTCGTAATTAAATATATATAATGTGTAATAATGTATATTTATTCGTAATTAAATATATATAATGTGTAATAATGTATATTTATTCGTAATTAAATATATATAATGTGTAATAATGTATATTTATTCGTAATTAAATATATATAATGTGTAATAATGTATATTTATTCGTAATTAAATATATATAATGTGTAATAATGTATATTTATTCGTAATTAAATATATATAATGTGTAATAATGTATATTTATTCGTAATTAAATATATATAATGTGTAATAATGTATATTTATTCGTAATTAAATATATATAATGTGTAATAATGTATATTTATTCGTAATTAAATATATATAATGTGTAATAATGTATATTTATTCGTAATTAAATATATATAATGTGTAATAATGTATATTTATTCGTAATTAAATATATATAATGTGTAATAATGTATATTTATTCGTAATTAAATATATATAATGTGTAATAATGTATATTTATTCGTAATTAAATATATATAATGTGTAATAATGTATATTTATTCGTAATTAAATATATATAATGTGTAATAATGTATATTTATTCGTAATTAAATATATATAATGTGTAATAATGTATATTTATTCGTAATTAAATATATATAATGTGTAATAATGTATATTTATTCGTAATTAAATATATATAATGTGTAATAATGTATATTTATTCGTAATTAAATATATATAATGTGTAATAATGTATATTTATTCGTAATTAAATATATATAATGTGTAATAATGTATATTTATTCGTAATTAAATATATATAATGTGTAATAATGTATATTTATTCGTAATTAAATATATATAATGTGTAATAATGTATATTTATTCGTAATTAAATATATATAATGTGTAATAATGTATATTTATTCGTAATTAAATATATATAATGTGTAATAATGTATATTTATTCGTAATTAAATATATATAATGTGTAATAATGTATATTTATTCGTAATTAAATATATATAATGTGTAATAATGTATATTTATTCGTAATTAAATATATATAATGTGTAATAATGTATATTTATTCGTAATTAAATATATATAATGTGTAATAATGTATATTTATTCGTAATTAAATATATATAATGTGTAATAATGTATATTTATTCGTAATTAAATATATATAATGTGTAATAATGTATATTTATTCGTAATTAAATATATATAATGTGTAATAATGTATATTTATTCGTAATTAAATATATAATGTGTAATAATGTATATTTATTCGTAATTAAATATATATAATGTGTAATAATGTATATTTATTCGTAATTAAATATATATAATGTGTAATAATGTATATTTATTCGTAATTAAATATATATAATGTGTAATAATGTATATTTATTCGTAATTAAATATATATAATGTGTAATAATGTATATTTATTCGTAATTAAATATATATAATGTGTAATAATGTATATTTATTCGTAATTAAATATATATAATGTGTAATAATGTATATTTATTCGTAATTAAATATATATAATGTGTAATAATGTATATTTATTCGTAATTAAATATATATAATGTGTAATAATGTATATTTATTCGTAATTAAATATATATAATGTGTAATAATGTATATTTATTCGTAATTAAATATATATAATGTGTAATAATGTATATTTATTCGTAATTAAATATATATAATGTGTAATAATGTATATTTATTCGTAATTAAATATATATAATGTGTAATAATGTATATTTATTCGTAATTAAATATATATAATGTGTAATAATGTATATTTATTCGTAATTAAATATATATAATGTGTAATAATGTATATTTATTCGTAATTAAATATATATAATGTGTAATAATGTATATTTATTCGTAATTAAATATATATAATGTGTAATAATGTATATTTATTCGTAATTAAATATATATAATGTGTAATAATGTATATTTATTCGTAATTAAATATATATAATGTGTAATAATGTATATTTATTCGTAATTAAATATATATAATGTGTAATAATGTATATTTATTCGTAATTAAATATATATAATGTGTAATAATGTATATTTATTCGTAATTAAATATATATAATGTGTAATAATGTATATTTATTCGTAATTAAATATATATAATGTGTAATAATGTATATTTATTCGTAATTAAATATATATAATGTGTAATAATGTATATTTATTCGTAATTAAATATATATAATGTGTAATAATGTATATTTATTCGTAATTAAATATATATAATGTGTAATAATGTATATTTATTCGTAATTAAATATATATAATGTGTAATAATGTATATTTATTCGTAATTAAATATATATAATGTGTAATAATGTATATTTATTCGTAATTAAATATATATAATGTGTAATAATGTATATTTATTCGTAATTAAATATATATAATGTGTAATAATGTATATTTATTCGTAATTAAATATATATAATGTGTAATAATGTATATTTATTCGTAATTAAATATATATAATGTGTAATAATGTATATTTATTCGTAATTAAATATATATAATGTGTAATAATGTATATTTATTCGTAATTAAATATATATAATGTGTAATAATGTATATTTATTCGTAATTAAATATATATAATGTGTAATAATGTATATTTATTCGTAATTAAATATATATAATGTGTAATAATGTATATTTATTCGTAATTAAATATATATAATGTGTAATAATGTATATTTATTCGTAATTAAATATATATAATGTGTAATAATGTATATTTATTCGTAATTAAATATATATAATGTGTAATAATGTATATTTATTCGTAATTAAATATATATAATGTGTAATAATGTATATTTATTCGTAATTAAATATATATAATGTGTAATAATGTATATTTATTCGTAATTAAATATATATAATGTGTAATAATGTATATTTATTCGTAATTAAATATATATAATGTGTAATAATGTATATTTATTCGTAATTAAATATATATAATGTGTAATAATGTATATTTATTCGTAATTAAATATATATAATGTGTAATAATGTATATTTATTCGTAATTAAATATATATAATGTGTAATAATGTATATTTATTCGTAATTAAATATATATAATGTGTAATAATGTATATTTATTCGTAATTAAATATATATAATGTGTAATAATGTATATTTATTCGTAATTAAATATATATAATGTGTAATAATGTATATTTATTCGTAATTAAATATATATAATGTGTAATAATGTATATTTATTCGTAATTAAATATATATAATGTGTAATAATGTATATTTATTCGTAATTAAATATATATAATGTGTAATAATGTATATTTATTCGTAATTAAATATATATAATGTGTAATAATGTATATTTATTCGTAATTAAATATATATAATGTGTAATAATGTATATTTATTCGTAATTAAATATATATAATGTGTAATAATGTATATTTATTCGTAATTAAATATATATAATGTGTAATAATGTATATTTATTCGTAATTAAATATATATAATGTGTAATAATGTATATTTATTCGTAATTAAATATATATAATGTGTAATAATGTATATTTATTCGTAATTAAATATATATAATGTGTAATAATGTATATTTATTCGTAATTAAATATATATAATGTGTAATAATGTATATTTATTCGTAATTAAATATATATAATGTGTAATAATGTATATTTATTCGTAATTAAATATATATAATGTGTAATAATGTATATTTATTCGTAATTAAATATATATAATGTGTAATAATGTATATTTATTCGTAATTAAATATATATAATGTGTAATAATGTATATTTATTCGTAATTAAATATATATAATGTGTAATAATGTATATTTATTCGTAATTAAATATATATAATGTGTAATAATGTATATTTATTCGTAATTAAATATATATAATGTGTAATAATGTATATTTATTCGTAATTAAATATATATAATGTGTAATAATGTATATTTATTCGTAATTAAATATATATAATGTGTAATAATGTATATTTATTCGTAATTAAATATATATAATGTGTAATAATGTATATTTATTCGTAATTAAATATATATAATGTGTAATAATGTATATTTATTCGTAATTAAATATATATAATGTGTAATAATGTATATTTATTCGTAATTAAATATATATAATGTGTAATAATGTATATTTATTCGTAATTAAATATATATAATGTGTAATAATGTATATTTATTCGTAATTAAATATATATAATGTGTAATAATGTATATTTATTCGTAATTAAATATATATAATGTGTAATAATGTATATTTATTCGTAATTAAATATATATAATGTGTAATAATGTATATTTATTCGTAATTAAATATATATAATGTGTAATAATGTATATTTATTCGTAATTAAATATATATAATGTGTAATAATGTATATTTATTCGTAATTAAATATATATAATGTGTAATAATGTATATTTATTCGTAATTAAATATATATAATGTGTAATAATGTATATTTATTCGTAATTAAATATATATAATGTGTAATAATGTATATTTATTCGTAATTAAATATATATAATGTGTAATAATGTATATTTATTCGTAATTAAATATATATAATGTGTAATAATGTATATTTATTCGTAATTAAATATATATAATGTGTAATAATGTATATTTATTCGTAATTAAATATATATAATGTGTAATAATGTATATTTATTCGTAATTAAATATATATAATGTGTAATAATGTATATTTATTCGTAATTAAATATATATAATGTGTAATAATGTATATTTATTCGTAATTAAATATATATAATGTGTAATAATGTATATTTATTCGTAATTAAATATATATAATGTGTAATAATGTATATTTATTCGTAATTAAATATATATAATGTGTAATAATGTATATTTATTCGTAATTAAATATATATAATGTGTAATAATGTATATTTATTCGTAATTAAATATATATAATGTGTAATAATGTATATTTATTCGTAATTAAATATATATAATGTGTAATAATGTATATTTATTCGTAATTAAATATATATAATGTGTAATAATGTATATTTATTCGTAATTAAATATATATAATGTGTAATAATGTATATTTATTCGTAATTAAATATATATAATGTGTAATAATGTATATTTATTCGTAATTAAATATATATAATGTGTAATAATGTATATTTATTCGTAATTAAATATATATAATGTGTAATAATGTATATTTATTCGTAATTAAATATATATAATGTGTAATAATGTATATTTATTCGTAATTAAATATATATAATGTGTAATAATGTATATTTATTCGTAATTAAATATATATAATGTGTAATAATGTATATTTATTCGTAATTAAATATATATAATGTGTAATAATGTATATTTATTCGTAATTAAATATATATAATGTGTAATAATGTATATTTATTCGTAATTAAATATATATAATGTGTAATAATGTATATTTATTCGTAATTAAATATATATAATGTGTAATAATGTATATTTATTCGTAATTAAATATATATAATGTGTAATAATGTATATTTATTCGTAATTAAATATATATAATGTGTAATAATGTATATTTATTCGTAATTAAATATATATAATGTGTAATAATGTATATTTATTCGTAATTAAATATATATAATGTGTAATAATGTATATTTATTCGTAATTAAATATATATAATGTGTAATAATGTATATTTATTCGTAATTAAATATATATAATGTGTAATAATGTATATTTATTCGTAATTAAATATATATAATGTGTAATAATGTATATTTATTCGTAATTAAATATATATAATGTGTAATAATGTATATTTATTCGTAATTAAATATATATAATGTGTAATAATGTATATTTATTCGTAATTAAATATATATAATGTGTAATAATGTATATTTATTCGTAATTAAATATATATAATGTGTAATAATGTATATTTATTCGTAATTAAATATATATAATGTGTAATAATGTATATTTATTCGTAATTAAATATATATAATGTGTAATAATGTATATTTATTCGTAATTAAATATATATAATGTGTAATAATGTATATTTATTCGTAATTAAATATATATAATGTGTAATAATGTATATTTATTCGTAATTAAATATATATAATGTGTAATAATGTATATTTATTCGTAATTAAATATATATAATGTGTAATAATGTATATTTATTCGTAATTAAATATATATAATGTGTAATAATGTATATTTATTCGTAATTAAATATATATAATGTGTAATAATGTATATTTATTCGTAATTAAATATATATAATGTGTAATAATGTATATTTATTCGTAATTAAATATATATAATGTGTAATAATGTATATTTATTCGTAATTAAATATATATAATGTGTAATAATGTATATTTATTCGTAATTAAATATATATAATGTGTAATAATGTATATTTATTCGTAATTAAATATATATAATGTGTAATAATGTATATTTATTCGTAATTAAATATATATAATGTGTAATAATGTATATTTATTCGTAATTAAATA